>OX346246.1:75847151-77277708 GCA_947049315.1 Epistrophella euchroma | reverse complement strand
ACAGTACATGCCTAGGTATATCTGCACCTATTAAACTATCGAAGGTTTTAAATTCCAGTCATTTTATCGATTTCTGTTATGAATAGCATTAAAAATCTTTACATTTGACCTTATTGCATTCATATCTTTGAATGCAATAAGACAGAAATGATGTCAAAAATTCAAAGGAAGACCACAATCAATCATGAAATTAAATTTAACTTAAATTATAAAGGTTAATCCCGACGACACACGACGAGACGTGGTAATATGATGGTAATTGATATGTATTTTTAAGTGCATGTGTATTTAAATTCAAAAGGCAATATCCTCTAAGGAGAAGATTTGTATTTTGTGTAATTCTTCGTCATAAAAAAAAAAAATATTTTATTATGATAATTTTGATTATGACCAATAAAAAAGGATTTATGAAGGTTAATATGCTGAAAAAGAATTCACATCTTTTTCTTCTTAACGATGAAATTTGTATAAATTTCTTATACGAATGGGTTTGATATAGTCTAGACAAGATTGTTTTTTTTTTTTGTAACTTACAATATTTATTGAGCTTGATAATTACTTAAATGTATACTGTGTAAAGGAGAGCTATTAGAAAGGGCACAGATTTATTTGTTTGTGTTGTTGGAAAGGTTTTCTTCTCTCAAAAAATATATATTTCGTTTCATATTATTATCCTCAAGAATAAAGGAATTAATGGTTTTTCAAATGAGTGAATCTCCTTAGCCATTAAATAATCATCATTGTTGTTTTTTGGGTAAAGAGCGAGATAGATTTTGGGATTGTCTTTATCGAAGATAAAGATTTAAAGGTGTCATTGAAGCTTTGAAGTTTCAATTTATTATACGGTTCTAGTTTGATTACAATCGTCATCCCCATCATCATTATGTGCGTCGTAGATAGATATATGCTTAGGTATATATTTTGTATGGATAAAATATCTCCTAAGAAGGAAATTTTAATATAAATACGTTTTTCGGAATTTACTTTAGATTTTTAATGAATTGTATTTTCTTTTGGAAATGTTTTCGATTTAAGATAAGATATTATGTATTTCTTTTAAATTAAAGGCTAAAACGAAGCCTAGTTTATTAATTTATACACCAAATTGTTAAAACGAAGTCAAGATTTGTTTTTAAGATTTGAGATTTTGAAATGCAAATTTATTTTTGCTATTTAGAATTACTTGCAGTAGCCGTCGCGTGATGGTTAGTGCGATGGAGCGTTCGAACAAAAAAAAAAAAAAAAAAAAAACAATTTAGAAAGTATGCAATTTATTTTGCTATCACGACTTTCCGACTTTTTCGGCCTAATTTTCATATTTTTATCTCCGTATTGTGGTTTTATGGTTGGATGATGTTCGGACGGGTTATGCTCATACGAACAAAAAACAAATTCAGAAGTTTTGAAATTTCAAGATGTTTTCACGATTTTCTGACTTTGTCAATCCAATTTTCTAATTTTCGTTCAGCCATCATAGCCTCTGAATTTTCAGGTTTCTGACCAGCTCGACGTCGCTGTAAAGCCCGTAAAGCTCGTTTGTTGAACCTTCTCCTCCATACTCCATCGATACAGACTAGACCAAAAATCACCCGAAGAATCTTCCTTTCAAAGCACCCAAGCAGATTCTCATCTGATTTTGACAGGGTCCATGGTTCTGCCCCATAAAGCAGAACCGGGATGATTAGGGTCTTATATAAAATCTCCTTAGTTCTTTTAGAGAGGGCTTTATTACTCAAATGCATTCTTAGCCCGAAGAAACAGCGATTGGCAAGAATGATTTGCGCCGCGACAAACGAAAACAATAACAACTATACGTGTTTTTCTGTTTGACAACTACGTGTTGTTATTGTAGTTTTCGTTTTTCGCTCCGAATAATCGCGTTGGTTTGGGAGATACTTAATGCTGAACTTTAATGTCTTATTTTTTTTTAAATAATAAATAAATTTAATTTTTATTTTGCTTTCAATAATTTTCAAAATTAAAAAAACAACATTAATTGTTCAACATTGATTTTATAGATAAAATTTTAATTTATTCTTTCGATGGTCAGTAGGTTTGGTATTTATTTTCTGTGTAATTTTTAATAATTCTTGTAAATAAAAAGCCAGAGGAAATGTAAGAACATACAAACGAAATGTCTTGGCCAGAAAAATTACTTTTTAAATTGATGTCTGAATTTTGTTGACCAAATGAGAGACTTCTCGCAAGCTATTTACTATACATAATATATGTATGTTATATTGGTATATTGTTATTCTCATTCCATTAGTCTATAAGTTCCTTTTTTTCCAAATTTGTTTACCTAAGGCTATTAAAAGTTAACTTGCAATTGAATTTTAATGATTCTCTTTTTACAAAAAATGAGCTTGAAGAAAAAAGTTCTACTTCATTAAATAATGATATAGCACAAAAAAATGTATTCTGTCAGGACCTATCAGAATCTTAGTTGCGCCTACAAATCTTTTATTAACTTGTGGGGATAAGCAAAGTGTATTCTGATTATTGATTCACGGCCAATTTAGCCTCTTGCAATCTTATTTTTTTTTTTTTAAACATTAACGGGAGATCAAAATTACTTAATTTTATGCAATTTGTGAACAACAACAACAACTTAAAGGCGCCACCAACAATTGTTTACTGGGTATTTTTAATTCGTTTTATTTTTGTTTTGGTTGGAGATATAGATATTTCAAGGGGTGCCAAGCCCTATCATCAGTCTCCTTTTTAGTGGTGCTGAGCATTAATCCAATTTTAATATGAAAAACTTTCTACATCATGCGAGATTTGATGCGCTCAGTCTTCGAAGCCGTATGCACTATGCATTCCGCCACTTAATTTTCAATTTATTTAATAAAAACTAAAATTGTTTGAACGAGATATTTACCTTACAGTCCTTAAATTAGGTAATTTTTCTTAATGCCAGGTTTGATTTAACCATTATTTTACCAAAAAAAAAAATATTTTTTCAAAAATACCAAACTGATTGTTTTATTAAATTATAAGCTTTAACTTGTTTTTTTTTTTTACTATATTCTACAAGATGATTTAGCTCGAAATTTAAAACAAACACGCGAAGCAACGAAGAAATTCAAATTTTAAAATTTACTTCCACAATTTTCAATTTTGTCAATCTATCTAGGTTAGGTACTCCTGACAACCATAACCTGGTGCCTATTAACATTTCACAATTCGCCCACATAGGTGAAAGGGCCATGTATTGTACTTTATTATTGAATTAAAACTGTCAACAAAATTCAATATCAATCTCATTGAATCGTTATTAATGAACAAATGCTTTTTTGATCTTATTGAGGCCTTAGGGAATTTTCTTTTGGTTTGTTTCCCCTATATTTGTTTTTATATTTTTTTTTTTCAAAAAAAAAAATATGTCCTTTACTATAGTGTTCCCTAAAATATTTTTCTAGAAAATAACGTAAATTTCATCGTGATTGATTATGACATCATTCTTATAATCCCCGGTGTTACCTCAAGTTTTCTTTTAAAAATGTTTCCATACAAAAATCCCACGAACAAACGAAAATTTAACACAACTCTCGCACACACACACAAACAAACACATAACCCTCATGTTTCTTTAACATATTCAAGGAATAAGGAATTGACATCATTTGAAGTAAGAAGGAATATTTTTGAATGCGAGTAAGAAGTGGAAAAAAAAGTATGAGAAAGGAGCCTTTTCATCTATCAGAACCATACAAAAGTCTATTAAATTTTCATCCAGATATAAGTAAATATATAAATAGAAGATATAGGTTTAGGGACAGACAGGCCCTTCAAACCAAGGTGGGATATATACAATATACAAAAAGCTTTATCTATTTATGGCTTTTATTGGATTACAATCTTTCTATGATCCAAAAATATGAACCCTTTTTGGAATGGATTCATATTAAACTCCGTTAAAATTAGTATGTAGGTACTTTTAAATTTTTAAAATTTACAAAACCTTTTTGTTATTGCGCGGAGTAATGTTATTTTTCGGTTCCTGATACCATATGAGATGTCTCCGGTCATACTGTCTCCGATCATACATGTACAAGTACTTACATACTGGACCCTACGACGTTAAAATATCTCTTTCGTCAGATTACTAATAAAGGGACAAAATCTTTGAGAAACAAGTTTGTACAAATATCGACCTTCATGTGTGTGTTAATTTAAAAATATGAAAAATAGCTATGAATCAATGATTTTGAGTGTTTTTGCACTCCCATCAGAGGGTAATTAAATTCTCTGTATCTAATGGACTACATAATGAATTTATATATTTTTGAAAAAAAAAAAAAAAAACTAAACCGAAATACATGTATTTTAATGCAAAGCAGATATTCATGTATTTATTGTTTCGGACTTAATTACATTCATAAAAGTGAAATAAATTCCAAAATTTGGCTTTGGACATTACACTGGTCAACGCGGTTTTTGTTACAGAAACGAAAATATACTTTTTCAAAGGTTTTTTATTGCGTTGATCTCCAGTCTGAAGTTAGTAAAATTCTATCACATCACGTTTTTCGGAAAGCACTAAGTTCTGTTTAAAGCTTTCCGATATCGCTTCTCTTCTCCGAAAAAGAAAATAATAAAATAAAAGTAAAATTCAGGTTTTATTGTAATAAAATGTAATAAATCTTAAAGTCGGTTAATATATAAGCTCCATCAAAGTACATTATAAGGTGCATGTAGTGACGTTCACTGCTTCAAAAACACTGAGGGTGAACAAAAAATTGTACGGTTTTCAGGGATGTAATATAGGTTAGAATAAATAAAAAAAAAAACGCCTTAAGACGAGTAACAAAAATCATTTTGATAGACTTTTAAAATTTTATAGGATGCAGGCAGGCCCGTAGTCATAGGGGGGCTTGAGGGGCTGAAGCCCCTCACGAAATGTTTTTAATATAAGGAAATCCTCATTTCTCTTAATAATATAAGACAAAATTCCAAAGATGTTTTCAGAAATGTTTTTTAATCCGCATCGCAAGATGAAAAGAAATAATTTCGTAAAAACAAACAACACGTTATAAACCAAAAATGTAATCTACTGAAGCTTCTTTTTATATTAGGAAAAGATGATCTGTAATTTTCCCTAAGCATTAAGACTTTAATATTCATCATCAGCTTAATAGAACCCAAGATATAAGCATTTTAAACAAACCTTATCAGTGTTTTTCTTGGAAAATTTTTTCGTTGATTTTTGCGTTGTACTATATAAAATATCCAAAAAATGGCAATAAGGTTCGCTTAAGAAGCTGAGGTATATCTTGGGTTCCATTTATCTAATGATGAATATTAAAGTCTTTAAGGTCACGGAAAATGAGAGATCTTCTTTTACTGTAAATCTGGCTCGGTGGATTCAAAAAATTAAGGCGTCTACTTCTGCTGTGAAAGAAATATAAACATGTAAAAAGGTAGATAATAATTTGTTATATACACAATTAAGTTCATTAATTAAAACAAATAATAAAATTAAAAAAAAAAAAAGTTATAAGTTTAAAATTTTTTTACAGGAACCTTTTATAATACAAAAATTTCTCGTTAAATAATTGATTCATAATAGTTTTAAATGGTCTTTAGTTTACAAAAGTCAGAACGAAACGCCAAGTTTTGGTTATGAGCTATGAACTAAACCCCCTCCAAAAAAAATCTTGGCTGCGGGCCTGGATGCAAGCTAAAAACTAAGTGCCTGTTTACATTGTATTTTTGACAAAGCATATTTTCGTTCATCAAAATGTTCCTCGTGTTTACATTATAGAGAAAAAATTCTTTCATTTCAATCTACCCATCCCTATCTCACATCCTTAACAACCATGTATCTCTCACTCACACAAAAAAAACTCTTCCTGCTCAATCCGAAAACATTTAATGAAACTGGCGCATCGGCGTAATTTGGGTGGAATTAACCCTTCTCTTTCTTACTCACACAAAATCTACCCATCTCACTGGATGCGCCGTTCGTCAAAAATACAATGTAAACAGGCACTAACTGATTTTTTACCGGAGAGGAAAAGAGTTATCGGAAAGATTTAAACAGAGTTTTAAAGAAGAAATTATGAAAGTCGTTACAAATTACTGAAACAAATTAGCCCGCGTTATAACATGACCTATAGAAAACAGCAAATTTTTTTTTTTTTTTTTTTTTTTATTTTCAAACGGAAGTTTCTCAACAACGTGACTTCGGATTCGAGTTCAGCCCACAAAATGCCTTTGGAAAAGTATAGTTTGGGTTTTGTAATAAAAAGCAAATTTAAGCCGGATCCACACATGTCTCGTGCGGTGTGTTGTGGAGTGTTATGGACTGAGTACACTAATCAAGCGTGCTTTCGTGGTATGGCGCAATCCATAAAAAATAGATTTAGACACAACACACCACTACCACTCCACTCCACAACATGCCACACGAGACAAATATAGATCTACGCATATGAAATACATTGGAGCGATAGCGACCATGACTCCACAACACACCACATGAATTATGTGTGGATCCGGCTTTAATTTTGTCGAGTAGTAGTGTTATTATTAGAAAAATGTAAGACTTTTGAGTTACATTACATACTTGTATTTGAACTTTCACTTCATGCAGTGCTTAATCTGCAAAATCTGATACGGCAAAGTTTTCGGGCAAAAATTAAAATAAGAACTCATCCCAAATAAAAACGGAGTTCCTCAAAGTTTGCGCTAGTGGCCAAGTGAAAAAAAATGACAAACAATTTTTTTTAATTTGGTTTTATTGGGGGCGCTAAAAAATAATTGGTTCTCCAATTGGGCAATAAATGATTTATTTGTGAGAATTTACGACATAAACGATAAAGCACAAAATTAAATTTGTGTATAAAACGGATAGTAGTCACAAGTTTAAAATTTGTGGTGGTGCCATCTGTTAGGCTTAAAAAACAAGGGGGGGGGGGGGGGGCGTAGGGCGGCAGAAAACCTAAATCCTTTAACTTTTAGCTCTATTTTATGACTTAATGGTTACTTTTGAATGTATATATTTTAATATTAAGCCCCATCTATCGGAAATTTCAAAAACTTTTTATTTAATAGCAATGTACGTGTATGTTGAGTAAGTTTCAGCTCATTAGAGGTTAAAAATTTTGAGTTACGCTAATTTTGATATTTTGCTGTTCAGCGCCATCTACTTATTGGAAAACTTGAAAACTTTTGACTTTGGTGCAACTTTTCTATTAGCTTCATTCATTAGTTTCAGCTCAATTTAATGGTTAGGTTTATATTTTTAACTTCAATTGGAAAGACTAAAAAAAAGTCAATTGACAGTTTCTTTTTTTTTTCAAATTAAAAAAAAAAACTATTAATAAAATTTTTCTAATTCTCAAAAGCAAACATTAAAATTAGCTTCATTTTAGAATTATTTTATTCTATATGTACATATTTACATAAGGCCGTAAAAGATAGATTTTGGAGAAAAAAATAATTTTTTCTAAGAAAACTTTGGTCTTTATTTGATCGCACACCTGATAAAGTTTTCGAAAATCATAAATTGGCGCGATTTTCTTATGGAAAAACATTGAGTGACGCCTTTCAGGTCATCAATGGGAAGTTGGTTGCACACAGCCTCCTTTTGTTTGGTGCACTTCTCACTTTACAACAAATACATATACCTATTGTGTACATAAGTGAGCTTATTTTTTTTAACCATATACATACTTAATAGCCAATTTTGAAAAAGAAGTCAATTCGTTTTGATTTAAAAAAAAATGGATCCAAAATGAATTCCTAAAACGTAAACACCCATTTAAACGATACAATCTAAAACCCGAATAAAATCCTTCAAACTTGGTAGCGCACTTGCCAATTACTTTCTGCGATTTGGTTTTGGTTTGAGTGCAAGGCAAGGAGTTATTTGGGAGAAAACACGCAAACTAGGCATCAGCCGAGCTTGTCAAATTTACCAGCTGGCCTAAAGTCTCCCATTCAAATTAAAATAATTATATAGGGGAAAAAGTTTTCGGCAACTAAAGTTATCTCTCGTGGGTTTCATGCGATATAGCGATATGACACCATGCACTCGAACTAGAACAACTACAATTATTGGAATTGAATACATCCAGGAATACATTGGAATGGAATAACAATGTTACACACATGACACATGTATATTCGTGACAGACATGAAAAAAACAAAATATCGAAATGAGTTTTATTCTATCATTATCTCTAAAAATCTTATACCTGTGGGCTTGCATTACCTAAGCGAAACTATTTATGGAGGTCATTTTGTCCCCTTTCTTTCTTGTAGGTATTTCGATTCTATTTCTATAATTAAGTAAATGTCAACTAAAAACAACCTTATACCGACCATGGACGTTAAGTTATTGACATATCAATTACATAAGCATGTAAAGATTTTTGTAGATAGATTAATAAAAAAATAATTGAAGAAGAAAATGATAAAAATAGTTCACAAATGTAAATTATATTTATGTTATGTATGTGGAAAAATTAATATTTAAAGTGTTTTTGACAAAAAACCATATATAATATCAATGTTCTGTTATTTATTATCAGTCTAGAGAATAACAGTTAATTGCTTTTGAGTGGACAATGACAATAATTGTAAAAGCGATTTGTTTTGGAACCACTATACATAATTATTCCGCCAAAAATAAAAATGATATTATCACAGTTATTGCTTGATTCCTTAGAGGTATAGAAATTAAAAATTAAATAAAACTCATACAAATGGTGGTTAAAGCAACGGTATAAAGGATTTTATGGATAGATAGCACATATTTCATTTCATTTTAAATATGATTTTGAGTAAACGTATACGGGTTCAATAGCTCAATTGAAGCTCAATCTGAAAGTGCAATTTTAGTCAAAGCGAACGATGGCTTATGAGCCATCTATCAATTACGATAATTAATCGACTTATATACACGACTATAAATCGCATAAACTTGCTCTTGTTGTTAACAACTATAATGTACTTAGCTATATACAGGGTGTTCCGTATAAGGTGCACCAAAGATCTAGGGCGAGTAGGTTGGGTTTAGACAAGAAAAAAAAATCTTTTTCCCCCCGTTTAGGTGGGAGGGGCAATTTAAAAAAAAAATATTAAAAACAGAAAGGCCTTACCTTTTTGAAAGACCAGAAATCTCTTATTTAATTTTCTTCTTAAATTAAGTTGTATGTTAGTGAATAGTTTTTGAAAAATTAATTTTCAAACTCGAAATTTTGAAAAAAAAACTAAAAATAAAAAATTGTGTTCAAACTAATTTAATTTTAATATTGAATGTTCTCATCTATTTTTAAGCAAACACTAAAAACCAGATGTCAAAACGTATTCTAGTTTTTGAGAAAATTAAAAATAACAAAAGTAGGTTTTCGTTATTTTGTTGTTCGCAGGATCCTAAAAATTAAAGAAGAGATTTCTGGCTTTCCAAAAAAAAAATAGCATCGCATTCTAAGTTTAACCGTTGTTTTTAAAATTTCTTTTTTCATGTTTTAAGTCAATTTTTATGAAAATTGCCCCTCCCGCCTAAACAGGGAGAAATAGACACCCCCTCCCATACGATTTTTTTCTTGTCTTAACAAAAAAAACTCCGTTTTTTCAGCTTTAAACTTGTTCGCATTTTAAACATTTTGATTAAGAAGCTTTAGGCCACCGAGGCACTGTTTATTTAGAAAACTATTGACACAGAAGTAGTGTGTTAAATATAATCGAAAAACATTTTAGTTTTACGTAAGATTCATACATGTTTTGTATGGACTTATGACACGATTCGATGGGGCATACGTCCATAATCGAACTGTGAATTTATACCACGCCGAATATATTGTCATGGAAAAATTTAATGCCCAATCAAAAATTAAATCAAATGTCGGTAAAAACATTTTATACAAAACAAAAGAAAAAAATAGACTTTATATGAAAACTAGCTCTGTTTCTGACTATAAGTCATAAGTTCTAACAAGGATGACGTTTAATTTTGCTGGATAGTGGATATAGAGACCTTAGATCTTCATCGTTCTATCTGAAAAAATTGAATTGAGTTTTCAAAAAAAAAAATGCTTGAAGATTTTGGAATATACAATTGTGTTTAAACTTTTTAAAAAATTCTAAAACAAAAATGATCAAAATCAATTGAACCATTTTTTCTCGAATATCAAAAATACTTTTTCTCTGAAAGTTGCCGGAAAAAAAAAATTTTTAGCAAAAGATAGCCTTTACTTATACAAGTTGACCGAGGTTTTTTTGATAGCCATTTTTGAACAAAATACGATTTTCCTAAAACTCTTGAGCTTTAGTTTCTAAAATGGGAATAAAATGGAAGTCCATTTTATGTCCCAATTTTTGTGGGAGTTAGTTCATTTCTTTGAAGTTCTTAGTTTGCAGGGCCCTTCATATACCCGGAACCTATTTAAATACTGTGAAACCCGCTTAAGAGAAAAACCCGCTTATCTGAAACACTTTTTTCATCCCCGAGTATTTTTCGACCAATTACCTTTAAAACACTCCGCTTAAGCGAAACTCGTTTAAGTGAAAAAACCCGGATACCTGAAACATTATTTTCAGTTCAATTTTATATTTCTCATTGAAAAAAAAATCTTAAGTGAAAAAAAAAATGGTATCGAGCAGAACGAAAAATTAGCTGAATGCTTTCGTTTCTTCTTTATTTTTCACCTTCACCATTTTCACCACGAAAATGACATTTGAATTTCTGATTATTTCCCAAACGTTTACATTTACATTTTATAAACAAATTGCTTTGTCCTCTCAAACAAAAATCGTATAGGTACGTATTTTGACATTTATTAAAAAGAAAATTACATTTTCATAATTCAAAGATAAATACAATTGTTTCTAGCATTAATTCTCCACTTAATGGAATGTTTAGATCCGCTTATATGAAACTTTTTTCACTTATCCGCAGTGAATTTTTTTTTTCACTTATCCGAACTCCGCTTAGGTGAATTTTTTTTTTCACTTAAGCGAGGTTCGTTTAAGTGAAAAACCCGCTTAGGTGAAAGTAAGACTGTGACATTTTGCAGTTTCTCTTGAGCGGGTTTTACTGTACTATGCCAAAAAATTGTCTTTTCAATAAATAAATTTAAAAACATGGCGATAAAATAAATTTGGTGGCACAACAAAAGAACCAGGCCCTAGTGACTAACAACTCTTAACGTGATTATCTGCAGGAATGTAGGGGACCTACAGTTTATTGCCGAATCCAAACTAATAAGTGGAGCAGCACTTTTCTATGACAACAGATAGGTACTCTTGGAGAATTTGTCAACTTTTTTTGTTTTTAGATGGCAGAGGCTGGGAATTGAACCCCACGGGCTACTACGTATTTATTTGTTGCTTATCTTTTAAAAATACATACACCCTTTCATAATTTTTTTTATAATAACAAATGGAAAATGTTAGAAAAAGTCTCTATCATTATAATTTCATAGATGTAGTAGCCGTGGCGTGATGGTTAGTGCGATGGACTGTCATGCCGGAGGTCTAAGGTTCGATCCCCAGCCTCGCCACCTATTTATTTAAAAGAAAAAACGGCTACTGCCTCTTGCGAGGAATTGACAAATCCTCCAAGAGTATCTTCTGTCACAGAAAAGTGCCGCTCGTTAGCCGTTCGGATTCGGCAATAAACTGTAGGTCCCATCCATTCCTGCAGACACGCACACAGGAATGGTTGAGAGTTGTAAGTCACTAGGCCCTAGTTCTTCATGAGCTGTTGTGCCATCAAATTTATTTTATTTTATTTAGATAACATAATACAATATTTTTAAATCTTTGAAGGCATGATACGTACATATTTGTTATTTTTAGAAATATTTTCATATGATCACTTTAGACTTAAAGAAATAAAACTTTCAAGAGTATGAAATGTATTAAGTATTAAAATGTTAACATAAAAAAAAACGCATATCAATTCTAACAAATACCTACCAATCATATGTCAGTCAAGATGTAAGACATTGACACATACACAGATGCCGATACTCACTCAATTCCAAAGCTATAACAATTATTTTAATGTGCTTCTGATTAATTCATAATACATGCTTAAACTTGCGACAAAGGAGGGGAAATTAATTCAACCATATGACAAATATGTACTTTTAATTTTTGCGACTATTTGCAGTAAATAGGCCGTGAATATATAAAGAGTAAATGTTATTTTATGAAAAAGTTGGTGCATTTTAAAATTTCTACTTTACTAATTTACTTTATCGAAGTATAAGAATAATAACGTAACTCGAACTTGCTTATTTTAAAAATTGCGAAAAGTTCAATGCAGGTCATACTATGATTATTATTTTACTACGAAGCATTATAAATATCGTTATTTAATGCTAAATGTCTGAAGATGACGCAGAGTGGAATACTTTCGGCATAAAAGGCAAATTTTACGGAAGTTAGTTTGCTTACATATTTGGTTGTAGCTTTTGTATACTAATACAGCAAAAACAATAATTTTTCCGAGTTATCGGAGATGATATTCAGAAAGACACGTGCTGTGATTGAATTCCTATTTAGAGTTATTGTGTTATAATATTTTTTTTTCTAAAATCTACAGTCTAAAAGCTCAGATTGACTTTTCTTCCAAACCAAAGGAAGTCTACATATTCCATTGCTTTCATACCTACCTCTTACTTTAATTGGTAAGCCGAGATTAAAATTGATATAATTATAACAAAAAAAAAAGTATATAAGTAATATTTAATGAAATTTTACTACTGTGTGATGTTTTGAGATTTTGTCCATATTGACTAAATTTTCTGAATGATAAAATTAAACCTTTCGCTTTATCATTCATTTCATTATTCTACATGAAAAGTGTGTTTATTATAAAGCTTTGTGTCTATGCTCTGAGTACAGTCTTGAAAATTACTAGGTATCGGATTAAAATATTTATCTATTTGAAGCCAGTACAAAAAATAGTGCGTATACGCCACAGTGTCCTTTAAAGTTTATAAGAAAACAACACAAATTTATTACAATTAATTTTTTTTTAATTCAATAGTGAAATAAACTGCACGGGCTGGATTGCACTATCCATTTTTTGTGTGATATACTTGCTGCCCCGCCCAGATGCGCTTCGCAAATAAATCAAAAGTTTCATAAAATATTTAAAAATACAAAATAAATAAATATGTATAAGAGTATTATGTAGATATTCGAAAGACAATGTCATGTTTTCACAATTATATCTTTGTCCCCTTTCACACGAAGATACTAGTTGCTGGAGATTTTTTTGACGTTTTCTTTAAATCTCCTTAACAATCTCTTGTACCTCTTGTACACGCAAGCAACAAAACCCGAAGAGATTTGCTGATTTACCTTGGTTGAACGCACACAAACGTAGTGTGAAGAGGAACGTCAAAAAATCTCCTGAATTTGTTGACCGGGGAGATTTTATTTACCCCTCTTTCTTCCTGCTCTTCTCGCCTATGAACTGATTGTTGCTGGAAACTCAGTTGCCTTGTGTCAAAGGGGACATTGAGATTAAAGCATTTATTTAAAAACCAAGAAAAAAAATTCAAATGAAAGGAAAGAGAAAGAAAATTACAGCTTAAAATTCTGAGCAGTTTTAAAACTTCTCAGTGATGCTCAAAATCCAACCTCCAAATATAGCTATTAAAATACAAAAAGCAATTTTGAAATCGATATTTGGTTAATGAGGTGAGCTGGAACAAACAAACAAGATGTTACTGGGTCGTAATTCCTTACACATTCGTATATAATATAAAAATCAAAAGACAGAAAGACGTTATAGCCTTGGAAAATTAGAATTTCGCTTCGCTAAAGCTGTTTATTAAAAACTATCAGTTATTAAAAAAAATATCAAAGCTTATATTATAGCTTATAAAATTTATAAAAAACTGTTTTAGCACTTTTTTTTATTTTTTGGGTTTTCTGAATTTGACTTTTCAAGATCCTGTTGTTCTGAATCTTCTACACTTTGGGTTTCAGGGATTTTTAGTTATCTAGCTTTCTGGTTTTTTTAGATTTTCGGTTTTGATATTCTATCTGAATCTTCAAAAGCGCCCAGTACCTACGACCTTTCATCGCGGTTACGGTAAGGCTTAATAAAAAAGAGAACTGATACTGTAACAATTGCGCACGTTCTTTCCAAAAACAATTGATCTTAAGAAAAAGTATTCTAACCTTTTTCGTTTGAAATTTTATAAGCTTTTGACTTTTTTTTCGAAAAAATTAAAGTTTTCGTTAAGTTTAAAACTGAAATAATTGTATCCCTTTCAGCAAAAGTAAAAGTTAAAGTCTTATTTTATTGAGTACATAAGGGAAATGAGTTAGAATTAATAAATGTGTTCATCGTTTTTCAACGTGGATTAGACCTACACTATGGAAATAAGAAACGTGCTCAGTTTTATACCCCAAATGGCTCTTGTGTGTCAGTCTTTCAAGAAATCTATTGCTTTTTACAAAAAAAAAAAAAAAAAAAAAAAAAAAACTATTCTGTTATGAGTAATTGCATAGTTCGAAAATATTTCTAAATTATGAATTCAAACTTCCCCTTACCAAAAAAACAAGTCTTGTTCCAAACTGAGAGTCTTAGAGTTCTAGCAAATGCTTGAGACATACCAATAAAACTCTCTAACAAAATTAAATTTTGTCACAATTTTATTTGAAATTTGGGT
Source organism: Epistrophella euchroma (assembly GCA_947049315.1). Lineage (NCBI taxonomy): Eukaryota > Metazoa > Arthropoda > Insecta > Diptera > Syrphidae > Epistrophella > Epistrophella euchroma. Next base: position 77,263,056 of record OX346246.1, on the reverse strand, counting down.
TTTTTGTTTAAATTCCTTATGTTATTAGGCCCTCTTCCAAAAATGTTAACATTAAAATTAAAAATTTTTATAAACAACAACAACGTTTTACACAAAATATCAATAAGAAAGTTTCTCAAAAAATTTAAAATTTGGCACTTTAAGAAAAAGTTCGTAAAATTATGACATTAGGTGTTATGAGGCTTTTTCATTTTCGATTTTATATGTGAATAGCTTCTTTTTAAAATTTTTAAACAATTGATAAAAAACGTCTTATTTTTTTTTTCAGATTATTATAAATACAAAGGTCAAGTGAAAACACACACACTTGGTAATGCATCACTTTTTTGAATGGCTCAGATGAAAATTAATCTTAAAAATCAAAATGGATAAAAATAAACTCATACGGTTTCTGTCGCCTTGCGAAGTCCAGTTGGTAAGTCATTTATTTTATTTAAGAAACACGGTTTGAAAAACCAATACAAATTAAATGAAATCCAGTTACATGGGGTTCTAAAATAAGTCTAAAAAAATATGAGCTCAAAATTTTGGAAAATTATTATTATTATCATATTATTTTTTTTTTAATTTTATGAAATTCTAATTTTTTTTCTACTTAAAATCAAAAAAATAAAATGAAGATATTCTTACATTTATTTTTAAATTATTATTTTGTTAATCCAAATATCCTATTTCCACTTCGTTGTTCTCAATTTTCTCAAAAACTAAAAAACACTTAAAACTCAAAACCGCTATAGATCTAGTTTTTTGGTAAAACTAGCTTTGAAGAAAGTCAAAACTATGGCCGTAAAGAATCTGAGTATTTTACATTTTTTGTAGCTAGTGGGTGATTATGAATAAAAAGTAGCACCTGTTCAGAACTCAACTTTTTAGAGCACGTGCTCCATTTGGTATTAATAAAATACTTAAGGATGTTCTCAACGATTGATCATCCGAATGTTTGATGAGCACCTTCTCAATATAAGTACCTTACATAGTCAATTGTTTGGTATGAATAAACCGAAGCACGTACTCCTTCGAGAAGAGAACCTGCTTCTCATTTCTAAGTACCCTCAATTTATTGCTCAACAAGCAAATAGCGTTTATTATGACTTAAAACATTTGAAAAAAAAAAAATGGAAAATGATGATCTTAAATTTTACCGATGCTCCGATTATTAGAACTCGCGAGATCATATATAAATGAGCGAAATGTTATATATAACGACTCCTAAATCAAATTTGAAAAATCACAATTTTATCCCCGAACCACTACTAATACCTTAGAGAAAAACCTATCAGTGTTCGATATTACGAAGCATTGCATGGACCAAAAAACTCTCACACTAATATTTTGATTATGCATTAACTCACAAAATTTGCTGTCGGTTCTATTTGTTAGTCCTGTGAAGTTAGCAAAATAATTGTTTAAAATTGAATACAAAATGAGAGTTCCCGGTAGCAAACAAAGAGTTCTAGAGTTCATCATACTTTTTTTCAATAGTTCTGGCGAATAAAGTGTTAAAATTCGAAAAATAAGTTTTGTATGCTAACTTCACGCAGCAAGGATTTTTTTTGAGAAAAAGAGTTCTGAGCATTTTCAACTTAAAACTAAGAGTTCTACAGTTCCTGATGGGTTTTAGAAAGAGTTCTGCAAAAATGGAAAAGTTAGGGCAAATTTAGGTTCCCATTGACTTGGAACCAAAAATTTTCAAAATCCAAAAAATCAGCAAAAGGGGTTTCTGATTAGAGTTCCCGATAGCAAACAAAGAGTTCTAAATATTTTCCTGATAACTTTTTTTTCTAAACCTAATTTTTCAAAAGTTATTCGCAAATTTAGGTTCCCATTGACTTAGAACCAAACATTTTAGAACTCTTTTTTTCTGATTTTTTGGATTTTGAAAATTTTTGGTTCTAAGTCAATGGGAACCTAAATTTGCCCTAACTTTTCCAATTTTGCAGAACTCTTTCTAAAACCCATTAGGAACTCTAGATTTCTTGGTTTTAAGTTGAAAATCGTGCTCAGAACTCTTTTTCTTTAATTTAGAAAAATTATTAAACACGATTTTTTTTTTTTTTTTTGAGTTTGATAATAAATTTTCTTAAAAACTACATAATATGTATATTAACTGAAATAATTTAAATTAAAAACAGGGTAAACGACTTGATTTTTCGTTTTGAAAAAATGTTAAGAATGATTTTTGTGGGTAACCATTGTTCTAATAGATTTTTTTTTTCTATTTCAAGTCGATTTGTGAAAAAAAAACTGACAATTCTACCTCACTCTTTTCTTGTCTCAATCCAACCTACACGTCCTAGCCTTTAGCGCATCTTATGCAAAAAACCATGTTTTTACTTCATTTAAGACTATAAAAAGCATTTTTGAAGAGTTCCTTTTCATTATCTTATTATATCCCTAGAAAAACGAATTACTGGAATATAATACAGACATAAATAGCAAAAGTTTCAAAACATAATTCATACTTAAGAAACCACGTAAAATTAACTTTTCTAAAAAATCATTAATAAGCTACAGTAACACTTACAATGTCATGCTTTACATTTTTATAAAGCCAGGAGCCGTCCGTTATTTAATTTTGTTTTTAGTAAATTAATTTTCAAACTTTAACGCTCCTATCAATTTCTAGTCAAACACTATAAACCGGATGTCTAAAAGTCTTTTAGTTTTGGAGAAAATTGAAATAGGATCTTAGGGCCAACAAAATAATGGATGGAAGTCGAATTTAAGGAAAACTTACTTTTGTTATTTTCAATATTGTCAAGAACTTTAAAACATTTTGACATCTGATTTTTAGTGTTTGACTAAAAATTGATGGTAGCATTGAAAACTAAACACAAAAACACTACTTAATAACGTAAAATTTTGCACAAAATCAGTTTGAACACAATTTTTATATTTTTTTTTTTTTTAATGAAATTTGAAAAACTGTTCACTAAAGTAACTTAACTTAAATAGAAAATAAAAGAAGAGATTTCTGTTTACCGATGTTTTTTAATATTGTTTTTCTGTTTTAAGTCAATTTTTTTAGTAAATTACTCCTACCGTTATTTTTAATTCTCTCAAAAACTAAAAATTACTTGAGCATGTACTCTTCAGCGTTTGAATATCAATTGAAAGGAGCATCGAATAATAAAAACAAAAATACTACGTAAAATTTTAAATTATTTTTTCTAAATTTTGAGTTTGAAAATTAATTTTTCAAAAACAATCCTCTTAAATAAGTTTGAATTAATTAAAAACATTATAAAAGAACAGACTTCTGACCTCAAAAAAAAAGTGTAGCATGACAATGTAAGTGTTTCCGATGTTTTTAATGATTTTTTTCTATTTTAAGTCGATTTTTTAGAAAATATAATATTTTTTTTTCTTATCTCCACCTTTACCTCAACCTTTTACGTTCTAGCTTTTTGTCACACCTTAGGTGAATCAACCTGTTAGCAAGTAAAAATAAAAGAAACAACATTCTTAAGCCTTAATTATATTGGCCACTTTTTGCAAAATTACAAAAGTGAAAATATTTGTTTGTGAAAAAGAATATACACAATTTTTTTTTTAAACCAAAATTTAAGCTTTCTGCATCATTTTTATAAGTTTTCCAGTGAGAAACGCTATCCCAAAATAAGTTTGAAAATTTTCACTTTTGTAATTTTTCACTTTTTTGGCCAATGTAGTTAAGGCTTTACAAACAAACATGCTAGGACAACCGAAATACAATTTTATTGACTTACTGATTTTAACGTTTATACTTTATACGTTTATAAACTCAAATGTTTTCAATTTTTCTTACCTTTGTCGGCATATTCAGTTTTTGTTTTTTTTTTTTACTGAGCCTATCGTTGCTGAAGAAATTAAAGGAAGTGATCAACGTTCTTTTACATTTTCAACAGAAGAAATTTTTTTTTTTGTGCACATACTCGTAACAAAAAAATAAGTGATTGATTTATTTTTTCAAGTTGACAGTGTAAAATTCTCAAATTCACTTAGACTTATTTTAAAGCAATATCCGGCTTAATCGAAAAAAAAACTTTTGATTGCTCAAATGCGTAGGTGTAATATATGTAGGTGTCACAGAAAATGTTTTCCTGTGCTACAAAAAAAAAAAAAAAAAAAAAACAATCCAATCAAGAATTCATTCATCATAGTCAACCAACGTCATGAGTTTCTGCTATCCACTTCGCACTTATACCTACTCAGATCCTAGCGCAATCATCACCTAATGTTGACTCAAGCAGTGAATGGTGTACCTATACCTACAACAAATTTTTTTTCTGATGACTTAGACAAATAATGTTGAATGTAAAAAGTTCTATTACTGTCCAGCCGACACAATATTCAAATATTCCCCTGGATATGATGTTTGAATTCTCTTTCTCTCTAAATAAACCCCATTTATCCCAGGAGGTTAACTACCAAGGGGGTTTAGATAGTCCAAGTATCAAATTAGTTTTTTTTTTGTTTTTAGTAGGTATATAGATACCTAAATAAAATAATACAAATTTAAACTTCATGTTGCTACCAATTTAATCAAAAACTTTTAATAGTTACCACAAATAATATCAGAGCCTGTGAGAATTTATATAGACAACGAATAACATTTTACAAAAGGTTAGAAGGCACAAACAAATGGTTTTGAAAGCCGTAAAACAATACTTTTCTTCCTGCACAAGAGATATTAATTCTTTAATTGCGGCACATCCTTTGCAGAAACGTTTTATTACATTTTAATACCTTTACCTGATTGGGTTGGGTGTAAATAAGTTTTCGTTTCGTTTAATTAAAATCTAACTTTTTGCTTGCCATCTGCTTCTGCCAGTTTTTTTTTTTTTTTTTTTGGTAAAATTTCACCATAAACTCTCATTGAACTTACTCAACCACTTAAGCTGAAGAGTATTTTGCACAAAACCCTCCACGAAAAGCTTTGTACATAATTTTCCAGGAATGAATGTAATCAAGAGGATATCTGGTAAACTCATAGTATAGCTCTAGTTGAGTACAGCACTAATCAGGTTTTTGTTCCTTTTCATTAACTAAAGCCCTCATCGTCGCTCGTGTTGGTTTGTGATGCCCTGGTCGGTTGGCCAATTGCGCCTGACTCATCTGCAAGGCATACAGTAGGTATATACCTTGGGAAACTCATCTCGAGGGAAGAATCCTTAATCAATTCATAGCAGACATTCAAATATCACCCACTTACCGTAACAGCAGCACACCATCAGCATTATAGGACAAAAACATCACACAGGAATCAGGTTCTATAGTGGAAATTTCATTTGAAACGTTGGTATATTGAGTTTGTAGTTGGAATTCTATGTGTAAGGCGGTATAGATGTTGTCTTTGGATATGGCATTTCGAGCACCTTATGGAGCGTAAAGTTGAAATAATCATCGTTTAATGACACCTTCTCAATTTATATACTTACATATATACAAGTCGACGATTAGTGCGCGTTTGTGAAGTTGACGTCTAGCTATACGCTACGATGCGCGGTAAATTCCTATTTGATGTACATTATTTTGGTCTTGGTTGACAAAAATGTCAACGTTGAATGCATCCAAAAGTTAATAATAATTTAACTCTGGCGCTTAAGGTAGCATATCGATTGAGAGTAACAATCATTAAACTTAATCAGAAAAATTATCAAACGCTATAAAATTTGAATTCAATGGACTTCTCCATATGGTCGATTTTAAACGCTTAAGATAGGTGTCAACAATACAAAATGCACGACTGCGTCGAATGAACTTGCTCTTGTAAATAAAGTGTTATGTAAAATGTAGCCAATATATGTACATATCTCTTTAATGAAAAAAATTTAAGAAAGTCAAAAGTACCAAAAAATTAACTTTATGTTTGAATGTTGTTTAAAATATTCAATTGCAAAATCCTAATAAAATCGGTCGTCATATCGAAAATAAGGAATTTTTCTCAAACTAAATTTAAGCCCTATTTCTCCAATGCAATAATTTTGGCAAAAACTTACCTGTTTTAGATGACCTAAATCAAAAATTGGAATTTTCGCGCTAGGCACTGATATGCCTTTTCCTACTAAAATTGGATCACCCTTTTAGACCCACCCAATCAATAGCTCATAAAAGAATTAACCGAAATCTCTTATTAACGGTACCTGTCATAGAACAGTCTTTTTTTTGTAATTTTCCCGTTAACGACTTTTTCATTATTTATACTGAAAAACCAATCAGCGTTGCTGAAATGGCACGATCGTGAATTTTGAAATTGAGTTCTCGAAATTGCGCAATTTCAGGCCGCCGACTTCTCAGAAGGAAAAAGAGAGAGCATGCGAAGCGGACGGTCAAAAAGTTGCTTTAAATCCAGAACAGACTTTGCTTAACTGTTATTCGACTTATACAAAAACAAAAACAATCATTTTTATACATAATTTCTGCTGAATCTCTGTCCACTCAATTGTTCACTCATTTACATTTTTATTCCTCCTTTCATTCCACTGAATTGTTGACTTTTTGACACGATAACTTCCTCGTGGCACGGTGGCACGAAAAATTTCAATATGGCACGTTTTTTTATTTCCATTATTTTACTCAAAATTAAGCAAATTTCAACAAAATTTAATGAAAATTGGTCCAAAGTTAGTAAAAAGTGGGCAGAAGCACATAATTTTTGACAATGCACGAATAAAGCAAATAATTTTTATTGATTTTTGTTATTGTATTACACCCTGTAATAAAATTTATTACATACTTTTCAAGAAAATAGAAGAATTTGTGGTTTTTCATGTGGCACGAAAATTGACACGTTTTTCCATAAAATATGGCACGTTAATTTTATTTCTGGCGGCAGCGCTATAAACAATTTCAATTAATTTGAAATGAAATAAAATGCACGACTGGGTCGCACGCACTTGCTGTTTTAGTAAAAGTTTCTTCGAATTTTAAAGATTGAATGTAATATAAGTACCTACATATATATAATTAATAATGCGGTGGCGTAGCTAGCCCTTTGGGGCCCTGTATTTAAAAAAAAAAGTACCCAATGAAAATGTTTTATTCTCAGAATAAAGAACGCCATCTCAATTCTTGAAAAAATATAAATTGATGCAGAAAAAATTTTAGATTAAAAAATTTGATCAACATCGGTTGAGCGGTTAACGAGAAAGTCGAAAATAAAAAAAAAACGGAACTGTGCGGAACCTCGCCAGACCATTATGTAATTTATCTAGTCAAGAATGAAGTATTCGCGAAGTTTGAGCATTCTATCTTACACGTTACTCAAATTAGTTGATGCCATTTCATATTGCCAAGCTTGTCTGGAAAACACTTGCACCTACCAATCCACCTGGCATGTTTTTTTGGTTTCATGCATAAATTAAAACATTACCCAAAAGCCAACCTTGTAGGAGAAGCTTTATTTTTTGGCAACCATGCAACCTCGATAATCCTACCAGACTTCGGTTATCTAACTTTACTCATCTTAAAAAAGGATACACAAAGTTGTAACCATTGTATCGTGGGGTTTAGTCAAAGTGGCGGGTACTCTTGGACTGTACCTATATAACTTTACTATTTACCAACACTTTAAATTGCAATCAAATTTTTGAAGCCCGTTTAACAAGTAGGTACAGTAATGTAATGATAAATAAAAATAATTTTTTTCTCATCTTCTTATCTTTGATTGAAAACTAAATAAATTAAAAAAAAAAAATAATTTGGTTGCACAACAGCTCATGAACAACCAGGTCTTCGTGACTTACAACTCTCAAGCATTCGTGTGTGCGTGCAGCCGTGGGTTCAAATCCAGGCTATTCCACCTGAATGCTTTTCTTCAGGGGTACAACATCCTCTTGTGTACAAGTGAAAACTCTTTCAATAGTATCTCTTGTTGTAATGAACTACCTCTTTAGTTCATTTCGGATTCGGCAAAAAAATTGAAGCCCCCTCCTCCGTTCATAACGACTAACAATACATGAATAATTAAAAATTAATCTTCTTTTTATAAGTCAAATTCTTTAATTCAATGAATTTACTTATTGAACATACGAATTAATTAATGTGTATGAAATGAATGCATTTTAAGCTAATTTAAAATGTTCGACTCAATTTAATTGAAAAAAAAAAAATTGAATAAAATGAAATCATTCGTAATGTTCACGCAAAGATTTGTTTCAGTGTACTGGACATCTTATAATTAAAATTAAGTATGGCAAATTTGTACGTCTTTTACTTACATATATTTCCATACTAAAAACCTGGTGCAAGCAACAGAAATTTGGGACTCTACCGGAAAATATGGGATTGATGGTCACCGTATCAAGAGAGCAAGTAAAAATGGACAGGTTCTTCTCAAATTAGTTTGAGTACTCCTTATTTAGCTGCAAATTACCTCAAACGCGATGACTCATCACCTGAAACTATGAGGCGATAGCTATAAAACAACTCATTTATAATCTTTGCGCAATCTTTATCTATCGATTGGTATATCTAGGATGTCTCTAGTGCAAACAGTCACTTAGCAGTAGGGCGCGAGCGGTACATGTTTTCGTGACGGTCCTCATTTCGCTACATCACACCCAACCGTCCGAGAAAGACATGTAATCCATGTCAAAAAGATTTTTTGATTTATTATATTTTGCACCTCTTCTATGCTTTGAACGATCACTATATGCAACTGAATCATTAAATTTGCCCATTTCATACTTTTTTTTCCCAATATAATGCTGCTATTTTGAAAAGAGATTTCTCAAGTACCTCGCTCGCCGACGCACGCCACTTCATCCATGTTAAAGAACTCTCAAATTATAGGGGCAATTGAGATATAATGTAGTAGCCGTGGTGTGATGGTTAGTGCGATGGACTGTCATGCCGGAGGTCTAAGGTTCGATCGATCCCCAGCCACGCCACCTATTTATTTAAAAGAAAAAACGGCTACTTGCCTCTTGCGAGGAATTGACAAATCCTCCAAGAGTATCTCCTGTCACAGAAAAGTGCCGCTCGTTAGCCGTTTGGATTCGGCAATAAACTGTAGGTCCCCTCCATTCCTGCAGACACGCACACATATGAATCGTTGAGAGTTGTAAGTCACTAGGGCCTAGTTCTTCATGAGCTGTTGTGCCATCAAATTTATTATTTTTTTTTTTTAATTGAGATATGATAAATAAAGAAATTTGACAAATTCAACCTTCATGGTTCTTCAATCTTAGCACGAACATATTTTGCTTCTTGGTTTAAAAATGTCATGATTTACATACCTTCTATAAAACTGAGGTCATATTATAATTAGTTATATTATAACTTATAACCATAAATTAATTTTTTTTTCCTAATTCAAAAATAAATCATTAAATATATAGGTAACATACATATCACCATACAGAAAATTATAGTATTCGAAGAAAATATCCAAGAAAATTATAGATTGTTGTCTAACATTTATATTCGGTCATGGAAAGTGACACGCCAAGTAAAGTTTTTCAATCCATTTTTGTTTTTTGACGGAATTATGTATACAACTCATAATAAAGCCTAATAACAACCTTGTCGACGACGACGGTTTTCATGACACGATATTATGTAGTAAAAGAGAAACTGATTGTAGGCAGAGCCTATATAGGCTCCAGAGGGCGAGCCGAGAACTTCTTGCAATTTCGATAAATTGAAAATCAACCAAGCATAAGTTAACCGCGTATCATACGACGAAACAAGTTGAGGACATGTTTTAATGTGTGTGTGTGTTTCAGTCTCAGGCTCTTCAGCTAGAACAACTGAGAAAAATTGCACTTGAATATTATTTCTAGACTGGAAGTGAACATATGCTCATTTTCTTTCGTGCCCTTAAAAAAAACTTTATATACCCTTCAATTTGTTTTGTTGCGTGGATCATAATAAAATATTGAAGGAAATATAATAATCAATAAATGAAACGGAATAAAAGCAGACACATACTGCCGTGTTAACTGAAAATGACGTACCTATCTGCATTTTTTTTTATCATTATAGGAGTTTTTATTGCCAATTTTTTAATAGTTATAGAACTATTTTTAATAAAATAAAACGCATGACTGGATCGCACAAACTTGCTCTTGTAGTAAAAGTTTCTTCTAACAGATTGAGTGTATTATAAGTAAATAATTTTTTTATGGGAACCTTAAGTTTAAACTAATATTATACATGTAACTTAGAGCTTAAATTGAAAAAATATTAAAAATCAACATAATTCGAAACAAATTTATTATAAACATCTTCTTAAATTGTTTTGAGAGGTAAAAAAAGTACACTATCTGATTTCTTTAACTAATCTTAGTTTTTTTTTATTTTTTTATATAAAAAATTTTATAAAAATTTTTAAGAAAAAAAAAAATGGTACACAATTTTTTAGTATTTATTTATGTTGAATTAAAAATTAAATTTAAAAAAAAATTATCGACCCGTTTTTGAAATATCGAATTTTCAAAAAAAAAATTTGAAATTTTTTTAAAAATCCAAAATTTGTTTTTTTTTTTTTTGAAAATTTTGATATGCAGTATGATTTCAACTTTTGAGAAGCTTTTGTTTAAAAAATTTATTTTAAATCGGTTACACACATAATGAGATAGTCCAAAATTAAAAGAAAGTGTTTCTATGAGAGGTAGGTAATCTTACTAATGGCTAACTGTAAATTTTGTTTTTGGTAGATCGTAGACCATACTAATATTAGTATTTAAAACAATTTTAATCAAAATCCTAGGATTCGTTTTCGAGAAAATTTATATTTTCTGTAACGGTTTTTTAACATTTATTTGGAAGATACCGTTAATTTTGACTATAAGAAAAATTTTTGTTCAAAATATTTAAGATGATGTTAAAAAACCGCTTGTTACCAAGTGTCATAAAAATCAACCAAGTCGTTTTCGAAATATTTGGTTTTCAAAAAAAAAAAAATTGAAACTTTTTTTAATAATTAAATTTTTATTTAAATTTTTCAGAAAATTCTCCATAAAACAAGTAAAAATTATCAAAATCAGTTAAGCGATTTTTAATAGTATAGAATGCTTACAAACTGCTTCCATTTGAGTGTGACCATCTTCTGAATTTCCGTGGTACAACTAGGACTCTAAAACGCATTTCACTGATCGAATCTATTCTTTTGTTTTATAAAACCACAAAATTGCATTTAAAAAAAATAAAATTTTATTTTATTTTGTATAAAGTAAAAAATAAAAAATTCGCTCGATATTTAACTTTTACTTGATAATAAAATAAAAAAAATGCATTTTTCATAAAAATTCGAATTTTCAACTTTAACCTAATAATAAAATAAATTATAATTAAATAAAACTAAACATTAAAAGCTTTACTTTATAAATTCCTTTTGATCATATTTTTTTTTTAATTAAAAGAATGTAATTTGTGTTCTCATGTTTGTTCGAAAATGCGATTTTTTTTTTGTAAAGTTTGGCCAAATCATTCAAAGGCCTCAACTTATCATAAAAAAAAAGATATATTTCAATGGCAATATTAAATCTTTCAACTTAACCCATTTGAACTAGATTAGATATTATAGTCTTGAGCAAAGTCCACAACTAATTTTAATATCACATTTGTTATTTTTCGTTCTTATTCGTGTATTTTGTTTCATTTAAGGAAGAATAAACATGTTAATTTTTTAGCTACTCTAACTATCTAAAAAAAAATCACTTATGTACCTAACGTATACCTAATTTACATCTAAAATAGTTTAATAATAACATCTTCCATCACATTTCCATATTTCTTAACAGTTTTCATGAAATAAACTTTTCAGTGAAAATTTAACAATGCCTATTAACATTCCTCCGAAAATTTCAAGTCCATTTTCTGATGGACATCCAATGTTCTTAGAATTTGTTATTAACTTTTTTATCCTAGCAGCAAAATTCATAACGAGAACTTTTCGTTTTGAATTATGGAATACCCATTTAATTTTTTTTTTCCATGAACCTACTGTGTAGCTATTTGCATATTTTTGCTGATGAGGAGTCTAAAGTTGATGTTAATGAAGATTTTATAATAATCTGCATAGTATGCTTGAACAAATTGCATTATCTTTGTTCAAGAACTTTTTACTTATGTTGTTTTTTTTTAAGAACTACCAACGTTATCCATGAGCCTTTTAATTATATGTACAATGGGCAATGTCATCTCATAAATTACAAACTTTTTGAAAAATGAATAAATTATTGAAATTTTAATGAAAATTCATTAAAAATCATCATTAATACTTTAATATAGCAACATTTTCGAATCAATAATGGACAACAACATCTTTAGGACTCGCCCCACTGCACTATGGCTTGGCACGTACTTACTCAACGAAATTTTCAAAAACCTTTTTGTAGATGTCTGGCTGGTTATCGGCATTGACGCATATTATTTTCGCCTTCGGTTCTTGATTCGTACGTGCGGTTTGCATTGGCTTACACATACTGTGACTTTAGAGAAATCTACAAAAAAGAGGCTCGGGCTGTGCGAGGTTATAGGACCTGAGAGGCTACTCGTCGTTCGTTATCGCACACAGGGACCACAACTAGTCTATAGAGAATTTTTCTTTGATTAAGGCATACGTTTCACGTGAGGTGAAGCATCACTTCACAAATACCATACCACTTGCGTTTTCTGCACGGGCATTTCAATTCATTCTTCAGGTACAAAAATCCTGCAGTTTTTTTTTAATTGAAAAGCCAACTTTTATTCCCTGCGGTATTCTCCCTTCGACCCATTTATAACATAACCTTTTTTTTTTTTGAAACAACAACTGATAAAGAGCTAAAATTAAACTGATATATGAAATAATGAGAAAACATTTTTTTAGAATAAATCTTAATTAAATTATTATTTCTGTCGTTTTCGATTGGATTTTAGCAGTGAATAGAGAGAAGAACTAAGGCGTAGTGACTTACAACTCTCAGCCTGTGTGCGTGTATGCAGGAATGGAGGGGACCTACAGTTTATTTCCGAATCCGAACGGCTAATGTGAGCGGCACTTTTCTAAAACAAGAGATACCTACTCTTGGAGTTTTGTCAATTCCTCGCAAGAGGCAGTAGCCGTTTTATTTTTAAAAATTATAAGGTGGAGAGGCTGGGGATCGAACATATACCTCCGGCATGAGAATCCATCAAACTAACCATCACACCACGGCTAATACTACAAACGAAAACGTCTATGAGAAAGAAAACGTAAATAAAACAAATGCCTTGGACAAAAGAACACGTTTTGTTAAAAACAAAAAAATTAAGTTGTTTTTATATCATCCCCCAACGGTTGACCTACATTGCACCGATGGCCATGTTACCTTTCAGTTTTTATTATAATATAGTATCCTAGATGAGAAAAGCTGCGGAGGCATTTGCTTAAACGAGCCGTTAAATTCAAAGGCAATTTTAGACGATTTTATGATATTAAAATATTTTAAATACGATGCAAGACTAAAAAAACTATTTTCCAACGTTGTTATCTTTTTAACAATTTACTTAAGTTAAATTTGCCAAATGCTTATTTTATCTTTTAAGTATTACCCCACCCTTTATCCAAATATCAATTTGACAATTAAAAAACTGTTTAAATTGTATATCAGTGCTGTCACTATTTGAGACACGTTCAGTTGGAGGTTTTAATAAAATAAATTTAGTATGATCGTGGTTTAAAAATTTGTAAGGCCCACACCCTAAATATTTATGTTCAACTCAAACGCTTACATATGGTCTATTTCTGCCTCAGCGTAATCTTTCCACACAAGCTCTTATGTTAAACTTAAATATTTAAGTCCCCTTTCACACAGGGCAACTGAGTTGCTGGCAACAATTAGTTCATAGGCGAGAAGGGCAGGAAAAAAGAGGGGTAAACGAAATCTCCCCGGTCAACAAATTCAGGAGACTTTTTTGACGTTTCTCTTCACACTACGTTTGTGTGCGTTCAACCAAGGTAGTTTAAAAGGAAAATACAGCAAGTCTCCTCCGACTTTGTAACTTCGTGTGAAAGGTACAAGAGATTGTTAAGGAGATTTAAAGAAAACGTCAAAAAAATCACCAGCAACTAGTATCTTCGTGTGAAAGGGGACTAAGTTTCGTTTCAGTAAAGAGCTTTAAAGTTTAGTCTCGAAGAGATCAAAATCACCTCCTAAATAAGTTTTTTTCATACATGGTCTAAAAAAGCGGTAGGTATAAGTGGCAAAGAAAATAACATCTCAAAATCTCAATTTTTAAAACTTCCACAAAATTATCCAGGTAGCCTTCTTTTTTGTATCCCCCCCATGACTGGACTATTTGCGTCATTCTTAAGGTTTAAATATTGTTGGCCACTTTTTCCATAAAAACGCCTTATAAGCTAGCATATACAATAAGCATATACATAATAATATACATTATACATTAAGCATAATATTTTTTTTGTTTGAGCTACACAAAAAAAAAAACTTTTTCATTTCAGTTAGCAGCCTTAAGTTTACAGGCTCTTCCTCCCTACTTAATCCTCTTCCCCTACTTCAATTTTTCTTCTTGATATGCCACAGCAAAAAGCTGTCATAGTAACCCCATGTCATCTGTTTTTATTCACGCGTGTTTTAATAATTATTTATAGCTACAAAGGTGTTTGCAATACTAGAAAGGATAAAAAGTAACATCTAAATGAGTCGTAAAAAAAAAAAAAAAAACAAAACAAAAAACAAAAACAAAAACATGGATACAAAATTGCTCAAGTTAAAAATCTTATTTGGGAATTTAGCATTATGTTGAAAAACGTAGTAAAGTAAGTATAACAAGGCAAAGAACTGGTGTTTGTGTATTTTTATTCTACATATTTTGTTCATACAAAGGACAATAATATGCCAGTAGCAATGTTTACGTAAAAATCTCACAATATGAGGATTTGCATAAAGGCTTGGATTTCGCTTTTATTTGACTAACAAATCAGTGCTGTCGAAAGTACTACATTGATTTGATATGTATCGATATATTAATATGCTTCTTTTTGTTGTGTCCGGTTCTTATAGCGGAACTAAGTATGTATACATCATACATCAAAACTTGGGTTTAAAAAATGCAAGAGACCAGAGAAATAACAATTAATAATAGTTTATAACTGTTTTTCACCATCAAAAATAGGTGATCCATTAACGCACTTTTTTTCATTTTTTTAAATCAAAGTTACGATTTTGAAAATTCTATTCTAAAAAATCTTGAGTTAAAAACAGAATACGTCAGGAATGTATTTTTGCCTTTTTTTAAAACAAAAAGGCATGATTACAGTATTTCCAAGTACTACCGTTTAATTATTTTTTTAAATTCAAGTCGGTTTTTTTTTTGGAAAATTGTCTCTCCGCCTAAACGGGTGGAAATAGATCCCCTTCCATACGAATATTTGTTATCTCGACCAAACCCACTGTCAATCATCTCTTATGGAGATGACGCAGCAGTTCAATATTCACCTCTGTTGGGTGCCGGGCCACAGGGACATTCCAGGGAATTGCAGGGCTGACGAGCTCGCTTAAAGTGGAACAATAATACCTCTTTTCTCAGAGAGGAAAGATATTGGTATACCTATCGCTACATCCAAACTTATGATAAATCAAGAAGCTATAAGGTGCACAAACCTTAGGTGATGGAGCAACATCACCACTTGTATGGCGACTAAACAAATCTGGCCAAAGCTAGATCTGAAACGCACTAAATGTCTGATTTCTTTAAACAGATCGCACATAAGCTCCGTTATAGGCGTTTTAACTGGACACTGTCTTATAGGCAGACACGCCACGCGACTTGGCATCTTTGCCAATGACTACTGCAGAAGCTGCATGGATGAGGAGGAGGAGGAAACCGTTCCTCACGTTCTCTGATGTTCATGTCCTGCTCTATATCAAAGACGTAAAACCCATTTGGGAGACTTCTAGTATAATGATACAAGTGATCTGGCTAATACTGATATTAGCAATCTTGCACGCTTGATAGGGAGCTCCAAATGGTTCAACGAGTAGGGGAAGTATCTCCTAGAGACATGTGGTATCACAACGGGCCACTGATTGGCCTACGTGAGTCGGTTCCCGACAGCCACTTCTACCTAACCTAACCTAAACCCACATGCCCTAGTTTTTTTGCACATCTATAATGCAAAACACATTATGTATAAAAGTTAATGTTTGTCTGCGATGTGCTCAAAAAACACGAGACCGATTTCTCTAAAATATTTTAATTTTGTTCATATTAGCGGCAGAAAGGTTTAGAAAGTAATTTTAGTAAAATCCGCCCACTTCTAAGGACAATCTCTTCTATCTGAGTTAGATCCTTATTATAAGTATATCCTGAGAAAGTTTAAATTTTTCAATTAAAAAAAAAAAAGAATAATTGATACCCATTTAACAAAAAACAACAGGAACCACTTATGTTTGAATTTCTCTCTATTTTGTCAGTGCTGGAGTTTAATCTGAGTTAAACCAAAGCTAGTGGATACTGCAAAGTCAGAAGCAGTTTTTCAGTGTAAGATTCCATTAACTTAGAATTTTAGATGTCAAAAATTTGTCGAACTCGCCATTTTCATTGTATCGTAGATTTCGATAGATTTTTGGCAGAAGTACCTAACTACCTATTCAATTAATCCAGTATTAATTTCGTAAACTTTTAACTTGGTTTCCAAATTAACTGAAAGAACATGTAAAACATGTAACTTCAAACTCCAAAATTAGGAGAATATCTCACTGAAAAACTGGGCCTAAGCTTTTTCTTTTATGTCAAGTGTGAAATGCATATTTTTGTAAAACAAATCATCTTCGTCTTTTTTTTTTATTACTTTTTCTTTTACTAACTATCTTTATTCTTTATCGTAAACATATATTAAAATGCAAAAATGGATCGCATTGGTCAGTTATTTAAACCTAAATTTTTCTTTGTCTAAGAAGTTACTAGTTTTTTATATATATGTAATGTATCTTTAATTTTAAAATAAATGGCGCAAAATTTTAGACGATTTAGTATGACGTTTAAGCATTTTTAGTATGATGTTACGTTAAAAACAGGCTTTTCCAAATTTTAAACGAGTTAGCATCGTATTATTTTTTTAACATTTTACTAAAGTTAAAAATGCCAATTTTATCTTTTTAGTATCATACTAAATCCAAGTGTCACTTTGGCAGCTACAATTACAAAAATGGGTTGAACTGTCACTGTTTTAGGCGTGTTCAGCTAGAAAAATAGTTTTAGTATGGTACTAGTTAGAAAATGTTTAAAACTAAGAATATTTTAGTAAAGAGTTTTAAAGTTAGAAAATTGTTAAGTAGTATCGTGCTAATACCTTAACATTAGGCTGTTTTTAATTTTGCGACGCCATTGTGTTTTTCAAAAATTGAAAAACGACTACACTGCTTAATAATCTCCATTTGGTTATTTTTTTTCTCATTTATATTTTTCGTTAAAATCATCCATGACCTTTCTGCTTCCTTCATCATCTTCGCTTCCTTTTTTTTTTTTTGCTGCAAGGGAACTAAAAAAGAATTTTAATTTACCCGTTATTTTGCATTACATTTTTCTTCTTTTTTGGATTGTAAAAGTTTAGTAAATATGAAAGTTTTTTTTTTTTTGTTATTTGGCCAAGCAGTTATCGTTAAAGAGTTTTTGGGTTTAGCAGTTCGTGTTACTTTCATAAACGTCTTTATTAGCAATTGTGTACAAGGAATCTTTTTTACATATTAATTTCGTTTAGGGAATATGTGCGAAAATTATTTTCATTTTGAATTTCCCTAAGGCTCTGCAAGTGATTATTTAGAGAACTGAACATTATTTAGGTTGGGGTTTTAGTTAAAAATATCCTCATATAGTGTTAAGGAATACACATGACTATTATAGGCCCCGTCTTTTTGCAATTATTGGAAAGTCTTTAATCTTCGCGTGAAACAATAAATTATTAAAATTTTTGTAACGAATGCGAAGCAAGGCGAGCACGGGTTTGCTAATAGTTCATAGAACAAACCACCCATAAATGATGAAGTGTTTTGTGCTTAATGAGTGATATGCATCTGGCACATAAAGCGCGACTCATTGGAATAAACCTGCGACTTATGTATAACGAGTCATTTTTTAAGAGCTATCGGAAATTAAAAAAAAAAAAACAAATAAAATTCAGAAGAATGCATGAAATTTTTATTTGAATCGATACTACGGTCGATATAATTTAATTTTTGAAAATTTTTTCATGCAAATGTTGGCCGCGGCTGCGCCTCAAATGGTCTATCCACTTAGTCCAATTTTGGCATACTCTTTCTAACCTTTCGGCCGGTATCTCACGAATAAATGCTTCAATTTTGGCTTCCCAGTGCGTCAATCGAAGGGGGCTTGTCACTATACACATGAGCCTTAATATAGCCCCACAAAAAAGATTCTAGAGGCGTTTAATCGCACGATCTAGGCGGCCAATTGACCGGCCCCAAACGTGAAATTAACTGTTCACCGAACTCGCCTCTCAATTGGTCCATTGTTACGCGAGCTGTGTGACATGTGGCACCGTCTTGTTGAAACCACATGTCATGCAAATCAAGCTCTTCCATTTTGCGCAAAAAAAATTTTGTTATCAAAACAATGATATTTAATTCACTGGGGCGTATACGCACTTTTTTTTTAATTTTTAACAAATTTAACTTGTAGGTAGTAAATACTTAGAGAAAGGGCAGTGAATACTTTGTTGGGGCAGATAGTACAAAATTGAATGCCAAAATTCTTAAATGCTACCCTACAATAACCAAGTGTTACTTACATATACAATTCTTGAATCCAAGTTATTTCAAAAATATAAAATATCTTGAGTTCTGTTAAAAATTTATAAAGAGTTTTTGCTTTTAATTCATTCACATCACAAAAATCAATTTATAAAATCTTATTTCTGCGAAAAAAATGGATATCAAACTATATTTTGCTTCATATGTATATCAAATATGTTAATTTTTTAAGTCGATTCCTGTTTTTTTTTTTCTGAGGAAAATCAATTTCATATTCTTTTTTATGGTAAATTTTGATAAATTGTGATAAAAGGAAAAAAAGAGAAGTAAAAGAGATTTTTTTATTTAAGAAAGCTTCTTTTTACAAAGAGAAAAATAAATAAGTTCAAAAAAGTTGTGCTACGGAAGGGTCAAGTGAATTAAATGCTGGTTTAAACTTACTACATAGATAATAAGAATAACACATTTATAAAATAAAATGCACAAATGGGTTGAACCAAATTGCTGTTGTTGTTAGATTTTACATTACATATAGGAACAAATTTGATAAAATGTTGAAGCATGAAACAACTCCTTTAAAGTTTTCAGGTTAATTTAAAAAATGCCATGGTCTGAATTTTTAAAATGTTTTTATTTAAAAAAAACAAAAGTTTTCAAAAAAGGGGGTTTCTTTTTACATATAAAATTTCTAAGATATTGAAAATAAATTTCATATGTAAGTCAATTAAAAAAAAAATAATTAAAGACAAAAAAATCAGTAATCTGTTTTTGTCATGACATTTATTTTTCAAAAATAAAAAATCATTCAGAAAAATGAGATCTTTGAGATTCTCAACTTCAAAAAGTGAGCAAGCGAATCCGAATTTTTTTTCCTCAGAGTTTTGACAGCAAAACTGAGAAATTTTGCTGAGGAATCATGTTCACGTAGCTGAGATTGCTGAGGGTTCTGATTCTGAGATCTCACTTTCCTGAATTTGCCTATAGATTTTTTGTTTTAAATTAAAAAACATTTTGTTTTAATTAAGTGTAATGTAAATTCTAAAGGAACTTACTGTATAAAAATATAGATTTAAATTGATTTGGCTACTTACGAGAAAGTTGAAAATGAGAACAAAAATTACATAAACCATCATTAAAATAGTTTTTTTGGTAAAATCGTTGTTACCAAACTAAAAAAAATGTTGAATGACAGGCTCCGTTTTTTAAGGACTAAATAAATTAATTTCACCTAGAAAAATTCAATCGAGGTGCAAATACAAAGGTACATAAATAACGGGTGCCGCCGTTTGGGAGGAAATTGTTTCGCAAAATTTTTCTCGCAATTATCAAAATTAATTTTGATCGACTCGCAATAGTTGTTTCGCGAATTTTCGTTTTGTCTTTGAATCACCCCGCAAAACGATAATTTCGCAAAAGTTCTTTCGCTGTTTTTTTATATTGCATACTATTATGTAGCAAAATTTTTGTTTTGCAATATTTTATTTCGCTAACTCTTACGGCCATATTATTCACTCAATACATCTAGATTAAAACTTAAATATGGATGTAAATCATACAAATTCAACGTAAATTCATCTGGATTTAAGTTTAATTGGATGTATCGAGTGAATAATATGGCGATTATATTCCGTTTTGTTACCTCGACGAGCCGCTGTTTCGGCTGCTCGCCCCATGTTTGTTGTTTTTTCTCTGGTCCTGTAGTCACCTCGCGCGCCGTCTTGTTATCTGGCTGTTTGTTACCTGGCAGTGTATAGCTATCTCGCCGTTTCTTTAACCCACCGTTTCGTTATCTGGCCGTAAATGAAAATTGAAACAGGCATTCTTTTCATTTGTAAACGTTAATGCAATTGCCTCCAAAAATTAAATGAATTAAGAATAACATTAAACAAAATTTAAGTAGGTATGTATTGTAATGTACATTTTCAAATTGTTTTGCAAAACAATTTAAAAGCTAAATTATACTATAGAACATAATAAAATGCCAAATAACCAAAAGCGAAATAATAATAATTAGCAAAATAAAGTAATGCTAAATAATGAAATTCGGTATAATAATAAGCGGAATATAAAAATGCGAAATAAGGAAATGCAAAATAATAAAATGCAATATAATAATAAGCGAATTAAAACAATGCGGTATCATGAAATGCGAGCTGAAAATTGCTATGTGAAATTTGCGAAATGATGATTTTGCGAATCACTAACATGGGAAAATAAAATCTTGCCAAACATTGAAATGCGAAATAATTAATTGCAAAACAAGAAATTGCGAAATGATCATTGCGAAATAAAAAACAGCCAAACATAATCCACCAGATGACCCCTACCCATAAATAACATATATGTATGTATACAGACAGATAGGAATAACAGGGGACTCACTTATTTCATGTTTTCTATATCATCTTAGTATCAGGATTGAAGAATATAACGAGGTCCATTTTTTACGGATCCAATTTTTGCCATATAAAATCTATATGACAGTTTAAATCTATGCTGATTTTTCCTAATTTTCAAAGCAGCCTGGAAGAAATATTTCGGTAACACTGGTATCCAATTCCCAAACCTTCGGCGGCGTGACAGACCTATGTATTAACGACTATGCCTACTACGGCTAACTAAAAAAATATACATTTTGTGGCACTACATACAGCTCATGAAAAACTAGGCCCTAGTGACTTACAACTCTCAACCATTCTTGTATGCGTGTCTGCAGGAATGGAGGGGACCAACAATATATTGCCGAATCCGAACTGCTAAGGTAAGTGGCACTTTTCTATGAGATACTCTTGGAGGTCTTATCACTTCCTCGCAAAAGGCAGTAGCCCTGAAAAACACTTTTGTTTTTTAGGGGGCACAAGCTGGGAATCGTAGTAGCCGTGGCGTGATGGTTAGTGCGATGGACTGTCATGCCGGAGGTCTAAGGTTCGATTCCAAGCCTCGCCACCTATTTATTTAAAAGAAAAAAAGGCTACTGCCTCTTGCGAGGAATTGACAAATCCTCCAAGAGTATCTCCTGTCACAGAAAAGTGCCGCTCGTTAGCCGTTCGGATTCGGCAATAAACTGTAGGTCCCCTCCATTCCTGCAGACACGCACACAGGAATGGTTGAGAGTTGTAAGTCACTAGGCCCTAGTTCTTCATGAGCTGTTGTGCCATCAAATTTATTTATTTATTTATAGGCTGGGAATCGAGCACAGACGTCTGGGTTGACAGTTCAACACAATAACCATTACGCCACAGGCTACTACTATATACTGGTTTTGGTAAAAATGTTTAAAAATCAAAAAATTTACTCAAGTAAAGAGCAGACAAACTTTGTGGTTGTTTTTTAAACCAACAAAATTGCCCTAGAAATTAATATTGAATTGAACAGACACATCGCTAGTTTAAAACAAAACCATGCTCAGTTCACCAGGTAAGAGGTATTGTGACCAAAGCTTCTCTTTATGAAATAAGCTAAGTAAATCATTTGCTAACTCTTTGATCAGTTATAGGTTTAATTTTTGTTTTTCATTACAAATATAAAATCAAGTTTAAATTCCGAATAGAGAACAAAAACACCATGCAAAAGAACATTTTCTTGCTCGCAGGACAAAACGTTCCGTCCTATATACACACCACCACAATGATGCTACTAACAATTGCTATAGTCAGTCGGTCGCGCGATGTCTCTGTCCAATTAGGACTCTTAACCTTATACAGACACTGTTATCATGAATTACTTGAATAATAAATCCAAAAAGATTTGTATTCAAACTTGAAAAGATTCTATGTAGATAATTTTTGTTCTTTTTGCTTTCATTTGTTGAATAATTTGATAATTTCGCAAATTTCATTTTATTTTTCTTCTTTCTACTTACTCTGCACCAAAGGCTAAATTCGATTAGTCAAAAGCCACAAAAACTTTCCTTTTGAAACTATTAATGATCCAGAAGGATTAATTATTGGTTGTAGAAACTTTGTCCTATGAACTATTATTACTATCTTTCATCACCAAGTATTTGTGTGCTTCATTCGAGTAAACCAGTTTAAATTATGTATCTACTCCAAACCTTATGTTATTAGATTAGTTGATTTTTTTTTTCTTTAATTGGATGAAACAATTTTACTAACTTGAACCAAACATTCTTTAAGTCCTGTATTCTTTGTTATTACATTAGCTTATTCTTATTTTATAACCCAATTAATTTTATCATTTAACTCAACGAAACAAAAAACATAACTCATCTTCCTTCAACAAGTACCTAGCTTACCTTGTCGTAAAAGCTCTGCAGTTATTTGCTTCACAAATAATATACTATGTGCAGAACGTATTTGAAAATTGAGGTTTTTAAGCCTTCAAGCTTAAAAAAACAATTAACGCAATGAAACATAAATAAACCATAACGTATTATTTTATTTCAACGATAAACGAACACAAAATGCAAATAGAAAACAAAATAAAAACTTAAAACTGGAGGATACAATTTTGTGAAGCTATATAAACCTATAGGTATGTACATATATACATATATATATATATATACAATTTATAATGTAAGCACTTAGAAAACAGAGAGTTCGTAGAATATACTTTCAATTGCATTTCGTTAACAAGTCCATAAAAACTTATTCTTCATTTGATATATAGGGTGTCCGTTTCTAGCTATAATAACTAGTAAAATAGTCATATTTTGTTGGTTTTTTGTGCAAATTTCGAAAGTGTAAAAAATGACATTTAAACAAAATTCATCTTTGTAAATTCTAATACATACCAATGTTGTTTTTACTATGTGTATTATGATTCCTTTTTGCATAAACCCTGTCTCGACAATATTCACCACATGGTTGTTGATTAGGGTTACAATAGCGGTTTAAGATTACCAAGGTCAAAAATCCAGTTCCTTAGGGACAGTTGTACAAATATTTGATCCGTGATTCAGGAATTTTAACTCACCAATTTCAGCGCATTAACTGTGGTTCAACGAACGTTCAGGCATGCAATTGGCTTTTAGTGGATATTAGAACCTTGAACCATCGTTGAACTTCAGTTAACCCACCGAAATCAGCGAGTTAAAATTCCTGAACCACGGATCAAAAATTAAACCACGATTGTACAACTGGCACTTAGAGAACATAATCTACCAAAAATAGAGAACAAAATCACTAAAAAAAAATGGAAAAAACTTGAAGAACTTGACACTCACAGTAAAACTAAAATGAGCTTAACAATTTCTTGAGAACAAAAATTACATAAACCATCATTAAAATAGTTTTTTTGGTAAAATCGTTGTTACCAAACTAAAAAAAATGTTGAATGACAGGCTCCGTTTTTTAAGGACTAAATAAATTAATTTCACCTAGAAAAATTCAATCGAGGTGCAAATACAAAGGTACATAAATAACGGGTGCCGCCGTTTGGGAGGAAATTGTTTCGCAAAATTTTTCTCGCAATTATCAAAATTAATTTTGATCGACTCGCAATAGTTGTTTCGCGAATTTTCGTTTTGTCTTTGAATCACCCCGCAAAACGATAATTTCGCAAAAGTTCTTTCGCTGTTTTTTTATATTGCATACTATTATGTAGCAAAATTTTTGTTTTGCAATATTTTATTTCGCTAACTCTTACGGCCATATTATTCACTCAATACATCTAGATTAAAACTTAAATATGGATGTAAATCATACAAATTCAACGTAAATTCATCTGGATTTAAGTTTAATTGGATGTATCGAGTGAATAATATGGCGATTATATTCCGTTTTGTTACCTCGCCGCGCCGCTGTTTCGGCTGCTCGCCCCATGTTTGTTGTTTTTTCTCTGGTCCTGTAGTCACCTCGCGCGCCGTCTTGTTATCTGGCTGTTTGTTACCTGGCAGTGTATAGCTATCTCGCCGTTTCTTTAACCCACCGTTTCGTTATCTGGCCGTAAATGAAAATTGAAACAGGCATTCTTTTCATTTGTAAACGTTAATGCAATTGCCTCCAAAAATTAAATGAATTAAGAATAACATTAAACAAAATTTAAGTAGGTATGTATTGTAATGTACATTTTCAAATTGTTTTGCAAAACAATTTAAAAGCTAAATTATACTATAGAACATAATAAAATGCCAAATAACCAAAAGCGAAATAATAATAATTAGCAAAATAAAGTAATGCTAAATAATGAAATTCGGTATAATAATAAGCGGAATATAAAAATGCGAAATAAGGAAATGCAAAATAATAAAATGCAATATAATAATAAGCGAATTAAAACAATGCGGTATCATGAAATGCGAGCTGAAAATTGCTATGTGAAATTTGCGAAATGATGATTTTGCGAATCACTAACATGGGAAAATAAAATCTTGCCAAACATTGAAATGCGAAATAATTAATTGCAAAACAAGAAATTGCGAAATGATCATTGCGAAATAAAAAACAGCCAAACATAATCCACCAGATGACCCCTACCCATAAATAACATATATGTATGTATACAGACAGATAGGAATAACAGGGGACTCACTTATTTCATGTTTTCTATATCATCTTAGTATCAGGATTGAAGAATATAACGAGGTCCATTTTTTACGGATCCAATTTTTGCCATATAAAATCTATATGACAGTTTAAATCTATGCTGATTTTTCCTAATTTTCAAAGCAGCCTGGAAGAAATATTTCGGTAACACTGGTATCCAATTCCCAAACCTTCGGCGGCGTGACAGACCTATGTATTAACGACTATGCCTACTACGGCTAACTAAAAAAATATACATTTTGTGGCACTACATACAGCTCATGAAAAACTAGGCCCTAGTGACTTACAACTCTCAACCATTCTTGTATGCGTGTCTGCAGGAATGGAGGGGACCAACAATATATTGCCGAATCCGAACTGCTAAGGTAAGTGGCACTTTTCTATGAGATACTCTTGGAGGTCTTATCACTTCCTCGCAAAAGGCAGTAGCCCTGAAAAACACTTTTGTTTTTTAGGGGGCACAAGCTGGGAATCGTAGTAGCCGTGGCGTGATGATTAGTGCGATGGACTGTCATGCCGGAGGTCTAAGGTTCGATTCCAAGCCTCGCCACCTATTTATTTAAAAGAAAAAAAGGCTACTGCCTCTTGCGAGGAATTGACAAATCCTCCAAGAGTATCTCCTGTCACAGAAAAGTGCCGCTCGTTAGCCGTTCGGATTCGGCAATAAACTGTAGGTCCCCTCCATTCCTGCAGACACGCACACAGGAATGGTTGAGAGTTGTAAGTCACTAGGCCCTAGTTCTTCATGAGCTGTTGTGCCATCAAATTTATTTATTTATTTATAGGCTGGGAATCGAGCACAGACGTCTGGGTTGACAGTTCAACACAATAACCATTACGCCACAGGCTACTACTATATACTGGTTTTGGTAAAAATGTTTAAAAATCAAAAAATTTACTCAAGTAAAGAGCAGACAAACTTTGTGGTTGTTTTTTAAACCAACAAAATTGCCCTAGAAATTAATATTGAATTGAACAGACACATCGCTAGTTTAAAACAAAACCATGCTCAGTTCACCAGGTAAGAGGTATTGTGACCAAAGCTTCTCTTTATGAAATAAGCTAAGTAAATCATTTGCTAACTCTTTGATCAGTTATAGGTTTAATTTTTGTTTTTCATTACAAATATAAAATCAAGTTTAAATTCCGAATAGAGAACAAAAACACCATGCAAAAGAACATTTTCTTGCTCGCAGGACAAAACGTTCCGTCCTATATACACACCACCACAATGATGCTACTAACAATTGCTATAGTCAGTCGGTCGCGCGATGTCTCTGTCCAATTAGGACTCTTAACCTTATACAGACACTGTTATCATGAATTACTTGAATAATAAATCCAAAAAGATTTGTATTCAAACTTGAAAAGATTCTATGTAGATAATTTTTGTTCTTTTTGCTTTCATTTGTTGAATAATTTGATAATTTCGCAAATTTCATTTTATTTTTCTTCTTTCTACTTACTCTGCACCAAAGGCTAAATTCGATTAGTCAAAAGCCACAAAAACTTTCCTTTTGAAACTATTAATGATCCAGAAGGATTAATTATTGGTTGTAGAAACTTTGTCCTATGAACTATTATTACTATCTTTCATCACCAAGTATTTGTGTGCTTCATTCGAGTAAACCAGTTTAAATTATGTATCTACTCCAAACCTTATGTTATTAGATTAGTTGATTTTTTTTTTCTTTAATTGGATGAAACAATTTTACTAACTTGAACCAAACATTCTTTAAGTCCTGTATTCTTTGTTATTACATTAGCTTATTCTTATTTTATAACCCAATTAATTTTATCATTTAACTCAACGAAACAAAAAACATAACTCATCTTCCTTCAACAAGTACCTAGCTTACCTTGTCGTAAAAGCTCTGCAGTTATTTGCTTCACAAATAATATACTATGTGCAGAACGTATTTGAAAATTGAGGTTTTTAAGCCTTCAAGCTTAAAAAAACAATTAACGCAATGAAACATAAATAAACCATAACGTATTATTTTATTTCAACGATAAACGAACACAAAATGCAAATAGAAAACAAAATAAAAACTTAAAACTGGAGGATACAATTTTGTGAAGCTATATAAACCTATAGGTATGTACATATATACATATATATATATATATACAATTTATAATGTAAGCACTTAGAAAACAGAGAGTTCGTAGAATATACTTTCAATTGCATTTCGTTAACAAGTCCATAAAAACTTATTCTTCATTTGATATATAGGGTGTCCGTTTCTAGCTATAATAACTAGTAAAATAGTCATATTTTGTTGGTTTTTTGTGCAAATTTCGAAAGTGTAAAAAATGACATTTAAACAAAATTCATCTTTGTAAATTCTAATACATACCAATGTTGTTTTTACTATGTGTATTATGATTCCTTTTTGCATAAACCCTGTCTCGACAATATTCACCACATGGTTGTTGATTAGGGTTACAATAGCGGTTTAAGATTACCAAGGTCAAAAATCCAGTTCCTTAGGGACAGTTGTACAAATATTTGATCCGTGATTCAGGAATTTTAACTCACCAATTTCAGCGCATTAACTGTGGTTCAACGAACGTTCAGGCATGCAATTGGCTTTTAGTGGATATTAGAACCTTGAACCATCGTTGAACTTCAGTTAACCCACCGAAATCAGCGAGTTAAAATTCCTGAACCACGGATCAAAAATTAAACCACGATTGTACAACTGGCACTTAGAGAACATAATCTACCAAAAATAGAGAACAAAATCACTAAAAAAAAATGGAAAAAACTTGAAGAACTTGACACTCACAGTAAAACTAAAATGAGCTTAACAATTTCTTGACCTCTAAATTAAATGGAAACCACACTGCTGGACTTCAGAGCTTGTATCAACTAGGAAAAGTAGAAAAAAACTTATTAGTCGATATAAAAGCACAAATAATGTTTCAAACTGGGATAGGGATCCCCATAAAGTGGCCCATATACACAACACAAGTGTGTGCACCGGTGGTGGTGTCATGATGCCAGTGTGATATGCCGCCATACACGAAAGACATTTAGCGACATCGGCACATAAAATCGAAAGATTTTAATTTTCTTGACACCTTGTTGGACGCAAAATTCAGTGTAGAAACGTTCCCACGCACATAACATATTTGAATGCACTGACACCAGTGTCGATACAAGTGTGTGTATTGGCCACTTTGAAGAAGGAAGTGAGAAAATCCAAAATATCTTTCTGGAGGATCTTCTGATGGTTTATGGACCAAGTGTATATTGAAATTCATTTTAACCGCTATTAGATACTTATAGGTCTGATATAAAAGGGACGAACTGAAATGGGCGAACAATACCTTTACACTGTAGAAGTCCTCTAGGCCAGGGGAAATAGTCCAAATAACAATGAATATCATTACGCCAATTCTGGAAATATTTTTCAACAGTTGATTGAGGTCAGTCCATATACCTGTAACAACTAATAGGGTTGGGGTCCGAATCCCGAAAACCGAAATCCCGAAAACCTAAAATCCCGAAAACCCCAGAATCCAGAAAACCCAAAATCCCGAAAACCCAAAATCCAGGAAACCTAAAATCCCGAAACCGAAGCACTAATTTTTTCGGGATTTCGGTTTTGGAAAATAGTTTTAATAAGTATAATAAATAACTATTCAATATTCATTTCCGGACCGGACACACAACAGAGTAGAAGCGTGGCAACGTTGCCGTCGGCTTAAAGTTCTAGCAGGGGGCTCTCACATTGGTGTGTGTTTGTTACTTTAAAAAACCGAAATAATGAAATTCTAGAATTTACCGGTAAATCCTAGAGCACCACGCATTTTGGCGTATAAACAGTGAGGTATATATGGGGGGCATGGTGCTCCCCTGCAACCCCCCTGGCCCACTATAGGATTTGGGGGTTAGGTGCGAGGTTGGGTGTATGAAAAGTTTCTTTTGCATTTAAAGAACGTGGATTTAAAGAAACTTTGAATGTATCCTATGCATAAACAGTGAGGTAGGAATTACCTGAAAATTCTAGAATTTCATTATTTCGGCTTTTTACAGTAACATATTCACTAATTGCTCTTTTTTTAGGTGAAGAGCAAATTAGGGTGAAAACATGCCTCGAACAAATTATTTCCGGCGATAAACAAAATACTAGAAAACTCTAAGAGAAAAAAATTTAAAAAATCTGTTTGGAACTTAAGGAACGTTCCGAAATAAATTTTCTAAAGGGAATTTCTTATAATTTATGTTAAATATAACTTACCTATGATTTGTTTACGCTTCCTCAATATTGTTGTTATACTTTATCTAGTTTTTATAGGATTATTTTGTTTTTCTTCAACAAAAGTTCAACAGACAATTTTAAAGTGTCTTTTTTTTTATTAAAAAAAATTAAAGAAAATATAAATTTTTCAATTTTAGTTACGGGATTTAGACTTTTCGAGATTCTGGGTTTTAGGGATTCAGGGTTTTCTGGTCTTAATTTAAAAAAAAAAAACTTCACATTCGTCTGTTAATCTTTTATTGAACAAGAACAAAATAATGTGGACCGATAGAAAGTTAAACACAAGTTATTTTTCTTTTCTAAAATATATTTTATTACACTATAACAAATAGAGAAAGTGTAACAATAATAGTTAGAAGGCTTAAACAAATCATAACTCATATTTAACATAAATTATAAGAAATTCCTTTTAAATAATTGATTTCAGCACCGTCAACAGCAAACAGCACGCTGGCGACTGGCCAGAAAAATATTTCTGAAACACATTGCCATTTGCAACAGCACCTACATTTTGTATCTATTTGACATGGACATCGAATCTTCGTGGTCCCACACCAGCAACAGCAAATTTAGGAATTAGGCCTAACGGCGCTGTTGACGGTGATGTTGCTGTTCTAATCTATTTCTCGCTTTACGTTCCGATATATTAAAAAAGTTTTCTCTTTCATCTTGTAGCGTTTTCTAATATGTTGTTTTTTCCTATAGTGGAAAGCAGGGCGGTTACAGGGGGCAACATGTGGTGTTGGGTGCTCTAAGATTCACCGGTAAATTCTAGAATTTCATTATATTGGCTTTTTATAGTGACATTATGTAAAGTTGCTTGCATAAATACAGTGCTAGCACCCACAATTACGGCGTATAAAGGGTGTGATTCCTGGCTTTCAGAAAACCTATAATTTTTGTATTTGTAAGTGTTGCCGTTGTCTTTTAATATTTTTGTTTTTAGTTCATTGAAATGTTACAGTAACCTTGCATTTCATACAGGACAAATTTTTTTTGATGGATC
This sequence comes from Epistrophella euchroma, assembly GCA_947049315.1. Taxonomy (NCBI): domain Eukaryota; kingdom Metazoa; phylum Arthropoda; class Insecta; order Diptera; family Syrphidae; genus Epistrophella; species Epistrophella euchroma. The sequence continues at coordinate 77,232,587 of OX346246.1, read as the reverse complement.
TGTAGGAGGGATCAGTGTGAGTGTAAAACCGAGTTTTCGGGGTTGAACTCCCCCCCATTTGGCCGCCATTTTGGAAAAAGGGGCACAAAAAGGTTTTCGCGATATCTTGAGAACCATACATTGCACAATCAAAATTTTACCATATTTGTGTAGAGAATTAAATTCTCTACAATTTATGTTAACACACTTTTTATCGTAAAATTGAAAACATAAAAGTTATTAAGCTCTACAATTTTCCCATATGAAGTTCATTGCTTAAAAAAGCTATTAAGCTTTTTAAGATAAAAAAAAAAATTAAATAAAAATAAACAAAGGAATTTACCGCTCTATATATCATTTTGAGTGTAAGATTTTTTGCCTTCACACTTTTCCCCTCCGACAAATAAGTATCGAAATAAAATGATTTTTATTAATATAAAAACATGGAAGAAATAAAAAAAAATCACTAAAGCTAGCTTTTGTCGCTCTCTATCTTTTTGGCGACTTACTTTAGAAAGTTTAATGTAAGCCAAAAAATGTTTGAAATTTTAAGGGGCACATTTTTTGTTTCGATATTTTTCCTCTCTGAACAATAGGAATCAAAATAAATCGGTGTTTTCGAAAAACTGAGGAAAATGAAGTGTAGTGCTATTTAAAGTGACTGCCCTGAGATTGCCCCCGGATACAATTGACTGCCCAATGTCTTCTTGTTCTATAATAGATAGAGAATATTTTGTACAAATTTTCAGCTTTGACGAACGTAATTAAATTTTCGACTTTTTTTTTACATGTTTGGGGACAGTCCAATCTGTTTTCAAAAAATCAGCTTTGATTTGACGAACGGAATTGCTTTTTGTATATGGTGGCTTTTGGGTCTATGCGTTGACAGCACATAAAATGTGAAAGGCAGAATTTTTACCTCTGATACATCATCAACCGCCCTTTTGCTCAAGCAATTATGATTTGGGGAATACTTATCGATGCGTGTTATGATACAAAAAATGGCGCCGAAATCGTCAAAAATAAAAAATTTAATTTTGAGGCACCCTACATTAAATATGTACCTATCTATGTACATAAATCTACGTAAGATAGATGATACCTCTTGTTGCAGGACCTACTCCGTTGTACGAGTTTATGCTCTCATATTTCTCCACAGTTATTGGTTGTTGTTGTGCTTGGTTTTTCCTGACAATATCTATAACATGCAGAGCTGATACTGCTCAACATCCTAAGTATAGGATGATGAGGTTTTATGCTCTGGCAGTGTGCATTTTTTTGTTGTTTGTTGTTGATGCATTTTAAAACAATCGATAACTTTCAAACCGATGACGATACGAGCACAGCCTGTTCTTTTCTCAGTATTGGACTATACAACACACATCCGAATGCTAAATAGCACTTTTGCCAAACAATGTGTACATTCTAGTACCATCATCATCATCGTCATTATATGGGAGTACGGAAACGGAAAACATATTGCACAGGGTCGAACCATTCTAGGGTGTGTAAAATATAAGGCGATGACGTTTTCTTGGCAAACGATTCCTAATTTTGCCTTTGTTATAAGCCTCAAGCTTTTTTTTATCTTTCGCAAAATCTATTTTGAACGGAAATTCGATGTGACGAAACCAAAACTAATTAAAACATAAAGAGCTCCAAGAAATTTGTAAATAATATATTTAATTTAGTGTCAGGGAAGCAACAGTAACCATCACTACAATTCGTAAACAGGAAATGATCTTTCATTTTAACTTATTCTATATAGTCCTTATTTTTGGTGATTCAGCTAATATTTATGTAGTTTAAGCTTTTTAAGAAAAGCCACTTCGTCTCTTTTATTTTGAAAGAGGATATTATACACATTACATAGTGACCACAACTTTTTCAAACCAATGCCAATGCGGGATATTAAAAATACACAACACAAACATATACATATATGCCAGTAAGACCTAGGGTCTTATAAATTAGGCAATGTTAGAAGGAATAGAAGGATAGGATAGATTTTTGTTGGCACAGTGGACTGAGAAATAAGGTTTTGATTATCTCATTAAATCCGAGGGGTGGCGTTCAGTTGAGGGAATATAGAAAAGAATGCTGCCTAGACTGGGGCTCGAACCCTAACATCCAGGTTAGCAGTCAAGCACTACTTCCACTGCGCCGGGGCCACCCCCTGTTTGAAACAAAAATGTTTCATAAAAGAGGACATTTATGGCGTTTTCCAATGGTAAGGTTAGGTCAGGTAGAAGTGGCTGTCGTAACCGACCAACATAGGCCAACCAGTGGCCCGTTTTAATACCACATGGATCTAGGAGAAACTTACCCTACTCGTTGAACCATCTGAAGCTCCTTATGAAACGTGCAAGGTTACTAATTTCAGTATTAGCCCTTGGATCATTATAGTAAAGGTCTCTCAAATGGATTCTACGTCTTTGGGATAGAACAGCATGAACTGAGAAGATGAGGAACTGTTTCCTCCTCCTCCTCATCCATGCAGCTTCTGCAGTAGTCATTGGCAAAGGTGCCAAGGTGAAAGGTGCTATATGACAGTGTCCAGTTAAGGCGCCTGAGCTTATGTGCGATCTGCTTAAAGAAATCAGACACTTATAGTGCGTTTCAGATCATGCTTTGGCCAGATTTGTTTAGTCGCCACACAAGTGGTGATGTTGCTCCACCTAAGGTTTGTGCACCTTATAGCTTCTTGATTTATCATAAGTTTGCATGTATCAATGGGTATACCAATATCTTTCCTCTCTGTAAGGAGAAGTATTGTTGTTCCACTTTTAGTGACTTTATCGGCCTTACAGTTCCCTGGAATGTCCCTGTGGCCCGGCACCCAACAGAGGTGAATATTGAACTGCTGCGTCATCTTCATAAGAAATGATCGACTCGACAGTTTAGGACTGTTTTAGAATTAGCAGAGACCGAGTCCAGGGATTTCAGGTCGGCTTGGCTGTCAGAGAAGATGCGTATATCAGTTGATGATATAACGTTTTCCTTAAGCCAAGACAAAACTTCTTTGATCGCTAAAAGTTCCGCCTGGAAAACGCTGCAATGATCTGGAAGACGGAATGCGAGACGTAAGTTTAGTCTATCTGAGTACACGCCTCCACCAACCCCGTCATCAGTTTTGGATCCATCAGTGTAAAAGTCAACCGATTCATGAACCGATTCATCATTCAAGAATGTTTCATCCTCCCAGGTTGATCATGATGGGATGGTTACTTGATAATCCTTACTGAAGTGCAATTGGGAGATGGTGTAGTGTTACTTGAAAGTGATCCGAAAGAATCTAGAATAGTAGAGTGGCCAATTTTATTATTGATCCACTTTGAAGAGGCCTTGTGTCGAATGGCTGTGTTTGCGGCCATTTCTTTTCTAAAAATGTCGAGGGGGATCAAATGAAACAGAATGTCTCATGCCGCAGAAGGAGTAGTACGTAGTGCTCCACTTGTGCACAAACAGGCTGATCGTTGGACTTTCCCAAGTCTATCGCCATTTGTCGCTATATCTAGAGCGGTCCACCAAACTGATACACCGTATGTAAGAATCGGTCTTATTACCGAAATGTATAACCAATGAGTAATGCGTGGTTCAAGACCCCATTTGTTCCCAATGGCTTTTTTACAGGAGAAAAGGGCTACTGTGGTTATTTTGATTCTTTCTTTTATGTTAGGCTTCCAATTTGATTTCTTATCCAAAAACAAGACCCAAATATTTTGCTTCACAAGGGTAAGGGTCTATTGCCGAATCTTATATTTCCTAGTGAAGAGGACAAGATCAGTTTTTTGGGGGCTTATACCCAGCCCACCCACACCGATCTTGACATCTTTCGTCTTCTAAAGGGCAAAACAATTGATTTTCTTTTTACTAACACCACTATAAACCAGTGTAATTACAGCTACTAGTTTGACCACCAGCAGCTCCACGTATATAATTAATTTTGACTTAGAAATCAATTTATGGGGTTTCCCTTTGGTAATTTCATATTTCTGCCTGAAATTTGATTTTTTTCGTGGTGGGATGGATTTCAGATTAATTTCTTTTTTGTGTTAAAATCGGTGTTTTGACAGATCCGGATAAAAAAAAAATGCAAAAACACTTGTTATTACAGGGTGACTGAAAAGTTGTTTCGGAAATATGTTTAACTTTTAATATTTTACAATTTAATTTTTATGCGGGGCTTTGCAGGACAAATATTCAAATGTAAAACGGTTTGCTGGACAAATCATGATTTAGGACAGGACAGGACAGCCATGTGAAATGCCGGACGGTCCCGCAAAATATTGGACGTGGTTTCTGTATACTATATGTATTGTCTAAAGTCACTTGTTACCTTGAAATTACAGCTGCCCATTGTGAAGCTTTTGTGAAGATATGTCGTTGTTTGAATTGCCTTCGTTTTTAAATGTAAATCCAACTATAAGAAGTCAGAAAACCAGCCTTGAAAAAAAATGAACTACCCATTTATGAAAATTAAATTTTTTTTTTTAAATGTTAGCTTTTGTTTTTGAAAATTTTGATATGCAGTATATACCTTACCTATTAGAACGTCAGGCACAAAAAATTTATTCAAATCGGTTAAACAGATAATGAGAATAATTGAAAATGAATTACATATTCTAAATAATATCAAAAAACTGCTTGGTGCCAAGTTAAATAAAAACCTAGCCCCGTATCAATAAACGAAAAACAACGGAAAGATAAGACTAACACATCTGTCAACTTGCAATTCCTATTAATAAATATGTTATGGTCTATGACATGGTGACAGCCAGCGGTTCAATAGTCAAAAGTACTAAAAAATATATTTGAAGTTAATTTTAATTTTTTTTTTTTAAATTACTTTCAAAATTTGTACATGCAATATTGTTTGAACTTCTCAGAACCACCAGGAATTGTAGCAAAACCGATGGAGCCATTAAGAAGTTATACGGGAATAACTATAAAATAAAGCAAGATTTCTAAAAAAAAAAACATTAGTTTTCTTACAATTATTTTACTTATGACAGGACCGAATTTTTACCACAGGCGTATAGCTGTTTTGGGGAAAATTTGTAAGGAGAGAAATATTTGTATTTTCCAAAGTATTCGCCATCAATAAGGAAATACCATAAATTAAATATTTTACCCAGAGAAGGTGCAAAATGTGGGCTTTGTTAGTTCGGGTTAATCTCAGAAAACAATATTTGTCCAATTTCAAAAAATCTTTAAAGTAATATTTCGGGAATTTGCTTCGAGGATTAGGTCGAGTTCGTAAAAGTAAAATTTCGGCAGCAATGCCATATTCAAATCCCAATGCCGAGCCAAATTTTCGGCATTACCCCTTAAGCGATTTTGTACCTCCCTCTAAATTCGAAACAGAACTTCAAACATGCCACCTCTCTAAGCTGGACAAGCATAAAAGTCCCACTAAATATCAACTCTTTAGCATTAGTGGTTTCTGAGATATAGGACGTCAATAACCACAAAAACCGTCACTGACAGATGATCTATCTAAACTATGGAGCCCTTCCAGGCAGCTTATAGAATCTTTAAATTTCGCACAACGCAACGGTAGGCCTTTGGTGCAGAAAAAATAAAATTTTGGATTTTCCATATAGGGGGCTTGGTACACGACCACTTTCTCAGAATTGTTAAGAATTACATGGAGCATTTATAGAATAAAGAAATTTTTTACAACTTTAGAGTTCAGAAAAATTGAAAAATTGAAATCACATCAAAATCATAAAAGTTAAAAATAGAGCAAAGTTCCACTTTTTTAAGTGTTTGTCTGCCCATGAAAAAACGGGGCCGGTCAGCTAGTCTTTAATAAACCTTAATTTCTAAGAAAAGAATTTTAAAATCGGTGCAGGTTTTTTTTTTTTTAATTATGTGCATTTTTGACTATAGAAAATTGGTAAAAACATCTTAAGCATATACATATCAAAAATAAATAAATCAATAAATTTGATGGCGCGACAGCTCTTGTAGAAGCAACGTCTATTGGACAGTTTACTGCCAAATCCGAACGGCTAAGGTAAGAAGCACTTATTCATGGCAAGAGTTACTCTTGGAGTATTTGTCAAATCCTCACAAGAGGCAGTAGCTGAAGAAAACACATTTTTTCATTTTAAATGGAAAGGGCTGGGAATCGAACCCAAACCTCCGGTATGACAATCCTACGCACTCACCATTAAACCGCGACTCCTGCATAAATATATTAATGTGCATGTACATGTACATATTTAAAAATTAAAGTTCAAACAAATATGAAACCGTTTTCAGAACAGCAATAAATCAGCTAAGTATAGAAGACTTAGCATACTGTTCAATTGGATTTGTTGAATCATTGACTTAAAATAGATTTTAACGGCCTTTAGTCTACAAGAAATGTACTATCAAGGCCCTCACTAGTTTCCTGATGAGTCCAGAAACGCCAGTTTTTGAAGATTAAAGGCCATTTTGAATCAATTTCTTCTTAAATTCGTAATATATTTTTCTTGAATTTCCACATTTCGTATTTTTACGCATTAAAATTTAATAAAAAGTTTGCAATTTGCACACAGGCGCTGCTTAAAATCCAAATTCGAGCCTGGTACCTATACAAGTGTCCGTTGAATCGAAAAGTATGAATTTTGTGTTCCCAACTATACATTTTGACTTAGAAAGGATTTTCTCTTGTGCCAGATTACTCAACGATAGGAAAAAGCTATAAGGAAGGAATATAAATGGATAAAGCTTATGGTCTTTTGATGATAACGTGACCAATTTTACTGGGTTTTGCTAAACCATATTGGTATATATGAGTGTAATATTGGTATATATGAAACGTGCTATCAATGAATGGACATTCAAACTAAATAAACCACTTTCCAGTTTTCCTAGTAAGAATTATTATGGATTTTTGTTGAAAGTTATCTCAAAAACATTCATAAAAAAACATCAATTAATTTTAAGTTAGAGAGCTTGCTATAGAAATACAGGTATTTACCTATAGGTACAGGTATAACTATGTATATATGTAGTTCAAGCTCAGTTACGACAAACGACAAGCATAGAGTTTTTTAATACAGAAAGGCAAATATATTTTGAAAAGAACTAAGCCATTTATATATTTTTCTTTTTAATGGTTATGATTGCCAGCAAATATTAATGGTATGGTACCCTCGAAATCTATAGAACTGATTTGAAGTCAACGGTCTAAAGTGCCTTTGTGATTTGCAACCAGTTTAAGTGAATTTGTGATAATAAATGATGATAGTCTGAATTCTTTAAATTTCAAAATACTAATAGTCCAGTAACTTTATACATCAGCGTGTGGGTTAGATCTGGTAGTTCTGATTTTTTGCTGAGGCGTTTATGATATTGGCCTCATGAAAAACCCAAGTTTACGAACTCGAGCGCCAAACGCATCATGGTCAAAAATAAAAAAAACCGCGAAATTCTCGCGCTTTTTTCAGTTATTGTCAATTTTAGCCTCAAAGGATTAGTTTTTAGACTATAACTTCGCTCTACGATTTCAAAGTAATTAAATTTTCTTCAATTTGAGCCCAGAACCATCTGTATAGATCCAATAGTTTCGAAAATACAGATATTCAAAATTTAGCAATAATACATTTATAACAACAAGTAGTATAATTTTCAGTATAATAAAAAAAGATGGTTCTTGGCACAAGATGCATAAAAATACTAAAGCATATAAGTTGGGTCAAAAGAAGAAAAAAATTCTCTGGAAGGGGTAGTCTATATCCCCCCTTATAATTGGGAGGGGCAATTTTTCAAAAAACTGACTTGAAATAGAAAACGACTCATAAAAACTCAACACAATTTTTTAGAATAAAATCATATACCTTTTGTCAAAGCCAGGAATCTATTCTTAAATTTTCTTTTTAAATAAAGTTGTTTTAGTCAACAGTTTTTGAATAATTTTATTTCAAACTCAAAAATTAGGAAAAAAACATAGTATTAAAAATACGTACATTTATGTAATTGTTCTTCTAGTTTCATTTTTATCAGCCAATTCCTGCTTTTTCCCAAAAAAAAAAAAATTAAATCCCTCTAATCTTCAACATAATTTCTGCATTAATTATCAGTTCTTAAAATCAATTATTGTAACTTGTGACTGACATCATCGCTAATAAAGTTCATAATCTGATCTCATTGCAATTGACTTAACTTACCAACAAAATTTATAATAATTCTCGTTAACTTACAATCAATATGCGCGATACAAAACCTTCGTTATTCATTTGTATCCATAAGAGTCCGGGCCGGGCTGTCAAACAAGACACCTTTCGGCCTACCCTGAGTTCCTAAATAGGTATAGGTATATAGGTACCTACCCTTATGCCATCATTTGAAAATAGAATATAAATTTACGGATGTATGTACGTGACTGAACGAGAGCGGGATGCCGACATATCGTATGCCCATCATTGCAAGTGTGTGGCATAGCTGCAAGCTTGATAATATTAATAGGCAGGCTCACCTTCCGCAGGCATCGGGCAAACTTATTGATTGCCTATATTCCCTGATTTGCTCTAATCGAAATGGCTTTTCCCACAATGAGAACGAAACCCCCCCCTTTTCCAGGACTTGCTAAAGGTTTATTATGGATTACATAGAGGACGCGTTGTATTAATTAAAAATTCTATATATCCAATGATGTTAAATGGATTATCCTTCGAAAGCAATATACAATTGCTATAAATATAGGATGTACAGTACATTGAAGATCAATAAATGTCGTCTATTTCGAAATGAGGCTTTGTGTTATTTAAATTGAATTAAAACTATGACATGATATGGAGTGTTGGAAGTCTATGTTAATTTTCTATTTTCCATTAATATAAACAAGGTGCTTTTTAATGTTTGATTATGGCTTTTGTTTTTGTGAAAAACGACTAGGTATGTGGATGTATACATATCTACATAGGTACTGATGATATTGAAGACACACTTTTTTTTTTTTTTATTTATTTTTTATTTTTTGCTTTCACTGTTCTAATAAGTGTTATCTATTTATTAAGAGAAAGATACTTTTTAAGTTTAAGGCTATGTCCACACCAACGGACAACGATAAAGTGAATCTAAAAAGCAAACTAAAACAAAAGTAATATTTGCCATTTATATGAAGTTATGCATAAATAACATAATCATAATTCAGTAAAATGGACCATAATGGAATGGGCTCTAAATAATAAACCGTGATTGGTATTACCTAAATATTTACGTGGACTATAAATAATAAGCCATATATCGAATTTACTCCAAAAAATTGGGAACATAATGTATGGTTAATTATTTAGGATCCATAACGTTATGGTTAATTTAACTGCAATATTTAGGTCATAACTAAATATGATTATTAGTAAGGCCCTTAATGTCCATAAACAGGTCAAAAAATGTCAAACAATGGTTAAAGTTGTTCAATGTTATTTCATTATGTTATGTATACATTATCTGAAGGGGCTATATGAAATTGGGCCCAATGAAAAATTGCCCCAAACAAAAAAAAAATAAGCATGGCTTTAAAATTGGGGCTTATTTCATAATGAAAAACAGTCGCCCATTTTTAAAATGAAAAAATGAACACAAACAAAATGAAAAAAATCCCAAAATAAATTAAAAAAGAAAAATTACTCGATTTAAAAATGAAAAATGGGGCGATTGGGGGAATTTTTTCTTTTCAAAATCTCATTTCGGGATTGATTAGATTTTTTATAATGTTCAAATTTGCCATTATTTCTGCCTTAATGACACTCATTTACACGAAGTCAAATAATGCCGCTCTGATTACCTGGCATTATAATGACAAGAAATGAGCAAGTTCATTCTCTATTGTGCATTGCCATTATTTTCAAAATGAAGTCAGCATTCATTTACACGATGTCAGTATAATGGTAAAATTAAACGTCATCTGCACATGGTCATTATTTTTATGACAAAAATAATGACAGGTTTATGGACTATTTAGACGATTTGGCCATTAATGACAATATAATGAACGAAATTAAGACAATTTGTCACTCGTGTAAATGCGACATAAGTCACAAAACTCCATGATCGAGTTTTCAGGGCTACTGCCGCTTGCGAGGAAGTGACAAACTCTCCAAGAGTATCTCCTCTCATAGAAAAGTGCCCATAATGCAGGTGTACAGCTTTGAAAGTATTTTGAAGAAAACCAAAACAATATTCTTGTCTTCAAGCTCAGAATTCACATTTTTTTGTTTCCAATATTTTTACTTTTAATAAATAATTTTTTTTGCGATACAAATTACCACATTATTTTTTTGTCCACCCAAAAAGTTGTTTTTTTTTTTCTTCATAGAATTTGAAACGTCAAAAGTGCCGTACGTGAATAGCTCAAAGTTGGTGAACTCTTCTGTCTGCGGCTGCAGCTCCGTATGCGGTTACGTTCCGTTGTGTTCGCAACATTTAATTTGTGTGTATTCAATATTTTGACAGCTATTCCAGCTCTGGCTCCAGTTCCGTTTCAGTCACCATTTTGTTCAAGCAGTTAGCCGGCAAAAAATGTAGGTCCCCTTCATTCCTGCAGATATGGCTAATTAATTCCTGAAAATAGTTGACCTTTTTTAAGCAATTAGATGGAATGCTTTTTTTTTCCAAAATCCTACATAGCTTATTTCCCAGAGCCGTCTTGAATGGCCCTCGAAATCCGAGAAAAGTAACTGAGAAAGAGAAAGAGAAAGAGAAAGAGAAAGAGAAAGAGAAAGAGAAAGAGAAAGAGAAAGAGAAAGAGAAAGAGAAAGAAAAAGAGAAAGAGAAAGAGAAAGAGAAAGAGAAAGAGAAAGAGAAAGAGAAAGAGAAAGAGAAAGAGAAAGAGAAAGAGAAAGAGAAAGAGAAAGAGAAAGAGAAAGAGAAACAGAAACAGAAACAGAAACAGAAACAGAAACAGAAAAAGAAAGAGAAAGAGAGAGAGAGAAATTGAAATAAAAACTCGATTTTTTCTCCTAGCTTTAGACGAAGGAATTTTTACTTTTTTTTAAATTTTGATGTTTTAATATTTCATTTTTTATATGCATTTCTTTGAACTGCTTGAATTAAGCAGACCCTTTGTCTTGACTTCCGATCGATGATGCTCTCATCATCCATTAAACAAAAAAAAAAACAAGTTACATATTGTGTTATGATGTTAGCGTTAACATAAACAAGTTATATTTTTTCTTTTTAATTTTTTTTTGGTATTCCTGACATCAAAAAATAAATTAAAATAAGTGCCGATATGACTTACAATCAAAATTTCCGTTGTACCTGGGTAAAAGTGTACTCCATTGCACGCGGTAACTTGGGGGGAAAGAGTCGTTAATTTAAAAATAGCTGCGGGCTCTTGGTGTATGTTTTATCTATCGTCTTTATGTAATTTCAACAAGTTTAGAATATGATAATTAAGAAGAAAACTCTTCTCTATCCCCAAATAACTCATAAATAGTAATCAAACAAGAAACTATCCATTCTAAAATTATAAATTATGCACAAAGTCTGGCAAGCTACATATATAAAATATATTTATCAAATAAACTTTCTTCGGTTTCAAGTCCCAAGAGAGCCATAATCACCTCGTATACTATTTATACCTCCTATACAAACTGTTTATTAAGCAACGTACTTTTACGCTGGCTGTTTGCCTGTTTTTACCCGATAAAGGAATTAAGCATTAAGCATCTCCTTCTCCATCCTTAATATCTTTATCAATCTCCCATTGATTAATTAAGAGCTTTGTAGTATATAGTGTACCTTCTGATGGTCCTTTAATCAAACAGGCCTTATCACAAACTTTCCACACCCTTAATACCCATTTCAGCGGCTTGATGAATGCCGTAATTATAACATAAGTGGTTTCCTCTAATATATCCTTGATCTTATATGTACATATGTATAGCTGTACACAACAGAAAAAAAAAAAAAAAAAGATAAGAATAATTCTTCGCATCAGGAGCCGTAATTATGGTGTATTTTCATAACTAGTTAAGAATTCTTTCTATAGATATAAGAGCCTTATAGCTTATGGGGAAAGAAAAACAAAATTCTTGATCTAATAAATTTCTTGTAATTAAATATATTATTATGTATTTTATTTAAAGATAATATTTTTTTATGTTTTCTATTTTAGGTTGCAAACACAACAACTATTCAACCCGCACTGAAATCTAGCCATGAATGAAACAGAGTGTGAGAACCTCATACAATCTGTAAAATGGACAGAACCTGCAAGCCTAATCTCATTAGCCATACTCGAATTTATAAATGTTTTAGTCATAGGAGGAAATCTCTTAGTTATAGCCGCTGTATTTTGTTCAAACAAATTACGTAGTGTTACGAATTTTTTTATTGTTAATTTAGCTGTAGCTGATCTTTTAGTTGGACTTGCTGTCCTTCCATTTTCTGCTACTTGGGAAGTATTTAAGGTAAGTTTTTAATTTAATTTTTTTAATTAAATAACAGAACCAGACTTCAGAGAAATTTCATTTTTAAAACAGTTATAATAGATTTTTGCCATTAAAAATGGACGTATATTAGCAGGCTTAATGCGAATTAAAAACAAACTATCGGTGCACAAAGTAATCCCATCTATGGAGGGCTCTGGTGCTTCAGGTCTAACTCGGTACCAGTTAGAGTAGAATATAATCCTCTAGTAGTTGAAACATTGAATTTATTTTAATCTAGTACCTACCTACACATTAAAACTTTCTGTTGGGTACTAACTTAATAGACATATTAAAAAAAATAAAAATACAGACAGATTGAGGAACGGCCAACAAAAGCGGAACTGTCCCATTTCCTTTTTTTACAAGAGAGGTTAAGAGCTTAATAAAACAGATAATAGTCAACTAGAGTTCTAATTTTATTTTGTTACTTTAACAGCACGTTGGGAGCGGCCGATGATGTCTAGCCATAGATCTTCCGCATATATTCAAGTAGTTGGACCGATCTTTTGAAAATATAATGCTTCCATGTTAACACCCCTGATCTATGCACTATCTGCAACAGAACGAGATTAAATAAGCCAGGTAGCGCATCGAAATCCTGTAGACATGTTTGGAAGAGTTCTAAAGACCTATTTCAGAGTTGTACATTGCACGCAGGATTTCTTATGTCACGCGACACAGCTGGATTAGTTTTCTCAAGTTCGGTTATCGCCAAATATAGCAACATACTTTTGGTAAAATTTCTCCCACGCAGATGCCGCTAGAGTTTGTGTGTATTTTTTTTTTCACTTTTATGGCCTTAAATGCTTAGCTACATTCAGAAAATTTTAGCAAAAAGCTTTAATTCAATCCTGACGAACGGCAAATTATAAAGCCTTAAACCAAAGATAAATATTATAATATTATATTATATTATCTTTGCTTAAACCATTCAATATAAGAAGTTTTCACCCCTTATCTAGGGGTTCCTCGCTAATTTGATACTAATTTGGGGACTTTGCAAAAACAAATATAGAAAACATTGCACGAAAAAATTTAAATTGTCACAACTAATTCTGGAATAATGAATGGCAAGTTATTAACGAATAAACCATTCAATATGAGAATATTTTACTCCTTTTCCAGCAGACCTATTCCAGAAAGCGCGGCGGATCGGATTAAAAGCGATAACTCAATTTCGACCATCTTCGCTTTGGGTTATTCTCAAAAGCGAACAAGGCAAGGGCGAAAACGATCCTTCCAGTTTCTCTCACTTTATGCTCAAATTTTCCAGGCCACTCCCATTTTTACTTCCACTCTTCTCATTTAATTGTCAGTTTTTTCCAAAAATTTGACAGTATGTAGTAGCTGTTTGCCGTCCAAAGAAGTTGTATTTTTTTTTGTGCATATTTGTTATTTTTCAATGTTGTTGCTCTTAACAAAAAAAAATAAAAACATTTTGATGGAATATTGTGTTTTTATTTTCCGAAATTGAAGAAGACACATAATTAATTGCAAATTTACATTTTCTTTCAATCCGCCAACAATCCGCCACCTAGACACCTATCGCTTTCAAACCCAAAATGACATGTAGTAAGAACTTTGGCATGAAAAGCGAATCGCTTTTGAGAATAGGAAAATGCAAATCCGCCATCAAAAGCGATCCGCCGCGCATTTGAGAATAACCCCCCAGGGGTTCCTCGCTAACTTAATACCAATTGCACAATTTAGCAAAAAATACACATAGAAAACATCGAGCGACAAATTCAAAATTGTCACACGTTTAGGTAGGTAGAAATGACGGCCAAAGAACAACTAGCTCGCTGACCCAATTATCGCAGAAAGGCGCCGTTTTGATACCATAAACTCGTTGGAACCTATTTATAGAAGAGTTAAGTAGAAGCTGGTGGGAGGCCATCCACAAAAGCTCCGAGTCAGACATTTTAGTGTCAAACTAGTCACTACATCCTGCAATCCTTCGGTTACCCTGCATCCTGTATCCCCTCAAAACTCGAAGTTGGCATACTAGCAGTCTAGCGAATCAGAAGGTTGTCGATGCAAAGGCTACCGTCTCATCGTCTCAAAGCAATTTTGTTGCGTTAAGAAAAGAGATCAAATCTTTGATCTTTATTTCGGAAAGTTCGTTTAGGTCGTCATAAAAGGCATGTCCAAGGAATTGTACTCTATACCGGGCTAGAGCAGGGCATTTACAGAGGAAGTGAACTATATTGTTTCCTTTTCTTGCTGATCCGCACAACTTCGACAGTTAGTATTGTAAGGTATGCCCAGTTTTGCCGCATGTTCTCCTATTGGCCAGTGCCCAGTGCAGGTTGCAACGATCCTGGCAATGTCATGCCTTGATCTGCAGATTAGATCTTTTGTTCGGGATTTACTATAAGTGGGCCACTTCTTTCTAGATATAATACAGTTGCTCAGACTGCCCCACCTTCGATTGGATTCGGTTAGGAAATTTGAGAATAAATTGCCCCTCATAACTCCTAGGGGAATATTAACTCGTTCCGCAAGTTAGCTATGAAGGGCTGATCCTTGCCTGGCCAGTTCGTCCGCCCGCTCATTACCCTCAATGCCACAATGACCCGGAACCCAGATGATGGTGACACAAAGGTTAACATTTAGGCTTGCGAGCTCGTCATGGCATTGCTGGACCAGTTTTGATGAAGCCGAAGTCGCAGCGCTTGCACAGCCGCCTGACTATCTGTCAGAATGGCAACATTTTGGTTTTGGTTTGGGACTATTTTGAGTATCTTGCATGCCTCCCTTATTGCCAGTATTTCCGCTTGAAACACACTTGCAAAGTTAGGAAGCCGAAAAGATTAAGCGATATTTAAAGACTCGGAGAAGATTCCTGAACCAACACCACACTCCATCTTTGAACCATCAGTATAAATAGTAGTGTCGAAGTCTCTCGTCACGACGTCATCTTTCCACTCCTCTCTGGACGGAAATGTGACTTTAAAATCTTTACTAAGTCTCAGAGTAGGGGTGCAGTAGTCAGTTGGAGTCGAAAAAAATTCGGTGGGAATCAGCTTTGTGATATTGCTGTGACCATAGGGTCTGGCAAACCAGCAGTTTGTTTCTTTTAGCCTTATTGCGCTGCAAGATACTATATGTATTTAATGTGTAAATCAAGTGGTAAAAGATGCAAAAAAAAAAAAAACGCTTAAAGCGTCCGTCGTGCACGCACGTAGCGCCCCTGTTGTGCCAACGCTGTTCTGCACCTTCTTTAGTTTGCTTATATTATACGCTTTGCTAAGTGCAGGCCACCACACAATCGAACCATAAGTGAGGATGGGTCGTACCACGGCTGTGTACGTCCACAAAATCATCTTCGACTGGAGGTCCCACTTTTTACCGAATGTTTTGCTACAGGCGTAGAACGCTACGCACGCTTTCTTGACGCGTTCAATTTTGGGTCGAGAATTACGCCCCTAATTTCTGCATCATTAGATTTTTGAAATTGTGTATTGGGAGGTGTGGGGTGTGGTTGACTCAGCTTGACGTCAAGTCAAGTCAAGTTTTAGGGTCAAGGGAATTCGGGACTCTTTCGGGATTGGAGTACTAAATTAGTCCCTAATTCCTGCATAGTTACATTTTTGAATTTCCGCTATGGTGGACCCAGCTTGGCGGACCTGCGTAAGACGCAGAACGTTGGATAGGATCTTATATGCCATAATTAGCAGGGACACTCGTATGCGTCGATAGTTCTTACAAGACATAGGATCGCCTTTTTTATATAGATAAGTCTTATGAAGCCCCAATATATCGGGCATGCTTCCTTCCACTTAAAACCAGCAGCCATCAGTTGCTAGTTTTAATTAAGAGCCCTATCACTGGAAAACTACATAATCTTTTGACGTTTAATCTTTGGAAGTTACTCTAGACCACTGATCTCTATAATACACTGGATAGTGTATTACCTACAATGTATAACAGTTTCTGTGGTTCTAATTGAAGATTATAAAACGTGGTCAGTCGCATAATTTGACGTTTGTCTGACACAAAATAAATATTATTTGTGGTTAATAATCTACTCTCTACTCTCTCTACTCATATTTTAGTATTCGGTGTATCTCCAAGAAGAATAAAATATGAAACAGAGTTTTTGTTTTTTCACATTCTTTGGTTTTGGAGGGTGAAACGTACGAAGGATTCATGTCTTTATATTCAGTATCTTTAATTCATATTTTTATATTCAGAATTTTGGCCGTCATTTTTGGTATTTTATATGTTATACATGTGTACTGTTATACAAAGAATGGTCAGGCGCATAATATAACAATTGTTCAAATGGAGCCAACATTTTTGTATGAATACGCAAATTTATAACAGTTTTGTTTTAAAAGTATTGGTAATACGGCACCACAGGGCGGAGGGAGGCTCTTCACGGGTGGGCATACTTCACCCACCTATAGTTTTTTTTTTACTCGTACGAAGCGCGCTAATGCGCAATGCCCATACTCACTTCTCATGTCATTTCATATAGTTTTACCCCCGTATTCATAAAAAAAAATTAGTTATTTCAGCTCTCGTGTTCAGGGAAACTACATTATGAAATAAGAATTTTCCGGACTCAAAATAAAGGCAATTGCTTACTGCTCCATTTGAGTCCGGAAAAAAGTTATTCCATGCTGTAGTTTTCCTGAACACGAGAGCTGAAATAACCAATTTTTGTTTATGAATAAGGCAGTTAATGTTTAATATTTTTTTCAAAAATAGGTTTGGATATTCGGAGATGTTTGGTGTCGCATATGGTTAGCTGTTGATGTCTGGATGTGTACTGCTTCTATTTTGAATTTATGTGCAATATCACTGGATAGATACGTTGCTGTAACTAGACCTGTCACATATCCGAGTATAATGTCAACTAAGAAAGCCAAATCACTAATTGCTGGAATTTGGGTATTGTCATTTGTTATATGCTTCCCACCATTAGTCGGATGGAAGGATAAGAAGGTGAGTATAATCAAAGATTTTTCTTTTTTTTTCCTGGTTTAAGTTCAGACTCATACGGGAATCGTGAGCGGGATGAGTTAGAACGTGCAAGCTGTGTTGGGATGAGCTGCATACAAAATGGTCGAACTCGTTCCAATAACCACTAAAAATCTGTCTCTTCCAATAAATTCTTACCTTTCATTTGATTAATATAGAAAATCTTTATAGAATAGTTATACATTAAACTAAAATGCATCTGGAAAAATGCATTTTCTAACCGACAAAACCATGGAAGCAAGCCGATTATACCTTCCTTCCTCTTGCGAGGAAGTAACGAATCCGACAAGCGTATCTCTGCCCATAATAAAGTGGATCTATTCTAGCCGTTCGAATTCAGCAAAAAATTGTAGGTCCCTTCCATTCCTACCTAACAACATACGCAAACAGGAATGGTTGAGAGTTGTAGGTCACTAGGCCCTGGTTCTTCAGGTCCACCAATTTTTTTCTTTTATGTTGATACTTGGATTCTTTTGATTTCTTGAAAAATCAAACAAACGAATAAACTTAATTAAAAACTTGAAATACCTAGTTTCTCTTTCTGTTTTAAAATCATCTCCTTTCAAGGGATACAAGAAATATTCGTACCAACACAAACACTCCTTACAGATCAAAATGCACAGCTAATCCGTTTTCAATTTAGGAATAAATATAAAAAGTAGTTTTACACTTAGTATAGGTATTTTGGTAGCCATAGCTAGCTACACGCAACAAAACAATGTACCTATATCAAATAATATTTTTAGCAAAAATTGATACAAACATTTCATACAACAACAACCACATCGAGGTCGTTATTTTCAGCTCAATAGTTTTCCTAAATACATTAAATCTTGATTACAGACCCACAAATAATGATATCTTTTTCATCCCAGAATATCTATAAATCCACGAAGAAAATTGTGAAGAAACAAAAAGAGCCACAAACCGCAATGAGTCCACCCCAAGCTATATAATAGGCATTGGATTGGGCAAGGTTGTAAGGATCAGAAATTACCACAAGGACTGGCGTTGGCGCCTGATCCCCTTCATCTTTTTGTCAAAGAAAACAAATCACAACAACAACAACATCAGCAACAGCCATCCTATTTCCATTATCCATCTACACAACCGCCCCGCATATCCGCACTTCACTTCACTTTACTTCATTCCTCAGTTTGAATTTATTTTCGAACTTAAGAACGGACAAAACAATATTAAATAATTGCTTAGGAATTCCAATACTTTACGAAACAATTCTTCGGAATGTCTCTGTCATTCCAAATCTGCTTCGACAAATTCCCTGCAGGATAAGTAGTAATGCGAATTTTCAAACACGAAGAATAAAAACCCTTGGATTTCTCTTCGTCTTCTGCGTCAAGCAAAATGTGTGGCATTAAGCGAATGACAACTATGTACTTGTATACTCCATGAAGAGGGTTAGGGATGGCGATTGATGGTAGGGAAGGAGTAGCGGACAGCGGACAGACAAAAGCATTTTCTATTTTCTAAGAACTTGTATATTGTATAGGAAACGAATGTTGGAACATTCGATGTGATTTTTTTTTATTGGAACTGAGATGGATTGGATGGGAAAATACAGATTTAGCTGGTGGAAGGAGCTCGGTGAAGTTCACGAACGCGGGTGGGCTTTGTGGGATTGTTCATAGTTTTCTTAACTAATAACAAAGCCTTTTCAGTTTGACTATATACCAGCTTTGGTTTTGATTGGAATTGCTGGATAAGGACATTAGAGGAATCGATTTATCTGTTTTCCAAATTGTTAAAGCTCTATATATACCTACGATATGAGTTCAATATTTTTTTCTTAGCTCTATAGGACAAGTATTGGTCTTGTGTTAATAAAAATAGAGATTTATATTGCAAACATGGGATTACTCGCATATTGATGGAACAAGTATTAAAGAATCAAATCGATTTGCTTGTTGGTACATCGAATATTAAGTTAAGTGAGATAATGGATGATATTTTCTAAATACATGGTCACTAAGAAAAGTGGAATTTCAAATACAAGAAACATATTAGAAACCTAAATTTCTTCGTAAACTCGACTGTTTGTAAAACAGTAAATCTTATTTGAAATGGGGATCAATTTTTTTTCCCTCACAAGAAAGACGAGTTCTGAAATGAGATATGAGGTGCTACAGAGTGGACCTGGTCCTTATCTTAGACTTTTCTGTAGCCTGCACTGTCCAGAGCTAGTTGTCTCTAGTTTGACTCAGCAAGTATTCAATTCGTCATCGGTAAATGTGATTTGCAGAATTTTTCATTCATGTCCTAGCATCGAGTGCATTTCTACTTACGTAGATGTTACCATGATTACGCTAAACGTTGTTTCTTTGAAAGCTTTTGTAAACATCCAGTTTTCTTAGAAGCCCGTAGTGCAGCGCAATAGTTAGTCCATTCCATAGTACAGTCTCTCCAAAGGTCTAGCATTCAATCCATCCAGAAACCGAATTATTGTTTTTCTACTTCTTCGAAAAATTGAGAAAACTTCCAAGAGCATATTTGACATGGAAAAGTGCCACTCACTAAAGCCGTTCAGATTCAGCAGAAATTTGTAGGTCCCATTTATTCCTGCCGATATAATTCTTACATGAATGGTTAATAATTGTAAGTTGTAAGTAACTAGGTCCTGGTTCTCCACGCGCTGTATGTCGCCCAATCAATTTCCCGTTTCAATCCTATAAACTTCAAATTTTTAAACATCTCTATATTTCCCCGATAGCGCGCTTAGTATTATGTATCTTTGCTTTCCTTCTTAGCAGGTGGTATTCCTCTTTGCTTATAGAGCTCGGGATATATGTATCTAGCTCCTCGTCTAAATGAGACTAAGAGTAACCCTTGTTGTTTTAAAAGCCTTGACTTAACAATATGTGCCGTTACAAATGGCACCTAATATGGGGTCATTCTTACTGTCCCTTATGAATCACTTCTGAGATGACTGAGTGTAAACTGAATAATCACAGGAAAACACCATTTAAATATTTCTTACACGCCCCTGTTTGATTGCGTTCCCTAAGAGCCATTTCACACATACCCTGCGGGCCGCCGGCATCGGCGCCGATTAGCCGGTTTTAATAAAAAAGTTTCCCAAAAACTCGGTACCGGGTAATAATCGTACACAGGAGACAGAAGGAAGATATTAAAACAAAAAATCAGGAAAGCAAAACCGGGCATGTGTGTAAGTGTAATTTGATTTTCTAAATCCATCCGATCTCGGCAGCCGGCTATTGCAGTGAGCAAAGTCGTCCGGCGATCGGCTGCCGTTCGACGGCATCAGTACCGGTAGACACATGTGAAAGGTGATACCGGTGGCCGGTTCCCAGGTATGTGTGAAATGGCTCTAACGGCCGGTATACTCTTCGCGCCGGCTGCTGTCAAACCAGTACGTCAGAGGCAGCATCTCTGATAAATTATTACCAATGCTTCCACTTAGGTATTTCCAATACTTTATGTTTGCGGCATTCTATGCTTCTCAAAAAGTTATTATAGATATTCGATTGAATGAGGAACTGCCAATCTCATGTGATTTCAGCTTGCAACTTCAGGCAAACTTCCACACAGCACTTCTTTGTTTTGAATGTGTCTTAGATGTTCGCAGCTGCACCTTGGCTATATCACGAGGTAGTGGTCTGACTGTCTGAGTCAATGTTTCGGAACGTTCAGACATTGAAAATAAAGGAGAAGTGTATTGCTTCGATCGCACGGTTGATGGGCCAGGAGATCTTCATATCCCATTTTTAATGTTGATATGTGTTACTAACTACTGTAAAAGGTATCGGGCCCGCAGTAATTTTGATGAGCTTGAGAATGTGCTTTCTGATTGTATCACCAAAAAATCTTTCCTAAAATCTTGGCTTTAAAATCGCCTTGGACAGATTAATGAAATAGCTATAGGGCCTGTGCTCATGTCTTATCCAGGAGCTCGTATAGAACATGTCTTTGGTGCGTTTTCTCCCTCCACTGTGGAACATGCTTGAATATCAGGCTTTGGTGAATTTAAAATTGATGTAAATTTTCGTGACTTGAACTCAAGAGTTTTTGCCTAACACTACCTCCATACCAAAATATACGCTGTTTAGTTCTCTTTAAAAGTCGTCTTAGTATAATATGGGGGTGGCCCCGGCGGCGCAGTGGAAGTAGTGCTTGACTGCTAACTTGGATGTGTGGGTTCGAGCCCCAGTGTAGGCAGCATTCTTTTCTATATTCCCTCAACTGAACGCCACCCCTGAGATTTAATGAGATAATCAAAAACCTTATTTCTCAATCCACTGTGCTATAACAAAAATCTATCCTATCCTTCTATTCCTTCTAACATTGCCTAATTTATAAGACCCTAGTTCTTACTGGCATATATATGTTTGTGTTGTTTTTTTTTTTTTTAAGTAGGTAAGCAGTTTTTTTTAACTTTTTTTTACTGATCCATCAAATTTCTCGGATGGCGGTAATATCTGATTTCCATCAGTCTACGCTCCAGAATCTCCGCTGTGTGATTTCACGTGGCCTATATTCCACGTGAAGATCCGAAAATCATTGTCCAAAAAAAGAAAAAAATCGTTTTCGTATTGTTGTACAGTAATTATAGGTATATAACGTATTCACTAAGTAAGTCAAACTGACTGGACCTGCAGAGGAAGACGTCACCGTTATTTCCACCTGAAGAATTCTGCCGCTGCTGATCTGAGCTGTTTTCGGAAAGCTTTCCAAGAAAAATTTTTTAGTATCTACTGAATTCTATGGTAATTTGGTAAATTCTAAATCTGTGATCCGATTTGCTCTATGTACTACCAATCCTGATAAAATATCGAGCATCGATTTTGTCCCATATCTAGGAAAATCAACGGTTT
Source organism: Epistrophella euchroma (assembly GCA_947049315.1). Lineage (NCBI taxonomy): Eukaryota > Metazoa > Arthropoda > Insecta > Diptera > Syrphidae > Epistrophella > Epistrophella euchroma. The sequence goes on along the minus strand of OX346246.1, from coordinate 77,210,335 downwards.
GTAGCATTGTTTTGTCTCAAAAATCCTTTTTTGGCGTTTGGGACAGATTTTCCATACAATTTTCCGTAATTTTTTTGAGAGAATTGGTTTGTTCCACGTGCATATGTGTTAAAGAAAAGCAATGTTTGTGGGACACTGATCGCAAAAAATCTGTATTTGTTTGTACCACCTCCATTACAGCAGCTGTATTTTATTATCTTATATACGGATACAGATTAGAATCACTTTTCTTAACACGAAATACAAAAACATTTTGGGATCCAATTGACAACAGTATTGCATACCCACCTCTCTATTGTGTACGCTGAATTTTACACTACCTTACCATTTGCAAAAGACACAACGCCTTTTTAGAACAAAACCAGATTAGAACAATTTTTTGGGTCTTTAAAAGAAACCCCGATAGAAACCTGGATTTGGTGTTGTTTTTGTTCTACGTGTTAAAAGATAGCCCCGACCCAGACCCGTAAATAATAAAACGCAGCTAATATGATCAATATCGTTTTATTTTCAAGCCTTGATTCTGATCCAGTTTTGGAATACCAAGTAGGCAAACCTTTAAGAGGTTTTGATGAGTGACGAAAACGACGTATTTCAGAATGGAAAGCCTGGGAAATACTTTGGAATGTTTCCCATTATAAATCAACATGGGCCTTACGCTGCTGAATTTAATTTCAATCCCGATTAGTGAATCTGTTTCACTTCAACAAGCAACTAAAGATGCATTTTATTCGTAATTCACAGCTAGCGCAGCAATACAAGTTTAATAAAACCCTATATCAACTTTTATGTCCAGTCTTTATTCTTTGGATGTGTTCATACCCTTTTTTGAGTGAAAAACAAACTACTTGACCGACATTTAAGGTTCAAGTCCACACTATTTGTCCACTTTTATATTCACTGATTTACTGGATAGTTTATCGGTACTTTTGGTTTTGTTATTGTTCACCAAGGGAAATTTTACTGCGCTAGCTATAAAATTGCCAATAAAACGCACCTTAAATCAAAACGTAAAAATTTGACATTATTACCTAGTAAAGACTTCCTTCGAAAACATAACGTTCCAGTTGGGATATAATTCCAGACAAATTTTTCGTGAAAATTATGCTATCCTATTAAGCTGGGATATAAGGCCATAATTTCAGTATACCTTTGGTTTTATGGCTCCATGTGGAGTTCTGGCACTAGGCACTGCGCTATATAATAAACAGATAGTTTTTTATATGTGGCCTAAGAAAAATAAATTGTAGCATCATTTTTCTACGACTCATTCGTATATTTTAGCTTTGCTTAATGTTTACGTAGGTTTTGGTGTTTTTGACCAAAACAATTGATTGAGGCACCATAAGTTTATCAAATATCATTCCAATAGATTATGAAAAAGATTCCCCTCTGGATTGCATCCTTTTTGCTGAAAGAACTGCCTTCAACAAATAAATTATAACTTATATAGAAACATTCTGTATATAGATAAATTTTACTACCTGATAAATGGTGTTTTGGGCAAAGCAAAATAATTAAATTTGGGAAGTTTAATACGACACAAGGGATTGATTTTATATGAAAAATATAACAATGTGACTATTGTTTTATGGATTGTGTTTCCTTATGAATGAACCGTATCCTTTGATGTATTGTTGGGATTTTCTTGGCAAAGTTTTTATTGTTTGTTGAACTATAGTGTAATCTCTTGTACGGATTCTTTGAACCTATTATTATGACTTTTTTATTGCTTAGGGAATTACTAAACCTATATCATTTTGTTGTTCATGACCCTGACATACTTGCCGCTCGTGTCACACCAGAATGTATACATTATGTATTAAGATTTTGAAAGACTTTTATTGGTTATTTATTCGCATGTGGATCATTGTGGCAGGTTTCTAAAAGAATATTTTTTTTTTTTTTGTAAGCAAATCAAAAGTAATTCGTGCTTTAAGGTAATTATGTTATTCTAAAAAAAATAATTACTTATTATGTATACATATATATATTGATCAGATTTATAAATACATAAATTTGGTGACGCCACCAGTTCGTGAATAACCAGCGCCTGGTGATGGACTTACAACTATTAATCAATGCAGTGTGCTTGCTAGGTGGGAATGGAGGGGACTAATACCTTTCTTTTCGAATCGGAACGGAACAACTAAGAAGAGAGGCACTTTATTATTACTAGATATGCTCTTGGAATTCAATAATTTGTGAAAGATGGAAGTTTGTGGAAGAAGGTTTTGCCATATTACAAGTCGAATAAGAATATTAGAACAAGTTATGGAAAGAGCTGAATCGTCTGTGTCTTTTCAAAGAAAACATGGTTTATAAATGCCCTGAGCTACCATCGAAACCCAACTTTAATATCAAAGAATGGTTCCGGAGTACTTCATCTTCCATTGTTTCCAAAACACTCTACTCTCTACTGCAAGGAAATTAATCTTTTTTCAATTAAGGTTAAGCAAAATTATTGAAGACTTACTTCAGCACAAGTAAAGCTGTAACATTCGAATAAAACATTATAAGGGAGTTTTTATTATTATGACATTATACTGATGGTGACTTCATAGTTTTTCTGCGTCTAATACAGCCAAGGAATCATGGCCTGCCATACAATAACTTTACTTCATGGAATCTTTAAGCACTTTTCTATACATTTCAGCTCTTTTGAGGCTTTCAGTAACATTTTTCAGAAGTTTGGAGGCCTGAATCAACCCAAGCTCTGAGTAGCAACGGGCTACTACTCAATACCTCAATTGAGTAGTAGCCCGTTGCGTTATGGTTAATGTGTTGGACTGTCACGCCATCAGAGAGGTCTGGGTCCGATTCTCAGCCTCTATCACCTAAACATAAATGTTTTTCAGGGCTACTGCGAGATAGTGACAAATGCTTCAAGAGTATCTCCTGTCATAGAAAAGTGCCGCTCCCCTTAGCCGTTCGGATTCGGCAATTAACTCTAGGTCCCCTTCATTTCTGCAAACACGCACACAGGGACAGGAATGGCTGAAAGTTGTAAGTCACTATAGGCTCTAGTTCTTCATGAGCTGATGTGCCACCAATTTTTTTTTTTTAATTGGAGTATTGAGACAATTTTCGTTTCGTCAATTCTACAAGCCCTTTTCAACTCGGATCTAAAATGTGAAAAAGTTCTATTTAATTCCTCAACTTGGCTGATTTTGGTACTTTTTGTCGTCTTCTCATAATACCTACGAGCTTACTTCTTTGTAAAAAAAAAGATAGTTTGAAGAGACTACAAAATTAAGGGCTCAAAAATTAACATATCACGAAAAGTTTAGAAAAATATCAATTTTATTGACGGAATAAGAAAATAAATACTTCACAAAATATAACATATAAAATAAAACACCACTCAGACTAACCGGACCAACCCTTAACCCATTCAAAAGTCAATGGATTTCAGAAAAACCTTTAAAACAAGACTTTTAAAAAATTTATCACGAAATTTCACTCAAATAAATAATTTTATTTACATTAAATAAATGTATTTTCTTTTAAATTATTGTTGAATACATTATGTAGGTTTATAATTAAATTTTTAATAAATCTTATAAAAAAAAAATAATTAAAGATCACGAAAAATCGCCAATTTTAGTTTTGGTCCAAACAATTAAGCTAAAACAAAATTATGTTATAAAGAAACAAGAGAGTCTATTATAAAGAAATAAATAGCATTTTCGAAGGATTGATATTTCTCTATCAGAAAACATTAAAAAAGGAAGGATTATTTCTACCCGCCTGGAAAAAGAAACTAGTTTTCAGTGTGTGCACCGGTGTCATGACACCAGTGTGGCCTTCCGCCATACACGCAACACATTTAGCAACACCGACACAAGAAATCAAAAGATTTTGATTTTCTTGACACCGTGTTCGACACCGAAATCAGTGTAGACACTTGCCCATACACGCACCACATTGAGTACACCGACACCAGTGTCGACACAAGTGTTGTGTGTATGAGCCGATCAAGCCTGCCGATAAACTGATGGTCATCATCCTGGTTGGTCCTGTCTTAAGCGGCCCATACACACAACACTTGTGTCGACACTGGTGTCGGTGTACTAAAATGTGGTGTGTGTATGGGCAAGTGTCTACACCGATTTCGGTGTCGAACACGGTGTCAAGAAAATCAAAATCTTTTGATTTTTTGTGTTGGTGTTGCTAAATGTGTTGCGTGTATGGTGGAAGCCCACACTGGGTGTCATGACACCGGTGCACACACTTGTGTTGTGTGTATGGGCCGCTTTAAACATAGCTCTGATAGTCCCTATATTCATGCCGTTTTTTTTGCATTTACGTCCGTTTTAAAGCATGCAGCGCTTGGTAATGTCATCGTTTGTGCTTCTGTGGCGGTGCGCTTTCTGTTGCTTATATTGCGAGATTGGGATTCAAAAACACGTTTTTTCTTGTTAAAGATGAATTTCACTAATCAGCCGCGAATCCATTGTATTTTATTTTAATTTTTATGACCACTAAAAAATTCTTGCGCATGCAAAATTGAATAAACTGACGATTAATTTATTGTCATTTACTTTGGTGTGCATGCAAGTATATGTGAAAGACTAAAGGTAAGTTCGGTGAGGATCTTCGGAACAGTTTAGAACAGAAAATAACAAGTTCAATGAGGAATTTTCTGTTCTTAACTGTTCTGGCTTGCTGTTCAGTGAGTCTATTTGCACTTGCTTTTTAGGTAGAAGAACTGAGAACAGATTTCTGAGAAATGTCAAAATCAGTTGTGGTTATGTCTTATTCTGTTTTGTCTGCAGTTGCGATTTTACTATTTGACACACCGATTTCCAATCCTAATTTGAAATTTACACAGTTAATTAAACACAAAGATTTTTATTACGATATAACAGGATCCTGCTTTTATTAATTTTTGTAAGATGATTTTACCAGCACTCTATTAAATAAATGTTCTCAGAGAGGCACTAATAGGGGTCTGTCATGTTTTCCTCGTCCATGTTTTCCTTTCTGAAAACTTGCTATTTTTCCATGCGGGTATTTGCAATGTAGTCATTTTTTGAATTATTACCAGCTTTTGGGTCGTTTTGCCCCAGTGTGCGTCGTTAAAATATGTGATTTCGCCTAAAATTACAATTTAGACAAAATTTGTATAATTTCTGTTTAATTTGTGATCCTTTTTTCTTAAAATAAAAACTAATTCATTCTTAATTGAAAATTATAATAGGTATAAAGTTATACATCCTGTGGTGATTTTGTTTGATGTCAATCTTTAAATCGATAAATTATCCTTTATTTACGGATTTTTGTTCAAAAAAAGCTTCAATACTTAGGAATTCATATTTTATTTATTATTTTTACAGTTCGATGTTGAAACAACATACAACAGGGGAAATTATACGCTTTATTATGCTACATCAACAACAACATCAACAACACAGTCAGCACCTCCACCGCCATGTCCTTGGAAATGTGAACTGACAAACGATAGAGGTTATGTCCTTTATTCTGCATTGGGATCATTCTATATACCAATGTTCGTTATGTTATTTTTCTATTGGCGAATTTACCGAGCTGCCGTTAGGACAACTCGTGCAATAAATCAAGGATTTAAGACCACCAAAGGTGAGTTCATACAAGATACACTTTATTTTATCATATTTTATTACTTTTTCATCCTACTTTGTATTTTAACATTCTTTCTATTCGCATTTGTATTAATCCTTCCACCCTATCTCTCTTTCTCTCTTTTGCTATTCTCTGAACATAAAGTAATCTATCTTTGACAAAAAAAAATGTCCGTTGTTTATGGCTCTTTTCTTTTTGTTTATTTATCTAAATTTATATATCTCTATATCACTTAGAATATAAATACTTTTATCTAGATACAATTCAAACCATGACTTTTCAATGTTATCTTTTTTGTGAATGATTAATGTAGTTGAGTTCACTTCATCTTATTGTAACTTTATAGCATCACAAAAGATGGATGAGTACAAAAAAATAAAAATAAAGAATTTTTAATGTTTGGCTCATCTATATAGAATATACATTTTTTTAATATCTAACAGCCTTTCCTAATATTTAGCAAAAACCTGAATTTTATACCTATATAAATATCTTGTATATCTTTTTTCTATAAAAGAAAAATATCTTTAACTTAGTGACATTGTAGTCTTTTATTTTTGTCTTCTATATTTATTTTGACATTTTTACACCGAGCATTTACGTTTTTTTTTTTTTAATCTACTGGTTGACATTTAGCGAATGCATGTGAATATTTAAGGTAGGAAAAGACTCCTATCTCAATATCTCGATGTTTGTATAAAGAAAAAAGTTTCTCAATTTGCTTACAGTAATAATGTTCTTTCAAGTTGAACAGTCACACTGCGTTCTTATGTGAATGGTATAAAGACAAATTTAAACATAAAATTAGAGAAGTTTTGAAAAGGTCAAACACGTTACTTTAAAACACAAATGTTCCCGTTTCCAACATTCAAGTGATTTTCTTAAAACTTCAGCGAGCTTAATACCTCTACCTGTTAACATCAGGAGTTTGCAATGAGTCCACCTTCCATTAATAAAGGCTACGTAATATTTTTTGACATGGATTACATGTCTTTCTCGGACGGTTGGGGGTGATGTAGCGAAATGAGGACCGTCACGAAAACATGTACCGCTCGCGCCCTACTGCTAAGTGACTGTTTGCACTACAGACATCCTAAATATACCAATCGATAGATAAAGATTGCGCAAAGATTATAGAGGATTTGTTTTATAGCTATTGCCTCATAGTTTCATGCGATGAGTCATCGCGTTTGTGGTAAATTGCAGCAAAATTAGGAGTACTCAAATTAATTTGAGCTCAATTTCTTCGGATACGTAAGTGCCACTGGACGTCATTGATATCTCTTTCGAAAGGGTTTGAAAAAGGGCATCCCTACGCGTATATCCCATATCGTTAATTCACGTTATAGCACATAAGACATGTAATCCATGTTCGGTAGGTGCCACAAGGGTAATCTACCAAGGGTATTTTTTTTTTATTAGACTTTTACTCACAAATGTATAGAAAAAAACCACTGTGAAGGTATTTTACTCTTTGAACGTTAAACACCTCAAAGTTTTTGTTAACCATAAACTTAAGAAAATAATTTACGAAGAACAGGAATAAAAAAACCAATAGAAAAGTAGTATTTTTGTTAGTTAGTTTGTTAGTGGACTATACTTGCATACAGCGTTGCCAACCACTTTGGTAAAAATACTGCCTCAATTGAAAAAAAAAATCATGCTTTTTTCTATGAAAAAAAGCCTCACTTATGTGTTTTTTTAAGTTAATGTTAAATATTAAAAATTAAATGTATAAACAAAAAACGAAAAAAAGATTAAATTTATGAAAAATTAAACACCAGTTTGATTGAAATCAGCAAAAACAATCCTTCATTAAAAAAAAAAAAAACTTCACAGAGGAAAAAATCGAGTTCACAGGAACTCTAATTCAGTTATGTATGTCCATGTACCCAATTAATCACATAGATATGTATGTATGAATATAAAACATGTATATATTTAAGTACAGTTTGAATTAAGATCGCCTCTAAAATCACACATCATTTTTGAAGTAAAAAATAAAGATTTTTTATCTTTTAAAATCGTTTTTGTGTTTTAAGTCTTTTTCTGAACTTTGTTTTATTTAAAAATTAATACAAGAGAAAATCTTTTTAACTAACTACAAGAAATGTTTAATTTAACAAGGAAAATAAACATTTTTAAACTTTATAATTTTTTCTCCAAATTCAGAAATATTTTTTAAATCGTTAAAAATATTTAAATTTATTAAAAATCTGAATTCAATAAAATAAAATGAAAAAAAAGCCTTTTTGGTAAAGAATAGCCTTTTTGGTAAAAAAAAGCCTATAGCCTCAGATGTTGAAATAGTGCCTAAAAGGCATAAAAAAGCCTCAATTGGCATCGCTGCTTACATTATTGTATAAAATTGAAATGGAAGTTTTTTGCGACCTTTATGTCAAATGAAATTGTGCGGTACGATATCATTTAAATGATCAGCCGAACTGTTGTGCCTGGGCGAAACGCAGGTTTCCAAATTGCAATCAACTTTTTGATTTTTATTTCGGTTACAAGGTTTAACAATTTTTAATACTAAGGCTAGGACACACTTGCGATTTAACAACAATTTTTTTCTGTGCACGCACTTGCGACTTGTAGTCGCGTGATTTTTAATCGCTATCGAATGCAACATACATACATCTTTCAATGGCTGTGCACGGACTTGCGATTTAAAATCGTTGCGAATGAAAAGTCGCTCTAAAAATGGAACCAGTTTCATTTTTTTTAAGCACCGCGCTTTTTCAGTCGCATGTGCGTGCACTCCCATTAAGAACCATGTGTTTCATTTCTTGCGACTGAAAAATCGCACGACTGACAATCGCAAGTGCGTGCATGTTTATTTCTTTCCGATTTTTAAATCGCAGAAATTTCAATCGCAAGTGCGTTCACAAACATGTAATTACATTTGTCTCATTTTATTTTGCGACAATCACGTCGCTCTAAGAATGGAAAAAATTTCAGCCGCAGTTTCTCGGTCGCAAGTGCGGTCACTTACCTTGAAACTCATTTGTTCTATTTCTTGCGACTAAATAGTCGCGCGATCGAAATCGCAATTGCGTGCTTAGCCTAACAGAGAGTAAATTCATATTTACAATTTGGTGGAACAACAACAGAACTTGTGGGCTTAGTGACTTATCTACAACACTCAACCATTCTATTTTAAGATTAAGTGCAACTATGGTACCGAAATATATTTAAAATGCTTGAGTTTGTGTTCTAAACGAAAGTTTAAATATTGCACTGACACTTTGCCATGTTCATTGAAAAGAGTTATCATACGATGGGCTAATTTTTACTTGCGATATATTATGTATCTGGGCAAGATTTCGATTTGTGCAAAAAATCGAACTCGAGATTTCAATCGAACTTGTCATTACGATGATAGAGAACCCGAAAAAAGTGAGTTCCGCAATTCTGTATGTCTTTCTGTACCTCGACCTACAAACTGAAGCACTGAAGCGATTTTCTTCAAACTTGAAGCATAAGATTTGTAGTTGCTTAAGGTACCTGCCATACAACCGGTTAGAAAAAGGTTATATACATATTTATCTCGAAAACGGCTCCAACGATTTTAATAAAAAATTTTTTAGGTACCAATTCTAGTATGGTCTGCATTTTATGGTGAAAAAAAAATTTACCAAAAAATGTTATTAAAGCACCTGCCATAGAACCGTTTTTTTTTTTTTAATGATTTTTTACTTTCTCGTTAACGGCTCAACCTTTTGATTCAAAATTTTACTCTGCGGGTCCTTACTTTTAAGGCTAAATAGAAATATTTACAAATATTTTCAAACAAATATATTTTTCGGTGGCAGAGGCGGGGATTCGACCCCCAGACCTTAGTCGTGACGTTGTTTCTTACGAATCTTTTTTTTGAGGTTTTTCCAATAGTTAGGTAAACCTAACATACAACTACATCTACAATAAACCAATTTGCATTTTGTTTATTAAACCCCTGAAAAAGAAAATAGAGTTTCAATTTTATAGTTCATTGAAGTTGTTTCCTCTGAAAACTACACTCCCGTAGTATTACTAAAAATTGCCACAATTTATAACTACATCCTTTTGCGCGTTTATCCTCCCTTGGAATACAAAAAGAAACATACTTACAGAAAGTATAGATACACGATAAAAATAAAATATATGTGGGTATTATTAACTTTCCCCGATAACCCTTAGAGGTGGATAAATCTTTAATACGGCTGACATAACATATAGGTCTTATTGTATAAGTATACGAAACACAATAAACCAACTAGCAGCAGAGATTATATTGACAGGCGAGTCAAGTTGAGCTGGCTCTCGGATATGAATCCTTCGCAAACTTTTTATCAATACACACAGATTCACAAAGGCGAGGAACATCAACATCATTAGACTTGTAAATCTCGCGCATGAAGAATTACGCTCGTACAGACAATGTAGATTTCAACAAAGACTTTTATATATCCTTTTGATGTTGCTGCAGTTTATTTTGGTCTACCGCTACTCTAACAAAAAGAGACTAGGTAGAACTGTGCGGAAGGTATATTATATCGAATCTATTTACATCTATTTTTTGCCTCAACGGATTCTGTTTTATAAGAAAATACTAAAAGTAATCTTTTCAGATTGCACCGCTTTTGAAAATTTACATGAATTTAACAGAGATTTTGTTTCATTTTTTTGTTTGAATTTCCAGTTGAAATATGTTATTTCAATTGCAAACATTGTTACATTTTTTAATGGTTTATATTAGGTACCTACATTTTATGCAGGTTGGTGGATTTTTTTTTATATTTCATAAACATTTTCTTTTTGCCCTATATTCTATATGTATGTATATATTTTATCCTGGGATAGGTAAAATTTCAATAGACATTTTTGCATTGGCGTAGTTAGGGCTTTTGCCTGAGGGGGCAACCAGCCAACGGAACACAAGTTCAAACTCATGGCTGTACCTACGGGGGTACGGGGCATTTTTGCAAACGTAACCAAATTTTTGTTGGATTTTCAACATTATCTTTTGTTTGCTTGTGCGTACTTTATAGGCACCACGTTTATGAGGTGTTGAAGCGAACTTGTTTTAACGTATAATTTACTATCGAACTTAAATCAAAAAATTGATTATTCTCCCAATTTTGTTTTAAATAATTCGTTAGAATAATTCATATCTATTTCTCTATAAATTTTAGAAAACAACAAAAAATAATTTATTGCATAAAAAAGCAAATACCTTAATGTGAGAGACAATTATTAAAAAAACTTAACTTTTCTTAAAATTTTTCGTAATTTTCAAACGTTGCACACAGATGGTCAAATTTTCCAAAAACGGCCAGACGTGTTTCTTGGTCTATTATTGCATAAATTCGTTGAAAATAGCTATTAGGTTAATACACTATTTTTAGTAAAATTTTGTTAAAATACAAAAGTAAGTAAATTCAAATAAAAAAAATTAAAATATTTTTGGAAGTAGTTTTAGTTATTTTTAATTTTCTCAAAAACTAGAAGACATAAGACCATCTAGTTTTTAGCCTTCGATTAAAAACAATTAAACATTTATTACTTAAAATCAAAATAGTAGGTACTTTTTATCAAAAATTGTATGGAAAAACAGTAGTTTAAAATTTATGGGACACACTTTTATTTTTAGTATTCCTAATACCTTGAAATTCCATTGTCTTAAAAAGTCTCAATTCGTTTTGATTGATTCGTCAATTGGTTTTGATTGATTCCTCACTAAATACTTCAAGGTAAATTTAAAGCCTAATTTCATTGCTCAGCAATACCCATAAATCAAACTTTTCCTTAATGAAACAAAAAAGTGCGGTTTTTTACTAAGTCCCAAAAGTAATTTTTTGGACAAATAAAAAATCTGTCCTATACTTGAAATATCTAAACAAAAAAAAATTATTACAATTATTCTACTTACCATTAGCAACAGATCTTTATTTTTTTATTGCAATCATTTACAAAAACTATTCACTTTAATAGAGCACCTGAAGTTTAAAAGTTCTGAAATTATGTATTTTGAGTTAATTAACCATAAGACACAATAGAAGTTAGGAAACTAAAAAAAATATTTCCATGTATGAAGGCTATCCAAGCATTGCAAACTTTAGTTCAAGAATTCCAGCAGTTCTTTGAAAATGTATAAATTGTATATTCTTAAGCGTCCAATGAAGTTATGATTTAGTAGTTATTTTGAAACATAGAATTCATTCAAATCATTATTTTTATATTTTTATTAATAATATAAATCATTTCGTAAAAATCTATTTTAGGTAAACATATGTTCAAATATTTAAGTGTATTTTTTGAATTATTATTTTTTTTAAGAATTTATATATTAACTTTCTTATAATAAAACATTTAATTCATTTATTAAAAAATCAACCATTTACCACCCTCCTTTAAGAATATAATTGTTCGATTCTTACGAAATTAATTCTTTTTTAACCTGCTTAGGTCGACTTGCATGAAAATTTTCTGACCACACTATCTCTTCTGTCTAGTTTATAAAGATTTCATTTAAATATTTGAATCAGGGGCGTAGTCAGTACAGAGTGTCTGGGGGTGCTCAAAACATTATAAGGGGTGCTTTCAGCAATTCTAAGGAATAAATCAAATAACAGTTGTATTTAAGTAGGTAACATTACTTTTATCCAAGAAAAAAATTCATAAAACATAAAGTATATGACTATTTTCGTGAAATACTTCCATTATTTTCCTAATAATGCTCTAAATGATTCCAAAATACTGTGTAATGAATCTTGCCAGAAAGGATGAAGTACCTTATTGGAGATCTACAGAAATGCAGTTCTAATAAAAGAAATTAATGAAGAACAGTCTGGTTACTTACTTACTTCACTCTCACTTACTTCGCGCTCACAGCCCAGAATGGACGACGGCCTCAAGCAAAAAGCCCCTCCAGCTAGCTCGGTGCCTAGCTAGCTGCCTCCAGTTACGCACTCCAAGTTGGTTGAGGTCGTTCTCCACTTGTGTGCGCCACCTAAGGTGGGATCTTCCTCTGCTGCGCAGACCGTCAGGGGTAGATTCGAAGACTCGTCGGGCTGGTGCGTTGGTGTCCATACGCTCCACGTGTCCCAGCCATCTCAGCCGCTGAATTTTCAGCTTCTTGACCAGGTCGACGTCGCTGTAAAGCCCGTAAAGCTCGTTATTAAATCTTCTCCTCCATACTCCATCGATACAGACTGGACCAAAAATCACCCGAAGAATCTTCCTTTCAAAGCACCTAAGCAGATTCTCATCTCATTTTTGACATGGTCTATGCTTCTGCCCCATACAGCAGGTGCAGGACCGGGATGATTCGGGTCTTCTATAAGGTTTCCTTTGTTTTTTGAGAGAGGACTTTATTACTCAAATGCCTTCTTAGCCCGAAGAAACAGCGATTGGCAAGAGTAATTCTTCGTTTGATCTCTGCGCTGATGTAATTTTGCGATGTTATAGTGGAGCCCAGGTAGACAAATTCCTTGACGACTTCGCAGTTGTATCTATCCATCTCGACGTTTTGCCCGAGCCGACGATGTTGAGATGCCTTTCTCGATGATAGCATATACTTCGTCTTGTCCTCATTAACAGCCAAACCCATTTTCGCCGCCTCTAATTCAATACTTGCAAACGCACCGGTAACAGAGTTGCGTACAGTTGCTTCAAGAACGATGTTAAACAGGTTGCATGATAACGCGTTGCATTGCCTCAAACCTTTCTCGACATCAAAGGGTTCGGTGGTGTTCTTGCCGACTTTGACGGAGCAGCGAGATTTCTCCATCGTCATCCTGCACAAAAGCGGACGAGTTTGGCAGGAATGCCGAGATGCGACATGGCTCTGTATAGCTCGTCTCTGTCTACGCTCTCATATGCGACTTTGAAATCGATAAAGAGTGGTGTGTATCGATTTGAAACTCCTGGGTTTTTTTCCCAAATCTGTCGGAGTGTGAACATTTTTGATCGACGGTTGATTTGCCACACTAATAGGGGCCGATCAGATCTTTGACAAATGGTTTTAACCGATCACACACTAAAGGCTGATTTACAATGCCGTATTGGGCGTCGCTTTGACAGATTTTTCTTTCAACGCGAAAGCTCACACATAACAATTTAAGCAAAGTGTTTACAATGACGCGTTGGGTATTATGTTACGATTTGGCACCTATTAGCATGTACACAAACTAACGTAACATAAGCTACCTAAACGTTAAAGTTTGAAAAAAATCAACTTCAGCGTGCGTTTTGACAATCAAACTGATGTTCGAACTCATTTCAACAAAAAAATCGATTTATTTAGAAGAAAAAATCGGTTTTTCTGGACAAATTCCTTTTATTAAGAGAAAAAAATCGATTTTGTTAAAAAAAAAAATGGAATAGTTTGTTGAAAGGAATTCGAAATTACAGATATGTAGGTTCATTTTGATTTTCAGGTTCTCTTCAAGTCGTCTGTCATGTCGACGCGTTCGTAAAGCTTGTAAACGTATACGTAAGAGTCTCTAACGCGAACGCGCCATTGGAAATCAGCCTTAAAGATGACAAGATTTTGTATGTGATGTTGAGAAGAACAGTTTGGTTGCCAAGAAATTAAATTGTTTCTTTTTTTTTAATTATTTTTTTTTTGTGTTAGTAGTTCCTAAACTTTCTTTTTTTATTCTTATCATTTTTCTTTGGTCGTTCATTGAATGTGCCGTTTTAAAATAGTGGATCGTATACAAGATTTTGTTCCAAATGACCTTTTTTCTGCTTTTCAGGATTCTTCTTGTTTTTCTTTGCTCTGTCGTCTCCTCACCCAGTTATCATGTTCTGTTTACAGAATACTTTCTATATAAATGCTTATTTCTATAGAGTTCCCACTCAATAAGCCAGCAGTAATATTGAATTATGTGTTTGACTTTGCGTGTTTCAAAAATATACACTGACATTAGGGCAGGATCTCTGGAATTTTCACCAAGACTTTCAAGAAGGCTGGAATCAATAAGATAAGATGAACGTTGGCAAAATTGTTTTGACCCTGCTCATAGTCAAAAAGTTCCATTTTTTCTTCTACTAACTGATTGGAACTTTTGAATGCTTAGGCCCAGTTTCACAGTCGAAGAAAGTGGCAATTAAGTTGGCAATATGGGAGATGACGACGACAGGTAAATATCAGTGGCACTTAAGTCTCCCATGTTGCTCACCTAAGTGCCACTTATTGAGTCTATGAAACTGAGCCTAAAATCCCAATACGGAAAACTTAAGTGCAACTTCTGCATCACCGAAGTCCAGATACCGTCGCCATGGCATCAGTACCAAAGTTGTAATAGAACCCGATACTTCTTTAATTCTCCTACAATTTTCTAGTTCTAACGGATGAAATTTTACCTCAATTATGTACTATTCCACTGTTTAAAATTAGTTCTTAAGAAAGAGAAACTGCGAAGAGATATCCTCACGTTGACTCGCTTTCTTGTCGCATTGTGAAACAGCCTTCACCGAAGTTTGCACAACCTTGAAAATTGATACAAACCTTTCCTTGATTATAAAAAAACAACTCCCAGAAACTCCCGTTAATCATAACGTGAGCATAAACAATTCTTATTATTATAAACTTGCTGACCCGAGAGACGTTGTCCTGTCCTAGCTTTAAATTCGAACTGGAATATATAATTAAAAAAAATGAGTACCTAATTCAAGAGGATTTATCATCAGGTGAAGGAGGAAATAACCAAATGTTGTGAACCTTTCAAAAATATAACCAAACGTGTTACAGACTGATAAATTTTTATATATCCATTTTGTTGTTGGGATCTTGTAATCGATTAAACGTGGATATAAGAAGAGAGAGAGGTGAAAAAAATAACTCTTCATTGTTCTTTGCCTGTTTTTGGTTCCAATGTGTAACATTATAGATCCTTTGAAATAAATAATACAAAAGTAGCATTAATGTGGCGTATACGTCCTTTTTTATCAGCATAAATTAGTTAGACTTAAAAATATGCACATCAAAGCTTTACAGTTCATTTAATATAATTAGAGTTATGTCAGAGTTTGTTGTTTAAAAAAGTTGAAATCGATTGCGAATTTTATCCCAGTAAAAAATTACTTTCTTCGGCACATATATTTTTTTGTCTTTTAACAAGTCAAATTCGTCGCACAATTCTTTCTTTTTTGTGTTCGTACGCGCAAAACTCGGCTAAACATCATGCGATTCAGTTAGGGATTTTTTTGTTTAATTTGTATAAATTAGCACACAATGGAGCCGAAATTTTGAAAATTTGACCGAAAATTAGAAAATTCTATCTAAAAAGGAGTAAAATCATGAAAACACCTTGAAATTTTCAAATTTCTGAGATGAAATTGTGTTCGTACGCGCATAACTCGGCTAAACATCATCTGATTTAGTTGATAATTTTTTTGTTGGATTTGTATTGAACCAGATTAACACACAACAGAGCCGAAAATTACAAAAATTGACCGGAATTTAGAAAATTAGAACAAAACGGAGCCCAAACTTAAAAAATTCGAACGAAAATCAGAAAATTAGGCCGGAAAAGTCAGAAAGTCGTGATAACAATAAATTGCATACTCTCTGAATTGTTGTTTTGTTCAAACGGTCTTTCTACATTGGGGATTGATACGTAGTGCAAGAGTCTTTTTAAAATAGATTAATCAAAAAGACTTAATTTATGCTGTTGTTATATTAAAAATCTTACTGTTAACATTTTTCTATTTGATTATTTCAAATGTGTTTTAATTGTTTCTGGTTCAATATTATTTATTTGGTTCAAAACAAATCCAAGAAAAAAATCCCCATCCAATTTGGTTGACTTTAAGCCGAGTTTTGCGTATACGAACACAATTCCATTTCAGTACTTTTTGAAATTTCAAGGTGTTTTCAGGATTTTCCTACTTTTTCGGTTTTCTAACTTTCGGTCGAATTTTCCAATTTTCGGCCCCATTGCATTTTAATCTGGTTCAATGCAAATTTAACAAAAAAATCCTCAACCAAATCAGATGATGTTTACCTGAGTTATGTGCGTACAAACACAATTTCATTTCAAGGTGTTTTCACGATTTTCCGACTTTTTGGGTTAATTTTCAGATTTCAGGTCAAATTTTCAAATTTTGGATCCGTTGTGTGTTAATCTGGTTCAATACAAATGTAACAAAAAAGTCCTCAACCAAATGGGATGATGTGTAGCCGAGTTATGCTCGTACGAACACAAAAAAGGGTTTTTATATATACAGATTATATTTTAACTTTTTTTTAGACCATATTTTCGATGTTAGCCTATTCAATTTGGCTAGTATGTAAAAAGGCAAAATCTACTAGTATTTTCAGTAGAAAAAAGTTTTTAAGAAAAAGTAAGTGGCTCTCAAAGCTCCTTGGCCCCTACCTTCCTAAAATTTTGTAGTAAATTGATATTTAAAAAATTGATAAGCAGTCCACTGTTATCAAAGTTCAAAGCAGATTTAAAAATTTAATGAACTTCTGTCGAACAAATGTGTCGTTGATTATCAAATCGGTGCTAGAGGCACTTTTTTTTAATATATTGAGTGTGATATACCAAAATTTGCGTATCAAAGAGAGCTATCAGATGGTGAAAAAAAATCTGTTTCAAAATGAAATAATTAAGAAGGTATATCGTTTGGGATCAAAACGAGGCTATTTATGGGCGCGATTTTCAAAAGGGAGCAACATTTTTTTTTTACAGGCATTTTAGAATCAAAATGCACTAAATATGTTTTTAACTAACAAAACTGCCTTACAAAAAATCATTTCACTATAGGGCGAAAATAAAATGTCTCTTTATTATTTTTTTTATGTCAGTCTTGTGCAAAAACCTTCCACAAATCAAACAAATCAAACAAAATTTACTGCATTGAATTATCTTGAATATTTTAGAAACTACAGGTTTTCGCCCTCTTTCTCGGTTTCATGTTCCAATTTTTTAGCCTCTGTTTGATAATCAACGACACAAATATTAGCTGCAAATTGGAAAATCACTTGATTTCGGCTAAAATTAAAAAAAAAACATGTTTTTATTCCATTAAAACAATTCCTTTTTTTTTATTTTTATCTCTGAAACGGTGGATAGGTGAAATCATGACTGCTCAGAATTTATATATTTTCTATACCACATACTAACGGTTTTGAGTAATTGCCAGTTAAAAAAAATTCAAAAAATTCTTTAACTTAAACTAGAGATTTTCGATTTTTTTATAATAAATAATATTGCCAAATACCCAGGCTAATTTAACTATTAAAAAAATATTTAATAACTGTAACCACTTTTTTAAAAACAAATAAATAAAACGAAGTTTTCCATTTTATGGCTCGGCATTCTGTGTGGATCAATTTTCAAGTGATATTTTACTTGTTTTGCGAAATTAAAAAGCTTAGCATTTGAAAAAAAAAAACTTTTAATTTCTCTACAATGATGATGTGGATTACATTTACGAATTTCGTTTGCATTTTGATCTAAATAGTAAGCTACTAGAGTTGCCAGCTCGGCCGGCGGGACAAATGCAAAAATATGAAAAAAAAAATACTGAAATTTCAATTTTTTTTTCAGGAAAGAACAAAATCTCAATATATGAAGGTAAATCCAGAAATTCTTTTATTAGAAAGTCGTGACTTAATATTTAATAGCTATGATTTTTTTTTAAATTCATAAATGGGTGGGTGGAGTTAAAATAAAGGAGACATGAGTTCTTAAATGATGCTAGGTCTGTTTCCTTTACTTCTCAAAACTGCTAGTTTTTACCAGTTTTAGTTAATTTTTTTTATTTATTAACTTTTAAAAAACCTTGAAAATTGAAAGAATTTGGTAGATAGGGAAGTAAACGAACAGAAATATTTTGCCGATTTAAAATAACAGCTGTCAGGTTGTAATAACGTTTAACTATAAGATTAAAGTTGGATCACAACGCAGTAATTTTTTTGTAAATATTAAAAGTAGGTTTACCCAAATATGCATGCTGGTTTACCAAACCAAACTTGTATGTCTGGCAACCCTACTCCCAAACCTTTTATTTAGCTATTTTTATGAAAAAATGGCGGAAACATTTGAATGGAAATTTTTGAAATCTTGCTCATAGAGATACTAGTTATGATTTATTGTATATATAAGAAAACATAGAGAACAGCGTACTTCCATTTGATATGATTTCTCTGAGGTTGTAAAATATCATATGTACATTATGTAATTATTATATCAAAATGTAAAATAAATCTTAAATCAGTTCTGATTTGAATCAAATTTCATTAGCATGTTTTCTTTCAATACTTGTAATGACCCGGTATACAACATAAATATTATCATACATTCTTGTAATTAAAATTCACAGCTCGAGACATACTATACATAAATCCTCAAAATATTATAAACACATTTTTACAATATAAAAAAAAAAAAACAAAACAAAACACACAAAACGCTTAATACATGACTGTTTCTTTTTTTTCCTTGAAAAAGTGTATGAAGCACACACGTAGATTGTGTTATTGGTTTCTTTTCTTAATACAAAAAAAAAAGTTTTTTAAAAAACATTATATTGTGTTTAATTCAAGTATATTGTGTTATGTGTTTTGAAGTATGTACAAAAAAAAAAAAAAAATGAAAAATGAATGTTCATAAAATAATTTTGTAGTCTAGTATCAGAGTATACCTATCATCACATTTTTTTCAAGTTCAAGTTGTAATTAGACTAGAAAATTTGATTAAGCGAAATGCACTCTGTTGGAAATTTTAAACAAACAACAAATTAACAAACCTTTCAGGCAGTCCAAAAGATGCCGCTGGTAACCGTCTAGATGACTCCCGTCTTATATTACGCATCCATCGTGGACGACCGTGCAGTACACCGCAAAGAACGCCACTTTCAGTGCACTCGATGTCTTCATCGTTGAGTATGAATAGCAACTGTGATGATATGCCCCAAGCTCAGGTCACTCCCAAAAGGGCGACTTCGATGAGAATCACCCGACAACGCCATGAAAAGATTGCCATAAAAGTTTCATTTCCTTCCTCGGAAAACGTTTTAGATTCCTCGTGCAGTTCTCCACCGCCATACGCTTTGGTTTCATCGGCGCCCCTCCGCAAGTCTTCCATCACAAATGGCCGTCGAGCGAGTTTTAAATCGAGCTTATTCGAAATAGGCGAGACCGAATTCAATCTCGATAGCACCACAGATGTGAGGCACGGCTGTGGCGTCGACTCGGCTTCCCCTTCGCCCAAAGGCAAGAAACGGCCGGGTAAGCGAAGTATGCGCATCCAGGTTAAGAAGTTTCGAATGGAAACAAAAGCCGCCAAGACACTGGCCATTATCGTTGGAGGTTTCATATTTTGCTGGCTGCCCTTCTTCACCATGTACTTAATACGGGCCTTCTGTGAGCAATGTATTGAGCCACTCATGTTCTCGATACTCTTTTGGCTCGGTTACTGTAATTCGGCCATCAATCCCCTCATTTATGCTCTATTTTCAAATGACTTCCGCATTGCCTTCAAGCGGATACTGTGCCGATGTGTTTGCACTCGAAGCGGCTTCCGAGCATCGGAGAACTTCCAAATGATTGCAGCCCGCACCTTATTGGCCCCTGCCAACTTTCACAAAACAATATCAGGCTGCAATGATGAGAATGAAAGTGACTTTAGCTGACAGCTATTGAACTTCGGATCGCTTAAGAGAACCACCTCGTTACCTATATCTAACGATGAGCTAGTTCCAGCGTTACGTTCAAGCCGTTAATAGAGATCTAGAATTGCTATAAGAGAGATAACTGGACAAATTGTGAGAGTCACAATATCAGCAACAAGCACAAAATGGCAATAATTGTTTTTTTAAGTTTCTTAAAAAAAAGAAAAAAAAAAAACAGATATTTAATTTTTAAAAAGCATTTAAATTATCAATATTAATAGTATTCATATAGAGATAATATAATTTGTTTATTGAAGTGGTATTTTGAAAAATGTACTTGTAAATATAGTCATCAAATACATGTTGATTACATATTTGTTATATTGTATGTTTTTTTTCGATTTTTTATTAAAATAAAAGTATTTTAAAGAAGTTCAGTGTTCAGCCCAGCTTAACATGGAATTAGGTGAGTTAAATGGTTAAATATTTCGAACAAAAAAAAGACATTTTAAAGAAGAAAACTGTTTTAGATTAAATCACAACACAACTAAGAGCCGTCGTGTCGTTTGTATTTTTTTTTACTGCGCCAACACAAGCGCTTTCCCAAACATGGGCGAGACATTCGTATTAATAGCAACAACGACAATTTCTTTTAAAAAGGAACATTTTAAGAGGGAAAACCACGGTACAATAGTTGTATTGGATTTACACCGGTCTACAAATTCTTTCAAACTGATTTTACTGCCTTTGCAATGTGTAGAAGATATTCCTTACTAAAAGCTGTATGAACGCACTTAAGATTTAGTTGGGACAATTATTCAGTCGCCAAAAATATATAACACATTTTTTTAAATGTTAAAGAACGCATCACATAAAATCAAGAAGTCACACCACTTTTTCAATGCAGCGACGACGTTTACCCCTCTTTTTCTGGCCATAACAACTTACCAATATATATATATATTTTTTATTTTTATTTTTTACAAAAAGGCCAAGGCGTGTAGGTTGGGTTGGGACAAGGAAAAAAAATCTTTAGCAAATGCCTTCTACAATTTTTTTTAGTGCTAAGCGAAAACTGAAACCTAACTTAAAACCTAATCTAATAAATTATGCTGAAAATAAAAACCAGACTAGCAAAAAAAAAAATATATTTTTGTTGTATGGATAATTGGGCTGATTTATTATTATTACTTATTATTCATTCTTTCTCAACGTTTCTCCGGTTTCTTCATCATGATTTTTGTTTAAATTTTAGTAATTCCTTAAAACAATGGTTCATGTTCAGCAAAAATAAAAAAGGAAAAAACGTTTGGAAAGAATTATATGGTTTATATCTAAGTTATTAATTACAAAAATATGTCGAACGGCGTGAAGTTCAATAAATTGAGTTTAAATTATAAAAAAAAAAAAAAAACTTTACTTGGGTCGATAAGTTAGTTATTTACATTTAACCCATACAATACACGTACCTAATCTGAAGCTTGTGCGCTTCATCATCTAGCAATCACGACTAAACGTTGGGCATAAAAGAACAAACTTATCGACTCAAGTAAAGTTAAAATAAGGTGTTTTTTTTTCAATAATTTAAACTCAATGCAGTTATTGTTTTCAAAAAGATTATTAAGCCAAATTATCCATACAACATTCGTTTACTAAAATACATTTTTAATGGTATATATATTTCAAAAAATAAACATAATGCTGACGCGTTTTTACTTGCAATACATTAAAATATACAAAAAAAAGTCAAATGTCCGCGAATTTTTCTCAAGACTGTGTCCACAGTTCACACAAACGAATTTACTCTCGACCAGATTGGCCTGAGAGCTACTCTCAGTGTTTTTACTCTCAAATGGGTGCGCACGCACCTTTAATAGAACGCTCACAGAATAATAACAAGAAACAAAATTACATCTCTACGGGACATGGCAGCAAAAGATGTTCACGTTACAACACAACTTGTCAATTTTAGAAAGTTGAAAACTGCAACACTAATTCACGCTTTAGAATTTTATTTCATGCGTAAAACCTGCAAAGCTGAGATTTTTTACTTGCGATATATGTATATGTAGGTACTATATGGCAAGTTTTGGATTCGTAAAAAAAATTGAACTCGAGATTTTGATCAAACTTCACAATACGATTATAGGGAAGACGAAAAAAGTGGGTCTCGCAATTCCGTCCGTCTGTCTGTTTGTCTGTCTGTCTGTCTGCGGACTCGCCTACAGCCAAAACCCATGGGCCGATTTTAATTAAACTTGGTATAAAGTGTTTTTGGAACATTCCCCCGACACGTTTCTTTTTTTTAGAATTTTTGGAAAATTTTATTTTTCTCAAAAAATTGCTAAACAAAAATCAATAAATTTTATTTTTGTGAAAATTAAATTTCCAAAGAGTGGTTTTAAATTTAAAATAAAAAAATAGAACCATTTTTTTTGTTTTCGTTTTTCTCGAAAAGGAATAGACTAATTTTGATAATTTTTTTTATGGAGAATTTTCTGAAAAATTTAAATAGTATTGTATGCCAAAATTAAAAAAAATTTGAATTTTTAAAAAAAGTTTCAAATTTTTTTTTTGAAAACCAAAAATTTCGAAAACGACTTGATTGATTTTCATGAAACTTGTTAACAAGCGGTTTTTTAACATTATCTAAAACATTTTGAACAAACATTTTTCTTAAAGTCAAAATTAACGGTGCCTTCCATATAAATGTTGAAAAACCGTTACAGAAAATATAAATTTTGTCGAAAGCGACTCCTACGATTTTGTTTAAAATTATTCTTAATACTAATAATTAGTATGGTCTATGATCTACTAAAACAAAATTTACAGTTTTTTAACATTTTTACATTTTATTAACATTACCTCTCATAGAACCATTTTTTTATTTTGGACTATCTCATTATGTGTGTAACCGATTAAAATTAAATTTTTTATACAAAAGCCTCTCAAAGTTGAAATCATACTGCATATCAAAATTTTCAAAAAAACAAATTTTTGATTTTTAAAAAAAATTTCAATTTTTTTGATAATTCGATAATTCAAAAACGGGTAGATAATTTTGTTCGAAATTTAATTTTTAATTCAAAATAAATAAATACTAAAAAATTATGTACCAGTATTTTTCTTAAAAATTTTTACAAAACTTTATATATAAAAAATTAATTTAAAAAAAAAAACAACCGTTTCTACGATTTAAATTTTTTTTCTCCAAAACTAAGATTAGTTAAAGAAATCAGGTGGGGTCCTTTTTTTAAGCTCTCAAAACAATTTAAGAAGATTTTTTTTATAAATTTATTTCGAATTATCTTGATTTTTAATAATTTTTCAAATTAAGCTCTAAGTTACAAGTAAAATACTAGTTTAAACTTAAGGCTCTCATAGAAAAATTATTTACTTATAATACACTGAATGTTTAAAATTCGAAGAAACTTTTACTACAAGAGCAAGTTTGTGCGATCCAGTCATGCGTTTTATTTTTTTTTTCATACATCACATATCACAAAATGGCTTGTTTTTGTTTTAGAAAATGGCAACAGTCGATAATGTATGTTAAAAAATAGCTACCCTCTCTAAACTATATTTTTATTATGAATTTTCTTAAATGTCACATGCTAGCAAAAGTCTGGCACATAGCAACACAAAGAAGAAGTTTGTTGAAAAAAAAATCAAAAATGTCGAAGTTTCCTTCACGCTCATTGTTTGGTTTATAAAGAGCCACTGTTGAAGATCTTGTTTCTCGAATCCCGTTCGCGGCAAAGTTAAATTTGAATCACTCTCTACTCTCACAACAATCGAAGCTGAAATATGTATCTCTCTTGACAGATCGACAGAGTCTCTGGTCAACGAAGACTCTCACCATTTCTTTATTACCCAGAACAGTGAAATGCCTTCAGATATTGCTTCTGGAAAACTTTTCAAATTTAATTTGAAAAAAAAAAAACCAACTGATTATCCTAAATTGAATAGTTTATTCATTTCTTGTGTTTAATCGACTGTGACCTTTTTCACCAAATCACAATTACAATCATAAATTTGTACTTGTAAACAACAATTACAAATTTAAAAAAATGAATTTCTATGCTGACGATGTTAACATTTTTAAATCTATTTATTTCTAATAATCTTGAATGTGAAATGCTTCAAATTGATCTTGATGCTTTGTTTAATTGGTGTATAACGTAAATCACAATTTATTAATTCAATTACCTGATATATCAAATACTGACTTTTAAGGAACAATTTATAATTTCAAAATTTTACGCTAGATTTTAATTAGCTTGACTCAAATAAATCTAATGCTCTAATAGAAACAAAGCATTAAATAGTGAAAAAAATGTATTTTAACATTATACATAGAATCAACATAGTGTAATGCATAGTATTGGCTTATAAAATCGGACTTCCTAAAATGTTGCCAACATAAATAAATTTCTTATATTACATGACTTTTCTGGGACTATATTAAATCCAAAGAAATTAAAAAATACATAACGCCTTTTTGTCAACAACGTATCAACTTTGTCAATATTATGTCTAAAAAAGTGACAAAAAATATTTGTCTCAGAAAATTGTCAAACTCAGACGACGACAAATATCTTCCTACCATTAAAGAAAATTTGCTTTGTAAATATAGTTACAGCGGAAACTTTTGTGTATAACAGAAATTTATTTTTATATTAATTTAACATGTTAAGAAATTATTTCTTAGAAAGTAAGATTTTCATTTTATGGAAAAGGCCCATGTTATTAAAAATAAAAAATAATACAATAAAATACCAACAGGTACCGCGAGAAAAAGGTGCAGAAGGGTGATTCTACAAAAAATGGAATAAAATAGTGAACATTTCGGTTCGGCGTTTTTGGAAGCTGAAAATGCATTAATTTCAACAGTTGAAGAAGCTCAACTTCTTCTTCAACTTCATAAGATTCAATGAAGTTGGATCTATACAAATCTATGAATAAGAATAGTTCAATAAAAATTGCTCCTAGGCTAAAAGTCGAAAAAAGTTGTCATAGCCAATCGTTTGACCGTCTTTTTACGTTGCTTAAAGCGGCAAGTCAAAAAAAAAAAACTCAATTTTAGGGACATTTTTTGAAAAAGAAAGTTCAGGGGACTGATTTTTTCCAGGGGACTGACAAAAACCTAATTAAATCCCTTAGTATTCTTCTAATTTTCTCTAAAATATGGCTCATGTATTGAAATTACATTTATTGAGTTCATATAGTATAACATAGAATTTAAGTAAAAAATATGGTATCAAAGTCAGTTCCATTTGATAGCTTTTGAAGAATGCGATCCCAAATTTCCATAAAGATGATAATTATTTCCAGTTAATTTTGTAGGATATTCTATTATCCGCAAAAGGTAATGCTCGCATTCAAATTACAGAAACTATATTGCTAACAATAATGCCTACTATTGTACAAATTTGTTTCGTAAATACGCACCAAAGAACTGATAAACTTAAAGGTCAATTGACGACCTCTCCCACAAATGCCTTCTTCACAACTCACATAAAAAACAGAATCGAGTTGGTCACACCATTTTATTTTAAGGAGACTCGGTACTTGACATTACTAGCGCTGGACATTCGATCGATATTCTAGTTATCGATTTTTTCGATTGATTCAATATTCCATGGGACCGATTAAAAATGCCGCGGACATAGTTTAATTAATTAATCAACTGTTAAAAAATATTTATCTATTTCATAACAAAGATTTTTTTTATTATTTTTAGTGTGAAACCTGAAATATAAGAACAATAATGATTTTTCTTTGCGAAAACGCGACGAGGACACGTGAGGGACTGACAATCAGGCACTTTGAAGAATTTTTTGAGCAAGAAATAAAAGTGGCACCATAATAATTTTGTTTGGACATGTAGATATCAATCAGATTTAACTTTATAAAAAAAAATCAGATTAAATATTTGAACGGATTTTAAAAATCTCTTCCGAGCAACCGAAAATTCCATCCTTTGTACAACCACACAGAAAACAAATTGAGTTTTAAAAGTTAAATTGTATAAAAAGTACGCATACGCCCCAGTTTACCATTGTTTCTTCTTAATAAATTATTTATAATTTTCTTTAAAGTTATTTAAACTTTTTATGCTTTTGTTTACAGAATCTAGATATTTATGTTTTTGACTTAAAATGTTAAGGCATAGCCCAGACAAATTAGACGAAAAAATGGTAAAACTTTAACAAAAATTTCGACAAAGCGGAATTCTGGTGGAAAGTATTTCTTTTATGTCTAAAGTATTTCGCGACCATAGGACAACAAGGTTTTAACTGACATTTTTGATAAAATTGATTTTTATTATAGGTATTGGATGGTACTAAAAATGGTATGCTCTCTTGATCGCCGCTATTCGCATAGGTCTATCTCTTACAGTTTCGAAAACAATTGAACAACTAACAACAGAATTCTATATAAGAGTTCCTTAAACGCTATCCTAAAGACAAAAAAATACACTCGCTTATTAAATCGGTTACATTAAAACGGTTAAAAAAACACTAACCTATTTTCCCTTTCGATTTCCACCTGATTCATAATGAGGCAGATGCTCCAAGGACAGTTATGAAAATGTGCAAAATACTGCTTTAGGTAAGCCAGCCGTAGGTTAGGTTGTTGGGCTGATAGAGGATCTTGTTCCTGTCACACTTAGATCAATGTAGATCCCTTGTGATACCCTGGAAGATTGGACGCTCCAAATAATAATTTAACCTAGCCATCATGGACCATCTAGCCATTTAGAGGCATTGATGAATTTCGACAGTTGCACAAATGCACACCAGATAAGTTGGAGAGCTCTTCTAAGTTATTGAAGAAGTAATTTCCTAGGTGTTTATTTCATAGTTGCGAGAGTGCTGGGCAGTGACATAAGAAGTGAAGAGAGTCTTCATGTGCTTCTTCATCGCCACAACTTCTACATAGATCATCCGTGCTGAGCCTCAGTTTTTTCATGTGGTACTTCAGCAGATTGTGTCCAGTAACTGTACCTACGAGAGAGTACAGTGATTTCTTATTTAGCGTCAAGATCCTATCTGTCTTCCCCTTGTCGAAACACGGCCAAAGTTTTTTGTATTCGTGCAGGAGTCGGGTAGGGTCCACCTTACATTTGTTTTCTCAAGAGTTTTCTTTGCCACAGTCTGTTTGAACGAGCAGATTGGTGCATATATGTTTAGTCAACCAGCCGTAAGAAATCTTTACAATCTTGAATCAGGAAATTGAATTTATTGAATATTAATTTTACCAAAATTTTGCGAACTTATCCCTTTGTTTTTTTTTGTACGCGGATTTAAAATAATAAAAAAAGAACTTAAATTATATAAAATAAAAATATAAATATAAATTTGGTCAGTTTATATATCAGAGCGCTCAGTAATTTTCCTCCGTCACTTTGAAAGAGCAGGAGCATTAATTATAAACAAGATTCCTCAAAAACACTTGCTTTTCCATTCTTTATATTTGATTTACTGCGACAAAAAATAATTGAGCAACGGATCCAAAAAATACCTTCCTCAGTTTTTTGACAGTAAAACTGAGAATACGGATTCCTTCGAGATCTTTGAAATATAAACTGGCTGATTAAAAAGCAGTTATGTACTTTTTTTTTTTAATAATTTTGTAAATGATTCTTTTATAATTTTTTTATGAACTTATGCATTTTTTGTGAAAAATCAATTTTAAACCCAACAAAAAAAATATTATTTCATTCTCAGGTTCAAAGGGAATCGGATCACGTTTTGAAGAGCAGCGTCTAACATTGCGAATACATCGAGGACGTGGCTCACACCAACATGATTCAACACACAGTAATGGTAGCACGCAAAGTACAACAACCACTCTTGGAACGCCATCACCTGAGCGTTTATCAAAATATTCAACTCGTCGATCTCATCATCATCATCATCATGACAAAATCAAAATCTCCGTATCGTACCCATCTAACGAGAATGTCAACGAACTGTCACAAAGCAGTGAATCAAGTAATGCCATGTACTCCGTTCACTATACCGCATCAAATGGCAGAGACACCAACGAAACTCAACTCTTTCGTGGGAGCAGAGAAAGCAATTGTTACCTTCAAGTAGGCAAAAGCCTGCCCGAGATGTCCCGCAGACAATCGGCCACCAGTGACATATCTGAAAGAGGGCGCACTTTTCCAAATAAGAAAATGGGGCGACGCAATATAAAGGCTCAGGTTAAAAGGTTTCGCATGGAAACAAAGGCAGCCAAAACACTGGCAATAATTGTTGGAATGTTTGTATTTTGCTGGCTACCATTTTTCACCATCTACATTATACGGCCGTTCTGCGAAAATTGCATAGATCCGCTTCTGTTTTCTATTCTATTCTGGCTGGGTTATTGCAATTCGGCTGTTAATCCTATGATCTATGCATTATTTTCGAAAGATTTTCGCTTCGCATTCAAACGCATCATTTGTCGGTGTTTTTGCTCTGGACAAAGTATTTCCTTAAAGACTAGCCGTCGAGGGTCGGATATGTCGCAGGTCCGGATTAAATGCCGATCACCAAGCATAACACCTAGTGCAGCGGCTCATTCGTTTGGCGATGAGCATGAACACATCCATGAGCTAAGCGAACCCAGATGACGTTCATTCGGCCCCAGTTCTAGCTCACAAAGCAGTTTTGGGGTCCGAAAATGCAGTTTGAAAGTTCCTGTTTATGAAATATGTCATCCTCTAGTTATGGAATCACCAGGGTACTCCTATTCAGCCAAAGTATAAGCAAATAATATATGTTTTGTTATATTAAATGTACTTATTGTTTGTTTAAAAAAAAAGAGCATTATTATTTACGATCAAGATTATTTATTATAATAAATTTGTAAAAAAAACTCGATTAATATGTAACAACAAAAAACGAAAACTTGTATAATAAGCTTGTATTTTATTATAAGATAAATTATTACTTTTGCGTTAGTTAAATTTTAATTTTACAGTATTCCTTCTATAACAATATTAACAAATTAAAATATGTATTTAAGTTTCTGATTTTTTAAATTTGATCATGAAACCTTACAATAGCCATTTTACACCGTGTGTTAAAGGAAAATTTGTTTACTCGTAAATTGTATTTATTTTATGTTATACGAGTACCATCAGGCCTTACAAAGTCACAAGACTTTATTTTTCAATGAAATTCTACTTAAGCCCCCAACATGCGTTTTTCTCATATAATTATGAAATCGAAACTTAAAAAAGAACGTAGACAATTGAAAGACACAGTGCCGTAGCCAACGTAGAGGCTAAGGGGGGCTTTGGCCCCAAATCGTTTTTTCAATATATGAAATCGATACTAAAAAAAGAAGGAAGAAATTAAAAGGCAATCGAAAACAGAAATAATAATGAAAATTATTTGTATAATTATTTCTGCTCTAAACTTGTTCGCATTTTTTTTTAATTTATACTGCATCCACAGTTTTTAATAAAAATTGTTATAATTTTTTTTTAATAATTTCACTTTGCAATATTGTTGTGCATTGAATCTTAAAAGAACCGTGTCCTTGTCTAAGAAATCAAGTCGCTGGTGCTGGAATGGCAGAAACGATATAAGTATGTATTATTGAATCTGTCAGTGAACATGCTTATACGTTATAGGTCTGTCAGTATTACAGTCTTGATTTTTTTTTCTAACAGCCTTCTTAAATTGTTCAATTTCCCATTCTTTGCAAGAATTTTGTTTTTTGGCAAGTTGATGCCAATAATTTGCAATTTTTCTTTAGTAAATATACTCAGTTAGCTTATGCGCTGTTTCGAGTCCACATTTTATTGCTTGCGATTCTTCTACTAACGCACAGTTAATATTTTTATTTATTGGAAGGATTTTTGCGTGATAACACACGTGCAGTGTAGGCTGAAAAGCTTTCGCACCATCATATTATTAAAATAAATAAAATAAATTTGATGGCACAACAGCTCATGAAGAACTAGGGCCTAGTGACTTACAACTCTCAACCATTCCTGTGTGCGTGTCTGCAGGAATGGAGGGGACCTACAGTTTATTGCCGAATCCGAACGGCTAACAAGCGGCACTTTTCTGTGACAGGAGATACTCTTGGAGGATTTGTCAATTCCTCGCAAGAGGCAGTAGCCTTTTTTTTTTTTTAAATAAATAGGTGGCGAGTCTGGGGATCGAACCTTAGACCTCCGGCATGACAGTCCATCGCACTAACCATCACGCCATGGCTACTACCATCATATTATTATTGAAGGTTTTAATGAAAGAACAACAACTAGAGTGAGTTACCACCAAAATCTATAGACTGGAGTTATAGCTATTTCATGGTCACGGCCGATCATCGGACTCCTTTACTGGCTGAACAGAATAGAATGACGGAACTGAAGCCGCAGACGGAACTGGAAGAGCTGTCAAAAAGTGTCGTACGTTATTTTTTTAACATGTCCACAATGGAGCTGTACAGCTTTGAAAGTATTTTGAAGAAAAACAAAAGAATATTCTTGTGTACAAGCTCAGAATTCACATTTTTTGTTTCCAATAATTTTCCTTTTAATAAATAATTTTTTTCGCGATACAAATAACCACAATTTTTTTTTCCGACCCAAAAAGTTGTTTTTATTCTCCATACAATTTGAAACGTCAAACGTTAAAAGTTAAAAGTTGGTGAACTCTTCCATCTGCGTCTGCAGTTCCGTATGCGTCTACGTTCCGTTGTGTTCGCAACATTGAATTTGCGTGTATTCAATATTTTGACAGCTATTCCAGCTCCGACTCCGGCTCCGTCTCCGTCTGCGTCACCATTCTGTTCAGCCAGTTAGTGGTGCTTAGTCTATCGGACATATTATTGACTTTCTTCCAAGCTATTGTAACCGAAAAATTACAGAGTTCTATAAACTCTATAGAACTGGCTTTACAGAAAATCAATAATATGGCCGTATGTATGTTCAATTTTATTTGAAAAAAAAACTATTTACCATCACTGGGGTTCGAACCATAGACCAAGCGTCTCCGGGTCAAGTGCACTTTTTTTTTTTTTTTTTTTAAATTCATTTTTATTTTTCATTAAACTTATAACTATCTTAAAGCTAGACAAAAATTCATAAAAACTAGCCTACTTATCAATAACTTACAACTAACTTACTGGCCCCATGCGGGCGCTCTAAGCTAAACAATAACTTAATGCTAATGCCTTTCGGCCTAAGAACTAAATTAAAACTAAATTCAATGTCGGTTTTATTTTTTACCGAGAAGAATTTTCCAAAAAACTCGGTTTCTTTATATATTTTTTTTTTATTTTATATAAAACTTACAAACTAAATAAAACTAAACTAAAGCTAATTATAACTAGATACTTAAACTACTTAAAGCTAATTAAAACTACCTAAAACTACTTAAAACTAGAACAGCCACAGCAAGCATTTTCGTTTGATTTTTAATTTTTTTTTTTTTTTTTTTTTTTTTTTTTGGTGCCACCCTGACTGTCCCTACTTATACTATCACCTAAACCTATGTAAGCCGGCCAAGACAAAAAGCATTAGTCAGCTTTAAATATCATATATGTCAGTTTTTAACCACCAGAACTGGTTCTCCTGCCTTACCCTATCTCTTCGGTCCCGATCGGACACAGTCCTACTGAACCGAAGGCGCTCAGCGCCGCCTTGTGCGAGGACGTCTCGGTTGTAAAGGAGTCGCCTGTCTACAGTTCTACGGCCGACGTGGTAGATTAGCGGAACTGCCAATCTATCCTGTATCAGCCCTCGACTGTCTAGATAGAGGAATGCATCGGGCGGAATAAAGCCGCTTAACCGCACACTCTCGTAGTATTCGTCGTTGGGGTAATAGGCCCCAAAAATTAGGCTGTTTGTCGAGGACATCGCTCTTGCAATGTGACCCCGAATCAGCTTCAACAAAAAGTTATCTATTCTGTTTATGTTGGCCCCGTTGTATAGAACCAGGTTGGAATAATAATGTTTGTACTCCGACTCTGGTGTTCTGTGTAATCCAAGGCAGCGTCTAAGACACTGCCTCTCAAACACCCGAATCTTTTCCATTTGAGATGGGGCAACGTTGAACCAAACCGGGCACCCATAGGCAATCATCGGCCGGATGAGGGCCATGTAGCAAATCACCTTCACCCTGGTGTCAAGCCGGCTGCTATAAAACAACCGTTTCGTCAGGGCAAAAGCTCCCCTAGCCCTGGTCAGAGCAGCATTTATATGTCTGTCGAAATACAAATACTGATCTAACCAGATGCCAAGGTACTTTACTACACTTTTACTCGCCAGTGGATGTCCATTTGGCCCTACGATCACCAGCTTGCGCCAGTTCTTTCTCGTATCCCTTGTGGCTCCATGCAACGGAGTCCTAAACAGAATAGTTTCTGATTTCTGAAAGTTAATTTTTAACTTCCAGTCATCGCAATATTGTTGAATCTTGTCGAAGTCACGCTGCAAAAGAATTCTGATGACCTCGACTTTTGGGGCCGTTCTGTACGCAATTAGATCGTCGGCATACGCAATTGCATGAGTTAGACTACCTATCAGATCGCTGGTGTAAATACTGAAGAGAATCGGCGAGTTCACCGCTCCCTGCTGAAGACCATTTTTAACTTCAAAGATTTTGGTAGAAGTTACATTGCCACTTTTGACAACAAACTTTCTACCATTGAGCATGTCATAAAGCATATATAATAGCGGTTTACTTATACCAAGTCTGGTCAGCTTTAGATAAAGACCTTCTAGCCATACGGTATCGAAAGCCTTCTCCAAATCAACCAGACAGGCACCCGTACACACTTTTTGGATTTGTTCCACTGGATGTCAGAAACGAGTTTAGACGCGGCATGAATGGTGTCATGTCTCGCCTTAAATCCGAACTGATTATCCGGTATGATATTGTTGTCCTCTGCCCACTTGAACAGAGCTCTATTAATAACCTTCTCGAATACCTTGCTGATACTCGGGAGAAGACTTATCGACCGGAGATTCGCCGGATTGGAGTTGTCCTTTCCCTTTTTCGGGAGAGGATGCACCACAGCTGTCTTCCACCGCCCTGGATAATATGCATTATTCAGAGCGTTGTTAAACAATGTGGTATAAATGTCAACTGCCTCCTGAGGAAGATGTCGTAGTACAACGTTGGATATACCATCGACTCCTGCTGACTTCTTTTTCTTTAATGAATCGAAGATGAGCTGGAGCTCTACCTTCGAAATTAACAGGGAATTTAACCCAATCTGCTCGGCGATGATGGCGTTTGCCAAGAGTTCTTCATTAAACCCGGTGAAACCGAGGTTCTCTGATCGCCATTGCGTAATTTCGTTTCGGAGGTAGAAGTGGTGAAGCAGGGCTCTGTTTTCCAGGTCGTGGTTCGGGCGAATGCTAGCATTCACCTTGTACACTTGCTGAAAAGCAGCCCCCACAGCCTCCACTTTCTCCATAGGATCTTCGATTATAAAGAGGTCATCGTCCAAGACGGCGTCCTCTGGGTCTATGCCTGCTGTCAAAAGTACGTTTCTGTTCTCTGTCGTCCTCTGGAGCTTAAGACACGGAAGATCGTTTTGATCATTCCTCCTAAAGATCTTATTAATTTGGGGAAACATACTCGGGTCGCTGGAATTTACGGCCCGAATTTTGTTGTCCCAATACAAATTAATGGACAACCGATAATTCTCCTTGATCAATTGGTTGATATTTTTGATTGACGACTTCAGTGTCCTAATCTCCAGATCTCGTGAGTCAGTAAACCGTCGGTATAAGAGTTTAAGTCTTGTCAACAGTCCACTTTTTTGTCTGTGTAGTGCGTCGATGGTCGCGTTACGGTACATGTCGTTAGTGTTTCGTTCTTTGTATTTAGGTATTGTTCTGTCCATAGTTCGTTTGATTGTCTCGTCCATTTGTTCTAAGTATTCGTCAATTTCAGCGTTTGTAAGGTTCCTGTCATTTGGTGGGGATATATTATTTGAACGGATTTCGCTCGCTAAGGCATTGGAGAAGCGTGGCCAGCGCATCTTACTGTAATTGTAAGTATGCACCGGCACATACTCCTCCAATTCCACGAGCTCGTTCGGAAGCTGTATTACGGCGGCGAGTCCGCAGTGATCACTGTCGTACTCGATCGTCCGTAAACAGTTTCTTGGTCGTTGACCCACAGCGTTAGTAACTGTCAGTCTTGAGTCTATTAGCAATAGATCCAGATAGGCACCGCTTCTTGGAAACGATGGCCTTTCTGTAGCCAGCAGGTCAATGCCATACTCAATGCTGTATTGACCCATCCAATTAAACAGATGGTTACCTCTAGGATTCTCTATTTGATTTCCCCAATCTGAATGTTTGGCATTCAAATCACCGGCCATCAGATAGTAGTTCTCTTCCGAGTTCAGCCTTAAGCAATCGAAAAGTTTTTCGAGCTCCGTTATGAAATCAGTTGGCTGAGGAGATTCCGGTGCGTAAGCAGCAATCACATACATCCGCTTCCCCTGTTGGAGAGGAATGCATATGACGCAAACTTCGAGCAACCGAAATCTTCGCGCATCACTATTATATATGACTTTATGATCTATGCCTTTTCGTATGAAGATGGCGACACCACCCCCTTGAGTGGAGTTGGGCCGATCTCTTCTAACGATATTGTAATTGTTGTTAGTCAATTTATGTTTCTGGTTAAGCTTAGTTTCGCTAGCCAAAAGCACATCTGGACTTTGGTCTTTCAACAATTGGAAAAGATTAGCTCTACGTTCGGTCCTAATCAGTGAATTTACATTCACAGCAAGGATCTTAAAGGGCCTCTCCGGCAGCGCGCCCTTAACCTCTAAGTTGCGTTAAGCTAGGCAAAACAGAGTAGAGGTAGTCCACCCTTGTTGCCTGCTCCCTTATCTGGTTTTGAAGACCTGTTAACTGGCCCTGAATGGCCAGCAACATGCTTCTAATTTCGGCCAGTGCGTCCGGTGCCTTAAGCACGAGGGCCTGTGTGGCTACCTTTGGCGCAGGCTGTACCGTGCTCCCCCTTCCTGACGCCATTTGGGCGTAGGAAATTTGGGGGTTGACGGGCGTTACTGTAGGAGGACGCACTAATGGGCGTTTCTCTACAACTGTCTGCCTAGCCGCTTTGTTTTGTTTCATTTGCTGAAACGTCGGACATCCCCGATAGTTTGCGGGGTGCCCGTCGCCTCGGCAGAGTGCACATTTAAGCTGGGTCCTGTCTTCGACCCTTTCCTGCCCGAGTTTACACTCCCCTATACTGTGGTTCTCTCCACACTTGACGCAGCGCGACTGCATTTCGCAGTTCGCTGCGGCATGGCCAAACCTTTGGCAGCGCATGCATTGAAGCATGTCACTGCGCCTCTTTAGTCTATCCCAAGTTACAACCTGGTAGTTGAGGACGGAGATACTCCTCAAACTATCCAGTTTGCTGCTGGGTGAAAGCTGAACTAGGAAGAATGGAAGATTCCGCTTCTCCCGTCTGGCTCTGACTGTAGCGAACGGCTTGACCCCGATAAACTCGAGATCGTCGCTCGCTTTTTGGCGGAGCTCATTTAAGAGCGCCTGTGGTTCCGTGCAGGAATCTATGCCCTTCAGAAGGACCGTTTGCAATTTTTCAACTTTAGGTGTAAAGCTGAAGAACTCAGTGGTGGTTTGCTTTAGCAGATCTTTTATTTGTTTATGCTGTTCCAGTGTGAAGCATTGGATAGCATGTCTATCTTTATTTAGTCTTTTAACGGTAAAGTTTTGGCCTATGGCCGACTTACATAGGTTTATGGTATCCTGTAACTCCATCTTGTAAGTGTTGATGGGTGGCACCTTTTCTTTCTTATTCCTTGGCGGCTGTGGCTGCTGCTGGTGTTCGATCTGCTTCTGTTGTTTCTGCTGCTGTTGTTTCTGTTGCTGTTGTTTCTGCTGCTGTTGATTATGTTGTTGTTGAATCTCCTGCTGTTGTTGTTGTTGTTGTATCTGCTGCTGTGGCTGTTTAGCTTGCAACTTCTGTTGTGGTTGCTTTGGTTGTTTCTTTTGTGGTTGAAGAGTTTGCTGTGGAGCTGGCAGCTCAACTTCTTCCACTACTTTTTGTGGCGCCTGTACTGTTTTACTCTGTACGCGCTCCTGCATCTCCTTTGCTCGACGTGCTTCTTGCTTTACTTTAAGAGCAAGTATCAGTGGCGCAAGTTGGTTTTTGAGGCGCTCCATCTCCCCCTCAATTGCACCAATTTTTTGTATGATACATTGCTCATGATCATCGTTTGCACCTTGTTGATCAGGTTCATCTTCTGACGACGACGCCTCTGGTGACGAAGGGCCAACAAATTGATTGCTGTCACCTGTTGTGTACAGCCCCTCCCCCCCTTCGGACATGTATTCAATGTCTTCGTCGGACGGGGAGATATCTAAATTATCTTGGCTTTTGGCTGCTGCTGCTGCTTTTGCCGTGCGCCCCACATCCCGTGCTCCAGCTGGCAGCTTAGCTGGATTGGCGGTGGAGCGGCGCTTGACGAGGTTCGGCGTAGCTATGATCTTCTTCCTCCTCTTCTTTGCTATCTCGGCTGATGGTGCCGTTGCCGGTGAAGCTAAGGCATCTTTCGATGTCCCCGCTATTGGTGCCGTTGCCGGCTTGGTAGCTGTTGTTGCTTGAACATCATTCGATGTCCCCGCTTGTATTGCCGTTGGTGGCTTTGTTGTTTTTGTTGGGACATCATCCGATGCTCCCATTGCTCTTGCCTTTGCTGGCTTAGTTGCTGTTGCTGGGACACCTTTCGATGCCCCCGCACTTTTTCTCGTTTCCATTTGTTGGTTCTCCCAATCAATAAAATTTTCTACTTCTCTATTATGAAAAAAAGCTTCCAATTTTTTTATGCCCGACCCGGACTTGAACCGGCTACCTTCCGCACTGCGGTTAGCCACTCTACCACTGTGCTATCTGCACTTATAAAAAAAGCTTGGCAAAAGTTAAACTTCTATAGTCACACACGATTTTACTTGGAAATTCTGGGAAAGTCGCTTAACGTATGCACACCTCCACAGTTCAAGATCGACATGGGGGGTCAAGTGCACTACGCACTGCACTACCGAATGTCACGTGATCATGTCGATCCAGTGTAGGTTTTATGGTTTGACAACTGAATTCAACTATTTACTTATTTATGTATTTTATTTAAAAGTAAAAGTGAACAGAAAACAAATAGAAAAACATATAGAACAAAGAAAACTAAACCAATCAGTTACGTCCATTGGGAAGTTTACATTTCTCATGACAGATGTTCTTTCCTTAGAACATTCTTAGGCAGTTGTCCAGCTATCAATTGTCTAAATAGTTGGACATTTCCTTATTTATAAAGGTATTACAACAATTTTCTAACTTAAGACGACTGATGACTTTATATACTACTCACTACTCTATCATTAATTTTAAAAAGAATTAATAATTTGTAGTCACAGCTCATACAAAAGAGTTCACAGAACATGCCTGAGTTTTTGAAATATATGTTTTTCCATGGATATTCGGTGTTCGAAGTTATGACTCTGTGCCCTCAAAGTTAGATAGTTTAGGTTTTGGTATTAGTTTTGTTATTAAACAAATTTGTATTTCTTTCTTCACTCCCATTTTCACTTTTGATAGGCATATTTTTTGTTTCGAACCAACGCTCTTTTTTTATGCACCTTTTAGACGTTGACCGAATGTTCCCGTTTATTGATTAAGTTTTTAATTTGAAAGCTGCAATATTTTTAATTAATATTGTATAGTATTTATCTAACTCATTGATTTAACTTTTATATTAAAAAATACATTTTCTTTTAAGTATAGGTACATTTATTCTTCTCGCATATGTAACTGTATTTATTTTATTTTAAACTTAACATCTATTTTAGTTTCAAACAAAAAACAAATTAAAATGCAATCTTGTACAGGTAACTATACCTTTAAATATAATACATGGAACAAATATATTTATACATCTATTTAATGCCTAGTAAGTGTTTTTATTTTAAATATGTTTGCGACGACTCAAACCATCACGACTCTCAGAAGATTAGATATTCTTAATTTCTAATTTGATTCTTTAAATAAGTAAATTAAAACACAAAGCAACATTATAATTTTAAAAAATTGAGCTTCCTTTTCTCAAAATATCCAATATTGTTTAAGTACCTACAGTATACATTATGTCACACCGAGTGCCTATAGCGCATAGGTTCGATGAAAAATATTTTTAAAATTAAATTTAATTTCTACCTAGTCAATATATTAATAAATTAATGTTGTTATATAAAGTATTATGTATGATAAGTATGTTTTGTTATAAAATATTGATATATATAATTAACAATTAATTATAGGTAAAAGCGAATAAATAAATTTAAGAATCTATCTGGAATGAAAAATTAAATTTATTTTTAATACAAGTAAGTATTCACTTTCATCGCTATGAGATGGCAGTTATAGCTATCTTATATGAAAACTCATCTTTAAAAATGTTAATGATTTATTTTAAGCCGTTAAAAAGGCAAAATCTATACGTCTATAAAGCTAGCACATACACATTAGCATTATCAATTTAAACCATAACTAGAATTTTGTGCTCTTTTTGTGCTATTTTTGTGTGGAAGTCTCGATTTTTGTGCTAGCATAGTTTTCGTTTTATGCAAATCTATGCTACCTTAATATAAAGCTAGCAAAACTTCTAAACCGCCCAGCATAATTTATTGGAATACAAACCAGAATTACGTGCTATTTTTGTGTTTTTATGCTGTGCCAGTCTCGTTTTTCGTTCTAGCATAGTGACGGAATAAAAAAAAAAACAATTAAAAAAAACAGTCACCAGCGGGACTCGAACTCCACACCCTTCGGTTATAAAGTGACCGATTACCCCATTGCACCACCATGGGTCGCGCACAACAATGGCACGTAATTCTGGTTTTTATTTCAATCGATTATGCTGGGCGGTTTAGAAGTTTTGCTAGCTTTATATGGGGAGCATAACTCAACATAAAAAAAAAACTATGCTAGCACAAAAATCGAGACTGGCACAGCATAAAAGCACAAAAATAGCACGTAATTCTGGTTTTTATTTCAGTCGATTATGTTGAGCAGTTTAGAAGTTTTGCTAGCTTAATATTAAGGTAGCATAGATTTGCATAACACGAAAACTATGCTAGCACAATAATCGAGACTTCCACACAAAAATAGCACAAAGAGCACAAAATTATAGTTATGGTTTAAATTAATTATGCTAATGTGTATGTGCTAGCTTTATAGATGTAAAATCTATGATTATTTTGATGCCAAAATATAGCTTATGACTTAAATAATACATCTGGCCAAAAAAAAAACTTAATTTCAGTCCAACTTTTCTAATGAAATGACTTTTATTTTATCAATGATCATTCATTATTCCACACCTCCAGAAGCAATTGTTATTTCTTACCTAATTTCATTACTTATTTCAGAAATTTGTATTTCTGGGCAAATTATTTTATGAAATCTCATTTGCAATCAACCTACTAAAGAGAGAACAGCTTGACTTCTACGCTTCAATTTGACAATTGGATATAGAGCCGAAAAAAATGCACCACCAGAAATTTCGAGTCAACTCCTCAACCCACATGTAAAGGTAAAAAGCAGCACATGTGTCCGAAAAAAAAATGAAGAAATTGATTTCATTTAATCTGTAATTTCATGAAATTTATGGTCTCCATTGGAAATATCCATTGCCCAAGGTTACACCAGATCTCCACCTGAAATATTTCATAGATAACTATCTGTCACTTTCGATAGAAAGAAAGAGCGATAGTATACCATTAAATGTTGGCGGGGCATTTTCATAGCTTACTATTTAATATTTCTCAAAAAGAACAAAGTTATGAAATTAAAACAATTAAAAGAATTGATTTATTGTTAATTTTGCATAAATCAACAAGAAAAAGACCAAAACTTCCTTTCGGCACCTACAATTAACTAATTTCATTCGAAAAAAAAAACACAAAACAAAAAAAAAACTAAAACACACCCACAAATTTCAAAGGGAAATTGCTTCTTCAGAGAATACTGTTCATAGCTTTCTAAGAGCAAAGCAATATGTGGCAACAAATTTTTTATAGAATACTTTAAGTAACCTCCATGAGCAATTTTCATAGCATATGCAAATGCAATACAGTATTCTATGAAATCTTTCTCGTGAAGCCACCATGTTAATAAGGCGCACAATCTTTGAAATAATTAGGATGATTGGGCCCAAATAAAAAATGTTTGTCAATAAATATTAGTTGAATAATTTTATAATTTATCTACTGGCATCAAAATAATCACTGATTTTTCTTTTTAAGTGTTTAAAGCAAAAATGTTCAGTTATAAGTTTAAATGAAAGCTAACAACTAGCACTATAATCAAAGACTGACTCGAAATCTTCTATGTAAACATCATCCAATTTGAATGGGTTTTTTTTGTTGGATATGTATTGAAACATCAGGTAGGAAATTTTTGAAGTTGCATACTTTCTGGCGTGGATGGTGGCGATATTTAAAAATTCGAAAACAAATAATTCAATAGAGAGGCTCAAGATTCGGAAAAGACATTAACAATTTAATCAATTTTAGTTGCAACGAAGTTCTCCACGTCAGCTAGTATGTGTAAATATATTTTTTTCTTAGATTTATATTCTGAATTTTCATTTGAGAATTTAGTATGTATTTTAACGCAATAAAAATCACCGCAATCACCAGATTTGCATTTAAGAACCTCCATTAAATTTTCTACCGGTAATTTGTATTAAATCGATCCGCAGGTATTTGTAGTAGCCCGTGACGTAATGGTTAGTATTTTGGACAGTCATGTCAGAGGTCTGGATTCGATTCTTTATTTATGCTGCCAAAAAGTTTTGTGTTGTCTCCCTAGGGAATAATTAAATTCCCATTGGAAATTATTGTAAATAATCCGATTTGTCGATTGAAAATTTTGACACATATCTCCACGTTTGGAGTAGGTACTCTGGAGAAAAAATACTGAATATAAGATATGAATGAGATATGTCATTTGACAGATAAAAAATGAGAAAGTATGTGTAATAATGGCGGTATAAACTCACACATTCATAATAGGGATCTTCACACCACCCTGCTATATTGTTGTTGGATTTCACATCTATTCATCGACACAAAATTAAATTACAAATGCAACAATGTAAGCAAATGTGTTGTGGAGGGTGAAACGTACGAAAGATGTATATCTTTATATTCAGTATCTTTGCTCTGGATTCCGATTCCATCGTTTTTAAAGAGATGTCTGTCTATTGTGTGTACGTATGTATACGTTCGTACTTTCGGGACCTTTTTTTTTCCTAACTATATCTCGAGAACGGATAGAGATATCGACTTCAAATAATTTTTATTTTACAGATAATAAGACCGCAACGTGCAGAAAGGTTTTCAGAAAAATTCAGTAAGCGATTTTCTTCTCGAGTTTCAATGCAAAGTTATTAGTGTGGGTCACACCCACCCCTTTTTTATGAGTGTCAACTTAGCGGAACAACATTCACGGATCGATCAAATTTTAATTGGGTAATTTCCCGTTTATTAGTCGTTAATCAGTTGTGATAATATCGAATTTGTCGTTCGATGTTTTCTATGATTTTTTTTGCTGCTTTGCTAACTTCGTGTCAACTTAGCGAAGCAGCATCTGAAAAACGTATAAAAACTTCTTATTGTGAATGTTTTACTGCGAAGCAGCACCTCAAAAAGCGGTAAAGTAGTCTTATAGCGAACAGTTTATTGCTAAATAATTTGCCGTTCGGCAGTTTTGAATTAATTGTAACAATTTTAATTTTGTCGTGCAATGTTTTCTACGTTTTTTTTTGCTGCTTTGCTAACTTCGTGTCAACTTAGCGAAGCAGCATCTGAAAAACGTATAAAAACTTCTTATTGTGAATGTTTTACTGCTCTATAATTTGCCGTTAATTAGTCGTGAATTAGTTGTGACAATTTTGAATTTGTCGCTCTATGTTTTCTATGTTTTCTATGTTTTTTTTTTTTTTTTAAATGTGAAATTCGTGTCAACTTAGCCAAGCAGCATCTGAAAAACTTATAAAAACTTCTTATTGTGA
This sequence comes from Epistrophella euchroma, assembly GCA_947049315.1. Lineage (NCBI taxonomy): Eukaryota > Metazoa > Arthropoda > Insecta > Diptera > Syrphidae > Epistrophella > Epistrophella euchroma. The sequence goes on along the minus strand of OX346246.1, from coordinate 77,168,044 downwards.
ATGTTTTACTGCTCTATAATTTGCCGTTAAAGGAAGATGATTCCTTACATAAGTTTAATTTGGAAAGGTATAATTTTCGTTTATGACATAAAGCTTTCGACTTATTTTTACATTTATCCTTATCTTAAACACGAACCATAGCGTCGGTAGTAAAATGCACACGACGGATACGGTGGTATTTCATAACAGCCTCACAAAAACAATCATTTTTAAGCTTAAATTTATTTTTGACAAAGGACCGGCGCACTGCACATATTCTTATTGAACTTAAATTGAAAAATTCTTTTTCTATTGCTTATTCATAGCTTTTGAAATTTTTTCCAAACTCTAAATTTTGAAAAAAAAAAAAAGTTTCAAACTAATTTTTTTCAAAATTTTATGTTTTTAAGTATAATTTTTGTTTTCAAAATTTAATGCTCTTATTAATATTCATTAAAAAACTGAAAACCGGATGTTAAAATGTATCTTTGTTTTAGTGTATCGTACTTTTTATTTAAAGAAAAAAAATAAAAAAATACTTTTTTCCAAGAAAAACACTTTTTTGTTTGATCTATCTTTGCATAAAAAAACGTTAGTTTTATTAGCAAGTAATACAAAAAATAACTTTATTAACTAGTACATAATATTTTTAATATCTGTTACATTTTAGCCTATTCTAATAAAAATTAATGATATTATAAGAAATTTCGATATGATCCCCACTCTTTAGAAGGCAAAGGTTGTATCTTCTTCTTATGGCTGCAGATAAATTTAAGTCCGCCAAATTCTCCTGCAATTTGACTCCAGCAACTTCAATGCGTTGTTTAAGTTACTCCAAAGAAGAAATTTCAACCTCATTTACATAGTTCTTCACGAATCCCCAAGCGTAAAAATCTAAAGGAGTTAAATCTGGTGGCCATTCAGTGGGACCTCCCCTTCCTTTCCATCGGTCGTTGGAATGATTATTCAGCAAGTTTCTCACAGCCAGGCTAAAGTGTGCTGGAGCTCCATCTTGTTGGTATATTAAATTGTCTATTATAGCCAAACATCTTCTAGTAAATCTGGCCAAAGGGTACTCGTTCCTCTATGTCTGTTGATCCACCAGATGACCTTTCACTCCTTCGAGTCTCCAGCACTCCATGTTCCCGAAGTCTTGGAAAAAGTGAAAAAGTGGAAAAAGTACAATCTCTGTGCTTCCCATCTGATAAACCGTAGCAATAGTGCATATCGGTCAATTCTTCCCAAATGTCCTTCCATATTTATTTGTGGTTAGGTAAAATATATTTGTTTTTTTTTAGTTGGCATAGTAATCCTTTTTATTTGGGTAACAGGTAGACATGCAGGTCAATTTTGTTAAATTGAACACATTCCTCAATAAAAAAGGTGAAATCTAATTAATCCACATTATTTTTTTAATTATTTGCTCAAAACTAGATAATATTCAATAAAAAATAAAAAAGGGGTAATCCACTTATTTAATAATAATTGACCTGAGCAGACCAAACTTGGGAAAACCAAAAAAAGTGATTTTCTTGGAAAAAAGTACTTTCTATTTTTACTTTCATTTTAATATCAGGTTTGCAGTTTTTTATTGAAAATTAATAAGAGCATTAAATTTTGAAAACAAAAATTATACTTAATTACATAAAATTTTTGAAAAAAATTAGTTTGAAACTTTTTTTTTTTCATTTTTTTTTTTTCAAAATTTCGAGTTTGGAAATTAATTTTTAAAAAAATATTTACTAGCACAACTTAATTTAAAATGAAAATCAAAGAAGAGATTTCTGATGGCTTTCCAAAAAGGTATAGCATGGCATTTTAAATTGTACCGTTGTTTTTAAATATTTTTTTTTCTGTTTTAAGTCAATATTTAAGAAAATTGCCCCTTCTGCCTAAACGAGGGGAAATAGAACCCCCTCCTATACGATTTTTTTCTGGTCTAATTAATGTATGGGTTAGTCTTAAAGTATTTCAAGCGAGAAGCTGGCGTAGATTTACCTTAAACGCTGAATAAATATCAATTAAAACTCACAAATAAATTTTTAATAAATCGTTTTTATATTTATTTTTTTTAAAATATCGCTTTCTATTTCCTTTGTACGTACTTTAAAAATTATATTTGTAGTTATTTTTTTTTTTTTTTTTAATTTGGATATGTTTCTCGGCCTCTATGAGGTATTTACTTCGCACGATTACCTTCACGATAGAAAACTGGACGACCACTTTTTTCTTGTATTGGCCTAAAATTATTAAGCAGAGGAACATTTCTGGAATCATACAAAGTCCAGAAACGCTTAAGCTGCAATAGAAAAATTGTAAAAAAAAATAAATAACCGATTTTTCTCAAAATTCTAATTAAAATTATTTCATACATATCTACTCTGAATTGGGAGAACATCTGGAAAAACAAACCATGTAACAGCCTGTGAGCAGGGTGGAGTTGTAAGTGAACCTTTTGAATTAAAATAATTATATCAAATCAAATACCGCATGATGTGTAGAAAGTTTTTCAAATAAAATTGGATTAAAGCTCAGCACCACTATAAAGGAGACTGATGATAGGGCTTGGCACCCCTTGAAATAGCTATATCTCTAGCCAAACAAAAATAAAACGAATTAAAATACCCAAAATTAATTCGTAAGCAATTGGTGGTAGCACCTTTAAGTTGTTGTTGTTGTTCAAAATTCAATGAAATTGACGGAATAAAGAATGGTCAAGTCTAATAAACTGACATTCTAGTATAAATAATACAATACAAATAATAAAATAATTATAGTTTAATTCCATTTACTAAAATAAATTTTGTTGGCTTTATTGATTGCCTTACCTTGATAAGTATAGAATTGCCTTGTATTCAATCCGCTCAAGATTGAATCCATTGTGATTGATTGGTTCAATGTTTGCCTCGAATTATACTTGGATAAGTTTGGTAGCGCGTCGTAAACTGCGTTCAATCCAGTTCTCAGTGTTGGCACAAACTATATGAGAACCAAAATCAGGACATAACTTTTTAGATAGTTTTTTTATTTTTATTGTTACTAACCTGCCATTTCTTTAGCATGATTCCCAAAACTAAGATCCCAGATGGATCTTTGCTGGCTTCAGTAAGATTTGGAAATCTGGTATTTTTATGAACGATGTGTAATTCGACATCATATTTCTTCTCATTGATTTCATGTTCTGATCCTTTCGAATTTTGAGATCCCCAATGGAAATGAAAGCTTTGGGCTTCGTAAGTCTCATTTACTCCGCCGCCACTTACCGATGCGCGACTTCCATCGGTTCCATTGTTGACGTTTACTTGAACTTAAAACCAGTTTTTATAGAAACACATAATATTTACTTATGTTTTTTTTTTTTAATTTTTACCTGTGTGACCGTTATTGTGGGCTTCAACAGGTGACGATATTGGAATGTTGTAATAGTTGAATGATAGTCTGGGTAAATTGGTATTATCTAAAGCCTTAAGAATAGAGAAATGTTTGTTATTAAATGAAACATTTATACACTACGTTGAAATTTGAAAATAATATAAGTATGTAGTATGTAGATAGACATACATAGGTTATTATGAAAGAACTGAGAATATGTATCTACGTTGTGAAACTACACTTTATGTCTCTTTTATTTTTCACTCAGACTCACTGAGTATATGCTGACTGATATTTTGCAGAATGTTAATAAAAGTAGTAAATATATAATATATCTTTAAACCATTTTTAAGAAATTTATGAAAAATTGACTTGAAGTGGAAAAAAATTACTAAAAATTAACGAAAGCACCTACAATAAAGTGCTTTAGCTTTTTTGAAACCCAATATTCCATTCCTTCATTTGTTGTTTATATTAGGGTACGGAAATGCTCGCTCACGAGTGCTCATTTTCAGTTTTCTGATCATATTTTGCTCACGAACCGTGAGCGTGAGAGTGAGCAAATCGTAAAATAAGGAAATGCTCGCTCATGAGCAAATTTAGAAAGAGCTTATAACACACGACTCACTCGTGAGCATGAGCACTTTTGGGCGACTCGTGAGCAATTGTGAAGGCTGTTTCACAATGCGACGAGAAAACGAGACGTCAGCGTGACGAGATTTTTTCGCAGTTTCTCTCTCTTAAAAAAGAATTTTAAACAATGAAACAATACATAACAAAGCATTTCTCGTCGTCTCGTCACGTCATAAAGTTATACAAATTGAAAAAAAGACGCAACGTGACGACGAGAAATACTTTATTATGTATTATTTCGTTGTTTGAAACTCGTTTTAAAGAGAAAACAACTGTGAAGAGATCTCGTCACGCTGACGTCTCGTTTTCTCGTCGCATTGTGAAACAGCCTTGAGCGTAATGATTTTTAATTATTCCAATACAATACTATTAATGAATTGGTTTCCTTTTTTCACGAAATTAGAAAATCCATCAATAAAAAAATATATTTCAGTGTGTTTTAATTGTACGTTAGTTGCAGTAAATTGGCCCGCTCTCGTCTCAGGCTCACGAGCCGAGCTGTTTCGTCAGTGAGCAGTATGAGAGTGCACACGGCGACGTAAGCTTTTATAAATTGATCACTCGCCTCCATGAGCAAAATTAAAAATGCTCACAGCTAATGTTAGGTAACATAACTTCAACCAAATATGTCAGTAGGGGAACACCCCAGGGTGATGTTCTCTCTCCTCGTCTATGGCTTTTAGTCATGAATAAAATCCTGGTCAAGCTAGAGAGTGGAGGGGTGAAGGCAGTTGCCTATGCTGATGACTTGGTCTTATTAGTGTCAGGAAAGTTTACATCTGTAATAAGTGAAATCACAGAGGCAGCTTTAAGAAAGGTTAACAACTGGGCCACGAGCTGTGGACTAGGAGTCAACCAAAGCAAAACTGAACTGATGCTTTTTACTACCAAAACAAAGATAGCCCCTTTCACTCTACCCAAACTCAATGGACAAACTCTTACTCTGTCTTCCAGTGCGAAATACCTGGGCGTAATTCTCGATCCAAAATTGAACTGGAAGTTAAACATTGAGGAACGCGTCAAGAAAGCGTGCGTAGCGTTTTACGCCTGTAGCAAAACATTCGGTAAAAAATGGGGCCTCCAGTCGAAGATGATTTTGTGGACGTACACAGCTGTTGTACGACCCATCCTCACTTATGGTTCCATTGTGTGGTGGCCTGCACTTAGCAAAGCGTATAATATAAACAAACTAAAGAAGGTGCAGAGAACTGCTAATGTTGGCACAACAGGGGCGCTGCGTACGTGCATCTTCTACCACTTGATTTCACATTAAATACATAGTATCTTGCAGCGCAATAAGGCTAAAAGAAACAAACTGCTGGTTTGCCAGACCCTACGGTCACAGCAATATCACAAAGCTGATTCCCACCAAAATTTTTTCGACTCCAACTGACTACTGCACCCCTACTCTGAGACTTAGTAAAGATTTTAAAGTCAAATTTCCGTCCAGAGGGGAGTGGAAAGATGACGTCGTGACGAGAGATTTCGACAATACTATTTATACTGATGGTTCAAAGATGGAGTGTGATTGGTTCAGGAATCTTCTCCGAGTCTTTAAATATCGCTTAATCTTTTCGGCTTCCTAACATTGCAAGTGTGTTTCAAGCGGAAATACTGGCAATAAGGGAGGCATGCAAGATACTCAAAATAGTCCCAAACCAAAACCAAAATGTTGCCATTCTGACAGATAGTCAGGCGGCTGTGCAAGCAATAGCTGCGACTTCGGCTTCATCAAAACTGGTCCAGCAATGCCGTGACGAGCTCGCAAGCCTAAATGTTAACCTTAGTGTCACCATCATCTGGGTTCCGGGTCATTGTGGCATTGAGGGTAATGAGCGGGCGGACGATCTGGCCAGGCAAGGATCAGCCCTTCATAACTCACTTGCGGAACGAGTTAATATTCCCCTAGGAGTTATGAGGGGCAATTTATTCTCAAATTTCCTAACAGAATCCAATCGAAGGTGGGGCAGTCTGAGCAACTGTATTATATGTAGAAAGATGTGGCCCACTTATAGTAAATCCCGAACAAAAGATCTAATCTGCAGATCAAGGCACGACATTGCCAGGATCGTTGCAACCTGCACTGGGCACTGGCCAATAGGAGAACATGCGGCAAAACTGGGCATACTTTACAATATTCACTGTCGAAGTTGTGCGAATCAGCAGGAAAAGGAAACAACAGTTCACTTCCTCTGTAAATGCCCTGCTCTAGCCCGGTATAGAGTAAAATCCTTTGGACATGCTTTTTATGACGACCTTAACGAACTTTCCGAAATAAAGATCAAAGACTTGATCTCTTTTCTTAATGCAACAAAATGGCTTTGAGACGACGAAACGGTAGCCTTTGCATCGACCCCCTTCTAATCCGCTAGACTGCTAGTATGCAGACTTCGAGTCTTGAGGGGACACGGGCAGGGTAACCGTAAGTTTGTAGGACGTAGTGACTAGTTTGACACTAAAATGTCTGACACTGAGCGGATGGCCTCCCGCCAGCTTCTACTAAACTCTTCCATTAATAGGTTCCAACGAGTTTATGGTATCAAAACGGTGCTTTTCTGCGCTAATTGTTGTTCGTTGACCGCCATTTCTACCTACCTACCTACCCATAAGTTCTCATAAGGAATTTCTTAGCTCGCGAGCTACTCAGGAGAGAGCATTTTCATACCCGGGTTTATATCAAGTTGTTTGTTTTTGTCAACATTTTTGAAAAAAAAAAATAAGTGAACTTTTTTACTTTAGAACTTTTGGTTTTTTTTTTTTTGAATTTCTCAAAATCTTAAAAAGATTTTTGCACTGGTTTTCAGTAATTGACTACGAATTGATAAGAGCATTGAATATTTAAATAAACAGTCACTTTTAACTACGAAAAATTTTGAAAAAAATCAACTTGAAAAAAAAAAATAAACAAATAAAAGAACGGAATATGTATTTATAGCTTTCAAAAAAGCAATAAAAAATCATTGCTCTCGTTGATTTTTGATTTTTTTTCCATTTTAAATCAATTTTTCAATTTGTATTCCTTTAATTATTTATCGGCACGTTCCGAAAATTTCCAAATTTCTTTTTGTATGAAGAACTATTTTTGGCTATTGACTAAAACCTACTTATTATCAAATAAATTACCAACGTTCGACTATGGTTTCTGTTTTAATATTTATTTTCAAAGATAATATAACAAGTTTACCTACGAGTACTATATGTACAATAATGAAAACTATAATTACTTACTTCATTTCGGAACAAATCAATTGGAGATTGTCTATTTCCACGGCATGTCTCATATTCGCTGTTCCACTCACTAGGGTTGTCATAATTATATTGTTGTCCATAAACACTAGAAAAAACTTTTAAAACCATATTATAGATTTTTTTTTATATAAGGTAAAGATATTATTTAAAGTTTATATAATTTGCAAGTTCTCAGATTTTTTGTATCTACAAAATTTGAATTTCTTTTTAATCTGATTCAAATTGGTTGAGCAGTCAAAGAGAGGTAAAATGCACGACTTTCCTTCTCTTTAAACATCACAATAATTTCAATTTTTAAAATTAAGAAAACATCTTATGATGTTCTAGAGCCTAGTGAGCAACAATTCAACTATTTTAGTGGTCAGCAGCGTTCATACTTTACTTCAATGGAAGTAGATTTACTTTGGTTTTGAGGAAAAAATAGAACCAATCCCCTACTTCGCTTTTTCAAGGTCTACTCCAATTTTTTTTATTAAAAAAATCCTTAACAAATAAATGGAATGAAAAACTTGTTCCGTTTTAGGTAAAAAAGCACTGTTGTTTCCAACAAAGTATAAATGTCAGAAATATTGTACTGAATTAATTCTTTTTCTTTAATCTTCGTTTTCAGTCCCATTCGATATTAATTTATCAATGCGCTTATTTTTAATTTTCATTTAAACAAAATAGTCGAATAAATTTGCTTAAATTTTGTATAACTCCATAAGCAATAACCGAAGAGAAATGGTATGAGCTACTTTTTGAGTTAATTAAGTTTAAAAAAATAAAATTCTCGATTGCAAAATGATAAAAAAAAAAAATTAAACTTAAATTATTATTTTAGTAAAAAACTAGGTCCAAATTCATTGTAGGTACATACCTAATATGTAATTATTTAATTTACCTATTTTCTTTTGTTGAAAAACATAATTTTTGTTAAATAAATTTTCTTTAAGCAACATTTATGAAATTTTGTGTTTTTTATTTTTAAATGTACTTCGGAAATTTTGGATTTACTTTCATTTTTTTTGAGTTGTTTTTTAATTTTTAAATCTACTTCGGACATTTTGGATTTACTTCGCTTTTTTTTCCTTATCTGCTTCGAAATTTTGAATCCCAAATCCAAACCCTGGTGGTCAGGTCAGTGCTTATGTTGTCGGCTGGAATGGAGGAATCTTCTGCCATATACGAACAACTAAAGTGAGAGGCACTTTTCGTGACAGGAGATTTTTCAATTCCTCGCATCCAACAATGTAATAATTTTTATATACATTCTCGTACAGTCTTCAAATCAAAAATAAATTCACCGTGTTTAATTAATATCAATTGCTGGACTTATTATGATTCTATGAGCAAATTTTAAAATCTTCTAGTTTCTTAAAATTTTTAATCCACGGTTTTTGTGTCTCCTGAATAATTTTTCGTAGTAGCCCGTGGCGAATGGTTAGTGCGTTGGACTGTCATACCAGAGGTCTGGGTTCAATACCAGCCGCTTCCGCTTCCACCTTAAGTTTATTTCAGGGCTACTACCTCTTGCGAGGAAGTGAAAAATCCTCCAAGAGTACCTCCTGTCAGATTCGGCAATAAACCGTTGGTCCCCTTCATTCCTGCAGACACGCACACAGGAATGCTTGAGAGTTGTAAGTCACTAGGCCCTGGTTCTTCATGAGCCGTTGTGCCACCAAATTTATGCATTTTTAGAATAATTTTTCATTTTCAGACTTACAAGATTTCGACAGAGAGTCGACGATATTATATTATTAATTTTATTTATTTTTTTTCATCAAATACACCAAATTAAAAAACTTACATACACATACAGCATATAAAATTAATTTTTCTAACATTTCTTTTCTTTCATCAATAATTAATCCAACATACATTAAAAATAATATGTAATTGAGCTGGTACATAAATACATATTAAGTATATAATTATTCATATGAAATATTCTAGAAAAAAGAATTCAATTTGTCACAAATCTAATTAATAAATTTTAAAACTATAGAGCGAAAGTTTAATGTTAAATTGCGGTTCTTTTGAAAGTATTGACAACGACTATCATCTTTATTTAAAAAAAAAAAAATATGGAGCAACTTTGAAATGTTTTTGATATTATCAGCCACAGATTTCCATAACTTATCTTAATGAACCATAAAGTAGCGCTCATTATATTAGTTCTGTGTGGAAAGTGGGAATATCATTATACTGTTAGGGTTGTGTAGAATTCTACTTATAGTCTGTTATTGAAAATAGATATATTAGATAAATTGGGGACAGAAGGTGGGTGTTAAGGAATTAGCGTGATACAGTGAAAGCTCTCTTAGTGGGAAAGCGACGGCGGCGGCGTACTACCCGAGTTAAGATAAATAAATAAACGTTTCTAGTTTTTTAATTGCACTAACGGAAAATGCTTAACAACTAAATGCCTAAAAACTAAGATTAGAGGTGAGAGCTATTCGAAGTTTGAATATTATTCAGAAAACGAGGAGAAAATAACTTAAACGAAATAGAAAAAAAACTTGATTTGATTCTAATTATTTAAATGTCAGAAAACTTTTGTACAAGTGGCCCTTAATTTATTTTCGTAATTTCTTGTAAATGACAGAAAAGATGTGATCTATAGAGCATTCTCCAGCTGAGTGATTAAGACTATAAACACCATAATATTACAACTGATATAATCGATCTGAGCTGTGAGCGTCACAAGCAAAAGGGGTGTATCTCCATTTTTGAAATTTTGAGATAAATGCATTTTACTGTTTTTGGATTTTCGTACCTCCAAATTAGTTTTTTTATTAGTTACGCAAAAAAAAAATGAATTGCTCTGTTTGTTTGGGAGAAAATGGGGTGTCCTGCTAAGTTGACGTCAACTTAGCAGGTTAACTTTCTCAAAACTATAGATAAACGGTCCCAGAGTGGATATATATTGAGAACTACTTAATTGCTAATTAGTTACGCAAACAAAAAATTATTCGCTGTTTTGGTTTGCGAGAAAATGGATGTCCTTATATGATGACGTCATCCCTATTTAATCGAAAACGAAAAAAGTGATTCAAATTTTGTTGCGTAACTAATTAGCAATTAAGAAGTTCTCAATATATATCCACTCTGGGACCGTTTATCTACAGTTTTGAGAAAGTTGGCCTGATAAGTTGACGTCAACTTAGCAGGACATCCATTTTCTCGCAAACCAACAGAGCAATAAATTTTTTTTTGCGTAACTAAAAAGCAATTAAGTAGTAAATAATTACTATATACTTTTTAATCTGCAACGGAAAAAGTGACCTGCTAAGTTGATACACATGGTAAAAAGGCGCATGAACCAATAAAGTTCTAAGACACTAAGCAAAAAAGGCAGATCATTAAGGCAAGCTTTAAATATACTTATTAATATGAGTAGGTAAAAGTATATCAAATGCTCCATGAGACTAACCGCAATTTCTACTATATTATTAACAAAAATTTTATATACATACTTCCATATGCTTTCCGTAACCAAATAAAGAATTTTATTTTCTCTCACTGAAACGGTTTCATGATGCCAACTATACATTTACTTTTATAACTATTTTTTATTTTTTCCCTTGGACGGAAACTTCTTTACTGGCTGAAGAGAATAGAATGACGGAACTGAAGCCGCAGACGGAACTGGAAGAGCTGCCAAAAAGTGTCGTTATTTTTTGTACATGTCCACAATGGAGCTGTACGGCTTTGAAAGTATTTTGAAGAAAAACAAAAGAATATTCTTGTGTACAAGCTCAGAATTCACATTTTTTGTTTCCAATAATTTTCCTTTTGATAAATAATTTTTTTCGCGATACAAATAACCACAATATTTTTTCCGACCTAAAAAGTTGTTTTTATTCTCCATACAATTTGAACCGTCAAAAGTGCCGTACGTGAAAAGTTAACAGTTGGTGAACTCTTCCGTCTGCGTCTGCAGTTCCGTATGCGTCTACGTTCTGTTGTGTTCGCAACATTGAATTTGCGTGTATTCAATATTTTGACAGCTATTCCAGCTCCGACTCCGTCTACGTCTGCGTCACCATTCTGTTCAGCCAGTTAGACTCTACTCAGTTGAAATCAGTAATTTTTAACCATTTTCATAATCTTTAGCAGCTTTCAGTGAACCTTTTTTTCATGCTGCTTTCTACTGAATGCCCTGCCCATTTTCCTCTCAAAATATGTACATTTATGTAACACTTCGGTTCACTGCAGAAGAAGCAAAAAATAAACACATTGCGCACGGCATGCAGTGGTGCCCATACTTAAAATATATGTATGTAACATTTGAGTTTGCTTAAGAAGAAGAAAGAAACAAACACACTACGCATTGGCCGTCGTCGTTACAAAAAGTCAACAATTGAGTGGAATGAAAGGAGGAATAAAAATGTAAATGAGTAGATGAGCGAACAATTGAGTGGACAGAGATTTATAATTTGTAAATAAATTTATTTCTCAGCTTGTAAGTACAGTTAAGAAATGATTTAGGGCTTAAAATTTGCATAAAACTATTGACTTTATACAAAAAATCCCATTTTTGTAAAATATTAAGCAGGTTTAAAAGCATAATTGAATATGTTGGTCAACTTCGACAAAAAAGTGTACGAAATTTTCTTAAAAGTTAATAATCTAATTCAACAAATATATTTAACAAATAAAAAATATCTATTTACATGCTTCAAAGAATAAGGAAAATTATAAAATTTGTTTTAAGTAAATCGGTTGAATACTTTCTGAGAAAAACGCGGACAAATAAAATATTTGTTTCGTCTTTATATAATAGTAATGATAATGATTTACTACTAAGCTTAAGCGATTTTCTTCAAACTCAGAACTTAATATTTTTAGGTGATTCCATAGAAAGAACGATTTTTGAGCTTTAAAAATAGCTGTACCTGGCATACAAGAAAAAGGTTATTTATCTCGAAAACGGCTCTCATGATTTTGATAAAAAAAAAAAGGTTTTGTGTGCAATTGCAGGTATAGACTGCATGTTTTTGAACAAATACATTACCAAAAACTGTCAATAACGGTATGAAGTTTTTCATTAACGGTTTAACCGATTTTTTATAAATAGAATTTTTCATAATAAATACCTGTTAGTGATAAAAGGAAGATCCAGAATCGAGAAGAGTCCTCAGCACTCATTGAAAAAAAATTAATAATATTATAAGGCACTTTACAAAACGATAGAACCGTAGAGAATATAACGAAAGACAGAAAAATCCTCGTATTTATTAAACTAAATTTAACTAAATAAATAGATAATGTATGTATGTGTGTAAGTACTTGAACATGGATATTATCAAATTAGCCACAGGTATAATGGTTTAATTATTATTAAGTCCAAGTTAGATAAAAATGATAGATACAATTAAAAATTATTAATAATAATGCTATTTAGAAGTTGTAATTGTTAAAGCTAATGTGTTATTAGATATTTCGTGTTAGATGGAATATGATATTGAAAACTTAAATTAAGCACTTAGATGGTTGTCAAAAGCTATAATACCTGAAGCCGTAAATTAGTTCATATTTTGTATGTATTAATTCCAACGCTTATTATATTTTTAATTTAACACTCACTTCTTCGTGATTCTTTCACTTATACAAAGTGTTATAATTTTCGTATTCGTCCTTAATTTTAATTGGTATAATCCAAAGTTTTATAGAAATTAACAATGGAAGCGTGTCATTAAAATTATTTAACAAAACCTTGACATACATATATTGTTATAACGCTTAGTGTTGTTTTTATCGCGAGACAAGTCTTATTGTTTTTAGGTAATATTTGATATTTACAATTTCTAATTGATGAATTTTGCACTGTTTTTATTCTTATCACTTGTAGGTATGCGAATGCGCTAGTTTGTGCTATTGCGCTAGTAAGAACATCGTAGTCGTGGACGATTGTTGACTCTGCTAATTAGATCCAAACTAATTGATAATTTTGTATAGCAAGTATAGCAAAAATATCTACAGTAATTTACCTCTGATAACACAATTTTATCCAGGCTAATAGTTAAGCCCCTCATATATTTTGAACTTAGGCCCCAGTTATAGTTGAAACTCATCATTTAAAATTTTAATGATGTTTTTTAAGACGTTTAGAATGCAAAATCTATATTTATTTTGATTCCAAAATAAAGCTTATGTATGACTTAAATTATATATCTTTTATTTTATTTTTTCAATGATCATTGATATAGTCCAGTCAACGAAGACTCAAAATCATAAAATAAATGAAATAAATCGTGTAGTCTGGATTATTTTTTTAAGTGGTAGGGGTGACCCCCAGGTACAACATACTAAAAGTTCCCAGCCCAGGCCCGCGAGCTTTAGACAGGAGGGGGGGGGGGGTAAAGGGCCCCTTTTTTCTATTTCGTAAATATTTTGAAAACCAAGAGTATTAGCGGAAAAGTTTACACTACAATATGAAAGTAAATTAAATTTTCTTTAAATTAGGTTTAAGTCATATTTTTGCTAGAAGCAATACTAAGAGAGATATGGGGGTACAAATGTCAGAAAATCTGAAAAACCATGTTAATGCGTTAAAAATTTAACGTTTTTTGATGAATTAACCCTGAAATTATAGAAAAGGTAAATACGTATTGATTCATGATAATTCCATTGACTTGATGAGAAAGAAGGTGGCGAAAGTTAAAATATCCTTTGAAAAAATATTATCATAAGTTAACTTTTTTTTTTTTTTTTAATTTTTGATTTAAAGTCAATTTTTTTCAAAAACTTTTAACTAAAATTACTTGCTTTAGCAGTGGAATAATAAAATAAGTTTTTGCATTTTCAAAAAGCTATAGTAAAGCATTGTAGATGTTTCCGTTGTTTTTAAATGATTATTTATGCACTTTGATCCAATTTTTTCAGAAAATGGTCCCTCCCGTATAAGTGGGGGCAACTAGACCCCCCCTCCTTAGCAAGTTTTTTTTTAATATATTTTTTAAACTATTTCACAAAACATTTGTGAATTACTTGGAAATACATTGCATACTTCTTACCTTTGAAGATACAGTGTTTTTCATATCACAAAAAACACTGTATCAAATAAATTAAATAAGGATATTTTAACTTTCGCCACCTTCTTTAACCCCATACCTTCTTTCTCATCAAGTCAATGGAATTATCATGAATCGATACGTATTTACCTTTTCTATAATTTCAGGGTTAATTCATCAAAAAACGTTAAATTTTTAACGCATTAACATGGTTTTTCAGATTTTCTGACATTTGTACCCCCATATCTCTCTTAGTATTGCTTCTAGCAAAAATATGACTTAAACCTAATTTAAAGAAAATTTAATTTACTTTCATATTGTAGTGTAAACTTTTCCGCTAATACTCTTGGTTTTCAAAATATTTACGAAATAGAAAAAAAGGGGCCCTTTACCCCCCCCCCCCCCTCCTGTCTAAAGCTCGCGGGCCTGGGCTGGGGACTTTAAGTATGTTGTACCTGGGGGTCACCCCTACCACTTAAAAAAATAATCCAGACTACACGATTTATTTCATTTATTTTTCCTTCGTTGACTGGACTAATAAGGTAGTGCAATCATTGAAATAATTAAAGTCGATTTATGTAAATGAAATGTTGGGCTCCAAAGAAAAAATTTGTTGGCAATAAATATTAATAGGATCTTCAGCTTCATATTGGGATCATAGTAAATGCTAATTTTGCTTTTTAAATGCCTCAAAACTGAAATTAAAAAATTTTCAATGATGAGTTTCAATGAAAGCTATAACTGGCACCTTAGATCACTATAGTGTGCTTACTAAAAATTTTCAGTACAGGAAAGATATTGAACATGATGAATTGCCACTAATATACGCCAAAAATTAGTTGGGTTACCATTTGTTGATTTATACACTTGTTAATAAAATTAAGAGAACAACAAAATTTTTGAAGACCTGTATCTCTGTGAAAAGTAATCGTATTAAGATGAAACAAGAAGCATTCTTAAGCCTTATGATTCTTGTGTTGAAAAATTTTAGCAAGCGATTTTTTTAAGCACTGTTATTCCACAATCATAAGAAACAGCAAGAGAAAATTTTTTTTATTTTTTTTGAAGAGTGTCATTTTCTTTGAATTTTTTTTTTTTTTTGGGTCAAATAAATTTATTGATGCGATAACTTGTTTATTTAACTTTAATGTTGTCTTTTCACGGTGCTCGAAAACATTTTTCCAGTAGAATATCTGGCTTTGAATGAAAAAAGAAACTTTTGACTTTGGTTACCAATATCTCAGCAAGGAATGCCCACAGTTTTGAAAACTGGAATTTATAACTTTATAACGATTATTTTTTTTTGGCCCCTCACCGCAAGATTAATAAAAGGTAAAAAAACGACTTTTTAATTCAGGATTTAATTTTTTTAAATTATTTTACTTAAAGGTAGATTGGACTTTTTATCTGTTTTTTTTTTTGGTTTGAGATCAATACGACTTTTGAACTAAAATAACTTTTACAAGTATGGTGAATTTTGTTCGTGTATTTAGGTTTTGTAAATACGACCTTTATTTTTTTTTAAAGTTAAATTTGCAAAAAGTTGCGGGAAAGGAAACAATAAAAGGCAAAAAGGTACAAAAGGCAAAATACGATTTGTATATTTGGAATCAGGTTGACGATCATAGTATTTGATTCAAATCAGAATTTTGATCAGATTTTGTCAAATTAAAAGGCATTTTCCACAGAATTCGTTTCCTGCTTATTACTATGAATTCTTATAACGAAAATTATTGTAAAGAAAAACTCGAAAAAATGTTGTCTACTAGTTATAAAACTGACCTATAGCGAAAAAAATCAATTTTGTATAAAAAAAAGATATCGTTAAATTGTAGTCTGCTTTTGAGTTTGTCCCCCCCCCCCCCCCTCCATCTTGTAAAAATTCTGCGGGTGCCTATGCTTCCGTGGTATGTATATTGTATAGTTTCTCTATGGTGTGATAAACGACTTTAATGATTGAATTTTTGGAAATATTTATTTGTATTAATTTATTAATACTTTTCAACTGTGCTTACGAAAAGAAATATATACCTACTAAAGCAAAAGGTTCAGAATCCCAATCAGCATTATAACCTTGACCTTGAACAAACAAAACCTTATCTTATTTTAAATTATAGGTATTTTAAAACAACTTTCGAGATAAGAAAAAATTCCACACTCCATTTTTAGCAATGAAATTTCTTAATTTATATTCATAATCCATGAGTTTGCAGATTATTTTACAGAGAGAAAATTACAATGAGTCTTTCGACTGGCAGTTGTTTAAAAAAAAAAATCTTCACTAAAAACAATTTGCATTCTTTAGTGCATTGTTTGTGTTTGGAATGACGATTTGAGAAGTCCGTTTATTCCACTCCACACAGGCACTTCTTTTACAACCTTGATAAAGTCATTGTAATGACAGCAAATCAATGGACCTTGATATTTTGAGCTAGCAACCTTGGTCAACCATGTTATCTTCTCGCATTCGCTTTTGCAAATAGATTTTCGTGCTACATCTTCTGTTTTAATATCGGGGTCGTTGAACACTGCGAAGGCAACCGCTTTGTCAGCATTCTTTACCACGATCCAAATGAGTTCTGGCATAGGAAAGCGGTTTTGTTCATCATCCACATCTGCATAGAATTCCATTTGAGCTCCGTTGGAATTCTTTAAGACATTCACACCGTGACTTCCGATAAAAACCTCCAGTTCCATGTTATAGCTCAGGTCTCTGATGTCTTCCTTGAGGAGACCCAATGTGAATAAGTTGTCCCTCATAAGGAAGTAGTTCCAAGATAGTTTCTTGGTTGCAATTAGCTGACCATGCATCAAAAGCGGCTCATCCACATAGGTGCCGATCTTAAAACCAGGAACCTGCTTAATTTCTAATGTATTTCGAATCCTGTCATAGATTTCGTCAAAACGGAGTGCCTTGAAGAATTCGATTTTATATTTTGAATTCGGATGATTGTGTAGGAGATAAGTCTTCTCAGCCTTTTGTATGTACTGCTTTGGACCTCCTATTTTGACATGAGCAAAATAGGTTTTCCCAGCAATTAGGTCATAGCAGGATTCTCCAAGAACGTAGGTATGTTCTTCTAGGGGATGGACATATCCAAAATGTGTTGAAGTCAAATTGGTTGGACATCCATATACCGACCGGGTTGTCTCTTCAATTACTCGTAGATCACATGTGATGTTCCTTAGATTTACTCCATCCATTTGGTCATTCAATCGAAAGCGCCCATCCTCACCACACTTAGCTTTAATCTTCTCCAATTTCTCCCGAAATTTCATGTAATTCGGGCCGCATGACAAAATAACTTCTTGATCAGGAGGAACTCGTACCAAATTCGTACCATCTACAGAAACTGTCTCATAAAACGATCCATTTAAGCGAAAAACTAACGGCCACTGATATCCAATGTGAACTTTAGATGAAATTGGTATTTCGCACACTTCTGATTTAATATCGATGCCAACAGTGCTTGAAGATAGTGCGAATGTAGTTGCCACTAAAGCACTGAATACGAGAAGCATTGTGCCTCTGTAAAAGTCACTTGTAAACATTTCTATGGTAGAGCTGAATCTGAATTAAATGCAATGTGTGCTGATCGATATATGAAAACAAACTGAACTGAAATACATAAATCGTGGCTTTGGAAGTAGATCCTTATCACTTGCTCCTTATCAGTAGAAGAAGGGAATAACAACCTGCAAAAAAACAAAACAAACGACCTTTCGGAAAGGCAGATTGTGGTAGATCTCACACTTCACAACATCTCATGCTATGCATTGTATAAAATAGTCGCAGTTGAAATATATTTTTGTACTAAAAAATAGTAATAACAGGTCTTGTCCAGTCTGTATATTTAAAACTCTGAAATTATGTTAAATTAGAGAATTATGCCTACTTAGGTACTTACTTAAGATGGTGCAACAGTCCCCCATGGACCAGGACCTTCACCAAAAAGCTTCTTTCAGCCACCTCATTAGCTAGCTATCTCCAGCTGCAAACGCCAAATTTCTTGATGTTTTCTTTCACTGAATCGAACGCGAACCACAGTCTTCTTCTACTATGCCGTCATTAAAAGTTGCATTCAAAGACTCTTCGGGATGGAGATGGAGCTTTGGCGTCTATATCATTTTTACTTGTTTTGATTGGCCAGTATTGCTGTGCAGCACGTACAGTTCATTGTTATACCTTTTCCTTCACTTCTTTCATCCTAAGCATCCACTGCGTTTTTATTGTGATGTGCTTCAGCAGCCTTCGGTTCGGGGTTTTTATCCTTGAGAAGTTCTTTTTAGCTTTTTCTTTAAATTTTGTGTTTTTTTGGGGATTTTATATAATACAGTGAGAAATTGCCAAAAAAAAACACATCCGCAGAAGCATTTTTTATATTTCATATTTAGTACAGCTGTCAGAAAAAAACACCAATAAAAGATAGTTTGCTTAAAAAGCAAACAAAAAATAACTTTAACCAAAAATTAATTATGGATACATAAAATCGACAACATAGAAAACATAGAAAAAGTTATTCAAATGCAGCGACAATAAATTTACACTGGTTCTTATGAGGGCTGACATATTCCAGGCTCTGCATGTAGCCTTCGCTGCACGATATCTCTATTTTCTAATTTTGCTGCATGGGAAAAAGCTGCACATCTGTTTTCGGCTTTATTCTTTTTCAAATAATTCAGGTGATAAATTGAATGGGTTTCAGCGATCAATGCTTCAGGAAGGGGTTTGTTCGTAGATTATGGTCAAGAGGTCAAGGTAAGTTCACACGTATAAACAAGTTTCTGAAGATTTGTTGGCGTTCTTTTAATTTCCTTAAAAATTTCTTGAAAGTTTCACACGAATAAACAAAATCCTAGAAGATTTTCTGGATTTTCCTTTTTAAGTGGTGTGTGTGGTTGCACACACATATACATAGGTACGTAGTTGAAGAAGAATATCAAAAAACAAAATTCTGAAACCGTTGACCGGGGAGATTTGTTTACCCCTCATACTTTCTAGATTGTTGTAATTAAAATTAGTTTGCCTTTTACTGTGAATAGTGTGAATGTTATATTGTTTATTCGTGTTAAATCCTACTGTAGTAGCTATAGCTTTTCAAAAAAAAAAAACACGGCTGCTACGAAACGATATTCCTCTATAGTTCCTCGACCGCGTACTTCTTATGCTCCTTCTTTTTCCTTCTGAGAAGTCGATGTTCCTCTTTACTTTTCTGCCCATAAAATATGAATGCATATATTACCGGAAATGTATGTAATCCGTCATTATATATAATTCCTGGGAAATGTATACAATGCCAAAATTAGCCTGGAAATGTGTGAATTCATTTTTTCTATACACATTGCCTAGGAAATCTGTACATTTTCTAAGCAGCAATGGGAACTCTATATAATTCCTAGGTTGCATACATTTACGAACTGTTATTACTATAGCGGACCAAGCAGGGGTGCTGAAGGGGGCAGCATGCCCCCCATACATACCTCGCTGTTTATACGCCGTAATTTTTTTATTTCTTCAAAAATAAATAACTTCTTGATTTAAAAATAAAGTAATGAAAAATTAAAAAAAAAAATCTTTTTATTTCGTTTTTAGTTGGTGTATTCTATTTTTAACTTTTTCTATGGTATAATATTAATTTAATACATTTCCTAGCATTAGTTAGCAGTTACATACAATACCTAGGAAATATATACAATATACATGCCCTAGGAAATAATCTTTTACATCATCTATTTTATACAAATAGCTGGCGAATCAATCAAATAGGTATTATAATTAGCAAACATTCGTCAGGTAACTCGCGTCTAGGCCCGTAGCTAGGATTTTGTTTCGGAGGGGGCTTGGTTCATAGCTCATAACCAAAACTTGTCGTTTTATTCTGACTTTTGTAGACCAAAGTCCAATTAAAGCTATTTTGAATCAATTATTTAACGAAAAATTTTTGTATTTATTAAAAAATTACAAACTTATTACTTTTTTTCAATTTCTTTTATTTTTTTTATAAATGTACTTAAATGTGTATAAACATTCAAATTATTACCTTTTTGCATGTTTATATTTTTTCACAGCAAGAAGACGCCTTAATTTTTTGAATCCACCGAGCCAGATTTACAGAGAAAGATGGTCTGGCATTTTCCCTAACTTTAAAGACTTTTATATTCACCATTAGATAAATGGATAGCATATATCTCAGCGCCAACCTTATTGGTATTTTTTTGATATTTAATGCATTGCAAACATGAACGAACAAAAAATTTCCAAGAAAAATGCTGATAAGGTTCGTTTAAAATGCTAATATCTTGGGTTCTATTAATCTGATGATAAATATTAAATTCTTTAGGCTTAGGGAACATTACAGAGCAGCTTTTTCTAATATAAAAAAGCCTCAGTAGATTTCGTTTCTGGTTTATAACGTGTTGTTTGTTTTTACGAAATTATATTGAATATAACCGTTTCTAAAAACATCTTCGGAATTTGTTTTTATGTTATTAAGAGAAATAATGATTTCTTTATGTTAAAATCATTTCGGCAGGGGCTTCAGCTGTTTTTTTTTTTTTCTTTATGTACTCTCAATAACCCGTGCCTCTTAAGCCATAGGGCCCTATCAATAATTGTCTGACTGTCATGATTTGTCAATCTTTTCTGTTTGTTGTGATTTTGAAAAGCCAGAAAATAAAATAAATACAGATTTAAGACACTACAGTAGTGATTTTGATTGACAGGCCGAAAATCACAGGTCGTGATTTTTGCTCATCTCTACATTTAATTAAAGCGGGAAATCGTTTTGACAACACGATCGGATGCGGCACTGAATTTGTATTACATGTTACTTGTGCGCATTTGACGTTTCGGAAGGTTACTTTTCGGTCAGTTTTGACATACGCTTTCGACAGCATCCAATTATTACCTAATAGTTCTACCTTTAGTTTTAGAATTTAAACACCCAAAAGTACATATGATTTTCTCAATGGTTTCTTAATAACTTTGCAAAAACTGAAAAAATATACTTTTCGGAACTTTAATTCTGAAAATATAAATCCAATAAACCATTCCAAAATATATATATTTTACACCACAGTACACATATTGAAGGTAATATCTTCCGATATTCATTTTCGTTCAGTACTGCGCATATGTTTCAAAACAGTGGCAGATCCAGGAAGGGGTCATGGGGGTCATGAACCCCATGGAAAAAAATTCATTGTTTAATTTTGTCATATTTTGCAAAAATTTTGTTGCTTCATTTCGAATATTGGAGTTATAAAAAGTTCATTAATCGAGTGACAGTGTTTGTGTGCACAGCGGAACTTTATTTCCTTTGCGCTTGAAAACAATATTTATGGTATATTAAATGTTTCTTAACTTAGAGACTAATCGTTTTTTAGCGAGGTTTCTCTGATATTATTGATTTTGTAGAAATCTTAAGATTGACCCCTTTTCTTCCCAATCTGTTAAAAACTTCCGAAAAAAATTTGATATACTAAACCTGAAGTGCTTCCAAACGGTAATTAATAAAGTTATTATGCACTTTTGTTGTTTAGATTCTATTGCCTATTTATAGAGTAGGTACTGTTTATCATTTCATATCAAAATATTATGTTCATTCAGAAGTTATTGAAAGAAAGAACCGCGAATTGTAAAGAAAAACACGTCCGTAAATAAACGTTGAACTGTTTATTTAGAGACAAAAAGTTATATAATATATAAATTTTTTTTTAGCAAGGAGCTAGAGCTAAATGTAATTTGCTTCAAATTTGCTAAAAAGTACTTTTTATGTTCCCTACAGAAGAACTTCGTTTTTTTTTAAGGCTTTTCTGAAACGGGTAGCGATCATACAACAATTTCAGTCTTCCCAATTTTTTTCTATGACATGTTTCGCCAGAGTTGTTGACCAAATTTCCTATTTGCGGGGGTTTATTTCGCCGTTAATTAATTTAGCATTTTTTTATTTTGCATTATTTTACGTTTTGCAATTAATGTTTTTCTCTTTTAATAATATGAAAAATAACCATATATTGGAAGTCAAAAAATGCGAAATAATTGAAGTCAAAAATAATAATCAATCAGCGAAAAGCGAAATAGTTAAACAGCTATATAATGCGATATTTTGCAAAAATAATAGCCAAATAACAAACTGTTTAACAAAAACAAAAGCTGAACAACAAAGTACCAAATGAATTTTTCGAAATCATTAAATTATTTTTAAATAAATATTTTGAATTAAGGGAAATATTAAACGACTATAGGCAAAACAAATAAAAACGAAATGAATTTTTCCAAGCAATGGTGACCTAAATTCCGCATGTAGCTTTAAAAGTTACTGTAATTCTGACAGAGGCGATGGCGCTGTAGAACAAAATGTGGCCTGTGCAAGATCAAATCCGGGGGGCCCCTGGCAAAATGAGGAGGTTTCTCAATTTTACGCTGCATTATTATTTGAAAAGAAATATGTAGGAATCCACAACTTTTCCGGAAAGTTGATCTTCCATAAAATCATCAAAAATCAATAGTTTTAGTATATTTGGTATGTGTACTGTGTAGCAAAATTAATTATAACACTTTAAGGGCCATTTGCTGAAACGAAACTTAAATATTTAAGTTCAACATAAGAGCTTATGTGACAGTTTACGCCAAGGAAAAAGTAAAACATAAGCGCTTAGGTTGAACATAAATATTTAAGTTTCATTTCAGCAAATGGGGGTAAGACCACTATTTGATTTTAAAATTCAAAATGTTCCTGTTAATGGTCTAATTGAGATGAAGCACAAAGCATGCTTAAGTTTCAATTTTATTAGTATTGCGATTTATTTAAGTACATATACCGTTATTTCACAATCTTAAACAAAAAAAAAACGGAAAAAAAATTATTTCAGGGTCAGGGAACAGTTGAACAGTGCATTGATCACTTGACTACTGCATTCAACTTAAATTTGGTAATTTTTGGTTTTCCCGCTTTAATATTTTAAGAAGACACGAAATGACTTTGAAATTTTTTAGGACGAATTGTATTTTGTATGTCAAATCTAAAAAATAATTAATAAATGTGACAAAATGGGCTGGCATCGCAATGAAGTACGATCTCTTTATTTGGATCGTAAATTGTAAGTAAATTGTTCCTTAGTCCGCATAAAAAGCCAAATTGCATTCATTCGACCAACTAAACTTTACATTTTTCTTCGTAAGATCATATAATACCAGAGCCAGTTATAGCTATCATTGAAATTCATTATTGAAAATTTTTAATTTAAGATTTAGAGCACTTAAAAAGCAAAATCAAATCAGTTATTCTTTTGATGCTAATGTGAATCAACATAATCACAGATTTTGCATCCTAAACGTCTTAAAATAAATCATTAAAATTTTCAATGATAGTTATAACTAGCGCCTTAGTTCCAATGACAAATTAGGAACAAACTAAGAGTAGTAATCTAGTAATTAAGGGTATGTGTCCCTTGAAAAAATAGGTTGGAGTTCTGCGCTAATCGGTATAGCGTTCACAATTTTGCGAATATTTCAATGAAACAAACGGTCATCGATTGGAAATTAGTTAAGTAAAATATTTGTGTGGCTTTAAAAAAAAAATAAAAAATATTATACCTTAAAACCGCCAGACAGATAGAAAAATCATAAAATTTAGTACGAAGCTTACAAAAATGGATGGGAAATTGGGTAAAAAAAACTTTCTTATTTTTTTTTAAATTTTTTTTTCTGGAGAAAATTGATCCCAAAACTAAGCAATACCTTTTTTTCTTTTTATTAGTTTATTTATTCACCCAAAAAAATGCACAAAACTATGAAAAATAAGGGAAATTCGTTAAATTTTATGAATGCATAATTTGATAAAATTTTTGAAGTATGTTAGGTAAGCAAGTCAAATTAACGTTTTTACAAAGCTTATATGTATATGCAGTTACCTTAATTTTTATTTTATTTTTTTAAATTTTTTACAGTTACTTTTTAGAGACAAAAATAGAAAAGATACTCCTTTTTCTTCAATTATTTTGCGCGATTGCCTGGGAAATTGAATGTTATATTTTTTAAATTTTCTAAATGTTTTTTAAATCAAAGTATCATGTGTTCTGAACTAAATAGTACCTTTGAAAAAAAAAATATTTGCCTTACAACATGCTTGAAAACGCAATGCAATATGACATTATTTGTAATGCCGTTGTAATGCAAGGACAGCCAATACAATTACCACATATTTTTTTTTGGTATTTTTTTTATTAGATTTAAAAAACAAAATCGTATTTTCTTTCATGGTTTTTTTATTTCTAATTTTGGAAAAGTTGTCAATTTTGCAGTTTTTTACTGGAAAAACATCTTTGCTCACGCACACAAAGAAATTTAGTTCAAAAGAAATCCACTGGGTTGTGCATGCATTCTCTTTTCCCCAATTCTCTTTTTCCTTACAAGAGAAGTTCCGTATTGACTCTTTACACATTATTTTTTTTTTTTTTATAGAAAGCATACATAGTAATCCTGTTCATTTGGATGTCAAGTGATCTTTTTTTAGGTAAAAGAAAAAGAAGAAGGTTATTATGTATGTGTATGCCAGTCTTTTTGTTGTCAAGGGGTAGACGTGGTGGAAGTTGGTGTTCACTTCGCGCGGGCGCGGTGGTATCTTTCTAGGAGATTTGGTTGAGTTTTGTGTACCTTGTACGTACATACATAAGGTATGTATTTTTTTTTTGTTGGCTCATCGATGGAATGGAAGTTTTTTTCTGCTTCTTTTGCAAAAGGGAATCTATGATATTGCGTGTAATAGTCATGCACTGTTTGTTGTTTTTTTCTTTTGTTCTTATAGGTAATGCCATGTTGAAATGTTTAGAATCGTTGCCGAAAGATTGTTTTGATTTAATTTTGCGACAACGAACAATAATACCCATTTTTCAAGATTTTCGTATAATTTTTTGATGAAAACTTTTTAAACTATTGTGAGGGTTGTGTAGGATGTAGAATATTGGTTGAGATGTCAATTTAAACGTTAGCTTTCTAAGGTGCTGGTAAAAGAAATATTAAATTTATAGATGCATCCAGTAAAAAGTTGTGAGGGCATGAAAAAAAAGCATTAATTTTGTAAATATCTGGAGTTGGGGTTGTTGAAAAAATTTAAAATTTTTAAAATATTTATAAATTAACAATCTTTATTAGCTGTAGAAAGATTTTTAGATCTACCCATAAAAATATAAAAAATCAAAAACCACAAAAAAATAGGTAAAAAAAATGTGTCATCTTCAAAAATCAAAAAGTGGGTGAAAAAAAATTTCTAGCAAAAATTCCTGAAACAAAGGTAATTTTTTTTTTCATTATCTTTCTAATGGTGTAAAATTTGTTTCTCTATCTGATACCCCCGATTTATAGCGAATTATTTGTCAAAGGCATATTATTCAAAAGTCAACTTTTAACATTTTATAACTCACTTCGTAGATTTTCTTTTCTAGTATTTCAATTTAAAAAAATCCCGTCTATGGGCCATTTGCTGAAACGAAACTTAAATATTTATGTTCAACTTAAGCGCTTTATGTTCTACTTTTTCCTCAGCGTAAACGGTCACATAAGCGTTTAAGTTGAACATAAATATTTAAGTTTCGTTTCAGCAAATGGGCCTTAGTACTCCTTTACATAAAATTCTCTATCAAATAAAATTTATTTTATATTTTTATGATTTACAGTATAAGCTGTGCAATGATGAGTCAAATGAATGAATGAGTCAGTGAGTGACCGTTTCTTTCATTTATAATATTTAAATACAATTTTAGATAATTATAATACATATTCACACATCTAACCATATCCATAAGAAAAAAACAAATCCATCCATACCTACCTATCTGGTCAGAATATTGTTTTATTTATTTTCTCTAAATTGTATGTCTGGCACTTGTATTTACATACATAATAAGTAGGTACATTTGCTTCGTCTGCGCTTACTCGCTCGCTACCTGTTTTTTCCCTTTCTTTTGCTTGTGCGTGATTGTCTGCTCTCTGCAACATCGTTTGCGATTAAAAAAGAGTACAAGAGTAGGTATAATTAAAATTCGAACGCCGAATTTGGTGAAGAGAGCTTACTAACACATTCAAATTCATTTACATGAAATTTGAGTTGGCTGGTCGGGTACACCTACCCTTAATAAGTCCCAAATATGACCTAAATTGTTCTAAATCAGAAGGAATTGGGGCATTCCTGATAGCTTTTCCAGATTTGGCTTGATTCCCTCTTTGCAAATAACATGACCCAAATATTGTATTTCCTCTTTGACATTGACCGTGACATTATATTTAGCCCAGAACCGAGTTTAAAATTTCCAGACATTCCCTTAAATTTTACCACCAATCAAAATATCATCTATAAAAAATTTTGTTTTCCGTATATACCCTTCAAAATTTCTTCCATAGAGGCTTAAAAGATAGCGGGTGCTGACTTAACCCCAAAAATTAGTCTTCGATACCTGAATAACCCTTTGGTGTGTTTATAGTCAAAATTTCTTGATAGTTTTGTTCAACTTCTAGTTGTTGAAATGCTCTTTAAAGGTCAAGTTCAAGTACGCGAAAACATTCATAGCCATTCAGGCTTACTTAAAAGATAGTGATCGTCCTTCACATATTTGTTGATTTGACACTTTACAGTCGGCACAGATTCTTATACCCCCATTTGGTTTTTTAACTACATACCACAATGGACGATTCCCACTTGCTGTGACGTACGGGATAAATAACACCTTCGAAAACCAATCTATCAAACTCTTGCCCACTACATCTTTCATACCTCCTCACAGACAATACCAGCTTTGAACACCTTATTTAATGTTGTTTTTGTTTTCTCAAAGACGCTTTTATATTTCTCTAATAATGATTTTAATGCAATAGATGAAGTTTCTTGTATCAATTTAACTTCCATATTATTAACAAAACTATTTCTCCAGCCGATGAAAAGATGGTCTAGCCATGAGCGCCCCAAAACATGAGTGAAATATTTCTGGTTTTCTTTAACTGTAAAGTCTACCATAAAATTAGTATCTTATTAGTATCCTAACTAAAATCGAAATGAAACCAATAATATCGACCACCCCTCCAGAAATCAAATGTAATTTTTGATCTAGTGTTTTTATTTCGTGAAGCCTAGTAGGTACGCAGATCGGGAAAATTCTTTCTTTTCATACAAAATTTTTCTCAGGACAAATTTTGTCTTCAGTTTTTTTCCAGGCAGTACGCAGTCCACGCCCAAAATTGTGACATTTGTACGCGTTGAAGGGAAAGGTCTCCACTAAATTTTGCCAGGAAAAATAATGTTTGAAGCATTATTTTGCGGGAAAAATTTTGACAGGTTAATAATTTTGCCCATAATCGCGATTAACTACTGTTTGTTGATGATTTTACAAAAAGAAAAGAAGAGAAGAAACACATTAATTTGGCGTGCCTTTCCCAACGTTTTCGTAGAGATTAGAATTGTAGAGATAAAATTTGTCTTTTCCCAATCTGTGTACTAGGCTTGACCTTTGAAATACTTATTATATTATACCACGTACACGCGCCGGTATCAACTTCAAAACTCAACAGTTTCCCGTCACAAAACAAATCTACATATATTCAAAGGCACATTTCCTAATTTTAAAAAAACTAACACCGTTTAATGTACATACATTTCATAATTTTTATTTGTAGTTTCAAGTTTAAGGTTATTTATATAATTTACTTCGTCTTCATCTTCATTTTCAGAATCGGAAATTGCGTCTAAGTGACTTATGTTATTTTTGAAAGGTTTTTTCCCTTTAACAAATTTAGTAGTGTTCTTTTCGAAATAATATTTCGTTCCAAAGCAATCTCTAGCAATGTGTCCATATTGTTTACAACAAAAACATTGAATATTCATATTTCTACCACCACCACGATAACTATAATAAGTAGGTACTGTGTTCATTGATGTTTTGTTCCTGCTGCCTGCTGCCTTTGAAAATCTGCTCATCTACTATGGGAATGCCCCTCGCTTCTCCGCTTCTGCTGTTGGCTTTGTTGATGTTCTGGTCTGCTCTCTTTCTTGCGGCTCATGAAAACTCTTCATGCACCGAATATACTGTTCACCATAATGAATAGTGGTTGCTGTCCCTCCCATGACAGTTAGCTCTTGTTGAATCATCTCCATATTATGTGCCGTTTCACAGCTCTCATCAAATGATTTAGGTGTTGTATCAATTAACTTCGATTATATTTTTTTATTATGTATTCCATAAGAAAACGGTCTTTTAGCGCATCATCCAAAAATTTTCCATATGCACAGGAAGCATAGCTAAAGCTTTAAAAGCACTACTATGTAGTCGGGCAAAGTTTCATCATTGTCTTGATTTCGATTTAAATCTTTCAGCGGTGATGTTCTTTTTCGGGGAAAAATGTGCTTTAAGCCGATTCACAAGTTCGTCGAAGATTAGGTTTTCTGGTTTCCTTGGGGCAACCAATGTTTTGGCAACCTTGTAAAGCTAGGCTCCCGCCGACCCCGATCGTAAATGACATTTTGCTTTTACTTTCATCGATTTTTTTTAATGTAAGCAAATGTTGCATGCGTTCAATATAGGATTGAAAATCATGTCCAATATTGAGGCAGTCTATTCTTCCAATAAAATTGGTCATTTTCACTGTATATTTAGGTCTTAAGCCCCATTCACATGAGAGCGACCAACGAATGACGAATTTATGAATAAATGGGATTTTAATACCAAATAACCTAAATTTTTCACAAAATCTAAATAAAATGATAGAAAAGTAAATTAGATTCATGTTTACATACTAAAATTTTTTGTTTTAATTTTAATTTTGAGAAAACAAGTTGGTCGTCGTGAATTGCGATCGTTCGCGACGACCAATTTCTTTTCTCAAATTTATCTTGTTTTAGTAATCAAAATGAAAATTTTAGTATTAGAAAAATTAATCTAGCTTACATTTCTTCATTTTAATCATTTTATTTAAATTTTGTGAAGAATTTAGCGGTTATTAAATGTTTTAAATTCCCATTTATTCAATAATTCGTCATTTGTTGGTCGCTCTCATGTGAATTGGGCTTTAAACCATCAGTTTTTAGAAATTCACTTTTTTCTTCTTTTTTCAAGTTCGTATCATATTAAAAACATAATAAAAGAATGGACGGTAGGTGAATTATTAAATTTTTAGCGATATTATTTGATTGCATTTTGAAGTGTGTGAAAAAAAAGGAATTACAGGATTTTTTTTTAACTAAATATTTATTTAATCTTGTGTGCCCATTAAAGAATAAAAGCTTCGTAGCTACTAGACCAAGAGCCCACAGCAAAGCAGTGGTTAAGCTGATGACAGAAATGAAAGTCTTGCGGTTCCTGATCGCGGTTTTAGTGAGCAATAGTACGATGAAGACCCAAAAAATTCAACTCTGTGGATAATTAATAATTGTATGAACCAAAATTCGTTTTCACCAATCCCTAGATAATGCTCCCGTGAACACGGAACAGTGGATCCAAAACCATTTGGAAGCGGCTTTTGCCCTGCCAGACCATTTGAAAACCCAAAGGGGATAAACCGGGCGATTCGCATAAAATGCGAAAAAAAGCCTTACCATGACAATAAATGAATTGTGTCAAAAGGAAGGTCTATTCCCTTCCTTCCTTCCTTAGGTGGGACAATTTTGTTCAAAAAATGACTTTGTATTAAAAAAAAATAAAAAAAAAAATAACGGCAACACATAAAATGTCAGGCCATAACTTTTAGCAAATCCAAAGATCCATTGTTTAACATTATTTTTGAGTCAAGTTGTTTTAGTGAACAGTTTTTGAAAAATTAATTTTCAAACTAAAAATTAAAAAAAAAAATGTTAGTAGTCGATTTTATTATCTATTTTCAATTTTCTTATAACCTAGAACATTATAAAACATCAGGCTCTTAGAATTTGACTAAAAATTGATCAGAGCATTATGTAAAATTTTGAAAAAAAAAAACTGTTTGAACATTTTTTTTTTCATTTTTGAGGGCTGTTTCACAACGCGACAAGAAAACGAATTCGAGAAGTCAGTGTGAAGAGATCTCTTCGCAGATGTTCTCTCGAATACTACGTTTTCACTGCAAGTTAATCTCGTTTAGATTTCTTAAATCCCAAATAGTGTTTTCACCAGAAAAAAAGATTAAAAAATAGATTAATTTTGACAGAACCTTTCAAAATGCAGATGGTGGGTCATTTTTTATGAAGTGGAAGTGAGATGGCAAGTTTGCTTTAGCAGCGTGTATTGCGCTGAATAGGGGAATAGGTCGGTTCGAATTTTACCTATGAAGATTTAAATGAGATTTATTTTAAATCTTGATTTGAGGAGATTAAAATTTGTATGGTAAATCACGGGATTTGTGAAGAGATTTGTGGTAAATCTACCTAAATCTCGGTTTAGTGGTCGGTGAAAACGTAGTATTAGAAGCAAACAATAAAATAATACACTATAAAACATTTTTCGTCGTCACGTTGCATCTTTTTTTAATTTTTTCGAACTTATGACCGTGTTATGATGTGACAATTAAAAATACTTTTCATATATTATTTCAAAGAAAGAAAAGATTTACAGGTAATTAACTGCAGTAAGAAGACTGTTAGAAAAATGTCTTCAGTACTGAGCAGGGCACTAGTACGATAACTATGGCGCCACAAAATTATAACGGATTTTTGTAGAAGTGTAAAATACAAGCATTTGTTACAATGGGAGGGGGCCGGTCTATCACCCTCCATTTGGGCGGGAGGGGCAATTTTCTAGAAAAAAATGATACTTAAAATGAAAAAAAGCTTGCTCATATAAATACAGTGCTAATACGCAACATTACGGCGGCGTATAAACAGTGATGGATTTAGGGTAGGTGCGAGGTTGGATGTATGCAAAGTTTCTTTTGCATGTAAAGAATCTGAATTTAAAGAAACTTTGCATTTATGTTATGTATAAACAGTGAGGTAGCATTCTAGATTTTCATTATTTCGGCTTTTTAAGGTAACAAATACATTGGATAAATTCAAAGTTTCTTTAAATCCAGATTCTTTAAATGTAAAAAAAAACTTTGCATACATCCAACCTCGCACCTTCCCCAAATCCCATAGTGGGCCAAGCAGGGTGGTTGCAGGAGAGCAACATGCCCCCCATACATACATATCTCACTGTTTATATGCCGTAATGCTGGGTGCTAGCACTGTATTTATGTAATCAGGCTTATATAAATACCAAAAAAAAATAATAATTGAATACAAAAGTAGTTTTGGTAATTTTCAATTTTCTCATAAACTAGAAGACATAAAACCATATAGTTAATAGTGTTCGATTAAGAATTTATAGAGACATCAAATAATTAAAGCCAATTCAGTACTTAATTTCACAATTTTGAATAAATAAACAGTGATTTTTTTTTTGATAAATTTTGAGTTTGAAAGTATTTGTTTCAAAAACTATTAACACAAATAACTAGACTGAAACAAAATATAAAAGAACAGGTTTCTGGCTTTCAGAAAACTAATAATGTTTGTATTGTACGTGTTGCCGTTGTTTTTTAATAAATTTTTTAATTTATTTTATAACATTTTTTAGACAATTGCCCCTCCTGTCTAAACAGAGGGTGATAGAACCCCCCTTCACATAGCAAAAACAAATGATTGCATTAAACCCCTCTACTAAAGTTCGTTACTATTTTGCGGCGCCCTAGTTATCGTACTCTCCCTCTCAGCAGTACTGAAGACTTTCAATTGACTAAAAGACTAAAACTAGTCGCTGTTAATTAACTTTAAGCAAAGAACATAAAGTTACCATGAAGTCGCATCTCATACAAATTTTCTACTGAAAATGCCGGTTTCCACGAGTAGTTTTTTTTATTTTTTCGAAATTCTGGGGAGTTCTGGGGAGTTCTGATTACCCAGAACTCTAAACAGAACTCCCTAGAACTCCATAGTTTACCGAAAAATCAATAAAAACTAAGTGTGAAGCTGGCCCCTGCGCATTTTTTTGTTTAATAAGCTCATAACTTTTTATGTGTAGGTCGGACAAAAAAATTTGTTAGAGTTCTGTTTAGAACTCTTGGGGAGCTACCCAGAACTCTAATCAGAACTCCCCAGAATTTCGAAAAAATAAAAAAAAACTACTCGTGAAGTTGAGCCCTTCAGCATTGGTACTTTGTTTTAGCCTATAACTTTGTATGTATAGGTCGGACAAAAAAGTTTGTTGGAGTTCTGTTTAGAACTTTTGTTGAGCTACCCAAAACTTTAAACAGAACTCCCTAGAACTCCATAGTTTACCGAAAAATTAATAAAAACCAAGTGTGAAGTTAGCTCCCCCATCATTGATAATTTTTCTAAATTCTTATTTTGCAGAACTATTTCCAAAACCCATTGAGAACTCCAGAACTCTTTATCGGGAACCAAAATTTCTTATCAGAACTCATTTTCATAATAAAAGCGGTGCCGCGTGAAGTTGGCCCCCCATATCATTTGTTTCTATTTCTGGCCAAGATTACACGGAACTATTGCTATTTTTGGGCAAGAACTCTAGAACTCTTTCAAATCTACCCAGAACTCTAAAAAAATCAATTTTTTGAAAATTGGGGGGCCAACTTTACGGGAGTTAAAATGAGATACTACACACATTGAAACAGTCTGCTTTTTTGTCCTTGAAAAGCCCATAAAAAAGCAAAAGCTCTGGGAGCAGGCCGCAATATTGGAACCCACCATATAAAAATGTGCAGTAAAAAAATTGTATGAGATGCGCCTTCTTGGTAACTTTATATTCTTTGTTTAAGTCTTCAATTAACTGCAGTACCCACTACTGCAATTGCAGCAAAATGGCAACGCTGATTTGCATTCGTATGTTTTTGAACTTTAAAGCTTTAATGAAAGTTCCAACTTTCCAAGAATAATAATTTTGCTTCAATCGAGCTATCAATTTTGAAACATGCCTCCAATATCTTCTCAGTTCTTATTTATACGTCAGCCGCGGCGAAGTCGGATTTCGAGTTCGCATATCTCTAATCAAAAAATGTTCTAAGCGTTAAATTTGAAGTTCAAGTCTACTACTTATAAAAGCTTATTGTTGCAGTTGATTATTGTACAATAAAAAGTTGATACAGAAATAATCAAAGTGAAGCAAAAAAAAAAAAAAACAAAAAACGAGGAATTTCTCGGAAAAGGTATGTATGTTAGTACACACACATACAATGGAATGCAAAACAAATTCTGTTGATTGATTATTGTCAATAAACAAAGTTAAATATGCATATAGGTACAAGATTTTAATACTTATTAATGAAGGTTTATTGTTCTGTTGTTTGCAATGAAAAATATAATTTCAAGTCTGATGAGCATTAGTTTAGCAAAAAAAAAAGTGTCAAGAAAGGTATCAAATAAGAAGACAATAATATAATGAACTATGTCATAAAATTGCTTAAAAACCATAAGGGATCGTTTTTAGTTTCTTAGCTACTCATTTTTCATTCTTAACGCTACCCAAAAAAAAATACGAATCGAACTACTTATTTCTTAGGGTATCTTTTGTTTTTGTTTTGCAAATTGAATTTAAAAAAAAATAATGAGTAACGAGAGGTACTGAGAAAAAAAAAACACGATTTTTACTGTTTTGGTTTGCTGTAGAAGATATTTTTTCGGCGTATCCATTATTTCGAACAGGTTTATTAATTTTTTTTCTAAAATACAATACCTTTCGGGAGCACATTATGGATCTAAGGAGACCCAAGATGAGGTGATGCATATAATAATAATCAATAGGTATGCTAATTTATTCCCATTTTTATTTTTTTTATTTTTTTCAAAGTAAATGATAGCCGGCTATTAAACATTAGGTAGTCATAACTTATAATGCTTAACGACGATCGTATAGCTATTATAAAGCATAATGTTTGGTTTCGTTTGAGTATCAGTTTCACATAAGGCAACAGCTTTTTCTCCGCCCCCTCCCCTTCACTACACGCATGACATTTATTGAATTACATATATCTAATAGGTATGTAAATGCGAAGTTTATTGAAATCGAAAGTGAAAGGGACAGATCAATTGATCTCAAATCGCGATCATAATTTAAATAAGCCGATGAGCTTACATTTGTTTGGAAAAATAATTGATAAAAATTAGATTAGCTGCTACTTAATTGCTAATTAGTTACGCAAAAAAAATTTAATGCTTTGTTGGTTTTTAAAAAAATGGGTGTCTGCGAGGTTGACGTCAACTTAGCAGGTCAAATTTCTCAAAAACATAGAGAACGGTTCGGGCAGGAGTAGATATATATTGAAAACTACTAAATTGCTAATTTGTTACGCAAAAAAAAAATATTCGCCGCTTTGGTTTGCGAGTTAATGGGTGTCCTTATATGATGACGTCATCCCTATTTATTCGAAAACGGAAAAAGTGAATCCAATTTTGTTTGCGTAACAAATTAGCAATTAGGTTGTTTTCAATATTTTTTCACTTTCGGACCGATTATTTTTGAGAAAGTTGACCTGCTGCTGCTAAGTTGACGTCAACTTAACAGGACACCCATTTTCTCGCAAACCAACAGAGCAATTAATTTTTTTTTGAGTACCTAATTAGCAATTAAGTAACAGCTAATTACTATATTATGCTTTTTAATCTGCAGCGGAAAACATATTTTATAGTCTAAGATCCCGCAATAGAACGACCTACACTCATCGAGGTACTAGATAAGAAGTATGCAGATTTGTAAATAGTGTCTAAGCAAACATTTTTTGCAAGGGTTGCCTAGCGTAAAGTGGTCAAGGCATAGGGTTGCCACGCTTAAAAGTCGTTTTTTGGGTTTTTAGAATTATCTGACCCAGCTCAGATGGTACGTACGTCTTACGGACATAAGCAAAATACCATATAAAGCAAATTTTATTTAAAATTTTTAAAATAGGTGGGTTTTTAAAAATCATTATTTTAATAGGGTAAATTAGGGTAAACAAAAAAAAAGTCTAGAACCTATTTTCAAAACGAAAAATGGTAAAGAGTTGGTTGTTTTTGCAATCGATAAATTCTCTTAATATAAAAAAGTCATGTATAATAGGAATATGCGAAAAATGTGGAAAATCTAAAACTCGAGATATAAAAGTTTAAAAGAAAAAAATGTGATAAATAGACTTTGGGGAAAAAATTACTATAAATCAGAGCTATGTTTTCTGGAAATAAATTTTATATTTTTAAAAAGAAGACATGAAATAAATTGACCCGTATTCGCCAAATTTTCGATTGGATCTCAATTTTTTGTTAAGTGAATTTTTGAATAATATACATTTTTTTCATTAATTTTCGGCGGTTTTTGATTCTTTTTTCAATTTTACGCGCATATGTCTTAGATTTAAAACAGTATCAGTGCAAGGACACGTAAATTACAAGTATGATAGTACTATATTGTTTTCAAAAATGTTGTCAAAAACTCAAAATTTCCGAACTTTTAACTATCGTTATTTTGAAAATTTTTAATCTGTTGGAGAAAAAAGTTTTGATAGCCTCAGAGACTATGACAACAAATTTGGAGTGCTAAAGTATACCCAAAATGTAAGTATACGTGGGTTAATAGGTACAATTATCATGATGTTTAATACAACAATCTATGCCTACGTGCTGTCACATAGCAAAAATCAGTCGAGAAATGGTACAAAAATGGAACAAAACTCATATAATTTGTTTCAGTTCTCATCTTTTCTCGACCAATTTTATCGATGTGAGAGTTACAGAACGTAGGCTCTGGGGAGTTTTTTTTCGAAGCTTGTGGTAGATATATGGGAAGTTGAAAATTGCAGTTTTTCCAATTATTTTTTCAGGGCTATAGCCACTTATATTTATAAATTAAAAACATAAAATGGTCCTCTGTCTATTTTCCTAAGTCTAAAGATCTCACCCTTGACCATCCATTCAATAGAACCCAATATATAATTAAGTAATTTTTTTTCAATTGTTTGCTTCATACAAAATTTCCAACGAAGCCCATACGGTTCGCTTGGAAAATTATTTTTTTAGGTTTTTAGAACTATAAAACATATAACCAGAAAATATAACCCTGATTTATGGTAATTTTTTTCTCCAACGTCTATTTTTTAAATTTTTCCTTTCGAACGTTCATATCTTTAGTTGTAGAATTCCCACATTTTTTGCATATACATGACATTTTCATATTAAAAGAATCTATCTACTACAAAAACAACCTACTTTCTATCATTTTTCGTTTAGAAAATAGATTCTTGACTTTTATTTTTGTTTATCCTAATTTACCCTATTAAAATTACGATTTTTAAGAAACCACGTATTTTTTTTATGGTATTTTGCTTATGACCGTGAGACATACCATCTAAGCTGTGTCAGATAATTGTAAAAACCCAAAAAATGACCTTTAAAGCGTGGCAACCCTATGCCTTGACCATTTTACGCTAGGCAACCCTTGCGCAATGTGTTTGCTTTAACACTACCTACAAAACTGCATACTTCTTATCTGGTACCTCGATGAGGGTATGTCGTTCTGTAGCGGGATCTTAGACTATTAGCTTGATGCCGAAGATAAAACATTAAAAAAACAAAACAAACAAAACTTCAAGTATAGGTACCAACCTACCAATTTGCATAAAAAAAACCCAAAATGTGATCAAATTGGTTTAATCCATAATTTTAAAATTTATCATAGGTACCCTACTTATATACCATTTATTATTATAATAAGGTATTATCTTATTACAATCAAAATATGTAGGTAGGTACTTTCTTTTGTATCATAAGCAAAGCTCAATTGCAATTACAATAAATTCTAATAAATTACATCAACAAAGTTAATTTCTACAAACATACATAAACACCGATAAATTTATTATAAATTCAAGAAAACTTGTTTTGTTTGGACGTTCCGGCCGTGACGTTCCTACATATTCACAGTTAAACTTATATTATAAGTTCACATTCATACATATAACGATTTCTTGGAAAAAAGTATAAAGACTATGAGCTCAATCATTATTTTGTTATTAATAAATTGTTGTTGTATCTTTTTGATACTTTTATCACTTTTTAATACTGAAAATTATCAAAATACTTTTGTCCTAAGGAATGAAAAATAAATACCTATAGATACTCTAAATATTCTAAAGATGAATGATATTGCTATACATACATATTATAGCTACAAAAATAGAATTATGTAAATAATTTAACAGCAATGTTTATATATGTAGGTACATAGGTATGTAATGTACCTAATTTTTATTATTATTGTTATTGTTTTGTTACTGTTTGTCACGTCGGCATTTATTTTTTTTTTTTTTTTTTTTTTTTTTTTTTTATTAGGTATTCAAATTCAAGGTTGAGTTGGCATTTTTTTTATGATCAAAGTACATTAATAATTAATGATGCGCTGTTGTTTTTGATTATTTTATATTTTTTCAATTCCAAGTGGATTTTTGAGAAAATTGCCCCTCTATCCTAAGCAGGGGGAAGTAGACCAGCCCGCTAATACGATTTTTGGTCTCCGAACAACCTAGACGCCTTAAGCTTCGTATTCATTATGCGCGGCATCCGCGCGCACCATGTTCGTCCGCGGCAAATCATGATATTTGCCACGCATATCATTTTTTGAGAAAAAGTTGATGAACCGCGGCAGCCGCTCGCGGCAGTCGATCCAATTGACAGCTAGTAGCTAGTGCCCAAATCACAAAACAAACTACCGTCTCAACTGCGCGCGAGCAAAACCATGTTCGACCATTGCCGCGCTTCAAAAATCCATCACGAATGGATCGATGCGCGGCATGTTCGAGCGCACAAATGTTCGAGCTGCCGCGCGTAGAAACCCGGTATTCATATTGCGCGGCTGATGCGCATAACAATGTTCGTTGATTTGCCGCGCATAATGAATACGAAGCTTTAGCGCGCTTTGTCGCATTTTATGCAAAACACCCGGTTTATGACAATAAGTTTTTAAATTGCCTAGCCTATGTAGTATTTCCCGCTTAATTGCACTGACCATTTTGTCAGATTTTTCAATCAATTATCCGGGTGGTGGTTCAATTTACCGTATAAAAAGCTGTTCTACTTAGTTATGAACAAAATTTTCGAATACATTTTTTTTTCGGTCAATTAAGCGGGAAAATCAATTAACCGAGGTGCAATTAAAGATTCAGATTTCTCTTAATAATTGCAATGTGCTTGATGCTAGATATCTTAAAAAATAATACAATGGTAGTTACTTAATGAGATGTTGGCACAAAAGAGGCCTTACTTTTTAACATTGATTTTGTTTTTACATAATTAATATAATTAATTGTCATTTTTATTTTGTTGTAAATCTAATCTATTGGCGGCTTCTTTTCTAGGATTGCTCAAGTCCGGTTGTAATTATGGTAGTTGGGCGACTGGGTATGGGGCTTTTTGGCCTCGGTAGTAAGCTGCCCCCGGGTCAGCGTAAAAGGAGATGTTCTCTTCGTCGTTGATTGTAATCAGGTTCTCATCCAGAAGTTCCATTGTTGCAAGGTACCACTGATCGGGATGTTTGGGTTAGTTAACTATTCCTCCTATCATAGGGTTCGGATGGTTGGCCATATTCTGCAAGAGGTGCAATTAAATGGGGAATACGTATCACGTAAAAATAGATAAACTAATTTAAGGCCACGACCACGCTGCGTGAGCTTTAAATTTAGAAAAATTCGTTTATTATAGGTACCTACATACATAGGTATGCGTAGGCGGTAATTCAAGTAAAGGAGTGGTTACATCGTTACAATATATTTTAAACACAGATCAAAAAGAACATCAGTCTTATTAATAAACCCATTCCAAAGTATGTTTAACTTTAGACAGCTGTCCAACTCCAAAATCGTATTAATAAACATTTATTCCAGGTATGTCGCGGGCAATATGAGGTCGTATTTAGCCAGCTGCTAGAATGTGATTATTAATAATGAGCTGTCCAAATATTTAGACAGTGGCTAGCTGGACAACTTTTTTTTAATTAATTCTTAATTTCGTATAAAAATTTAGTTTGTTATCGCACAATTTACAGAATTCAAAGTACAGAGATGTGATTTACATAAGTATATCTTTCTACTGAAACAAATTATTAACAAAAAATGAAATTAAAAAAATAATAGTATAAAAACATCTTGAGGAAAACAACGATTAAAAAAAACCTCAATTTAAATTAAAAAAAAAAAAAAAAAAATATATAAATATGAATATATTAATTAATTTAATTTAATTTATTTACTTAATATGAATATATTATGTAATATAGATACTTACATAATATATTCATATTAAGTAAATAAATTAACAGATAGTTCTTAATAAATTATTAAATAATTAAATAAATACAAATACATAAATTAATAAGAATAAATAGAATAAATAAATAAATAAATAAATAAATAAATAAATAAATAAATAAATAAATAAATAAATAAATAAATAAATAAATAAATAAATAAATAAATAAATAAATAAATAAATAAATAAATAAATAAATAAATAAGTAAATAAATAAATAAATAAAAAAAAACATAGTAAATAATAGATAAATAAATAAATATTTACAGAAGCAAAAACAAAATGTTAACTTAACTAATTGGTAAACGAAAACAAAAAGATAAACAAGATAAAATGTTTAATATTCTTCATAATTATCAAAAAAAATTGACTTTGCATCTTAGAAACCAAATATCATGTTTAAAAATCAATTTCTAATTGATTAATAAGAGGATTCTCTGGGATGTCGCATCTTATTTTAAATTTCTCATTAAGTTTTTGTATTCTATTTGTGATCAAATCAACATTAGCTCTCAGGTGAAGATCTAATGTAGAATGGTGCCAAGGCAGGTTCATCATCATTTTAAGTATTTTGTTCTGGGATATTTGTAATTTTTTAATATGACATTGAGCACATTTGCCCCAGATCTGGCAACCGTACAGAAGAATTGCTTGGAAAATAGTTTTATGTATTATTACTTTATTTTCATTTGAAAGTATTGATTTTCTATTTATGAATGGATACAACATTTTAATGGCAATATTTATTTTTTTGATTGTTTGCATAGTGTGCTCTTTGAAAGTCAGTTTACTGTCAAGGTATACGCCCAAGTATTTTACGTACGGCACCCATGTTATAGAGTGTCCATTTATAATAAGCTGATTAGCCGGAAGTAAGCAAGGTTTTCTTTTTCGGGTAAAAAAGATTGCTTGGATCTTCTCGGCGTTGAGCTTTATTTTCCACTTTGTGTAATAATCTTGCAATATATTAGCCGCATTTTTTAAATTAATCTCAATATTGAGACCTAATTCATGCGACGAAAAAATTGCTGCATCATCCGCATATATTGCTATATCACAATCAGGAAGTGTTGGCAAATCAGATGTGTATAGATTATATAACACTGGTCCCAGGACCGAGCCTTGGGGTACACCAGCAGAAAAATGTATTAAGTCGGACACCCCGCTATTAATATGTACCTTGAAACACCTGTTTGTAACAAAACTTTGTACTATTTTACAAAGAAATGGAGGGAAATTGTAATTTATCATTTTATATGTGAGCCCCTTATGCCACACGGAATCAAATGCTTTTTCAATGTCCAGTAGAATCATACCTGTTGATTTACCTATTTCTCGGTTTCTTTTTATGATATTGCATATTCTTAGAACTTGGTGCGGAGTTCCATGATTTCGTCG
Source organism: Epistrophella euchroma (assembly GCA_947049315.1). Taxonomy (NCBI): domain Eukaryota; kingdom Metazoa; phylum Arthropoda; class Insecta; order Diptera; family Syrphidae; genus Epistrophella; species Epistrophella euchroma. The sequence goes on along the minus strand of OX346246.1, from coordinate 77,127,132 downwards.
AAAACCAAACTGTTCATCAGGATATATTTTCCGTTCATCAATGATTTTAACAATTTTGGCCTTCAAAATTTTTTCATAAATTTTACTTACCGAACTCAATAAACTGATTGGTCTATAACTTTCAACTCTATCTGAAGGCTTACCTGCTTTTGGTACTGGGATAACTTTTGCAAGTTTCCAAGCATCTGGAAAATACTGCATTTTAAGACAAGCATTAAAAATATTTGTAAGGAATCTAACTCCTTCCTTCGGTAATTTCTTAAGATATATATTTCTTATTTGATCATTTCCACCCGCTTTTCTAATAAGAAGACTGTTAAGGAAATCTTTGGTGTCCACAGCAGTTACGAATTCACTTGGGGGAGTTTCATGGCTGATCGTATTAAAAGACTGTAAAGTGCTTTCTACCATAACGTTAGTTTCTGTATCTGCTAAATTCTGTGATACAAGATGATTTTGACTGAAACTGGATGCCAGTGCTTTCGCCTTTTCAGTGTCTGTAAAAAAGGTATTGGGACCATTTTTAATACAAGGTATTTGTTTGGTTTTGTTTTTTATAACTTTGGCAATGTTCCAAAAAGGTTTGGAACCTTTGTCTAAAGTTTTAAGTTTATTGTTCCATTCTTTATTTTTATGATCTTGAATGCTTTTCTTTATTTTTTTATTTAATTGGGCAACTTGTATTCGCGAAGCAGGTTGGCGATATCTTTGCCAGTTTCGCCTGTACATATTTCTTATTCTTATATATTCCATAATATGAGGTGGAATTTTTGCACCGTGGTACCTTACAGGGACCCTTGGAATTGTAACATTGGCTGAACTAAGAACATGGTCAGAAAACTGCTGAACAAGGGAGTCCACGTCCTCTTTGCTTGCAATATTTTCGAGGTTCGCAGGAATTGTACGAAGCCTATTTTTTACCTCCGTTCGGAAACTCGACCAGTTTGCATTTTTTAAATCTTGAAAGTATTGCACATTTTGTTCTCCCGACCAAAGAACCTTAGAGATAACCGGATTATGATCTGAGCTAAGCTCATCCAAAGACATTGATTGAGACATAATACCAGGAACATTAGTTACATATAAATCGATTACAGAGGGACTTCCACGGGAACTAGCTGGAAAGTAAGTAGGGCTAGGTGGAAAATTAATGGAAACAGGCAACATAATAGTGATATCGTTTAGGACGTTTCCCCAAGAGTTAGCTCTAGTACAACCCCAATTTCTATGCTTGCAGTTTAGATCGCCTCCTATTATAAATGCACAGTTCATACTTAGAATTTTCCTAAAATCAGTTTTTAGAGCACCCCTTTTTTCTTCAGGTGTTAAACCTCCTGTAATTTTTCCAGGAAAATATACACAGTAAATCTTAACTTTTCTTTGGTTATGTAAGATAACTTCAATTCCTATATTTTCTAAATACCGAGTCTGTACGCAAGGTAAAAGCTTATGTTGAATTGATCGCTTAATTAAAATTGCGACTCCCCCACCTCTTCTATTTTCCCTATCTACTCGATAACATTTATAATCTGACGTGGAGATTCGAATTTCAGATTTTAACCAAGTTTCGGTTACAAGTGCAATGTCAATTTTCTTATTATTTAAAAAACTAACAAATTCTACATGTTTATTACGAATACCTTTGGCATTCCATGTAATAATATTCATATTATTATTTAAATTACTTAACATTATTATAAAGAAATTTAGTAGCTAATTGCGCGATAACATTAAATTGATCTATTTTAGATTTACATGTACCTAATTTTGTAATCATTTCCATTACAAGCGAATTCAGTTCGTCCATCGAGAACAAATCACCGCTGGGGTTGGCTAAAGATGCATTGTTGTTGTTTGTGATCGGTGGTATTGCAGTTACAGCTGTTGAAGAAGAAGGGTATTCCCACGCTTTTGGGCGAGAGATGTTATTCGCTTCCGTACGATTTGTACTGAGCCGTGTGGGAAGAGACGGGAAATCGCTTAACGACTTCAGTGGGATATTGATTGTTTGACTGTTGTTGTTGTTGTTATGCGTTGGTAAAGGCCGAGAAGCTTTTGTTACAGTTTTCTGTCTCATTTGCAAAAAACTAGTTCTGCTTGCGCATGCGCGGTCTGTTGATTGATGATTGCCGTGACAGTTCGCGCATTTTTGTACATTTGTATTTATGCAATCTGCAGTCTTGTGATGACCAGCGCAGATGGAACAATAGGTCTTTACTTGGCAGTTTTTCTCACCATGGCCAAACATTTGGCAGTTTCTACACTGCGTTATTTTATTCTTTTGATGGCGATGAAAACTCCAGTTAATTTGGGTGTGGAAAATGGAACGAATATTTTTTTTTAAATCATTCAGTTTTACTGAGCCATTTTCGAGAGAAATTATGTAAAAAGTGTCAGTGTATTTTTCATACTTTTTAGTTATCATTTTAGTTTCTTTGCACTTGAGTCCTAATCTTATGAGTTCGGTTTGTAACTTGCTCGTATCATATGCTTCCAAGCCAAAGAGTACAACTTTGAACAACTTTTCGCTTCTCAAGTCATGGGTGAAATATTGACAATTTTCTGTTTTTAATTTATTAAGCACAGACTTATACGATTCCATAGATTCGCACATGATTTTTACACCTATAGATATTTTTTTTAAACAGTAATCAGATACACTCATGGCTTGCATTAGATTATGCACATATTCACAGGTTTTTTGCAGCAATTTTATTGGTGGAACAATAATTTTTTTTGTTTTACTTGGCAACACATGGTCGTCCATTTCATCACTATCATTGTCACTATCGGGCAAACATTGAAGGGGACTCCAATAGTTGGAGTTTGAGTTTTTATTTAAAGCCATTTTTAGGAGGGACTTAGGTTTTTTTCCCGAGGACAAATGGATGTCCTCGGTATTTGGAGATCTCGCGCGTTTATTAATCTTGAAGAAAAAACACGTGGGTAGAAAGAATGTAAAGACTGATCGATGCGTGTAGCATAAAAGCTCAGGCCGTACTGATGAGCTGGACAACTGTCCAAGAGTGTTGTAAGGAAATCTAACTAATACGACTGTATATGTGTATTAACTGTAGTAGCCGTGGCGTGATGGTTAGTGCGATGGACTGTCATGCCGGAGGTCTAAGGTTCGATCCCCAGCCTCGCCACCTATTTATTTAAAAGAAAAAACGGCTACTGCCTCTTGCGAGGAATTGACAAATCCTCCAAGAGTATCTCCTGTCACAGAAAAGTGCCGCTCGTTAGCCGTTCGGATTCGGCAATAAACTGTAGGTCCCCTCCATTCCTGCAGACACGCACACAGGAATGGTTGAGAGTTGTAAGTCACTAGGCCCTAGTTCTTCATGAGCTGTTGTGCCATCAAATTTATTTTATTTATTTATTATCTTCGAAAATTACAGTGACCTGGCTGTCAGAATTTACAAAAACAAAATACAAGTGTTTCCGAATCGCAGTGACCCACGTCCACAATTTACAAAAACAAAATACAAGACATGGGCAGAACTGAACAAAAATGAAAACTCGGAAGATATTACCTTCTATATGTGTACTATGATTAGTATTAATCAAAGATGTATCATTAATTTATCTTTTTGGTCATTATTTTGATCAAAATAAAGTTGAGTCCAGTGCCGAGATTTAGCTATTTCAGCGAGTGAAGTGAGATGACTCGCCTTACTCGCCGACTCATCTCACTTCACTCGCAAAAGTGATTTAGCTATTAAAGTGAAATGAGTAATTTCGAATTTAGTTTCGAACACATGAAATGTCATAACCAAAGACTGTATTTTATTTTGTTGTCTTTGGTTTGTTTTCTTTTTGTGATTTGAGGTTTCAATTTTATCATATTTAACAAAAATAGTGTATGATAGCAATTAAATAGACAACAAAATTGAAAAATAAAATAAAATAGGAAAACTAAACTAAATAAATGTGTGATTTTAGTGTAAAGTGTCTTCTAAATCTTTTTCCAATGTTTTGTAATTGGAACTTCCTAGTATGTCGATGAGGTTCTCATTTCGATGGCGATACTTAATTTTTTTTTTAATTGAAATAAACAAAAATATAAACAACAAATTAAAAAAATGGTCATGAAGTATTTTGTACTAAATGTGTATATTTATATATAAATAAATCTAGTGCATACATATATGTACATTTTTAACTATACATTGTTGTCTTGCAATTTCATTTCACAAACGTGCGTAGGATGTGTAACAATTCCTTTAGAAAAGAACAAATACTAATGCAAAAGTATAAATTTACCAACACATACATCAAGTCACCGCTGAAATATCCGGCGAGTAATCTGACATTTCATTTCACTCGCTCACTCACTCACTTTTGCTAGCTAAATCGATTTTCAGTGAAAAGTGACTCATCTCACTCACTCGCTGCGGTTTCGAATTAGCTAAATCTCGGCACAGTCATAAAAGGCTGAAAGTAAAGGCTGATTTCCAATGGCGCGTTCGCGTTAGAGACGCTTACGTATACGTTTATAAAGGCTGTTTCACAATGCGACGAGAAAACGAGACGTCAGCGTGACGAGATCTCTTCGTAGTTTCTCTCTCTTAAAAAAGAATTTTAAACATTGAAATAATGCATAATAAAGCATTTCTCGTCGTCTCGTCACGTCATAAAGTTCGAAAAAATGAAAAAAAAGACGCAACGTGACGACGAGAAATACTTTATTATGTATTTTTTCGTTGTTTAAAACTCGTTTTAAAGAGAGAACAACCGTGAAGAGATCTCGTCACGCTGACGTCTCGTTTTCTCGTCGCATTGTGAAACAGCCTTAAGCTTTACGAACGAGTCGACATGACAGACGACTTGAAGAGAACCTGAAAATCAAAATGAACCTACATAACTATAATTTCGAATTCCTTTCAACAAACTATTCCATTAATTTTAATTATTTAATTATTTTACGAATTACGATTATCGTTCAAAAACCCTCGTTTTCGTTAAGTTGCGATTACAATTTACAAGAAACGAGAATGGTAATAAAAAAACGAAACTCGTATTCTATTTACGAGTGCTTTTAGCTGTCGTTCGGCTTTCGTTTTAGTTTTGTTTTTCCAATTGCATTTTGGTTTTGCACAAGATTTAAGTTATATTATAAACAAACACAAGATTTATCATGGGTTTATTATTATTTATTTATTTAATAAAACAACAAAAAACAAATGAAATAGGTATCTTTATGAACAGATCAGCGATAGGCGAAAGCTAATTGGAACATTTTGGCTTTATTTTTATTTCTAACATTGTTTGTTCACTTTTACAAAAAGATAATATTGAAATATGTACACTTTAATAATAAATACAAAGGATAACAATTTTAAATTCACAACAAATTTACAAAAGCTAATACTTTGACATATCTTTGTAGCCGTAAACAGTGATGGGGGATCATGGAAGAAATTCCTTTTTATGGGATATTCCACATTATGTGTGAAATCAAGTGCTTGTAAATAATATCATTTGTTGTCATGAAACTATTCAATTTATCAAAAATGCAGTGATATATCAATTTCATAATAGATTTATGTTTCATTCGCGTCTACAATAGGTGAATAATTTCAAATTATCCTTTGACAACGCCATTTTTTCGGTTGTACCGGTTATGTTTTTTAATTTATTAATCTGAATTAAAAATCTAATTGTATATTTAATCCAATCTTTCTTGCTGTGGGACATTTGAGAAAAATAAAACGAATCTAGAAAAAAGGAATTTTTTGGTGTTGGTTGATCAAATTAAAAAAAAAACGTCCATCAACACTGGAGCAGGGTTATTTGTACTTTTAAAAAATTATTCTTCGATTTTATCTGGCAGCATTTTCTTGATTGAATTCTAGTTTCTTGTAATCGCTCTCGCCGTTACTATCGTTTCCATGGGTTTCGTTTTTTCTGCCGTTCGTTTCTTAATTCATAATAGTTGTGTTTTGTTGAGCTAGTTACTGTGCCGATTCTGCAATGTTCCACATTAAGCCATAGAGTTACTGAAGATCAAATGTGCTGTTAACTTGTTGTTGGTAGAATTTTCATGTGAACATTATGCTTAATGTGAAGAATTTCTTAATGTGCACATTAAGGAGTTGAACAAAACACACCTAATACGGGCCCTGGAATAAGTACTTAAAATAGAATAAAACTAATGTCGAATTCCTTTTAAGAAAAAAATCGATTTGTTTAGAAGAAAAAATCGACTATTCTGGACAAATCCCTTATATTAAAAGAAAAAATTCGATTCTGTTTAGAAAAAAAATCAAATATTTTTGGTAAAAGGAATTCGACATAAGTTTGAAAAAATTTACAGATTTCACTCATAGAGTAACCATGGGGACATTGAAAATGACTTTATTTCGCTAGATAAACAAAAAACATGACTAATCTTTACAATCTTTACAAATTAATTAAAACGTAATAAGCTGTTTCAAACACCATTATAAGTTTTGAAGTTTCTAGGTGTAGGTATTTAATGTCACTTTCCATTTGGCAAAAAATAAATCTTGTTAATTTTCTTTAACTAACCCCATCATACTTTTCTATTCAAACAAAAAAAAAACGTTGTTTTTTTTTTAATCTGATATCAAAACTCACATACCTATTAGGGCAAACAAAAATATGCCCTACAAACAGTTTTAAGCGCTTATAATTATGCCCTTAAAAATCAATTACATATATGCTTTTAACAAGTAATTATATGCTCAAAAAAAAAAAACAACATTATTATACCTATGCCCTAAAAATATGCTCAATATTGCTTGTAAAAATATATTTTATGTAGGTATGTATACCTATGTAATGTATTTTTAAAAACTGCACTAAAATATGTAGTGTACAAGTGAGATTGTTGAACATAACGTCAATTTTCTGGGGCTAAAAGCCATTAAAACCTATTTGAAATAGGTACATGCATTTTTTTTATAATGATGAATCGTTTAAATTCATCTACATGGATTTATTTAAGACATTAATTATATCAAAAATAAAAAACAAAATTTACACGATCTTGCTCTCGTGGCTAACAAAAATTTTGGTAGAACCTTTCAACGAAAGAAATGTTAAAAAGTCAGAATTACTGGGAACATGATTTTTTTACACTTGGGTTAATATTTTCTAAATTTTCAAAAGCTATCTATACCTATTGTTTAAGCCGTGTGCGAATTGGGTTAAAATCGCGTTAAATTTTATCCGAAGATTAATTTAATTTTTGACATTAGTGAGGTGAATCTGTAGGTATGTGTACGTACAAACTTCAAAATTTAATTTCGGATAAAATTTATTCGAAATTTTAATTCAATTCACAAACGGCCTTAAAATATTTAGAAGCACTAGATTACAAAATTGAATAAAATCGTTCGAGTCGATTTAACCAAATCAAAAATAGGTTAATTTAAAAAAAACAAAAACTCCAACCCAAATTTCCTTAATGCCAATTTTTCGCCATAACCTGAAGTTATGTTTTAATTTTTTGGTAATGCCTACGCATAGACCTTTATTATTTATTGAATAAACATTAGAAGACACTGTACAAGTTATGATTTTAATGAAAAATATATAAAAATACGGCAAAATATGCACGTTAAACGTAAATATACAAAAAATATGCATTTTTAACGAAACATGGCGCCTAAAAGACAGTAGGCCTTACCAATAATCAAATTTAGTTAAATATTGCAGTGAAATTAACTTTAACGTAATGGATCCTAAATTATTAACCATAGGTACATTATATTCTCAGTTTTTTGAAGTCAGTTGAATATATGGTTCATTATTTATAGTCCACGTAAATATTTAGGTAATACCATGTAGGGTTTATTATTTATAGCCCATTCAATTATTGGTAGGGCCCAGTATTTCTTATAAAACTGATTTTTAATCTAATCTCGTCTTAATAGTGTTGCTACAAAAAAACATGCTCTGGCATATTTTTTGTTGTCCTACAAAATACATAGGTATATCGATTTCAAGCAAGCTCTACTCCTGCTTGCAAACCCAACTGCATCTCTGGCCTTTCTTATAAGACCGCATTGTATTCTGTATCGAATAAAAATAAATACCTATCATTTTCAATTTCAAAATATCACAACCTACCTACCTCCATAATTATGTTGATGCATAGCATTTACATATATACCTCCACTGCATACAAAAATCTGGCAGAGTACCTATAGATACACTTTTGTTGGTTGCGTTGTATTTGTTGTGTTTTTTCTCTTTTTGAGTATTCTTCATTGAATATTCTTCCACTGAAGCTTGCCTGTTGACGACGAACAATACTTTTCTTTCTTCGTTTTTTCCCCGTATACCTATTGCCCACGCCTGCTGTAATTCATCGCTTGTTCGTTTGTTTATTTTTATCATTCTAGTAATGTTTTAGTAACACCAACCAAAAATTTGATAGTTATCCCCCTATACGCTGGAGTTCATTTTTCATCTATACTATTATATAAAAGAGTAACTTTTTTTGGTTGTCAGTCTGGCTGAATGTATGCACTAAACTCACAAACAAACAAAAAAACTCTTTTAAAAAATAGATATAATACAAATTTCACTTATCTGGTATGCTATAGGATACAGCAGAAAAGAAAATTTTTGTTAAATACCGAATAATAAACAAATTAAAAACTTACCACAAAAAAAATCGTATGGAAATTTTCTAAAATCAAGCATGTAGGTATTTTCCTTGCAAAATACTGCTTTATAGATTTTCAACTCACATTTACTTCAAGCTCAATTATTTATAAGGAGGAGTTGTTTTGCCATGGAAAATTGCCTTTTGTGGCATGTGGATTTGACGATAAATCGTCAAATTCCATATTTTTGGTGGGCTGATTCCTGGAATCGGCTCAAAAAAAGAGTTTTTTTTTTTTTAGGTAGGGTAGTATTTTTGTTTTTTTTCTTTTTTTATTTTTAGGGAACATTTTTGGTGAAAATTAAGTGGTGGGTAGTAAAAAATCTTCATCGAAAAAAAAAAAAAACGATTCAAGCCATGTGCAGTATAATGTGCCTTGGTAGGTGGGAGCGAGAAGTGAGTTTTGTTTTCACCGGCGACGAATTGTGTTGATGTTTTTGTGTAATAGGGAAAAGTTCAAATAAAAAAAAAAAAAAAACATCAACGGTAGGGATTTTCTCTTTAGTAAGAAATAGTGGTATGTGAGAGGTAGGTATAATATTTGCAGCAAAAATAAATGTTTACTACTGAAATTGTTTGGTTTGGTGGTGAGTGTTTGCTGGATATGGTAAATGGAAACGAACTATAGGCAAGGGCGTGCACAAGGAGGGGTAATGGGCATTTAATGCACCCCTAATAAAAATTATTTTTAATTTTTTTTCTGAGTAAATTAAACGATCTCAAGAGCGCACGTAAATAGGATGGGGGATGCTTATATTACATGTAAATCGGCTTAGTTAATTCACAACTTGAGTTCAATTTTTGGATTTTAAGGTAAGACTGAAATTGGTTGGTTTGGCGGTGGGTGGTTGGTTTTTTAATACTTTATTTAGGTTAGGTACAAATTTTTTCATGAGAATAAGTGATGGTGGGGTGGTAAAAATATGTATGCAGGTTTTTTGGCAGTGAATTATTCTTCATCGTCAAGAAATAAAAAAAAAAACAAATCAAACCATGTGCAATGTGCCTTGGTAGGTGGGAGCGAGATAGTGAGTAGAGTTGACTGTTTTCGCGTTTCGCCGTCGACGAATCGTGGTGATATTTTTGTGTATAGGAAGGTATGGTAAAACAAAACAAAACATAAACAGTCGGTAGGTATTCTCTATAGTGTAGTAAGAAATGATTGGAGTAGGTATAGGTATGAGTAGGTAGGTATAATAGGTATTTGCAGCAGAAAAAAAATGTTGGTTTATTAGCGGTGGGTGGTTGGTGATGGTGAATAGAATCGAACTTATTTAGAGGCAAAGGCGTGAACAAGGAGGGGTAAGGGGGCATTTGCACCCCTTATACAAATTATTTTCATTTTTTTTTCTGAGTAATTACACAATCAAGGACGCACGTAAATAGGATAGGGGGATGCTTATTACATGAAAATCGACTAAATTTACAACGTGAGTTCTAATTGTTGGATTTTAAGGTAAGACAGAAATTAGTTGGTTTGGCGGTGGGTATTGGTGAAGTTAAATGGAAACGAACCTATTTAGAGGCCAATGTGTGCGCAAGGAGGGGTAAGGGGACACTTGAATCACTAATACATTTGTTTTTCTAATTCATTTTGTTGAGTAACTACACAGTCAAGGGCGTAGGTAAGCAAAGGTGATGTGGGGGTGCTTATTACATTCAAATCAGCAAAATTTACACCTTGAGTTCTAATCATCGGATTTTCAAGGTTCGAGATTTTAAACGAAGATTAAATGTAATGTGGGAACACAAGAAGACAAAAACGTGCGCAAGGAGGGATCTGGTTTCCAGAATCGGCTCAAATTTTTTTTTTTTAGGTAATACCTACCTACCTAAATATGTATTTTTATTTTAATAGGTAGGTACCTACTTTATCTAGGTAGTACAAGTGGTAAAATTTTTTTGATGTTGATAAGTGGTTGGTGGGGTGGTAAAAAATGTATTGCGGTTTTTTGGCACGGAATTATTCTTCATAGACGGCAATAACCCTTGCTGGGAAAAAATGCTTCGTTTTAAGAATATGATAGGTATATGGTAGAGAAGAAGAAAAAATTTATCTTTTCATTGATAAATTATTAATTTCTTTGTCAAGTGGTTACTAACAAAATTCACGGTCGTTCGTTCCTTAGAGGGTAATGGGAGGTAGGTATAACATAACATACAAATAGTCTGATTTTCAAAGTTGTCTTAAAATTACACTATAGGCAGGCAGGTAGGTTCATAATTAGGTGCATTACATTTTTATTCAAATGCAAGCCCACACAACCCACACACATAATTTTAGGAAAATAATTGTCAATGTTCATTGATACGTGTGGAGGCTTATTTTCAATGTTACCTGACAAAAAAAACGTCAATGCTACCTGACAAGTAACATGGATGGTGTGTAGCGCTCTTTAAGCTGAACATTTTTCGAGTGCTGATTTTAAATCATCTTTTTGGTCGATATTTGGTTGTCAAAGGTTTTACTAAAGAAGACCCGGGCAACGCCGGGTTTTATCGGCTAGTATTCTATATTCATGTGTTCATTTCAATCATTTCAGTCATTTCTTTAGTAACACCAACCAAAAATTTCGTTGTGATGCCCCTATACGCTGGAGTTCATTTATGATTTATTGAATTTATTTAATTTATTTCATTTAATCATTTTGGTAACACCACAACTCTCTCAAAACGATCCTATAAACATTTTCAATGTTAATATAGGTATGAAAAGGAATTTAAGAGTTTTACGTGCGCTGCCTTGAGCCACAACCGCATACTGCATTACAAACTTAGTGAAATTTTAACTTAATAATTAAGTATTCTCTTCTATTCCCAGAAGAATAAATTATTTAGTAAAGTGAATAATTTATGCATTTCAATATATTTTTAGCTCTTGTTTATTTTTTCGAGATTTGTCTTTTGTGATTTTTGCAAATTTCCAGTTTTATTTACTCGAGATAACGTCATGATCCCTTATAATAAATTGCTAAATTTGAACCATAAACAAGGAGACAAAGAGGAAAGCGTTTTGACAAAAACGTTTTAAAAATAAATTAGTTTAATTATTTTTGTTATTAAATATTAATGCAAATTTAATTACTTTATGTCATCATCTATACACTATACCTACCTGACTCTTCGTCACTATTCACGATTTCAGGTTTAGGGGATTTTTAAAATTTGTTTTATTATTTTATTTTTTCCTATTTTGTTTACTTATGAATGTTTATTTGAAAAGATAAAATAAATTAGTTTTATGTATTAATTTTTGTTGGATATAAGTAGAATAAAACTCTTAAAATTTTAAACTATTTCTTGACATAGTGTCAAATATTTGAACTAACACCAACTAATTTTTGGCTTATAAAAAAGTCGAGTAGGTATGTACTGGGTAGGACAAGAGAAAGAAACTGAAATTAGACATGTGTAACGCTGCGCTGAGTTGGCGCAGTGAGTTGAAGCAGCAGCTGAGTTATCTGCGCTGATACATTAATGTGTAACTCAATAACTCAAAAGCGCCAAAGCGCAATTTGTCAACTCAGACTCCCAACTCAAGAATTAAATAGAGTTTTTTTTTGTCTGTGGAAGCGCAGCGCCGACTGCGCCACACAACACACAGGTGAAGATAAACGATGAAGCAAATGAAAAAAGCGCTTTGCGTAGCTCATTTTGGTATGCTTTTCATGTCTATCTGTTGGCGCAATTTATCAAACTCTCAACGTTGCCGACGGCGAACACGATTATTTTGGCAGGTTTCAAATGTGCCAACATTTTTGTGAGTCAGATCGAAAAACGGAGTACGCCAATCGGAGGTGGATATTACCGAATATGTAACGGCCGACGCTCTGGGATCACTGGAACACTATTATTTCGACAGGTTTCAAATGTGCCAAAAATTTTTTACGTCGGATCGAAAAACGGAGTACGCCAATCGATTTAGGAGGTGGATATTACCTAGTGTCACGGCCAACGCTCTGGGACCACTGGAACACTATTATTTTGACAGGTTTCAAATGTGTCAAAATTTTTTTACGTCGGATCGAAAAACGGAGTACGCCAATCGATTTAGGAGGTGGATATTACCTAGTGTCACGGCCAACGCTCTGGGACCACTGGAACACTATTATTTTGACAGGTTTCAAATGTGTCAAAATTTTTTTACGTCGGATCGAAAAACGGAGTACGCCAATCGATTTAGGAGGTGGATATTACCTAGTGTCACGGCCAACGCTCTGGGACCACTGGAACACTATTATTTTGACAGGTTTCAAATGTGCCAAAATTTTTTTACGTCGGATCGAAAAACGGAGTACGCCAATCGATTAAGGAGGTGGATATTACCTAGTGTCACGGCCAACGCTCTGGGACCACTGGAACACTATTATTTTGACAGGTTTCAAATGTGCCAAAATTTTTTTACGTCGGATCGAAAAACGGAGTACGCCAATCGATTTAGGAGGTGGATATTACCTAGTGTCACGGCCAACGCTCTGGGACCACTGGAACACTATTATTTTGACAGGTTTCAAATGTGCCAAAATTTTTTTACGTCGGATCGAAAAACGGAGTACGCCAATCGATTTAGGAGGTGGATATTACCTAGTGTCACGGCCAACGCTCTGGGACCACTGGAACACTATTATTTTGACAGGTTTCAAATGTGCCAAAATTTTTTTACGTCGGATCGAAAAACGGAGTACGCCAATCGATTTAGGAGGTGGATATTACCTAGTGTCACGGCCAACGCTCTGGGACCACTGGAACACTATTATTTTGACAGGTTTCAAATGTGCCAAAATTTTTTTACGTCGGATCGAAAAACGGAGTACGCCAATCGATTTAGGAGGTGGATATTACCTAGTGTCACGGCCAACGCTCTGGGACCACTGGAACACTATTATTTTGACAGGTTTCAAATGTGCCAAAATTTTTTTACGTCGGATCGAAAAACGGAGTACGCCAATCGATTTAGGAGGTGGATATTACCTACTGTCACGGCCAACGTTCTGGGACCACTGGAACACTATTATTTTGACAGGTTTCAAATGTGCCAAAATTTTTTTACGTCGGATCGAAAAACCGAGTACGCCAATCGATTTAGGAGGTGGATATTACCTAGTGTCACGGCCAACGCTCTGGGACCACTGGAACACTATTATTTTGACAGGTTTCAAATGTGTCAAAATTTTTTTACGTCGGATCGAAGAACGGAGTACGCCAATCGATTTAGGAGGTGGATATTACCTAGTGTCACGGCCAACGCTCTGGGACCACTGGAACACTATTATTTTGACAGGTTTCAAATGTTCCAAAATTTTTTTTACGTCGGATCGAAAAACGGAGTACGCCAACCGATTTAGGAGGTGGATATTACCTAGTGTCACGGCCAACGCTCTGGGACCACTAGAACACTATTATTTTGACAGGTTTGTGTCAGATGTGCCAAAATGTTTGTACGGCGGATCGAAAAACGGAGTACGCCAATCGATTAAAGGCTGTGTCAATGTGTGAAATGAACGAAACATATATGTGCGTCGTCGGTCATTTATTCAAAAACTGAACTGATTGATGTTGGGATTGATTGTTTCAGTTTACTATGATTGCAATCAATCGTTCATTTTGATGAACGGGTCACAAAGACCAAATCAATCACGATTGACACAGCCCTACAACCAACCTACTTGCTATCTCTTTACTCTATACACAAAGCGAAAGCATGGAACACCAACACAGTAATACAAGTCTCTCTACGTAAATAAAAAAAAAATGTATAGCGGACCTGCGCCACTGAGTTAGTGGGTTATTGTATATCTTACGAAGCAAGAAAAAAAATTGCGCCATGGCGCAAGTGAGTTACTGAGTTACGCTGATGCAGTAAGGTGCGCTTGAGTTAATGTATCAGCGCACGATTTTTTGCTGAGTTACCCATGTCTAAACTGAATTAATAACAACTAAGACTAACTAGTGTGGGCTGGTAAACATCCCGATGCGGTTGTACGACTGGATCATACGAACTTGCTCTTGTGGTTCAAATAAATTTTGAAATTTTATTTATAATTAAAGGTACATTCAGGTAAATAATAAAAACCTAATAAATAATATCTTATAAATATATTTGTATGCTTAATAAGAAATTGGAGATTTATGAAAAAAAAAGGTAGGTAAGTATGTAAATTTATCCGGAAAAAGTTTCATAATCGTTCCTGTTTTTACAACTGACCTGCCCTTATCCAAAAAATAAACACGGAATGTTAAAGAAATTTAAAATAAATTAAACAAGCTATTATTTTGTTATTTACATGTTTCGTGTGCTTTAACAATAAAATATTTTAAACAGTTGTACTAGAATTATTATTCACTTTGTGTTTTTTTACAATAATTTAGCGGAGAATGCTATCCGCCTTAGTCGAATTGATATTGATCGTTCAGTTTTGTAGGTTACTCCTTAGGAATACAAAAAATAAGATGTTATTATTAGCCCGGGGTCCAAGAACCAAAATGAAAAACCAAAGCACCAAATATGGTGACATTATGGTAAGGCTGATATACTTCGCGCGAGTTTTGTAGGAGTTAATTTTGAGTTAAACCAGAGTTAGTTAATTCTGCAAATAAATTAAACATGAGTTATTCATAGCTTTTCAGTTGTTGCCATAATTTTGTTGAAACTGAGGTGCGAAACAAGTCGTGTTTAAGGGCGTACGCAAAGGGTGGCAGGGGAGGTAGCTGTAAAGAAAAGAAAATAATTCGTAAAAAAGTGCATAAATCCCGGTAAAATTTGATGCGAGAAGTATGGCTTCAGAAACACAAGGTACAAATTTTGTTTGGTCAATAAATTTCAAAAAAAAAAAAAGTTTTGGAAATAATGGACACTTTAAAATGCACGCACAAACTGCTTAAATGCCTTTTCACTTAAAATACTTAAACGGGTTTAAAAAAAAAAAAAAACAGTGAATATTATCTCCATTACGAAATAATTAAATCTTTATTACGAAATAATTAAATTTCAATTGAAATAGACATTACAGGTTGAAAGAGCATTAATAAACGGTCTGGCATCCGTGAAATAGTAATAACTATACACCAGCTTACTAAAGTGTTTGTTGTTTGTGATACATTCAAAAAATTTATAAAAATATTTAAGGTTTTTCAGGCATCAATTTTGTATATGATGGTTGAAGTAATTCCTACTCCAATGTCCAACCTGGGCATTTCGCAATAATTAAATTAAAACTTAACTAATATCTATCAACATTTTCTTTTACATTTTTCAGGAAAGTAGGTACCCAAATTACTTCATTCACCACAAGCGAGTACGAAAATAATAGTTCAAAATGACTTTATGGTCTTCTGTAATAAATTTACCTACCAAAAACGGGATGAATGAAATGAAGTCCTTCTATGATCGAAAGGGAATGTCCGAAATTCGGGGGAAGTATGCAAAAGAGATTGAAGAGAGATTATTGTGAGTCATCATTTTCAATATATTCAATTAAAATACAGTCAAACTCGCTTAAGTAAAATGACAAAAATCTTAACTGTGATTTTAGATCTCAGAAAACTGAAAAAAGTTTCAGTTAAGTGGATCTCGAATAAATGACAAAAAATTTTAGTCAAGCGGTTCTTGGGAAAAGAAGCTATACCAAAATTAGTTAATACTATTATTTTTTTTGGAATTTCGTTTCAGTGAACAAAATGCAAATATAATAACTGATGCGGTTGCTATACAGTTCTGCAACCGTCTGGAAGAATTCATAAGGGCTTCATCAGAGCCCCAAACTAAGATCTCTTTAATGTGCAGCTGCATAAAACAGATTAAACCTTTAGAATTTTATACACATCTCATCGAAGGCATGGCCATGGAAGTTTTACTAACTAACTGTGAAATAAGGCCCAGCAACGAAATGGACCAACTTGAATTCATAAAACAGCTTATCAAATCATGCGATGAATTCTATCAAATACCAAGTCTATGTCTTGAACCAGAAATGAATCAAACATCATCCAATGGAATGTCTAATCCTCTGACCTATTTAGTACAAATTTTTCAAGCTTGTGGAAATATCCAGAGATCTGTTTTTGATGAGCTTAAAAACTGGCAAAGACAACAGATTCGAAATTGCAATGAGGATGTTCCTCAACTAAACAAATTAAATCAAATACAAAATTGTATTGAGCTATTGGTCGAAGTTACTTTTAGATTATTACAACTAATTGAATCCCTAAGAATGATAAGAATGCAGAATCGAGGTTTGCCTGATGAAAACCTTGAGCGTTTGGCCCAGGAAGTCCAATTGACACAAAAGACCTTATTGATGGACTCATTTATTGTAGACAATCAGCCTAACCAGGTCATCAAAACGAATACAAAGTGAGTTTATATTAAGTAATCAAAAATGATAATTTATATTATTTTGCTTAAATATTTTAATCTTTTAAAATAGTTTCGCGGCATCAGTGAGATGGTTAATTGGACCACAGTTGGGATCGAAAAATATTACCTCAGATGTTAAATGTATTGTTGTATCAGGTATGGTATGATCTTAAAGAAATATTCCTATAATTTGTATTCAACGAGAAACATATGAATGATGTTAAAATCAGCCCAATTCTAAATGAAATTCCCAGGGAAATGTGTTCCCAGAAATAAATTATTTGTTTTCTACAATTTGATTTACTTACATGTATGTCAAATACTGCAAAAAAGCTGTTTCAAATATTCAAAACTCTTATCCCGCTATCAAAGGTAAAAATATTCTACAGGGGAATTCGAAATAGGACTGCAGGGTTGTCACTTTGCTGCAATTGGAGTAGATTTTTTTTCTTAAAATAAATCTACTGCCATTAAATCAAATCTACTGCACTTTTGGTTTTACAAAAAATTGTCCCTAAACAAATAACCCGGAAATAATTTTTCAATTCTGTCATTGAGTACAATCATTCTAATTCTTCATGAAACTGTTACCCACATCCTACTTTACGGCTTTCGACTATATCGGCTTAAATTATTTTGAAATAAATAAATTTTCTTTGAACGCATCCAAAAATTCACTTTTAAGATGTCCAACTATTTAGACAATAAAATAAAGTGGACAACAAATACTGTTCAAGAGTTTCAATAGATACGACTGCAGATGTTTTACGTTTCGAGAAAATTGACAATTGACAAAAACAACTTTTTCGTAGATTTTATTTTTTTATTAATGCTTTATGAATTCAAAATATTTCGGACTTGCACAAATATTGCAAAAAATTCTAAAATTACCGTTTAATTTCCCAATTTGGAATATTTTAAAATTGTTTTCTTTTTTCCAAAAAAAAAGTACAAAATCTCTGAATGTTTTTTTAAACTCTTTTGCAGAAAAACAAGCGAAAAATCTCTACAGGGAACCTCAAATAAACCATATTATAGAATCATCATCAACAGAAATCCGTGGAAATATAGTTAAAATGGAATACCAAGAGCAGAATCGTGTATATTCTGCCAACTTCAAGTAATATAAATTTTTTATTTAAAGCTCATAGAAAAAATAAAAATAAAAAATATATAATTTGCGTATGCTAAACAGTGGTTTGCAATTAAAAAAAATTAAACGATCAGACCGCAGAGGAAGTTCTGACAGTGTAATGGACGAAAAGTTTGCCCTACTCTTTCAAATGACTGTAACAATCAGAAATTCTTCTTTAACTGTAAGTACACAGAATAAAAATAATGCAAAAATTATAAATTTAAAAATTTAATAGATATCGACATTATCCCTACCTGTTGTTGTAATTGTTCACGGAAACCAAGAACATCAAGCTTGCGCCACCATAATGTGGGATAATGCCTTCGCGGAAGTCGGCCGCGAACCTTTTGTTGTTCCGGATATTATTTCATGGGCAAATCTTTCAGATGCACTTTACCATAAATGTTTTTCAGAAACCAAACGTGGATTCACAGATGCAAACAGATGTTTTCTTTGTGAGTAAATACATCTTCTTCTTTTCTATATAATGTATAAAAAAATGAGTCCCTTTTTGTGTTCGTAACTCGTAAGGCCGGAAAAGTTGGAAGGTCGTAATTACAATAAAAGGCATACTTTCTGAATTGTTCTTTTTTTTTTTTTTTTTTTTTTTGTTCGAAGGGTGCTCGACTTTCGAAAGAAACATTAATAATTTAATCAATTATAGGTAGAACGAAGTTCGTCATGTCAGCTAGTTATGTATACATTTTCAAACACTTTTCTTCATTTGTCATTTAAAAATTTTAAATCGGACAGAATCCCGAAAACCGAAATCCCGAAAACTCAAAATCCCGAAAACCCAAAATTCCGAAAACCCAAAATCCCGAAAACCCAGGATACCGAAAACCCAGAATCCCGAAAACTCAGAATCGGAAAACCCGATATCCCGAAAACCCGAAGTCCCGAAAACTAAAATAGAAAAATGTATATTTTTTCAAATTTTTTTTAAATTTCCAGTATTACACATCCTTGTATTTTTTATTCAGATGGTAAGTACAGCCATCCGAACAAATTTTCAAATGCCCTTTATTTATTTTCACGGTAGCAATACTCATCTTAACTTAAACCTTCAAATATAACAGCTTTAAGGAATGAATGGGGAAAAAATTATTGCAAAATTTTTGATTTCAATTTGAAGTTAGAAAGTTCAAAGTGAATTCAGGTCCGTCAAGCTGGGTCCGCCACAATCGAGATTCGAAATTCGAATGATGCAGGAATTTAGTACTAATTAAGTTCTAATTTTGTACCGCAATCCCGATCTGGAACTAAAATCCCCTCCCCCTCAAACCTGTGGCGGACCCAGCTTGACGTCAAGCTGGAACCACCACACCTCCAAACACAAAAATTCAAAAAACTAATGATGCAGGAATTTAGTACTAATTAAGTTCTACTAATTGCCAAAACTCCGAATCAGATACTCAATCATTTGACCTTGAAATTAAGCACCAAACACAAAATAAGGGGTGGAGACTTTTTATACGCCACCGTAAAAAAAAAAAAAAATAGGTATCAGATGTAGAATGGGTTCATTAGAAAAAAATACCAACTTTCACTTTTCTACTCCGATTGGTTTAGTTTTTATGATGCTTAAACTATCCCTTATAATTGCACGCCTCCAATCAATATATGTATATGTATATTAATAGGTATAGATAATGATGATGCATGCAATCTGAAACTCTACAAAGACCAAACACGATTAGGTTAGGTATGTATGAAAATGAGAGAGGAAAATATTTTACCTACATAGTATACCTACATCAATTTTTTTTAATAAATACAACTTTGTATGTATGTGTACCTACCCACCAATAATTGTAAGTTTTTTTTTATAATTACCTACCTAGCTAATTGCTCGATTCTATTCAAGTATTTTATGGTCAGCGAATTAAGTTTTTTTTAAAGTCAAATCATACCTATAGGTCTAGAAATTCTGCACTTTGTGCAGTATTTGATTCTGAATTTCAGAAATTAGTTGCACTAAAATTGAAACTGAATTCTTCACCCATTATTTTATTGATTTTTTGTGGTTGGAGGTGGGCAATTATAGGGGATAGTTTAAGCGTCATAAAAACTAATAAACCCATTCTACATCTAATGTGTATTTTTTTTTTATTTTTTTAAGTCGCAAGGAAAAAGTCTCCACTCCAAATTTTGTGTTTGCTAGTTAATTTCAATATCAAATGGTGGAGGATTTAATTCGGGATTTGGGTAATTAGTAGTACTAAAATCAGTACTAACCTGCATCATTAGAATTTCGAAATTCGTTTGTGGCGGACCTAGCTTGACGGTCACCCCCAAATATAGGGGCTAGTTTAAGCGTCGTGCATTTAGTGGATAGCATAAAGAATGTATCGCCATTAGCTAATAATCAAATGTTTTCCACCAAAGTGTCATTTGAAAATTTAGAAAGAGATAGTTTCGTGAAAAGCTCTATTGCGTTCCAGAATTTGTGCTTGTTCTTCTGCTTTCAATTTTTGCAATTATTTCATTGCAGGTTTCTTAACCAGACAGTTCTCATAAATGGACAATAATTAAGGGACCATGAGTGTGTCCGCTTATTGAAGCATACTTTTTCTTTCCCTCACACTTTTCTGCATCAGAATTTATTCAATTTTAATTTTGCCACACCCGAAATGTCTTATTTAACTGTTTTGTCATCTCTTACTAGTTCAAAAATTCCTTCCAAATTACGACATGATACCACACTTTGAAATTTCTTGGACGAAATTTTGCAAGGACCCAATAACAAGTGGATTATCTTTTACATTTTGGGATTGGTTCTACTACATAATAAAACTTATCAAAGAGCATTTACTTGAACCCTGGAATGATGCTTTGATTGAAGGATTCATTAGTAAAATCGTTACGGCAGAAAAACTGCAATTACAAGCACCAGGCACGTTCTTACTGCGATTTTCCGATAGTATTAGAGGTAAGTCAAGAGAATTCTTTTTTTTTTTGTAAAGTTATTAGAATTTACATATGTACATACGTAATGCAACTTACAGGTGCTATTACAATATCTTACGTCTCTGCGTTTAATACAGTTGAACATGTTCAACCCTGGACTATCAAAGAACTACAAAATCGCTGCTTAGCAGATCGAATCAGAGATTTGAACGAGCTGAAATATCTTTTTCCCCATAACATCGACAAAAATGAATTTTTTGGGAAATATTGTTCAAAAGGTTTAATTCAAAATCAACTAAAACTTTTTCTTTTTGACATTAAATAAAAGGTGTATTATTTTTTTAAGATGATCGAACAGGTAATGATGGTTATGTTCCCGGAATACCGATAACAACTATTATCCGAAGGCAGTAGAACATGAAACAGCAACAATAAATTTGCATCGTCAAGAGAACTCAATTTCTATTGAAGACATATTACTAGAGTAAGGAAAAGAAAATCTTGAATTCTAAAATATTTTTAATAAGCAAAACATGAGATTTCTTATTCAAATTATTATGCATTTTCATAACAGACATGAATCTTCTTTGTATATCAATTATTACGATTTTATATTATAAAAAGATTCTGAGCATTTTGTACTCTTATGACAAAATATGTATGGTGCGCACCAAGTTAAACAAGCCTTGTTCTTTGTGATAAACTCAAATAAATGCAGAACATTCTCAATGGCTTTATTGCTTTATATAACAATTATTTAGTCTTTTAATAACTTACAAAAACAAAATCTATATTACACAAAAACAATGTTAATTTATAAGAAAGTTTATAAACAGTTTTGTTGATGCATATAAGTAGGACGGCGTTTGTAACAAAAAAAATTAATAAATGTAAGTTTTAAAATATTATAGTTGCATTTTTCATTTATGTTTGTGTGTGTAACAGAAGGTAAAGTTGCGCACTATCTATTAGGGTCCAGTTATAGCTATCATTGAAAACCATCATTGTAAATTTTAAGTGTTAATTTTGGAACATTTAGTGTCATTAATTCATTAATTTATTATGTATTTATTATTTAACGACTAAATTCAAACATGTAAACATGAGATTCGCCTTCCGATTGCAACGCAAACAGAACTACCAAAAATAGTTTCATAAATTTAGTCTGAATACGTTCATTTGAAATATTTTAGAACGCGCCAAATACGAGCAGATGGCTCACTTTTATTTTACTGTTCATTTTGTG
Source organism: Epistrophella euchroma (assembly GCA_947049315.1). Taxonomy (NCBI): domain Eukaryota; kingdom Metazoa; phylum Arthropoda; class Insecta; order Diptera; family Syrphidae; genus Epistrophella; species Epistrophella euchroma. The sequence goes on along the minus strand of OX346246.1, from coordinate 77,104,844 downwards.
TCTGGAGTCGGAAGCCGAAGGAATTGCTAAAAAGAGTAAGTTTTTTATCTTATTTATCTGAAAGATACTTGAATTTATATATATTAACAGAGAATAAACGAACAATCTACGATAACTGAATTTGCTTCAGATTTGTTTATTCAATTGCTACCTATTTGCCGATTCCGACATCCACCGTCAGTGGATGTAGAGACATAATCTTTATTCTTCTTTTTATTATAAAAAGAAAAGAATCTTTGTTGCCGCCTGCAACACTACTCCAGCCAGGAGAAGAATCTATAGCCGCCGCCATCGAAGTTGTTGCTGCCTGCAACATAACTCATCTGCCAGAGAAGCACCTCACCATCAGCAAAGCCAGTTGCCTGCTGCAGCAAAAAACTCCTAACAAGAGAACTACCAGCTGTCTCACACACACGCCATCGAAAATTGTTGCCGCCTGCAACACAATTTCTACCAAGAGAAGTACCTTTTCATCTCGTTGCCACGCCAGTGAACTCTGTTACCGTCTGCGAATCAAGAAAACAAATTGTAAGTACATATAGTTATATATTTTTATATTGCCTATGTCGAAAAATCAACGTACAAGAGGTCGTCCAAGTAAAACAAGTGAACAGTCGCTCGACACTGTTCCAGAACATCCTACATCAGATAGTGATTCAGGTGAAAACGATCTAGAGAAGACAATCGTAGCTTCATCTGCACAAATGGATGAGTCATCGATAGCAAAGACGATGGAAGAACTTTTGAAGCAGATAAGTGAAATGCGTTCACAACTAAATGAAGTTACTTCCAATGTCGCAGCTGAAAAAGCTGAGCGCATCCGCCAACAAGAACTCCAGAAGAACTTTCAATTATCTGCCGGTATCGCAGATAATTCTTTTGTTCCAGAAGATGGAAATATGCCAGCGACGTCCACGACGACGTCTGTAACTACCACTACGTCTTCTATTCCATCGTTGAAGTTTAGTATGCTCGAGACAACGACAACTAGCACACCAACAGCCTTTTGTACCAATGTTGGGTGGTCAATTGACAAAATGAACACAATGCCCACGTCAGTCAGCCAGACATCGCAGTCTCAAACATCGTATGCGACAGCATTGCCAACATTCTTGCCGTCGTTGAGTTCATCGCAGTTCTGTGGCCAACAGTTTGGTTATTCACAATATAATGCACCACCTCCGATTGTGACACAAGGCCCAACGACTCAACATAATGAAAATGTATCTTATGCGTTTAGTCGAAAGCTGCAGGATTTGCCTTCTTTCACAGGTCGACCAGAAGAATGGCCGATGTTCTCAACTGCATTTCGAGAATCTACCATGATGTTTAATTACTCGAAGGTAGAGAATTTGTTTCGATTACAGAAGTCTATTAAACAAGATGCGCGTGAAGTTGTGGAATCGTTACTTATTCATCCAGAAAATGTTGAAGAGGTTATGGCTGCATTAGAACTCAGATTTGGGCGCCCCGAATGCCTGCTGAGAAGCCAGTTATGCAAAGTTAGGTCGATTTCACAGATATCTGAAGGAAAAATTGAAATGATAGTTCCTTTCGCTACAGTAGTAAAAAATCTTTCTACGTTCCTAGAGGCTAGCGGTTTGCACCAACACCTATCAAACCCAACTTTAATCGAAGAGTTAGTGGGTAAGTTGCCTATTAGTAAGCGGCTAGAATGGGCTCAAAGAAGCATCAACATATTACCATATCCCACTGTGAGACATTTTGCAGAGTGGGTTACAGAAGTTGCTAGATTTGTCTGTATGGTGACATCAACTTCATTATTGCCGCCAGCCCAAGCAGAACAAAGGACTGTTCCAAAGAAGATTCTCCATATGTCTGGACAAAAAGCTTCAGTCAGAAGTAAATGTCGACATTGTGAAGGAAAGCAACATCCTGTAACAGAATGCAATGCCTTTCTTAAAGAAGATGTGCCAGCCAGATGGGACTTTGTAAAGAAGAACAGACTATGCTTCTTTTGTCTAAGGTACGGCCATAATCTTCGTTCATGCAAAGCAAGAAAGCAGTGTGGGCTTGATGGTTGTACTAAGATGCATCATTCTTTACTGCATGACCCGTCGTCGATGCCAACAGCTGAAGTTAACGGACAAGTCAATGTGGGTTGTTCTAAACCCATACTTAGTTGCCACGTTCCCACCAATGCCAAGATTTTATTTCGTATACTGCCTGTAAGAATATATGGCGATAACGTCACGATATCAACATATGCACTTTTGGATGAAGGTTCCTCGGTAACTATTATGAGTGCAGATCTTGCCAAACAGTTGCGATTGCATAGCCGCCCTAAGAAATTGAACCTTCAATGGTTTGGCAAGGCAACTATAACAACGGAATCATTTATGGTAGATGCTGACATAAGTGCAGACAGAGAAGGTGCAAAGAAATACAAGATGATGGGAATACAAACCGTCAGTGACTTGAATCTGCCATCTCAAACAATCAGCTCGGAAGAAATTCAACATCTACATCTAGACTTTATCCCATTCGCTCAGTATAAAAATGCCAAACCACAGATATTGATTGGCCTCGACAATAGCCATTTAGGTGCTCCATTACGCACCTTAGAGCCGGTAGGCATGGGACCTATTGTAGCCGAAACTAAACTTGGTTGGATTATATATGGTAAAACGTTAACAGAAGCCATAGTAGAACAGAGAGATGACGTAATACTTCTTGGAAACCAATACAGTGATGAAGAGGATGCCCAGATAAATAAGAAGGTGGAAGATTACTTTTCTTTGGAAAGTTTTGGAGTTAAGAAGCCGACCGAGCAGTTGTTTTCCACAGCTGATAAAAGAGCGATGGACATTTTGTTAAATACAACAAGAAAGACCAATGGGCGATATGAAACAGGTCTTTTATGGAAAGAAAATAACCCCGATGTTCCAGATAGCTACCAGATGGCAAAGCGAAGATTATTGAATCTAGAAAGTAAGTTGTTGAAGGATCCTGAATATGCTGAGACGTATAAGAACATTATTAAAAGCTACATTGAGAAGGGATATGCAAGAAAATTATCAAAAGCTGAAGCAAATGAAAACTCATTGAAGACATGGTACCTACCTCATTTTGGAGTGAGAAACCCAAGTAAACCGGATAAGTTAAGGCTTGTTTTTGATGCGGCAGCCAAGGTAAACAACGTTTCTCTAAATAATTTTCTGCTTAAGGGTCCTGATGAACTGAAACCTATGATGATGATCTTGTTCAACTTTCGTCTGAGGGCAGTAGCTGTGTGCGGTGACATCAGAGAAATGTTCCATCAAGTAGTCATTCGAAAGGAGGACCAAAATTCACAACGCTTCCTTTGGAGAGAACACAGAGAAGAGCCGATCGGTGTTCACGTGATGACATCGATGATATTTGGAGCAAGCTGCTCACCGTGCTCAGCCAACTACGTAAAAAACCTCAATGCCATGAGATATTTGAACACCCATCCCAGAGCTGCAAGTGCAATCCTCAATCGCCACTATGTTGATGATTACGTCGATAGCTTCGACACTGAAGCTGAAGCAATCGCGGTGACTAACGACGTAACCTCAATTCACGCAGAAGGCGGTTTCGAGCTACGAAATTTTGCGTCAAACTCAAAGGAAGTATTGCGAAGAATATCTCTGCCAGAAATTCAAGATCAGCAGAAGAAGTTGGTTGACATGAACATCGAAGCTTCAACAAAGAAGATACTTGGTATGTGTTGGGATTCAGCAGAAGACATTTTTAAGTTTAAGTGTCAGTTTCCTCGAGTCAATAAAGACATTATTGAAAATGACAAATGTCCTACCAAACGGGAATTTTTAAGCATTGTAATGTCTGTGTTTGACCCATTTGGTATGGTCGCCAATGTCGTAATTTATTTGAAGTTATTGCTACGCTCAGTCTGGGCACATTCTGTTGGATGGGACGAACGAATTCCAGAAGAAGTTTTTAAGCGATGGAAACAGTTGAAGGCCGAACTTCCGTCATTGGATCAATTTGGTATAACAAGATGCCATGATCCTCACCTGACGCTCACAAAGGATATAGTTCTTCACACTTTCGTCGATGCCAGTGAAGAGGCATTTAGTGCAGTTTCCTTTCTTCGAGTCGATTATCAAGGAATTGTTCGAGTATCGTTTATCTGTGGCAAAACCAAATGTGCTCCAAAGAAACTAGTTTCAATTCCACGTCTAGAATTATCTGCAGCGATCCTGGGTATACGGCTCTCGAACACAATTGTGGAAAGCCATGACATACAATTCAGTGACCGAGTCTTTTGGACCGACTCGAGGAACGTCATGAGCTGGATAAGGTCGGAACCCCGCCGTTATAAACAGTTCATCGGATTTCGAATTGCAGAAATTTTGGAAAGCAGTCAAGTTAATCAATGGCGTTGGATTCCGTCGAAGCAGAACCCAGCTGATGAGGCGACACGGGCACGATACCCACCGAAGTTTAATTTGGAAGGAAAGTGGACAAAAGGCCCAGAATTTCTTCAGCTTTATGAAAAGGATTGGCCTTTACAGCCAGGTGTCGACAACAACGAGATATGTGAAGAAGAGCTACGACCACGATTTATTCTTCATGCTAATGCAGTAAGTTACATCATTGTGGATGTTTCAAGATTTTCTAAGTTCTCAAAAATGCTGAGATGCGTTGCATGGGTGCTTCGATTTAAGAATTATTGTTTGAAGAAACAAGTAGAAGAGGGAGGGCTATGTGTTGAAGAACTTGAAGCCGCCGAATTAGTTCTGTGTCGCCAAGCACAAAGAGAAATCTTCGCACATGATATTTCCCGATTAAGCCAAAACTTACCAATTGAAAAAGGCAGTTGTTTATTCAAGCTGACGCCATATATGGATGATGATGGATTGCTTAGGGTTTATGGACGAATTGATGCCGCCACTACATTACCATTTACCGCCAGACGTCCTATAATCCTACCAAAGGACCATGGTATTACAAAACTGATTGTAAACCAATTCCATTGCCGCCTGCGCCACCAAAACGATGATTTGATCGCGAACCAGATTCGGCTTCGCTATTGGGTGCCAAGCTTGCGATCAGCCGTCAGAACTGCAAAAAATGATTGCATGTATTGTCGTTTTCACTTAGCAAAGCCGCAACCACCGTTAATGGGACAGCTACCCGAAGACCGTCTAACACCGCACGTGAGGCCTTTCACATATACGGGGCTCGACTACTTTGGTCCAGTATACATCACTATTGGACGACGAAAAGAAAAAAGATGGATTGCCCTGTTTACATGCATGACGGTACGAGCTGTACACCTAGAAATAGCAGAAAACCTTTCATCCGATGCTTGTATTATATGTATTCGCAATTTTGTTAATCGCCGTGGAATCCCAAAGCGAATTAGAAGCGACAATGGGACCAATTTTATTGGAGCAAATAAGGAGCTGTTGAGTGCTGATGTTTTTGACAACGAGGCTATCAAAGCCGAACTTTCATCAAGAGGCATTGAGTGGTTGTTTAATTGTCCATCGAACCCACATGCAGGAGGTTGTTGGGAGAGGTTGGTGCAAACAGTAAAGCGAGTTCTATCGCATACACTCAACGAGATTGCACCCAAATATGGAACTTTGCAAAGTGCATTAATTGAGGCTGAAAACATTATCAATAGCCGTCCACTTACACATCTTCCCGTGTCAACAGAAGATGAGGATCCTTTGACACCCAATCACTTTTTGTTGGGAGGTCCTAACTTGGCGCAAAGGCCAGGCCCGATTGATCAACGTGCTCTTTGTCTTCGAAAACAGTGGCGCATTAGTCAACAACTCAAGAATCGTTTCTGGAGAAGATGGATCATAGAATATCTGCCAGTTCTAACGCGAAGATGCAAATGGTTCCAGCCCATAGGACCGCTTAAAGTCGGAGACTTATGTCTTGTATGCGATGCGAACATACCAAGAAGTCAATGGATACGCGGACGGATAACAAGAGTTTTCACTGGTAACGATGGACAGGTTCGTGTGGCAGAGGTGAAGACAAGTACAGGGACATTTCGCAGACCTGCGGTGAAGATTGCTGTTCTGAGTGTTGGTGAGGCTTAGAGCCTGAGACGCCTCACGGGGGGTGGGATGTCATTAATTCATTAATTTATTATGTATTTATTATTTAACGACTAAATTCAAACATGTAAACATGAGATTCGCCTTCCGATTGCAACGCAAACAGAACTACCAAAAATAGTTTCATAAATTTAGTCTGAATACGTTCATTTGAAATATTTTAGAACGCGCCAAATACGAGCAGATGGCTCACTTTTATTTTACTGTTCATTTTGTGTCTGGAGTCGGAAGCCGAAGGAATTGCTAAAAAGAGTAAGTTTTTTATCTTATTTATCTGAAAGATACTTGAATTTATATATATTAACAGAGAATAAACGAACAATCTACGATAACTGAATTTGCTTCAGATTTGTTTATTCAATTGCTACCTATTTGCCGATTCCGACATCCACCGTCAGTGGATGTAGAGACATTTAGAAAGTCAAATCGATAAATATTTTGATGCCAAAATCAAAGAAACTGAATATCAAGAAATGAATCCTTCGTACGTTTCACCCTACAAAACCCATTTGTTTACATTGTTGTATTTGTAATTTAATTTTGTGTCAATGAATACATGTGAAATCCAACAACAATATAGTAGGGTGAATTTCTTGCTGCTGTTGCCTTGAACTGTACCTACTGGCACCTGCAATCATCGATGCTGTTGGATGTTGGACCTGCATTTTCTGGAAGAGACGATTTCCATCATTTTTAGGGTTCTTTTTGGCCAGAGGTTAGCTCTCAACACAACATGCAATCCTTTAGCGGCAAAAATATCGACAACAATTAAAATTTTATAAAATAAAAAATGCCTTTTGACTTGACAGTTGTTTTTGTTGCAATAATCACTGTGGTGAACTTGTGGTGAATATTCTAAAAAGGGATGTGTTCGTATAGTTGTTAAGGTAACCATATGCTTACACCAGAAGCATTTGCGTATTGTAAATTATTTCTTTTTCGATTGGGATTACTCAAGGAATAACTTTTTGAAAGCCAATAAAAGGCCTTCCACGCTATCCGGATATGGACATAGAGTGGATTTTGGTTTATCTTTTTCTGTTTTTTTTTTTTATGTGCCGGTTCGACCATTATTATTGTGGATATGATGAAGGACATAATTATGTGTTTGCTTCTTTACAAAGCTAATATCTAAATTAAATTCAATTAAATAAAGAGTTTTATAATAAAAAAGAACCTACTTATATAATATTTATATATAAAACATTTTACACACTAACATACTTAATTTGTACCCAATATAAAAATTAAAAAACCGAAAACTATAATTGACCTAACTTATGTCCTTTTCGATTGGATTTTCAGAGTGTTTCACTCTTTTTTGATTCCAATGGAGTGTTGTTTACGTTCGTCGCGCCGAATAATTGCGTTGGTTTGGGAGAGTCTTAACATGTTGTATTTTATCCAAACTTATAAAAATTAAAAAAACACACTCGATATAATTTGCTCATTTCGAATTCCTTTCAACAAAAAATTCTATTTGTTTAAAAGAAAAAGTTCATTTTTCTCGACAAATTTCCTACACAAAATATTTGGAATGAAAATGTTTGGCTTTAACTGTATTCATTCAATACTTTTTGGAAAAAGTGGAAAAGTGAGAAGTGCATGCGAAAAATCGTACTAAAACTGTATTATTTCTTTCATTTCAGGTTAATTTTCAGGTCGAGTGCCTTTTTTCGTAAGTAGTCTAGAGGAGTATGTTTTTGTTTTTCACTTTTCTACATTTTGCCTTTTTTTGAAAAAACTATTGAATGTACATAGCTCTCACAGATTTTATTAAACTATTCTCGAATTCCTTTTAACAGAAAATTCGTCAATTTTTCTGGACAAAAAAAGCAAAGAAAGCAAAAAAAAAAAAGGATTCTGTTTGGAAAAAAATCTACATAATTGAATTATTTATTTATTATTGTCAATAGCTGCATTTTATTTTCCCCCAGATCTAATCCGGATCAGATCATGATAATAAAACAAACTGGATCACAAATTTATTTATTTCTCACAGTTGGCTTTATTTGCACAATAAAATTGACAGAAGGAAAATTTTCACAAATATTATTTGAAATAATAGCTGCGTTTTATTTTCCACTAAATCTGATCCGGATCAGATCATGATAATAAAACAAACTGGATCACAAATTTATTTTTTTCTCACAGTTGGCTTTATTTGCACAATAAAATTGACAGAAGGAAAATTTTCACAAATCCTGTTTGAAATAATATTTGGTATTTAAAAGGAAGGAAATGGAACAGTTTTATTTTTTTAGTTCAATTTCCATTAAGTTAATAGTTTTTATGTATTTCTTTCGTGCCTCGCGACGCGTCGGCTCTATTAAATGAAGAAAAAACTGATTTAAAAAAATGGAGTGATGGCGGCATGTATTTGATTCCGAGAATTTTTAATTTTATTGAGGTTTTTTTGTAAATCTCAGCAGTGATACCAAGATTTAAAATTAAAATATTGCTAGGAAAGTGTTCAGAAAATGGATTTTGAAATCCAAATCCAAAGGCAGACCTGGATCTTGTGTTGTTTTTGTAATACTTGTATTTATGTTTCCAAATCCAATCCGGATCAGATCTGGGGGGATAATAAAATACAGCTAATATTTGGTATTGAATGTTTAAAATGGAACAGTTTTATTTTTTTAGTTTAATTTTCATTAAGTTAATAGTTTTTATGTATTTATTCCGTGCCTCGCGACGCGTCGTCTCTATTGAATGAAGAAAAACTCATAAAAAAAAATTGAAATGATGGCGGCATTTGTTTGATTTCGAGAATTTTTAATTTTATTGAGTTTTTTCTGTAAATCTCAGCAGTGGTACCAACCTTTAAAATTAAAATATTGCTAGGGAAGTGTTCAAAAAATGGATTTCGAAATCCAAATCCAGAAGCAGACCTGGGTCTTGTGTTGCTTTGTATTACTTGTATTTATGTTTCCAAATCCAATCCGGATCAGATCTGGGGGAAAATAAAATACAGCTAATATGAATTTTTGTTGGCAATGTCCTTTTAATAAATCTTAAAATCATCCATGTTCCTACATTAATTTTAACTAAATGAAATAGGGGTATGTGAGCACTTTAGAATTCATTTCCGATCTGTTTATACTTCTTGAACATAGTCATGAGATTTTCAAAATAACCGCCATTTTGGTGGTGGATTTAGCCCAGCTGTCTATGTGTGCAATAAATGAGTGGTGGATTTAGCCCAACTGTCTATGTGTGCGTGTTTCAGCTTGTAGGCAAACCCGGATGACAGCCAAGATTCATATCTTGGTATTCAGTTTCTTTGGCCAAAATATAGAGTAGAATTATTATTCTAGTTAAAAAAAAAATTAATTCCGGCCCAAACTTCAACGTAAAATGAGTTTGAATTTTTTAATGATCATTGGTTAAGTAGTTCAATCATTAAAATAATCGGCCCTATCGAGGTAACCGTCGGAACGGACGCATCCTTCTTCGGAGATTCAATTTCGGTAGCTTTCATCGGAAGAAATTTTACAGAAACGCGAACGCATTGCGATGGATATAAATTTTGGATAGAGATGTGCAAATTATTCGATATATCGAAAATGCGATGTATTTTCGATAATTTTTTATAAAATAAACACCACAAGCGTTTTAAACCATAAAAAATTGTTGAGAGAGTGTAATTTATTATTTTTAAAAAATAATTTTTTCAATTATAATGCGCTAGGGTTTTTAAGAAATGTAATTAGATGCACCGATTTTTAAATCAAAACTATCGAATAAAGTCTCCTCCCTATTTCCAAATATATTTTTTTTGCTGTGTCAAAAAAAAAATACATTGAAGAAGAAATCTTTTGGAAGACAATATTATTTATTTGACTTAATACAACCAATAATAGAAATGGATAGTGTAAGATTATTTTTGGACGCTGAATCCAACGAGCTAAAAGCACGAAATAAAGAAAATAGGAGAACATTGCGAAACGAAAGCTACATATATACGCGAACTATCTGACGCGGCGTAAGTAAACTTGTCTTCTAATAAATCTTTTAATTCTACAATTCTCATCCAGATTCAAGAAAAACTTTTGCCTAAATAAAAATGCGCTTGCTTTTGTTTTGGAGCAGATTCAACACAAATACAAAACAAATCATTGGTCTGATTGTGTCACTCCGGAACATAAATTAGCAGCTTGCCTTAGATTTTTCGCCGAAGGAAACTACCAACATGGCGTTGGAAAAGATTTTGAATGTGCAGTTGCCCAGTCGACTTTTTTCAGTATTTTAAAGGAAACTTTAGATATAATGGAAGAGACCTTGTGCAACACCTGGATATCTTTACAGATGTCAGATGAAGAATGTCAACTGTCCAAAACATATTTCTTCGAAAAAACTGGTTTCCCTGGAGTGATTGGCTGTATGGATGGTACAAATAAATGCACCAGTAGAAAACAAACATCTGTTTTTGAATCGCAAGGGGCATTTTAGTCTTAACGTTATGATTGTAAGATGATTTGCCTATAAAGTACTATTTTTTTTAATTTTTGTTTTATTTTTATTTTAGATTTCCGACTACGAAAGAATAAGACCTGTTAATGCTAACTACCAGGGAGCAAATCACGACTCTTATATTTGGGCTTTGAGTCCTGAACGACGATATTTTAAAACAAATCATTTAAGTGGTTCAAGAAGTAACTGGTTGCTAGGTAAAAATATTCTTTTACAAAAACATAGACCATATGAATTTCGTTTTTTTTTTAGGTGATTCAGGATATCCGTTGGAGCCCTGGCTTATGACACCATTCAGGACTCCTACACCACAAAGCGCAGAGAGCCGTTTTAATGAATGTCACAGAAGAGCTCGTAACATTGTTGAACGTTCCATAAGATTATTGAAAAGCAGATTTCGTTGCTAGTTAGGTGCAAGACAGTTGCACTATGCACCTTTGAAAGCTGCACAAATTGTTAATGTTTGTTGCGCTTTACACAACATATGTTTACATTTTGATTCAAGTTATGAAATTTTCGAGCATGAAGATTTAAACAATATGGAAGAGGACCTGGAAATTCATGAAATTCAGAGAAATTTGCTTCGAAGCCAGGCAGCTATAATTCGAAATGAAATACTTCAACTCAACTTTAATGCATAAACATTTATTAAAAATAAATTTATTTATTAAAAACAAAAATATCACAAGCCTTCATGGTGTTCGTCTTTGGTTCTTAAAATTAATCTTTGAAAAAAAATCACTGGCCTCCATGGCGTTTGTCTTAATACTAATTTAAAACAAAAAAACAATTGCCTTAATGGCATTATTTTGGTTTTTAAAAATAAAAACAAAAATGAAAAAAAAACTAAAAATAAGTAAAAGTAAGTAAAAAAAATGCAAAAAAAAAATCATTCCATCAAAATGTTGGCTTTCGAAATTTCGAATTCCAATTTTCTTTTTTTCAGCTCGAGCTTCTGCAGAGCTATTCGCCTCATTTCAGTGTTGTGTGTTTGCATTTCTTTTAATTTCTCTTTTTATATTTTACGAACATCGTCGATTGAGCGATAAACCCTTTTTAAGGTTTTCGTTGTGTCCTTGTAAAAATTTTCTTGATTTTTGACTTGTTTCGAAAGCAAATGAATCGACGACAAAAGTCTTCGGCGTTTTGTTTTATGCTCGGCTGCGTTTTGATGCTGCATAGTTGGTGCTTGATTTTCCTCTCTTTCTTCATCAACGTCAGCGGTATTCGATGTGGATGATTCCGCCAGTGGCACTTGGTGTGATGTGCTTCCCGCTCCAAATGATGCTGCTCCAATGTCACTTACAGAGCTGCCAATATTCGTTAAGGCTATCACAGCGTCCCTTTGTCTTGGTCCCAATGAATTCAGCTGATTGGTTAGATCTTCCCAAAACACAGTCACGATTTCTGGTGTCCTTTTCGTGTAATTTTGTGCAATATCGGGATATTGGCTCAGCAGATTCACCATCCGCTCATACTGTTGAGAGCTTGTTTTTTCGTTCTGCCTGAAAACAAAAAGTCCATTATAAATAACACAAGTTAACGTAAATAAAGTTTATTTCTTTATTACTTACATTTTAATTAACTTTATCTTTAAAAACAAAATACTTGTCGGAGGACTTCGGAGAATTTTTTTTTTGTATCTGTCAAAAATAAAACCATTAGAAGTACTTAATCGCTAAGCATCGCATACAAATGGCATGCGTTAAATTTTGTCGGACAGAATTTCCGATCAGCTAATCGGAGAACTACCTCAAAGCAAAATGTCTCCGATTCGTAGGAAATCGGAGAAAATTCCGCTCCGACGGTTACCTCGATAGGGCCGAATAAAGGTAATTTTTTGTGGGAGGTTTTGCAGAAATTAATTTTTTTTTTGGCTGGAAATAATAATTAAGTCATAACCGTTATTTTATAAATAAATAAATAAATCTGGTGGCACATACGGCTTATGAAGAACCAGGGCCTATAGTGACTTACAACTGTCAACCATTCCTGTGTGCGTGTCTGCAGGAATGGAGGAGACCTACAGTTTATTTCCAAATCTGAACGGCTAAGCTGAGCGGCACTTTTCTATGACAAAAGAAACTCTTGGAGGGTTTGTCACTTCCTCGCAAGAGGCAGTAGCTCTGATAAAAACTTAAGGTGAAGGCGGCTGGTATTAACCCAGACCTCTGGCATGACAGTCCGACGCACTAACCATTACGCCACGAGCTATTACAATAACCGTTAAACTTTATTTTGGCTTACAAAAAAATACAAATTAAGCTTTCCCAACGTCTTAAATCAAACAATTAAAATTTTTAATGATCGTTTTCAATGATAGCTATAACAAAATAAAATGCACGACTGGATCGCACGAACTTGCTCTAGTAGTAAAAGTAAAAGAAAATGGAAACGTTTAAAGTTGTTTTTATTCGTTTTTAAACTAACTTTAAGTTTTAATTATTCGATTACGGAAATTCTTTCTTGTTTAAAATGTTAACAACACAACTGAGAGCAGTGTTTTTTTGAGAATCCAAAAACCCAGGATTTTTTTTTGACAACTCTTGGGGCTGTCAAAAATTTACGCGCATATAATGTAAGCTTTTGTACATGTCTCCGAGGATGAGATGCTGTGAGGCAAGCGTTGAGTTCATCTGCTAGTGTTTATTTTGGCATAACTGATAGAGTCTGTCGGAAGTCGCCTGCTAATAAAATAAGAACCAACGAATTTTGCATGTTTGAGTTTCTGCAAAATTCATATTCAATGGCAATTTGAGCGCCGAATGAGCTGTGCACCCTAATACCTGATGATGCAACAGCCAAAGAAATTCCATTTTGAGAGCTAATGAAGGGACCGACCCATAGAATCCGTCGCGTGCGTTGCGGCAACGGATTCGTTAACGTTGACTGATGAAACGGATGGGGGTGACCCAATGAATCCGTTGCGTTGTTTTGACATCTTAAGCTGTGTTCCTTTATTTTGAAATTCTGTGCATTTGTGTGAATTTCTACACAAAAGTTTATCAAAGTTTCAAAGTAAAAGAACACACATTTTAATTTATAAAGCTCTACTAACTATCAGTCATGGAACAAGCCTATTATTGACAACTGATGTCAACGGACCTGCCGGAGAGAAAAGTTAAAAGTTCAGCTACTTTTTGTGTTGCGTCCGGCGCATGCGTTACTTATGGGTTGCTTCCAATCAGAACGTGTGTATTTTATCGAGCTGTCACTTGTATACGTCGCGGCAACGGACGCAACGGATTCTATGGGTCGGGCCCTTGAGAAACGTGTTTCCTGTGCCACCATGTGCTTCAAGGAAAAACAGACCACCTCAACCGTTGACGCAAGTCGTCAGCATTGAATTGTTGTTCTCTTAATAAATCTCGATCAAAAAAGTCATTCTCAGAATTGAATTTTTTTCAGAAAATGAGTTATTATCGATGCTAACGGTGCTCAAATGCTCTCTGAATTTTTCCCAGAGATATTTAGGGTTTTATAGTGAACATGTACATATAGTCAAAATGATAGCGAATAATATTCTAATTTATCGCGGATGACAACAGATACAGGCCTTCAAAGTAATTTCCCAATGTTGATCATTTTCGAGTAAATTTTGTTTTTTGCAATGTCTGAAAGTCTGACATTCTACGCCATAGATCGTTCTCAAATCCATTTAGCCATTAACTCGCATTTTATTATATTATATTATTATTGATTGATTACTTAAAATTTTATTTTTTTTATTTTTAAACTACTGTCATATTTTTCTGTTTCTTAATTTTCTGATTGTTTTTTTTTATACAGAATTTAGTGTTAAAATTCAAATTTTGTTATTAAATTGGTGTGTAGTTGACGGATTTTACTAAAACCAATCCACAAGCCCTCCCACTAATAATATGAACCAAGTCTGTAAATTTCAACTGAATTGGTTTGACGGTTTGCTAGCCCATAAAAGACGAACACACAAACATTCATTTTTATATACATATAAAGAAGAAGAAGATTATAATAATTCATGATCTATTTTATGAAAACTCGTTTATTATTAAATTTCGATATTTCAGTGCGTTTTTCAGAAATTTGAAGAGTTGGGTGTAATTATCACCGTTGAGAATTTTTAAGAACTGGTCACGATTCAGCTGTTCACTCCCAAGAAATTGTCTTCTATATGACCTAAATAAAGGGCAAACTCCAACGAAATGGAAGGTATCTTCAGTGCCATCAAGATTACAGATTATACAATTACCAACAGATTCTCTGCTGAATACTCTAGCATTGATATTGAGCAATCCACACCGAGCTCTTAGCAGGCCTTAAACTGATGATTTGATATAATTGGGGGTCAGCAATTGTAACGATTTTTAAAATAATAAAAGCAAAAGATTTAGTTTTTTTTTTACATTATAATTTATTATATTCCTTGCCAGAATGTGTTATTTTTTGCTGGCCGAATTTCGGCCCCTGGGCGATACTAGTTAATTTTATTACGCTAATTAAAAACATAAATTAAGTTCACATAGCTAAAAGGTATCACTACATTCATTGACGGTTAGGCGATACGAAGTTCATAGCATGCAATACAGTATTCTATTTTCTATGAAAAATTTCTCGAAGATGTTTCAATTAAAATCAGCACAAACAATTACATGGAAAATAAAACAAAACGCACGACTGGATCGCACAAACTTGCTCTTATAGTAAAAGTTTCTTCAAATTTTAAAGATTGAGCGTATTAAATTTAAATAATATTTTATGGGAGCCTTAAGTTTAAACTAATATTTTACATTATAGAAATTTAAAAATTATGAAAAATCAACGTAATTCGAAATAAATTTATTAAAAAAGTCTTCTTAAATTGTTTTGGGAGCTAAAACAAGTACACTATCTGATTTCTTTAACTAATCTTATTTTTGCAGAAAAAAAAATTAAAATCGTAGAAGCGGTTTTTTTAAATTAATTTTTTATATATAAAATTTTGTAAAAATTTTTAAGAACAAAAATTGGTACACAATTTTTTAGTATTTATTTATGTTGAATTAAAAATTAAATTTCAAAAAAAAATTATCTACTCGATTTTTCAAAAAAAAAAAATTGAATTTTGATATGCAGTATGATTTCAACGTTTGCGAAGCTCTTGTATAAAAAAATTAATTTAAATCGGTTACACACATAATGAGATAGTCCAAAATAAAGAAAATGGTTCTATGAGAGGTACCGTTAATAATGGTTAACTGTAAATTTTGTTTTTGGTAGATCGTAGACCATACTAATGTTAGTATTTAGAACAATTTTAATCAAAATCGTAGGAGTCGTTTTCGACAAAATTTATATTTTCTATAACGATTTTTTAACATTTATATGGAAGGTAGTAGCCGTGGCGTGATGGTTAGTGCGATGGACTGTCATGCCGGAGGGCTAAGGTTCGATCCCCAGCCTCGCCACCTATTTATTTAAAAAAAAAAACGGCTACTGCCTCCTGCGAGGAATTGACAAATCCTCCAAGAGTATCTCCTGTCACAGAAAAGTGCCGCTCGTTAGCCGTTCGGATTCGGCAATAAACTGTAGGTCCCCTCCATTCCTGCAGACATGCACACAGGAATGGTTGAGAGTTGTAAGTCATTAGGCCCTAGTTCTTCATGAGCTGTTGTGCCATCAAATTAATTAATTAATGGAAGGTACCGTTAATTTTGACTATAAGAAAAAGTTTTTTTCAAAATATTTTAGATAATGTTAAAAAGCCCCCTGTCACCAAGTTTCATAAAAATCAACCAATTCGTTTTCGAAATACATATTTGGTTTTCAAAAAAAAAATTTTGAAAATCGAAAAAAAAGTTTTTGGAACACAAAACTATTCAAATTTTTCAGAAAATTCTCCATAAAAAAAAATATCAAAATCAGTCTATTCCTTTTCTAGAAAAACGAAAATAAAAAAAAAATGGTTCTATGGGAGGTACCATTTAAAACCATTTTTTGGAATTTCAATTTTTACAAAAAGGTAGCATATACCTAATAAAATATATTTTTTTTTTTTTAAGAAAAATCTGTCGAGCCATTTTTGGGAAAAATAAGATTTTCAAAAAATGGTAAAAAAAAAATTATATGGCAGGTATCGTTATTTTTGGTCCTAAAAATAAAAGGAAAAAAACGTGTCGGGGTAATATCCCGAAAACACTTTATACCAAGTTTAATTAAAATCGGCCCATGGGTTTAGGTTAGGCTGTAGGCGAGTCCACAGACAGACAGGCAGACATACGGACAGAATTTCGAGACCCACTTTTTTCGTCTTCCCTATCATCGTAATGTCAAGTTTGATTGTTATCCCGAGTTCAATTTTTTTACGAACCCAAAACTTGCCATATAGTACCTATGTATCGCAAGTAAAAATATATAGCAGTTCTAGAACTATAATTCTACAAGATACCTATTAAACCGTGAGCTGGTGAACGTTTTGCTCAAAGAGATTTATACCGCCACAAACTTTGTGAGCATGGCATTTATATCAGTGCAAAACATGCCATCAACCTTTCAGGGATATCGCGGGCCTAACACCACCAAAATGCACTTTGAAAATGCAAAGATAAGGAGCGAAGTTAAAGTGTTTTATACCGCTTCAAATTTTGTGAGCATAATGCTTAGATGAGTCCAAACTAATTTCAATCGGTCTGCCAGTGATACTGCGGCCCTAACACCTGCATAATGCACTTTGAAAATGCAAAAAAAAAAAAAATCGTTCTTACCGCTCCAAATTTTTTTCTTAAGTACGTCGTTAGTGGACAAAATCAATTTTATCAATTTGGTAGAAAAACCTAAGCCCTAACACTTTCATAATGCACTTTCAAAATACAACAAATTTTTTTTTTTTTAAATCACTCCAAAAGTTATTCACATACAATTTGTATTTGTCCAAACTAAATTTCGTCGGTCTGCCAGCGATACCGAAACCCTAACACCACCATAATGCACTTTAAAAATTAAATGTTTTTCAAACAGCTCCAATTTTGTTCATATATAGTTTTTATCCATCCAAACTGAAATTTAACGGTCTGCCAGCGATACTCCAGCTCTAACACCACCATAATGCATTTTCAAACTGCAAGACAATGAGCGAATTAAAAGTATTTTATACCGCTTCAAAGTTTGTGATCATAATGCTGAGATATGGATTTTTTGAAGCTGGGAAAAAACTTTTTATTTAGCAACTTTTATGTACGTGTGGCATAAATAATAAAATAAATAAAAGGCCATGCATTTAGTATACAGTGTGTTTTTGGATAAGATGCGTCAATATTTTGAGGCTTGTAGTTTGGCTGGAGAAAAGAAACAAATCGTACCTGATGAGGTGGGATTATTGCCTCCTGTTTAGGGGGGAGGCGAAATTAAGAAAATTGTGATGAAACCAATTCTTTTTCGAAATTTTACGTAGTTCAGTAATATTTTTGTTTTTAGCCTCTAAATTTTTAGTCAAACACTGCCCAGTTTTTCTGTGAGTTAAACCAGAGTTCGATAACTCTGGATATAAATTTATTTACAGTTAATATTTAATACAATAAAATTCTGCTCATTCTGCTTTTCCAAAGAAACATTTATTACCAATATTTACGCAAACTAGAAATTTTTAGGCTTACAATAGAAATTAAATAAAAGCTAATCTCAGCAAAGCAGAGGACATTTTTAGCTGTTTTCTTAAGAAAACTCATTTGGCTTAATTCAAATTTAATTTTCTATTTTTGATTTTATGTTTATTTCATTTTTGGTTCTGCTTTGATCGTAATAAGATCTTTTCTTATTGAGATTTTAAAAATCTTATCACATGCTTCTTCAATTCTCTTTCCAATAAATTATTCCGTATTATAAAAAATAATGTAAAACTCAGATCAAATTTATAAAAAAACACTGTTTTACAAAATATTTTGAAAAGCAGAATATTGAAAAGCAGAAGTTTGAAAAGCAAAAATTTGAAAAAAGATTTTTGACCCAAGCTGAGTTTTGACTCCAACCCGATTTTCTCAAAAGTAATAACACACCTTTCACTTCTCCTAGGTCTAGTGTTCATTTATTTTTTTGGTTGATGCTCAAATTTGTGATAATGTCATTGAAAAATTTTGACTAATAAAAGCAATAAATTAATGTGATAAAGCAACATACTCTGAATGGAACGCAAAGCACGAGCAAGCGGCGCCAGTAATGCCTTTTGTATGGGATAGCGGAAATAATACTACAAAATCTGAACTATGAAATGGAGAGCAATAAAATTGCACGCATGTTTGGATTGGACTTACCAACAGTTCAACAAAATGTGGTTAAAAAAAAGTCAATGGAAGACAAGTTATTGACATTTTAACATTGAAAATGTTTATAGGATCGTTTTGATAGAGTTGTGGTGTTACCAAAATGATTAAATGAAATAAATTAAATAAATTCAATAAATCATAAATGAACTCCATTTTTGGTTGGTGTTACTAAAGAAATGACCGAAATGATTGAAATGAACGCATGAATTTAGAATAAGAAAAATTAACTCCAGCGTATAGGGGGACAACTATCAAATTTTTGGTTGGTGTTACTAAAACAATACAAGAATGATAAAAATAAACAAACGAACACAAGCGATGAATTACAGCAGGCGTAGGCGAAGGTATACGGGGAAAAAACGAAGAAAGAAAAGTATTGTTCGTCGTCAACAGGCAAGCTTCAGTGGAGAATGGTATATTCAAAAAGAGAAAAAAAAAAAAACAACAACAAGGTATTCAGAAGAAGACAAATGAACAAACAAGGCAAGATTTTTGTATGTTGTATATGTATATTGTGTGTATGCATCTACATAGTTATGGAGGTAGGTAGGTTGTGATTTTGTGAAAATGAAAATGATAGGTATTTATTTTTATTCCATACAGAATACAATGCGGTTTTACAAGAAAGGCCAGTGATGCAGTTGAGTGTGCAAGCAGGAGTAGAGCTTGCTTGAAATCGATATACCTATGTAATATGAAGGACAACAAAAAATATGCCAGAGCATGTTTTTTTCTAGCAACACTATTAAGACGAGATTAGATTAGAAATCAGTTTTATAAGAAATACTAGTTACGACTTAAATATTTCAGTAAAATGGATCATAATTGAATGGGCTCTAAATAATAAACCGTGCATGATATTACCTAAATATTTACGTGGACTATAAATAATGAACCCATATATTCAACAGACTTCAAAAAATTGAGAATATAGTTACCTACTGTATGGTTAATAATTTAGGATCCATAACTTTAAGGTTAATTTCACTGCAATATTTAAGTCATAACTAAATTTTAATTATTGGTAAGGCCCATTGTGCATATTTTTTGTATATTTACGTTTAACGTGCATATTTTGCCGTATTTTTGTATATTTTTCATTAAAATCATAACTTGTTCAGTGTCTTCTAATGTTTATTCAATAAATAATAAAGGTCTATAGGGTAGGCATTACCAACAAATTAAAACATAATTTCAGGTTATGGCTTAAACAAGAGGTATAGATAGCTTTTAAAAATTTAGAAAATATTAACCTAAAAGTAAAAAAATCATGTTCCCAGTAATTCTGACTTTTTTTGTTAGCCACGAGAACAAGCTCGTGGGAATCACTCGTGTAAATTTTGTTTTTTTATTTTTGGTATAATTAGGGTTTGTTTCACAATGTCTGATTAAAGTTCCCCATAAACTATCCGACACATAAATTATCCGTAACTTAAATCCTCTCATTAAAAAACTTTGCGTTTCACAATCATACATTTATGTGTCGATTAGCTGTTGTCAGTTATTCCAGTTTTCCAAAAAAATTGACTGATCTGGGGGCACGGTAGTGCCCCCTGCCAAGACGAGCAAAACGAGCGGCGGGCACTACCTATATTTTCTCGTAACGCTTCGTCGGATTTTCAGGCCCTCATAACTTCGATCTGGATAGAGCTAGAGAGCTCAAATTTTCAGGATTAGGTGTAGTCCGCGGGCTTACAAAATACACCAAATTTCATATTTCTGGCTTTTATACTTTGGGTGTAATTCATACCAAAAAACGTCGATTTTGTCACTGACCACTCACTCATCAAAACCTAAAGGGTACTTCCCGAAGTCCTAGAAAGCTGAAATTTGGAATGTAGACTAGGATTTGCACACAAACAACAAAAAAATTAAGAAATCTATAACTTTCACCCTCCAACACCCCAAAAATGGGGGTTCATAATAAAACATCAAAGACAACAACAATTTTCACAATGCACACAAAACAATGCATATAACCCGCCTATACTTGACGTAAGGGTTGTTTTTTTTTATTTTTTACTCACAAACACAAAAAACAACGCACAATATGTCTTTGCTTGAAATAAGGGTTGTTTATGTATTGTATGATCTTCACCACAATTGGTGGAAAAATTGTCGTGCCGGTATCGCTATGACGTATCCTTGGAATTATATGTTATATGTATGTATGCATATGTGTTTATATTCAGGGGTGTGCGATAGGAAAAAATTATGAACTTTCAACTCTCTTCGGTCAAAAAAAAATTATAAGAGATTTTTTATTGACGACTATTTTTTTAAGGTTTACCCTAATTATTGCGAAGTTAAAAATATACGGGTTACTGTTAATCAGAGCTGTAAAATTTCAAGTACAAGTACCAGTACAGTACCAGTACCGGTACTTGTACTTGTACTTAAGTACCCTGGTACTGGTACTTACGAGAAGGCAAGTACGAGTATTTTTCAAGTATTTGGGTACTTAAGTACTTGAGCGGTACTTCAAGTACTTTGATAAGTACTTTCAAGTACTTCAAGTACTTTCAAGTACTTCAAGTACTTTCAAGTTCTTCAAGTACTTTCAAGTACTTCAAGTACTTTCAAGTACTTCAAGTACTTTCAAGTACTTCAAGTACTTTCAAGTACTTCAAGTACTTTCAAGTACTTCAAGTACTTTCAAGTACTTCAAGTACTTTCAAGTACTTGAGCAGTACTACAAGTACTTGAGAAGTATGGCCGGTACCTACTTTCATGTACCTTCTAGCCCATGGAGTACCTAATATTTGTTTCAATTTCAACGTCAATTTATACAGGGTGATTTGCAAAAAGTGTGACAAAAAAGCTAGGGCGTGTGGGTTAGACTTAGATGAGTAAAAAGTCGTATGGCAAGGGTGTCTATTTCCCTCGTTCAGGCGGGAGAGCAGTTTCCAAAAAATCATCTAAAACAGAAAAAAATTATTTAAAAATAACTAATACCTACGAAGTCATACTATAGCATTTCGAAAAGCCAAAGATCTATTTTTTAATTTTATTTTTAAATAAAGTTGTTCGAGTGAATAGTTTTTCAAAACTTAATTTTCAAATCAAAATTTTGAAGAAAAAAAAATGAAAACAAAAATTTCAATCTTATTTTTTTTAAACTTTACGATTCAGCGCAAATTTTAGTTGCAGCGGTCTAATGTCCAAACATTAAAACGAAATGGTTTAAAGTATTTAACGATATGCCTCATAATTGTACCATCGATGACATTCATGCATTAGTACGGAATAAAGCTGAACAAGAGGCGGAGGTAACTGGATGTTTAGAAGTTGATGTGGGGATTTATACTGAAAGTGCGGTGGGCGGTTTTCCCGGAAAAAAAGAAGATTTTTATGATTTTGATGACGGTTAGTATTTGAATAAGAATAGTATTGAGGGTCAACCCTTGTCAGATGACCAAACCTTGTAACGTGGTAAATCGTATTCGCGTAAAAAAAGCTAGAGCATGTACAGGTTGGGTCGAGACAAGAAAAAACTCGTAAAAGTTCGAACAAAAGAAAATAAGCGAGGAGTGTTTGTAAGGAAAGGGGTTTGTAAGGAAAGGGGTGGGGGTGTAGGGAAAAGGGGTGGGTGGTGTGCGCGGTGAGGGGTCCCTCCCCCCCCGTGGGGGAGAAGTGCGAGGGAGAAATAAAAATGGTTTTTTGGTGGCATTGACGGCCGCAAAGTTTTTCAAATAAAATCGAACATGCATAGACTATTAGCACCACTAAAGGAGTCTGATGATCGGCCTGGTGACCGTGAAATAGCTATAACTCCAGCCTATAAAACTTGGTGGTAGTTTACTCAAGTTGTTGTTTTTTCATTCAAACCTTCAATATTAATATGATGGTGCGGAAGTTTTGCAGCCTACACTGCGCGTGTGTTATCACACAAAACCCATTCAAAATGGTTAAGCATAGAATTGTAAGTATTACGGTTGTTTTTTAATATTTTTTCAGTTATAAGTAAAGTTCTTTACAAAATTGCCCCTCCCACCGAAACGGAGGAAATAGACCCCCTCCCATATGGTTTTTTTTCAACCTGTACACATTCTAGCTTTTTGTCACACTTTATGTGAATCACTCTGTATAAGCAAGAAAACATAACCGTTTGACGAGCGCAAGTTATAAAAAAAAAACATAATTTCAAAATTTGGTCATCCGAAATAGAATTACCCTGATGCATTTAGGTATGTATATATAAACTCAATACATTTTTTAGATTCTACTTCATTGCCAACTGCTACATCAAGTAGTAATTCACTGTCACTGTCCAAAAAAATTGAATATGAATATTCCACCTACATAAATGACCCGAGCGTGGGAAACGGAATGACGATGCTGGACAAATATCCTATTCGAAAAAAATTGTCTATGAAGTTGAACACGCCTCTGACTTCTTCAGCGCCTGTTGAAAGGCTTTTTTCATTTGCTGGTCTGGTAAATTCTCCAACACGTCATGCCCTAACTGACCAACATTTTCAAAAATTAGTTTTGTTAAAAGCTAACTCGACTTATTTAAAAAGTATCAATAAAAATTAATTAATAAAAATTGAAACACAAAAAAGCATGTTATCATTTGTATCTATACAAATTGTGCAAAAGACTAAATTAAAGTACTTTGAACCGAAGAACTGATAAATTACTTGAAAGTACTGGTCAAGTACTTGAAAGTACTTGAAAGTACTTGAAGTACTTGAAAGTACTTGAAAGTACTTGAAGTACTTGAAAATACTTGAAGTACTTGAAAGTACTTGTCAAAGTACTTGAAGTACCACTCAAGTACTTAAGTACTCAAGTACTTGAAAAATACTGGTACTTGCCATTTTTAAATATCAGTACCACGGTACTGAAGTACAAGTACCAGTACCTAGTACTTGTACTTGAGAGGACTGAAGTCCTGAAATACTTAAGTACTTTACAAGTCTGCTTTTAATACTATATATTATATTGCTTAATAATTATGTATAGGTAAAAAGGTATATGATTTTCAAGTACATTACTGATGTTTTGCTAAGAGGCTTAGCTCAATATAAAGGTTAGGTTGTAGGTAGTTATTTAATTCCTAGGTTATACATATGCCTATTGCTACAATATAAACTGTGAAGTAGTTTTACTAGAAGCAGGGTTTCACAGTTAAGTATTTATAAGGGAGGTTCAAGTATTTTTCTTACGGATAATAGGTGATCCTACAAAAAGAAATGAAATCCCACCAAAAACATTTCATGTAAAAAAAGGTCGCCAAGACTCACATGCACATAACGCTTTCGCTGTGAAAAAGTTATGAGATCTCATGAAGAGCCAAGCCCATAACTCCACAAGGCCTAACTCCACAAGACCTAACTCTACCAACCCTACATCGTGGTCAAAAAGTATGGCTTGGCCGTTTCATAAAACTTTTGCATACCAAAAATCTATGGAAGTTTCTGTGTTTCGGCTGCGAAACGGCCAAGCCATACTTTTTGACCACGATGTAGGGTTGGTAGAGTTAGGTCTTGTGGAGTTAGGCCTTGTGGAGTTATGGGCTTGGCTCTTCATGAGATCTCATAACTTTTTCACAGCGAAAGCGTTATGTGCATGTGAGTCTTGGCGACCTTTTTTTACATGAAATGTTTTTGGTGGGATTGAAAATATTCAATCAAATAATTATTAATTTAATTCTTAAATGTGAATTTTGAAGTGTCTTAGATAAACTTTTTAGACCGCGAAGTGGACCGAGGCCCGTGGTATCGTTGCAAATTGATATAATTCAGTTTTAACCGTTAGAAATTGTGCGTGGATAAGTGAACTTGAGTGGTTAAATGATTTTTTCATTTTGAAAGTGCGTTTTTGTGGTGTTTGGGGTGGTATTGTTATCGTGAAGTAAGTGATTTGGTCATAACGCAAAATACACGATTTCTTCTCGTCTCCGTCATACAAATATTCGTCATATGTAAGTCCAAACTATTAAATTTATGCATTTGTTGTATAAGTCACATTGACAGCTGTAAATATTTTATTTGCCAGTTTAATTTGTTAATCAGCACTTCAACTGGCCTGTAAAATATTCAGAACTTTAATTGCCACTTAGACCTATTCAGATATTGTGAAACGTAAATGTGGTTTTTAAATGCCGAATAAGTTCCAAATAGCTTAAATGAAACTTTAACCAGACATTGTGAAACAAACCCTTAATGTCTTAAATAAACCCATGTAGATGAATTTAAACGATTCACCATTATAAAAAAAATGCATGTACCTATTTCAAATAGGTTTTAATGGCTTTTAGCCCCAGCAAATTGACGTTATGTTCGACAATCCCACTTGTACACTACATATTTTTTTTTGTTTTTAGATTTAACGTGTATAAAGCTAGCATATACACATTAGCATAATCAATTAATCAATTAAAACCATAACTAGAATTTTGTGCTCTTTTTGTGCTATTTATGTGTGGAAGTCTCGATTTTTGTGCTAGCATAGTTTTTATTTTATGTAAATCTATGCTACTAATATTAAGCTAGCAAAACTTCTAAACTGCTCAACATAATCAATTGAAATAAAAACTAGAATTTTGTGCTATTTGTGTGCTATTATTGTGTGGCAGTCCCGATTTTTGTAACAAAACTTCTAAACGGCCCAGCATAATCAATTGAAAGAAAAACTAAAATTTGGTGCTATTATTGTGTGGCAGTTACGATTTTTGTGCTAGCATAGTTTTGTTTTATGTTTTGCTAGCTTTATATGGGTAGCATAACTTTGTATACAAAAAAAATATGCTAACACAAAAATCAGGACTTCCGCACAAAATAGCACAAAATTCTAGTTATGGTTTCAATTGTTTATGCTTATGCGTATTGTATATGCTAGCTTTATAGACGTTTAGATTTATGTCGTTCTTTTTAGTGCAGTTTTTAAAAATACATTACATAGGTATACATACCTACATAGAATATATTTTTACAAGCAATATTATAAGCTTAATTATAAGCGCTTAAAACTGTTTTTAGGGCATATTTTTGATTGCCCTAATACATAGGTATGTGAGTTTTGATATCAGATTTTTTGGTTGAATAGAAAAGTATGATGGGGTTAGTTAAAGAAAATTAACAATATTTATTTTTTGCCAAATGGAAAGTGACATTAAATACTTACACCTAGAAACTTCAAAACTTATAATAGTGTTTGAAACAGCTTATTACGTTTTAATTAATTTGTAAAGATTGTAAAGATTAGTCATGTTTTTTGTTTATCTAGCGAAATAAAGTCCCCATGGTTACTCTATGAGTGAAATCTGTAAATTTTTTAGTATTATAAGGTTGTTTTTATTTTTAAGAAAAAAATCAATAATTCTTCAACTCAATATCATTTAACCTGGTTAGTGTATGGTATGAAGTCCTTCCTTGATCTACCGCAAGCAGAAACATCTGTATGGTCATCACTGCCACTTGTTAAGTGAAGTGAATCACCAACTCATCACATTACCAATTACTATGGGGCTTATTGCGGATGAAATAGAATCTTGTCGAATAGAGTTAAAGTCTACTATCGTTATTTTAAAATTATATTTTCGGTAATATTTTTCTATTTGACTTTTAATATTTGTACTGAATATTTAATATTTTTTTCTATTTGAAAGAAATTTCAATTCTATCAAGAATTTTGATCGACTTTTGTCGAATAGACTTTTTTCGAATAGACTCTCGCAATAAGCCCCTATATATTTTTTTTATAAAATTTGGAATTTGGCTACTCCCTTACCCCGAGGCCACCCAGGCAAGTACTGGCAAAGCAAGTTGGGTACATACACTGCCTGCCAAATTCGTATCTGTGTACTTGCTGTGACGTAGGCGGCACGCAACTTGCCGAGTAACTTGCTTCTACGTTCTGTTTTTCTCTACTATTAGTGCGAGATGTGGTGAACGATTTGCTCAGAGCTTTTCATACACACCGCTGCAAATTTGTGGGCATGCCACTTTTATGATTGAAGAATAATCAAAATTAAAAATGTGATTGATGTATTGGTTAAACAAAAAAATTAAATCATTTGGGAAGAATATTCGATACAAAAAATGACGAAAGTTCACTTTAGTTAACTCAATTGAGAAAAAGAACGTACTACTTGCTTTGCTACTTGCTTCGCTACTTGCTTCACAACTGGCTTGGAAAAAGGCGAGCAAGTAGACGAGCAAGTTGCTTCGTTTTATATGTGTTAGTAAAAAATTGAAAGTGTATTGCAACTTGCTTGCCAGTACTTGCTCGTGTGGCCTCAAGGTTATAAACCTTTGTCTAAAATGAGAAAAAAAAATTAAGCTTATGACTTAATTGATATCCGGTCCGGACCAAAAAATTCATATCGGCTCACACGTTCTCATGAAATATCAAATCCGTAAGCCAGCAGCGAGACATTATCAGTAATTGTGAATTCAGCCAAGGCCATCTGGGTCGCCTCAATTTGTGCCCAGTATTGGCTGATTGTTGTTCTACGCAACTCCCAAAGATGTTTGTTGTTGTAGCATTGACATTTTCGATGTTGCGTTGCAGTGCACCTATCAGGTACTGCAGACGTCTTTTTAATGGAACCGTATTGATGTCGCTATCTGGTTGGGAGTCATCAACAGACATTGTTTGGAGATGCGCTGAGGGGGAAGTTGTGCCTTCAGTCTCCGAAGGTTTTAGGACCATGTTGGTGGATTGGTCATTTGGCGAAGGGGGATTAGTGGATGCACTAATCTTTGGTTTGGAATCGCCTCTTATTGCAGGCGATTGATGTTTGATAAGAATAGAGTTTTATGTTCTTTGTAGGCCAACCGGACTACATCGAAATACCCCTTTGTAAAGTAGGGATGATCGAGTTGAAGTGGGTGGGAGTTCCGGATGTCACAGTTCGTGACAGGATGCTATCCAAACAAAAAACATAATATGAACTTAGACAGAGTGACTTTTAAATATCCTAAAATAAGGAATTCAAATTTTCAATTATGGTTTTCAATGATAAGATAACTATAACTGGCCCCTAAAATACATTTTAAAAAGTACTGCCAGTTGAAATAATTCAGGGACGTAAAGAGCTCACTGATGCCAGAATTGAGCCCTTCATCTTGCCACAGTGTTGCCAGAAACACCGATTTATCGTATTTCTCCCGATTTTCAGAGGTATTTTCGATACACCGATTTTGGCCCTTTCTCCCGATTTTTGTAAATATTATATTCGCCACTTTTGAAGTTACATAATTAATAAATTTATTAAAAAGAATCACCTATATCTTAACCTTTCTGTACCTAACTTACAATATCCAATTTTTCATTAAATGACAATTATCATGAAATCGGTTCTCTTCTTTCAAACGCAGCGTATTAATCTGTAAATTTTTCCCATAGTTGTCGCACTGTCGCGTCGTCTATTTTTATGTTTTGGTGCGGTTTCGCTGGTAGTTTAGCTCTTCTTTATCTCCCTTATTATTAATTGATGTTTCATTTAAGGCTGGTTTCCAATGCCGCGTTGGGCGTCGCTTTGACAGATTTTTCTTTCAACGCGAAAGCTCACACATAGCAATTTAAGCAAATTGTTTACAATGACGCGTTGGGTATTATGTTACGATTTGGCACCTATTAGCATGTACACAAACCAACGTAACATAAGCTGCCTCGAAGTTAAAGTTGAAAAAAATCAACTTTAGCGTGCGTTTTGACAGTTAAACTAATGTTCGAATTCCTTTCAACAAAAAAATCGATTTATTTAGAAGAAAAAATAGGGTTTTCTGGACAAATTCCTTTTAATGAAAGAAAAAAATCGATTTTGTTTAAAAAATAATGAAATAGTTTGTTGAAAGGAATTCGAAATTACAGTTATGTAGGTTCATTTTGATTTTCAGATTCTCTGCAAGTCGTCTGTCATGTCGACGCGTTCGTAAAGCTTGTAAACGTATACGTAAGCGTCTCTAACGCGAACGCGCCATTGGAAATCAGCCTTTATAGGCTACTTGCACGAAAGTTTTCTGACAGCACTAACCTCTGATTTAATAAATAATTGATGGTTTTTTCACTGATTATGTAGAACCAAATCACGCTGTAGCAAAATATTTTTTTTTTTAAATTATCCTCACCACCTGCGTTTTGTTAATCGTGAAAAAATATTCTTATCCACTTGTTAAGTATTTTCCGTTTTTGTAATTAAAAATCGTAAAGCGTTTATTTATTTATCTAAACTCGAATTTTTATCTTCTGTTTGTTTCGTCCGAGTGGGCCTTAGAAGACAGATATGACAGATATGACATAGTAGATATGTACATTTTTGTTAAACTTCTAACCAAATGTCAACTGTGTTTAAGCACTATTATTGCTTTCAAAAATCAATATGAATTTAAATAAAACTAAGAAAAACAGGTATTTTAATTTAAACAAAAGAAAATAAATTTAAAAAAAAAAAGTAAAATGAAACAATGAATACTAATTCTTATCTTTAAAAAAATTGCGATTTGCTCAATTTTTTTTTTTAAACTGATTCCCCGATTAACCCCGATTTTCGATGTGCTAATCTCCCGATTTCCAAAAATATTTTATGGCAACACTGTCTTGTCACCTTTTTATTTCAAGGCTCTTTGTTTCAAGGCTATTTCACAATGCGAAATGAAAATGAGATATCAGCCAGCACTTCACATCTTCACTTACCTACATTTTTTCTTCAATTTTCGGCGGTCGTGACGAGACTGTTAAAAATTCGTTTTAAAGAGAGAACAGAGAACAACTGCGAAAAGATCTCGCCACACTGACGTCTCACCACATTGTAAAACAGGCCAGAGTTGCTATAAGCACGGTTGGTCATTTGTGACCAAATTTGGTCATAACTTTTTTACTTGGTCGCATGGTCATTTTTTATTCCATTTGGTCATTTTATTTTAATATTGATTTTATAAAAATATATTTGTTTTTATTAAGTTTACTTTGATCTCATTTTAAAATGCTCTGAGAAGTTATTATTTTTATGTTTTTTTATTTATGATTCGTTACTTTATTTATTTATGTTAGTCTAATTAAATTAAGTTCATTAGGTACCTACTTTGTGAATTTGTTTGTATCTGTTTTTTATTCTTTTAGTTTATTTATTAAAGCCTCGTTTATAGATCGAAGCGAAGTTTTCATACAAAAAAAAGCTTTTTTCCAGGCGTGAAAAATACAATAAAATTGAATGCAATTATTTAAGCGAAAAGGGAGAAGAAATTTCTTGCGAAATAAATATAATTCAAAGGACTTATCTAAACTAAATATAAAATTAAATTAATTTTGCTTTGTACACCTTTCGACGCGAGATTTATTTATATTTCATTTTGGTTTGAATTTCACTTCGCATTGATGTATAAACTAGACATAATTGGTCGTATTAATAAACACTGTCTAACTTTAGACAGCCGTCCAAGTTTGAAAAAAGCCTTTCTAACTTTTGCTAAAGTGATCTAACTTTGTATCTCACTTAAGACAACGTAATCGATTGTCTAAACCTTGACAAATGCAATATTTTTTTTTATTAAATAAAGCATATTTCCGACTGTTTCGAAATACTTAGACATAGTTTAAACAGTCAAAAACCTAATTAATACGACCAAATACATACAAAAATAATATGTCATCTGTGTAATATGAAGAATATGTTAAAATAAATGTGATGAATTCATTGTTTTCTGTGTTTAGAGTTTAGAGGTTCAAATATTTCGGACTCAAATTATTTTGGTCATTTTTAGCTACAGTTGGTCATTTTTGTTTTTAATTTTGGACAAAAACTTTATTTTCAAGTGGCAACCGTGGCCATAAGATCAGATTTGTCTGCATTTTGATCCAATTAGCTACAAACTTTATATTATAATCCTAAAATGTGCACGGCAGATTTTGTCTCCAAACATATTTGTTTGTCTTAAGAAATATTGTCACAATTAGTCCACAGTTGTCATCGCCTCAGATCTCCAAAAATTAGGTACTTACCTTAAGTAGATAAGGATCGATGTTCTGAAGCTTTCAACTTTTGTAAACGAAGTTATTGAAAATTTTACAACATGAATAAGTAGGTATACCTACATACGTTCAAAATTAATGATTCAAACAAACTAAACCACAATCTAAAGTTTTTGTAATTTATCTTGAATTGTCATAAATATGAGTTACCAGAAATTTTATTAAAGAAAAATGTTTTTAAAAATACAAAAAATAATGAAATCGATGATATTGTCATCAATGATGGTATTATTTTTTGTGATTCAGATTAAATGTTTAGAATATACCCATCTGCCATCTATAGATTACATTACTTTTATGTTAATAATGAGACTGAATAGCTGTTTTTTGTTTTCAACTATTTAGTTTTGTGAAGCTGGTTTCACACATATTCGGTTTCATATAAGGTTCAGTCTGAATTCAATTCGTTTTCAGTCACAACTTAACTGATAATTTTTAATACAAAAAATACCAACAAATCTTATTACGATGTTGGAAATTCAAAATAAAACAAAAACACATTACGTATTCGGTTTCATTCGGTTCGATCTACATATATTCGGTTTATTTTCAGTAGCAACTGATAAGGCTTGTTTCACGCGTATTCGGTCTATATTTTTTTTGTTTTCGATCTCATCTAAGAGATTTCACAAACACACGGTTCAAATCAGGTAGATAACATATTTTCAATACAAAAAATGATCATGTCGATTATGGAATCCGCAAAACAGCATCCGCAATGATTCGCAGTGTAGTGCTCTCTTTTCTATTCAACGATTTGCTATGGAAAGAAAAGAGAACAATATCTTGCGAATCACTGCGGATCCACTATTGCGGATTCCATAATCGACATGAATAACAAACCTCAGGACGATGTTGAAAAATCAAAATAAAACAAAAACAAACCGAATATAAACCGTATGTGTGAACGCTACGATTAATTTGTGCGCCCTAGCCCTAGATCCGAATACCAGAAATACTAGAATTTTGTACTCTTTTTGTGCTATTTTTGTGTGAAAGTCTCGATTTTTGTACTAGCATTATTTTTGTTTTATGTAAATCTATATGTTACCTTAATATTAAGCTAGCAAAACTTCTAAACCGCTTAGCATAATCAGATGAAATAAAAACTAAAATTTTGTACTCTTTTCGTGCTATTTTGTGCGGAAGTCCCGATTTTTGTGTTAGCATAGTTTTTTATATGCAAAGTTATGCTACCCATATAAAGCTAGCTAAACAAAACAAAACTATGCTAGCACAAAAATCGAAACTGCCACACAATAATAGCACACAAATAGCACAAAATTCTAGTTTTTATTTCAATTGATTATGTTGAGCAGATTAGAAGTTTTGCTAGCTTAATTAATATTAAGGTAGCATAGATTTACTTGAAACAAAAACTATGCTAGCACAAAAATCGAGACTTCCACACATAAATAGAACAAAAAGAGCACAAAATTCTAGTTATGGTTTTAATTGATTATGCTAATGTGTATATGCTAGCTTTATACACGTTAAATCTAAAAACCAAAAAAAATTATGTAGTGTACAAGTGGGATTGTCGAACATAACTGTCAAAACGATCCTATAAACATTTTCAATATTAATTATGTATTCCCCGATTAACACCGATTTTCGATGTGTACTAGCCGATTTCCAAGCATATTTTATATCAACACTGCCACTGCCATAGAGATAGAGAATCAGTTTGTGTTTGTTCTTCGACGGGTTTGCACTTCTAATCGAAAAACATTTTAAACGTTAAATTTAAGTTTCAATTATTCTTTTGCAAATAAGTTTAGTGTTGTAATTGATTTTTTTTAAATTGTTGTACAATAATTAAGGTGATATATTCAAAGCGCAGCCAAAAAGCGAATGTTTTATAGGACAAAGTGAGTACCTTTGTATGTATGCATTTATGCAATAACAATTCTTCAAATTATTAATACTCTTTGGTATATAGAGCATTACCTATTAGATATTTAAACACTTATGTGCATGCAAAATTGTATAGATACCTTCTTCTAAATAAATTAATATTTCTGTTAGAAATATTATAAAAAATCAAATTCAATTCGACAAACATGGAATTTTTTACGAATTGAATTAAATTTTTTTGGAATGAAAAATAAGTTTAAGTCGAAAAGAGCATAAGCAATTAAGAGATAATAATATGTAATGCATACATATGTAAACAGAGTACTAAATAATCTTGTCCTGTATTTTTTTTTATTTTGGAAATAAAATTCACGAACTTGCTCGTGACCACGCTGGGATTTTAAAGCCTAAAATTAAATAAAATTTGCTAGCACGACAGCTCGTGTAAAACCAGGGCCATTGGCATAGTTAGAGAATTTCCCTAGGGGGGCAACCAGCCAGCGGACCAAAAGTTCGAAATCATGGCTGTACCTACAGGGGACGGGGTGTTTTTGCAAACGTAACCAAATTTTTGTTGGATTTTCAACATTATCATTATTATTGTTGAAGCTAACTTGTTTTTACATAATTTACTATCGAACTTAAGTCAAAAAATTGATTATTCACCCAATCTTAAGAAAAAAACAAACAAAAAATTATTTATTGCATAAAAAAGCAAATACCTTCAACGAAACAAAAGGGGAGAGGGGTGAAGTTCAAATTTGGGAAAATGCACAATCAAGGAGGTTTTCAACCCCCGATAACAGTTGTAGTTAAGCAGATATTTTATTTAATGTGCTGATGAGAGACAATTAAAAAAACTTTACTTTTCTTATAATTTTTCGTAATTTTCAAACCGTGTTGTATATTTAAAGAAATAGGCCACTAAAATCCTTAAATACACAATTTTAGTTTAAATTTGATGCAAACATTTTATAGCATAATAATTCAATAAAAATTGTAAGTATTCTTTTTATAATTGATTTGTTTAAATTTTAGCAAAAATAGAAAAAATCTTCGTTTGGGGTTAATGTGCGCAATCATTTTGAGGGCAAGTCTGAGCATGAAAACTTCATAGATTTCTGCTTAATTTCATTTTATAGTTAAATTGTTAAATTTAACTGAAATGTTTGACGTGTTAAAGTTCCATTTATTAAAGTAGTTAGGTTTCTTTGAAATATATATTTTTTTTGGTCAATGCGAAATAATATTTATTTATGGATTGTTAAAATAAAAAATAAATTTGATGGCACAACAGCTCATGAAGAACCAGGGCCTAGTGGCTTACAACTCTCAACCATTCCTGTGTGCGTGTCTGCAGGAATGGAGGGGACCTACAGTTTATTGCCGAATCCGAACGGCTAACGAGCGGCACTTTTCTGTGACAGGAGATACTCTTGGAGGATTTGTCAATTCCTCGCAAGAGGCAGTAGCCGTTTTTTCTTTTTAAATAAATAGGTGGCGAGGCTGGGGATCGAACCTTAGACCTCTGGCATGACAGTCCATCGCACTAACCATCACGCCACGGCTACTATGGATTGTTAAAATAGTTTAATATAAAAACTGGGCTTTAAACTTAATTTAATTTTAAAAACTTTGATCTAAGACCCTGTGCGGCCTTAAGCCATAGACTGCTTACACTCACCCAATAAATTTGTCGATATTGATTATTTTTTAATTTTTTATACATACATATAAGTAAGCAACACATGTAGATATCTTTACAATCTAATTAAAATTTCTTCAATTAAACTTTGTATCAAAGTCAAAAGTGCGCAAACCTATCCCAAACTAGATCTACGAGCGTACTGTAAAAATATTTGGTTACTGTTTGTCTTTACTCTTCATGAACTTCTCCTAGATGTCAGGGCGAAAAAATAAATTTAATGTCCGATGTTCGTTGAATTCCCAAAATTACCAATTTTAGTCTAATTTAATTCTTTTTTATTTAAATTTATTTAAATGAACTTTGACATTTGTAACTTCGAAGTAAAATTGGTAGTTTGGGTAAGCAAGTGAACAAATATTAAGAATTTTTTTTTTCTAGGAGGGACATCGACCCCCCCCCCCCCTTGTCCCCCTCTAACTACGCGCATGACCAGGGCCTAGTGGCTTGCAACCCTCAACCATTCTTGTGTGCGTGTTATTGGCAGGGATGGAGGGAACCTACAGTTTTTTGTCGATCCAAACGGTTAAGATAAGAAGCACTTATTCATGACAAGAGTTATTATTGAAGGATTTTTTCCGTGAGAAAAATATTTCTTTAGGTGGAAGAGGCTGAGATTCGAAACCAGGCCTCCGACACAACAATCCTATGCATTAACCATCATATGACACAGCTACTTAACTTTGCCACCTGACAAAAATGGATTTTAGTTTAAAATGAAAATTGAAAATAACAAAATTTGCAGAACACTTACTTCTGTTATTTTCAATTTTCAAAAACTAGAAAATATTTCAAACATTTGGTTTTTAGTTTTTGACTAAAACTTGATGGGAGCATTGAATATTAAATTACGCATAGAGGAAGTGTACCGATTATGGAATACCAAAATATAAACTAATTTTTAAACACAAAAAAATCAAATTTTATTCAGTATTTTAAATAGATGTTGATAAGAATAATATAAACTTGTTAAAAAACAAAACCAAAATTTAAAAAAATTATCACACCATGAAATAAATAAACAAAAAAAAAACACAAAATGAACTCATTCAAAAAAGTGTCCCTAATATGGACCAGTAGTGATTTTGTCTGGAAGACTCTATAATATATGTGGGAATTTAATTTGATATATTTCTTAACATTTTTTCTTGAAAGACATCATTACATTTTTTTTACTACAAGAGCAAGTTTGTGCGATCCAGTAATGTATATTCTTTTTCTTTTGGTGTCATCTGAAAAATTACAAGATAACATTTAAAAATATATTTTAGCTTGTTCTCAATATGGAATATTATTCCAAATTAGGACAACACTGATATTCCATATTAGGAACAAGGAAATTCACTGAACTCTGTAAAAATTCACTTATTATTAAACTCAAAGGTTGATCTGTTTCCTAATGACACGAGATACAAAATATGTTTTAAGTTACATCGATAACAAAATATAAGAAAAATAAGCTCACAATAATATGTGACATAGTTAACAAAAAGAATTACTTTTTATATTTGTGCACGTCTACGGCAATCACCATCCACAAGGATACCAGCAACAAATATGCGCATGAATTTAAAGTTTTACCTGGAATAAACAGATCTATACATAACGTCGTTTTCCAATTCCTTCTTTCCAATAGGGGGATTAGCATGTTTGATAGCATGGCTTGATCACCACTGATGTTTGATCATCAGCAAGGTTCACATGGATTAGCATATTTGACAACATGGCTTGATCGTTGAAACGCAAAAGCAACCGCTTGACAACGATTTTGCTTAGTTTTTAAAATATTTCTTTCTCCTCGCGGAAATTGTGCCTACAAGAGTTCTTTACTTTAAGTGTCTGTTTATATTGGATTTTTAATCAAGCATGTTTTCATTCATTACTATGATCCCCGTGTTTATATTATAAAGAAAAATCCTTTTATTTCAATCTACCCTTTCCTATCCCACACCCAAAAAATCAATTATTCTCTCACTCACACAAAAAAAAACCATCTTCATGCTGAATCCGAAAATATTTATTGATACTGAAGCTTCAGCATAATTTGGGTGGAATCTACCTTTCTCTTTTTCACACATATAAAATATACCCGTCTTACTGGTTGCGCCATTCATTAAAAATCAAATGTAAACAGGCACTAACAGATCATCCCAAGAAAATTCATTATTACATTTCATTATTATTACTTCCTGAACTCTGCCAATTGATATTCCAATAATCTTTCCAGTAGTGCTGGAAAATTGGTTGGTTGGTGGGTGGAAAAATCGAAACGTCACATTAAAACAAATAAAAACAAAATTTACATAAATTGAAATTACAAATGTACTTACATTTTTCTTTTGTTTTATTCCTTTTATATAACTTTTTTATTTGTTTTCATTCATTTATATCATATAATAAAACGTGTTTATTCATTTGTATTGTGTTTTTATAGTGTCGTGAACAAATACTCGGTCTCGCTCTGGCTCTCGCTCGCACTTGTTATGCAATTTTCTTTTATTGTTTTTTGGTTTTTGTGGTGCAATTGTTTGATAAATTTTTGCATTCGGCAATTTTGAGCAAAAAAAACCTATTAAACGATATATAATTTAAATGCCTTCGTCTTTTAAAGACCGCGTAAATTAAATACCACAAATATCGTGTTTGTCGTTTGATAATTAAATATATACATAAATATGATTGCACTATTCCATATTAGGAGCGTACTCCATACCTGGTAAGCTCCCTCTAATAAATTCGATGACGAGAAATTTTGAATAAAATAAGTTTCAATACAATTTTTTTTATTAACTTTTATAAAATTAATTCATTAAGCATATTTAATGAAATAAATTTGTTACCCCATAAGAAACAATGAGTAATTTAAAGAGAAATGTAAAACTATGCTGTAAAAACCGTAAAATCTCGGCCAAACCATCATTGTGAGCAGTTTTTGTCGAACATCATTTGTGTATGGATCCCTTGAGTTCCGAGTGAGATGATGCGGCTTGTGGTTTTTTTTTCTTCTAACATAACCTACATGTAGGATCTTCAGAGTCGGTTGAGTGGTTAACGGGAAAGTCGAAAATAAAAAAAAAAACCGTTATATGTACCGTTAAAACAGTTTTTGGTAATTTTATTTTTCATCAAGTGCAGACCATACCACCACTAGTACACACAAAAATTAAAAAAAGGATCGTTTGAGCCATTTTAGAGATAAGTAAAGTAAGGTTATAGGGCGAGTACAGTTATTTTTTGAGCTAAACAAAATCTCGATTTCTTATCTAGGGAATCACTCAAAAATCTTATGCTCGAAGTTTGAAGGAAATCGCTTCAGTAGTTTAGGCTGTAGGCCGAGGTACAGACAGAGATACAAACAGAGAGACGGGATCCACTTTTTCGTGTTATCTGTCATCGTCAATGTCAAGTTTAATATTGTTATCTCGAGTTCGAGTTTTTGCACGAATCCAAAACTTGAAATCTCTACTATTGTGCTACAAATATTTTTGTTGTTTGCCAAAATCTCATTATTTTACAAATTGCCCAATGGAAAGCCTATTTTGGAAAACAGTTGAAAAATTTAATTTTTTTTAAATTATATTCATAAATATTTTGTTTATTGCAATATAAAAAAATATTCATAGCAAAATTGTAGCTAATATAAAGCCTTAAAAAAAATTAGTTTTTTTTTTAATTTGTTGGCTTGTAACTTTTTCAATATTCACAACATCGACCAAAATGTTCACAACACAAAAAATAGGATGTTTAGGTAATTTACCTATCTACTTTTTCCTTTACAAATTTGTTAGGAGGACTACCCACACACTGAAAAAATGACCGTAGTTATAGTGACAATCGCCGATAGTCAACTTGAAATTGTCGTATTGACGAAAAAAATTGTCAATATGACGAAAAATCTGCGAAATTTTTTTATAATTTTACAACACGATAGTCAATATGAAAATTTTCAATTTTCAATTTCTAAATTTCAATTTGAGATTCATAGTTGTCATATTAACAACTGTGGCAGTAAAATGGACTATTTGGATTGTCTATATGATGACCGCAATATTTTTGTCATCAAATTGACAACCACGGTCATCAAATAGACGATTTCAGTTGTCAATTTGACAATTGCGATTGGTAATATAAAAATCAAGATAAATAAAAAGAAAACAAAATTGAGGTGATCAAAACCGCAGTCATCAAATAGACAACTGCAGTAGTCAAACTGACTATAGAGAAGTATTTATTTCCACTTTATCATTACAATTCCCAGTGTGTCGTTACCGCAAATATAATAAGAAGACTTTTGAAATGTCAACAATTTGAAGCTTATTGACTCCAGATTTTCTTGTTTGCGAATTAGAAGAGCAGAGTTTTTGTTTCCGGCTGATTTCAGTTTGTAGCAACTGCGATAGCCTCAGGTTCCTTTAGTGGTGCATTCGTGCACACGTAAAGCTAACCTGTTTGGTCCTAAAAACATTCAGTGGTTGTTCAATTTGACAACCGTGGTTTTCAGTATGACAACTGCAGTTATCAAATTGACAACCGTCATTTTCAATTTGACAACTACTGTTGTCATATTAACAATCGCAGTTTTGAATTTGGTATCCATGATTTTCAAAATGACAATTGCAGTTATCAAATTGACAGTCGCAGTTTTCAATTTGACAACCGTGATATTCAATTTTACTACGCCAATCATCATATTGACAAATGCAAATTTTCAATATGAAAATCGTAGTATAGTCAATATGAAAATTAAATCATCAATTTTTCACCCTCAATTGTCATATTGACTACTGCGGTAATCGGTTGAAAAATGACTATTTAATCTTCATATTGACTATCGTGATAACCAAATTTTTTTGCGATAAAATTGATGATCGAAAATTGTCATATGGGCTACTTGCTGGTTGAAAAATGACTATTTTATTGTCATAATGGACTACCAAAATAGTCCCTGTGACTACCGGATTATTTTCAGTGCAGGTCAACTTTATCAATTACGTCTGAAGTCAAAATCGAATGCTTGGTTTAGATAAGCTAAGTTCATGATTTTTTTTGAAAAAAAAAAAACATTTTTCCTTGTTTGTTACTAAAATAATTTCATTTTACTTTTCACAATATCTATCTTTTTATCTTTTACTTTTTTTACAGTGCTGTCATCATGATGCCGATTATTAAAATATTGAATAATTATCTTATTGCTTTGCATTCAAAATAATATTTTTATTGCCTCCTTGCACATTCTAAGCTTCAGCGATAAAGTTAATTTGTTTGTTTGCTTTTTTGAAAATGTACATATGTACCTATAGGTACATACATACATATATCTGTATTCACTTATACATACATAATCGATTTCTTAGAAATGAGGTGAATAATTATAATATTTATTTTAAACGATCATTGTTTTGCTATCAATATGTTGTTGATTGTTGTATTTTTACCATAACATTTTATAAAATGCTGACGATGATTAATATATAGATACCTACTCGTATATGTGGGTATGGTAATTATTTCGTCACTATTATCAGGATCTTAAAATAAATACATTGTAGGTGCATAGTGTGACAAATCCATGGACTTTATTTATGAAAGCTATTTGTCGAATTTTTGAACAACAACAACAACTTAAAGGTTCTACCACCAATTGTTTACGAATTAATTTAAGATAGGTATTTTAATTCGTTTTAGTTTTGTTTGGCTGGAGATATACATTTATGTAGCTATATTTCAAGGGGTGCCGAGCCACCTATTATCAGTCTCCTTTTTAGTGGTGCTGAGCTTCAATCCAATTTTCTACATGCACACTATGAGATCCAAACCCATGCATATCAGATCTACTCAGTCTTCGGGTCGTATGCACTACGCATTCCACCGCTATGACCACTGACGTCACAGGTCAAGATGTGCTGTTTGTTTATCAAATGCATTTGGAGCATCAGAGGAGATGCACAAGATGCGTACAAATACTAGAGCGTATATGTTGAGTCAAAAGAAGAAAAAATCCTTTGGAGGGGGTAGTCTATATCCCCCCGTTTAATTGGGAAATTTTTCAAAAAATTGACTTGAAATAGAAAATGAGTCATAAAAATCCAACGACAATACCTATACCTTTTGTCAAAGCCAGGAAACCATTCTTCAATTTTCCCTTTTAATAAATTTTTTTCAATAAGTTGAAAAAATTATTTACAAACTCAAAATTTAAAAAAAGTACCGTTTTTTATAAAAACTATTTTTTAATAAAATTTTACTTTATTGAGAACTTGTTTTGTTTTCAAAATTCAATGCTATTATCAATTCTTAGTCAAACACCAAAAACGATATATGTACCTAAATAATTCATAGTTTCTGAAAAAAATCAAAAATAACTAAGATATATATTCCTTTAATTCGCTTTCAATACGTTATTTAAGCTCTTTTTTTCATTTAATAAGTAGTAAAGTATTTTAACATTCCTTACTTTGGCGGAAACAAAAAATATTTATATCTGAATTTGTAGCTAATTAAATGCTAATTTGTTGTGCAAACCAAAAAATTGTAGCTCGCATAATTTCCGAGTTATTAAACTTTCCGCTGACGAAAGTACGAAAATAATAATTCTCTTGGTGTCAAAAATTGTAGCTTTTTAATTGCTAATTTTTTGCGCAAAAATTAATTTGATAGCTTTTTTCGTTAATTTTTTATTCGAATTTAAAGTTTAAAAAGTGCATTTCCGGTCCGTTAAAATAAAACTGAAGTAGAATATTGAACTTTTTCTTTTTGCCAGAAATTGTAGCTTTTTTAATACTTATTCGTTGCACAAACGAACAATTTGTAGAAAATTTTATTTCCTTAGTTGTTTGACTATAATGTAAATATATTATGTATGCTAAATTGACTTTATTTCCTGCAAGCTATTTAAAATAAAAAAATTAATAATAATGAGTGAGTTTGCTATTATTTAATCACTTCTAAACATGTAGGTACAAATTTTAAGAAGAAGGAAAACTTAAATAAAAGAATTATTTTTGTTTTTGTTTTATTGGACTGTATTGAATGAAATTCAATTTAAATATTTTTGTGACCTTCAGTCCAATCCTAATGCGTTTCGCCCAGGTACAAATTTAAACAAGATAACGAGAAAATATGGTTTTATGAAAAAAAGCTCCTTACCCTTTGCCATTTTTTCATCTTGCTGTAGTGAAGACTCTCAGTAGGTATATTCTTTTTATTTTCCAATAAGTTGGCAGATACCCTAACATTATTTTGCTTCCAACAATAAAATTAGCTATGTAAGTGGGTATGTACCTACATTCATACTGTACATCTCGAATTTATCCATGCTTTAAAAGCATAAGTACCTAACAAAGTAAGTAGGTACATACACCTACATAAAATCATAAAATTATATAACATTTTAACAACTGCTCTTGCTCACAGCTCCCAAGGAAAATGCAATTTTAATCTTTTATCCGCTGAGAAGCAAAGGAAAAATATCTAGAAATTATGGGTTTTGCCAAATCGAAACAAAAAAACGGTTTATTGAATATAAAATACAGACAAAATATGACCAAAGTTACCATTCACAATCTCCTTTTTTTTTAAATCTTTGGTTTCTTGCGGGGCTTTTTTAAAAACTTTAATAAAATGTATAACACTGACCTACAGTCAACAAAATAGGTACCTAAAACAACTTTATGCATACAAAAAATTTCCTTTAGAAAAATTGTGTATTAGGTAGGTACATAGGTACTTAATTTTTTGATGATCTTTAAAATTATCTACCCTTTAAAAGCCATCAAATACAAAAAATTATTATTTCTCAAAATAATAGGTACCTGCTTTATACCTAATCTATCAAAAATTTAAAATTGGGTCATAGCCTTTTATTTATATCATTCATCCTCAGCCCAGTAGAAAATTTCTAAAAATTCAGTGCTGAATAAGCTGCTTCTTTCTCGAGGAAAACAAGCTGCACCCGCCACTTTTGTGCTCTTTTCTCTGATGAATTTAACATGGGCATGTCATTGGCGGTAGGCACATGCCACTTTCTCGATGAAAATTCAACAACGAAATCACTGGTTCGTTGGAAGTTGCTTTTTCACCAGCTTGGAATATGATGAAAAATATGATGAATATAAACAGTGAAATCACTGCATAAATGTAACATGCTGATTCATCTACTTATTTTCATCGATGAATAATGTGATGAAAATTCAATACTGAAATCATTAGGTAACTGGGAGTTGCTTATTCACGTACTTCTTATTGCTTGAGGAAAAATGTGAGGAATATTCAGTAGTGAAATCACCAATTACAAGCGAATTGGTTTTTCACCACCTTTTTCAAAAGTAGAATGTACTTCCCTTATTAAAATAAAAACTGATTTAATTTATGTGGTACCTACCTAATTATTACCTTTTTATTGCATTATTATTTACATTATATAAATTAAAATAATTACAAAATATTATTAATTAT
Organism: Epistrophella euchroma; assembly: GCA_947049315.1. NCBI lineage: Eukaryota > Metazoa > Arthropoda > Insecta > Diptera > Syrphidae > Epistrophella > Epistrophella euchroma. The sequence continues at coordinate 77,062,008 of OX346246.1, read as the reverse complement.
TACAAAATTATTTATTGTGGCTCCTCGAGTAACCTAGGAATAGAAAAAATGTTCAGTTTTCAATAATAATTCAATCATATGTAGCTATAAAGAGTTACTAACCTTGGCATTATTTTCCACATAAATGTAACACCCGCTTCTATAGAAAAAGAACAACTAGCTTGAAATGAAAATATTAAACAAAAGAAGATTTCCAAAATGATCAAAAAGCCAACAAATAAAGCACGCGCCACAAAAGAAATACAGAATAGAAGAAAAAAATTCAAACGATCACGTGATCATGGCATGTTGAATTGAAATGTTACATATTTTTGCACAGAAATCATCACATTGTACGTACCAGGAAAAAGAAAGGGACATTTTCAGATTATCGTTACATTTACTCGAGAAGAAGGTTATATAAAGCAGACGACGCGAGAACTGACTACTTTTCATTTGAAAACGTCGACTTTAATTCAGCATCAATTTCATATTTGTGGCCGAAGTCAGCCAAGGAGAGTTTTCAAAACCTTTTTTCTCTCGCAGAGTATCCTTTACAAAGCAGACGAGTGGATTTAGAGAATGAACTGATGAACTTATGCATGACTTTTCGTCAATTGAATCATTGGTTAATTTTTCCTATTTAGCTACTTTTAATTCCGTATTGAAATCAGATCGATTTTTTGGAACAAGTAAAAGAAGGGGTTGTATGGAAATGGTTTCCCAGTGCAAAGCAGATAATGTGATGAAAATCATGAACTGCTGAAACAATGCATTACTTTTTACTGATGTAATCAGTGCACACTGTTTCGCCTATGAAGTGGTACTTGAATTCAATGATAAATTCAGCTTAATTTTTCATTGAAGACGAAATTTCCTGCTGGGTAAATAGAAGAAAACCACCACTGCCCCCAAAAATACCCATATATTGCTTCACAACTATCATATACCTATACCATACGTAATATATAATACATAATAAATGCGATGGAATACATTCTCATCTTTTCTACTTTTGTTCTTGTGCTTGTGCGTAAGTCTTCTCTCTCTCTGTGGCTCTGAGAAGGCTGTTTCACAATGCGACGAGAAAACTAGACGTCAGCGTGATGAGATCTCTTCACAGTTGTTCTCTCTTTAAAACGAGTTTCAAATAACGAAATAATACATAATAAAGTATTTTTCGTTGTCACGTTGCGTCTTTTTTTCAATTTTTCGAACTTTATGACGTGACGAGACGACGAGAAATGCTTGATTATGTATTATTTCACTGTTTAAAATTCTTTTTTAAGAGAGAGAAACTGCGAAGAGATCTCTTCACGCTGACGTCTCGTTTTCTCGTCGCATTGTGAAACAGCCTAGAGAAAAAAAATGCAAGAGAAAAGTTAAAACAATTCGCAATTCTAAATGCTCATTGCTCACTTTTATAATAAAGAGAAGAATATTCTTTCACTTATACATTCAAATGCATTTACATGAATTCTGAGTTCGCTTTTGAAGGGAACCTACCCTTAAGTTAACAACTTTAAAATTTAGTTCAAAAGTGAGCTTCAAAAATCTAAAATAATGAGAAAATCCCAAATTTTGCACAAATTTTTAGTCTCCCTAAACTTAATGAAACCCGCAAACCCTGCTCGCATATTTTTTTTCTTATAAAAAATTCCGCTAAAATAAGACATTAAACCCACTGTAACGGTTAAAATTTAAAAAAAAGTATGAGTTTGCTTCTGTTCATGTTTCTATCGGATATGCTATCAGCCAGAAACAAGTGCCAAGTTCATTAATTTGGATCGATATTTTGATTTGGTGTAAATATAATTATAAATTTCTATTAAATTGTAAGGAAATCAAAATTCGGAAAGTTGCTACACTCAAGCCTCATTATACATATTATTATGTACGGCTACATGAAATTTGGTCATAATTAAAAATTACCCATAAACAAAATTATAATAAATATCCCCAACATTGGAGAAATTACCCCATTTTCAAAATGAAAAAATGACCTCAACTTAATGAAAAAAAGCCATTTTGCATACTAAAATTAAACCGCAAAATTAAAAAAAAATTAAAAGAAGCCCTAAAACAATGCAAAATGACCCTAATTCATAAAATATTACCAATTTTTTATTGTTGTTGCTTTTATATAAATTTTTGGGGAAAATTTTCTTTTTTTTGTTTGGGGCTATTTTTCAATGGGGCCAAATTTCATGTAGCTATTTTGTACCTAATTTAAAATTGATCATATTAAGATGTCAATGTAAAACCTTAAAATACTCAAATTCTATAATGAATTTAGCAAATAAAACATTTCGGACTTGTACCCACCAATATTGCTGAAGAACTCCAAGCTTCATCATTAAATTCTACAATTTCCACATATCGAGGTTTAACAGAAATATTTTCACGAAAATAATAAAACGTTGGTTGGTTGGTTGGTTGGTAATACGCATTTTTTTCAAAGCGCGTTGTTATTTTTCGAAGCAAAATGTGCAAATTAGTAGATAAAATTTTAATTGTAACAAGATTTTAGTTTACATAATGCCACAATTATAACAGTTAATATACTTATATCATCCCGATAAATACTCGCATCAAAAATCATATCAGTTTTTTTTGATAAGAGAGCATGACGCACAAACACAAAAAAAAATTATAAATCCTGAGATTTTTTTTTTTAAATTGCGCATACTCGTTCCTTTCAAGATACTCCTATAGGAAAACACGCACTCTCTTAGCTAGAGTTCAGCTTTACAGTGACAGTTCAACCCATGTTACGCCAAGTGTTTTAAGTGAATAGTTTTTAAGAAATTTTTGAAAAAATAGTGATTTTTTTTTTTAATTTAACGCAATTAAGTGCCTCTGTTTTTTCGAATCTTCAATGCTCTTATCAGTTCTTAGTCAAATACTGAAACCAAGATTTAAACATTCTTTCTTAGTTTTTTGAGAAATTGAAAAAAAAACAAAAAGGTACTTTTTCTAAGTAAAAGAAGGATTTTATGATAGCTGATAAATCAAAAAATCCTTTTTTTACCTGGTGCAGATTTTTCCAGAAAAATGTCTACCATTTAACAGTCGTATGCTAAAAAAAACTATATTTGGACTATTTGCCGATTTTTGAAATCGCAGTACCTTGTGAATGATCGCTCGCAGAGAATTTTATGTTCTACAAACTGAAAGTGAGATATTTATCATCAATACTACCAATTAAATGCCAATAATTGAAAACCAATATTTTTTAAAATATCGCTTTTGGGAAAAAAGCTTGAATGTAGTTTTGTGGAGGCACAGACTAAGCATAGGATGCCTCTTGATAACATTTACCGTTTATGTGTTACAAAACAATATTTTTGGTCTGCTTTAAAACCCCGATATCTTCTTAATGACAGCATATTCGTAATGATGAATTTAAGGTCTGTACCAACTTTCAGCAAGGTGCGAAGTTTTTCCAAGTAAAATGTCTATTTTGACTGGATTAATTACATTAATATCAATATTTCCTTTTTTTTATAATTTTTCAGGAAATTACCTACCTTCCCTAATTATTATAGTCTTTAAAAGCAAAGACGAAAATAAGAGTGCAAAATGGCTTTATGGTCTTCTGTATCAAATTTACCTACCAACGAAGTGTCTACAATGAAGTACTATTATGATCGCAAGGGCATGTATGAAATTCGGGTGCTATATGCAACTGAGATTGAGTGGTTAATTGGGTGAGTCAAATTTTTAATATACGTATCTAGCTACCTATTATTTTCTTTGAAAAAAAAAAAATAGGTATTAATCCTATTTATATATTTATATTTTATATTTTTATATTTATTTTACATTTTTTATATCATCATCATCATCGTCATATAATAAGACTGCAAACACGAATTTTGTGGTACAATATACATAAGTGAAGTGGTCTACAAAAGCTTAAGGTATATATAAATTATAAAATATATCATTAGAAAGATTTGTTTGCACAGAAGTGCAGAATGCAAAAATTTACTAAATAATTGCACCACAGAAACTAAAAAACAATAAGAGAAAATTTTATAATAAGTGCAAGCGAGAGCCAGAGCGAGACCAATTATTTGCTTACAACACTTTAAAATTCACGGCACTTTAAAAACAAAATACAAATGAATAAAAACGTTATATTATATGATACAAATGATAAAAAAAAACAAATAAAATCATATAAAAACAAATACAAAAGTTGAAACAAAGGAATAAAACAAAAGAAAAATGTAAGTAAATTCAAGGTAATTTTTTATTTGTTGTACCTAAATGTGACGTTTCGATTTTTCTACCCACCAACCAACAAATTTTTCAGAACTGGCAAGCTTATTGGAATATCAGTTGGCAGCGTCCAGAAAATAATATTAAGGGTGGGACACAAGCCTGCCGTGGCACATTGAATTTTCTTGGGATGATCTGTTAGTGCCTGTTTATATTTTTAATGAATGGCGCATCCAGTGAGATGGGTAGATTTTATATGTGTGAAAAAGAGAAGCGTAGATTGCACCCAAATAATGCCGATTCACCAGTTTCAATAAACATTCTCGGATTTAGCATGAATGGCGCAAAATTTTAGACGATTTAGTATGAAGTTAAAGCATTTTTAGTATGATGCTACGTTAAAAACAGGCTTTTCTAAATTTTAAACGAGCTAGCATCGAATTATCTTTTTAACATTTTTTTACTAAAGTTAAAATCAACAAATGCCTATTTTATATTTTTAGTATCATACTAAATCCAAGTGTCACTTTGGCAGCTACAATTGCAAAAATGGGTTGAACTGTCACTGTTTTAGGCGTGTTCAGCTAGAAAAACACGTTTAGTATGATACTAGTTAGCAAAAAATGTTTAAAACTAACAATATTTTAGTAAAGAGTTTTAAAATTAGCAAATTGTTAAGTAGTATCATGCTAATACCTTAACATCAGGTTGTTTAAAATTTTGCGCCTTAGCTTTTAATTGTGAAAGCAAACTTGTTAGCTTCGAAAATCGCTGCCATGAAATGGACTACATGCATGACGAACTATTCACACTCAAAGCACAAATACTTGAAAATGACAACACAAAACTAAAATCACTGATTGCTGATCTATCTCGTAAACAAATCGCAGGCGATCTTGTCCTTCATAGAATACCCACTTCTCAAAATGAAATTCTGCATGAAATCTTCAACAAGTTTTGCTCTAAAATTAACATTATTCCGATCCGACCAAATTATATTCTACGCACAAAACCGCAAAACAACACTTCCACTTCATTGTCACTATTGTCAGACTTCCGCATGAAAACGAAAAAAAATTTGTACTTAAGAAAGTAACTGATACTACAAAATTAATTCTCGGTCAATTACTCTTCACGATCTTGGATTTGGACACAGTAATAAATAGAGTGTAAGAAAGTCTAACAAAAAATAACCATGCTCTCTTTCGAAAAGCAAATGATCTACGGAAAAAAAAAGCTTCTACATCCTGTGTTTACCAGCAGGTATAACAGAGTTTTTGTAAGAGTAAGTGCGGGTAAGAGGCCAATATGTATTACAAATATGTTTCATTTACAATCGGCCTGCTCTTTGGATAATGCTAAAGATGTAGCAGTAGCCTACTCATCGAAAAATGATAACGCTGCTATCTTTGTTGTTGATGCTGTAAATTCACTGATCTCTATAAAACACTGGATAGTGGATTCCCTACAAAGTATAACAGTTTTTCTGATTCCAATATGAAGATGACAAGTACGTAGGCAACTCAACACTTTAGGTATGTTCAGTGAGGCTGAGAAGGCCAGTTCAAGTTGCTGAGATCTCAAAAATTCTACTACAACCGAAGAGGGACAAAAACCAAAGTGGAATTTCTAAGAAAAAAAAAGCAAAAGAACCATCACTTGTTTGTAAATTTGATTTTTTCTAATTTAAAATAATTGTAAAAGTGAATTTTAAATATTTTAGTTGCGATTTTGTAAAATATTTTGCATTTCATTATGTTATACAGTTATACTGTTATACAAAAAAATAGGCAATTCAACATTATAACAATTCTCAAATGGCTTCAACTTTCTTGTATGGATGCGCTATTCAGTGTATTATAGAGATCAGTGTGTAAATTCAAATGCTAAAGTCAAAGAAGGTGATGCTGTGTTGAGTGGAGTTAATGCCTATTGTCTCATGCTGGTGCAAGTTTGAATGTTGCTGTTGTTGTTGCTAATAATGCAGCTGTTGGAGAAGTTGCTGCGGTTGTTGGTGTTGAGGAGGCTGCTGACATAAACTCTGTTGCTGAAGAAATTTCTGTTGGCAATGTTAAAAATTTCAAAGTAGTTAAATGCTTTAAACTTACCAAGTAAAAAGTACATTCATAATTTATCTCATTATATTACTTTGTTATTATACTCTGTTGAATTAAGTTTTGAATTTAGTGTGGACTTGGGTGGCACTGTAATACTAAAAGAACATGCTCATAATTGAATTTTATATTTTTTATATTTTTTTACTTTATTATATTTTGGATAACTTGTTTTACTAATTGCTTTTGTTTTTAGTTACATTACACTTTTCTTTATTTTCATTAATATTTATTTTTTTTAGTTCACTATTATTTTCATACTTATTTTTGGGCGGTGGTTATGTATGGTTCTCTTCTTCTAAATGGTGGGTGAGCTTAAATAAATAAATTAAACATTATGGCTGGTAAAAATCCTGACAATATAAGATCGGTCTTCAATGTACTGTGTGATGCGTATGGCCTTAATGTGTGTCACCTCAATGCTGGAAGTATTCGCTCCAAAGTCATTTATTCGTCAACCAAGTCGGTTTTAGAATTCTTGTACATTGAACTATGTAATGGCAATGAGAAATGCCTTTTGGTGGTTGCTTACTGCCCGCCTTGCACATTCAAAGAGGATAATTTGTATGAGTTGGAAGATGATTTGCTTATTTTATGTTTTATGTTTGATGTTAAATTCCTTTTAAATTACAAGAAGTTTTTTTGTTTAAATAACGTTTAAATAAATAAAAGACACGAAATATATTTTCGACGAACCACTTGTCAAATATTTTTATTCATTTAGACGACAATAAACAAATTTTACAAAAATGCATTTCGGCATGATTTACATGCCATCATCAGCTTCATGCTTTAAAATAAACTAAAGAAAGACAATTAAGAGAAAGGAACAATCATAAATTTGTTGAAAAAAGATGAATAGAGAGAAAGTTACATATTGTTTAAAGAGAGCAAAAGATAATAATTATTTGGCAAATTTGAAAAGATTAGAGGTTATGTTGCCTGCATCGCATCGTTGTTCATTAGATTTGTACCCTTGTATATGTACATAGCTTCGTAAGCATCAAGTTTTCGCTCATCGGTGACGTTTTTTATAAGTCTGCAATTATCAGAGAAATTGCCTATAGTGTGAGGAGGCTCTTCTGTGTTGCTATAAGCGTGTAAAGCAATTGATGACTTATGAACCGCTTTACATTTGATGACATATTGATGCTCTTTAAATCTCTTTTCCACGTTCCGTCTCGTTTGGCCTATGTATTTTGCGTTACAGTTGGAACATATTAGGTTTGTTCATTGAACTTTACCGAGGGCTGACCCAGGTTTTCTTGACAACCCCAAGAGTTGTCAGAAAAACCTAGGTATTTCGATTCTCAAAAAACACTTTAGGGCTCTGAATTGTGTTGTTGACATTTTAAGCAAGAAAGAATTTCTGTACTCGAATAATTAAAACTTAAAATACGATTGAAAAATGAATAAAAACAACTTTAAACGTTTCCATTTTCTTTTCCAATTTAATTTTATTCAATTAGTGCACTATTTTATTTAATTTCCATTAAACAATCACGAATCTTCAACAAAATAAATACTTTACAATGTATGTCACTTGGCAGTGTATTTGTTACTTCAACTCGCCCCAGCAAAAAACCTAGATCTACTTCAGGGCGAGTTCAGGGCGACCCCAGGTTTCAAAAAACAGAGAATTTGATTGTTAGGGTGAGTTCAGGGTTTTCAAAAAACGCTTTGGGGCGACCCCAGGGCGACTTCAGGGCTCAACGAACAAACCTATTATTTCGTAAATACCCGATTTTTTTCAATTGGGGTTAGATCTTTGGTGCTCCCTTATACATTCTTTAGTTTGTTGTTGTTGGTATAAACTATTTCCATGCCATGTTTGGAGAAAATGTTGACCAAATGTTTAGTGAAAGTAGGTACATACGAAAAGGTAACTCTTTGTTCGTTTTGTGATGCAGCTTCAGTGTTCTGAGTGAATAAAGTTGAGAGATTTTTTTGTTGTATCTTTTTGAAAGAATTTTTTACACTAAGGCTTTGCTTAGTCTTAATTCAAGGTATAGGGATATTTTGATTGTTGGCGACTTCAATGTTAACCAGCTTGAAAACTCTACCTCACCGCGTTTTTTTAATTATTTTCCTGATAGGGTGAGCTTATCTGTTATTAACAAACTTTGGCCAACTTGTTTTCAATCTGAGGTTAACCATTCACTTATTGACATGTTTTTGACTAGCTCGAGGCATAAGGTATTGTGTAATGACCGGGTCAGACCAACATCTGATTTTATATACGACGTTATATACGTTCGTTTCAATTTAATGTCAAAAACTCAAGTGTTTCCAGAACTATAAGTTACAGAACTTTTCGTTAATTCAATAATTCTGACATAGAAAATAGTTTTAGAAATAATTACTAGAACGAAACTTTGTATACAGTCGATGTTAACAGTAAAGTTTATGGCCAAATTCCTAAACGCAAAACTTGCGCAAGTTATGCTAAGCAAACAGTTCCAAAATGCAAACGTAAACATCCCTGCTAAGTAGATTGTCCATAAACGTACAAGATTTTATTTTCATGCACAAATGCAAATGTCAAAAATATCTTGCGCACTTCACTTGCATTTCAATTAGTTTTTGTTTCAGCTTGCTTTTTTCGTTTGCTTTGCATGTGTTTTGCTTCGCAAATGTTGCGTTTAGGAATTTGCCCTACTATTCAGTAGTTACTGGAAAGACTTTACAATGAATATGTTCCAATTGTCATTAAGTAAGTTAAGAATTCCAAGTTTTGTCCTTTGAACAACAAGGATATTGAAGTTCTAATTCGTGAAAGAGAGCGATTTTATAGAAAGAACAGAAGAAACCCTTCGGAATACAATAGGTGTCAATATAATATTTGCTCGCTCTTGTAAAAGAACATTCTGCCTTCAAAAACTCGACGTTTCATAAGGTTCCAAAGTACTTTGGAAAAACTTGAAAGAAGTAGGAGTCACTGAAAATAAAAAATTGTCAAAGTGCCTTTCAGACCCACTTGTAATGAAGTCATTTTATGCCCCATCACATTCTAACCCGAGCATGCCTTTACATTGTGTTCCTGAAGCTGACGGCGTTTTTTTTATTTTGTTGTATCGATGAAAGTGAGGTTATTAGTGCTATAAAGTTAATAAAATCTAATACAATCGGTTCTGATAAAATTTCACCGAAATTTATATGATTAATTCTACCCATTGTTCTACCACCTATGAAGCATATATACATAGAATACATGCATCTATAGCAGTGAATTTGCTGAAGAATGGAAGAATGCTACAATCTTGCCTATTCCAAAAAGAAACAACCCTTCAGAACCATCTGATTTTAGGCCTATTAGTTTGCTCTCATTTTTTGGTAAGGTTTACGAAAGGCTGTTGGCTGATCAAATTCTCGGCTTCGTTCAAACTAGTAACAGTTTATCTAAATGGCAGTCTGGATTCCGAAACAAACATAGTTGTGAATCCGCTGTTTTTAAAGTAACAACGGATTTCCGCAGTGAAATTGACAGGAATCAGTTAGGTGTAATGGTCCTTTTAGATTTTTCAAAAGCCTTTGATTCTATTGACCACAAAATTTTGATTTCTAAATTGAGTATACATAACAACTTTAATTTTTCAAGAACTGCTCTTACTTACTTTTGCGAAACTGCCTTATAAATCGTGTACAAAGAGTTAAGACTGATCAAGGTACTTCTAACCAATATATAGTTAACTGCGGTGTTCCACAAGGTTCAGTTCTCGGACACCTCCTGTTCTCATTATTTATATGATCTTCCTGAAATCGTTCTTAGTTGCCGCATCCACATGTATGCGGATGACGTGTCATTATATATGTTTCGCGAATTAGGTTTGATGAAAGATTGTATTGCTCGAATTAATGAAGACCTACTCCGGATACAAAGTTGGACAGACTCTAATGCGCCTAACCTCAATCCGTCAAAAACTTTTGTTCTCGAAATCAGGTTGATCTCCTTGATTTTCAAAAAGTTGTGTTAAATGGGCAAACAATTGAATATGTGAAAAGAGTTAAGTATTTAGGTTTTGATAGACAAACCTGTTGTGACGCAGTTTCTGAATCTGTGAGAAGAATTTATTTCGGTCATTAAGATCATTGGCGTAGTTAGAGATTTTCCCTAGGGGGGGCAACCAGCCAGCGGACCAAAAGTTCGAAATCGTGGTTGTACCTACGGGGTACGGGGTGTTTTTGCAAACGTTACCAAATTGTTGTTGAATTTTCAACATTATCTTCTGTTTGCTTATGCGTACTTTATAAGTACCTACCGCGTTTATGCGGTGTCGAAGCGAACTTGTTTTTACGTAATTTACTATCGAACTTAAGTCAAAAAATTGATTATTCACACAATTTTTTTTAAATTAATTGTTGGAATATTTTAGATCTATTTCTCTATAGATCTTAAGAAAAACACAAAAAAATATTTATTGCATAAAAAAGTAAATACCTTCAACGAAACGAAAAGGGGAGAGGTGTGAAGTTCAAATTTGTGAAAATGCACAATCAAGGAGGTTTTCAACCCTCGATATCTGTTGTAGTTAAGCAGATATTTTATTTAATAAGCTGATGAGAGACAATTAAAAAAAAACTTTACTTTTCTTATAATTTTCGTAATTTTGAAACCGTGTTGTATATTTAAAGAAATAGGCCACTAATCAGCCCTATCATCCGATCGGAACGGAAATTTCTCCGACTCATACAAAATGTTTTTTTATTTTTTATTTTAATGATACAAATTTTTCATAAAGCGGTTACACCTCCGGAAAATTATTTCAACGTGCGGTTGAAAAGGAAAAATTAAAGTGATATTTCTTATATTTCTATTATTTCTTAAAATTCGGAGAAAATTCCGTACCAATCGGATACTATGATAGGGCTGAATTTCTTTAAATATACAATTTTAGTTTAAATAATTCAATCAAAATTATATTCTTTTTATATTTCATTTGTTTAAATTTTAGCAAAAATAGAAAAAAATCTTTGTTTGGGGTTAATGTGCGCAATCATTTTGAGGGGAATTCTGCACATGAAAATCGTATGAAACTTCATATATTTCTGCCTAATTTCAATTTCAAAGAAAAATCTCCATGCGAACTTGTATGGAAATTCATACATCGACAGTAAATTTTGAACTGAAATGTTTGACGTGTTAAAGTTCCATTTATCAAAGTAGTTAGGTTTCTTTGAAATATTTTTTTTTTGTTAATGCGAAGTAATATTTTTTTATGGATTGTAAAAATAGTGTGATATAAAAACTGGGCTTTAAACTTAATTTAATTTTTAAAACTTTGATCTAAAACCCTGTGCGGCCTTAAGCCATAGACTGCTTACACTCACCCAATAAATTTGTCGATATTGATTATTTTTTTATTTTTTATACATATAAGTAAACAAAACATGTACATTACTTTACAATCCAATTAAAGTTTCTTCAGTTAAACTTTGAATCCGCTTTCAAAGTCAAAAGTGCGCAAACTTATCCTAAACTAGATGCTCTACGAGCGTACTGTATAATATTTGGTTACTGTTTGTCTTTACTCTTCATGAACTTCTCCTAGATGTCAGGGCGAAAAGATAAATGAATTGTCCGATTTTTTTAATATGCCCAGTCACAAAGAAGTTTACGTTTGATATTACCGCGTTTAACGCATATCGTTGCAGAGCGATTTTTTTAACATTGAAAATGTTTATAGGATCGTTTTGACAGAGTTGTGGTGTTACTAAAATGATTAAATGAAATAAATTCAATAAATCAGAAATGAACTCCAGCGTATAGGGCATCACAACGAAATTTTTGGTTGGTGTTACTAAAGAAATGACCGAAATGATTGAAATGAACGCATGAACTTACAATATGAAAAATGAACTCCAGCGTATAGGAGGACAACTATCAAATTTTTGGTTGGTGTTACTAAAACATTACTAGAATGATGAAAATAAACAAACGAGCACAAGCGATGAATTAGAGCAGGCGTAGACAATAGGTATACGGGGAAAAAAACGAAGAAAAGTCGTCGTCAACAGACGAGCTTCAGTGGAAGAATATTCAATGAAGAATATTGAAAAAGAGAAAAAAAAAAAACAACAAGTACAACGCAACCAACAAAAGTGTATCTATACCTATATAGGTACTCTGCCAGATTTTTGTATGTAGTGTAGGTATATATATTTGTAAATGCTATGCATGAACATAATTATGGAGGTAGGTAGTAGGTAGGTTGTGATTTTTTGAAATTGAGAATGATAGGTATTTATTTTTATTCGATGCAGAATACAATTCGGTCCTATAAGAAAGGCCAGCGATGCAGTTGAGTGTAAAAGCCGGAGTTAAGCTTGCTTGAAATCGATTTATGTTGGTATGTAATATGTAGGACAACCAAAAATATGCTACAGCATATTTTTTTTTAGTAACACTATTAAGACGAGACTAGATTAGAAATCCGTTTTATAAGTAAATGCATATTTTTGTACATTTACGATTTACGTGCATATTTTGGCATGTCAATTTTTTTAGGTATGTATATTTTACATAAAAAAAACATAGTTTGTTCAGTTATTATTATAATTTATTGTATTGTTCATACTAGAATGTCAGTTTATTAGACTTGACCATTCTTTATTGCGTCAATTTCATTGAATTTTTGAAAAACAAACAACAACAACTTAAAGGCGCTACCACTAATTGTTTAGGAACTAATTTTATGTATTTTAATTTGTTTTATTTTTGTTTGGCTGAAGATATAGCTATTTAAGGGGGTGCCAAGTCCTATCATCAGTCTCCTTTTAGTGATGCTGAGCTTTAATCCAATTTTATTGTGAAAAAATGTCTACATGCACACCATGAGGTTTGAACCCATTGCCCAGTCTTCGAAATTGTATGCACTACGCATTCCACTAGGTAGTTATGACCACTGACGTCACTGGTCGAGATGTGCTGTTAATGCATTTGGAGCATCAGCATTTCTATAATTTGTTCAGTATCTTCTAATGTTTATAAAATAAATAATAAAGCTCTATAGGGCAGCGTTATAGCATACCCAAAAAATTAAAACCTAACTTCAGGTTATGTCGAAAAAATTCGCAATACGGAAATTTGGGTTAGATTTTTTTTTTTTTTTTTGAGAAAATTAACCTTTTTTTGAGTTGGTTAAATCGACTTAAACGATTTTATTTCAATTTTGTAATCTAGTGCTTCTAAATAAATTAAATTTAATTCGAAATAAAATTTTGAAGTTTCTACGTATACAGATTCACCCCACTATCGTATTTTTTTGTTTTTAGATTTATGTCGTTCTTTTTAGTGCAGTTTTTAAACAAACAAAGGTATACAAACCTACTTAGAATATATTTTTCAAGCAAAATTAAGCATACTAGTATCGTCCCGTGGCCGAAACTCGGCCAACAAAAACTGAAACACTCTAGTAAGGAGAAAAATTTAAATTTGTTTTAAAATATTGAAGGAAAAAAAACATATTTTTTTTTTTTAATATGCAGTGTTCGACAGTTAAAAAAACAAAAATGACCCACCAGTGTGTAAATGCGTGTCTCAAGTAGATTCTGCACATCTCCGCAATTGTGGCTTTTCAACCATATAAAATTTTAACTTTAAAGATTTTTTCGGAACTTACCGCGTTAAATATAATATTTTTTTTTTTAACGTGGTAAGTTCCGAAAAAATCTGTAAAGTTAAAATGATTAATGTCCGCGAAAAGAATAGTTTAAAGTTTTATACATATAAAATTCATGGAAATCGGTCAAATTTTTTTTGAGAAAATGGTACCACAAAATTTATTTTAGCCTATTTATTAAGCAATATTTTTAGGGTTTACAATCATTTTTTTGGAGCATAATATAATAATTTATTAAGGGCATATATGTATGTAATTGATTTTTAAGGGCATAATTATAAGCGCTTAAAACTGTTTTTAGGGCATATTTGTGTTTGCACTAATAGGTACAAATATATGAGTTTTGATATCAGATCTTAAAAAAACGATTTTTTTGGTTGAACAGGAAAGTTGATATGGGTTAGTTAAAGAAAATTAACAAGATTTATTTTTTGCGAAATGGAAAGTGACATTAAATACATAATGTGCATAAAGGTACCTAGAAACTTCAGAACCTATAATGGTGTCTGAAACAGCTTATTACGTTTTAATTAATTTAAATTGAAAAGATTAGTCAGGTGTCATTTTCAATGTCCCCATGGTTACTATATGAGTGAAATCTGTAAATTTTTTTGTATCTGCAGTTCGATTTTGGAACGCTCTTCAAAACGATTTGCAGAGAATTATCTCACCGGCCATTTTCAGGAGGAGGATCTTCATGTACCTAACTGCTCAATAATAATTTTCCAGTTTAAATTCTAATTATAATCAGTTATTATTATTAAAAAATATACATATTTCTGTACAAACATTTTACTTTGCTTAATTATTATAAATTTAATTGTAAATTGTTATTTATTGATTTTGTAACGCTTGGTAAGCCAATTTAGATACTTTTAGAAGATGTTAATCTTGTTGTATCATGTAAAAACAATACAAAAAATACAAATATAAATACAAAATACAAATATTTTTTTTTATAATTTTACGAAAAAGTTATCAAAATTAATTAATAAATATTTTTTTTTTTAATTTAGTTTCCATACACAATATTATGCAAATATAATAACTGATGAGCTGGCAAAACAGTTCTGCATCCAACTTGAACAACAAATAAGGAATTCAGCAGAGCCCCAAAATAGGATCTCTTTAATGTGCAGCCGCATCAGTCAGATTTCCCCTTTAGAGTTTTATACATATCTCGTCGAAGGCTTCGGCCTGGAATTTGTATTAAATGATGGTGAAATAGCACCAAATAACCAAATGCACCAACTTGACCAAATACAAAGGCTTATCCCGTGTTGCCATGAACTCTCTGAAACTCTTTTTCTTGAGCCAGAAATGGATCTAACATCAACCAATAGAATTTCTGTTACGTTTACCAAATTACAAACAATTTTCCAAGCTTGTGAACAATTCCATAGATCTGTCTTTAAGGAGCTTGAAAACTGGCAGAGACAAATAATTCTAATTTGCAATGAGGATGTTCTTCAGAAAGACAAAAAACAAATAGAAAAAATTCGAATTTTCAAAGATGTTCGTCCGAAAGACAAAATACAAAACGAAATTCAAGCAGATAAATTAAGTGAAATACAAAATTGTATTGAACTATTGGTTGAAGTTATTTTTCTATTATTCAAAATAATTGATTCCTTAAGAATGAAAGGAATGCAGTATCAATATTTTCCTATTCAGAACCTTGAGCAATTGGCTCAAAATAACCAAATGACACTGAACACCATAATTAATGACTCATTTATTGTAGACAAACAGCCTAAGCAGGTCATTATAAAAAATAAAAAGTGAGTGTACGAAACTTATCAAATGGTAATTTTTATTAATTTGTTTTATTATTTTCTTTTAAAACAGGTTCTCGGCATCAGTGAGATGGCTAGTTGGAAAAAAGTTGCGATCGGAATGTAGGATCTCTGCAGTAAAATGTGATGTTGTATCGGGTATGGTAATTTTTAAGTAATTTTCAATTTGTATTAGCATCTTACGTTAAACCTCTTTACAACAATGCAAAGTCCGCCGAAACTCCAGCGTTGTTGCTAAACGGCCATATCAGAGGTGTACTTATGTAAATAAAAAAAATCAATTTTATGGTATATCATTGTTTTAAAATCCCATTCATTTAACTGCACCTTGCCCTTGCAATGAAATAATTTTTCTCAGTTTTTTTTAACTCCAAACATATTATTTCCAATCAATCTTTAATAATGCAAACATTTTAGGTCAGTTAAAAAACTTTCACCCAATTTCAAAAAGATCAGCTGAGTTCCAAAATGTAAAAATAAAATGTTTTGGTGCAGCAGTAATACATTTTTAATACGCTACGCATCAGCACGGAAAACTTGATGCTTTGTAAAAATTTTACTTTACATAGTTTGACGATTCGGAACGCAAAATAAACAATACAAATTTAAAGGGTTTTTGTGTGATAACACACGGGACACGCGCAGTGTAGGCTGCAAAGCTTTGGCAACATCATATTATATTGGAGGTTTGAATGAAAGAACAACAACTTGTGTTAGCTATACCACCAAGTTTTATAGGCTATTTCACGTTCGCCAGGCCGGCCGATCATCAGACTCCTTAAGTGGTGCTTAGTATATGATGTTCAATTTTATTTGAAACACTTTTTTCCGTCACTGGGGCTCGAACCATGGACCTAGCGTCTCCGGGCCAAGTAGTGCACTTCGCAATGCGCTACCGAAGGTCACGTGATCTTGTCGATCGAGTGTAAGTTTTATTGTTTGACAACTGCATTTGAATTAACAAGCATATTTACTAGCCACACATAAGTTTGTTGTTCCCAACTAACAATTTATCTTGTATAAGGACCAGTTTTTGGAATTTGGGGAGCTATAGCTCGTTTATAAGACTTATGTTATATATGCAAGTCAATCATTTTATGATGCATTTTATATTAAATATTTTGTTTTGTGCCTTTAAAAATTAGCTCAATGAATAGGAGAGTCTGTTGTAATGAGGTCTTATGGAAGTCTGTTAAGGGCCTGCCGAAATTGATTCTTTAATTACAAATAATAAGAGCTTTTATATAGCATTCAGCTAAAAGATGTTTTAAACATCTACTTTAAGACTAATGTTTAATAAATAAGTATTAAATGAAAAAAAGATGCATGTTATAAACTTTTTCTTGAGTTTTCTAAAAAATTACATTATATAGGGTACAAAGCACAAAATATTTTTGTTACGAAAAGAAAAATATAGCTTTGCATTTTCTAAATAGAAATATACCTATACAAAAGTAGTGTAGGTATTGTTTTTGCATATTGTTAATAGCAAAAATTATATCAATGTACAGCCTTTGCATTTTGTAAATTACAAATTTGTACAAATCAACAGCAAGAATTTGTCTGGGGTCAATTCCTCCTTGCCCCCCCCCCCCCCCCCCCACTAACCGCGCGGCAATTTCATCGTGTTAAGGAAAGAGATCAAGTCTTTGATCTACAGTTCGGAGAGTTTATTAAGTTGGTAACAAAAAAAATGCCTTTCCAAATGACTGTACTCTCTCTTTCCTGCTGGTACCCACAGATACGGTAGTGCAGTGAGTTTTGTGAGAGATGCCCAGCCTCTTTGCATGTTCTCCGCAATCGGCCAGTGTATTATATTGTTTAATTCAGTGCAGAATCTAGTTTTTTACATTAAGTTTTAAAGATGATATCACGTAGGTGGCGGCCGTCAGCCGCGATGCACTCTTGAAGGCGAATTCTGAAGTTTTCAACCGCTCTTCTGCACATTTCAATGGGTATTGCCGTAACTTTTTATCTGATTATGTCCTTAAGTTCTTTCAGGGTATGTGGACGAAGTTTAAAAACTTTTTCCTTTATGTACCCCCAAAGACAAAAATTACAAATTTTCAAATCTGGTGAGCGCGCAGGCCACTCCACGTCACCCCTCAAAGAGACGAGGCGCTGGGGGAACAATTGCCTCAATCTCGCCATTGAAATCCTAGCAGTGGTGGGATGTAGCCCCATCCTGTTGGAACCAGATGTCTCCCAGATTAGTTGCTTCACTCAATTCTTTCAGCTCGGGTTCAAAAAACTGAGGCTGAGCGCCTGGGAGACTGTTCGATAGCATTTCTTGCCAAGATGACATTTTCAGGAGTTCTTACAGTTCTGGGTATTCCAATTGCCGAAGGTTGCTGTTGAACCAGTGTTTTTCAACGTCCTAGCCCAACGTCTAATTGCATTACCGCCAGGGACATTTCCCCCAACAGTATGATATTGAAGTGCTGTCGGGAGCCTCTCTGCGTGGCGATAACAGAACGGCCATTTTCAAAAAAGGTCCTAACAGCAAACCCACGATGCTCTCCCGTCCAAACCATGGTTGCTAGTGAAAACTAGACTACCACAACGAGACCCCTCCCCTTTTCCCACCACAACCACAGGCCGAGCGCCAGCCGGTCAAAACTGGTTCATACCTTTCACCCCACCCTGTAGATATAAAGTAGGGGAGCGGGTCAAAATTCTGGGTTTCAAAATTCTGTATGACCAAAATACTATTTTTAAAAATACTGTACGACTAAAATTCTGTTTTTGAAAAAAACTGTTTATTTAAATATCTGTAAATCCAAAATGCTGTAAGTGTGAAATGCTGTTTTCCAAAATGCTGGTTATACTCAAGTTCTGTATTTTGAAGAAAAAATTTAACATAACATTAATCAACTTTTTAAATATAATTGCTAAGTACGTGCATGTACTTAAGTAATTAAGTTTGCGGTCATTTTTCCCCAGGCCGTAAGCCCCACTTTCGGGACTATTTTTCATTTCTTGGGTAGGGTCATTTTTCATTGGTACTGCAGTTATTTGACTAAAAAGACTGATTTCATTAAGTCTTTTAACTTACAAAAATACTTTAACTAAAATCGAGCAGTCAGCAGTCAGTACTAATATTCCGACTGTGCAGTTAAGAAAAAAGTTAATTAACTTTAAGTTAATTAACTGCAGTACTTTTTAACTGCTTTCAGTCTTTTTAGTCAGTAAAAAGTCTTTGTACTGCGATGATTTTTTCTTTTTCTTTTAACTTAAAGACTGCAGACTTGTACTTATAAAAGAACAGGATGGAATTAAAAGAAAAGAAATTTAAAAGAAAAAAAAGTTAAGAAAAACTTACAGTTAATTGACTGTAGTTAAAAGACTTGCTGACTAAAAGTAAAATCATTGCAGTACAAAGACTTTTTACTGACTAAAAAGACTAAAGGCAGTTAAAAAGTACTACAGTTAATTAACTTAAAGTTAATTAATTTTTTTTTAACTGCACAGTCGGAATGTTAGTACTGACTGCTGACTGCTTGTTTCGCAGTTAAAGTACTTATTAACAGTATTAACTTACATTCAATAGGTAAGTTAATTAACTGCGACTTTATTTACTGCATTACCAAAGTACTGCAGTCTTTTACAGCTCTGCAACTCTCAACCATTCCTGTGTACGTGCGTTTGCAGAAAATATTCTTGGAAGATTTTGTCAATTCCTTGAAAGAGGCAATAACTCTGGAAAACATTTTTTGTTTTGTTTTGAGGTGGTTGAGACTGGGAATAGAACTCAGACATTTAGGTTACCATTTAGGCTTGCGAGCTCATCACGACACTGTTGATCCAATTTAGAAAACGATAATGACGAAATAATTGCTTTAACGGCTGCGTCTGATGACTGTCTGCATCTAATGGGTCCTCCACAATATTTTATACAGTATTTTAAAAATCTAATGATGCAGGAATTAGGGGCTAGTTTGGGGCTTATTTATTACCCCAACCCCAAAGGAGCCCCAAATTCTCTTCAGGCAAAAACTTACTTGATGAGCTCATCAAATCAGTTTTTGCCCTCTAAAGGGTGCAGTAAATTTGGGGCTCCTTCAGAATTGGGGTACTAAATTAGCCCCTAATTCCTGCATCATTAGATTTTTAAAATACTGTATTGGGAGGTTGTGGTGGACCTAGCTTGATGGCATGATGACGTTATCAAAGCAGTTTTTGCCCTCTTAACAGTGAAAGGAATTTGAGGCTCCTTCGGGGTTAGGGTACTAAATTAGCCCCAAATTAGCCCCTTATTCCTGCATCATTAGATTTTTGAAATTACGTATTGGGAGGTGTGGTGTACCCAGCTTGACGTCAAGCTGAGTCCACCACAAGTTTTAGGGTGAAGGGAATTTGGGGCTCTTTCGCGAGTGCAGTACCTAATTAGCCCCAAATTAGACCCTAATTCCTGCATCTCCGTTGTGGTGGACCCAGCTTGTCGGACCTCTATTTTTTCACCTTTAATAACTAGGCATTCGATTGGATTATTTCAGGTTTAATTGTGTTCTGCTACATAGCGGACTATTTTTGGATAAAATCAGGGTTGGCAACGTCATACACCCAGCTAAGATCAACCAGCTTATTTTTTTTTGATAGATTGGAGTCTCAGCTTTAATTTGGTGTACCTACGTTTAAAGATTTATAAACTTTTAAAGATTTGATTTAAAAAAGTAATAATTTCGGTATGCCAAATGTCTGAGAACTGAAAGTAGTCATTGTTATTATTAAAAATGTTATTGGAAATTTGTGTCTGTAAAAAAAAAATATTAAAATATTTAAATTTCATTTGGGATATACATGGCTAAAATAAACAAAACAAATTAGTTGTGATCATTAACGTAATTGTTACACTTTTTTCCTTTATATGTATATGGCTGTCACTTTATACGACCTAACTTATACGTTTTGAAAAAAATTCCGTTTTTCATTTCTTTTTCTATATATCTAGTACATGTTTTCCAACTTCTTTTACAAAAACAGTAGGTAAACAAAAATGTTTTTAATTTTTTTTTTTTTATTTCTTTTCTATTGTAGAAGAACAAGCAAGACAAATTCATAAAAAAAGGGAAATTAACCATGAAGAAATATCATCAATCATATTGGATAATAATGAAGTAGAATTGGTATATGAAGAACAAAATCGGGCATATTTTTCGGATTTCAAGTAAGATCAATTTTTTACTGTAGCAAATACTTATACATATACATATACAGTAGAACTTCCATAAGTCGAACTCTCAAAATGAAATAAAAAAAATTCGAATTATAGAAACAACAAAAAAACTTTTAGATTAATTTAAATTAAAAAGAGAGACAACAATTTTTAATCAACACAAGCTTAAAAAAAAAAGTCAGTAATCATTCGTTAACATTTTTAATTGCATTTTGACTTATAAAATGTTTCGATTTCGTGAATTGCATTGAACAAAATATTTCAAAGGCATTCATACACTTAAGCTTGCCTCGGCTGCAGGGGGTCAATTTTCGTTCTGTGTAGCTGTGAAGTGATAAAAAAAATATCACTTCTTTTTTCACAGCAACTTTTCATTTTATCACATCACGAATATGCCTTAAGCGATTCTGGAACTCAGTATGATAGATGTGTGTTAATGTACTAAATGAAAAAATCCTCTCACAATTTCTCTCTTCAAACGAAACTGAAAACTAAACTAATACACATACAAATTAGTTGGCCATTCTAATCTAAAATCACTGAAAAAATGAAAAAAAAAAGATGTAGGTACATACCGACGTTGTTGTCATTATCGCTGCTGCGAACATTCTGAAGCAAAGCACTAAGGGGGGTAGGGGGGTGAGTTTTGTTTTTAGCTTCGCTCACAGTAAAATAGAGATGAATTTCCAGCGTCCACATAATTTTCTTAATTACATTTAATTTCCATTAATTACAAAATTGCGGCATATTTCAAAGTTGTAATGTTCCGATTTTAAATGTTAAAATTTTAAAACAAAGATAAAATAAAATTTCAGGCTATAATTTTTTCTTTAATTTTTGAGGGGGGTACTCTTCCACCCAAAAAACATAATGGAGGAGCAATTGAATTCGATAGTTGGAATTTTAAATTGAGAAGTTGATGTAAAATTTCAGAAATTTTAAAAACTTATTACCCACGCAAAGTTATTCCCCGAAAACTTCCCTAAAATAATATTGATAAATTTATAGGCATAAACCTAACAAGCGAGGCAATGGAGGTAGGTAATTTAAGGAATTTATAAGCAAAAAAATTTTTAGAATTTTGAAAAACAATATTCTACATTGTTACTGACCCAACTCCCCTCTACTAAAATGTTATACATTTTATAGGGCTATTACAACAGGTAAGGCGGTGGGGGCCGTTTTTTGAATTCAATATTTTAATTTGATGTATCAAACAAAGAAAAGGAACTAACTTAGTACAAAAAGAAGTTCGTGTGACATCAAGAGAGTTTTATCCTGGACGCTCGTGTGAAATTGGCCTCAGTAAAAAATTTCCAAAAAAAATTAAAGATATAAAATTCATAAATACTTTACAAACCTACATACCACCTCAAACAATTTCTAAAATATGAAATCACAGTAAATTCATAATTAAAAAAAAAATAATAAATAAAGCAAAAGGGGCTTCCCCGAGTCAAAAAAAACTTCGAGTTAATTTAAGAATGTACATATTTACTAAACAATCTTCCAATATGATCACAGTAAACTACAGAACATTAAAAAAAAAAAATACCCTTGGTAGATCGCCCTTGTGGCACCTACCGAACATGGATTACATGTCTTATGTGCTATAACGTGAATTAACGGTATGGGAAATACCATAGGGATGTCCTTTTTCAAACCCTTTCGAATGAGATATCAATGACTCAAATTAGTTTGAGTACTTCTTTATTTAGCTGCAATTTACCCTAAACGCGATGACTCATCACCTGAAACTATGAGGCGATAGCTATAAAACAAATCCTCTATAATCTTTGCGCAATCTTTATCTATCGATTCGTATATCTAGGATGTCTGTAGTGTAAACAGTTACTTAGCAGTAGAGCGCGAGCGGTACATGTTTTCGTGACGGTCCTCTTTTCGCTACATCACACCCAACCGTCAGAGAATCCATGTCAAAAATGAAATAAAAGGGGTTTTCCCCAAAAAGAACAAAACTTCGAGTTAAAGAGACTTTTTGCCACCAAACGCAGTTTAAAAAACTTCTTCGAAAAGAAGAAAAATTTGAGTTACAGAAGTTCAAATTAAAATAAATTTGAAAATAAAGTTGAAAATGCAATTATCTAAATACAACTTTGAAATTCGACTTATGGAAGTTCGAGTTACGTACATACATATAGATAAAAAGAATAAATATTCATATATTTGCTAAACAGAGACCTCAAAATCATACACTTTGAACGACCAGAGCGCAGAGGAAGTCCCAAAACAACAACTGTAAAGGACGAAAAGTTTGCTCTACATTTTAAAATGACAGTAACAATAGGAAATTCCTCTTTTATTGTAAGTACTTACATATGTAGTATAAAAAAATATTAACAATTATAAATTTGAAAAAAATTAATAGATCTCCAAGTTATCGATTCCTGTTGTTATACTTTCTCACGCAAATCAAGAGCATCAATCTCGCGCAACCATTATGTGGGATAATGCTTTTGCCAAAGTTGGCCGGGAACTATTTGCAGTTCCGAATGAAGTTTCATGGGAAGAACTTTCAGATGTACTTTACCGTAAATGTTGTCATGAAACAAAACGTGGATTCACCGATGCCAACAGAGTTTTTCTTTGTGAGTAAATACATAATGAATGTGTTAGGTAAATTACTTTAAATTTTTCTTTTAGTCATTTGTATAGTCTAGTTTCCTAGTATATTTTTTATTGTTTTTAATATTTTATTTGGTAAGAATTTTTCTTTACTTCGTCAGGAATGGTTCAGACGGAGATGTCCTTTTCGCATATATGGCATTTTGTCAGATTTCAAAGCGGCCGGCAGTAATTTTTGTAGTTTGTAGATGTGTATTTGGTAAAATCCACCTTAACAAAAACATTGCATAAAATGCGAAGTCTTACTCACGGTTGCCGTTTTGGTAGGATCCTACCAATCTTGGTAGGATTTTGAATCTTTGGTATGTTGGTAGGTTTCAGTTCGATTTGGATTTTCTACAACTCTTTAACATGCGAAAACAATATTTTATTAACAATTAAATACAAAAAAAGGTTATATCAAGTCAACTCAAATACTTCTGTCCTTGTTAAGAAATGAATTGAGCTTTGAATTTCAACCTAAAAGTCAAAAAATCTGGGTTTCGCCTGTTCGCCATACCGTCCGTCGCTTCGGCCAACGATTTTGTTTTTTTTTTCTTTTGATATAAAACAAAAACAAATTAATTTAAAGACGACATTTATTTGAAACCGTAACTAATCCTCGCAAAACAAAATCTCCACACGACACATCCCCGCAAGCAAAACCAATTTTTTTGATAGCTTAGGAAAAACTTTTGCGCACTGAGAATAATATGGAACCAAACTTTCATTCAAAGTATCTTATGTCATTGTTATTTCGTTAATTTTTTTATATTTTGCAAACGGTAAAGTAAATCGAGTCTACTTAGGGAAAGGAAAATCACGGTTTGGAATTCACGAAAACATCTTATGTTAACATAAGATGATTTTCCTTTTCTCGCCTTTCCAAAATTGTTTAAGATTTTATCTTAACTCGACTTAATAGTGTATTTTTTTGTTTTTGTTTGCACGTGGTAAAGTATCTTAAGTCCAGTTAATATGTTTTACCTTTTCACAATTATTACAAACTCTCAAAACGAAATAATCTTAAATCAAATTAATTGTTGAACCGCGTGAAATCCGATAACAAGTTAATATATATTTCAAGTCACCTTAATTTGATTTCACAATAAATAAGTAAACAAATTATTTTAAACAATATACAATTATTACAAAAAACATTAATTAACGTAAACAAACCATGAATGCATTTCGG
Organism: Epistrophella euchroma; assembly: GCA_947049315.1. Lineage (NCBI taxonomy): Eukaryota > Metazoa > Arthropoda > Insecta > Diptera > Syrphidae > Epistrophella > Epistrophella euchroma. The sequence goes on along the minus strand of OX346246.1, from coordinate 77,037,277 downwards.
AACGCGTTTGTTCCATCATCAGCATTGCACTACTGAAGCTGTGGGTAGTGGCTGTTGGTGACATGCAGTGGTAGGCAGCATCGATTACGAAAAAGGAGATCGAAACAAAAACAAAGAACGGTTAGATCACTGAACAGAAACAAAGAAACTGAATACCAAGATATGAATCTTGGCTGTCATCCGGGTTTGCCAAAAAGCTGAAACACGCACACATAGACATTTGGGCTAAATCCACCACTCATTTATTGCACACATAGACAGCTGGGCTAAATTCACCACCAAAAGGGCGGTTATTTTGAAAACCTCATGACTATGTTCAAAAAGTATAGGTTAGGTTAGGTAGGTGGGCTGACAGTTGATCTTGTTACCGTCACACTTAGATCAATGTAGATCCATTGTGATACCCTATTGGAAGAAACCTATACTAAAAACAGGACGTGACATATCCCCTTAGAGGGATAGATTTCGGCAAGTAGTTGCTTAAAGTTATCGGAGGTTACAGGAACTTTTCCTTGTAAATTTCGTCAGTGCGTAGACACCGGGTTAAGGGAAGGTTGCGTCACCGTTGTCCTTTGAGGGCGTGATCTTCCCCTTTACCCCCACTGGGAGGATCATTCCCCCCACCAGGCCCGGAGGAGCGTTTGGAATTTCAAGAAGTTCAAGAAGTATAAACAGATCGGAAATGAATTCTAAAGTGCTCACATACCCCTATTTCATTTAGTTAAAATTATTGTAGGAACATGGATGATTTTAAGATTTATTAAAAGGACATTGCCAACAAAAATTCATATTGACAATAATAAATAAATAATTCAATTATGTAGATTTTTTTCCAAACAGAATCCTTTTTTTTTTTTGCTTTCAATACAGGGAATTTGTCCAGAAAAATTGACGAATTTTCTGTTAAAAGGAATTCGAGAATAGTTTAATAAAATCTGTGAGAGCTATGTACATTCAATAGTTTTTTCAAAAAAAGGCAAAATGTAGAAAAGTGAAAAACAAAAACATACTCCTCTAGACTACTTACGAAAAAAGGCACTCGACCTGAAAATTAACCTGAAATGAAAGAAATAATACAATTTTAGTACGATTTTTCGCATGCACTTCTCACTTTTCCACTTTTTCCAAAAAGTATTGAATGAATATAGTTAAAGCCAAACATTTTCATTCCAAATATTTTGTGTAGGAAATTTGTCCAGAAAAATGAACTTTTTCTTCTAAGCAAATAGAATTTTTTGTTGAAAGGAATTCGAAATGAGCAAATTATATCGAGTGTGTTTTTTTAATTTTTATAAGTTTGGATAAAATACAACATGTTAAGACTCTCCCAAACCAACGCAATTATTCGGCGCGACGAACGTAACAACAATAGCAACACTCCATTGGAATCAAAAAAGAGTAAAACACTCTGAAAATCCAATCGAAAAGGACATAAGTTAGGTCAATTATAGTTTTCGGTTTTTTAATTTTTATATTGGGTACAAATTAAGTATGTTAGTGTGTAAAATGTTTTATATATAAATATTATATAAGTAGGTTCTTTTTTATTATAAAACTCTTTATTTAATTGAATTTAATTTAGATATTAGCTTTGTAAAGAAGCAAACACATAATTATGTCCTTCATCATATCCACAATAATAATGGTCGAACCGGCACACAAAAAAAAAACAGAAAAAGATAAACCAAAATCCACTCTATGTCCATATCCGGATAGCGTGGAAGGCCTTTTATTGGCTTTCAAAAAGTTATTCCTTGAGTAATCCCAATCGAAAAAGAAATAATTTACAATACGCAAATGCTTCTGGTGTAAGCATACCTTAACAACTATACGAACACATCCCTTTTTAGAATATTCACCACAAGTTCACCACAGTAATTATTGCAACAAAAACAACTGTCAAGTCAAAAGGCATTTTTTATTTTATAAAATTTTAATTGTTGTCGATATTTTTGCCGCTAAAGGATTGCAAGTTGTGTTGAGAGCTAACCTCTGGCCAAAAAGAACCCTAAAAATTATGGAAATCGTCTCTTCCAGAAAATGCAGGTCCAACATCCAACAGCATCGATGATTGCAAGTGCCAGTAGGTACAGTTCAAGGCAACAGCAGCAAGAAATTCACCCTACTATATTGTTGTTGGATTTCACATGTATTCATTGACACAAAATTAAATTACAAATACAACAATGTAAACAAATGGGTTTTGGAGGGTGAAACGTACGAAGGATTCATTTCTTGGTATTCAGTTTCTTTGAACAGAAATGAAAGCGTCTGTATTTTTATATTTTTTGAAATAGACACTATTCTATATTTCCTTTATCTTGATTTAAGAGGTCGTTGCCCCTTTGGATATAAAAACTTTCATAGGCATCTAATTGTTGTTCGTTTCGTACTTGTTTAATTATGCGTACACTGTCTAAGCCTACACTATGAGTCTCTTCTAATATGTGCGCTGCAACGGCCGAACGATTAGGTTGGTTTAAACGAATGCATGAAAGATGGTCGTTAAATCTCTTTTTTATGCTTCTTTTAGTTTGTCCAAAATATTCTTTTCCGCAATCATTGCATTTCAAAGCGTATATACCAGATTTATCTAAGTCATCTGTCTTGTCTTTTGTTGAACCAAGATAATTCATAAGTTTGTTATTGTTTTTGTAAACAATGTCGTAGCCATGATCTTTGAATTTTTTCTTTAATTTGTTTGTTATTGCAGGTACAAAACACATTGACACTCGTTGATTTTTAATTTTTTCGTTTTGCAAAAACAAAGTGGTGAGAGTTGATTTTTTGGTTTCGCGTGAATGATGAGCTATTAACTCATCTACCATTGTGTCACTGTATCCGTTTACACGAGCAACTTCTTTAATATATACTCGTACTCATTTTTGAAATTCGACAAAGATAGGGGGAGTTGGCAAAGTCTATGTACTAAAGAGTGGTACGCTGCTTTCTTGTGTTGTATAGGAGCATGAGAGTCGATGGTTATGGTTCTCATTGTGCTCGTTGGCTTATGATGAATCCCAATTTCAATTTTTTGTTCTAGACGTTGCAATTCAAGGTCAAGGAATGGTAACTTCCCATTTTGTTCCTCTTCACAAGTGAATTTTATTGAAGGGATTTGAGAGTTCAACATTTCTAGAATTTTTGATACATCCGATTTATTGACAATAGCAAACACATCATCGACATATCTCCACCATACCCTTGGGAGTATGTTTCTATCATTTAAGTCAAGCTCAAAAAACGACATGACTAATTCTGCCATTAATGGGCTTAAAGGGTTTCCCATATTTGTACCTTTAGTTACTTTAAATATCTCACCATTAAATTGAAAGTAACTTTGATCCATACAAAGTTTAGCCACTTCCTGGTATATGAGCTTCTTGTTTCCTGGTAATCTTAACCCATTTCCGGCGAATACCAGTTCCAGCTGGCTTAGAAACTTGAAATTTCACAAATACTGGATATTTTTTGTGTAATTAGAGGAAATATAAAATATAAATATAAAATATAAATAAAAATTGGAAAACCTTTTGGTTTCCCAGAAAATTCGTGTTGCGTTTTCGCAGCGCTCACCGAAAGCAGTATCAAAATTATTGAAATAAAATTTTCTTCTTACATGGGATACGTGAATTTTATATGAAAACTTTTATAAAAAAATAATTAAATATACCTAGATACACTTGGTAATGAAAAGAGTATTGAAAATTAATAAAATTATCAAAAGTAAAAGAAAAAATTGACCTACAAAATAAAAATATTTTTTCTTTTTCAAAAATTAATAAAAAATAAAAAAAAAAAAATTTTAAATATTTTTTTTTTTTCAAAAATGAAACACTTAAAATACCTATATGTATAGTATCTCAAGTTAACCCTCAAGTTAAGAAGATAAAAATGAAAAATTAAAAAAAAAAAATATTTTCCCCAAATTTATTTTTTTTTTTTTTTCAAAACTGAAAAAAAAAATCAAGACTCATTTTCCTAAACTTTATTTTTTTTCTAAAAATGAAAACCAAAATTATCTATTCCTTGTATAAGTTTGAAGTTTTTAAAAATAACCCTTAAAAAGATAAAAATTAAAAACTGCACACGAAAATTGACCTAAGAAAATATTTTTTTTTTTTTTTTTAAATTAAAAAAAAAAATAAAAAACTATTTTATTTTAATAATTTTTTTTTTAGTCTAGACCAAAATTACCTATTATACGATTTATAAATTTGAAGTTTCTCAAACCAACCCTTAAAAAGATAAAAATCAAAAACTTTACAAAAATTGAAAATTATTTTTTCAATTTTTGTAAAAAAAATACTCATCCCTTTGTTAGATATCAATCAAAAATTATGTTTCTTAAAAAATTGGTATATTACTATAAACATAAACACAAAAAATCATTTAATCTGACTTGAAAACACAACGAATGGAAATATTTTTTTTAGGCTAAAATGCTAATAATTTGAACCTTTATTTAGCTAATATTATTTTGAAAAATTTTAATTCTGATAAAATTTTAAAATATTTTACCTCAAAATTTCGAAAATTTCATATTTCGCACACGAAAAAAAAAATTGAAAAAAATCCAAAAAGAGGTCGATTAGATAATTCAATTAACTCTCAAATTTTATTACTAAGTTTATCAAAATTTATCATCAGTTAAATTCCAGAAGTTCTCAGGTTCATGTATGATGTTGCGTTTTCGCAACGCTAGCTGTGTTTGCGTTAGCTCCGGTAGTTCTGATTTTTAGCTGAGTCGTTTATGATGTTGGCCTCATGAAAAGCCCAAGTTTTCGAACTTGAACGCCCTACGCATCATGGCCGAAAATCAAAAAAACCGCGAAATGTTCTCGATTTTTTCAGTTATTGGCAATTTTAACCCCAAAGGACTAGTTTTTCGACTATAATTTTGCTTAACGATTTTAAAGTAACTAAATTTTCTTTTATTTGAGCCCAGTGCCACCTGTGTAGGCCGAACAGTGTCGAAAATACATATATTCAAAATTTAGCAAAAATAAATGTATAACAACAAGTAGTATAATTTTCAGTAAAATGGTTCTTGGTACAAGATGCATAAAAATAATAGTGCATATAAGTTGGGTTAAAAGAAGAAATAATAATAAATTTGTGTTAGTCGGCCATTCACAAAAATTTTCATTCGTTTAATTTTGACGTCTGAGGCAAGTCACCTGACGAATGTGCGCTAATTGTAATACCGATTTGATTCATTCCCCAGCTTTTTGGTTCGCTTCGGTAATTGGCCCTTTATCTAAAGTCCTTTTTCATATACTAAGACTAAAAAAATCAACGGTCCAGACACTAAACACTTAGCAGTCCAGATACGGAGCGCTGTACTATCTGCCCATTGCCGGACCCCGGCTTAGGGTATGTTCGGCCGTAAAGATAGCGCCTATGCGAAGAGGTTTTTTGGACGACAATGTTAAAATCAATTTAAAACAGTAAGCGGCAATTAATTTTGGATACTATTACATTTTAGATTTGGATTTTATTGTCCAAAATGGTTTTAGAACTTATTGCATTCTTGTGCCTAAGTGGAATAAAAATAAAGTTCAAAATTGGATTAGGACTTTATTTTATGACCTTCCTTTAACAAGGCTTTTCTGCGTCAGAATTTATTCAATTTTATTTTTGCTACAGCCATGTCAGATTGTTCGACTTGTCTTCTCTTCTAGACCAAAAATTATTTCCACGGTGGAAAACTGAACCAGGGAAAAAAATTTCTTTTGAGGACTTCTGCAAGGAATCCATAACTGAAGACATACTGCAATTCACATTTTGGGATTGGTTTAACAACATAATTAAATTAATCAAAGAGTGTTTGCTTGATCTTTGGAATGATGGTTTGATTGAAGGATTCATAAGTAGGAGCGCTGCGACAGAAAAACTCTATTGGCACAAACCAGGGACGTTCTTAATAAGATTTTCCGAGAGTGTTATAGGTGAGTCAAGATAATTCTTTGTATACTTAAGTCAACTGCACGGTTAATTTATAGGTGCCGTTACAATTTCATATGTTGCTGAAACAAATAAAGTTCTACATGTTAATCCTTGCACTATCAAAGACCTACAAATGAAGTGCTTAGCAGATCGAATCAATGAAGATCGGACGAAATACCTGTTTCCCTGTCATGACATCGACAAAAATGTTTTTTTTGACAGATATTATTCAGAAGGTATAATTTAAAATCAACGGAAAAATGTTCACTTTTGGCATTTTAGTAAATTGCGTTTTTAATTTCAGGTGATCAAAACTGTTTTTTTTGACAGATATTATTCAGAAGGTTTAATTTAAAATTAACGGAAAAATTTTCACTTTTGGCATTTTAGTAAATTGCGTTTTTAATTTCAGGTGATCAAATACCTAAGTCACCTTTCTATGTTAAATAACCAGCAACAATGAATTTAGAGAGTAAGAAAACAAAAAATCTTCAATTCCTAAATAAAACATTCAAAATATATTTTTGGTAAGTAAAACATCAGCAGCCGTATTTAATAGAGTTTTAACTCGTTAGACAGAGTCTTAAATTGTTGGAAATATTTTATAAATATGTATTTTATTAAATAAAATGTCGCATTAGCCAATTTTTAGACAAACGAATCTGTTCTCTAACTTAGATAAACCTAAACCAGCAATTAAAGATATTTATTTATAACTTGGACGGCTGTTCAAAGTTAGAAAATGTTTATAAATACGACTGTAGATATCTTGCTTCAATAACTATTTTCTTTACAGATATGGTGATGGCTCTAATCTCGATGAACTTATACAAATTGTTTATCCTTATAACTACCTACATATATTTATATTGTAATTAGTTTTAATGTTTGTAATCAAATTTTATCTTAAACCTTCAATGTTTCATTTAAAAAAAACTCAGGAAAGCCAACAACCATGGAGCTTAACAAGTTAAAAAGTCCTGCTCTCTGTGATAAACTGACTGAAATGCAGAGCAGAAGATTCTCAATAGTTTTATTGCTTTATAAAACAAATTATTTCTTTTTTATAACATCAAATAAACTTTAATAATTATTATACACACAAAAATTACAAATACAATGGTTCGCATAAAATCAAAATGTGACAAAAACCTAGACCGTGTAGGCCGGGTCGAAACAAGAAAAAAATCGTATGAGATGGGGGTCTATTATCCCCCTTTAGGCAGGAGGGGCAATCGTCGTATTTATTATATTATTATTATTATTATTATTTTGAAACGGTCAGATATATGCTTAATTTAATACAAAAAAAAAATGGAGTAACAAAAAAAATTGCGTTTGTCAAGGTCTAGCAAATCGATTTTGTTGTTTAAAGTTAAATACAAAGTTAGATCACTTCAATAGCCATTAAAGAGGTTTATTTATAAAAAAAAATTGCACGGCTGTCTAAAGTTAGGGGCCAGTTATAGCTATCATTGAAATTCATCATTGAAAATTTTTAATTTAAGATTTAGGGCACTTAAAAAGCAAAATCAGTAATTATTTTGATGCCAATGTGAAGCTGACGTCACTTTTCAAAAGTGACATAAGGCCAACTCTTAAAATTTGGCCTTATGTCGCTATTGAAAAGTGACATGAGGCCAAACACCCAAATTTTGGGCCTTATGTCACTTGGCTTTAAGTCACGGCACCATAATTGGGGGTGCTCAAAGGCAACTTAAAAATGCGTTTAAAGATATATCTTTGTACTGTTTCCATTTCATCTATCTGTTGAAATCCATACACTTCATTACCATAGCAAAATCAACTATTGACAGTAGCATTGTAAACTTTAAATTTGGACACTGGATCTACATATTTATTGTTAAAAAACGATGCCCACATGGTGTTTATAGCTGCCTTAGCTACATTTGTTTTTTCCTTGATATGTGCTCGAATGTTTAAGTTATAAGTAAAAACATAACCTAAGTACTTGAATTCTTTGATGACTTCTATTGTTTGACCATCTAACGTCCAACTACGTCCGTAGTTAATCGAGCGATTTTGGGATCTAAATACCATAATTTTTGACTTGGATGTGTTGATTTTGAGATCCCACATATCACAAAATTCTTTCAGTTTATTAATTTGGAGTTGTAAGGTTAGCGGATTCTCAGACAAAATTACCATATCGTCGGCGTAGAGCAATACTTTAATTGTGAGTCCACCTAAGCCAATTCCACCTGGAATATAATTTTCAACATCGTTGATGAACAACGCAAATATTAGCGGACTCAAAACGCAACCTTGAGGAACACCCATTTCACAATTAAAAGCCCTGGACGTAACTCTACCGTTCTGTACCACTGCGGTCATACTTCCTAGAAGTTTTTCATAGACTTTTATAAATTTTGTTGAAAGCCCGATAGCTGCAAGCTTATAAATTAATGATCTTCGATTAATAGTACCAAAATTTGCCTTCAAATCAACATAGAAGGCGTACAAACATTTTTTTGAATCAATAAAATGTCTTGCTGCTGTATTGAGTACAAAAATTTGATCAACAGTAGAGAGGTTGGCTCGAAAAACCAGCCTGATAACGACTTATTATGTTGTTGTGTTCAGCCCAATTCACGAGTCTATTATAAAGAACTTGCGTGAATGCTTTTCTAAGAGAGTTGAGGACAGCAATACCTCTATAGTTTTCTGGGAGATCCCGATCACCTTTTTTAAATATTGCAGATATTTTTGAAAAAAGAAAATTTTTGGGAATTGTCTCTTCATTAAAAATCTTATTGAAAATAACTAAAACATCTGCCGTTGCGTTCTTATAGAACTCTACCGGAATACCATCAAAACATGATGCTTTATAAATAAAGAATAATAATAATTTAAAAAAAAATTATGAATTTCAATGATAGCTATAACTGGCCCCTTAGACAACGTTTAATAATAAGGCCACGGATGTTTAAATATCTTTTAAGTGTTAAAGAAATTTGATACGATTTTTTTTTCTTGATTCAACCAAACCTACACGCTGTAGCTTTTAGTCACACCTCAACCGAATCACCCTGTAATGTTGTTCAAGTTCAATCGAATAAATGAAGTAAGCTTACAATATTTTCCTTTTATTTTGTTATTCCTCTTCTTCGTAAACTTACAATTTATAATAACATAAATAATAACTTTTATTGATGTACCTACTGTTATAACAAAAATTTAATAAATAAATATTTCAATGGTTTATGGGTTGCATTTATCATTAATTTTGCTTTATTTTTTAAATACAATACACGAAAATTGAAAAACCAGGGACTTATAAGTCAAATAACTGGTAAATCAAAGATGAAATTCTAAAAATCACGGACGTATTTGAAAAATACGTCAAATCACTGGAGTTAAATATTTGAAACCCCTTACCACTGGTATTTAAATTTTAAGATTCTAATAATAAATTCTTAAAATTGAAATACAAAAATGTGTAAGTAATGTAATTTTGATTTAAAGTTTTAATTTTAAGAAGTTGTTTGTGTCAAAACAATTTTAGAAGTTATTTTTAGTTAATTTAAATGTAAGTTCAATTCATTTAAAGGGAAAAACAAAACATGCCGCGGATGACCAAACCAAAAATGTTGGCGACAGCCTCCCCCTCCCCCGCAAACGAAAAACGGACAATGATTTAAACGGTCTTTAAACAGACCGCACAAAGCTGAACAGCTTGCCGAGACCCTCGCCAGTTTCAAAGCTGATGTAACAGCTCTTCAGGAGATGCGGTCCATCCCGGGTCTGAGAAAAACAGAAAGCTGTGATTTCTACTATGGGAACTGCCACCTCGATGGAAGGTCGCGTTTATTTGGGTGCGGATTCGCTGTCGGAGGAAAACTTAGGGAAAATGTCTTGAGCTTCCGCGAAATCAGCGAGAGAGTGACGACGATCCGTATGAAAGCCAAATTCCACCATATTAGCCTTATAAGCGCTCATGTCCCTACAGAAGAGAAAGACGACGCTACCACAGAAAGTTTCTGTGAGCTCCTTGCCAAGACCTACGAGCAATTCCCCAAGCATGACATTAAAATTCTCCACCTCCGATAACGGTGGTGAGCATCACACGATTCCCACGTCTCGACATCCACAAATGCACATCAGGGATGCCAAATTGAGGGATTTTTCCCGTTTTTCAGGATTTTTCGACCCTAAAGGTAAAGGAAAAAAGGGAAAACCAACCCAGAAAACGGGAAAAACAATCAGCCGAAAAACTTTCACGTTTTAATACCAAAACTTCTTTTTAAAACATTTTTAAATGAGATGCTAATATCAAAACGATCTGAAATCAGTAAGTTTGAAATGAATTTGATTAAAAAAAACTGCAGGAATTTTTTATTAACAGCTTGTGAAGAAATTTTAAAGCAATCCAATTTTTCTTATGACGACCAAGTCTTTAAGCTCCTCGAATTTATTAATCCAGTAACTTTAAAAAATAAGAGTATTTCTTCGCTTATTCCGCTTTGTAGACATTTTCCTCCTTTTTTTACTCAATCTGAGCTTAGTGATCTAGATAGGGAATAATATAGGTCACTAAGGCCCATTTGCTGAAACGAAACTTAAATATTTATGTTCAACTTAAACGCTTATGTTCTACTTTTTCCTCAGCGTAAACTGTCATAAGCTCTTATGTTGAACTTAAATATTTATGTTCAACTTAAACGCTTATGTTCTAATTTTTCCTCCGCGTAAACTGTCACATAAGCTTTTATGTTGAACTTAAATACTTAAGTTTCGTTTCAGCAAATGGGCCTAAGAATCTTTTACAAATCAGCTACACCGACCGATAACATTCAAGAATTTTGGAAGGATATTTTTCTAATGAAGTTTGATGAGGGTAGATTCCAAAATCACCAACAACGTGAAATCGAGGAGATGCTTTAGCAGAAAAGAGGTGCGAAACTCCTATAGAAGAGTGAAACAATCAACATCAGGATTCACAAACCGCCCTGGCCCCTGCAAAGATGGAGGTGGAAACACTGTAGTGGACACGTAGTCAATGTTAGCCATCTGGAAAGAGTATTCTAACTAGTTGTTGAATGGCGATGAAAGCCAAAATCCTGCCAATCATCGACCCATACCATTCAATCTAGATGACAATCAAGAGTTACATCCACCCGACCAAAATGAGATCAAAATAGCCATCACCAGACTAAAAACGAACAAAGCGACTGGAGCCGATGGGCTACAAGCGAAACTTTTTAAACACGCTGGAGGTGACCTGGTCAGGAGCATACGCCAACTCATCTGCAAAATATATTATGGCTGCTATGCTAGTGTTATGTTACGAGAGAAAAAAATTGAAAATTGATGTTTTTAGTATTAAAATTTACAGGCGTCCCGCTCTGAAGAGAAATAGGTATGAATTATGAATGAATTGAATTATACTTGGGGTTTATATTGCACTGCGACCTCAAGATCTATTGTGCCCCCATTGGTTGTAGCTCCCAAGTAGTAGTTTTGCCTGTCTTAACTTAGGGAGTTCTTTCCAGATTTGTAATCTTTTGGCCTCGTCTTGTTTTTTGATTTTATTCTTAATCACGTTTTCTCCTATTCCGCAATAGGGCTCTGAACCCATAAGGGGTGTTGTTGCACCCATTTTTGCTAAGGAGTCTGCCTCTTCATTGCCTTGGACACCCACATGGCCTGGTACCAGTGTTTCCAGATTGAGGGGAAAAGCACCACTTTTGCCGACTTTATAATGCGAAAGGGGAAAAAAAGGGGAGAGCCTAAAAAAAGGGGAAAAATAAATGTTCTATTCTTTCTAGTGAATAGACTTTTAGGTTTTAATAAATGCAAATCATATGTAAATACAACCGTGCAACACCTTCAATCATTTTTTGTTTTACTACATAAGGTCTAGTTGGAAACATGAAATTTCTTACATTTTTTTCATAAATTTTCAAATTTTGTTGTGAAAACCTATAAAAGAATCTATTAGTGAAAATTTCGTGTGCGAATTAAATTAAAATTTCGCCAAATTTTATCAGAATGTTCAGTTTTGACACTAGTTAGGTGAATCTGGTATAGATTGTAGAAGCGTCAAAATTCAATGGACATTTTAAACCAATCCGAACACGGCCTTACTTAACCTTTTCCTGCATGAAGTTACAGTTTTTTGGTGAGAAGAAAGAAAACAAATACAAAGAATTTTTATCTTTAATAGTATTCAGTGAAAAGGAAACCGACAAAGATTTTAAGAAAAAGGCTGTTAGCATTATATTTCGTAATGAAACAGAAAAAGCTTAATATTTTATTTTTTGTCTTTCTCATAGCGGAACAAAGGACAGAATGACTAAATTCATAAAATATTTTGATTGACACACTATTATATAAGTTAGGTACACTATGTACAATACAAAAATGTTACAAGATAAATTTAAAACAATATATTTTCAATGTTTTCTTCAAAAATTTAAACGTAATTTACTTAGGGGAAAAAAAAAGGGATTTTTTTTAGAAAATTAGGGAAAAAATACCATTCTGGTGTCAAATAAAGGGGAAAAATGTTTTGGGGACCTGGGAACCCTGCCTGGTACCCAATGGAGTGTTACATTGTTGCTTTTGCCCAGTTCGTTTAGTCTGCACACACAGTCCCATACCAATTTAGAACTAATGGTGTATGAGCTCATTGCTTTAAGTGCAGCCTGACTGTCTGACATAATGGCAATATTTTGGTTACGGTAGTTCCTTTCGAGATTTTGTTCTGCACATTTTCCTATGGCATTGATTTCCGCTTGGAAAATGCTAGAAGACTGCCCCATCGGTAAGAAAAGTTTGGTTCTTGGTCCAAAGATTCCTGCGCCAGTCCCTACAGTTGTTCTCGATCCATCAGTGTAGCACTTGATGGCATTAGCTTTAAGAGTGTAGTTGACTGATTCACCTACCCACTCTTTTTTGCAACTTAACTCCGTTTGGAAGTTTTTCTCGAAGTTATATTTTTTAATCATTCCATCTCTTAGAATGTCAAGAAGATTTGTTACTGTGGACTTACAGATCGAATTTCTTTCCCTATGACCTATAAATTTTCCAGTCCCAGTACCCTCCTTTGCGAATCTAATGATGGCTCTCATGGCAGCACTTCCTATGACCACATGTAGTGGGGTCAAGTGAAGGATTACCTCCATAGCTGCTGTAGGGCATGTCCTCATTGCTCCAGTAATGCATAAGCATGCGAACCTTTGTACTTTTTCTAGGGATTTCCTAGTTGTGATTAGTTCGGTTCTTTTATACCATGCAACCGCACCATAAGTAATGATGGGTCTTACCATCATAGTTTACAATGTACATCCATCTTAGGATATTTGGTTTACAGCCCCATGTTTTACCTGCAAGTCTCTTGCATATCATGAGGGCCCTAGTGGCCTTCCCGTGCCTAGCATTGTGCCTAGCATTTCACTTATCTATCTGATTATGGTGATGGGTACGCACTTCCTTACCAGAGCTTTGTTTACAGCTTCATGAGAGGTATTGTCGAAGGCCCCCTCAATATCTAAAAAGGCACATAATGCTGTTTCTTTCGATTCTAAAGCTATCTTTAAGGTGTTTGTGAGCTCATACAGGGCGGTTTCTGTAGATCTACCCGCTCTGTAGGCATGCTGGCGAACGTTTAAAGGCATCTTTAAAAACACTTCTGATCTAATGAAGTTATCAATTACCTTTTCCAGAGTCTTCAGTAAAAAAGAAGTTAAACTTATTTATTGGCCTGAATGACTTTGGATGTGTTGTATCTTTTTTCCCAATTTTGGGAATAAAAATAACCTTAGCTCTTCTCCATAGATTTGGTATGTACCCAAGTGCAATACTACTTCGAATTATGCTAATGAGAAAGGGCATTAATTCTAGTTTTCCTTTTTGTAAAAGGGCTGGAAAAATGCCATCTACACCCGGTGATTTAAAAGGTTGAAAGGCGTTTATCGCCCAATCAACAGAACAGATAGTTGACGCTATCTTCCAGCTTTCCCGGTTGGGTTTGAGAGGTATTCTCTCTATTGTTAGTTTAGTTAGTTAGTTGAAAACTTTATTATATAACAAAATAGTCTTAAATTAACAATTCAGTCTTAAGTTTAATATGGTGTGGCCATAAGCCGTCTACCAGATTGACAGTTGATTTTTGTTTTTTTTTTTTTATTATTTTTTTTTTTAATTCAAATACTTAAATATGTATATGTAGTACAATTTTTGAACGATTAAAAGTCCCCTTCCATTATACATTTTCTGTAACCCAGCGCCTTTGATATATATTTATACAATATTTCCCATCCTAGTTTTCCATTCAAGATGTCGACGACTGCACCCAAATCCATCAAAGTAACACCAAAATAAGTAAGCCGGAATTCTTTTAGAATGGGGCATCTGGCAATAAAATGGTATATATCCTCCCTCTCCTTGAGGTTGCAGAGATCGCATAAGATTGGACGGTCCGGTCGATGTGGTATAAAATTCAAATTGATGATTTCACCTCTTACTTTAAATATAACGCTCATCATTTTTCGTGAAAAGCGGTTTTGGAAATAAGTTTGGTCATTAAGGTCGTAGTTCAATTTGCTGTAAATCATTCTGTATTGTGAGGATTGTGCTTCTGTTTTAAATTTTTCATAGTAACTTTGGCTTATTCTCTCAAGGATCCTATTGAACATGTTTCTTAAGTCCATACTGCTTATTTCTGACGAGATTCGAGAGTTTTCCCCAAGGTCAGTTGCCAGCTCCTCCCACTTCATGACAAGTTTTCCCCTAGTAGTAAAGATGTGCTTAAGTATATGTTTTGGTAACCTTTCCTCGTCCATCTCTAATACTTTAATGATATAATCAAAGTGCATCTTAAGGGTGTCGATAAATAATGGTAGAACGGATGTTTCTAAATGCAGCATATAGTTTGGTGTACAAGCTGGTAGCCGGAAAATTCTTTTTAAAAAATACCGCTGGAACTTTTCCACTTCATCTAATTCACAATAGCCCCAAACTTGTGCCCCATAGAGCAATATGGAAATAGCAGTCGCACGAAAAATTTTCAATTTCGAACTATGCTCAATGAATTTATTATCAATACAGCGGTTCCACACTGAAGAAATGGCCCTTTTTGCCTCGGCCAGTTTACCTTGAACATGTTTTCTCATGTTTAGGTTTGCAGTAATTAACACCCCTAGGTATTTATACTCCCGAACTACTGAAACATTCTCCCCCTGATATCTCCATTTCTCGTTGCGTGAATATCTACCACTTCCTTCCCTGAAGATCATCATTTTAGATTTCTCCAAATTGACGGTCAAGTTCCAAAGCTTACAGTAGCTCCCAAGACGGTTCATCGTTCGCTGCATTCCTTCAACAGATTCAGACAGGAAAACTATATCATCAGCAAAAATTAGAGCAGGTATACTTAAGTTTCCAAACTGAATTCCTCCACCGGTTGCTTCTACGATATCATTTATAAACAAGATGAAAAGAAAGGTGCTTAAGACACAGCCTTGTTTAACTCCCATTTGCGTTGTGAACTCTTCTGAAACAAACTCGCCATCCCACACATACGCCATATTGCTTTCGTACATTGCTTGTAGTAATACAACAATTTTAGCCGATATGCCTAATCTATAAAGCTTATAAAAGAGTGCTTCACGTGCGATTGTATCAAAAGCAGCACGAAAGTCGACGAAAAATGCATAAAGTTTTTTCTTCCTTCGTTCGAAGCTTTCCGCTATATTTATGAGGGTGAATAGTTGATCTAATGTCGAGTAATTTCTCCTAAATCCAGCTTGAAATTCATTTAAAATTTTCTTCTCGTTTACCCAATGCATAAGCCTATTGTAAATAAGAGCACTAAATAGTTTTGCCGAGGTGTTCAAAAAAGAGATGCCTCTGTAATTTTCGGGGTTGTCGTAGGATCCTTTTTTATGCAGCGGATATATAATTGCCCTTTTAAAGCATGCAGGAACAACAGCTGTCTCAAATATATGATTATATTCCTTTGTTAGAGCGGATAGGAATTCAAAAGAACAATTTTTATAAAATTCTGCTGGTACTCGGTCATCACCTGGAGCTTTTCCCACCTTAGATTTTCCAATTACGTTTTGTACTTCATCAGTTGTAAACGGCGCATCTAAAAAGTCATCAGTAAAAAACGGAGCTGCATACTGCGGAAGCGGCGAAAATTTTGGAGTGTTAAGCAACCTCTTAAAATGTTCGCGAAGATCCAACGCATGCAATGTTGTTGAAATTTTGTTTGTTCTTCCGGTGATAGTTTTAGCAGCTTTCCAAAATTCTGCAGAAGATTTTGATGAATTTAAGCTAGCTAAATTCTGTTCCTCCAGTTGTTTTCTCTTGGACATACAAAGTTCCTTAAAGCTTTTATTGGCTGTTGAATACATATTTTTAAAGAAAGTTGTGTTATGTTTCCTTAGAAGTCGCAAGAATGAAAACGATTTTTGTCTGGCTTTCTGGCACTCGGCATCGAACCATAATTGTTTAAAAGCGACCTTGCGTTTTCCTTTGTTACTTTCTGGCACAGCTTCAATTATAATTCGAGTAAGGTCCTCCATGTAAGTTGGTATCCTCTCTATCCTTCGTTTCTCCAATTCCAAGTTTAGGTTATTTTGGTAAATAGATTTGAATTCATCCCTCCATTTTAATTTTGGTAATAATCCAAGTTGCTTTGTATTGAACTTTTCACCTGCACTTGATACTAAACAGGAAATTTCTAGAGGCATATGGTCAGAGAAAATTTGTGCAGATATCCTGAAGTTCTTAAGGATCGCGTTCCACTTTCCAGACACGAAACAATAATCAATCACTGAGCACGCCGCTCCACGGATAAACGTAAATTCACCATTTGGGTCCCCTTGGCAGCTTCCATTCAAAACTCTTGCATCCAACGAATCAGCAACCTCCAGTATTTTCGCACCCCTCGCATCACATACTTCATCTTTTGATTTACGAGTTGAATTTATAATATCTGATGCTGTTCCACTTACAAAATTATTCTGTGATAACCCTATTCTCGAGTTGAAATCTCCTACAAGAAGTGCATCCATTGAACTTATATATTGTAGAGTGTCACAAAGTCGATCGTAATCTCTTGTCCAGTGTGAACAATTAAGATATATGGGTACGATATAGAGGGAAGATCCCATAATTTGTACGAAGACATCCATTTCACCGCAACGCTTAAAACTTAGAGTAGTTGTTTCAAGATCCTTACGATACCCGAATAATTCCCCGCCGCTTCCTCTTCCAAAAACATTTTCTTTTACTGCTGGTATCCATTTTAACTCGTAATTTCTAAATATTCCATTAAATTTCTCCTTTTCATCCTCCAATACATGCGTTTCAAATAGCACGAAAATATCAAAACTTTTAACATAATTAAAAAACTCTATTAGAAAAAATTTATTTTTAAGTCCTGCGACATTGTATCCTAATATTCTTAAACCTAAATATAAAATTTGTTTCTGGTAGACGGTTTCATCTCATTCCCTTGTATCGTGTGGACGACCACTTAACTGCTGCATCGCGCTTTTGCTTGTGCATGCACCCACATTTTGCACAGCGGCTGCTTCATGCGATTGTGGGTAATGGACGCTGCCAACTTCTGACATCTCAGACGTCTTGAGTTTGACACTCTTTACGTTTTTCGTTGCCCGGTTAACTTCATTCATAAAATGTTCCACGCTTGAAAATAAATTGTCGTCGCCATAAATTTTTCGAAAAACCTCCACAGGATCGTTTGTGCCACATTTTAATCCGGTCGCCAAATCCCAATTGAAAAGTTCGCTGTGGATATATAGATTATCATCTTTCAGTTGGGTTTTCACAAGAGGAAATCTATGACGCAGAAACTTGGCAATGGGTAACAAGTTATTCATCTTTCGTCGTGTGTTGTACGGCAGATCCTTATGAATGTAAATTTGTGTATTTTTTAGCAGATTTGTTTTTCGCAGTACTGCCCAAGCAGCCCTTTTTGAATTAAGCTTCACAAGGATCATTGCAGTGCGTTTGTTCTGGTTGGATAAGGAGTGCGCATACTCAATTTCATAGTTTGGATCGGTATTGCCTAATAATTCCGTGCAAACAGCTTTTGCTTTCTCCTTCATGTCCGTATTATCCTCTGCGGGCATATGGACCACAACATTAGCCTCTAAACTTTTTTGCATTAATTTTTCGACCTGTTCCTCCAATGTGTTGTTACGGTGCTCCAGATGGGCAACTTTGGCCCAAATTTCGTCGTATTTCATTTTCAAGCCAGAAAGCTCTGCATGAAGTACCTGAAAATCTCTTTTTGAAGGGAGCTCATTGACGAGTTTTTTGTTGCTCTCCTCTAGGATCTGCTTTAGGATATCGACGGTTATTGCTGTAGATGCCATTGTCAGCTCGGTGTGTTTTGTGGATGGCGATGATTCTATTGCAAGAAAAGTTCTTCGTTTTTCTTCTCTAAATTGGACGGGCGAGGTATCAAGCAAACCCCTTTTCTTCATTAAGTGAGGTTATATCTTACAGGTCGAGATTAACTCGGTTTTATTGCTCTTAGGTGCTAAGACTTACTTGGGAATTTAATTGCTTCGGTGTGTCACAAACAATTATTGGTTCTTAAACCGAATTAACAATTTTAAGTGCACTTTCTAAACACTTTTGAGGACTTTTAAAAGGAGCTAATTTCTTGGTGAGTATATCCACTTTGACAGATCAAATGTCAATCTCTCTATTCTCTCTATTGTGTTTTCTAAAGCTGGTAAGCTTCCCGGGAAGTGAGTATTTAACAATAGGTTGGACCTTTGCTCCTCATTTTCCGTAAAGCTACCATCAGGGTTTCGAAGTGCTAAAGAAGTTAGTGCCTTCTCTTTTGCTATAGCTTTATGTAGTCTTGCCGCTGCAGGAATAGAAGAAATGCCTTCGCAGAATGTTGCAAAACTACTTCTCTTAGCTTTTCTTATTTCCCTGCTAATAAATAAATAAATAAATTTGATGGCACAACAGCTCACTAGCCTAGTGACTTAAAACTCTCAACCATTCCTGTGTGCGTGTCTGCAGGAATGGAGGGGACCTACAGTTTATTGCCGATTCCGAACGGCTAACGAGCGGCACTTTTCTGTGACAGGAGATACTCTTGGAGGATTTGTAAATTCCTCGCAAGAGGCAGTAGCCGTTTTTTTCTTTTAAATAAATAGGTAGCGAGGCTGGGGATCGAACCTTAGACCTCCGGCATGACAGTCCATCGCACTAACCATCACGCCACGGCTACTACAATTTCCCTGCTATATTTAGTCAACTCTTTTTAATGGTTATCAGTGGACAGCTGAGTTCATAGGCCTCATTTATCGCCCCGCTAAACTGATTGACTATATATTCTAGCTCAAGGTGACTGTTTGTTGTTCTAACTGGCCTTAATTGCTCAAGATTTGTCTGGAGAGCATTTTTATAAAGATTCCAGTTTGTTTTCTTAGGGTTCCTTCCAGAGGTATTCTCTGTTGGAAGGTTTTCTAAGGTAAACACTATGATTCTGAGGTCAGACATTGAGGGTTCGTTGGAGAACCTCCAATCCCTTATCAAGTAACTTAGGTTCCGAACGTTAAGTCTAAAACTTCTTTTCTACTTCTTGTTACGAAGGTAGGGGTATTCCCAACGTTAAATATATCTAGATTTTTCTCGATAATAAAGTCTAAAAGTTACTTACCCCTTTGGTTTATATCGGTACTACCCCATGTTGTATGGTGGGCATTTGCATCGCATCCCACCATCAACGGTAGTCTTTTTCTGTTGCAGTAGTCCACAAGCTTCTGTACTTCTAACGGTGGTATATTGGCGCCATCATCTGCGAAGTAGGCTGCTGTTACTACTATCGTGCGGGGACTTCCATCAGTGTAAATTTGGACCTGTATTGATACTAGATCCCTCGTCATAAAATCTGAAAGACATATAAAATGAATATTATTTCTTATTTTTATGCATGCTCTGGGCGAGTCTTGTCTCGTATCCCATATTAATTTAGATTCCTTACTTGTAAGGAAATAGGTATACACCCCCTTGATCTTGTTACGACCCAACCTACACGCTTTAGCCTTATGTTGCATCTTATGTAAAACACTCTTTATAGTTCTGGTTCTACCTAGTGTTTTAATATTTACTTGTAAGTACAACCACTACTTCACACAAATGTCAAAATCAAAAGGAAAGTGTGATAAAATTACAAACGGTTGTCAAATTCGTCTGGGAAATTACTTTCTTATTCTACAATATTGCAAAAGCATTAAAACTGTGAGAATTGCAATGAATTTGTCAAAGTTTAGAAACGAACTTAATGAATTGAGCCAAGGAGAAAGTACATACATATGTAAGTATATTCCACTAAAGTACATAGATCCAAATATAGTTTTTTTTTCATATGAAATGAGAACATAAGTACATACATCACTTAATTAAAATACTGAGATAACAAAGAACATCCTAAAAAAAAAAATATATATGTGAGTTTCGGGACTCAAATGTCAGGATGTGTAAATTATACCCATTCGCAAAAGCGACTAATTTAATTTGCGTGTACTTCCCGTAATAAAAAAAATTAATTGAAATTTTAACAACTTAAAAGTATCCAAAATCTATTATTATAAAAATAGAATTATCTTGAAAACGTATTAAAATTGCATTAAGGTGTCCGAAAGGTAACCCAGCTGCTTAACTTTTGAACTTCACACGGTGTAAAATACACAAAATCAAGCAAACTTCAACTTTCTTATGCGATAGCTATTTTAAGCTACCGCATATACTCAGCCTGTCAAAAATGTTAGAGCTAAAGCAAATAAGCAAAAATATTTTTTTTTTTTTATTTTCCTAAATTTTAATCTTAAGAAAAAAATTTTGTGTATGCATAATGCACTTATTTTTTAGTTTGTGTTTGTCTGTTAGCCGGACAGAGTCAGATCTCTCGAGTTCAGTTCTAATACCAGAATTTTCTGAGTCATAAATTTGTATTAACAATTTGTCACCAGTGTGGTATTGGATTTGGTGTTTGTGAATTTAATAACAATTTATAAAATAATATTACCTATGATATGAATTGGCTTAGAAATTAAGCTTGTGGTGGGTGATCACACATATTTTGGTTTTGCGGGAAACTACATTTTGGAAAATAAAACCGCCAAATTTACTGAAGAATTAGCTTTTACTTAGTGACTGTTTTTCATTTTTTATATAAAAAATTAGGCAAAATCAAGTTGAAAGGAAGATGGGCACTTACAGCGCTCCAGACACAGGACCGAGTACTAGCCATCTCGAAAATGCATTACTTATATGTTTCTTAATATTTTTTTTTTTTTTTTGAGTTTTGAACACGTATACCTACTACAAAAACATACATACATAGCTATCAGATTCAGATTTATAAAACATCAGAACTATACAAATTCAAAAAAGTTTTAGATTTTTTGTGTATTAGATATACAGAATAAAAAACTATTGGACCGATTTCGATCAAATTTTAATACATAAATTTGATTCTACAATTGTTGAAAATGTTTAAAAGTAGTTTTAGTAAAATCCGTTCTCTTTCACGCCAAGTTAAATACAATTTATATTGTAATTGAGTTTTCTCCTGTATTGACGTTCCTAAATAGTCGAAAATTTATAAGTATATTGATTTATTTTAAACCTAACCTATGACATAATGTTATTTTCCCGCTACCTGCCGCGCCCATTTTGTACGTATTTGAATTTTCTTTATTTGTTTTGGAATTCAGCTTTATGAATGTAGATACCAAGTTCAAAGTATGAAATTTGTTGAGATATCCACCTATTTTCTATGTAGGGGAGAGCGGGGCTAGAAGTAACAGGGGTAAGAAGAAACAGCTAAAAATGAAAGGGTTACCCTGAAAATTAAGAACTGCGTGAACGAGAAAAATGTTCGTCTACTTCAAAGCTAACGTCAAGTATACTTTAGCTGTGCATAAAGAAAAGTTATGAATGTAGTCCAAAAAATTGATACGTTTGTAACTTTAATTTTTCTTTGTATTTTTGGTATTTCTTTTTTAATTGGAAGAGACACAGTGCTAGTTGTTTTTTTTTTTTTTTTTTTTTTTTAATATGTATTTATTTTTTGATTAAGTTTATGTATATGAGCTAGGTTTTCGTGTTTTTTTTTTTTAATTGAGTCATTTGATTTAAATTTCATGTTGGAGCTAATTGCAACTTTTTTGTGGGGTAAGTTGTAACACATTAAAACATACTTCGGAAAAAGACGATGGAAAATGGTTTTCGATGTTTTTATTTCGTTGTTGTTGAATCTTATTATTTTGAGATAAAAGGAAAAAAGTGCATTTGTCGGTTCTCGTTGTCAACAAAAGGTTGATGGGAAAAGAGGTCGCTCTTGTGTTTTCCTGGCTTGCTGATTTAGTCCATTGAAATGTTACAAAATTTTGGCCGAACCTTGCATTTTCTCTACACAAATGTGGTAAAATTTTGTTTGTGCGATGTATGGTTCTCAAGATATCGCGAAGACCTTTTTACGCCCCCTTTTCAAAAATGGCGGCCCAATGGGGGTTAGTTCAACCCCGAAAACTCGGTTTTAAACTTACACTGATCCTTCCTACAGGTTCATCAAAAAGAATTTTGTCCTGTATGAAATGCAAGGTTAATGTAACATTTCAATGGACTAAATAGTTAAATTCGTACGCTTTTATATCTAATAATAGTTTTGGAATACATATTTAAATCACATTTCTAATCTTTATTTTACTAAATTCAGTTTTTCTTTTTCAAAAAACTTAATGTTGATTTTGTTTTTGTTTTTTAGGAACATTAAAAATTAATTAATTAATTAATTAAATAATTAAAAAAGTTAATTAATATAATTATTTTTAAACTTTAATATTAATTTCATAAGTTTTACTGGTGTACTTATGTACTATATTTTTCGTTGTTAATCTTGATTTATAATTTTATTAAAAAAACAGATAGTAAAATTTTTGTTACAATTTACAACGGTTTATGTTACAACTTTCCTCGCATTCAGGGTAAGCCGTAACAATGAACACGTTTTTTTTTTTTTTTTTTTTGTCTAAATGTTATATTTTTACAAATTCTGGTCAGCATGTTTTTGGTTTTCTTGTTAAATTTCATAGCTGAAATAGTGTGCTCTTTCAATAGAAAAAGGTTTGGCTAACTCATTTTCAAAATCTTAGGAACAGCATCAAATTTAGCAAAAAGTATTATCTTAGCCCCACTCTCCCCTAGAAATTATTATTTTCTATGTATAAATTTTCTTCTGATTTACAATTTCTAAGAAATTTAAATTCAGATCATTAGGTATGTGTAGGTATGTAGGCACATATTATACATTTTTTGGGAGACATGAAACGAACTTTCTTATATACCTTTTTTGTTTTTTTTTAATTAATGTTTGAAGAATTGTTAAGTTAAAAATTTTTAAGCTAATCATTACTATTATATAAAGACGAAATAAATATTTTGTTTGTCCGCGATTTTCTCAGAAAGTATTCAACTGATTTACTTGAAACAAATTTTATAATTTTTCTTATTCTTTAAAGCATGTAAATAGATGTTTCTTATTTGTTCAATATATTTGTTGAATTAGATTATTAACTTTTAAGAAAATTTCGTACACTTTTTTTGTCGAAGTTGACCAACATATCCAATTATGCTTTTAAACCTGCTTGATATTTTACAAAAATGGGATTTTTTGTATAAAGTCAATAGTATTCTGCAAATTTTAAGCCCTAAATCATTTCTTAACTGTACTTGCAAGCTGAGAAATAAATTTATTTACAAATTATAAATTTATCAACTTTTTGTATTTTTGCATATATGAATTCGATTTCGGTTGCTGCTTTGTTCCATTTCATTATCGTTCCGTGTTTTGTGCATTTTCGTTTGTGTATTTGCTTCTGAATCTTTGTCCACTCAATTGTTCGCTCATCCACTCATCCACTCATTTACATTTATTTATTTTATTCCTCCTTTCATTCCACTCAATTGTTGACTTTTTGTAACGACGAAGACGGCCAATACGTAGTGTGTTTGTTTTTTCCTTCTTCTTAAGCGAACTAAAATGTTACATACATACCTACATATTTTAAGTATGGGCACCACTGCCGTGCGCAGTGTGTTTATATTTTGCTTCTTCTGCAGTGAACCGAAGTGTTACATAAATGTACATATTTTGAGAGGAAAAAGGGCAGGGCATTCAGTAGAAAGCAGCATGAAAAAAAAGGTTTACAGAAAGCTGCTAAAGATTATGAAAAAAAACATTACTGATTTCAACTGAGTGGAGTTAGGAATAAAATACAGTGTAAGCTCCCTTAGCCGGACAGTGACGGTCACAACACTAGGTGTTTTTCTTTTTTAGTTCAGAATTGGTTCAGAGCAGAGCACTGAATAGACCCTGAGCGAACGGAGTAAACTCTGAGCAAAGTATGTTCAGAGCACTCCGATTAAATTACAAAACACACCCGAGCACTCAATCGTCATATTTGTCAAATTACATGGAAACTGTATGAAGTTGGCCGCGCTCAGTTTTTTACTTGGTCTGCTCGGTTGTTTTATACCGAGCTAATAGAGCGCGCTCTGAACAAACTCTGAACATGCTCTGAACGAAAAAAGAAACTCAAATTTGAACTGTTATACACTCTGAGCTAAAAAAGAAACACGATTTTTTATTTGACAGTTCAGGCTCTACTCTGAACTAAAAAAGAAAAACGCCTACTGTTGTCCGTCTAAGGGAGTTTCCGTCCAAGGGAAAAAATAAAAAATAGTTGTAAAAGGAAATGTATAGTTGGCATCATCAAAATGTTTCAGTGAGAGAAAATAAAATTCTTTACTTGGTTACGGAAAGCATATGGAAGTATGTATATAAAATTTTTGTTAATAATATAGTAGAAATTGCGGTTAGTCTCATTAAGCATTTGATATACTTTTACCTACTCATATTTATAAGTATATTTAAAGCTTGCGAAGCAACGCGAGCACGGGTCGGCTAGTTATTTATAAACCTCAATATATATGCTTGTGACCTCTGCCAATTTTTGTATTGATTATTATGTTTCTAATAATAATTCTTCGACAGAAAAATTTCTGTGTACTCTATACGTACATAGTATACCTATGTACGTATGTATTTACTTTGCCGTTGACGCAATAAATGATTACAAATTAAATGAGCAGTCTAATAAAAGAACTTCTTATTTCAAATGATTATATTGTTTAAAAATCTGTATAGGCTCCTACCATCTCTCTACACAAACTCTCATCGAACAACGATGAATTAAAATTTTAAAAGCGTAATTACGATAGGTATATACAATTCACTACACATTCATAATAATCTTATGAAATCGCCTTTAGTCAATTGCTTAAATTTAAATTATTAAGCTCGATTTAAATTCTAACCGTCAACGACTATAAAAATGGAAAATAAAAGAGCTGTTTTGTCACGTCTAGGTATATAACGATTTCTTAGAAAATCCATATACACACATTTGTCATGTCGACAGCCGGATTTGTACATCTATACATTAACTTGAAATATGTATAAATAAACTTTAATTAGTGAGTGTATTCAGCATTGTTTGCAGATTGTGCAAATACATACCTACCTACACGCGGACGACTGCTGTCCAAAAACCAAAAGTTGGGACAAAAATCAATATTCCTATGTATGTACATAGGTACATATGAATGTTTTTTGTTTTGATTATTTTGTTTTTTGTTTCTAATAGAAATACATATACCTATGTATGAGATGAACAGATCTTCGAAAACTAATGTCGAATTCCTTTTAAGAAAAAAATCGATTTGTTCAGAAGAAAAAATCGACTTTTCTGGACAAATCCTTTGTATTAATGTCGAATTCCGTTTATCAAAAATATTCGATTTTTTTTCTAAACAGAATCGATTTTTTTCTTTTAATACAAGGGGTCCAGAAAAGTCGACTTTTTCTTCTAAACAAATCGATTTTGTTCTTAAAAGGAATTCGACATAAAAGAAAAAATTCGATTCTGTTTAGAAAAAAAATCGAATTTTTTTGGTAAAAGGAATTCGACATAAATATGTAAATCATTTTCTGACAACTCATTTGATTAAATCGTGGTTTTCAAATTTGGTCAATTTTATTAATTGATATTTATGTCGAACTCCTTTTAACGAAAAATTTGATTTCTTTAGAAGAAAAAAATCGTTTTTTTTTTGACAAATTTCTTGTATTGAAAGATGAAAAATCGATTCTGTTTAGAAAAAAAATCGAATTTTTTGTTAAAAGGAATTCGACATTAGTCAATTGGATAACAAAATTGAACTTTTCAATCATGAGAAATAATCTTAAAATATGGCTCTATTGTTAATGCCTTTTAATCCCTTATTTTTTGTAAATTGATATTGCATTAAATATTTATTAAATAAAAAATAAATAAATGAATAATTTGATTTTTTTAATATCAAACATTCTTATTCTTAGAGATAATTTAATCTCGCTCTGGAATAGGCAGATAGGTTTATTCTTTTTATTCTCAGGAAAAATTTAGGCAAATACATCTGACTAATAAAACACTTATTTTAGCTTTGTCTGAAGCTTAAGTACTAACTGACTGTTGAAAAATTGGTCCTTAATGAACCATTTATACAATTTTTTTTTATATTTGGATTTTTTTTTTTGATTGATGGTGTTAAAACAATTTTAGAAATTGGTTATTAAATGTTCCGGAAGCGGTAATTTTTAAACATGGACCTTTTTCTTAATAATTTAAAAATAACATTTTTTTATGAAAATTTTTGATAAGATTTTTTTTGAGCCGATAACAATGATTATGCAAGCTCAAAATTTCTCCATTGGATTAAGTTTTCTAGGTTTCCCGTTTTAAAATGATATAAAAAACGTGTTTTTTAGCTATATTTTTACACAAAGTTTTTAAAGATGATTCTGAAAGAATTTATTTAAATATTTCCAATATTGTTCTGTCTCTGAGAAATAGTCTTTTGAAATGTCTGTGCTTGGCTTGTTTAATAACATAGCTAGCGATTTTTTATAATTATTATTCGGCCAGGTGAATAATAATAGATAAGTTTTATAATACGTAAGAAAGGTCACACTGGTCAGATTTGGTTTAGCTCAAAAATTAAGCACTTTGTGATTTCAAGATATACATACATACATACATCAGACCTTGCGTTAGATTCGGTAGTTCTGATTTTTTGCTGAGTTGTTTATCATGAAAAACCCAACTTTTCGAACTCGAGCGCCGAACGCAACATGGTCAAAAAAAAATAAACGACTATAAGTCTATAATATTCTCTATTATGGAATTAATTTTTTGATTGTTTTTTTTTTTTATTTGCAGGTCTTTTTTAGTATATTCTTGAGAAGTGAAAAAAAAAAAACTTAAAATGAGTGTGTGGAATTCTTTGAAAAAAATTCCCAACGCAGAATATCAAATGAAATTCTTTTATGATCAAAAGAGCATGAATGGAATTCGAGTGAAGTACGCAGTTTGGATTGAGAATAATTTAAAGTGAGTCTATATTAAAAAATTGATCAAATATTGTTTCAATTTACGTATGTAACACATTAAAAATAAATTGTACCCATGTGTTACATGTACATAGTGTTACAATATGTTACTTTATAATCGAAAAATATAAAAATTCTACCAATAAAACATAGAATTTTTCAGCAACATTGGCAAAAGTTCTATTGTTTTTTTAATTCATTAGAGGACATTCACCACCATACATTTATTTATTTATTTATTAGATAATTTATAGTGTCACATTAAGATTAAAATCTTATATTTTGTGACTGGCTTAACATAATACAATTTGATACGAAAGAAAGAAAGTGCCTATATTGTTATTTGTAAATTAACATTTGTGTCATCAAGCCACATTTTCGTATTTTACTTTGTTTTAAAACACTACAGTTATTTGTACTAATCTTTTTTTCATTGATTTTTTGTTTATTAATTTCTCAAATCTTTTTAAAATTATTTTCATTCGTTTTCAAACATTCAATTAAATAGCTAACTTTAGCTGTTGTTATTTTTTTTATTGTAATATAATTTGTTCATCGCTTATTTCAAGATACCAATTTGTAAGTTTGTTTCTTTTGTAAAATTGTTAAAAACTGTTATATTTAAATTTAAATTTTTATTTAGAAAATAAAATCGAACAATTTCCAAGAGGATTCTTTTATTTGGTTTTAAAAGACTTGGACTCGATATTTATAAGTTGGAAAGAATTTCAGCGGTGCAACAACATCATTTTATTTTAAATTGAAGCTTATTTGAAGGGAAATTGATTTCCGCCTCTGTACTATGGCGAATTCAAGAAAGAATTGCAGTTCTCTAAGCTGCCTTAAAGACGATAATGAATTCATGGTAAGTTGCGATAGGTGCAATCGTTGGTGGCACTATTCGTGCCATAATTTTAATCCCAATATGTACGATACGAAAACTCCATGGTTTTGTGAGGAAAGTGACTGCAGGCTCAGAAAAGAAACGCCAGCGAATGCCGAGCTTGTGGAAGGAGCTAGCTCTTTTCGACCGCCTTTGAACGTTGAGGATCAAGTTGACATTTTGGTGGAAGCTGCTGTAGTTGCTCAAGCTGCAGTTACTCAACGAGATAAAGAACTCACAATCTTGCGAGCTGAGCTTGAAGATATGAAGCTCAAGCTGTCCGAATCTTTATCCTCTAGAGAAGTTATAAAAGCTGCTTCAAATATTCCGAAAGATCCTACAGTTCAAAGCGGTTTTGATAGGTGGGAGATTATTAAGAAAATCCAAGATAATCATCAAGCAATGCTGAACAATGTACAGCCACCTCAGTCCACACCTATTCTTTTATCTCCAGAACCAGTTAGAAAAAGCTGCCGAGATTCTTCTTTTCAAGAAAAGGATATGGACAGCCTGCTTACTATTCTCAACCGCAACAACGTTCAAGAACTTCCACCATTTTCTGGCGAAAATAGACGTGAATGGCCCTATTTTGAAGAAGTATTCAAGTCAACAACCATCGAAGGAAGATTCAGCGACAAGGAGAACGTTGCTCGACTGCGGAAGGCTTTGAAAGGGGAAGCGTACCAGCTTGTGTGTGATCGTTTGAAATATTCATCGGATGCTGATGCAATCATGAATTCTCTTCGTGTCATTTTTGGTCGATATGATGTCCTCGTTCATGACTTTACAACCGATTTGTTAAATCTTCCAAAGTTGACGTCAAAGAGTGATCCAAAGATTCGATTGTGGGCAGTTAAGAGGCCTTTCCTTACATTTGAGGAAAAAACGAAAAATGCTCATTCGCTATGTTACTTTACGAAGTCATTTGAGCGTGTATGACAATAATTTAAATAGCACATAAAAGAGTTGTTTATTGCCTTTGAACTGCAGGTATTATTTTTTTGATAGTTTGCACAAAACATAAGATATTTCAAAAAATGTACTGCTATATTGTCAGATTTTTGCAAAAACTCCTTATCCAAATGCTGCTTTTTGGGTAAGTTAGTAACTTAATTAAATCTAATTTAGTTTTGTTTTGAAGAGTTTAAATAAATCTTTAAACTACAGGAATAAAAAAAACAAACTTCAGCACCGTTTCGACAATATATTGATTTTAAAAACAGTAAAAACACTGTGTTTCAACACGTTTTTTCTTGTATGTAATTAACGAATTTTGCATCTGTAATGATGCCTGCTAACAATTTGATATTTCTTTAGTCAAGTTCAATCAAAAAATTTAATCAGTAATCGTGTTTTTCATATAAAACAAAGAATTTTTAAAACATCTCCCCCAAACAAAATTATCAAGATTTTAGTTCAGACACAAATCATTCCATTTATTTTTTTCTCCAAGCAACCGCTAGAGTTTGTATCAAGAACAAAAAAAAAACAAACCGTGTGCATTTTTAGTTTGGTGTGCGCTGTATGGAGATGTGAAATATGGTTTGTATGTGTGTATATGGTTACTTTGAATGCTTGGTGTTGGTGCGGTAGGTGTTTTGTAATTATTTGTTTTCTTATTTTTGTTTGCCAAGAAAATGGGTATTTGGTTTTTTCGAAAAATCTCAATATAGGTAATCTGTGTTCTATTGAATTTTATGATTTCGGTTGTTTCTGTAATCATGTTTTTTGATTACAAGTAACCATTAGATTTCTATAATATGTTTTGAAAGTTAAAATATTTTGGTAGGTACATATGTACATTATCTAGGTATGTTTAGTTTAGTTTGGTTAGGCAGAAAAGTAGTTTGGTATTTATAGTATATATAAGTAGATAGGACCTGGAGTAGGTATGTTATAATAATGAAGTGACTTTTTGTTTTCCGTATGTAGGTACAAAAATATGTATAGGTATCTTCATTACTTCGTGTATTTTTTTGTTCTTAGGTATATTTTCAATAAGGAAGCATAGGTGGGAAGGTAAGATTTCAGGTATAGGTAGGTACGTAATGTATTTTTTTTTAAATAAAAGTGAGAGTAGGTAGATGCCTACATAGGTATGCGAAATTAGTATAGATATCTACCTAATTTAAAATCACAATATGACATAACACTACAGTTTATCAATTATAAATGAATTAAATTAAATCAAAAATGAATTTAATGTAGGTATATCGCAGGTGTATGTGCATATATTATGTGTATGTATAGTACATATGTAGGTATATATGTATGTGCACATATGTAGGTATTTTTTTTTAAATGCCTACAATTAAATACGTTTTTTTGTTCGAAGGCGCATTAGTCGCCTGAAAGTCTTCCATTTTGCATGTGGATTCTTTTTTGGGTTGATTATTGAAAAAATGTTAGATTAAAAATGAAAATATACCTATGTACCTACCTACCTATACATGTATGTACATATGTAGCTAGGCAGTCCTACTATGATAGATAGGTATGTGAAATTTACTATTTCAAGCCACAAAGGCGACATAACGCTGCAATTTATGTATTGTAAACGGAAGTAGGTATAGGTAAATTATTTCTTGATTTACTGTGAGTACCTACATAGCAGTGTTGCCGCTGGAAAAATTTGAAAGGTGTCCCAAAAGGGGTCCCAAGACAAAAAAAGGTTCCCATAAAGAATAAATCCGCAATAGATAGAATACAAAATACTTAAAACATTTCATAATAACAAACATTATTCAAAATTTTTAAAAATAATACTATTCCGACAACAATTTAAAAAAAAACACTTCGAAACATAAAAATTACAATTGACTTTACAAACAAAATATTAAACAAAATCGGATTTGTGAAAATAAATAAATAAACAAAAATAAAAATGAATAAAAAGTCTGTCTTGTAGGTTCATATGTATTTAGGTACCTAATATGCATTGTTCATTTTTAAATATTTTTTGGAAACTAATTTTCAAACTTTTTTTGGATTGAATAAAGTTAAGAGCTGAGAATGGTCATTTTATTATTTTATTCCAGAATTGTTATACCAGTGGTGCGTTTCTTTTCTGTAGAATGTTAACTATTGTTGGTCTGTCAAAAAAAAAGTGTTGGGCTGTCATTGTTAAAAATGTTACACTTTGTAACATTTCATTTAGGAACGCTCAGTTGAAAATATTGTTGATCTGTCAAACAAAATGGGTTGCAAAAAAAAAAAATAAAATGCGAAATACATGAATGAAAATAAAAGAAAATTTGTGATTACATCAAATTTATTGGAAACATTATTATTGCAACTTTAAAATGCACACAATTTATAAATTGAATTCGTTTATTTATTTATTTTTGCACAAAATCAAATCATCACGCAAAATTCATAAAATGGTGTGCAACTTATTCCATTCCAAATAGATACCGATGCATTTTTTGTAAGAAATCTACCTTATCGAAAAATAAAACTGTTGGGAAAAAGAAAATTAATAAGTAAATTACACAAGACAATTATAAAAATCAAAATCGACAGTAAAAATAAAATAAAAAAATACCGAAATTTAAGTAACCGAAAGGAGAAAAAGTAAACAAAAAATAACCACAAAATGAAAATCCAAATTCTCGCAAATAGTGTTTTCATCATTGTTGTGTTTTCATCATTATCAAATTCAAGGACAATTGCATATTTCCAAAAGGAATATCTGTGTCTTTGCAATTTGGGCTAGCAGCAAATATGATCTTTACGTTGAAAGAATAGAAAAGGATGACGATTTTTGGGAAAATCAAATGGTGAACAAACTTTCATCTTTTTATGAAGATTGGCTTTTGCCAGAGCTAGTAGATACCCGCATCCCTCGTGGTATGGAAGTACGTACTCCATCAAGTAAATAATAATGAAAATAATATAACATATGTATAAACTTAAAATCCAGATTGTTATACCTATCTAAGAATGTAGTAGGTGAGTAGGTACAAAAATATTTTTTTTTGTGGAGTAGGCCTATTGGGGATACCACTTTAAAAAAAACGCGCCAAATGTCTTACCTCATGGGTGCATGGTGTGGAAAAGACCTAACATTAGAAAGTAGGTACCTTTTCTAGGTACCCATTATTGAACATACTAGGGAACTTTCTTTCCTACATCCTCTCATTTTTTCTAAATTTATAATTAAACAATAATATAGGTATACCTACCTAATATTTAACATTACAAAGTTTGCTTTAAATTTACATTTCATTTTAGTTTCTAAGACCTACCTACCAACCTAGATGTACCATTCAAAGTTTTTAATACTATGTAGGTACTCACAGTAAATCAAGAAATAATTTACCTATACCTACTTCCGTTTACAATACATAAATTGCAGCGTTATGTCGCCTTGTGGCTTGAAATAGTAAATTTCACATACCTATCTGTTATGGTAGTAGGACTGCCTACCTGCATATGTACATAGATGTAAGTATAGGTAGGTAGGTACATAGGTATATTTTCATTTTTAATCTAACATTTTTTTCAATAATAAAACCAAACGAAATGCAGAAAAGAAAACAAATCTTCTCAACAATCTCTCTACTATTTTGAAATTACAATTTCGTAATATTCTAAAAATAGATACCTATGTGAATATGATTTATACCTACTTTTCAAAATTCAACAAGTTGTGAATTCTGTCCAAGAAGCAAGAAACCGACCTTGTCCTTAATTTTCCTTACGCACAGTCTAAAATATATAACATATGGATTTTTTCCCGATCACTGTAAAAAGCTATTTATGAAGAAAATGTACCTACTAAACAATGCTAGTCAACACCAAATCAGTATGACCAATTACTGTGAATTTATTAACAAAAAAAAAAAACACTTACTGTAATAATCTATGTAGGTGACTTGTTTTTACGTTTTAAAATTGTAATTAAATATCAAAAGCTTGTTTATCTAATAAAATCAAAAAGGCAACCCAAAAATGAATGAAACCCATCTTGCAAAAATATACCTGGGTCACACCAATCAAGAGAAAAAATACACCTACTCTACCAACGAAACCAGTTTTTTGCATAAAAACAACACACAAATAAAGCACACAAGTAATGTCTAACCTTTTCATCATCGTATTCAATTTTTTTTTCTTTCTATTGACCTACAGTAAAAAGAAAAAAAACAAGCAACAATGCACGCACCGCACACACACTTCAATGCTGAGTTCAACCGTTGCGTGTGTTTCTCTCTGACTTGATGGAGTAAACGGTGGTGCGGTGGTGCGTGGTGGATGTTTTTTTTTGTGGATTATTGGATTGCATTTTTTTTATTATCTGATGTTTAAACCTTGGGGTGAGAATCTCAGATGATGAATAGGTTCTACAAATAGTTCCCACATTTAGGTGAAGGGCTCTTAAGGTAAATGGTTACGTAGCTGATGTCAGATCCATGAACAGGGAAGAAGATCTCACAAATGGTTACGTGATGACCAATTTAGCCTCCAAGCTTGGCGCAGGTTTATATCAAGAGTGGCAGAGAAAGAAGTCTGGTATTCACAGTGCTAATTTTGTGCATTTTGCAGAGTTTTTAACCGAGAAAGTGGTTGATTTGCCTCCAGATTTAATCAGGCCGCTTGCAGCTGTACATTCTGATACAAAAAGATTGC
Source organism: Epistrophella euchroma (assembly GCA_947049315.1). Classification (NCBI taxonomy): domain Eukaryota; kingdom Metazoa; phylum Arthropoda; class Insecta; order Diptera; family Syrphidae; genus Epistrophella; species Epistrophella euchroma. The sequence continues at coordinate 77,003,297 of OX346246.1, read as the reverse complement.
AAGGTTCTGCAAAATCTTCTCGACAAGTTTTAACTCACAAAGCACAGCATTCAGAAGAGGATGTCACTCAATGTAAAAAGTGCAATAAAAAACAGCACCCTCTTTACCATTGTGCTAATTTTAAAGCATTGTCAGCGGAAGAAAGGCTTTCTTTTGTGAAAGAAAATTCCATTTGCTTTACTTGTTTGGATTCGTCTAAACATGACTGGAGAGCTTGTGCCAAAAAGAGAACTTGTGGTACAAATGGATGTACTGGTCGACATCACCCCTTGTTGCACCAGTCAAGGATTTCTGACTCGGTGCTTAGCACAGCTGCTGCGCCGTTCGTTCCTGAGCCCCATATTCATTCTTCTCATATTGGCACTAATTCTTCAGTGATGTTCAAGATTATGCCAATTAGACTTTATGGACGAGAAAAAAGTTATGTTGACACATTCGCTTTTCTTGATGATGGTTCGTCCTTGACCATGCTCGAAAAGGAATTATTTGATGAGCTTGGCCTGGAAGGTGATCCGGAAGAGTTAACCCTTCAATGGACTAAAGGTGTTATACGTATGGAAAATTCTTTGAGAACCACATTAACAGTGTCCAGTATCAATAAACAGAAGCAACATTTTCTAAAAAACGTATACACCGTCAAGGATTTGGACCTGCCCAGTCAATCTGTTGATGTGGCTAAGCTGAAAAATATGTATCCTCATCTCCGTGGACTTCCTTTGGTTGATCTAGTAGATGCCAAGCCTAAGATCTTGTTGGACTGGATCAAGGTAAATTCCTTTGGGGTCACGGTCAACGTCATGGAAAGGATGAAGAACCGTGTGCTATAAAAACACTTCTTGGTTGGATTGTTTACGGCATTGGTAATTCAGTTACAACCCCACATGTTTCTTGCATGCATCAAGTATCCAGACCTACAATGAAATTCTTGTTTCATGACGCTATAAAACAGGAAGAGGATTTACATGAACTCGTTAGGCGTCATTTTACCACTGAAAAGTTTGGAGTGTTGCCACCAAGATTCGATTTAGTTAGTCAAGAAGTCAGCCGGGCAAATGAAATTATGAAACGTTCTCTGAAGTTAATGGGTAAACAGTACGAAATTGGTCTACTATGGAACGCTGAAGATATTGAACTTCCAGACAGTTACCCGATGGCTTTCAAAAGACTTGTTGGACTAGAGAAATCCTTGCGAAAGAAACCACACCTTCTTGAATGGAAAAACAATTATGTTCGGAATTTGTTAGTAAAAGGATACGCTAGAATTGCATCACAAGAAGAACTGAGCAAAAACTGGCCTCGAATCTGGTATTCTCCAACTTTCATTGTCGAAAATACAAACAAGGTTCCAATAAAACCAAGATGTGTTGCTGATGTGGCTGCTAAAGTCAATGGTGTTTCACTCAACACCTTTCTTTTGAAGGGACCTGACAATCTTGTGCCATTGCATGCTGGTCTGTTTAAATTTCGAGAAAGAGAGATCGCTGTGAATGCTGATGTGAAGGAAATGTTCCATCAAATCAGGATCAAAGAAGAGGACCAGCAATGTCAAAGATTTTTATGGAGAGATGGTGATAGTTCACGCAAGCCTACAGTATTTATTATGCAAGTAATGATGTTTGGACCCAGGTGTTCACCAACATGCGCACAATTTGTTAAAAATCATCACGCCAATTTGTTTAAAGATGAAAACCCTGAGGCTGTTGATGGACTAACAAAGAGAACATACGTCGATGATTACTTTAACAGTCATGACTCCATAGAAGAAGCAGTTTCAGTCACCAGAGATGCAATTCGTATCTGCGATTCCATGAACTTTGATCTGGTTTCTATGCAATCCAACAGTCGTGAACTTCTTGATCAAATGCCGGAGACTCATGTCAACAATAAATTAGTAAGTATTGATCCAAACGAATGCGAGGGTTATGTTGCCAAGGTTTTGGGAATGTATTGGCATCCAACATCCGATTGTTTTTTTTTTACAAACTTGCTAAAGATGATGATTTACGAGAAATGTTAACAGAAAACTCTACTATTACCAAAAGACGTATGCTCCGAGCTGTCATGCGAATATTTGATCCATTGGGACTCATCTCGCTCTACACTATTCAAGGAAGAATTATTCTTCAAGACGTGTGGCGAATGGGTTTTGACTGGGATGAGCCAGTTTCACCCGACTTGCAGATAAATTGGGTATCCTTCATCAGGGAATTAAAGAACATTGAGAAACTCAGAATCCCACGCCGTTATGTCTCAAGCAATCCAGATGAATCCAAGGTAAGCCTTATTACTTTTGTTGACGCTTCCGAGAAAGCATTTTGTGCAGTAGCTTATCTTCGATTCGAACACCATGGTAAAATAGAGGTATCTCAAGTTATGGCCAAAGCAAAGGTTGCGCCTGTAAAACAACTTTCAGTTCCCCGTTTAGAGTTACAGGCTGCAGTCCTTGGAATTCGTCTGGCGTCTACCATAAAGAAGTCTCACACGATACAATTTGATGAAGAGATTTATTTATCAGATTCAAATACGGTGCTTTCTTGGATAAACTCAACGCAATATAAGTTTCCATCATTCGTTGCTGCTCGGATTGGTGAGATTCTTGATTCAACTTCCCCTCGTCAGTGGTTTCACGTTGGTTCAAGTGACAATGTTGCTGATGACGGAACTAAATCATTTGACGATCCAATGGGAAATCAACAGACAAGATGGTTTCAAGGTCCAGAGTTTCTCAGGCTTTCCTTTTCTGAATGGCCCATAAAACAAGTGAACTCCAATTTGAATTCGATTAACTCTGATACAAGAAAAGTTTTAGTACATTCAAAGTATGCAATGGTTTCTTTTGATGCTTACAATTACCTTAGCGCTAGGTTTAAAGCAAGGTGGACATCTTCCGTTCGAGCAATTGGTTTTTTGCTGCGATTCAAGGATATTTTATGGAACGTGAAGACCGAAAAAAAGAGCTTTATAACACCAGATGAGTATTTACGTGCTGAAAATTGGCTTTTCCAGAAAATTCAAGCTGAAGCTTTTCCTGATGATTTATTTTATCTTCAAAAGAACGGACGTGTAAGTTCTTCTAGCTCCATTTTAAGTTTATCACCATTTTTAGACAAAGATGGAACGATTAGGATGAGTTCCCGAGCTCAAAAGGCTAATTTGTCGTATGCTGCACGAAACCCTGCTATACTACCAAAAACTCATCCGTTGGTTGATTTACTTATTCAACACCATCACGAGAAAAATCTTCACTTAGGAACTTCAGCTGTTATCTCGGACATTCGCGAACGTGCTTGGATTGTTTGTATCCGAAGAGCTGTTGATAAAGTAAAATCTAAATGTTTTGAGTGCAAACGTCTCAAAGCTAAGCCTGTCATGCCGCTCATGGGTCAATTACCCGAAGCTCGCCTAGCGTTTGATGCAAGACCCTTCACTCATGTCGGTGTCGACTGTTTTGGTCCGCTTTTGGTGAAGTTTGGACGTGGTACGGTGAAAAGGTACGGAATGATTTTTACGTGCCTTACCTTCAGAGCTATACAAATTGAGCTTCTTAACGATCTCAGCCTCGATCAATGCACAATGGCTGTGCGGCGTTTTGTCATCAATCGAGTAGTCACGTGTTTTTTATACAGTGATAATGGTCTTAACTTTATCGGCACCAAGAATCTAATGGATAAGGATGTCAAAGACATGGAAAATAAATTAAGTGAATATACTGCAAACTATGAAGGAATTCTATGGCGATTCATTCCAGCATACTCACCTTGGATGGGAGGTGCATGGGAACGACTTATTCAATCCATCAAGAAGAGTGTCAATTTCATTTTGAGAGATATGATTCCCCGCGAAGATGTGTTGCGAAATGCTTTGTTGGAAGCTCAAGCTCAAATAAATCGTCGCCCATTGACACACATTCCAGTAGACCCTGAAGATCCAAAGCCACTTACTCCAAACATGATGCTTTTTGGAGAAGACGATAGAGATGTAACCGCTCCTGGAGTTTTTCGAGAAAATGATAATTGCAGTAAACTTTACAGTAGGAGATCTCAACACTTGATGTCTCAACTTGTTAAGCGGTGGTATAGAGAATATTTAAGGTCCGTCAAGCTGGGTCCGCCACAATCGAAATTTGAATTTCTAATGATGCAGGAATTTAGGGCTAATTAAGTTCCAATTTTGTACCGCAATCCCGATCTGGTACTAAAATCCCCTCCCCCTCAAACCTGTGGCGGACCCAGCTTGACGTCAAGCTAGAACCACCACACCTCCAAACACAAAATTTAAAAAAACTAATGATGCAGGAATTTAGTGCTGATTTTTGGGCTACTAATTGCGAAAACTCCTAATTAAAAAGTCCTACCCTTGCCCCTTAAACATGTGGCGGACCCAGCTTGACGTCAAGCTAGAACCACCACACCTCCAAACACAAAATTTCAAAAAACTAATGATGCAGGAATTTAGTGCTGATTTTTGGGCTACTTATTTTCGAAATTCCGAATCAGAAACTCCATCATTTGACCTTGAAATTAAGTACCAAACACAAAATTGGTAGTGGAGACTTTTTGTTTGCGACTTAAAAAAAAAAAAAAAATATGTATTAGATGTAGAATGGGTTCATTAGAAAAACTACCAACTTTCACTTTTCTACTTTCACTGGTTTAGTTTTTATGACGCTTTAACTAACCCCTATATTTGTGGGTGGCCGTCAAGCTGGGTCCGCCACAAAAGAATTTCGAAATTCTAATGATGCAGGAATTTAGTGCTGATTTTTGGGCTACTAATGACCCAAATCCCGAATTAAATCCTCCACAATTTGATCTTGAAATTAAGTACCAAACACAAAATTGGGAGTGGAGACTTTTCCTTTGCGACTTAAAAAAAAAAACAAAAATATGCGTTGGATGTAGAATGGGTTCATTAGAAAAACTACCAACTTTCACTTTTCTACTCCCACTAGTTTAGTTTTTATGACGTTTTAACAAACCCCTATAATTGCACACCCTAACTAACACCTCCGATTTTTGGTGAATTATTTGTCAAACGTCTATTTTTCAAAATTCAATTTTTGACATTTTATAACTCGCTTCGTGTATTTTGTAGAATTTTTTTTTAAATATAAAACTTTCTTGTATCTAAAAAATCTATCAATTAAAATTAAATTTAATGTTCTACCCTTTCCCATTTAGGAAATAGTTTTTCGACCTTTAATCAGAAAAACCCCATTTTACCTTATTAAATATTAGAATTTTCGAAAATCCTGTCTTGGTGCGCCTAAACATAATATTCTCTATTCAATAAAATTTATTTCCAATTATAATTTTGGGTACAACCAAATTTTCTCTATATGTATAAACATTTTCAACTTTAAAAAAATCGAATAGTGCAACATGCACTCATGTTCTTGCACATACACTATTCCACTCTTTGGGAAAACTCCACTCCTCCTTTCACATGGAGTACTACATATGTATGTGCGTACCCACCAATAAATTGTAAGTTTTTTGTATAATTACCTACCTACCTACCTACTTACACAATTGTATTCAACTATTTTATGGTCTGGGAATTATAAGTCAAATCATAGACTAAATAGGTACCTACACCTTTATAAGTACATAGGTGTTTAGGTATTTGTTGTTTTGTGTTTGTTACTTAATTTATAAATCAAATGGTGGAATATTTGATTCTGAATTTCAGAAATTAATTGAAATAAAATCGGAACTAAATTCCTTCATCATTAGTTTTTTGAATTTTTGTGTTTGAAGGTGTGCAATTATAGGGGTTTGTTAAAACGTCATAAAAACTAAACTAGTGGGAGTAGAAAAGTGAAAGTTGGTAGTTTTTCTAATGAACCCATTTTACATCCAACGCATATTTTTGTTTTTTTTTTTAAGTCGCAAAGGAAAAGTCTCCACTCCCAATTTTGTGTTTGGTACTTAATTTCAAGATCAAATTGTGGAGGATTTAATTCGGGATTTGGGTCATTAGTAGCCCAAAAATCAGCACTAAATTCCTGCATCATTAGAATTTCGAAATTCTTTTGTGGCGGACCCAGCTTGACGGCCACCCACAAATATAGGGGTTAGTTAAAGCGTCATAAAAACTAAACCAGTGAAAGTAGAAAAGTGAAAGTTGGTAGTTTTTCTAATGAACCCATTCTACATCTAATACATATTTTTTTTTTTTTTTAAAGTCGCAAACAAAAAGTCTCCACTACCAATTTTGTGTTTGGTACTTAATTTCAAGGTCAAATGATGGAGTTTCTGATTCGGAATTTCGAAAATAAGTAGCCCAAAAATCAGCACTAAATTCCTGCATCATTAGTTTTTTGAAATTTTGTGTTTGGAGGTGTGGTGGTTCTAGCTTGACGTCAAGCTGGGTCCGCCACATGTTTAAGGGGCAAGGGTAGGACTTTTTAATTAGGAGTTTTCGCAATTAGTAGCCCAAAAATCAGCACTAAATTCCTGCATCATTAGTTTTTTTTAAATTTTGTGTTTGGAGGTGTGGTGGTTCTAGCTTGACGTCAAGCTGGGTCCGCCACAGGTTTGAGGGGGAGGGGATTTTAGTACCAGATCGGGATTGCGGTACAAAATTGGAACTTAATTAGCCCTAAATTCCTGCATCATTAGAAATTCAAATTTCGATTGTGGCGGACCCAGCTTGACGGACCTGAATATTTACCGGATATCACAAGAAGGATGAAATGGTTCAAGAACACTAAACAAGTCGAAGTCAACGACATAGTTGTCCTTGTTGAACCAAATGAGATTCGATCGGTTTGGCAATTGGGACGTATAGTAAAGATTTACCCAGGTCCAGACAAGATTGTAAGAATTGCCGATGTCAAATTGCCTAATGGATCAATAAAATTTAAAAGATCGGTAGGAAGGCTTGCTGTTTTGGATCTAAAGTCTTCACTGTAGTTTTCAGACGGCCCCCGGAATGTCATCAAGCCACATTTTCGTATTTTACTTTGTTTTAAAACACTACAGTTATTTGTACTAATCTTTTTTTCATTGATTTTTTGTTTATTAATTTCTCAAATCTTTTTAAAATTATTTTCATTCGTTTTCAAACATTCAATTAAATAGCTAACTTTAGCTGTTGTTATTTTTTTTATTGTAATATAATTTGTTCATCGCTTATTTCAAGATACCAATTTGTAAGTTTGTTTCTTTTGTAAAATTGTTAAAAACTGTTATATTTAAATTTAAATTTTTATTTAGAAAATAAAATCGAACAATTTCCAAGAGGATTCTTTTATTTGGTTTTAAAAGACTTGGACTCGATATTTATAAGTTGGAAAGAATTTCAGCGGTGCAACAACAATTTGTTTTTTTTTTTTTCTTTTGTTGACAAAATAAAATTGAATTTTAAATATTAAAATAAAGTTATTATTGATTAGATTTTATGTATCTCTAGCCAAGTATTTAAACAGGTTAGTTTTAAAAGTGTTTGCGTTTGTGATCCTCCTAAGTTGTATGGGCAATGAGTTCCACTGGCGAGTGACATGGACAAAAAATGTACGTTCTTTGCGAGTTTGGAAAATTTAGTCTGTTGTACAAATAGTCAGGCTGATATGATTGCATGATTCTTTGAAGAAGAACAAGTGATCTATATGTTATATCAAGTCTTCGAATTGAAGACCTGTTATTTGCTTGGAATACGCAGAAATATGGTTGAAATATTTTTTGTTAAATACGTAACGAGCTAAATTATTATAAACAATCTTCATTTTCCCTTTTGTATTATAATCTACATTACAGAATATTTCGCAGCAGTAAGTGAGAATAGGCAGGAGTAATGCTTTTACCAGAATCATTTTTGAAGCTGTTGGAATAAATCTTTGGGAACACCAAAGTAATCGAAGTCCGCACTTTCCCAACTGTTGCTACTATACTATGTGGTCAGTCCAGGTAAGGTTTTCATTGAAAACGAGACCCAAATTTTCGCAGTGCGAACATATTCGATATTAGAGTCCCCGAGTTTAACCGGGGGAAGTTGGAAGTGTCTAGTCGCTGTTTATAAATACACAGAATTTTTGAATTTCCCGGATTTAGGGAAAGGCTATGTCTAAGTGCCCACTGCTGAAATATTTTGACCACGAATGAAAGAATACAAGATGACGCCATTTCATTTTTTTCGCTTTGTTGTTTTAATTTTTGACAGCTCGTATAGCGCAATCGGAGACAAAAATATGATTTTTTCCTACTAGATAAGGCCGGGAAAAGTTTTTAACTTGAATTTTTATTTCATTCTTCTAATTTGAATTAATTAAAAGTGAAGTGTAGTGTAATAAAAGTGCACAAGTTCTGAATTATCTATTCTACTTTACACATTACAGCTTTATTTGCTTTTTGGCGATTTATTTTAAATAAAAAAACCTTTATTTCAAATGTAAAATATTAATTCGGTATTTATAATCGTATTTCTAAACGAAAACTTTGTTTTTTTTAAACTACTAAACGCGCACGAAAGGAAAAAACACAACCGAACAATCGATTAATTAAACAAACTACTGGCGGCCATATTTGTTTACATATCATTTGTCACCAATGAGATAACAAATGGCGCAATCTTGTATTCTTTCATTCATTCTCTTTCACATTATCTATTGCACTTGCAACATTGGTAATTGGGCAGCTTCGGTATAACTGGACATCATCTGCAAACATGAACAGAACAATGTTTGACCATTGCAGGTAGTTCATTGACATAAATGGAAAACAACAGTGGTCCAAGTACAGACCCTTGGGGAACACCGGTTTTTATAGGAAGGAATGAAGACATTCTATTACCCACTGCCACGCATTGTTGGCGATCGGTTAAATAGGAGTACAATAATCTTACTGCAAATGAGGAGAGACCGAAATTATTAAGAAGTTTTTTACAGAGTACAGAGTGGTTAACAGTGTCAAACGCTTTTGAAAAATCAAGCAATGTTAAGAAGGTACAACAGTTCATATCCATAGCTTTACGAATATCATCAACAACAAGCAGCAATGCGGTTTTACAACTTCTCTTTGCACGAAAGCCGGACTGAAAGGAGCTTTAAAGATTATTTGTAGAAAGATATCTCTGTGACTGCTTAAGTATTGCTTTTTCAAAAACTTTCCACAAAAACGGCAAGATAGATATACGCCGGTATTCTGCATTCAATCGGTTTTGGGATTTAGGAATTGAGAGTATCTTGGCTTCTTTCCATGAACGAGGGTATACACAAGTGGTTATTATGTTATTGAAGATGTATGTAATGTATTTGAGAATATACGGAAGAAGAAGCTTCAAAAATTTCGGATTGATATCATCCAATCCTGTAGCATTTGATTTTACTGAAAGAATGGATTCCACGATGTCTTCATCCGTTAAGTTCATGAATTGGAAACATTGGTTGTTTTCATCGCCCTCTCTTACTTGTTCCCACGGCAGTTCAGGTTCGATACAAGAATGCTGCGTTAATTGCTCTGAGAGAGAAACAAACTGCGAGTTGAGCAAATCGCAATCTTCATCCGCAGATACTTCAAACTTCCGTTCCCTAGAAGACGTAAATTTTTCCAAATATTGTTGCCAGACTGAGAATTTTGACATAAGAAGGATTATTAAGCTCGTTTCGCATTTCGAATTCGCAAATTACGATATGATCAATATATTTCAAATAGCAAATTTAGTTTATAACGTTTCCATCGAGTCTTTGCGTCATCCCGTATTTTAATCAAGTCGAGGATTTGATTGTTAAACCATGGTGGGGAATCACTTTTTAAACATTTCGATTTAAGCGGAACGTGACTATCAAAAAGTGATTTAATGTTTTGTTGAAGCATAATTACTTGCTGTTCAACTGAAGGCATGTAGTATATTTGCTCCCAATCAACATGAGTAATGTCTGTTTGTAAGCTTTCATAGTTAATGTTTTTAAAGTCTCTAAAAGTAATTAATTTATGCTCTGTAACAATTGATATGTTATATGCCATATATATCAAATCATGATGTGAAAAACCTGGGGCTAATAATTTGGTAAGCGGACCGCACCCAAGAGACTTTTGTCCAAGAAAAATGACCGAAATGAATCATAAAAACAAACAATGCCAAATGTTGCAGAAAAATTGCCGCTCACATTAGCCGTTCATGTTCGGCAATAAACTGTAGGTCACCTCCATCCTTGCAGACACGCACAAAGGAATATTTGAGAGTTGTAAGGCCTTAGTTCTTCATGAGCTCCACCAAATTAATTTTCATTTTTTTTAAATTATTTCTTTGATAAATACTTTTAATATGTAAATATAAAATAAGTTAAACATTAATACAACTAAGAAAATAGAAAATTGTGATTTTGTTTATTAAAACACGATACCCGTACCTACTTAGGCCTTTGGATTCATTCTTAGTTTGAATGGTTTAAAACTTGAAAATTTAGGAAACAAATTAATCTTTACCATTTTTAAAATTTCAGAAATATAACTACTAAAACTGAGGAGGTTTCAACACAATTTCATACAGATCTAGCAGATCTTATCAGAGCTACATCAAAGCCTTTAATTTACAATCCAATTACAAATATATTACCAAGCGATTTGCTTACTCTTTTCATCAATGGCATTGCCTTGGAATTTTTATTTATTGAAGATTTACTACTCAGTCAAGACTTGAACCAGCTTCAATTCATACAACGGATAAGCAATTCTTGTATTGAATTTCTTCAAAGGCCAAATACTTACCTTGGACGACCGGGTATCAGCATTGTTGATCGTTATAATCCTGTCGATCATCTTGCTAATATTTTCCAAGATTATGAATTCCAGCAGAATTCTGTTTTTAATAAACTTAACAACTGGAAGAGAGAACAGATTCATATAAGCTATATGGATATTGAAGAGAAAAAAGTAGCTAACAATATACAGAAAGATAAACTGGAGAAAATACAAAATTATTTTGAGCGGTTATCAGAAGCTACTGTTAGTATGTCAAAAATGATTGATGATTTAAAAAACCAAAGCAGTGACGGCTGCGCTGTGCCTGATGAATATCTCAAACATTTTGCTTTAGATATCAGAAGTAAACAAGTAAACTTGATAAAAAAGTCTTTTATTGTTGACATGCAGCCTAACCAGGTCCTTAAAACAAATTCAAGGTAGGTTTTATAATCTTTCAAAACGTTTTAAAATGCTAAGACTTTTTACATATATTTTTTTACTAGTTTCTCGTGTTCAGTCAGATGGCTACTTGGACCACAATTGGGATTTAGCAATATTGTCACAACTGTTCAATGTTTAGTTGTATCACGTAAGTTTGTTTTAGCTTCAATCATAGGTATTTATTAAAATTGAAAACAGAGTGCACCAGCAACATCCTTATTACCACGCCAGCAGGAATATTTTCAGAAACATCTCCTGCGTCACGTGGATATAAAATATTAATCCTATACTTTATTTGGCAACTGGGAATATTTAAACCTAGAATCATTAATCAAAAAGTACAACAGTACCTTGGCTTTACCAAATGCAGTAGTCTGGCATGAATAACTATGAACTTTGGACTATGTACCAATATTGATGAAAAATAATAAGGTCTGGTGTCTCTAAGGGCCCTACCAATAATCAAATTTAGCTGCAACTTTTATATTTCAGTAAAACAGACCATAATGGAATGGAATGGGCTCTAAATAATAAACCGTTGATGTATTACCTAAATATTTACGAAGATTATAAACAATGAACCATATATCAAATTGACTCCAAAGAAATTGAGAATATAATATATGGTTAATTATTTAGGATCCAAAACGTTATGGTTGATTATATGGGCCCATTGCCCATGTGAAAAACTTAAAACTCGAAACCCCTATTATTACCCTGAGATGTTCCCACCACCCACCCTATTTACCTCACTTCAATAACTTAGCAACGAAATTAGAAACATTACAAAACAGTAATCAAGTCTATTATAAGGACATGCACCCTTATTAAAAATACATACAGGTAATTTATGTTTAAGCCTAGTATACAGTTCCTCCTCGAAAAAAAAATAGATATACCTACTTCTTACGGGAGTGATTTTATCGCGAAAAAAAAATTTTCTGCTGAAAAGTTTTTTTTTATTGAACTGTGAACTATCCCCAGAAAAAAAAAATTATACTCACCACGATTCTTTTTGCGCAAAACAATGTCAGTGACATTTTTTTGTGCAAAAAAATATAGTTTGTGCTTACACGGTGCCTCAAGAGTTATGACTCTTTATGAACCCCAATGAGTATGAAAGAGAAACAATATCAGATAGTCATGAGATGACTCTTGAGGCACCGTGTAATATTCGACTAAAAACAATTTTCTTTCACCACAGATATTTTTTTTCCGGAAAAAAGATTTTTTATTTACCACAATAGTTTTTTTTTATTCAAAAGAACTGTATACTAGGCTTTATAGTTGTCACACTTTCTCAAATAAGAACAATTTGGTGAGTGTGCCCATTAAAACAATAATTTGTATGCAAAGCAAAGGAAATTAAAACAAAAAATTAAAAAGGCCCAAAAAAAATTAGTATTTATTGTTAAACGGATAAAGTTTGGTCTTTATGAAAATTGATATAAATACATATGTATTCAAAACCTTTTTATATAACGCTTGTAAATTAATGAGTAGATACTATACTTTCCAAAAAAAAAACACAGCACGGTCTAACTAATAACTGGGGCACATTCGTTTTTGGGGCACATTCGGCATTGCCGTTTTCACTAATAGGGGGGTTCACATTCTCAAATTTGTTTGACGCGCACGGCATGATTTTGATAATGTGAACGCTCCAAAGAAGTTCTCTTGCCGTGCACAACGTAGGAAAAAATATTAGAATAAATTTTATTGGTAACAGGGATAATTAAGGTTGATTTAATGAGCTTAATATTAGTTTTCTGCAAATCCGGAATATATAAATTAAGTTTATTTTCTCATTTTCTAAAATTTCATAGATACTTTGAATAGTGCTGTAGCATGGTTAAAGTTCTAATGAAAAGTGATGTTTGACTGCATGCTTGACGAATGTGATGGTTTTAATCCACCAAACATTCATCATGCCGTGCAGGTCAAACAAATTTGAAAATGTGAACCCCCCTAAAGTCGTTTCCGTTGGTCACTCCTAGCACTCTTTCTTCACTCCATTCAAACTCCCAACACTCCAAAAGCCTTCCATTTTCTGTTCGGAGTGATGATTAGGAGTGTTTTTCCACTCCGGATTTTATAAAGGAGTGTTAGGAGTGCCCTCTAAACACACACATACTTTTAAGGTCGTTCGTTGGATTAATTTTAATCGTCAAAATAGTAAATGCTTCTTGTTGGGATGTTCTGGAATTGAAATTATTAAAGAATTCATTTTAGTTTTCACTGCGACATAGATGCACATATTACGGAAGAATTTTTCATATTCCATTGCAATCAAAAAGGAGTGAAACACTCTGAAAATCCAATTGAAAACGACATAAGTTCGCTAATGTGTAAATGTAAACCAATAATTTAAATGCTGAACGCAACCTTCTACAAAAATACGTTTGTAGTTTGACAGTTCTAGTTAGTTGGCAAGTTAAAAGTGTTTATGTGTATTTTTGGCCCTGACTGTAATTTTTCACCTAGGGTAGGTAAGCAATTTTACGGATTTATTTTTTTTAAACAAGAGAAATATTTTTTTAACAGTGTTGTTAACCATTAGTCTTACCATTGGGATGGATGGGGCACATTCATCATCTTCCGATGGTGCCGTAAATCAAAAAATACTGACGGAAATTATTTATACAGTGAAAGTGACGAAAATAAATAATAAATTTTTATTTCATTCAATTCAATTCAATTGGATTTCTCCTCTAAAGGATAAAAAACACAATTTTACACAATATCAATATAAGAAAATTAAAATATTAATAGGTAGAGACTATAATACTTTAGAAATTGTGATTAAAATTTTATCAGTTTTTAAGACGTAATCCTCCGAAATATATTTAGATTTACAAAAATATCGTGTTTATTGTTAAGGAGGCTCAAAATCTTTCAGTCACAAACTCTGATAACTAAAAGGGAAGAAGCGTTACGTATATAAAAATTATTCCTTTTTTAATTTTTACGTTATTAAAATCTGAAAATCGTCTTTCGGCTGCTGCACTACTATGCGTTAGACTGGCTAGTGTAAATATAGAGTCAGGCAACACCTTAAACATATCTTCTTCCAAAATGTCTTTCTGGGAGCATAAACGCGACAAAAAGTCAACAATATCTCCATCGTCCTTCATTTTTATATTTTAAGCAAACATAAGCGTACTAAACTCCGAGTTTTGAGATTTTATATTTGTTATGTTTTTATCATAATAAGGAAAACTATTGACAAGTGGAAGGATTGTGGGATATTTTTTAGTTAGTATTTCTTTTGGATCTAAAAGTTCTAACAATTCTAACTTTTTTTCAATGACTCAAAATGAGTCAAACGAACTAGAAATAAGTTGCTACGTAGCAGATGCTTACAAAAACATAAATGAAGTACATCTACTACATATGATGTACATTGGCAGCCCTGCTCTATGGCTATGAGAGATTACTTTTTTTTAGTTTAAAAAGTATTTAAAAAAATTAATCTATGTTTAATTATTTTCAAATTTATTGGGACTGAACTCACTTTTAAGGTATACTTTCTCCGATTAGCTTATTAGCTACAACTTGAGTGTTTGTGGAACCCTTAATTAAAGACATTGCCTCAACAATGAACTAAATAATTTAACTTACTTTTATACGTCAAGTGGTGAATAAGAAGGGGTGGGGGAATGTGCATGGGCGCTCCAAAGGGTGGGGGAAAAGTGCGAGGAGAAATAAAAATGGTTTTTTGGTGGCATTGACGGCCGCACGAAATAGATGTGTGATTTTTTATATTAATTTTTTTTAAATTATTGTGATTCTTTTTTGTGATAAAAATAGTGTTTCATTTTATTAAATATATATAATATTTAAATGATTTAAATTAATTTTATTTTGCAGTTTAGATCCAAAAAGTTTGTGTGCCGAAAGTGCCCCTAGCATTGACGAATGTGCCCTGTTTTGGGGCACATTCGGCGAAATGACTTTTTTTCTTAAATTATAAAAATATATGTATGTATTTTGTAAATGATCTGAAAACATCCTTACTTTATTTTGATTGTAAAATATTAACGTTTCAAAAAGTTTATCAATACCTTTATTAATTTCGTAAATATGGAACTTTGAATTTTTGGTGCCGACTGTGACCCAGTTTACCATATCAGTTAGTTAGAGTGTTAGACCAAATTTTATAAAAGTGCTCGGACTCGCTCCATTAACCACCAAAAGTCTGTCCGACCGCTGCATTTGTAATGAAGGCAGTTTTACCCTTCCTTTGATACCCCAGTCATAGGTTTTAATGATTGGACTAAAGCTATGGGCTGCTATCCACTTTTTCAATACCCGCATAAGATATATGACGATGTTTACATTGTATTTTTGACGAACGGCGCATCCAGTGAGATGGGTTGATTTTATGGTGAGTTAGAAAGAGAAGGGTAGATTCCGCCTATTTGGGTGAAGCAAAACAATATGATTTGGACGAGGGTTCAATTTGGAGTTGAAAATATTAATTTTTTTAGTGACCCATGTAACTAATTTTGTATTATAGAAGATGAAGCAAAAGAAGCTTACAATGATCCACAAACTGCAACACATATACAACAGGCAACTGAAGTCCGAAACAATGAAGTAAAATTGGAATACGAAGAACAAACTCGTGTACATTCCGCTAAATTCAAGTAAAATCAAAATTCTTTTCAAATTTTTTTTTATTTATAAATAGTATATAATAAAATAATAAATTATGTATATACAGTTCCTTACAAATCGGTAAAATTCAACGATTAGGGCGCCGAGGCAGTTCTGACAGTGTAACAGACGAGAAGTCAGCCCTTCTTTTTCGTATGAAAGTGAACATTAATAATTCTCAGTATGACGTGAGTAATTGAAAACAAAATATTAATTTTTTCGTGAGTATAAATAAGTTTTTAAAAGATTTCGACATTATCCGTACCCGTGGTTTTAATTGTTCATGGAAACCAAGAGAGTCAAGCTTTGGCCACCATCATGTGGGATAATTCCTTTTCGAAAGTTGGACGACTTCCATTTCAAGTTCCGGATAAAGTTTCTTGGACAAAACTTGCTGATGCACTTTATTTACATTGCTTTTCAGAAACTAATCGCGGATTCACCGATGACAACAGAAATTACCTATGTGAGTAAATATAGGATTAGATATACTATCTATAGTTTGGGAGGTATAATTTGAAAAATAGGAATCAGTCGTCACATCTGCAGTGATGCTCATTGAAGTTGTAACAAAAAATTATTCTTCTTCATTTCACACTGTTCCAAAAATTTAATATGTGGCTTTTGAGGTAACCGTAACTCAATGATGATCAGATCATGCCTTCAAATAACGAATAACTTAAGACAGCCAAGCCGTCTTGATGTCTAAAGCTACGATGCGACGACGGGACAAAACGACAATTTTTGTGAACTGAAGGCCGTTAAGGTTAAGCTTCAGAAAATGCTCCAAAGTTCAATGTTACCTATGTGAAAAGCAGCTTGGAAGTCAAGGAACAACAACAACAAAAATACAAATTAGCTGCTGTTTGTTTACTTTATGTGCATCAACTTAGCAGGTCAATTTTTCCGTTGCATATCAAAAAGTATATAGTAATTAGTTGCTACATACACTTGTCAAAAAATTAAGGGAACAAAAAAAAAATCACTTTTTTTTTAGTGTTTTTTGAAAAGCTGTATCTCTGTGAAAAGTGGTCGTGTTGAGATAAAACAAAAATCATTCTAAAGCTTTATATTTTTTCTATTGATAAATTTCAGCAAATGAATTTTTTATGGTACCGTTATTGCGCAATCATAAGAAGAAGCACGAGCCAAAAATGTTAGTTTTTTTTTTTTGAGCCAAATCAATGCTTTTTTTCGATAACTTGGTTAATCAGTTTTACTGGCTGAACAGAATGGTGACGCAGACGGAACCGTAGCCGGAGCTGGAATAGCTGTCAAAATATTGAATACACGCAAATTCAATGTTGCGAACACAACGGAACGTAGACGCATACGGAACTGCAGACGCAGACGGAATAGTTCACCAACTTTTAACTTTTGACGTACGGCAATTTTGACGTTTCAAATTGTATGAAGAAAAAGAACAACTTTTTCGATCGGAAAAAAATATTGCGGTTATTTGTATCGCGAAAAAAATTATTTATTAAAAGGAAAATTATTGGAAACAAAAAATTTGAATTCTGAGCTTGTACACAAGAATATTCTTTTGTTTTTTTTCAAAATACTTTCAAAGCTGTTAAGCTCCATTGTGGACATGTAAAAAAAAATAACGTACGACACTTTTTGACAGCTCTTCCAGTTCCGCCTGCGGCTTCAGTTCCGTTATTCTATTCTGTTCAACCTGTTAAGGTCGTCTTCTTTCGTTATTCTACAATTTTTTTTCAGAAGAATATCTGGCTTTGAATGAAAAAACAGACTTTTGACTTTGACTACCAATATCTTCGCAAGGAATGCGACACGGAAAATTAAAGGGTAGTTTTAAAAACGGGAATTAATGTTCTATAAGATTTTTTCAAAACATTATAACGATTATTTTTTTGGCTCCTCACCGTTATATTAAGAAAAGGTCAAAAAAAGGACTGTTTAAAGACTTTTTGTAGATCTTTTACTGCTTTACAAATATTGACTGCAGGATTTAATTTGGTAAGACATTTTAAAGAACTATAGACCACCAATATTTCTGTAAAATTTCAAATTAATCCATTGAACCGTTAGTTACGCAAAAAAAAAAATTAATTTCTCTGTCGGTTCGGTTTGTGTAAAAATGGGTGTCCTGCTAAGTTGACGTCAACTTAGCAAGTCAACTCTTTCAAAAACATAGATAAACGGTCCAAGAGTGGATATATATTGTGGATATATATAAAACATTCGAACAAAATGTTCTCGTAGCCCAGATCCACGAGCTAAAGCCAGGAGATGGGTTAAATGTCCCCTTTTTTTAGTTTTTCGCGAATATTTTTAAAACCAAGCGCATAAGTGGAAAACTCTCTCTCTATATTATTTTATATTGGTGCTTTAACAAGTTTTTTCACTAAAAGACGGATAAATTGAATTTTAATTTAAATTTTTGACAAAAAAATTATACTGATATTTTTTTTTTTAATTTTTCGTATTAGATGAAAAACTCTTGGTCAACATGGCGGATGAAGAAATCAGTTGGCGCAGATTTTCCAAGGAAACTTTATCACACTGTCCTTTTACGTTTTGGGAATGGTTCTACCAAGCTATAAGGCTGATCAAAGAGCATTTGCTTAAGCCGTGGGGATTTAATTTGATCGAAGGATTTATAAGCAGAAAAAAATCTGAAGAATATTTACAACATTCCAAACCTGGAACCTTCTTACTGAGATTTTCCGAAAGAATCAATGGAATGTTAAAGAAATATGATTTTTTAGGTTAATTTAAACTTACTTAATTAATTAACAGGTGCCTTAACGATATCACTTGTTAATGAAATACGTGAAGTCAAACATATGCAACCTTTTACTATGAGGGACTTAGGTGTAAAGAACATAGCAGAGCGCATACACGAATGCCTAAATTGCAGTGAGTTATTTCCTTATGGAATTAAAAAATCTGATTTAATGGAAAGATTTGATAAAACTGGTATGAAATACAAAATCTAAAAAATCATTTCTTTTCTGAAATATTTATCATAATGTGATATTTTGTATATTCAAGCTACCACACCAACTACCAATGGATACGTTTCGGCTTTAACATTCACAATGGTTTAATCCCGATGCCTTATAACTTCAACAAAATGATCCCCTTATAAAAATTAAGGTAAGCAAACAAAAAACTGTAGATAGATAGAATATCTCTAAAACTTTTCCATCTTTTTCAGTGGAAAGATTAAGCTATTGTTCTTGTGTATTGGATGGTGAAAATGAACTAATTACAACATTTATCCTTATTATCATGGAAGTTGATTGTGTGACATACCAAGTTCAATTTGAAAACCAATTTCAAACATGATTTATCTTCTATCAGTAAATATTATACCTAAGGGCCACTTGCATGAAACAAACGGATAAATATATAAGTGAGGATAACTATCCTAGTATATATAAATAAATAAATGCTTCTCGTTTTTTAATTGCACGGAATATAAATATATATAAGCGGATAAAGAACATTTTTTTTAGAACAAACAACACAATAAACATAGATAAAATAAATAAATAAATTTGATGGCACAACAGCTCATGAAAAACTAGGGCCTAGTGACTTACAACTCTCAACCATTCCTGTGTGCGTGTCTGCAGGAATGGAGGGGACCTACAGTTTATTGCCGAATCCGAACGGCTAACGAGCGGCACTTTTCTGTGACAGGAGATACTCTTGGAGGATTTGTCAATTCCTCGCAAGAGGCAGTAGCCGTTTTCTCTTTTTTAAATAAATAGGTGACGAGGCTTGGGATCGAACCTTAGACCTCCTGCATGACAGTCCATCGCACTAACCATCACACCACGGCTACTACAATAAACACAGAACAAATTGAAAATTAAACCAATTCTGACGTTTCGATGACTTTCTTTCTAGAGACCGATTAGAGGAAAACTTTTTAAACGTAAATACAAACAAAATGTATTGTTACAACGTGATTTGATTCAAATCAGTCAAATAGCTCTCAATTATTTATAAAACAGAAGTTAGTGCTGTCAGAAAACTTTCGCGCAAGTAGCCCTAAAAATTAAGTTCATATTAAAACCCTATTTTTTTTGTATTATTATTAAAACTACTTTTTATCTCTATAATTTTAATCTTTATAAATCAATAAGTATCTAATAAAGAGTGAATAATATGAAATATTGATGTAAAAAATATGAAAATAAAACATTTTATTTTGAAATTTTATGGGAGAAAATTAAGATTTTTTTATGTATTCTGCAGTTTGCTTCTATAGAGTAGGTACTTTCAATTTTGACAGAATCTTTCCAGATGCAGATGGTGGGTCATTTTTCTTATGAAGTGGAAGTGAGATGACAAGTTTTGCTTTGTTAAAAAAAAATCGATTCTCACAGGTTGTTCTCTCGATTCTCGAATATTCTATTGCGCTAAATAGGGGAATAGATCTGTTCGGTATTGGTCCTATGAAGATTTAAATGAGATTTATTTCAAATCTTGACTTGAGGAGATTAAAATTTGTATGGTAAATCACGGGGTTTGTGAGGAGATTTGTGGTAAACCTACCTTAATCTCGGTTTAGTGGTGGATGAAAACGTAGTCACTTCTTAGCTTAAGCTTGGGTTTTAATTCATAAGCTGGTTAGTGACTTATATTATGAAATAAAAAAAATTTAGTTCATAAACCAGCAAGTGACTTATGAAATTAAAATACCGAAATATAAAAAAAAAACAACGAATGTTGATTGCATTATGATTGAAAAACATTTGAAATTATTTATTTGAAGAGCCAGAGCCACATCCTACGAATAAGTTACGATGGTCCTGACATGAGTCAAGATAAAGAAAGGGTTTCATTTAAATGAATTTTATTTGTGTTTTGTACAGCCGCGTGTGAAGAGTGTTATTAATTAAAAGTGTTTAAATTAAAATCATGAACTTCTCATGGGAAGATTCTGAAGCTGATCCTAGTTTTTCTCCTTCAAATAATAACAGGACATTAAATAGACCCTACTCTGCTCTGAATAGGGCTTACGAAATAAGGAATCCAAAATAAGGAGGCTTGAGTCCAGCTGTTCTAATTTAGCAACAGAAGTGGAAACATCCTCAGAAGTGACTTAAGCTTTTGCAGCTCTGATGAGATAATTTATGTATAGGTAGTAAAAGGCTAAGTGTTTATAAGTGTTCTTTAATCTTCTGCAATATCTATGCACTAATTTTTAAATTCTATTGTCATTGTGAACAATTTACCTAAATATTTATTAATTTGTAAATATTACTAAAAATGTTTATATAGATTTCAAAATCGAAAGACAGTAAATCAGTAAAAGTACTTCAAAAAGTATAAATATTCCCAGCAGTTAAAATACTCTAAGTGAAAAAACTGTAGGCAGTTAAAAGAGTTCAAGCAATTAAAAGACTTCAAGCATTCAAAATACTTCAAGCAATCAAAAGACTTCAACAGTTAAAAGACTTCATGGAAGTCAAAATACTGCAAAAGAATGCAATCAATGTAAAAGACTTCAAAGACTTCAAGCAGTCTTTTAGTATTGCATTCTTGTAACTTTTAGTCTTTTAACTGCATAAAATGATTGCATTATTAAAGACTTCAAAATTGATTGGGAATTATTTTTTGAAGTTGAATTACTGAGATGAAGTAAACATACTTTAAAATAAGTCTTTTTATTCAATTAACTATGCAGTTCAAAAATGATTGCATTCTTTTACATCTCTGATATGTACATAACAAAATAAAAATCTACAACACAGCATCAGACAGGCTTTGACAATTAAACACCACGTCAGATTGAAACAGACATTCCAAAACACCATGCACATTCCCATAACGATACGTGTTAAATAAACCTCATATAAGAAAAACGTTTACAAGAAAAACACTGATATAGGAAACTGATTCTGATACAAAACCTCATTCACTACATAGAAAATTAAACTTTTATAAGAAATTTTCCCGTGTAAACTTCTAAATGATGCGCCGCCGTGTAACTTTCACAAAATTTCTGAACTTACCCTTATTCAATTTCCAAAGAAGTGACAGACTGAAGATTGGCGAGAAAGAAGAAAGCCCATGACATGACATTTCTTATAGACATTTTTATTTATATAAGAAATTTTCTTTTTTATATACATACATTTTATTTATATAAGAAATTTTCTTTCTTATATACAATTTTTTTATATAAAAAAATACGGATATAAGAAAGGAATTCCTTGGATTTTTTGAGTTTCTTATATCCGTCATTTACTGTACTTAATTATTATTAAATTTACAAAGTTGTGAAAATTGAAACAGACATTCCAAAACACCATGCACATTCCCATAACGATACGTGTTAAATAAACCTCATATAAGAAAAACGTTTACAAGAAAAACACTGATATAGGAAACTGATTCTGATACAAAACCTCATTCACTACATAGAAAATTAAACTTTTATAAGAAATTTTCCCGTGTAAACTTCTAAATGATGCGCCGCCGTGTAACTTTCACAAAATTTCTGAACTTACCCTTATTCAATTTCCAAAGAAGTGACAGACTGAAGATTGGCGAGAAAGAAGAAAGCCCATGACATGACATTTCTTATAGACATTTTTATTTATATAAGAAATTTTCTTTTTTATATACATACATTTTATTTATATAAGAAATTTTCTTTCTTATATACAATTTTTTTATATAAAAAAATACGGATATAAGAAAAGAATTCCTTGGATTTTTTGAGTTTCTTATATCCGTCATTTACTGTACTTAATTATTATTAAATTTACAAAGTTGTGAAAATTATTTTATTAAAATTAATTAAAAAAACAAAAAAATAATCAAGTTTTATTGTTTTTATTTATAAATTTCAGAAGACATAAAATAATCTAGTTCTCGCAGTTTTTGATTAAGATGTTATTAGAGCAACGAATTTCAGAAAAAAAAATATATAATATAATAGTTTTTAAAAAATTTACTTCAAACATCTTTTTGATGTTTTTTTACCCCAAATTTTGAGTTTAAAGCCTTTTCCAAAACTATCCATAGATTTCACTTTATTTATAAACTATTTAATAGAACAGAGTATTGGCTTTAAAAAAAGGTATAACACTTAATTAAAAGTATAACCGTTATTTTTCAATATATTTTTTAAAATTTTTATTACTTTTTTTATGAAATTGCCCCTCCCGTCCAAACGGGGGGAGATAGACCCCCCCTCCCATAGTAAAATATGCTTGTATTGAACTGTTCTACAAAAACCGTTAACACTTTTTGGCGTCTATGTTACCGTACTTTCCCCTAGCTTTTTGATAGAAAAAAGCTTTCGCTTCATTTTTGTCCTCCTTGGTGAAATGGGAATTTATCCAACGTGGACAGAGATGGGCTTCCATAATATCAAAAATTTCTTTCAGCACTAAACTCATAGTGGGTTGTGCCATACCTAAATGAAAATCATTACCAACACCCTTTTGGTAACTGCCTTCAGCAAAAAATCGCAATGCAGCAGCAAGTTTAAAAATTAGTTGCACAGACATCCTTCTTCTTTGTGGCATTTTGTCCTGCAATTCGTTAAGAGTTATAAAGGCTTCCTTATTCAGCCTAAGGTACATTACGAATCTGGAAATAAGAAAATAGCCTTAATTGAAAATATAAGGAATTATATTTGTGCCCCTACTTACTTTGTGTCTGAGATAAATTTTGTTGGTATCATCTCCTCTCTATTCTTGGTTATTTTGTACATAAGAATTTCTTATTAGAACAAATATTGCAATGCTATATTCATTTTGCACTTTTGAATTATGAGATAAAAAAAATAATAACAGTTATTAATTTTTCAATATCAGCTGCCTATTGTGGAACGCAAGATGATCGACAACAAATGCCGTTTAAGTATCGCAATAACGACACTTAAACGCCTAGAAAGTGACTCAACACAAAAAGTGAGAATTGTCGTTCAAGATAAATGCCTTGCCTATTGACTTGACTTTTTTTAAAGTTTTAAAATATATTACCTATTTTTTTGACGAAAAAAATTCACTGAATAATTCCCTTCATTTTGATACCAAAATACCATCAACTTTCTTTCTATAAATGCCTTATGCCTCAAAATGGAAAGACAAAATTTTCCATGATGGTTTTCGATGAAAGCTTCAACTGGCGCCTACTATTTTTTTTGTACTTCTGTTTGTTCACTTATTGTGAAAAAATTATTATAACGCAATTTCGTTAGCAATTTCATTGAAATTGAGGTGATTTGAGATGATTTTGAAATTGCGACATTGTATGGGAAATTGTGCAATTTTGAAGATGATTTGGGAAAAATAATCCAAAATTGAGCAATTTCGTTCAGTTGGAACATACTGTTACTTACAAAGATGAGCCTGTCATCAACATTAATCCTCAAAGTTAGATCACCGCAAATACCAAAAACCAAAAAACAATTCGGTTTCTTGTGTTCGACCACGCATTGACCACAAAAAGCCAATTTGGCACTTCATTTCACGATTTTGAATAAAATTGTTCTAAACTTTTTTTTTTCATTTTTTTTTTTTATAAATATTTTGAGTTTGCATTCGAATTTTTTAAAAACTGTTGACTTAAATAATTTAATTTAAATATAGGATTAAAGAACAGATATCTGGCTTTCAAATCCGATAAAGTACTTTATCGTAAGTGTTGCCGTTGTTTTGTGATGCTTTTTTACTAAGGCTTAGATAAGCTCGTCGGTGTCCAGGCTATTCCCTAAGAAAGCAAGTAAAACTCGGGTTAAGAAAGTAGAACTCTGACCAGTTACCAGTTTTATCAATAAATATTTATTTAACAAGAAGAGGGTTACAATCTTACAATTCGTTTCAAACTTAAATTAGATAACATAGTACTTCATATACGGCAAAGCTTTAATAAAGAGCTACATGAGTAGACTCGGCCCACAATATACACTTAGAAGGAGTGTATCAGGGAATAAGCGGTAGGTTACATTGGCCCACGATCTCACTCAGAAGGAGCAAGCAGGGAGAACAACGGTAGGAATCTGATTCCAGTCCAAGGCTTAAGCCTGTTTCACAATGCGACGAGGAAACGAGACGTGAGCGTGACGAGAACTCGTCGTAGCTGTCAAACCAATTTCAAGCAATAAGAATATACCAGAGTATTCACAATATAGCGTTTCTCGTCGTCCCGTCACGCCATGAGTTCGAAAAATTGAAAAAAAAAGACGCAACGAGACGACTATTTTCATTTTAACAAATAAGAACAGGACACCGAGAGTACCTGTATTTGTATTTATATTTTCTAATTCTGTAGATAAATAAATAAAATACCGAAAATGGCGAGCAAATTAATGTTTTTATTTTGCGACTAATTAATTTTGTCTTCATTAACATTCCCATCGTCTTCTTCTGCTCACACTTGGTCTTCTTTTGCCTTTTGCTTTTTTGTAAACTCCCAAAAGTACTAAAAGCATTTTTTTAACATTTTCATTTTCTTTTTTTTCAAATTTTGTATTTGTATTTTATTTCCCAAATTCACTGACAAACACGAATAATTCTACGCTGTCGGTGATGTAAGAACTCGCTGCATTGTGAATTGGGGAACGATTTTATAACGAGAAAAAGATGAAAGCGTTTCTCGTCACGCTGAAGTCTCGTTTTCTCGTCGCATTGTGAAACAGCCTTAACCAAAGGGAAAATTACTTGGCCCACGATCTCACTCAGAAGGAGCAAGCAGGGAGAACAGTAGGAATCTGATCTCAGCCTAGAGCTTATCCGAGGGAGAAGCTATTACTAAGCTTTTTGATTCCAAAAAGACGACCAAGAGTTGCTACAACTAATTTTCGCCGGAACCTTATGCCTCAGTATTTCCAATTCGTAAATTAGGAACTACAACGAGTCAAATAAGCTTCGAATTATTCGGCTCTACATACGTCCTCATTTCATGTTTCGTGGCAAGAAGAAGTGTGAATTGTGAATTCTAAAACTCACAAATGAAATATTTTTATTCTGCATGATGACTTTGATAATGATTCAGGGGGTGGCTGGTGTTTGTTGTTGCGGTAATGATGAGTGTTTGATTTGTTCAATGATCGGTTGGTGCTATGTTGGGTGGATGGTAGTAGGGTGCTGGTGTTTGGTGTTTTTGCTGACGTAGGGTGCTGGTTCATTGTGAATACATTTCGGTTGTCGGAGAGTTGCTTTATAATATTCTGGTAGGTGAGGGCGAAAGTTTAACGCTTCGTTACAGTTTTTTAATGATTTTTGTTTTCATTTTAAGTGATTTTTTTCTAAAATTGCTCCTACCTCCTAAACAAGGCGAGGTAAACCCTTGTCCCATGGTTAAAAATGCTTGCTTTTGATCCTTCTACTAAAAACCGTTATCAATTTTTGGCGCCAAAGTTAAAAACAAGCGGGTCAACGCAGCCCATCCCAGAACCACTGGTCCCAAGACAACTCATCCCACGCAATTCATCCCAGGACCAAACTGGTCCCAAGACAACTCATCCCACGGACAACTCATCCCGGATATGGAATTAAAAATTCCATCGGAGAAAATGGTTCGTGCATTTAATAATTTCGGTCAAAAGAGTTTTTCAGAAGGTTTGTGAATTTGAGAGGGATTTTCTGCGAGGATTTTTCTGGGGAACTTAAAACCAGGAAATTGGTGTAGCACATATAAAAGCCAGTGGAGTAACAAATAATATAAAAATAGGACGCTGTTATTTGTGATTTGTCCATTAAGAATCTAGAGATTGGGTGGCATGTGGGATGGGTTTATTTAAGTACGGGGTCGGATACAAAAAATGTTATGTCATTGGTCATGAAAGGGTGGTTCATAAAAATGTCAACTTCGTTGTTTCTTGACCGATTTCAATGAAACTGACATTGGTTATAGCTGACATAGAGTTATGAAGAAAAAAAATATTTTCAATACAGGGTGATTCGTGAAAATGTCAACTTCGTTGTTTCTTGACCGATTTCGATGAAACTGACATTGGTTATAGCTGACATAGAGTTATGAAGAAAAAAAATATTAAAAAATATTTTCAATACAGGGTGATTCGTTAAAATGTCAACTTCGTTGTTTCTTGACCGATTTCAATGAAACTGACATTGGTTATAGCTGAAATAGAGTTATGAAGAAAAAAAATATTTTCAATACAGGGTGATTCGTAAAAATGTCAACTTCGTTGTTTCTTGACCGATTTCAATGAAACTGACATTGGTTATAGCTGACATAGAGTTATGAAGAAAAAAAATATTAAAAAATATTTTCAATACAGGGTGATTCGTAAAAATGTCAACTTCGTTGTTTCTTGACCGATTTCAATGAAACTGACATTGGTTATAGCTGACATAGAGTTATGAAGAAAAAAAATATTTTCAATACAGGGTGATTCGTAAAAATGTCAACTTCGTTGTTTCTTGACCGATTTCGATGAAACTGACATTGGTTATAGCTGACATAGAGTTATGAAGAAAAAAAATATTAAAAAATATTTTCAATACAGGGTGATTCGTTAAAATGTCAACTTCGTTGTTTCTTGACCGATTTCAATGAAACTGACATTGGTTATAGCTGAAATAGAGTTATGAAGAAAAAAAATATTTTCAATACAGGGTGATTCGTAAAAATGTCAACTTTGTTGTTTCTTGACCGATTTCAATGAAACTGACATTGGTTATAGCTGACATAGAGTTATGAAGAAAAAAAATATTTTCAATACAGGGTGATTCGTAAAAATGTCAACTTCGTTGTTTCTTGACAGATTTCAATGAAACTGATACTGGTTATAGCTGACATAGAGTTATGAAGAAAAAAAATATTTTCAATACAGGGTGATTCGTGAAAATGTCAACTTCGTTGTTTCTTGACCGATTTCAATGAAACTGACATTGGTTATAGCTGACATAGAGTTATGAAGAAAAAAAATATTTTCAATACAGGGTGATTCGTAAAAATGTCAACTTCGTTGTTTCTTGACCGATTTCGATGAAACTGACATTGGTTATAGCTGACATAGAGTTATGAAGAAAAAAAATATTAAAAAATATTTTCAATACAGGGTGATTCGTTAAAATGTCAACTTCGTTGTTTCTTGACCGATTTCAATGAAACTGACATTGGTTATAGCTGAAATAGAGTTATGAAGAAAAAAAATATTTTCAATACAGGGTGATTCGTAAAAATGTCAACTTCGTTGTTTCTTGACCGATTTCAATGAAACTGACATTGGTTATAGCTGACATAGAGTTATGAAGAAAAAAAATATTAAAAAATATTTTCAATACAGGGTGATTCGTAAAAATATCAACTTCGTTGTTTCTTGACCGATTTCAATGAAACTGACATTGGTTATAGCTGACATAGAGTTATGAAGAAAAAAAATATTAAAAAATATTTTCAATACAGGGTGATTCGTAAAAATGTCAACTTCGTTGTTTCTTGACCGATTTCAATGAAACTGACATTGGTTATAGCTGACATAGAGTTATGAAGAAAAAAAATATTTTCAATACAGGGTGATTCGTAAAAATGTCAACTTCGTTGTTTCTTGACCGATTTCAATGAAACTGACATTGGTTATAGCTGACATAGAGTTATGAAGAAAAAAAATATTTTCAATACAGGGTGATTCGTAAAAATGTCAACTTCGTTGTTTCTTGACCGATTTCAATGAAACTGACATTGGTTATAGCTGACATAGAGTTATGAAGAAAAAAAATATTAAAAAATATTTTCAATACAGGGTGATTCGTAAAAATGTCAACTTCGTTGTTTCTTGACCGATTTCAATGAAACTGACATTGGTTATAGCTGAAATAGAGTTATGAAGAAAAAAAATATTAAAAAATATTTTCAATACAGGGTGATTCGTAAAAATGTCAACTTCGTTGTTTCTTGACCGATTTCAATGAAACTAACATTGGTTATAGCTGACATAGAGTTATGAAGAAAAAAAATATTTTCAATACAGGGTGATTCGTAAAAATGTCAACTTCGTTGTTTCTTGACCGATTTCAATGAAACTGACATTGGTTATAGCTGACATAGAGTTATGAAGAAAAAAAATATTTTCAATACAGGGTGATTCGTAAAAATGTCAACTTCGTTGTTTCTTGACCGATTTCAATGAAACTGACATTGGTTATAGCTGACATCTTTGTATATAAAATCTATAGTACTATCATGGTGAGCGGCGATGGTGGCGACACCTACAGGACATGGGTTCTACTTCCTTTGAGGCAGTTTGTGGAGGTGTCCCGACTAGTCGGAGGTGTCCCGACTAGTCGATAAATGAAAACCTCATTTACCGACGAAAGAACGGGAATGCTGTATACTAAATGTATGAGAGCTCGAATGAGAGAAAAAAAAACACATTTTTGAAAAACAAATATTACTGAAGACAAAAACAATGTGTGTGTGTTTTTTTTTTTTTGAGCTTGTTTACATTTTGTATTCCTTCATAGGTAGAGAAAAAAAATGTGTCAAGGTATTTTGTTTTGTGTCGGGATTTAGGCTTTTTTATTAGTTGTTCAGGGTAGTTCTACGTGTAGGTATGTACGTAGTTGTAGGTATGCTTTTAGTATTATGAATGTAGTTGTTGTAGGTAGGTATATTGGTTGGATTTAGTTTACTATTCACTTATTAATTAGGTAGGTACCTAGCTATGAATTGAAAATTTTATGTAGGCGCGCGCATAAATAAGTAGGGTTTAACTCAGGGTCTACATTCTAAAGGTGAAGTTGTAGGGGCGAAATGGAAGTTTGTTTTTTTTTTAGCTACCTACAAAAAATAAAAGAAAAATTAAAATTTGTTATAGGTACCTACCAACCTTTTGTTTTGCTCCACGAAGTTCACATTAAAAATTAATTGAACTTTTGTAGTTCTGGTCTAATTTACTAGTAAGGAAATGTCTTTTGAACATAGGTAGTTAGGCCTTTGCAAGAAGAATGTATAGGTATAATTATTAAATAATTATTAATTTATTAGGTAGGTATCTACTATAGGTACAGGGTGATTCGCATTAGGTAAATAGGTACTACTTATTTAAATTTTGAGTTATTTTCAAAAACTTTTCACTACAAAAAATGAGTTTTAAACAGGATAAGAGAAAGGATCTGGCTTTACAAACAAGTATAGCATGGCATTGTAATAGTTTCATTTTTAAGAATTAAAATATACAGGGTGTGACAAACCTTTAGGTTGCACCCCGGTTAGACGGGAGGTGCAATTTTCTAAAAAAATCGACTTAAAATAGAAAAAAAAATATTCAAAAACAACGGCAAGACTTACAATGCCATGCTATACTTTTTACTTGCGATATATACATACATAGGTACTACATATGTATAATGACAAGTTTTGGATTCGTAAAAAAAATTGAACTCGAGATTTTGATCAGACTTGACATTACGATTATAGGGAAGACGAATAAAGTGGGTCTCGCAATTCCATCCGTCTGTCTGTGGACTCGCTTACAGCCTAAGCCCATGGGCCGATTTTAGTTAAACTTGGTGTTTTTGGAACATTCCCCCGACACGTTTTTTTTCATTTTCATTTTAGGGCCAAAAATAACGGTATTTTTCTCAAAAATGGCTTTGACAGATTTTTCTTTAAAAAAATCAATAAATTTTATTAGGTATATGCTACCTTTTTGTAAAAATTAAATTTCCAAAAAGTGGTTTTAAATGGTACCTCCCATAGAACCATTTATTTTGTTTTCGTTTTTCTCGAAAAGGAATAGACTGATTTTGATATTTTTTTATGCAGAATCTTCTGAAAAATTTAAATAGTATTGCATACCAAAATTAAAAAAAAATTTTTTTGGATTTTTAAGAAAAGTTTTAATTTTTTTTTTTTGAAAACCAAATATTTCGAAAACGACTT
Source organism: Epistrophella euchroma (assembly GCA_947049315.1). NCBI lineage: Eukaryota > Metazoa > Arthropoda > Insecta > Diptera > Syrphidae > Epistrophella > Epistrophella euchroma. The sequence goes on along the minus strand of OX346246.1, from coordinate 76,972,659 downwards.
GGTTCATTTTCATGAAACTTGGTAGCAAGCGGGTTTTTAACATTATCTAAAATATTTTGAACAAACATTTTTCTTGTAGTCAAAATTAACGGTACCTTCCATATAAATGTTAAAAAACAGTTACAGAAAATATAAATTTTCTCGAAAACAACTCCTACGATTTTGATTAAAATTGTCCTAAATACTACTACAAGAGCAAGTTTATGCGATCCAGTCGTGCGTTTTATTTTTAAAGTCAGAAGTCCGTTATTTTATTATGTTTACAATTAAAATTATTTGAGATAACGGTTTGTGAAAAATGAAATTTCAATTTCAAAATTTTGAAAAAATAATAAAATAATTGTGTTCAAACTAATTTTGTTCAAAATTTTACTTTATTAAGTAGTATTTTTGTTTTCAATATTCGATGCCTCTATTAATTTTTAGCCGACAATTGAGAAAATTAAAAATAACTTATTTTCTAAAAGAATTGACTTAAAAAAGAAAAAAAAAATTAAAAAACAACATTAATCGTTACAACAGTCTGCTATAACTTTTTGTTAAACCAAAAATCTCTTCTTTAATTTTCTATTTAAATTAAGTTGTTTTATTTAACATTTTTTTAAAAATTAATTTTCAAACTTAAATTTAAATAAAAAAATAAAAAAATTTGTTCAAACTGATTTCGTTCAAAGTTTTTGGTTATTAAGTAGTATTTTTGTGTTCAATATTCAATGCTCCCATCAATTTTTAGTCACTAAAAATCAGATATTAAAATGTATTCTAGTTTTTGAAAAATTCGAAAATAACAAAAGTAAGTTTTCCTTAAATTCGACTTCCATCTGTTATTTTGTTGCTCCAAAGATCATATTTCGTTATTTTCAATTTTCTCAAAACTAAAAGACATTTGGGCATCCAGTTTTGAGTGTTTGAGCAGAAAGTAATAGGAGCATCGAATTTTTAGAACAAAAATATTACTTAATAACGTACAATTTTGAAGAAAATTAGTTTGAACACAATTTTTTATATTTTTTTTTCACAAATTTAAGTTTAAAAATTAATTTTTGCAAAAATATTTATTAAAAAAAAACTATGTATATTTAAAAACAAAATATAATCAAAAAATTTCTGGCTTTACAAAAAGGTATAGCATGCTGTTTGTGACGGTTAAAATTGTTTTTTTAATAATTTTTCTTTAATAAAGTTTCTGTTTTAAGTCAAATCTTTTAAAACATTGACCCTCCCGTTATTTTTGATTTTCACAGAAATCAGAAGACATTTAAGCATGCGATATTTTATTTTTAAATTTTTAAAAACAAAATTAATACTTAATTTCGTAAAACTTTTGAAAATATCAGTTTGAATTTTTTTTATTTTTTTTTTTCAAAATTTCGAGTTTGAAAATTAATATTTCAAAAACTATTTCTTAAAACAGATTTATTCAAAAATAAAATCGAAGAAGAGATTTCAAGCTTTACAAAAAGGTATAACATGCCTTTGTAACGGTTACCGTTCTTTTTTAATATTTTTTTTCTGTTTTTATTAAATTTCTCCTCCCGTAATTTGTAATTTTCTCAAAATTCAAAAAAAATTGAGCATCTATTCTTCAGTGTGTGACTAAAAATAGATAGGAAGATCGAATATTAAAAACAAAAATACTATTTAACAACGTCAAATAAAAAAAAACTAGTTTGAACACATTTTTGTTTAATATTTTTTCAAAAATGACCATAAGCACTTTTGTATGGACTTTGGGCCCACATTTAACTTTGCTCAACAGTGATAAAACTTATTTCATATCAAAGCTAATGGAAAGTACTATATTTTATTCTATGGTGGGTTTAATTGAAATCGAGCGCGAAAATGTGTTTTTACGCATTTTATAAAAAAAAGGACAGACAAATTTTATACAAAAATGGCAAAACTTACTAAAAAGTTTTTATCATTTTTGAAAGCCAGAAATCTGTTCTTTCATTTCCTTTTTAAATCAACTTATCTCTGCTTATAGTTTTCGAAAAAAATACTTCCAACTAAAAAAATGACGGTATTAATATTGGTAAAGTCTAACAAACTGACATTCTAGTACATATATGAATAGGTGGTACAATAAATAATAATAATAAAAACTAAAAAATGTTGGAAAAATAAAAATTGGATATACTATTTTTTTTACAATTTAAAATACAAAATTCTAAGAGGTTAATATAAAAGCCAATTTAGAACCTAGTACCTAGGTATTTAAAATGGTAAAAAAATCAATATTCAATTCTTTGTTCTGCAACATTTTTAAATTGGAAGCAATTTTTTCGAAAACCATAAACAGAAATAAGTTAATTTAAAAAAAGGAATGAAAGAGCAGACTTTTGGCTTTTTAGTAAGTTTTGCCATTTTTTTTATAAAATTTTTCCATTTTAAATACATAGGTACCTACCTACTTTTTTTTTTATAAAATGCGTAAAAAAAAAAACCATTTTCGCGCTCGATTTCAATTAAGCCGTCATATATGTAATAAAATAAAGTAGGTACCTACTCTCCATTAGCTTTCATATGAAATAAGTTTTATCACTGTTGAGCAATGTTGAAAAATGGGCCCAAAATTAATTTTTCAAAAACTATTCTCTCAAATAATTTTAATTGAAAACATGATAAAAGAAAGGACTTCTGGCTAAAAAAAAGTATGACATGACAGTCTGTTTTATGATTTTTTTAAAATTTTTTAGAAAATTGGCCGTCCGGCCTAAACGGTGGGAAATAGACCCCCCGGCCCCCTTTCCCAACGATTATTTTCTTGTCTTGACTCAGCCTACACACTCTAGCTTTTTGCCACATCGTAGAATAATCGTCCTGTAGGTATACATACATGTACATTATACTATTCCTACCTACATTTTATAGGTAGGTAGGTACCTAATTATCATTATACCAACATATCTTTAAACGAGACAAATATTTGCAGCATAACCCGTAAAGTAAAATGTAGAAACATTCCATTTTTCATGAAATAAAATTGAAAATAACAAACTAAATACAATTACCTACCTACTTACTGCAGTCTTTCGAGCAATTAATATGTTTACCTACATACATACATACATATAAACACACAAATTTTTTGTCTCCTTGTCCCTAGTCGCATAAACCATAAGTAAAAAAAAATAATTTGTAGGTACATCCAAAACCAAAGATACTGAATTACATATATATACGCATTCAGTATTTTTGTCCTAAACAACAGACTTCATAAGAAATTTTTTTTTAAGTTGCTTGACCTTTTATGCACATACATGACGATGACGCAAACAGCTCACTGAAATTTCAAATATCTGATTTGCTTCTCTAACCTTTTACATGATATACGTTCGGTTCAATCGTCCGAATTCGACCGAAGGTGTCCGAGCATACTTCGGCCGACGACGGATTATGTAGGTGTAAGCGAGTCGTAACTGTTGTATGTAAGAATTGAATGAATATAATCCTCTCTCTCTAAACTACTTTATCTTGATTTTATATGCTACCATTATTCAAGTATCCAAACCCAAATTTGTGGCGATTGCAGCGCGCCACTAGGACATGGGTTCTACTAAAAAATATCTGCCCGTGATAGTACTATAGATTTTATATACAAAGATGCCACCCAATCTCTAGATTCTTAATGGACAAATCACAAATAACAGCGTCCTATTTTTATATTATTTGTTACTCCACTGGCTTTTATATGTGCTACACTAATTTCCTGCTTTTAAGTTCCGCAAAAAAATCCTTTCAGAAAAATCCCTCTCAAATTCACAATCCTTCTGAAAATCTAATTTTACCGAAATTATTAAATGCACGAACCATTTTCTCCGATGGAATTTTTAATTCCATATCCGGGATGAGTTGTCCGTGGGATGAGTTGTCCGTGGGATGAGTTGTCTTGGGACCAGTTTGGTCTTGGGATGAATTGCGTGGGATGAGTTGTCTTGGGACCAGTGGTTCTGGGATGGGCTATACCCAACCCAAAACAAGATAAAAAAATTTTAGTACATACCTACTTTCGACTCTGGCATTTTTCATTACAAATATGGTTACATTATTGAAGCATACCTTTTAGCTACATTATAGTTGTTGAAAACAAGAGCAAGTTTGTGCGATTTATAGTAGTACATATTTTTTGCATTAATTTCATGATTTTGGGTCTTCGTTGACTGCACTAAAAGCTTAATAATTGTTCAAACAAAAACAACATGATTGATTATTATGATTAACTAAGTATTTATGATCTTATAAAAAAAAAAAACAAGCAAAATCAAATGTTCAGTGTGTATCTGTCCTTTGGTCGGACACAGTCAGATCTTAAGTTCACTTCTAATCACAGAATTAAATTTTAAAATTGTCACCTAATACAGTGGTTAAGAATTGGTTCTATCGAAAAAAAAAAATAATCTATTTACCAAAAATAAATCCATATAATAACGATTGTTATGACAACTCATAAAAATACCAGTTTACCTTAAAAGATTTTCTTTTCAAAATATCTAGGTAATGAAGAGAAAACTTGCTATTTTAGATAAAAATAAATCAAAAGAACATATTCTTTTATTTCAATTTAGGATCCATAAATATACAAAACGTTCAGGAACGTAGTACATATTTATAAATAAGACCAATAACTTGAACTATAATTTTAATTTGGTTGCCTTTTGTTGTTTTTGTTTTATCAATAAACACTTTTGTTTGTTGTTTCATTATATTTGTGGATTTTTGCAATATGTATTTGAATGTGGGTCCTTATTTCGGCTTCTATTCATACACAGTAGTGAAAATATTTAAAAGATAAATTTTGCTTTGGGCCAGTTGTTTGTTGAGCTATTTATTATGCCGATTCTGCAGCGTTCAAAATTAAACCATAAATTTACTGAAAATCAAAATTGTACTATTAACTTGTTGTTGGTCAAATATTCTATTTGAATTCGGTAGAATTTTCATGTAAAAATTTGGCTTAGTATGAAAAATTTGTTAACATGCAATGCACACTAAGGAGTTTAACAAAACACACGTATTATTTATTGATAATGGCAACATGTGTCTGATTTTACCTAAGGTGCCGGTTATAGCTTTCATTGAAATTCATATTTGAAACACAAATCAGTGAAACTGTGGAATTATTTTTGACAAGTCGGTATTAGCAATCATTGAAACTTGGCTGTCATTGAAAACATCTCTGATGCACTGCCCAGAAGAAAAATTAATTTTGAGGTTAGGGGCCAGTTATAGTTGTAATTGTACTATACACTAATCGATGACAAATAACTATAAGAATTTTTGTGTGGATTTAACATTTTCAATTTTACAATTCTTTTTCCTTAAAAATATATTTAATTATTTTTATCGTGCGAATTCATTTTTTGTGCCATTGTTCCAATAATTTGAGTCCCAATTTGTACTTGTTCTACTGACAGGATTGCAAACGAAAAAGTTTTTCCTGTTTTTATAACCGAACATCAGGAAAAAATATTTAATTTCATAATGTTTCAACTTTTCCTGATGCATTTTCCTGATCGCTATAACTGGCCCCTTAGAGTTGATCATTGAACGAAATAATGACAGATGAGAACAGAAAGAAGATCGAACAGATATCATTGGAACGATTGTATTCCACTTTTCTAAAACGAAAATCAGCAGCTCATTGGAAACCAATTTGATCATTGAAATAATAAAATTGATTTTAAAAGCAAGTTTTAAAATATTAAAAATTAAACTTTTTTTTGACTAATGTCAATAATGTGAAAAAATTCCCTTCATTTTGATACAAAAATGCTATCAATTTTCTTGCTATAAGTGCCTCAAAATGGAAATACAAAATTTTCAATGATGGTTTTCAATGAAAGCTGTAACAACTGGCTCCTATGTAAGTCTTAAGCCAAAAATAAATTATAAATTCCTCATTCTTTTGTTTGAGCCATATTTGTGTCATATTTATAATGAAAATGTATACTTAATGTCGCTTTAAGTAATACATATATACGTATTTTGAAAAAAAAAATGGTTAAAGCCTCAAAAAAATCTATGTATAAGAGCTTCTATTTATAGGCAATCAAAACCGTTTATACCGTTACCGAGAATAATGCTGGATTTACATGTATCTTCATGCGAGTTCTGCAAAAAATAAGGGATACAAAATATAAAATGCGTGTTTGTTGGATAGAGAGAGAAGAACAAAATGCAGAGATCTTGATTATAGGAACGCAGACGAAGATTATAACGAAGACGAACATGTTCATCTTCATGGTGGTGCTCTTTCACACATTCGGTTTTTTGGTATCACTCTATCCCGCTCTACTTTTCTTGATGTTTGCAGATGAAGATACATGTAAATCCGTCATAAGTCGCAAATAAAAACATTTTTCTATGGCTGCTCACTTTATCGATTAATTTGTCCTTCCAAAACGTTTAGCAATGAGTGATGTGTTTCTTTATTCATTTTGGGATGTCCAGAATATTCGGAATACCAGTTTTGAGTTTCTTTATTCGAGGGAATATTCCGGATAGACTATTTTGTTGTTTCTGTATTCATTCCGAGACATTTGGAATGCATTTTTTTTTCCATGTGAAGTGTTGAATGAAAAGAATAATAGGCGCGTTCAGTATAACTGCCGTTCTTGTTCTCTGTTATTGCAGCTTTACATCGGTATTAATTATTTGAAAACAGCATACCTACTAACACAATAAAACGCACCAAAGTATAAATGCTATGTTATGTACATATTTAATGTAAAATTTTATAAACTTTTGACTTTTAGAATACATAAATATCACAAATTTAAACATTTATTCAATTGTTTTGACATTTCACCGAACAACTGGATTGCCATTCTTTTTGTTCTAGTTTTGTTTCTTTATTCATTCCATTCTGGATATTCTAGATAAACATTTCGTCTTTTCCATCAATTTTATTCGTTATCCGGAATAAAAAAAAAAACATTGAGTAATATGACATATAAACTGTAGGGTGTTATTTAAGAGGTATAGAACTATTAAATAAAATAAAACACAGATAAATTGTATTGCAATAAAATTGACTTTATTTGAAAAATGTCATTGCTATTTTTATTTGAATATGATTTCTGGCCTATGACCAACGCGGCTAGCTTGAATTTAGTCCAATCTTGAGGTCCAATTTTCGATCACTCTTTCCAGCATTGGGGTGGGGGTCATATCGGCAATAATGCGTTGAATGCTTTTATTTTGAAGTCGTCAATCGTTTCTGGCTTATCGGTGTAGACTAGCGACTTCACCCCACAGAAAATAGTCTAGCGGTGTTAAATCTTAGAGGCCAACTCACAGGTCAAAAAAACACAAAACGTTTCCTTATCAAATCAATTATGTCCCCTTTCACACGAGGAGACTGAGTTGCCGGCAACAATTAGTTCTTGGTCGAGAAGAGCAAGAAGAAAGAGGGGTGAACGAGATCTCCCCGTCTCCGGTCAACAAATTTAGATTTTTTTGACGTTTCTCTTCACCCTACGTTTGTGTGCGTTTAACCAAGGTAGGTACTTTAAAAGGAAAATATAAAAATTTTCGGGTTTTTGTTGCTTGCGTATGAAAGGTACAAGATATTAGTTGTGTTTTGTTGAGTTAGTTACTGTGCCGATTCTGCAATGTTCCACATTAAGCCATAGAGTTACTGAAGAGCGAATGTGCTGTTAACTTGTTGTTGGTAGAATTTGCATGTGAAAATTTTGCTTAATGTGGAGAATTTCTGAATGTGCACATTAAGGAGTTGAACAGAACACACCTATTGTTAAGAAGATTTCAAGAAAACGTCAAAAAAATCTCCAGCAACTAGTATCTTTGTGTGAAAGGGGACTATGACACGTGCTGTGTGACATGTTGGGTTGCGAACGAAAGTCATTGATCATGGCTCTATAACGGTCTCATTGACTGTAACCCTCTGGCCGGCATCGTTTTTAAAGAAGTAAAGACCAATTATTCTACCAGCCCATAAAGCGCACTAAACTGTCAGTTTTTCTGGATGTAACGGCGCGTATCAACAATGGCTTGAGGATTATCTACACTCCAAACGCAGTGTTTGACGGTGTTCACATTGGACTTACTCCTTGGATTTTTTTTGACGTCTATATACTTTTTCTCGTTCCCACTCTGTGGTGAGAAAGAGACAGGCAAGTGAGGCAGGATTTTTTAAATTTTTTAAAAATTTGTGGATTTTTTTTGACGTTTCCTTTTGTGACATGTGTTTTGTTAGTATTTAGTTTTTGTTTGGCACTTAAATACTACAGAATCGAAGTTGTTTCAATTGGAAATATATTTTTTTAGTGAAATATTAATTTTGTGATTGAAAAATTTCTAGTTAAATTCTCCGGCGAATAAAAATTTGTGTTTTATTTTAAGGACTACTGAACGTCAGAGTGAATCGGTCGTGTGTGTCTGAACACGAGCTGACTGACTTATGCCAAAAAAAATCGTGAATCTGAGTCCAATGTGAACACCGTCTTTAGTTGCATGTGCACGCCTGACCTAAAGATAGCTAACATATGGCAGATGACAAGGTGGCTGTCACTGAAAACAGTGCTGCCAACTTAAAGTTATATAAAATAAATAAATTAATTTGGTAGCACAATGACTCATGAAGAACCAGGGCCTAGTGACTTAAAACCCTCAACCATTCCTGTATGCGTGTCTCCAGGAATGGAGGGGACCTACAGTTTATTGCCGAATCCGAACGATTAAGGTGAGTGGCACTTTTCTGTGGCAGGAGATACTCTTGGAGGATTTGTCACTTCCTCTCAAGAGGCAGTAGCCCGGAAAAAAACTTAAGGTTGAAGCGGCTGGTATTGAACCCAGACCTCTGGCATGACAGTCCAACGCGATAACCATTACGCCACGGGCTTCTTAAAGTTATATACCTCTAAAAAAAAAAACACCCTTTACAAAATTAATTAGACTGTGAATGGTTCAAAAACTCTTTTGCAAGACTCATGTTAAATAAATATAAAATACACAGGATCGCACGAATTTACTCTTGTGTTTCAAATGGCTTCGAAATGTAATTATTTTATATAATAGGTACCTACATGTATATTGGTAATAATAATACCAAATATATATTCATTTATATTTAAATATAATTGCAGATTATGGAAAAGAAGCATAAAACTAGTTCTATAAATTCTTAAAATAACTCCTAAAGGTGTTCTTGTACTGAGGAAAAAAAAAACTGAACGAATTTCGATAATTCTTTGGAGCTGTTTTCAAAAGAAATATTTTTATACATTAAAAATGTCTTTAACATTTTTAACCATCATTTTAAAAAAATTCACTTCTTTTGTCTCTGATGGTTGATCAAGAGGCCGCTTAAAAAATTGTTTATTTGCCGATTGATAAACTGAAAAAATTCCTAGAATTCTACGTATGTACAATTCTAGGAATTTTTTCAGTTTATCAATCGGCAAATAAACAATTTTTTTATGAGACCAAATCATTTGACCTCCTTATCAACCACAACCATTAGAGACAAAAGAAGATTATGTGTATGTTGGTGTAGTAGCCCGTGGCCGGTGGCGTAACGGTTAGTGCGTTCAACTGTCATGCCAGAGGTCTGGGTTCGATTCCCAGCTACAGCCACCTAAACACAAAACCTGTTTTTCAGGGCTACTGCTTCTTGCGAGGAAGTGACAAATTTTTCAGGAGTATCTCCTGTCACAGAAAAGTGCCACTCACCTTAGCCGTTCGGATTCAGCAATAAACTGTAGGTTCCCTCCATTCCTGCAAACACACACACATAGAAATGGTTGAGAGTTGTAAGTCACTAGGCCCTGGTTCTTCATAAGCTGTTGTGCCATCGAATTTATTTATTTTTGTATGTATGGTGGCAGGTAGGTACTATAACATATGGTACAAGTTTTGGATTTGTGTTATAAAAAGAAATCGAAATTCTTTCTGCAATCGAACCACTGAAGCCATTTTCAAATTTATATTCATGCAAAAAATCAGGTGGTCCAGGCGGCATTCTTTATTTTTCAGCTCAAATGGTTTCAAATTGCGCTTCCAACAGAACCAATTCTTTGATTTTCGCTTTTCTCGAAAACGGATCAGTTGATTATGAAGGATGTTTTAAATAGTTTAAACAGTATAGTATACTTACATTTTAAAAAAAAAAAAAAAAAATATTTTTTTTTTGGATTTTTGAAAAGGTTTGATTTTTTTTTTTTGAAAATTAAATACATTTTTTAAAAACGGCTTGGTCGATTTTTTATCTTTCTGTGCAACAAGCAGGTTTTAGCATAGTCGGGCCAATTTGCTTCAAATTTGGTACAAAGCTTTTTATATGGGGTTACTTAGAGGGAAAATTTGAATTTTTGATTTAACTAGCTGCCATACAAATATTAAGGTTTTTTTTTTAATTTTCTCAAACGGCTATATAGATTTTGATTAAAATTGATATAGTGATTGTAAGAAAACTGAATTTTGGGGTATGGCCAAAAATCTCCCATTTGCAGGAACAGGTTTTTTTGAGAAATTTGAGAAAAATGCCCTACTTTCGAGATATTCGCGTACCTACATTATCTTCTGAATGGGTCCACCGATTAAGTTATTATTTTTTAATCTGGTTTTTCTGAGTAGTTCAAATAATATAAAATTTAAGCTTTGAAAATAATTTATGTTTAAACATGAAAATTGAAACAAAATATGAATAATGTTGGTACTTACTTTTACTTTTTTTCGTTAAAGAATATCATAGCATTATAGTTTTTATATACAAGATCAAGCTCGTACAAAAAAGGAGTGAATTTTTTTTTGCTTTTTAATATCTCAATATTTAAATAAATATTATAATTTTGTATGCAAGGTGCGCTAATGCACACCCATTTTACCATTTACCATTTTTTTTAATGGTAAAAAACGTTCATGGCTCTAATTGGCAATTCTCAAGTCTCTTATCTCGTCCCTGCAAAAAACCGTCTGTGTTTAGTAGTTTCTTGACGGAATCAAATATATTTAGAATAAGGTAAAAAAAAAAAAATATCTATTAAAAATTTTTTTATTAAAAATCTATTATTCATTTGAATGCCTTCTTCATCGTATAATAATATTATAAAATTAAAAATGCATAATGCTTCCAATTTGGATATACGATATAACTTAACTAATAAAGACGAAACAATAATTTTTAATTTCGTCAGGCGTAAGCTCAGGAAGTATTTTTTATGTAACTATACGTGAAACAAACTTTATAATATGTATACATAATATTATAGGTAGGTATACGTTATTTAAGAGTGTTTCGGTGGTATTATTTTTAGTTTTTCGTTCGTCAAATCAGTATGCTTATAATTTTTTTTTTATTGTTTCAGTCTTTGTTGAACTCAAAATTAAATTTTGACTATTTTTACTTGCGTGCGATTATTGGGGGAAACCTGGCCTAAATCGGTATAGGTAATTTAGGTACACCAATATTTATTTTAACAAAAGTAAACCAAAAACCGTTAAGACTTTAAATATTGTGAATCTTCAAACTTAATAAAAATTCAACTTGAAATCAGAAATTCATTAAAAATAACAAAACTTACTATAAAAGCTAAAAATGAAAACTTACTGAAAAATTTATAAAAAATAAAAAAACCGTCAATTATTTTAAATTATCTTTATGACCTTACGTATAGTATGGTTATTGGTGATACCTGTATAATCAGTGACTGACTTCCACCGGTTTTTGTCAAACATTTCTGGTATAATAAATAAAATTAAGGTCTATGGCTGAAATGGCACATTGTACTTTTTAAATAAAAATACTTAATAGGTACTTACAATATGTACATATATTTGCAATTACTCAAATTCTTTAGGGGCATATCTTTTGATGAAGATTTTTCACTGTCAATAAATGTAAAATAACAATTTGAAATTATCAATATTTCGTTGAATCTGGTATTTTTAGGTTAGCTGAAGGATTGTGTCTATGAAACATCAAGTAGCTTTCATAATATATAATTTTTTTAAGTTTAATTTTTTTTTCAAAATTTTACGTTATTAAGGGCCACTTGTACAAAATAGTCCCAGTAAGAAGAGACGAAAAAATGCCAAAGAAAGTAAATAATTAGTTAGAAGCTGAAATTTAGCATGGTCGTTGGTAATGGGACGGGACTTTGTAAAAACTGAGAGAGGTCCTCATCGATCCGAGGACGGCTAGGTCAGTTATAAGGAGTCCAAGGGTCTGAGTTCTTTGCAAATATCTCAAAAACGGTCTGTGCTAGAGAAAAATTTTCTTCCTTAATCTTGTAGCTGCGATTTTCTATAAGAATTGTCTTTTCGGGTTTTTCGTTGCATTAACCGTTAAAAGGTTACAGCAAATGAAAAGTTAAAAAACCCCTTAAAAGGGACCAAATGTCATGAAAATGGGAGTTTTTTTTCCATGCCAAATTTCAGCCTCGAACTAATTTTTTCCTTGTAAAAGTCTATTTTTCCTGGACTAAACTAAAAGTTTTCTGACAGCAGTAACCTCTGGTTTATAAATAATTGAGAGCTACTGAGAGACTGATTTGATTCAAATCACGTTGTAGCAAAACATATTTTTCTCTATTTAAAGGCTCTCCCAAACCAACGCGAATATTCGGCGCGACGAACGAAAACAACAATAACAACACGTGGTTGTCAAACAGAACAACACGTTGTTATTATTGTTTTAGTTCGTCGCGCCGAACATTCGCGTTGGTTTGGGAGAGCCTAAGTTTAAAAATTTATTTTCTCCTCATTCTGTGGATAAAATATTTAAACTCTGAATAGCTCTCACGTTAAATTATAGAATTTCTTACGTGAAAGCAATGTGTTTTGTCTTTTGTGTTTGTTGGGTTGGTGATTCTGAAAAAATATTCTTATCCGCTTGTTATTTATTTTGCGTTCGTGCAATTAAAAAATGAGAGAATTTTATTTATTTAAACTGGGATAGTTATCCCGAGTTTTATGTATTTATCCGTTCGTTTTGTGCAAGTGGCCCTAAGTCCCAATGTTTTTGGAATTATTCAATACCCTAGTCAAATACTGAAAACCAAAAAAAAACTACAAATAATTCTTTGAAATATTGACATTGATAAACAAACAATGATTGCATTAAAAGCTACTACGTGATTATTCTCGCATAGCTATACGTACTTATATGCACTTAAAATGATTTGTTGAAATGACATTACCATATCTCGATGCTGACTACCATTTCTTGCGAATTTTGTGTGAGTCTTATCATAAAAGAAATTTGAATTTTTTGAAAGCGGTTGCAATAATAAATCATATAAAGATTTTAAAAGCCCATCACCATGCTTTTGCCTAGAAAATTGATCTGCGCGACCTTCAAATATCAGTAATAAGAGCTCAAAATATAAGAAAGATTCATAATTAGGTAAATATAGGTACTCTGCCGAAATTTTTAGTTAATAATAAATTAATATGTAACAGTTTTGTCTTTAAAAGTATTGTTTATGTGATAACCCCGCAGGGACAAGGCCCGCCGCCATGCGCAGGTTATCATACTTCGGGTACCTGGAATTTTTTTTCCAATTCGCGCGAAGCGTACTACTGCTGGTATAAATATATGTATAAATAAATACAGTGAAAGCTCCCTTAGCCGGACAGCAAATATTTGTCCGTCTAAGGGGGTTGTCCGTCCCAGGGAAAAAATATAAAATAGATATATAAGAAAATGTATAGTATATAGTGGGATTATGAAAAATTTTGCAGCTTACCAGTTCATGAAATTTACTCAAACTAAAAATTAACATGAAGAAAAAACAAGATACTAAAAACAGACTACAGCTGCAGAAATAAAATCCATTATGCATTTGATCACAGACAGTGATTTGGTGATATCGCATCTATTGTCGCTATGAAGGAGGGGAACGTTTTTAATGCAAAACATAAAATATATAAAAGTATTTCTGAAAATAAGAGTTTAAATTTACGCACTAAAAAAAAGTTTTTGTCCGCCTAAGGGAATTAAATTTAATAAATCGCGGCTAATATTCTTGTCCACGTCCGGGTAAGGAAGTGTCCGCTTAAGGGGTCATAAAATGTATGGAATTTAGATCCAAGATCAACGATCGTGAGAAATTGATATAACAATTAATCACAATTTAAAGTAGCATTAACGTTCGATTAAAAAAATACACATTGGACAGAGATTCAGAAAGCAAATAAACTCTGGAGGAAGGTAAAATTCACAAATACAGTCAACCAAGCTTAAGTGAGACCGGCTAAACTGAAAAACTCGCTTATTTAAAAAAAAACTTAGCTAACCCACACATAACGCCGCTTTACTGAAACCCGCTTTTTTGTTTGTTTTTAAAATCATCTTCGTTTCCTGCAGTTCGAGACGAGCGAATTCTAACTTTTTTTTTAAATTGCAACTATGGCCGTGTGTGCATTGGATTAAAATCGCGTAAAATTTAATCCGAAGATTAATTTTTGACACTAGTTATGTGAATATATATGTATAAATGTCAAAATTTAATCTCGGATTAAATTTAATCGAAATTTTAAACCAATTCGCACACGACCTTAATCAAATTGCTAAAAAATTTGCGTAAAACTATTGGCTTTATCAAGCAATTCTCACTTTAATTAAATACCAAACAGGTTAAATATTTTAATTAAATATATGGGTCAAACTCGACGAACAATTGGACGAAAAGTTTTAAAAAGTTAATACTCTTATTCAACAAACTAACCAAAATAGCTGATTAGAATCAATCTATAAATTCTCAAATATTCATATAAAAGTCAAATTGATCAAATACATCATCAATCACAAAAAAAAAATAATCTTTGACATTCGTATAAAAAAAAAAAAATTTTTTCAAGTAAAGACCACTCTCTAAGAGGCCTCCACCCAAAGTTTTGAGAAAAACGTGAAATTGGGCAAATTAAAAAAAAAGTTAATCAAAAAAGTAACTTATTATTCCAAAATAACACATTTTAAAAAAGTCTTATTTTTATACAACAGTCGTTACTTTAATTTAACGGCCGTTTTTAGTTCATCTATTTGTAAGAACCACTCTCAAATTTAAGTGAAACATTCGGAGCAATTTTTAAATTAATTTACATTCTTGGACATTTTTTGGTCGTCGTATAATCGCTCCGGTTTGCCAGAACCTAAAATCGGTCAAATACTTTTTGATATTACACGTGTCAAACTAAATAGGTACAATTGTTTCCTTATATAATAGATATGATATATAATTACCTAATTACCTACGATATTACTTATTTACGACCATATTATTCACTCAATACGTCTAGATTAAAACTTAAATCATACAAATTCAATGTAAACATAAATCCAGATGAATTTACATTGAATTTGTATGATTTACATCCAGATTTAAGTTTTAATCTGGTTGTATTGAGTGAATAATATGGCCGTTAGAGTATAAAGATCGTTTACATGCTAATTTTCATGACAAATCATTAGTCACAGTGTACACTGTCAGTCGCGAGCAAAAATTGTCACTCATGATCCATACACATACCTACGTAGAAAAATCCAATACAATGAGAAAGTGTGTATAGATTTTCTCGATTTCTTTGTTGGTACAGAAACAGATTCCATAGAATATGATTCAACAGAAATCACAATCACTACTATAACAACAAAGCCATTTCTGTACGTTCCATTGAAAGCACTTATCAGTACTTCACCACCTCCTAACTAATACGGGTAATATTTCACTCATTTAACGATTTAGTTTTGTCCTTGGAAGACTCAAAAAATTATATAAAAAAAAGTAAAAAAGGAAAGTGTAGAAAATCTCTGGCTGCTCAGAGGTTTTTTAAAGGCCAGTTGTGCAAACGTGGTTCAAATATAGGTCAGTGGTTCGGCAATATTTAATTCACCGATTTCGGTGTATTAACTGAAGTTCAACGATATGGTTCAGTGCTAAAATATGTGATAATAGCCAATTATGCCTGAACCATTTTTGATTGATTTTGATATTTATGTAAATGATTTAAAAAAATTTAAATTATGTAGCAATAAAAGTCTTCAATAAATTTACATTTAAAAGTCAATTTAAATATTTACAAGAAATTAAATGTAATTAAAGTTTATTTTGATGAAATCTATGAGCCATGATGAGTCTCTTAAGTTAATGGAAATTTTAATAATCTTTTATTGAGCAGCGTATTTAAGAGTTGAACACATTGGTTTTGGTATATTAGGCTTATACCAAACTCACTGAAGACATACATTTCAATGAGTACCACCTGACTTGTGCGGTAAGTGCGGAATCGGTACGGTAAAAAAGTGTCATACCGAGCCTCTGTACAAAGAAGCAGTAGTGTTTCGGTATTTACTGCAAGTAAACCTTCCTCTGATGAGGAAATTCTGATTTTTTGGGACGTCAAAAACTATTTACGGAAACGACGACGACTACGATATTCGTTCGGTAACGTGGTAAATGCCGATTACAGATACCGCCAGTGTTGCCGCTGAGAAAATTAAAATGGTCGCAAAAAAAAGGGTCACGAGGAAAAACAAAAATCGCATTCAGAAAATTTCGTAAAATATGTAGCTTAAAAAATCCGTTTTGTATCAGTTGACATTATAGTGGCGAGAAACTTAAGGTTTCTTAATTTTATCTTTACCTTCTTTAAATTTGGGAAAGTAAAAACGTCTTTCCTTTGTGATTGTGAGTATATACATAGGTACCTAGATAAAGTCAGCCCTGTTGGTACATAATGCATTCCATAATTTTGTTACGAAATAAGAAAACGGAAGCTATCACAGAATCCATCACTTAGAAAAATTCATACGAACTCCCATCGCGAACAAATTCGCTGATATTTTTTTGGGGAACATGTAGGATATATGTACGTAATTACGTATGTACATATGTCCTACTGCATTTTACTATAACATTTTTTTTTTTTTTTCAATTAAAAAATAAAGTGCCTTGTTATGGTTTGCGAATTGAACATTCGCTTACGATATGGCCTGCAATTTCGTATTTCGGTTAGCGAATTGATTTTCGCCGAAAATTCATTACTCTTAGACGGAATAACTAGGTAATTGATCTCTTTGTGACGAATACCAAAGTGAAACAAAAAATTTTTTTTTTTTTTTTACAAAAAGGAAAACAATAAATCTATAGTCTAAGTAATTTTCTAGAAAAACGTTCAGAAAAGTCGCAAAATTTTTAAAAAGGGTCAAAAAAGTTAGTTTTCCAAAAAGTCGTCTCATGGTCGCATGAGGCTCAAAAAGGGGTCAAAATGAGACTAAAGTTGCACAGCGGCAACATTGGATACCGCACGGACAAGTCAGGGAGCGACCTAATAGAAACCGAATAGCACCCAGCAAGTCCCTCGTTTCGAATTAGTTTCATTGGGTTTCAAAACGTCAAGTATTCGGGTCTAGGGCACACAAAGTAATCATAGCGTTCACACATTATACGGTTTGTATTCGTAATCATAGCGTTCACACATTATACGGTTTGTATTCGGTTTATTCTTGTTTAATTTTTGTCTTGTCAACTTCGTGGTGAGATTTTTTGTTACTTTTTTTTTTTTTATTAAAAATTAGTTATTTACGGTATGTGTGTGAAAGCTCTAAGCTGAGACCGAATATGTGTGAAACAAGCCATATACGGTTTGTATTCGGTTTATTTTTGTTTTATTTTGACTTGCCAACGTCGCGTCATCGTCGAAATTTTTTTTATCAATAATGGGCAATTTACCGGATATGAACCAGGTTATGAATAATTGTAATTAGAACTCCCTATTGGTCACAATAAATTTAAAACATAAAAGAAAAAATAAAAAAATAAATAAATAAAATAATAATATTGTGGTTAATGAGGAGTTCAATTGCATATAGTAATTCATTATTTAAAGCAACCACAAACCAAAGTTCAATACTTTTAAGACCTTTTTGATTTGGATTCGTTCATAATATATACAATTTTGTCTTAAATTGTTGTGTGTAAAAGGTTTTAAGCTGAGAACGAAAACGAACCGAATACAGACCAAACCGAACATGGTGAAGCCTTACAAAATTTTGGGTGCTGCTTCTGTTGTACATATCTTTTAACTTTTCAAGTTGATAATTGTTTGCTGATCTAGGTACATACCTACATTTGTGATTCACTTTCATATGACAATTTTTCTTTCAGGTGAGATTTTACATTAAACATAAATATTAAAACTTATTAAAACTTAACATTGAAATTTTTGAACCACGTTTGTACAATAATGATAACAATTTTCTTCCCGAACTTATTGCTATCGGGAATAATAATATTTCTAGAGAAATTTGGCTGTCACTTAATTAAACCAAATTTGAACTTAAGGTGTCAGTTATAGCTTTCATCAAAGAATATAAAGTTATACCAAGAAGACGCATCTCATAAAAAATTTTCTACTGAAAATAGCGGGTTCCAATGTTGGAACTCGCACTTTGGCTTTTTTGGGTTTTTCAATAATTCTCTCAGCGCTTTTAAAATGAGACACCACAAGCATTGAAATAGTCTGCTTTTTTGTCTTTGAAAAGCCCATAAAAAAAGCAAAAGCTCTGGGAGCAGGTCGCAATATTGGAACCCGCCATATAAAAATGTGCAGTAAAAAATTTGTATGAGATGCGCATTCTTGGTATAACTTTATATTCTTTGCTTTCATTTAAAACTTTTAATTTAGCGAAGTCAGAAATTTACAGAATTAACAGAAAAATAAAAATAAAAAAGACCTAATAGCCCACATTTAAGTTTTCAGTTGAAATTTTTTTGGCCAGAAATATTTATTAAGTCATAAGCTTTATTTTGACATTAAAATAATCATGAATTTCATGAAAATAATGATGAATTTCAATGATAGCTATAACTGGCCCCTAAAACTACCGTTTGAAAAATATTCGCGATTCCAATTTTCGAAGGAGGGAAACATTCCCGGGGAAATTTTATTCACGATAGCCCCGATTTAAAACAGTTTTAAATAAAAACCTTTGCGTTTTAACAGATACATAGGTAGATCATTGACATTTTTTTGTTGGTTTCTTATCTTCATTTTTTCTTGGGATTATTATTTTAGTTTAAAAGTAAAGCAAATACTTTCAATATATTCTGTTAAATTTTATTTGTTAATTGTGTTCTTTTTTCAGGCAGGTCTTAATCTTGAGAAGCGAAGATAAAATACAAACTAATTAAAAATGAGTTTATGGCGTTCTATAGAGAAAACTACTACCGGAGAGTATACAATGAAGTTGTTTTATGATCGAAAGGGTACGTTTGGAATTCGGGTGAAGTATGCAGATTGGATTGAGGGGAGATTAACGTGAGTTAATTTAGTTTCGTTTTTATAAAAATTCGTTTATAATTATGTGCACAAATTATCTCAATCTTAAATTGTTTTTCGTATAATTAAGTTATCATCTGTACATAAATTAGGACAGCATTACATATTTGGTGTTATTTAAAATTTTATAAATAACATGACATTAAAAAAAAAAAAAAAACAAAAAAACCAAACGATGCGATAATTTTTTCTTTGGTTCTGTTTTTGCAATAGATTTTTGATTTTAAGGCCTTATAAATGAAAAATGTTGGTCTGCTTTTCGCTTTACAGTCCGCTGTTCGATGAGCAATTGATATTTTTTAAGGCGATACCTAATCTTTTTTCAAACTGAATGATGGTACCGCGACGTACTCTAGTCTGCAATTTGGACTGTCAACCGTTTACTTATATTTGCCCGCGATCCCAACCATAGAACTTCGATTACCCCTAAGATGTTTTTCTTATACCGCAAGAATCCCTACTCTACTCTGGCATTGTGAAGACCTTTACGTCCTCACATTCCAGAAAGTCATCAGTCTCTCTCCAAAGAATAGTTTTGGTTCTTGGTTGCGTTAGCGGTTTTGATTTTTGTTGCGAAATATTCTTGCCTGCGTCACACATCCTAGAAAGATAGGCCTTTTTGCACTTTTAATTTAATGGCCGATTTCATAGAGGGCTTTTTAATTTTTAAAAGCCCATTTAGTGTTAAAATGGGATTTTTTGGTTTCGCCAAGCGCTTTTAAATTTAAAATGTTTTTAAATTTCCTTATAGTTGCTCGGGGTCATCACCACAAGTAGGTAAAATAAGCACTTCATCGTGACTTATTGTTGCGCTCTATACTGGGCCAGCCAAGTTCTGAGTCTTCTGAGCAATCAATAGTTTCCCGATCAGGCATGATGCATATATGCATTCGCCTAATTGTTCTTGATTTCTCAGATGCTTTCATGCATCTACTTCGAACCGAATATTACATAGTGTTTTGTTGAAGATGTTAGAGTTAGAGTGAAGGGTTAGAGTCTCGAGAGATAAATTAATAGCAATGCTTGGTTTTTATTTAATTTTCGAAAATTTTAAAACTAATTCTACTATTATAGTTTTTTTTTGTAATTTCAGAGGTTTAACTTCAATTGCGCCTGAGAGGATAGCAATAAAGTTCTATAGAGATCTAGCAGAACAAATAAAATATTCATCGAATTCCGTAATCGAGCTTTCTATAATGTACAACCCACTGAGACATATTTCACCAATAGATTTACTTACAAATCTTTATGAGGGAATTGCCAAGGAATTTGTATTTATTGATGAAATATCTCTAAGTAAACAAATTGACAAACTTAAATTGATACAACAGACAGTCAAATCCTGCAATGAATTTTATGAAATATCACTAAATAAAGATCAAATCATCAATCCAGTTGTTCATTTCACAAAAATCTTGGAAGATTGTGAGATCCAACAGATATCTGTTTTTGACGAACTTGAAAACTGGCAGAGAAAACAGATTGGAATACAGAAAATTACAAATATTGAAGAGAAAAACAAATTTAATGAAATTCTGATAGAGGAATTGAATATAATACAAAAGTGTGTTGTGCAATTATTCGAAGTTACCATAATACTGTTAAAAATTATTGATAAACTACCTTGCTTAACGAAAAAGCACTGTATTACTGATTTTCGGCAGTTAGCCGTTAGAATCAGAAAACAACAAGAAAACTTGATAAATGACTCATTTATTGTTGACAATCAGCCTTATCAGTTAATTACCAGAAACAAAAGGTGGGTTTTAGAATAGTCGAATATAATTTCAAGAGGTTTTTAATTAAGTGTTTTTAAAATTATTATTAAAATAGGTTCTCGTGTTCAGTGAGATGCTTACTTGGTCCACATTTGATTGCTGATACTAATTCATTTGTTCAATGTGATATTATATCAGGTATGTTAATTTAAATACTATCATATCATGTCCATTTTTAATTGGTTCAACTAGCAAATAGCACCTGCGTTATTAATTCTGCAGATCTGCACCAGCAAAAGCTTTAATCTTTGGTTTAATTTAAGAATTTAAAAAAATATATGTTTTTAGCGTGCAAAAACAAATTTTATCTTCGTCTTCGTTGCTAGCTAAACGTCGAAAAGGAAAAGTATTCGCTTCGTATAAAAAACAGTCTTAGAGGAAACCATTTTTTATAAAAGCTTTATTTGTGTATAGGAATTAATTTAGTTTTAAATTGTTTGTAATACTGAATTTATATTATTGTGTATTGTGTTTGTGCTGTATAAGAATTAATATAATATTAAATTGACTTTAATACAGAATTTAAAGCAGATAACATTCACAAAAACCGGGAGTTTTTACATGACCAGTTTACATCAACAACTAATATCCAATCCAATAAAGTAAAATTGGAAAACCAACAACAGAATGGTGTATTTTCCGCTAACTTCAAGTAAAATTAAAATTCTATTAATTGTATTTATATAATTTATTGTATACTTAAACCACAGTTCCCTAAAAATCTGTAGAATTCAACGATTAGGGCGCCGAAGCAATTCTGACAATATAATGGACGAGAAGTCAGTCCTTATTTTTTGTACGAAAGTAAATATTAATAATTCTCAGTATGCGGTAAGTACCTAATAAAAAACAAAAATTGTTCGTGAATACATAGGTATGTGTAAATTTGATAAATTAAAAGATTTCAACACTATCCTTACCTGTGGTTGTAATTGATCATGGAAACCAAGAGCTTCAAGCTTTGGCCACCATCATGTGGAATAATGCCTTTACTGAAGTCGGACGGGATCTATTTCAAGTTCCGGATAGAGTTTCATGGAAAAAACTTGTAGATGCACTTTATTTACAATGTTTTTCAGAAACTGGGCGAGGATTCACCGATGCCAACAGTAGATTTCTTTGTGAGTATATAAGATTCAAGTAACGGAGGTAGTCTTTTTATTCATGACAGTCTTCAAGAGCAGTTAAGACCGCTTAAATGAAAAACCCGCTTAATTAAACAACTTGTCTAAACCCCGTGCATTTTTCAACAAATTTCCCACAAATTACTTTACTTAACAATTATATTGTTTTTATGGTAAACAACCATCTTAGCCCTTATGTGTGTGAAGAAAAAACACCTTAATCTGTTTGATTAGGTACCCGGGAACCTTCATATGATTGTAAAGGAATACTTACGATTTCTTTTGTTTTGTTGATGATCATATCAAAAACATTCAAATATAATGTATTTATGTTTTTTACTTCTGGTTTTCTTTTTATTATTTTAAATACATATGCGGTCGGGTGAAATTAAATTACTGACCGTATAGATACAGACTTTGATCTTAAAAATTGAAAAATGCTACGAAATGTGGTTTTAACGATCCGGTGCAAGAAGCCTTAATCGAGCGCAGTTTTTCTAAACCGTTGTAACACTGCAAGATATACACACATGATCAACAGCTGACAGTCAGAGTGACATTTGGCGTTCTATCAAATATGTACATGGGCGCAGATCTTACATTCTTACATTTTTCTATTGTAATGGGGTTGCTGAAGTGTTGTAAGATATAAGCATATTTTGTTGTTGGAGTGTAACCGCCATATTATTCACTCGATACATCCAAATTTAAACATAAATCCAGATGAATTTACATTGAATTTGTATGATTTACATCCAGATTTAAGTTTTAATCTGGATGTATTGAGTGAATAATATGGCCGTAAGACAATTTTACACTTTTGCATTTTTACCAGTTGTACCGCACCGTGAATACCTAAAGTGGCTTTCTCGATTCGAGGCTTCAGATGCTGAAAAAAAATTAAACCCCAACATCTGAAGAGGGTGAAAATTCGGACGTGATCAAAAAGCTCATATTGAGTTTGTAGCAAACTCCTTAGATTCAGATGGGAGCACGGAAGATTTCACTGGAACGCGTTGGTAGGCAGTGACAAAATATTTTGTCGCAACATTGTTCGTCACTGTTCCTCCACAGACAGTAGGAATAAGTTTAAGAAGGAGCTAAGCTTTCAACTCTGTCAAGAAAATATTGTGACTAAAACAAAATAAAAATTAAATACAAAAAAAGAAATAATCAGCCATATTGTGAGTCTTACCCGAACAACATTCTACCAGGAAAAGTTTTTCGCCTTTTGTGAGTTTCACCCGAAAAAATATTTCACATTCCGAAAATTCCCCTTTATAGTGAACATTCATTTCAGTCGGAATGTAATGCCATTCACGGTTTTAATTTTCACTTATTTCTAGTAAGCCAACGAATTAGGCGCAAAATTTAAATTTCATTCAGGCGAAACTCACAATAGCTTTTAAAATTCCGGGCGAAAAAATTATTTTAAGGTGATATATGTATATTATTCGGGCGAACCTAACAATAAGTCTAAATTGTTGTTTTTTTCATTTTCAATCCAAAGGTATTGACTAAAAAATGTTCCTTATATATGAAGGTACTTTGTCACACGGTTTAAGGTGTCTAAAGATTTTTGGTTAACAGGGATTTTCCCATTGGGCTTACAAACTTCAAATTATTGATAATATTTGCAAAACATAAATTTAGGAGCTCTCATAACCTCATGTTCCTATAGCTTACCATTAAATTAATTAAACGGTCGTTGAAAATTGGAAAGGTTCCCGGGTACCTCGTCACACACATAAAGGTTAAATGAAAACAGAAAATTTGGACACAACCACAAAAAAAAAAAAAAAAACAAACAAACAAAACAAAAAGTAAACCTTATGGTGGTTTTGTTAGTAAACTTGTTTAACTTTTTCATTTCACTTAAGCACGCACTTGCGATTTCGATCGCGCAACTATTTAGTCGCAAGAAATAGGACAAATAAGTTTCAATGTGAGTGACCGCACTTGCGACCGAGAAATCACGACTGAAATTTGTTGCATTTTTCGAGCGACGCGATTGTCACAAAATAAAATGAAAAAAATGCAATTACATGTTTGTTACCGCACTTGCGATTGAAATTTCTGCGATTTAAAAATCGCAGTCGCGGAAAGAAATAAACATGCACGCACCTGCGATTGTTAGTCGCGCGATTTTTTAGTCTTAAGAAATGAAACACATGGTTTTAAATGTGAGTGCATGCATAGCATATGCGATTCTAAAGTGCTCCATAATTTTGATGATCTGTCAGTCAGTGAGTCAGTCAGCTACGGTTTTCGCGATTTTTAAAGTCCTATATCTCAGGAACCACCATCCTTAACACACGTGTTAGCTAGCGCACGGATATGGATCTTATCCGTTGGATAACTTTAATTATTAATAAACATATCATAATAGTTCCACTGAAAATACGGCAACACTTCATAAAATCGTGGAAGTATTCTTATACATGTGTCACATGTGATGAAAAATATGCTTATAGTTGAACCGGTTATTATCAAATGTAAAGCCTAGTACGCAAAAATTTAGACAGGTCACTTATCAACTTTTATTTATCGATAATTTTACAAAAAGAAAAAAAGAAGAAAAAAATTAATTTTGCGCGATTTTTCCAACGTTTTTGTAGAGATTAGAATTGTAGAGATAAAATTTGTCTTTTCCCGATCTGCGTACTAGGCTTAAGCATATGTGTATGTTCTGAAGTTATCCATCCCTTAAACGCCAAATTTGGCGGGTTAAAGTTATCCGCTCGCTGTCACCATGTCACAGACCATTACACAGACCAATTGCAAGTTGACAGATGTGTTAGTCTTATTTTTCCGTTGTTTTTCGTTTATTGATACGGGAGTTAGTGTTAGTACTATACTTAACAAGGTCCAACGCTCAGCCTGCAAGTATGGGTGGAGTACTTCGCACAACCCCCTCTGCTGCACTTGATATTCTCTTCCATCTGACACCACTCCATATCTTTATTAAACAAACCGCCGCAAGCACAGCCATTCGTCTTAAAGTTTCCTCCCTGTGGACCAATAATGGCATTGGCCACTCTACTATTCTGAATTCATTCAGATCTATACCAAGCAACACAGACTACACCATTCCTCAATTACAGTTCGATAAAAACTTCGAAGTTACCATCCGCTCCAAATCCATCTGGGAGGACTCAACATTCCTGGAAGATGAATCAATTCATTTTTACACTGATGGATCAAAAACTGATGAAGGAGTTGGTGCAGGGGTGTACTCCAACAGACTTAATTTAAGTCTCTCCTTTCGCCTTCCTAACCATTGTAGCGTGTTCCAGGCGGAACTTTTGGCGATAAAAGAAGTCCTGCCTTGGCTAAGAGAAAACGTTATATCAAATAATGATATCCGCATCTTCTCAGACAGCCAAGCCGCTGTGAAATCCCTGAACTCTGCCCTAAGCTGCCGATCATCTCTTATGGAGATGACACAGCAGTTCAATATTCATCTATGCTGGGTGCCGTGCCGAGCCATAGGGACATTCCAGGTAACTGTAAAGCTGATGAACTCGCCAAAAGAGAGGAACAACAATAGGTACCTATCGCTACATGCAAACTTATGCTGAAACAAGATGCTATTGCGAAAACAAACCTTAACTGGAACAATATCACCACACCACTTGTGCGGCGACAAAACAAATCTGTCAACAACTAGATCTGAAGCGTTCTAGGTGTTTGTTATCTGTAAACAGATCACATATCGGATCCGTAATAGGTGTCATAACCGGACACTGTCTAATAGGCAAACATGCGACGAGGCTCGAGCTGTACTCGAACGATTTCTGCAGAAGTTGTATGGACATGCCTTGCTCTCTTTTAAAGACGTAGGCTCCATCTAGGAGAGTTCTACTATAATGATCCTAGCGATTTGGTAAACATAGACATTGGTCGTGTCGCAAGCTTCGTGCAAAGATCTAAGTGGTTCAATGAGTATGAAGAACTTCTACTTGATTCATGTGGTATCGTAATGGACCAACTTATGGTCTAAGTGTGTCAAGCACTTGTGCTGACAGCCACCCTAACCTAACCTAGTACTCTAAAAGACCTATGTGTGACTTGTAAATTGCTAAATAAATTGAAATACATATTTTTGTTTTTGATGCTATTGGTAATAGCTCAATGCCAGATCATAACAGTTCACTAACACGAAAAACTTTATTTTTTTAGATACAAAATTCTTTCCAGACTTGCTGATGTATTTACCCGAGGAAGAAATCTCTTGGACGAGATTTAGCAAGGATCCTTTGCCAAACAGTCTTTTCACGTTTTGGGAATGGTTCTACGAAGCTATTCAAATAATAAAAGAGCATTTGCTTAAGCCATGGAATGCTAATTTGATTGAAGGATTTATAAGTAGGAAAGTAGCAGAAGAATATTTACAACATTCCAGACCTGGAACGTTCTTGTTGAGATTTTCCGAAACAGTCAATGGAAAGTAAAAGAAATATATTTTTAAATTTAATTAATAAAATTAATTTGCAGGTGCTTTAACAATAACTTTTATTAATAAAAACTTTGAAGTCTTCCATATTGAACCTTTAACCCCGAGGGACCTGAGTAATAAATGCATAGCAGAACGCATAAATGAATGTTTAGAATTAAGTGAATTGTTTCCCTATGGAATTAAAAAATCTGTGTATTTTTAGTACCTATATATTTTTCAGTTTGCATTAATTTGTGTTTGTAATATTGCTTTTATCTTATTTTTTTATTATATTTATAAATAGGCTAATTATTAGCTTTACAAATTAATACGTTAAATTGAAAAACAATGAGTTGATTAATAAAATTATTTGAAAAAATCAAACAAACTTATTTGGTCTTATTAATTAGATTTTTGGCTGTTTAAACTATATCTAAGTATTTTGAAACAGTCGGAAATATACTTTTTTAATAAAAAAAAAATATTGCATTTCTCTAGGTTTAGACAATAGATTACGTTGTCTAAAGCAAGATAAAAAGATAGATTACTTTAGCAAAAATTAGAAAGGTTTTTTAAAAACTTGGACGGCTATCTAAAGTTATACAATGTTTATTAATAAGACCAATTATGTATACTTATTTATTATTGAAAATTAAACAACGACAAACTTGTGTGTGGCTAGTAAAAATGCTATAGTTGATTCAAATACAGTTGTCAAACAATAAAACCTACACTCGATCGACATGATCACGTGACCTTCGGTAGCGCAGTGCGTAGTGCACTTGGGCACTTGGCCCGGAGACGCTTGGTCTGTGGTTCAAATCTTAGTGAGGCAAAATAATTTTTTCAAATAAAATTGAACATACACATTTTTAGCACCACTAAAAGGAGTCTGATGATCGGTCTAGCTATCCAAGGCTCTCCCAAACTATCGCGAAACATTCGGAGCGACAACGAAACTTTCGCTTTTCTGAATAAATTAACATGGTGATTAATGAGAAATTTTAGAACATTTTTCTGTCATTACAGATTCGCAACGAATGTTTTGCGTTGACTTCGGATAGCGTTAAGTTTCACAATAAGACAAAACAAGACAAAATACGAGCGTCTGAACTTTATAGACTAAGCTGTAGACATACCTCGATCCAGATTTAGACTATATTCACTAAGTAATGACGATGGTTTTGTAGGTGGTATCGGTGAAGAGCTCGTAACCTTTACCGGTCTCATCCATAAAACTATCGTCATGGCGTAGTGAACAGTCAAAATCTAAACACGGTCCATGTCAATCAGTTTTAATGTTATTGTAAAGCTGCGTATTTATTATGCGCCGCAAGGCAACGAACATTGATATCTGCAGGACAGCTCGAAAATTTTCCCCATAGCCTATTGCCTCCATCCGAAATGTCGAACTTGAATTTTAAGATCTTAAAATTCGAAATTACGAAAAAGACGGATTCACTCATAATCCAAGTGCAAAAAGACTGAAGTACCTATTTTGTTCGAAAAGTTCCTGATTTACGTGATTTTCTTTTCTTAGATGTAGAACGTAACAATAGTAGCAGAAGCTTTCGACGCTTCCAAACGAAAACCCTTTAACCTCTCTGGGTGTACAGAGGCACAAAGGCCCACAACTCGAAACATTTCAATTTTTTTTCTTTTCTTGTTGATAAATATATCAGGTATATCGTCGGATTTCTAGTGGTAGATAGTATGGGACTAAAACGTTGTACAACATTTTCTTACATACAGTATATTTTTTGCATCAGAATTTTAACATATACTTTACTTTAGATGGCGCTCACAGCCCAGGAAAGACTACGGCCTCAACCAACAAGCCCCTCCAGCCAGCTCGGTCCCTAGCTAGCTGCTTCTAGTTACGCACTCCAAGTTGGTTGAGGTCGTTTTCCACTTGTGTGCGCCACCTAAGGTGGGGTCTTCCTCTGCTGCGCAGACCGTCAGGGGTAGATTCGAAGACTCGTCGGGCTGGTGCGTTGGTGTCCATACGCTCCACGTGTCCCAGCCATCTCAGCCGCTGAATTTTCAGCTTCTTGACCAGGTCGACGTTGCTGTAAAGCACGTAAAGCTCGTTGTTAAATCTTCTCCTCCATACTCCATCGATACAGACTAGACCGAAAATCACCCGAAGAATCTTCCTTTCAAAGCACCCAAGCAGATTCTCATCCGTTTTTGACAAGGTGCATGCCTCTGCCCCATATAGCAGGACCGGGATGATTACGGTCAGAGTTCGAAGTTGTATCTATCCATCGTGACGTTTTGCCCGAGTCGACGATGTTGAGATTCCTTTCTCGATGATAGCATATACTTCGTCTTGTCCTTATCAACAGCCAAACCCATTTTCGCCGCCTCCGATTCAATACTTGCAAACGCGCCGGTAACAGCTCGCTTCGTTCTCCCAATGATGTCAATATCATCTGCATAAGCAAGTAGTTGAACGGACTTTTGAAAAATTGTACCACTGTTGTTGACTTGCGAGTTGCGTACAATTGCTTCAAGTACGATGTTAAAGAGGTTGTATGATAACGCGTCGCCTTGTCTCAAACCTTTCTCGACATCAAAGGGTTCGGTGGTGCTCTTGCCAACTTTAACGGAACAGCGAGATTTCTCCATCGTAATCCTGCACAAGCGGACGAGTTTGGCAGGGATGCCGAGATGCGCCATGGCTCTGTATAGCTCGTCTCTGTCTACGCTATCATAAGCGACTTAAAAATCCATAAAGAGGTGGTGTGTATCGATCACAAGATTTTGTATGCGACGTTGAGGAGATTTATACCTCTGTAGTTGGAACAGGTCAGAGCATCTCCTTTCTTGTGGATGGGATACACTATACCGAGGTTCCAATCATCGGGCATACTTTCCCCCGACCAAATTTTGGAGATAAGCTGGTGTATACTCCCTACCAAGTCATCTTCACCTGCTTTGAATAGCTCGGCTGGCCATCCGCACCAGCAGCCTTGTACGTTTTAAGCTTGGCTATCGCTAACCGCGTAGTAGCCATGGCCTGATGGTTAGTGCGATGGACTGTCATGCCGGGGGTCTAAGGTTCGATCCCCAGCCTCGCCACCTATTTATTTAAAAGAAAAAACGGATACTGCCTCTTGCGAGGAATTGACAAATCCTCCAAGAGTATCTCCTGTCACAGAAAAGTGCCGCTCGTTAGCCGTTCGGATTCGGCAATAAACTGTAGGTCCCCTCCATTCCTGCAGACACGCACACAGGAATGGTTGAGAGTTGTAAGTTACTAGGCCCTAGTTCTTCATGAGCTGTTGTGCCATCAAATTTATTTATTTTTTTTATTATCGCTAACCGCACTTCCTTTGGGTCGGGTGGACGGAAGTTTTGACCATCATAGTCCAGGTTGAATGGAGTGTTCTGTCTTACAGCGGAATTTTGGCCATCTTCGCCGTTTAGCAGTCTAGAAAAGTGTTGTTTCTAGATCTTCAGCACCAAATGCGTGTCTACTACCATATTCCCACTCTCATCTCGGCAGGCTTCCGTTCTAGCCTTGTAGCCCTGGGTAGTTTGCCTCACCCTTCGGTAGAACTTTCGAACATCCCCCCTGCCGCTACAGTCCTCAATAGACTCGACCGCTCGTTTCGCATGCTTTCTCTTTTTCTTCCTGGAGGAGTCGGCGCTCCTCCTCGGCACTTCTGATGGCATTTTGGCAGTGTTTCTACTGGTCCTCTACAGATGATGCTTGTGGGGGGCTCGCTGAGAGTTTAAGAGATACGGGGTCCTCAAAAGTCCTGGATTTCTCTTACCTACCTACCTATAAATAAGAGATAATGCTGGTTGTGCTTTCGCACCCGTGAAGAAAATCAGAAGCAAAAACATCCTCGCATCCATTTTTTAAACTACGGCTAGTAAAAAAAAGAAATAACAGATCTTAAGTCAAACTGGAACAGTGTTTCTACCCAAAGGCCTACAGCTTAACTTTAACTTTTAAAACAGTTATGGCCGATTTCATAAAGCCCTTTTAACCATTTAACAGGCTTTTATATTTTTAAATGACGTTTGTTCCATACAAAACACGTCATTTAAAAATTTAAAACCCTTCTAAATCTTTATGAAATCGACCAATAGTTTTTATTTACCGGAACATCCCATTAACCTCACTTAGATCATGATGACAACAATTTTAGGTGTATAATCTAAACTATTACTCATGCGGCGAAACCACTTAAGTTAAATAAAAAAAAAAAAAAAAAATTTGATAGCACAACAGCTCATGAAGAACTAGGGCCTAGTGACTTACAACTCTCAACCATTCCTGTGTACGTGTCTGCAGGAATGGAGGGGACCTACAGTTTATTGCCGAATCCGAACGGCTAACGAGCGGCACTTTTCTGTGACAGGAGATACTCTTGGAGGATTTGTCAATTCCTCGCAAAGTTAAGTACCTATTCAAAAAATTCCAAGAAAATACATAATAATTTATGATAAGCCTTAAATGTTCTTTTTTTAATCTCCTTAAAATTTAGCAAGGGAAACGAGCTTATAATACCTATACTTACTGTACTAGTAAAGTAGTAGTATTCGGATTCTAATCCTACCAACCAGCATCCATCCCATCAAGTCCTGTGCACAACTTCATTGGAGCAGCCAGGACAGGGTACATCGGTAAGTCTTTACTAAAATCCCTTTTTTTTTTTTATCACGCCAATACACTGGAAGGTCATTCCGTAATTATCAAAACAATAATCATCAAAACGATTGTCGCTGACGTGATCGTCAATAATTTGCTTCACGTAATTCAAACACTATCTCCTCGTCTATCGCGGACATCATTGAAATGTCATAATAACAATTTGTGTTTAGTAGAACAAAAGACTTTAGTGCACGGTTCGTTTATAAACCCAAGAAATCGGCAGAAATTTACATTAGGTGGTGGCGCAATAGAATAGGTACTTGCTTCTCAACCGAAAGGTTCGGCGTTCGATCCCTGCTGGCAAAAAGATTTTTTTTTTTAATTTTTATTATGCATATTAATCTATCAAGTCAAGACTGCATTGCATATTTATAAAACTTGGATCAATTGAATGTGCTTAAAAAAATTGTAATACATCTCCTCCACGAGCAAGAACTCTCATAAAAAATGCAGTAACTGTAGCCATGTTGGCAATTCCATACCTATGTATATTAATCTTGTGCCTGTTTACATTAGATTTTTAATGAATGGCGCATCCAGTGAGATAAATAGATTTTATATGTGTGAAAAAGAGATGGGTAGATTCCACCCATGCCGATGCGCCAGTTTCAATAATAATAATATTCTCGGATTCAGCATGAAGATTTTTTGTATGTGAGATATACGGATTTCAAGGGTGTTAGTAGGGGATGGGTAGATTGAAATGAAAGGATTTTTCTTTATAGTGTAAACACGAGGAACATACCTAGTACCTGCTTACATGATATTTTTACTGAAGAATTTTTTAATTCATTACCATGATCCCATGTTTCACATTATAAAGAAAAATCCTTTTATTTCAATCTTCCCTTACCTATCTCATACCCTTAAATCTATTCTATATATCTAAAGGCCCAACTATAAATAATAGTAGGAACGGTGCGTACGGCGCCGGCCGTACAAAACGAAGCGAATACACTAATACAGAAAAATCATATAACGCACCCATAATGAACTCAGATTCAGATTCGTTAAGTTTTCGTTCACTTATACCTTCGGACGAAAAGTGCGCTCTCAACCGTACCTCGCGTCCGTAAATTTGACAGATGACTATTTTTGTTGAAAAAGTTTCCTATATTAATAAAAAGTTAAATTTTGTTTTGTTTTATTTTGGTAATATTTTTTTTTTGTTCATATTTTCACTATTCAAAAATTAGGAACCACACCAAATAACACAAACAAATTAATACAAAAATTATTACTATCAAAAATAGCTTGACAGGTGCATCCGGTTCGGTTAAATCAATAGAGATCTCTACCAAATTGTCAGTTTCAAATGACAGCAAAAACTTGGCACAAATGACAGCTTAATTAGAAAAAAAAAGAGGTGGGCTTGTTTTAATTTCAAAAATCTAGCTATTTTGTGCAATAAAAAGATTAAAATATTGTAACGATGAAATCAGCACCTAACTACTTTCGGAACAAACAAAGAGCCAAGTACAAAAATACCCTTATCGAAGACAACAACCATTTATAAAAAATCCCGAGAGAGCGCGCCCATCTCTCTTAGGGGAAAAATGCGCTGAATGGAAGAGTGGAGAGAACGCCATCTCTCTTCATTGGAATGGAACCTTCCAGAAGCTTATGTGCCAGTACTTTCGAGTAGAGTCCCGAACCTCTCAGCTCACTATATAAGGAGAAACTTTTTGAGCACAGACACAGTTTATTTTTGAAAGCGAAAGTGTAAAGTTCAAAGTATCCGGAAGTGAATATAAGTTGCATACTATTGAGATTAATGATTAATAAAATATTTGAAGTGAAGTAAAGTGTGTTTAATTTAAAAGGAAATAATTGACGGTTGACAGTTAAAAATAAATAAGTTTTATATCGAACCGTGGTAAAACGTTACATTGGTGTCAGAAGTGGGATAAAACTTATTTTATCTGTGCATTTAAGTAAATTAACTTAAAATAAAAAGTGCGTGTGTGTTTTTTTTTTTTTTAAATAAATAAACAGACAATGGGTAAAATTTTGAATGATTTAAATTGTGTTGAACTTAAAGCAGAACTAAACAAACGAGGTCTTCCTACTGCTGGATCAAAAAATGACCTCATTATTCGTCTGCAGGAACATTTAAGACAACAAGGTGAAAACCCAGACTCGTTTATTTTCACGATTGAAATGGAGGAAGAGCAAGTAAGTACTAGTTTAGATATGACCAATATGATGGCTCTTCTGCTCGCCCAGTTCGAAGAGCAAAGAAGAGAACAAAAGAATGAACAAAATAATCTTCTCGAACAGATAGAAAAACAAAGTGTTGAGCAAAAGAATCTTCTTGAAAAACAAGAAAAGAAGCTTCTTGAACGATTTGAGGAACAGAAAATTCTCCTCAACGGTAAGCTCGATACTTTTGAGAACAAATTTGTTGCTCTTGACGAGCGTGTCGAAAAACAATTTTCGAAAGTAGACACAAAGCTCGCGGAAGTTCAAGAAAATTTCGAAAACAGAATTCAAAGCATTACCAACGAATTAGACAAAGTTCGAAAAATGAAGATTCGAGAAAGTTCTGGCGAATTTGTAAAGCGAAAGGAAATGCATCCGCCAACCTTTGATGGACAAACTTCTTGGTCGATCTACAAGAAGCAGTTTGAGGCAGCCGCAGCAACAAATGGCTGGGATGACGAAGACAAATTTATAGCTCTGACGCTTGCCCTTAGAGGACCTGCTGCTGAATTATTGCAAAGCTTACCAGCAGACAAGAACGGCAACTTCACGGCTCTTGTACAGGCCATTGACAAACGTTTTGGAGATGGCCATATGCAAGAAGTCTTCCGCGTCCAACTCAATACCAGAGTCCAGAAAAGAGGAGAAAGTCTGCAACAACTTCAAGCAGATATCGAACGGCTGGCTCACCTGGCATATCCAACTGCGGGAGAGGAAATAATAAACCAGTTCGCAACAGAAGCATTTGTCCGCGCTGTATCCGACATCAACCTTCAGCGAGCGATTCGAACTGCCGGAAAACGCACGCTTCCTGAAGCATTGGCGTTTGCTCTAACTATGGAAGCAGCAGAACAAGCATCTCGAGAAGTTCTTCGGTTAAGAGAAATAGAAGTTGAAGAATGCTCCTGTCAGAGAATCGCATTCCAAAGAAATCAGCGAGACGGACCTGTTCGATGCTGGAATTGTAATAATACCGGGCATCTTCAGTGGCAGTGCAGATTGCCACCAAGAAAAGCTGCATGTCACCATTGTGGAAGCAGAGAAAACAACAGAGAACAACGTGGCAATTACACCAACGCTCCTCTTACTCGACTTGTTCCACAACCAGAAAAACAGGTAAGAAGTATCGATGGCCCCAGAACCACTGTCCAGGTCTCACAGACTAAACGAAACAACAAAAGTCTGACTGTGGAGGCAACATTAAACGGCAAGAAACACGTGGCTACAATCGACACTGGTGCCACTGCCTCCATTGTAAGAAGGGACTTGGTCAAGATGACATGGCTGCATAACACCAATAGCTATCGTCTGAAAACCGCTACAGGAGAGGCAGCTAAAGTGTACGGAGAAGTTCGTCTTCCGATTCGTTTGGCAGAACTGGAGTTTTCGCATCTGTTTTTGGTAGCAGATATATGTGACGAGTGCATCATTGGAATCGACTTCATGAAAGAACACGGAATAATTCTGGATATCGGTAAGCAAGTTCTTAATTACCAAAATGTAGAGATTCCTATGGTTTATGGTGACGAAAAATCATCAACTCTAAGAAGTGTCATTAAAGAAGACATATGCTTGCCGTCTTCTTCTGAAGTGTTCGTTTGGGCTAAAATAAAAGGCGATTTGGGTGGTCATCGATACCTCATGGTGGAACCAGATACTAACCAAGGCTCCCAAAACATCATCGTTGGGAAGACTCTTGTGGCACCAAAGAACAACATGGTACCTGTACGGATTCTGAACATCAAACCGTACGAAGTTAAGTTGAGAAAAGGAGAAATAGTCGGAAAATGTGAACCTGTGTCAGCAATAACTAAGATCACAGAAGAGGACACGAAGAAGCCTGCGAACTGCGAACAACTAAAGGCAAAAATCCTTAACTCAACCAATCTTAGTCAACATCAACTAAGTATTGCCGGTAGCCTTCTTCATGAGTATGCTGACATATTTTCTTCACCAAGTGGGCAGTATGGTCGAACACAACTTGTGCAGCATCGGATCGACACAGGAGACGCCAGACCGATTCGTCAACCAGCAAGACGTCTCCCCTTAGCCAAACAAGCCGAAGTTGAAGAGATGATATCAAGCATGAAGAAAGATGGGCTGATCGAAAACTCTAAAAGCCCTTGGGCATCGCCAGTGGTCCTTGTCAAAAAGAAGGACGGAAGCACTCGATTTTGTGTGGACTACAGAAGGCTGAACGATGTGACAAAGAAAGACAGCTATCCTCTGCCCAGAATCAGCGATACTTTAGATGCAATGGAAGGTGCTAAATGGTTCTCTACATTAGACCTAAAGAGCGGCTACTGGCAGGTAGAAATTCATCCAGAAGATCGTGAAAAGACAGCTTTCTCCACAGGAAACGGTCTGTGGCAATTCAAAGTGATGCCATTTGGACTGTGCAACGCTCCGGCTACATTTGAGCGTTTGATGGAATGCGTTTTACAAGGACTTACTTGGAAATCTTGCCTGGTCTATTTGGACGATGTCATCGTGTATGGGAAAACATTTGACGAACATTGTGACAACCTAAAAGCTGTATTTCAGAGGCTTCGAGAAGCACACCTCAAGCTTAATCCAGATAAATGTGCTCTTTTCAAGACCGAAGTTAAATATTTGGGACACATCATCTCATCCCAAGGAGTAAAGACTGATCCTGAAAAAGTTGACACTGTGAAGAATTGGCCAACACCACAGGACAAACATCAACTCCGAAGCTTCCTTGGCCTAGCCACATACTACCGGCGTTTTGTGAAGGATTTTGCTGGAATCGCCAAAAGCTTGCATCAGCTTACAGAAAAGGGAAAGCCGTTCAAATGGTCAGGTGAGTGTGAGAAAAGCTTCCAGGAGTTAAAGCTGCGTTTATGCAATGCTCCTGTGCTTACCTACCCTACTCCAGGGAAACCTTTTATTATTGACGCGGATGCAAGTAATGTCGGAATTGGAGCTGTACTGTCACAAGTCCACGACGGAGAAGAAAAGGTTGTCGCCTACTACAGTAAGGTACTCTCGAAGCCAGAACGGAATTATTGCGTGACCAGAAGGGAACTTCTAGCTCTGATATTGGCAACAAAACACTTCCATAAGTACATCTATGGACAGAAGTTCCTTCTCCGAACAGACCATGGAGCACTCAATTGGCTTCTGAACTTTAAAAATCCTGAAGGTCAAGTAGCAAGGTGGATCGAGAGACTACAGACATATGACTACCAAATTCAACATCGAAGAGGAAAGTTGCATTCAAACGCAGACGCATTATCTCGACGGCCTTGCAAACAGGACTGCAAACATTGCACACGCCAAGAAGAAAAGGAAATGATTGCCGTCCAACGAATAAGAGCTGATCCCATTTACGGTTGGAGTAATGAAGAACTTAGGACTGCCCAACAAGAAGACTCGGACATAGAGCCCATTCTTGCGTGGAAAGAACACCAAGAAAAACCAGAGTGGTGTGACATCTCCGACAGAAGTCCGGCCCTGAAAGCATATTGGGCACAATGGGACTCACTTCATGTGGAGGAAGGTGTTCTAAGGCGTAAGTGGGAATCCGCAGACGGTAAGTCCTATGTGATGCAGCTGGTCGTTCCTCGGTCCAAGGTTAATGACGTTCTTCGAGAGATGCATGACGGAGCTTCCGGAGGTCATTTGGGAGTCAATAAGACTTTGGAAAAGATACGACAACGCTTCTACTGGCTACATGCAAGAGAGGACGTCGAAAAGTGGTGCCGAAAATGTGATACTTGTGCTGCTAGCAAAGGCCCAGGTAGGAAGCTTCAAAGTAAAATGCAACAATACAACGTAGGCACGCCTTTCGAAAGGATTGCAGTAGACGTCGCAGGCCCTTTTCCTGAGACCAACAGTGGAAACCGATACATCCTTGTAGTCATGGATTACTTCAGCAAGTGGCCTGAGGCATTTGCCATCCCAAACCAAGAAACCAAAACAGTTGTGGATCAGATTGTCTTCAATTGGGTGAGCAGGTTCGGCGTACCGATGGAACTTCATTCCGACCAAGGAAGGAACTTCGAATCTAACATCTTCCAGGAAGTTTGTTCGCTCCTTGGCATTAAAAAGACGAGGACAACGCCGCTTCATCCACAATCTGATGGGATGGTCGAGCGATTCAACCGGACGCTAAAGGAACATCTATCTAAGGTTGTCGGCGACTACCAACGAGACTGGGATAGACATATTCCATTATTCCTAATGGCCTATAGGAGTGCAGTACATAGCTCGACAGGACATACACCATCGGAAATCTTGTTTGGAACGTCAATACGACTGCCTAGTGAGGTGAAATTTGGATGCCGGACAATTGAGCCACAACGAACAGAAGAATATGTGGATAACCTCAAAGAAAGGCTCATTGACATTCATCAACGAACCAGAGCATTCATAAAAACATCTAG
The DNA here is from genome assembly GCA_947049315.1 of Epistrophella euchroma. Lineage (NCBI taxonomy): Eukaryota > Metazoa > Arthropoda > Insecta > Diptera > Syrphidae > Epistrophella > Epistrophella euchroma. The sequence continues at coordinate 76,934,737 of OX346246.1, read as the reverse complement.
TGATCGGATGAAAACACGTTATGATGCCCGAGCAACAACAACAGGATTTCAAGAAGGAGACCTCGTGTGGTTTTACAATCCCCATCGACAAAAGGGACTGTCACCAAAGCTTCAACAGAACTGGGAAGGACCCTACACTGTTGTGAAGAGACTAAATGATGTGGTCTACCGTATACAGAGAGGAGTAAGAGGGAAACTGAAAGTAGTTCATTGTGACCGTTTGCATCGTTATAATGGTGAAAGGAGCGACAGAATTGTTCGGGACGATCAATCTTAGGAGGGGGGCAATGTAACGATGAAATCAGCACCTAACTACTTTCGGAACAAACAAAGAGCCAAGTACAAAAATACCCTTATCGAAGACAACAACCATTTATAAAAAATCCCGAGAGAGCGCGCCCATCTCTCTTAGGGGAAAAATGCGCTGAATGGAAGAGTGGAGAGAACGCCATCTCTCTTCATTGGAATGGAACCTTCCAGAAGCTTATGTGCCAGTACTTTCGAGTAGAGTCCCGAACCTCTCAGCTCACTATATAAGGAGAAACTTTTTGAGCACAGACACAGTTTATTTTTGAAAGCGAAAGTGTAAAGTTCAAAGTATCCGGAAGTGAATATAAGTTGCATACTATTGAGATTAATGATTAATAAAATATTTGAAGTGAAGTAAAGTGTGTTTAATTTAAAAGGAAATAATTGACGGTTGACAGTTAAAAATAAATAAGTTTTATATCGAACCGTGGTAAAACGTTACAATATCTTATATAAACTATAAAAACAGTTTTACTTGCAGGTTTTCTATAAAAAAAGGAAAAAAACAATTCCGATACTTATTTGTCTCCAAAACAAACAAATGGCTGTCGCTTAAATATCATTTGTGCCAAGAATTTCAGTTTGACATTTAAAAATAACGAGACAGAGATATATTGCTGTTTGTTACAGAGCTCTATTTTGGGTATTTTAATGTACTTGACAGATCTGGAGAAAACTGATCGTTCATTTTTGACATTAGCATTCGCTTGCTTCCGTTTATTATAGTTGGGCCTTAGCTCACTCGCTAGGTCATGACATTTTTCGAAAACGAATGAAAGCGATTGAGAAGAGAGATTGGATTTCACCTTCGCAGTTCGCACTCATTGAATTTCGAAAAGAGTCATGACTTTTGAAACTCAACGTTCTTATGTTCGTAAAGGCGCTGACTGCTTCCATATAGTTTATTCCGCTACCGTTACCGGGATCGTTGGCCATGCCTTTGCGCTGCACCTTCTTTTTTTAAGAATTCAATTAAAATACAATCAATCTGAGTACACGTTCCATTTTTTTTTAAATATTCATATAGGTTGAATAATTTGACATTAATATAATTAATAATTATGGGAGATGCAAAATAATTCTTATCACTTTGCATTAGAATACCTATTATATCAGTCAGTCGCATTAAAAAAATCGAAAGGGTTATCACTACGCTAGGTAAATATTTCATACATATGTGTGTATGTAGTTCAAGTTCAATCATCACAATAAAGTTGAATAAAACACGGAAGCTGATTTTCATCTTAAATATTGTAAATTCATTCATCAGTCACTTGCCCAGCAAAGTAGTCGAGGTCTCGAAGTGTAATGAGACCGTCTCTAATATTGTGTCTATTAATGTTCATAAAAGACAACGTCCAATTATGTGATTCTGTTCCAACGATCGATAGTGAAATAAATTTCGGTAAAAGTGAGATTGAGGATGAAAAGAAAACATTTCTTGAATCCTTCGCTAAACGTATGAAATCCTTTATGAACCCATCGGTAGACCCCTGTACTGATTTTTACGCTTACGCGTGCGGAAATTATTCTAACGCCATAGAAGATAATGAACTAACAAAAAAACAGAATGCGCTCAGTGAGCTATCGCACCTCATTGATGAATTTGTTGAAAAAATTCTGCAGAAAGAACGACAACCTGATGAATTGTACTATGAGGAGTTGCAGGTAGTCAAACAGTATCTAGAAGTCTGCAATAGTGCGCAACTATGGCCCCTCGCACCTAGTGAAGAATATTTGGAAGTTGTCAAGTCGATTGGAGGCTTTCCAGCTTTGGATCCAACTTGGAATGTTTCTACATTTGATTGGTTTAATATGAGTGCTCATCTAATTCGATATAAAGTTGTTGGACTATTTAAAGAGGAAATATTTCTTAAGCATCCCTTTCCACCATATTATGAAATACCAAGGTTTGGTTTTGATTTTGATGTCTACAAGGAGAATATCAAATCTAACGAATCCCTTGGCTTTTGTCACAATGTCAAAATTATGAAAGAACTACTTGATCTGTATGGAGTGAATAGCAGCAAGAGCGAAGAAGTTATCAAAGAAATTATCGAGTTCTGGAAGGAAGCTATGTTATATCAAGACAAAGCTCTTGACAGACGCAGCTGCCGCCAACTGTCTTTAGATGATGGTTTGGATGAATATGAGTTCCCGAAATGGAAATCCTTGTTTGAGATTGCATGGAATGCAAATGATTCATCAATATTCGATGATTGTGATTGTCCATGCGATTGGTACTTTAAGAAGCTCAACGAAATTTCAACTAATAGATCCGAAGCAATGGCCAATTATATGGCCTTGAAATTTCTCTATACAATGCATGCTCAATTGAAGTCAACAAAATTGCAACATCAATATTGTGTGACTCAGATTAAGAAATCAATGCCACTTATATTAACGTATTTCTATATGAAAGAACATTTTAGCAATGAAGATGAAATGGAAGTCCTGGAAATGGTTACAAAACTTAAAGAAAGCTTTATAAAATTGATCCAATCATCTGACTGGTTGGACGTTGAAAGTCGTACGGGAAATCTGATAACAATAAATACTTTGAAAACAAAGGTGGGTGAAGTAGTTGATTCAATGGCTGATACTTATATTCAGGAAATTAAAAGACTAAATCTTACCCAAAACTATGCTGCAAATAATCTTAAACTGGCGGAATACCGAGTACATATGCAACACTATGCCTTTTTGCAGCCAGATATGGATAAAAATTCATCACCTTTAGAAGTGCTAGATGCACTTCAAGTGAACGCCTTTTACGACTTAACCAAACATGGAATTAATGTGTTGGCTGGCATCCTTTTTCCTCCGGTTTATCATAAATATCTGCCAAAATCCGTTAAGTACGGAAGTCTTGGATACATCATTGGGCATGAAATAGTACATAGTCTTGATTATAGGGGGCGTATATTTGAAAAATTATTCAAAAATCATTCAACATGGTCTGATGAAGCAGTTAAGATGTTGCGAAATCGTTCCCAATGTTTCACTGATCATCATAGCAACTATATCGTACCAATACTTGAAACAAGACTTAACCGTACAAAAAATACAAAGGAGTCGATCGCTGATTCTGGTGGACTAAGGGAGGCATTTGACACTTACCGAACAGTATACAAAAGTTCTGTGAAAAATAACGTGAAAGACTTTGAGCGAATGGAGACTCTTCCTGATCTAGATCTTACGCCAGATAAAACATTTTTTCTTAGCTTTGCTCAAGTTTACTGCGCTAAATATGAAGAAAAACATTATTGGAGTGAAATGTATGAAGATCATCCCATGGACAGATATAGGGTAATGTCGTCATTGCAAAATTTTGAAGAATTTTCGGTGACGTATAACTGTTCTACAGGGACTCCGATGAATCCAAAAACGAAGTGCCGATTGTGGTGAAAAAAAAAAATGAATACATATTTGATATTAATTTAAAACTTGTGTTTTTTTAAGCTGCTTTAATTATTATTAATAAAAATTGTTTGTTTCTCATTAATCTTTTCCTAAGTATTGTATTTACAGAAATAATTGGTTTGTTTGGTAACGTGAAATTTCCTGCAAATTTACACAAATTATCAAATTTTGCTGTCAAAATCCATATAGCTAAAAAAAAAAAACAAGTTTGGGAAACTTGCCACTATAACTAATTTTTTCTTAGAAAAGTCTATTTTTCCTGGACTAGATGTTTTTGATTGAAAAGTGTAATGAATACTTAATTACCTACTTTAATTTAGGCCCATCGGCCACTAGGCAACTTTTTGTTGCTAGCCCCAGCAACTTTTTGTTAGTCCCAATCCAATTTCATTAGCTTATATGGGAGAGCGCCCACTAGGCAACTTTTAGTTGCGCAACTTTTTGTTGCTCGGATTTGCCGGCAACAGAGAGCAACAAAAGTTGCTTGCCATCGCCTACTATCGACCCAAAAAGTTGTTTTTTTTCTTCATACAAATTGAAACGTCAAAAGTGTCGTACGTGAAAAGTTGGTGAACTCTTCCGTATGCGGCTACGTTCCGTTGTGTTCGCAACATTGAATTTGCGTGCATTCAATATTTTGACAGCTATTTCAGCTCCGGCTCCAGTTCCGTCTCCGTCGTCATTCTGTTCAGCCAGTAAGTTAAGTCCGAAAATTCTCCGTGCTTAGCTGAGCCCGATTGGGCTTAGTTATTGTTGCATTTAACACGTAAACTGTTGAGCCCAACATCGTTTTTTGCATCCAATTCCTTTCGGGCTTGCAAAAAAAAACTGGCTATAAACTGGCCAAATTACTTTTGAAATTACAATTGAAACTAACGACCAATAATTGACTTGAGATGTAGGGGAACCCCGGGCATTACGGGCCCCCTAAGGATTATTTTTAATAAAAACAGCAGAAATGTATTGAGAATTTTTAATGAACTTTTATTAGAAAGAAAATTTATTAAGAAATAAGTATTAGAAAGAAAGTTTTTAAAAAATAAATTTTATTTAGTATAATTTTTTTGCTTTGAAAGTCATTCAATTTGCCCATTATTCCCCGGTGCTGAGACATAATGGGCATATGTGGGGTATAATGGGCACGAAGCTAAATTGGATTGCAATGCGAGCATGTTTTGTTCAATTCCTTAATATTAGCCTCTCCCAGCACAAGAAAAATTATACCACTTGCAACAAGCTTTGCATAGGAAACCCATCTATTTGTGGACTGGAACTGTAAATACCCATAATACAAGAACTTCTCATCTTCTAAATTTGCTTGCTTCTTGTTTTTCTCAAATTCTGCTATGTGACGTGATTAAAACTTAAACCCTTTAGCCAAAGCACATTATTCTTGCTTCATTCTTGCCACTTGGTCTGCTTGTCATAATTGCGAAACATCTGAGAAAATGTATAACATGCTGATAAAATCATATAGAAATAGATACTAAAAACATGAACGGGGCAAAATGGGCACCCGCCCATAATAATTATTATTGTATTATATAGATATTGGTTTATTTATTATGTATGTTATCATACATAAATTCAGTTTGCCCATGTCAGTTGCTTGACTGAATTCTACATACTATAGAGATCTCTACCAAATTGTCAGTTTCAGATGACAGCAAAAACTTGGCACAATGACAGATGAAATTGGAAAGAAAAAAAAAAGGCGGGCTTATTTTAATTTCAAAAATCTAGCTATTTTGTGCCATACAAAAATTAAAATATCTTAAATAAATTATAAAAACATTTTTACTTCTAGATTTTCTAAAAAAAAAAAGGATATAACAATTCCAAACATTTATTTGCCTCCAAAATAAAACCAACAAATGGCTGCCACTAAAATGTCATTGTGCCAAGAATTTTAGTTTGACATTTAAAAATGAACGAGACAGAGATATATTGCTGTTTGTTAAAAAGCCCTATAGGTACATACATAGTTTTATATTTTGCTTCAGTTAAGTAGTTTAGCTTTGATAATCCAATTATTAAAACCAGAAAGGGGCACTTTCTGGCCCCGAGCTCACAACTTGTGCTGTATTATATTTAAAATTCATTTAAAAGCTAATCTTGTAAATCTGGTCACTATTGTTAAAGTTATAAATTAAACCGATTTGTGTGTAAAAATAAACTCCTCTACCCAGCTTGCGTTCGCCCGTTCGTTGTTTAAGAACTCTACAACAAAATAAGGAATTAATTTGAATCAGGGGTGCAAGTGCCCACTTACCCCTCCTTGCGTATGCTCTTGTGTGGCATTTAATTTAATCTTAATTTAAAAACTATTACCTTGAGAATCCAACAATTAGAATTAAGCCTAGTACGCTGCTGATACGAAATGAAATTTTTAGTTGGTCTTCAACATGACAACGAAATGCTTACGAAAACCACAGCGAAAATTACCCCTTGAAATTGGAAGAAAATCTGAAATTTTAGATTCTAAAATTTCAGGTTATTTTATTGAACGCAAAAAAAGTCTGAAATATCAGTCAAAAGCCACTGTGTCAAATTCCCGTATTCGCTTCTTGAATTTGCATAGAATCGAAATAAACGAAAACTTTATATATTCGTAAATTGTAAATTTAGCATGAGCTTTGTAGGTGAAATTTTATGTAAAAAGATTAGCAAAAGGTTTGTTTTTTATTTTGCAGTAAATTTATTATAACTTCAATGCAAAATTGTTCCACAATAATCCGATGGCACTGCAATATTTAAGTCATAACTAAATATGATTATTGGTAAGGCCCAAAGAGTCACTAAACAATTAACAAAAAGTTCTTTCAATTAAATAAGTAAATATTACAATTTTATTATAAAAACTTTAAGCACACATCAACCGCTAACCACACCGAAAAGCATAAAGTTCAATTTGATGTGTAGCACTTCAGCTCTTTTTACACTTCTCCCACCACAAAAAACTGTCATCTGAATTTTCAGATGAAATTTTCGTGTCTGAAATTTCAGAATAAACATAACTAAACGTAACTAAAAGTCATCTAACTTTTTATGACAGCTGGCCAATCAGAAGCTCGAAAAATTCAGAAATGTGAAATTTCAGATGGGATTGAACGCGCGGAGTGTCACCATTTGTCCCCTTTCACACGAAGATACTAGTTGCTGGTGATTTTTTTGACGTTTTCTTTAAATCTCCTTAACAATCTCTTGTACCTTTCACACTGAAGCAACAAAAACCCGGAGATTTTCTTTATTTTCCTTTTGAACTACCTTGGTTGAACGCACACAAACGTAGTGTGAAGAGAAACGTCAAAAAAGTTTCCTGAATTTGTTGACCGGGGAGATTTCATTTCCCCCTCTTTCTTCCTGCCCCTCTCGCCTTTGAACTAATTGTTGCCGGCAACTCAGTTGCCCTGTGTGAAAGGGGACTTTGCAAAAACAAAAAAACAAACACAAACGCATACAAATCACAGAAAGCAATGTCGTGATGAAAGAAACAACAAATACAAACAAGAATAGAGACCAAATGTCACTTTTCCGCACACAATTAATGGTACAGGCAATTAATTATGTGCCAAAACAGAGGGGAGATCTCTCCAAATAATCTGCTACAATAATTATCGATTTCGCTCATCGAACAGCGTACCGCAGAACGAGAAGCAGAACGAAATTTTTCGTTTGTGATTTCGTTGTGTCATTTTTGTATGGGATTTTTCGTGTCGAACTTTAAAGTTAGGCTTTAAATACGAAGATTTTTTTTTTTTTTAATAATACAAATTCTATATACTACTGAAATAAATCAGCCAAGTAGAAGACTTAGCACTATTTTATTGGACTTGTTGAATTATTGATTCAATATAGCTTTTAACGGCCTTTAGTCCATGAAAATTTTTGGCGTTTCGTCCCGGCGATCTCACTTGGACTCATCAGTTGACTAGTGAGGGCCTTGTCAATACGCAATTTCCATTAAGTTCAGTTCATCTTACATAGATTTCGTGGTGAATACCTAGTGTGAACTATATCTAACCAGATTAGTATTCCTAATCATTAAAGCTAGAAGTTTTTTGTGCCCGTGGCCTGGCAATGTTTATATACGAAGATTTTTTTTTTAATAATACAAATTATTATTTCAGTAGTATATAGAATTTGTATTATTAAAAAAAAAAAATCTTCGTATATAAACATTGCCAGGCCACGGGCACAAAAAACTTCTAGCTTTAATGATTAGGAATTCTAATCTGGTTAGATATAGTTCACACTAGGTATTCACCATGAAATCTATGTAAGATGAACTGAACTTAATGGAAATTGCGTATTGACAAGGCCCTCACTAGTCAACTGATGAGTCCAAGTGAGATCGCCGGGACGAAACGCCAAAAATTTTCATGGACTAAAGGCCGTTAAAAGCTATATTGAGTTAGGCTTTAAAGTTATAAATTACGCCGATAGATTCAAATGTAATGAGCACCCCCGTACCACACCTGAGTATGCCCTTGATTGTTTAATTACTCAACAAAAAATTAATCTTCATTTAGGAAGCAGCATTGCCGATGTGGCACGATCGTGCACTTATGGCACTTTTTCATTTAAATGGCGCTGTGGCACTCAAAGACTTAAAATGGCACTTTTCTATTAGTCCAGTAAAATAAAATAATATTAGAATCACCTTCCCGTAATAAAATAACGGAAATTTTCAAACATTTCTTACCACCTATAAACACGTACCTACTTATATTGGTATTTAAAATACATAATTCCTTGTATATTTTTTTAATTTATTTTTTGTTTCGTTTCGTAGTGAAGTTCTTTTCTTTTATTTATTAGGTAATTCTTAACGACCAATTAATTAAATTTTATAAAATCATCTATAAAACTTTTTGTTTTGACTATTTCCGTTAATGGCACGTGTTATGAATGTATACTACCTTCATCAACCTTATCAAATTAACATATTAATATAAATAAGTTAACCAAACACATAAATATACGTATAAATTAATTAAGTATTATTATTGGTTTATTTAAAGAGTTCCTTAACTTATGTACTTGTTAACAAAAAGGAAAAGGAAACACATTTAACTGATTTATATATATTATTATTTAATTTTTAATTGTTTATAATAAATTTGTTACTCGAAAAGGAAACACATTTAACTATTATTTTCTAAACCATAACTCACGCAGTGGCTAAAAATGGCACTTTCTGTTTTCAACGATGGCACTTAGAAAAATTATTTTCCGGCAACGCTGTTAGGAAGTCTTTCCTTGAAAATCCAACAATTAGAACTCAAGTTGTAAATTAAGCCCATCTGCATGTAATAAGCACCCCCATAACGTTTGCGTAGCCACAAAAAAACACGTTGTTGTTATTGTTTTCTATTGTCGCGGCGATTAATCGCGTTGGTTTGGGAGAGCATCTAGTCTCCATTTAAAAACTCTCACCCTAAAAATCCGAAAATTTGAACTTAAAAGTTTCCTGCTATGACCACTGCGTCCCAAGAGCGCTGCTGTAAACTGGAACACAAGTAAAGTTTTGCATTAGCAGTCCATTAGTGCCTGTTTACATTGTATTTTTGATGAAGCATATTTTCGTTCATCAAAATGTTCCTCGTGTTTATATTATAAAGTAAATATCCTTTCATTTCAATCTACCCATCCCTATCTCACATCCTTAACAACCATGTATCTCTCACACACACACAAAAAAAATTCTTCATGCTCAATCCGAAAACATTTATTGAAACTGGCGCATCGGCGTAAGTCACACAAAATCTACCCATCTCACTGGATGCGCCGTTCGTCAAAAATACAATGTTAACAGGCACTTACGTCAATGACTACCATAATGCAAGTGTTCACATAAAGGCTATCCCAAACCAACGCGAATATTCGGCGCGACGAACGAAAACAACAATAACAACACTTGGTTGTCAAACCAAATAACACGTTGTTTGTTTTCGTTCGTCGAGCCTTAAGTCTTAACTACATTGGCCACTTTTTTCAGTGAGAAAAACTATCCCAAAATGAGTTTGAAAATTTTCACTTTTGTACTTTTTCACTTTTTGAGCTTATGTAGTTAAGGCTTTAAAAGGCTCTCCCAACCCAACGCGATTAACGGCCGCGACAATAGAAAACTATAACAACAACACGTAGTTGTCAAAGAAAACAACACGTTGTTGTTATTGTTTTCTATTGTCGCGTTGGTTTGGGAGAGCCTTTAATTCGCTGGCTGAGAACTTTAAGGTTGTGCGTGTCGACCAAAATACCGAAAATGAGTTGTCCCCTTTCACACGAAGATACTAGTTGCTGGTGATTTTTTTGACGTTTTTTTAAATCTCCTTAACAATCTCTTGTACCTTTCACACGAAGATACAAAGTCGGAGGAGACTTGCTGTATTTTCCTTTTAAACTACCTTGGTTGAACGCACACAAACGTAGTGTGAAGAGAAACGTCAAAAAAGTCTCCTGAATTTGTTGACCGGGGAGATTTCGTTTACCCCTCTTTCTCTCTGCCCTTCTCGCCTATGAACTAATTGTTGCCGGCAACTCAGTTGCCCTGTGTGAAAGGGGACTATATACCAAAATTTTCGTAATTTTAGCGGCTTTCAGAAAGAATAAAAAAGAAAAATTAAAAAAAATAGCTGTCAACACTACAGACAAAAAAGACATAGAACTTTTATTGATTTCGCACTATTAGGCCATCAGGCGCGCACGTGCAACTAAACAGTTTGGTTTTGATTTTGAGCACAATGGGATTATATGGGATTGGGGAAAACATACGTGATGTGGTAAAATCATTTTTCAGGTTATGGTGGTATATTTTATGAGTTACTGAAGAAGTAAATGTTTTGATAGCTTTTTGTTGGTGTGATTTACATGTAAGAACTTAGCTTAATATGAAAAATGATGAAAAATGTCTACATTTGTACAAAGAAGAAGCCTATGCTTTAGTAGCTTTAATTTTTTAACTTTCCAAAATGTTATCAAATCATTTTTTTTTATTAATTAAAATATTGAAGATTTAATGGAGGAAAGTAGTTTATAAATTTTGAAAGACACCAATATTATTTTACGTCTTAAATCAAACACACGTTTTGATGTGAAATTTTAACATATTTGGTCCTTAAAATAGAAAAGAAAGAAGTATTTTCTTTGTTTTCAAGTATCGATTTCGAAAAATATCGATGTTCCGGTTCGATAAATATGTGTGCCGATTTATCGCTGAGAATTTTTCAATATAGCTCATCCCTAAAATCAAAGCATTAAGGCTTTCCCAAACCAACGCGATTAATCGCCGCGACAATAGAAAACAATAACAACAACGTGTAGTTTTGTTTGACAACCACGTGTTGTTATTGTTGTTTTCTTTTGTCGTGGCGATTAATCGCGTTGGTTTGGGAAGGCCTTTAAGGCTCTCCCAAACCAACGCGATTAGTCGCTGCGACAGCGACACTTTTTGATTGTCAAAATTAAATTACATGGTTTTAAATGAGAGTAACCGGCGCGATGGCACCAAAGAAATGTGAGCACAGCAGAAATTCTCACGTTGTACGCAGAATGACAGCTTACGATGCGAAAACTGTCGCTTTGGTGTGGGTAGACTTGCGATTTTTTTGTCGCTCGATTTTGACAACCGAAAAGTGTCGCTGTCGCAGCGACTAATCGCGTTGGTTTGTGAGAGCCTTTATGCGAGGAACTTTTAAACTTTAAATTATAAGTTTTAACATTGCTTTTCATTGCTAAATAGGGTATACATTTGAACAAGAAGTGATTAAACCCCTTTTTTAATTATTATTAATGTTTATTTTCCAATAAATCCACCGCGGAGATTCTGAATGTCAAAATAACGAAACAAGTCTCACGAATGTAAAAAAGAATCGTGTAATCACGAGGATACGTACCTGTCAAAAAGACGAATAACGAAACGAACGAAAAAAAGAATCGTGTAATCAGGCTCTTTGAGTGAAAATAAAGTTGAAAATAAAAATCCTCAAGTTTTATTCAACTTCAAGTGAAGAATATCGTCATTATAGTTCGAAAAGAGTTATCGTGTAATAGGGGTCTTACTAAATCCAATATCACAACCCAAATGGGCATTAAAATTGAGCACAGATTCCAAACTCTTCCTAAACAAATAGCCCATTTTGACACACCACCAAAAAACACAAAAAGTCGCATCACAAAAGGCAATTTTTGAACGCATCAGTTTGTTAAATGGCCGCCCATTAAAAGAATTTAAGAATTTTTCACTTGTAGTTTCAGTAAAGGCTTTTTAAAAACAATAATAATTCATGTGTTGGTTAAAAAAATATTGTCAATAAATATCTGGATAATTAAAAACTTCAAAAATCAATTGAATTCGTTTGTGTTTCTAGTGAAATGTGTGAAATCAAATGAATTAATAAAAAGGCCACAAGAAAAAATAATCCCAAATAAAAAAAAAATCAAAGGTAAGAATTTTTTTTATTTTCCAAACACTGTTTTGGTAGGAATCGTCTCGCCAGAGACGTAGGTGGTACTTTATTTAAGGCAAAAAAATTGCAATGTCCGACTTATGCATCAAGAGGGAAAGAATAGAATAGAAAGTCCCTAGAATTCTGCTAGAATGTGCAAAAATGAATCAAATATATTTCGCTCATAGTCGTTGGGTGACTTTTTTTTTTTATATGAACATAGATATATCTATTTATGAAATTAATTTATTTGTGAATCAAATTGATTGTTAAAATAATCCTTTATTTAAATTTACTAGTTGCGCTTTGCCTCTATCACTAAGCTGGAAATTTGTTGTTAAATTAGTAAAAAAAAAACATTTGTCTTCTTCAAAGGAATTCGCCTTGTATCCTAAATCAAATCTCCACACACTCCGATGGATTCCATTCCATTATCCGGAATACAACCCTTAAAAGTGAAGAAAAAACACTGTTGCTATATTTTCGTGGTTGACGTTTTCATTTTGTGTTCGTAGTGCATTGGAATCCGTTCACGATTCTAGGAATATTTACATTCTAGCTCTATGTTCTTAAAAAAAAATAAGAAAAACTAGAAAATGATAAGAACACATCGAAAGAGGTTTCACTCTGCTTCGGCTACTGCTCCACCATAAACATGCATTCGTTTCACCTCTGGATATCTGTCCGTCCCACCTGGGATTTTGTATGAAGTACGTACATAGGTACACAATATAAAATAAAAAAACAAAACATTTTTATTGATTCTTATGGTAATTTTCAACAATGGCCAGCGACAACGACTCAAACTTCATTGGATTCCGTGATATGTTGAAAAGGGTTATGCAAAAAATTAGGTGATTGAAATTGATTTAAATTCTCGACAAAACAAAAATAATTTGAGAAACATTCATTCCTTTTAATACGTGCATAGGTACATTGGTTAAAAATTCAACTTTTTTCTTTTTTTTATTATAGGTATATGTAGGTGTAGGTGCATAGATAGGTTATCCTGTTGTTCGTTTGTTCGTCCGAGTATTTGGGATGTGGGAAGATATTTTGTATGTATGTATATTGTGACATTGTTAGCTTCATAATGTTTTTAAAAACAATTTTCTCATTGCATTCACGATTTAATTATTTTGATCCAACGTGGTGGTTAGTTGAGGTTTTTCCAACTCAATGTGCAGCCTGTAAGAGCTCTCCTCTACCTAAAGTTTGACCTTTATAATCATTCTGTACAATTATTAATTTTGTATTTTTGTTGTTGTTGTCTTTTTGGTCTGGAAAATTATAATTAATTAGCCTGGATTGTTTTTTTTTTTTCTTTTTCTAATTTAAAACAAAAGTAGATACCTACATATAGGTAGGAACTTGTTGAAGGCAATAAATTATTTTTTGTTACCAGAACAAAAAACTACCTATATTTTGTTTGTATAATTTATATAGGTATTCCAGTTCCTTAACTGGTTCGTTTTCTATGGTTTATATAGGCGGAATTTTGTGCGCAATTGGGTTTTGCTGTGTTTGGGTCTTCTTGGAGATATGTATGAAGGCATCTTAATTAATAATTATTAGGTATACCCACCTAAATTATTTTGTTTAAATTGTGAAACTCTAATTTAGTTTTATTTGAAACAACACATTCAGCCTTTTGTTTTTTTTTGAGATTTTTTACATACGTTTGCATACATAAGTACATAAATATATCCTAAAAGAAAAGTGGCTCCAAAAAAACCGATAACATTCACTCAAAAGCTTCTATTAATATGCTGATCAAGACCATGGTTACGGGGCTTAGAGTGAGTGACATTGCATTGAAGTGATCATACTGACACAAAGCTCCGAAAATCGGGTTGTGAATATGTAAACAATAAAGTTGAAATTAGGGTAACGATACAATTCACAAAAATACAAACTTAATTCATAAGTTTTTTTTAGTAGGTATGTATGTACAAAACGGGAGAAAGAAAGCTTAGTGAAGAAGAAAAAAATAAAACAGACGATTAATTAAAAAAAAAAAAAAAAAATATCACCTACGCCCTTGCCTCAAAATGTATGTTAGGGATGACTGACTGATTAAAACTATTCAGACTCTTTAAAACAGGTCTTACAAAAGGTTTTTAATAAATTTAAGTAGGTATACAATATTTTCCAAAACAACATTTGGCTAGTTCAGGTGTCTCTAAGGACCCTGCTCTTATCATACACTTTTTAAATAATTTAATTTTTCCATCTTAATGGCACACGCACATGTAGTAGATTGAAAAACACATCCGCTCACCTTTGTATCTACCAGTCAAGTCCCGGCACGGCAGTCATTTATTTATACCTACAAAAAGTCGTGTTTGAATTCTAAAATAGTGTTTGCCAGATACTAAAGCACTCAAGGGGTTTTGTACCCTTAATACATATCAGAGACACAGTGCTAGCATTAGGTAAGGAGGAGGGGATTTAAAAGGAGATGTCGGTGTGCATTGGTCTTGAATTTCTGAATATCACAATGAGAGCAAAAGACAGAGATTCCACATTCGCGTAGTACAGATAAAAAACGAATCCCTGTATTTGACAGTGTAGTAGCCGTGGCGTGATGGTTAGTGCGATGGACTGTCATGCCGGAGGTCTAAGGTTCGATCCCCAACCTCGCCATCTATTTATTTAAAAGAAAAAAAACGGCTACTGCCTCTTGCGAGGAATTGACAAATCCTCCAAGAGTATCTCCTGTCACAGAAAAGTGCCGCTCGTTAGCCGTTCGGATTCGGCAATAAACTGTAGGTCCCCTCCATTCCTGCAGACACGCACACAGGAATGATTGAGAGTTGTAAGTCACTAGGCCCTAGTTCTTCATGAGCTGTTGTGCCATCAAATTTAATTTTTTTAATGTATTTGACAGTACGATTGAAATTGGGCTCAAGGGTAAAGTGATTGGGATTTCTAGAAGCGCGAGAAGGCTGTATCAGCACTTTGCATTCTCAAAGGATATTTTTGGAATTTAATGATCCATATGCTTTATGTGCTTTGCCTTATTTAGCCAGTTCATGTTTCTCAAGATCTCAGTGACCTCAGCTATCTCAGAAATCAAAACGTAATTCCTCAGTGAGATTGCTCACTTTTGCTGTCAAAAAGCTGAGACTAATGTCGTTTTTCTTTTGCAAATAGAGATTTTGATCCCGGATCACGAATTTTCTTGGCAAAAGAAAGGCAGATTGGATTTGTTTTTTTGTTTGCAAATGTATGTGGGATGTCAAATTTAATTTTGTCAAAAATAATTTTAATTTAATAAAGCAAAAAATAATTTTGATAGGCAAAGAATCAAAAACGGAATGCAAATGAAAAAGAAAATCACAGAATCACACAAAAGCACAAAATGACGTTTTATAAATAGTGTAGTAGAGATTTTGATCCCGAATTGTCAGGGATTTATTTTTTTTGGTTGAAAGAAATGCAAAAACTAGTCCGGGATCAAAATATCTGGCAGGCAGGGATCAATTTATTTTGGCTGAAAGAAAAACCACATAATTTTTTTTGTGGCAGTTGAAAAATTAATAAAAAAGAGATGGAAATTGGTTTTGACTTTTAGCGGAGAAATTTTTTTTCGGGTTTCTTCTCCTGCCCATGGAGCTGACGGAGCTTACTCAGTAAGATCTCAGAAACGTGATCTGGCTAATTGTTTGTTTTGACCTCGGGTCTCAATTCACCTGACCAAAAACAAAAGCAAAAGCCACTACATACCTACTGCCCTGAGACAGAACTTGATAGGAACAGAGTAACGAAAATTTACAGACCACATAATGTACCTATCATCTGCAGAAAAACAATGTTACTACCAAATCATTCCTCACAATCTTTTTCAATTTAGTTTATTACTACTATGTACTTTTAAGCTTGTGAAAGTAACCGCAATTAAAGTCACATAGGATGCAGCGACGCTGACATCAATAAAATACGAGAGAGCTTTCATAAAACGTAAATGAGGTTCTTTGCATTACTTTGGAAGTTGAACTTCAACAAATGATCATGCTAATCCACAGAAGATAGTACGTAGAGTGTCACTTTAAAACTACTTACGCCGCGCCGAACGCTTAGCAAGTCATTTTTTTCGCTACTTCCAAGAGCTCTAAACACTTCTTGGTTATTTGAGAAAAAGCTCAACTCCTTAAACGCTTACTTAACCGGATGAAAAAATTGGTAAGACTGATTCTTCTTTTGATCAGTGCTTTGATGTCATTTTGACAGGTAAAAGTGGAGCACAGGTATGCACAAATATTTGACTAATTAGAAATTATATCTATCCGTCGTGACATTTTGCCCGAAGGTTTAGATTCCTTTATCGGTGACAGCTAAATTATATTCACATAGAACTCGGTACCGTTTGTCCCGGTTTTTACGCTAGTTTTATTGAAATATGCACATAATTATGTACATAATGGTTTTCATGTAGAGATTTCTTTTTGTTAATAATGGCCACGTTCAATAAAAAATATAAAATTTCAGAATTAAGAAAATTATAATTTTTTTTTGTTGAACGCAAAAATTAATTGTGTCAAATTTTGGTATTTACTTATAGAATATGCATTGAAGCGAAATAAAATAGCACTTTATTTCGTAAATTCATATCTTAACATGAGCTCTGAAGATGAAATTTTATATAACAAAATTAGCAACAAGTTTTATTAAATTTCATTAAAACTGTTTGTTATTCTGCAGTAAATTTGTTTCCTGGTTTTCAATTAAAATTGTTTAACAAAAATCCAATGGAAAATTATGTGAATACTTTTGTATAACAAATCATTTCTTTGATTCAAAGAAAAACATTAACAATTCACAAAAAGTTTTTTTTATTAAAAAAGTAATTATCACAATTTTATTATAAAAACGTATGAGTACAAATCAACCACTAGGCGAGCGAAAATCGTGTTTTCTAAACGAAAAACGTGTTTTCACTACCTTCCAATCTCCACACAAAGAAATCACAGTAAAAGTCACAAAGTCCTCTAACTTTTTATGAGAAGCTCCAAAAACAATAGTCTGTGGCAGCGTTGTCGCCCGAAAAAAAATGTACGTGCTATGTTTTCTGAAAAAAAAAAAACGAGCCAAAATTCGTGACAGATGAAAAAACCACAAATTCTTCCTTTTTTTTTTAAACAGGTACATAATAGATTTTGTTACGGGGTGGAGTAAAAACAAAATTTAAAGGAAATCATTTGCCTTATTCATGCACTGTGAAGAAATGTGAGTTTCTGTCGATTTTTTACGAAATTTGGACCAATTTCCATTCAATTTTTGGCGAAATTAGCTTTATTTTGAGTAAAATAATGGAAATAAAAAAACGTGTCATATTGAAATTTTTCGTGCCACCGTGCCACGACGAAATTATCGTGTCAAAAAAGCACGATCGTGCTACTTCGGCATCACTAGCCTGTGGCAGTGGCATGGATAGGATAGCCATGTTGGCTGTTTGCACCGGCCGACGACGACGCACGGTATGCGAAAATTGAAATTTATTTAATTTTTTTCTTATGCGAACGTGTTTTGTATTGCATATTAAGAATTTAATTCATATCCATGAGAAAAGGTTAAAATAAAAATAAATAAATACAAACGTAGTAGTCCTTAAGAAAATTCCAAAGGTGATAAGCGGATCGCGAAAATATTCAGACCATAAACATGAATAAAACGTCGAGATAAAGTTCTGGATCCCTCATTTATAAATTAAAATAATGTGTTTACAGATTGTGTGCGAAGTTTGTTGAGAAAGCATTTGTTTGCGCACACACTTGTCGGAACTGAATAAACTTTGTAGTTAAAAAATGATTTATTGAAATACAGATAACTAGAAGTTTTGATAATTTTATTTTTACTAAATTCAATCAAACCAAATGAGTCTTTGAAAGAAAATAAGCTAAAACGCTAAAACTAAATTTCAACTTTTTTTCACCTCTATAATAATCCTTTGATTTTCTTGCATGTAAATAGATGTGAGTTCAAATAGAAAATTAAAATAAAGTTTTGATGCACAGCACGATTTGGACTGTGTTCTTTCGATCAAGAGTTTTGATGAGGTGTCTCGTTAAAAAAAAGTACCTACTTTTATAATTTTAAAATGAATTATTTTGTTTATCTATATATAAATAGCCTTAAATAAATTTGGTGGTACCATTTTCTCAAAAAGACCGATTTCGATAAATTTTATATGGTTGGAAAGCCACAATTGCGGAGATATGCAGAATATACCTACTTGAGACACGCATTTATACACTGTGGATCATTTTTGTTTTTGTACTGTCGAACATTAATTTAAAAAAAAAATATTTTCAAACAAATTGTTTGCGAAATTTAAAGTTTTAAAAGGTTTTCCCCTTCCTAGAGTGTGTCAGTTTTTGTTGGCCGAGTTTCGGCCATGGGACGATACTAATTTATAATAACAATCTAAAACTAATGTTAAACATTCATAACACGAAACCGACTACGAATTAAAAAAAAACAAAAAACAAATGAATAATACCTATTTTGTTTTATTTCAAACACAAAAAATAAATCAGACGAGAAATAATGAAAACCACAATCAAAATCGACTGATTCAAATGAGAGTATATTTAAGTGTACTTAATACATAGGTATATGTGTGTATGTGCATATTTACGTACCACTAGAGGCAACATTTGGATTGGACCACTTCATATGTACATTTAGCTATGTGTATTCCAAGGTGGTCGTTAAAAAAGTTTATCTTGAAAGTTCTCTAATTTTTTCAGTTTTTTTTATTGCATCCTATAAACGCTCAGAAAAAAAATGAACACTTTTTTCGAAATCTACCACATGTTGTAGATCTTGTAGAACAAACTAATAAAAATTATACATACGGGGGAAAACCCCCTTTTTGGTAATTTCGTGTTATATTCACTCTTAAGTTCATTATTTATGATTCGATTTTCAATTTCTTTTTAAATATGAAACTACATATGTATACAAATTAATAATTCCACTAACATGAAAAATAATAAATATCCATTTTATCGTCTGTATCTAATTTCAATCACCAGCGATAGTCACAGAGCATGTTGATAGAGCTTCTCTCTTCTAATCGAAACATCTTTCGGTGACTTCTATTCCCTGTTTTTCTTGTTCGTCAATCAATTGATTATGAGAAAAAAAATCTAAAATTGAATTCAGGAAGTTAATTTTGGTCGACATATTGTAAATTCGACATCATCAAACTTGCTTACAATTTCCATGTTCTTAATCAAGGTCTTGAGATAGTCTAGAAGAGAAAAACTTTACAAACAATTGGTATGTACGACTAAGTATTAAATTATTCATTTTTAAACATAACTGTGATTTTTGTATTGTAAATTAGGTAGACATGCTAAGAGGCTGGGGGTCTACACTAATGACTTCTGTAGAAGCTGCATGGACGAGGAAGAAGAGGAATCAATCCAACATCTTCTATGTACATGTCCGGCACTCTCCAATAGAAGGAACACCTACCTAGGTAGCCCCTTCTTTGATAATACCAGCGAACTGGCAACGATCGACACAAAATGTCTCTCAAACTTCATTAAAAGCACAAAATGGTTTGATTAATTTCATAACTCTCCCATGAGTAACTTTCCTTAGTGGTACCACAATGGACCCTTAGGGTCTAAGTGAGTCAACAACATCTAGACGGCCACTCTAACCTAACCTAACCTAGCCCAGTGTTTTGATTGCTTTTGTAGGTCTCAGGATCGAATCTCAAATAAACTGGCGATATATGTACATAGGGACTATAGGGCACGTTTTAGATTCGGACTCAAAATCGAGTTCGAGATCATTATCAAACTTGGCATAAGGATCTCTGTCTTTGTATACCTTTAACCAACAACCTTAACTACTGAAGCGATTTTCTTGATATTTTGAACTTAAGGTTTTTCGTGATTCTCTTGAGTCGAAATTTAAATTTTGTTTTTATGTAGCTTAAAAAAAAACGGTACCTAGCATGCAAATCTTATGCTAAAAGGTGACATATCTATATATATATGTTTCGAAAACCGCTCTAACCGTCTGTATGCAAGGCGCACTTGAAAATTCATTTTTCTAGTGCATCTTGGATACAGAAGGCCCACCCTAAAGCTCTTGGACCCCCATATTTATGTCTATGGTATTCAGCTCTTTTATTAAATATAGTTTTTTTAATGGTATACTTTTTATCTGGGCTTTCAGAAAGAAATGTATTTTTATTGCAGCAACGCCCCAAACACAGCTTACAAGACTTGCATATTTGCGAATAGAACGTAAAGACTTATCTAATTGAATCATTTAATTTTTGCTATACTACACACCCAAAAATTGCTGTGGGCTCTTTAGTCTAATAGTTTTTGTATTTTTCCGTGCCTCGCGAAGCGTCGGCTCAATAAAATGAAGAAAAAACTCATAAAAAAAATTGTAATGATGGCGGAATGTGTTTGATTTCGAGAATTTTTAATTTTATTGAAGTTTTTTTTTTTTTGTAAATCTCAGCAGTGGTACCAACGTATAAAATAAAATATTGCTAGAAAAGTGTTCAGAAAATGGATTTTGAAATCCAAATCCGAAGGCAGACCTTGATCTTGTGTTATTTTCGTAATACTTGTATTTATGTTTCCAAATCCAATCCGGATCAGATCTGGGGGAAAATAAAATGCAGCTATTATTGACATTGAAATTAAAACAAATTCAGGCCCCCAGCTAGTACGAACAAATAAATTGTTTATTAATTGACGTAACTCATAGTTACGGACTTGTAGTTTTATAATGGGGTTTCCCATTGGTAAAATAAATCAATTTATTTTTGATTTGGATCTGTCAAAAACACAATTTCCCCTTTTTTTTTGCTTTACATTGGGAAAAATAAATTGATTTATTTTTGATTTTAAATCAAATTTGCAAATCTCTCCTTGTACTAATACCATCATAAATCCTTGAAAAATGTGGAAAATAATTGCTAATAAATAAATGGTAGCAGTTTAAAATGAACCGGCAACTTTATCAAGTTCATATTTCTCTTCTAAAAGTACATCGAGGGATGAAGATTTTTTTGAAATATTGACATAGAAGCTATAATGCACAAACACACTGACAAAAATAAATCAATTTGAAATCGTGTTCCATTCGCCACAATATAAATCAATTTTTTCAATGAAATCTAAATTTACCAATGGAAAACCACATAAGTCAAATCGCTTCTCATGTAGTCTGAATTTGCCTAGCTACAAGTGTATGAAAATAGTTCCATTCCCGAGATTTTGCGGACTAAATCTGGTTAAATGTCAAATTTTGAGGAGTGGGGATGAAATGCTCTCACAGAGAGAAAAAAAACTGTCAAAATGTCGGGAACGGTTTGCGCACTGTTTTGAACCAATTCTTACCAATTTTTAAACGTCAAAAGTATATACTCGAATAGAGTTGCCTTAGATCAACGATGAAAATTTATCAACATTGTGAAGAATCACAAGCCAAAAAAATAAATTTTAACAAAAAATAAACGTACCTGCTTATATTAATATAAAAACTAAAAGATCTTTAGTTGTACATTTAATCATGAAGCCCAAGTGTGTTTTTCTCAAAAAAAAAACGCTACGATATAAAAGAAGAACCAAAATTGATAATTCTATATTTTTTTCTTCAGAAATAGTTTTGCTAAGTTGCACATATTTTACAAGAATTATTGCATTAATTAAAAGATTATCAATATAATAAAAAATATGCCCATGTATCAAAACTAAAACAAAAATAAAATGAACACTTGGGCAACCCTTATTCAACATGGTTTTTTTATTTTTTTTTTTTTTTGTCATCTGACATAAGTCAACCTGACATTTGCCAACTAGTACGAAATAGCCAGAAGAAATTCCTCGGACCAAATCTGGTAGGGTGGGGAAATTTTTTACTCTCTCGAGAGCGCTCTCTTTAGCAAGAAACAGCACAATTTTCACTTGCGGAACGACTTCGGACTAAAAATTACTAAATCTGGCGGTCTGAAACTGTTTGAAACTAGGTGCGGAACGCAACTAATATTTAAGGCTCTCCCAAACCAACGCGATTAATCGCCGCGACAATAGAAAACAATAACAACAACATGTTTTATTGTTTGACAACCACGTGTTGTTGTTATTGTTTTCTATTGTCGCGGCGATTAATCGCATTGGTTTGGGAGAGCCTTTATGAAACGAAAAAGTACAACTCCATACTTTATTTGTGCTTGTAGCTACAATTCTACAAGTACAAGACTAATAGTTTTATGAAATAGGCCTCAGCTGGAATATGACGAAATCTTTTTTGGAAGAAACAAGAATATTTATTAATTAAATTATTATATTAAGCTTATGACTTATGAGCGATCTTTTTTTCAAAACAGAACAGACGTGCTTGTAAACACTGGGTCTTGTGAATAAAATAAAAAAAAAATTAAAAGTTTTGTAAGTAGCTAAAGCTAACTAATCATACCTTTTACTAGTAGCTAAAACTATATAGTTCTTGCTAAAGATTTATTTCATGTGAATAAAAAAAAGATTTTGCAAAAAATGTTTTATCATATCGTTTATCGCCCGTCGGTCGCTGCATCTCTATGTCCCCTGTACTGTACATCGAGCTCGAGATTAAAGGGGTGGACCGATTTGGTTAAATTTTTATGATTTTACTCTGCTATAGTTCATGTAGACTGGGTAGTTTCAATGAAATTGTTACCATGTTACAGCTTTGTGGCAAAAATTCAGCTATTTTTAAGAGTGTTAAATTTTTTTATGAAATTATTTAATTTTTGGATATTCGCCGTACATTTAATCAACAATCTCTTAATTTGTATCTTATAACAATAGAAAATTAAACTCAGATATCTCAAAAATATCTACATCCTTTGCTCAGAGGTTAATGTACCTCCTTTTCGCTCTGTTGAATGCTCTAAAAAGTAATTAGAAAGCCACTGCACATTTTCTTTTAAAAACCAAAACATACTGTGAAAGTCATCATCTCTGGTTTCCGACTGTTTTCCATAGAATTTCGGTTGTCTTACGCGTATAAACTCGGCCATATTTGCACTAAAATTAAATAGAATAATGAAAATAAGAACAATTCAAACCTTTCTAGACAGAAATGAAAGAATCTCAAAAAATTGTATAGATTTTAATATATTTTTATAGGTTAAGCTATTTTTATTCACACAAGTTGAAGTCGAATTCAGCTTTGGCTATTTTAAAATAACTATTACTAGAAAGGATCTTTAACTAGATAGCCAAAGCTACTTTTTATTCACGCAAAACTCAGCTTTTACTTATAAATTCAAGTTTTAGCTTCAACTTTGTTTTTTATTCACAAGACCCACTATCACGACACTGAATTGAAAAAATTGAGCTGACCCTCCCCCTGCCTAAAGATCTCGCTCTGGAATGGTGACTTAAGTAAAAAGTTGTGTTATGTTTATTTACATACTAGCCGACCCGTGCTCGCGTTGCTTCGCAAGCTTTAAATATACTTATTAATAAGAGTAGGTAAAATTATAACAAATGCTCCATGAGACTAACCGCAATTTCTACTATATTATTAACAAACATTTTATATACATACTTCCAAGGCGGTAGCCAGACAAATATTTCGGGGGGTTATGACTTTTTGAAAAATTATTTTTCCCTTTTTAGTATGTAATCTACAGAGACCTCTCTATGATATGATATGAAGATATGAGGACCTTTTACAGTAATTCAACAAACTGTTGAACTTCTCAGTCAACTTTTTTTTTTAGAAAAGGCTTACCTGCTCTGAAGCAGATCACAATTTCGATTGTTTTTGTGACACTCACGAGTTGTGACTTTGGGGGAGAATACGAAAAAGTCCCAAAATTAATTTCACCACCTTATGACTTGTGAGGTATCAGTGATGGCGGGGAGAATCGGGCTGTAAGTGCAGAAATTTGGGAAAAATTTTTAATAAAAAGCTATTAATAAAAAAAAATAATTTCTAAAAAAAAATCGAGGGGGGGTTCAAACCCCTGTAAACCCCCCCTGGCTACGGCCTTGCATACTTCCATATGGTTT
This sequence comes from Epistrophella euchroma, assembly GCA_947049315.1. Lineage (NCBI taxonomy): Eukaryota > Metazoa > Arthropoda > Insecta > Diptera > Syrphidae > Epistrophella > Epistrophella euchroma. The sequence continues at coordinate 76,910,511 of OX346246.1, read as the reverse complement.
CCGTAACCAAATAAAGAATTTTATTTTCTCTCACTGAAATAGTTTCATGATGCCAACTATACATTTCCATTTATAACTATTTTTTTATTTTTTCCCTTTTCCCGGCTAAGACGGACAACATTGTTGGGACCGTTACTGTCCGGCTAGGGGAGCTTGCACTGTATTTTATTCCTTACTCCACTCAGTTGAAATCAGTAAGTTAGCAGCTTTCAGTAAACCTTTTTTTCATGCTGCTTTCTACTGAATGCCCTGCCCATTTTCCTCTCAAAATATGTACATTTATGTAACACTTCGGTTTACTGCAGAAGAAGCAAAAAATAAACACATTGCACACGGCAGTGGTGCCCATACTTGAAATATGTAGGTATGTAACATTCTAGTTCGCTTAAGAAGAAGAAAAAAACAAACACAGTACGCATTGGCCGTCGTCTATACAAAAAGTCAACAATTAAATGGAATGAAAGGAGGAATAAAAATGTAAATGAGTGAATGAGTGGACAGAGATTCAGAAGGCCAATAAACAAAAGAAAATGCACAAAACACGGAACGATAATGAAATGGAACAAAGCAGCAACCCAGTGATTGCGATTGAATCGAATTCATAGATGCAAAAATACAAAAAGTTGATAAATTTTTAATTTGTAAATAAATGTATTTCTCAGCTTGTAAGTACAGACAGTTAAGAAATGATTTAGGGCTTAAAATTTGCATAAAACTATTGGCTTTATACAAAAAATCTCATTTTTGTAAAATATTAAGCAGGTTTTTAAAACCATAATTGAATATGTTGGCCAACTTCGACAAAAAAGTGTACGAAATTTTCTTAAAAGTTAATAATCTAATTCAACAAATATATTTAACAAATAAGAAATATCTATTTACATGCTTTAAAGAATAAGGAAAATTATAAAACTTGTTTCAAGGAAATCGGTTGAATACTTTCTAAGAAAAACGCGGACAAAGAATAAGGAAAATTATAAAATTTGTTTCAAGGAAATCGGTTGAATACTTTCTGAGAAAAACGCGGACAAACAAAATATTTGTTTCGTCTTTATATAATAGTAATGATTGTATTTCGAAAGTTTTTGCGTTTATTTTGATGAAATTCTTCATGTAAGCTAGCGAATCAACATTCGTCGATTGAAAATTAATTAGGTTGATACAGTTGACAGTTAATAAGTGGTTAAGGTTTATAAATTGCCGAAGTTATTTTTTCACAAATGACTTATTAAAAATAGTGACGTTACTCTCTCAAACAAATGCAATTGGTATGCATATTTTTTTTTTTCAAATTAATAAACTCGTTCAGAAAAGTTGATTGTAGAAATAGTGGCATGCAAAACTTATTCAAGAATTATCATAATTGCTATAAATTATAATCTATTACGTGAGCACAATATATGTATGTATTTATGAATGTACATCTCAGGTTTAAAGGAAGTAAATATTAATTGAAGAAAACAAAAGGAAAGTTAGGTTGCATTTCAATTATTTCTGCTTAAAGGATATTAAAAGTATCTCATTTTTTTTTAACTTAAAGTGTGTTTTTTTTGTTAATTCTACTAAAGTGGGTGATAAGTAAAGAATTTCGTAAGAAAACACATCCTCCTTTGAACATAAACATGTGACAAAACAGCATGATCCCCCTTTTCCGTCTATTTCAGTATGTTTTCAGCTGACTGCATTCGACAGTTAAGGACAATATCTGTTAATTCATGACGTTGATACTTTGCGTATCATAATAATATATTAAAATAAGTATTTTTGTAAAAATGTGTAATGTGTATAATAAACTGCGGTTATGCGCACATATGAACCCAACTTACTTTATTTTTTCGTTTAAAATACATAAGTAAATCTCCTTTTTGTTCATTCGTTTCGATGAATCCTTGAACAGATTTATTCGGCTTAGTGGTGAGCAAAAAAAATAGTTTAACAGTCTAGAGATTGAGACTGCGGTTTGTGGCATTCTCTGCATAACGATAAGACTAGGAAGATTATTTTCAAAATTTTAAACTTAATTATAGTGGCTTAACTAAGATTTTTTTTGTAAGCTTTGATTGTGTTTTAATTTGTATTTGTAAAAATAAATATCGATTTAATAAAATAAAATCTCGAGATAAACTTAAAAAAATTGTTAAGTGAATTAAAAAAATAAAGTCAAAGTTTTGTTTTCCAATTTGAAAGCAATTTTAAACTCTAACTAGTATCGTCGTAAACCTATATTTTTTTGGATAAATAATAACTTGACCAATTATGATAAAAAAAAAACAAAAGAACTGTATTTTTTAATAAACTACAACTGAACTCGTCTTAAACATTTATAGTTTGTGAAAAAAAACTTGACAACATCCTTTTTTTTATTTATAAAGGTCGAAGTGTCATAAATGGTGTTAGTGTTACATTAAAAACCAAAAAAAAATAAGTATTTCATGATTTCATAAACTTTAATAAAATGGCAGAGCTGGTATGATTTGATTATAATTTACAAAATCATATTTTATCTTCGTAGTAGCCGTGGCGTGATGGTTAGTGCGATGGACTGTCATGCCATGCCGGAGGTCTAAGGTTCGATCCCCAGCCTCGCCACCTATTTTTTTAAAAGAAAAAACGTCTACTGCCTCTTGCGAGGAATTGACAAATCCTCCAAGAGTATCTCCTGTCACAGAAAAGTGCCGCTCGTTAGCCGTTCGGATTCGGCAATAAACTGTAGGTCCCCTCCATTCCTGCAGACACACACAGGAATGGTTGAGAGTTGTAAGTCACTAGGCCCTAGTTCTTCATGAGCTGTTGTGCCATCAAATTTATATTTATTTTTTTTTTATATTTTATCTTCACTTCATATTAATCCACTCATTTAAAATTTACACTTTACACAAGTTTAAAGATAGTTAAATCCAAATGCTAAACCCAATCTAATAATATTCACTCGTTATACCCGGAAATAAATCCATTTTCTGTATACCTTGTGGCGCTCAATCTTATTCAATTCAAACAGACTTCCAGGGAGCATTTCGGTTTACAGTATGTTGTTTAAACAGTTTCAAATGCGGGTGTTACTCCTCTTACTAAATCGAAATAACATATAGCCAGTTCGGAAGAAACATGAGATAACTCAACGATTGAAATTTTTGAGCAAACATTGCATTTTTATATAGAAAAGGAAAATTATCCGATCGAAAAATACCTGGGCCCCTATTGCACCATCAACTCATCATCATCATCACTAATCACTAAGCGATTCATCACAAATCGTTTTACGATTTTGATGACATAATGTCCTTGGAAATAATTTTCATTGACCTTAAGATCCGTGGGCATAATGTGCTGGGAAATTATATCGCTCCACGCAACTAAATTGTATCACGATTTGTGATAAATTGCTTAGTGATAGTGAAAAGTTGTTGGTGCAATAGGGCCCAGATTGTAATACAATATTTGGAACTTGTAGAGCTATTTAATTTAAAAAATTAATTTAAAATATCAATAATAAAATAATTTTATTGAAAACTCTGTTCCCATAGAACATTGAACAACGTTATAAATATGTTTTTTTTTTATTAGTTACAACAATTGTTTTCATTAGTTACAACAATTGACAACAAAAGTGCCTATTAATAATTTTCAATACTTTAAAGCGTGCTCGTTTATTTGACTTCTTGCAAAATTCTATCAAACCTATCAAAACCGTCATTTCCTTTCCCTGTTACTTAAAAGTCCATAGAAAGAGTTAGGTTTAGTTGGAAAATTTACCAAACAAAAATAGCATAAAAGATTTTTTGGACGGAAGAATTCCAATTTACATGGGCTCCTGATAATCCACACAGAAGGATACATTCATAATTTTAACACAAATTGAGCGTCAATATATGCGGACAGGTGTAAATGGAAAAATACCATATGAAGGGTGCCCCATAATTCACGGAAAATTTGAATTTTGCGCCATTTAATAGTATAGTGTTGCCAACGGAAAAAACGATAACAATGTGATGACAGCTGACAGTTCGGGGTTAGTAAAAATGGAGCGCTTTACGAAAGAACTACGCATTTTCAGCTACAGTTCCAATTTTTATACAAAATATGGTCGTCAATTTCATCTTGATAGCTTCGTTAATCGTCAAAATATTCGCATTTGGGGTTCCGAAAATCTACAAGTAATTGTTGATAAACAAATGAAATAAACTAAACTATAAACTATAAAAAAAAAAATGCTGGCTGACATGATAACCCAGTTTTTAGTGCCTGAATTACAAGATATGGATGTGACCAACATGTGGTTTTAACAAGACGGTGCCACATGCCCAGTGATGCCACATCTACGACCTTTCCGAACAGGGGCAAAAACCTCATTTGGCGCCCCTTCGGCATTTGAGGTAAATGATAAAAAAAAAAATGAATAATAGGTACCTACCTATACATACATACTTGTTGATTGGATTTTTTTGAAGCTGGGAGAAAACTTTTTATTTAGCAACTTTTATGTACGTGTGACATAAATAATAAAATAAATAAAAGAACATACAATTAGTATACAGGGTGTTTTGGATAAGATGCGTCAATATTTTAAAGCTTGTAGTTTGTGTGGAGAAAAGAAAAAAATCGTACCTTAGGTGGGATTATTTCCACTGTTTAGGCGGGAGGCGAAATTAAGAAAATTGTGATGAAACCAATTTTGTTTCGAAATTTTACGTAGTTCAGTAGTATTTTTGTTTTGAGCCTCTAAATTTTTAGTCAAACACTGCCCAGTCTTTCTGTGAGTTAAACCAGAATTAGATAACTCTGGATATAAATTTATTTACAGTTAACTCTAGAAAAAGTTTCGAATTTATGCAAATCGACCCAACAAATTTGGAAGATAAAATATCAAAAGCATATGTTAATTGTTCAGTAAATCCAGAGTAAACTCAACAAATTGGTAATTCGGGTTAATGTTTAATCTCCTACTTAAAAACTGGGTATAGATACCAGATCCTTTCTAGTTTTTGAGAAAATTCCAAATTCTACTTTACTACTTGCTTTATAAAAAATAGGATTTTTGCAGAAACAAAATACACTATCACATCTTTGTCGAAGAGAGCTTAAATCAAGCTGCAACTAACGAGCAAAAGATTTGCCAACACAATAATTGTGCACACTGGCTCATCACTTAGTGCAGTGTTAGTAGTTAGTAGGCAACAAACTACAACAAAACGTACACTATAAGAAAAACATTTTATAAATGAAAAAATAAATAAAATACAAACAAAACAGAAATTAATACAATAAAGACAACAAATTTAAAATATGACAAACATTTATGAGCGTGGTTCACTGGTCTTCAATACATTTTTAAGTTTTACTTTATTAATATTAAAATCGAAGAGATTTTCGTTCAAATTTAATAGTTTGCACATGCAAGTTAAATGTTCAGTCAATCCATAATTAGTATGATGGTGGGACAAATTCATTAAGTTCAAACTCCGAAGGTTGTGACCTCCTCCACGATAGTTGAAATTTAAACAACTTAACAAATCTGGTGAATTAATAACCCCGTTTATCAGTTGGTGAATAAATACAATATCGTTATTAAGTCTTCTATGTGATAGCGTTTGAATCTGAAGAAGTTTAATTCGATGTTCATAAGGTGGAAGATTATAAGGATCGGACCATTGTAGTCCTTTTAAAGCGAAACGAATAAAATTACGCTGAACTGCTTCTAGCCTATTCTTATGAACCTCGAAAAAAGGAGTCCATATCTGGGAAGCATATTCAAGGTGGGGACGAACTAAGCAGTTGTAAAGAGCGAGGGTAACATAGGGGTCTTTGAATTCTTTAGCCCATCGTTTAACAAACCCTAACATAGAATTGGCCTTTTTCACGATTAAATTGAGTTTTCAACTTTCTTACAAACTAGAAGAGTTTTAAGTTAGATAGAATAGTAAGATATGAACGAGTCCACTGGCTTACAAGATCTCCCGACCTTACTATATTGGATTTTTTTTTTTTTTTGATTTGCATAAGCGTATTCTTGAAGAGTCATCAAAAGTGAGGCAGTAGTTAACTTCAATGATCATTTGCAGTGAAATCCGAAAACGGGCTCAAGCATGCATATAAAACCAAAGAGGACACTGAATATACCTTTTATAACTTTTTTAGTATACAAAAAAAAAATAACAGTTTATGTTTCTGAGATCTCAATGATCAAGCTCCATTAGCTTCACTGAGCAGGAGAAGAAACCCGAACAAAATTTCTCTGCTAGAAATCAAATCTAATTTCCTTCTCTTTTTTAATAAATTAATCAACTGCGACAAAAAATAATTAAGTAAGCGAGTCCAAAAAAATAGCTGTCTCGGCTTTTTGACAGCAAAAGTGAGGAATCTCACTTAAGAATTAAATTCAGATTTCTGAGATCTCAAAGATCTTGAAAAATCTGAACTAAAAAAAATTAAATTTGATGGCACAACAGCTCATGAAGAACTAGGGCCTAGTGACTTACAACTCCCAACCATTCCTGTGTGCGTGTCTGCAGGAATGGAGGGGACCTACAGTTTATTGCCGATTCCGAACGGCTAACGAGCGGCACTTTTCTGTGACAGGAGATACTCTTGGAGGATTTGTCAATTCCTCGCAAGAGGCAGTAGCCGTTTTTTCTTTTTTAAATAAATAGGTGGTAAGGCTGGGGATCGAACCTTAGACCTCCGACATGACAGTCCATCGCACTAACCATCACGCCACGGCTACTACGAAAAATCTGAACTGGCTAAATATAAAACCAAATAAAATAATTTAATCAAAACCTGTGAAGTTAAAAACTTGTTTTCTTATTTCTACCTGAAGTAGGTTTTCCTAGCTAGCAAAAACTATGGGTTTTTCTGCGCAAGAAAAACAAACAATATGTTTATAAATTATAAGGCATTTTTTTTAAATAGAAGTTTACAGAAAGTCGCAAATTCGCAGGGGCAAAAAAATGCAACAGATATCGATTTTATTTGTTAACGCTTTTTTCGTTAACATGGGTCAGGTTACACCAAAGCAAGCCGTTTCCCTCGATAACTGATGTCCTTATTAGAGATAGACCCTTACTGGCTGAACAGAATAGAATGACGGAACTGAAGCCGCAGACGGAACTGGAAGAGCTGTCAAAAAGTGTCGTACGTTATTTTTTTTACATGGCCACAATGGAGATGTACAGCTTTGAAAGTATTTTGAAGAAAAACAAAAGAATATTCTTGTGTACAAGCTCAGAATTCACATTTTTTGTTTCCACTAATTTTCCTTTTAATAAATAATTTTTTTCTCGATACAAATAACCACAATATTTTTTTCCGACCCAAAAAGTTGTTTTTTTCTTCATACAAATTGAAACGTCAAAAGTGCCGTACGTGAAAAGTTAAAAGTTGGTGAACTCTTCCGTCTGCGTCTGCAGTTCCGTATGCGTCAACGTTCCGTTGTGTTCGCAACATTGAATTTGCGTGTATTCAATATTTTGACAGCTATTCCAGCTCCGGCTCCGTCTCCGTCTGCGTCACCATTCTGTTCAGCCAGTTAAGCCCAAAACAGATGTGCAGCTTTTTCCCATGCAGCGAAATTAGAAATAGAGATATCGTGCAGCAAAGGCTGCATGCAGAGCCTAGAATATGTCAGCTCTCATAAGAACCTGTGTACATTTATTTTCGCTGCATTGGAAAAAGCTGCACATCTGTTTTGGGCATTAGATTGAATTTTTGCTTAGAATATGCTCATGAATCATTTCACAAAGTATTATTAATTAATGTTTTTTTTAATGTACTCTGTATTATATTTGTTTTTTGATTATTGGTCGGAGATTCAGAAGAAAAAGAACCTGATGATCAGGTTTACTGATCTATAAATTATATATATGTATTTACGTTCATCACTGACTCAATGACATTGTTACATGCGTCACAATTTTAATTTGAAATTTATCAAGAAATCGGATAAATTGCGTCGAAACTACCTGTTTGGTTCATTGTCATTGGAGAACGTCCTATTATGCCTATTTTCAAAAGATGTACCTACTTCTCTAAAAAAAACTTCGGTGAAAACGCAAACTCTTCTTACACTAGTGGAGATAGTGTCTATTGCCAATAGGATTTAGTTCAACAGTTTGAGGCGTATTTAATAAAGTTCTCGGATCTTTTGGAAGATGTGCTTCTGGGACATGTTTATTTAAAATAAATCTTATTTAATGCCGTTTTTCAGACACTTTGTTGTAACCTCCATTTCATTAGATCCTGTTGAAAGTCAACATGTCCTTCTTCCATAAACAGGATGTTAGCTTCACTTTTATATTGCATTTCCACTATACCACTATCCCTCACTATAGTTTCTTCATGGAAATGGCCATTGCTGTCGTCAATTCTTTCCGACACTTCAACAGGAACAGAAACTTGTAAAGATCTTTGCCGATGTCGTTCTTTTACGCGTTTCAATATTATTTTATTTTCACAAACATCACAAATAAGTGCAGCTTAAGCCGGATCCACACATGTCTCGTGTGGTGTGTTGTGGAATGTTGTGCACTGAGTACACTAATCAAGCATGCTCTCTTACAAACTGACATTTTTTATTGTTTTGTTTTCAAGAGCATTGATTTCTCTTTCACGTACACTAAAAAAAATGTCTTCGCCATAGCGTGGCTCCACAACACATCACACGAGACGAATATGGATCTACGCATATAAAATTTATTGGAGCGATAGCGACACATGACTCCACAATGTTCGTTCATGTGCAGAAAACTAGTTAGCTGAGACAATCATCTCCGCTTATGAATTGAGTGAATATAAAACTTCCAAAATCTGAAATCTTATTTTGGATGAACTATGAATTTTCAAAAATTCCTTTAATGATGCATCTGTTTTGACATTGAAGATATGCTTATATCGCCATCATTTTTACTTGCGATTATATACATATGTATGTATGACCGAAAAAAACGGTACCTGCCATATATCGGGTTTTTCAATAAGAGCGCTACAAAAGTTTTTTTTTTTTAAATAAAACAAAAACGGTTTTGGATATCGATGAAATTCTTTATTCCTGTGAAAGTACGTTCGATGCCATATTATGTATGGAACTCGATTTCTTTTGCATGGCCACCACGGGCACGCTTGCAGAAGTCCAGACGCTGAACCCAATTTTCGACGGTTTTCAAGCAAAAATCGGCCGATACTGCTGCAATTTCACGTTCGATATTCGTACGAAGTTCATTAATCGTCGCTGGCTTGTTGGCATAGACCATAGACTTGACGTAGCCCCACAGGAAAAAGTCTAACGGCGTCAAATCGCACGACCGAGGCGGCCAAGCGACTGGACCATTTCGTGAGATAATACGTTCTCCAAACTTGGTTTCTAATAAATTGGTTGTGACATTCGCTGTGTGGCTTGTGGCGCCGTCCTGTTGGAACCACATGTCCTCCAAGTCCATATCATCCAATTGGGGCCAAAAATATTCGGTTATCATTGAACGGTAGCGATCCCCATTCACAGTAACGTGCCGGTCTTGATCATCACGGAAGAAGTACGGCCCAATGACGCCGCAGGCCCATAAACCACACCGAACCGTAATTTTTTCGGGATGCAATGATGACTCATGGAGTACGTGTGAATTGCTGCCTGAATACCGCATATTTTGTTTATTGACGAAGCCATAAATTGGACGTAGCGCTCTTAACGTTGAGGCCACTGACTCCAAATTTCGGTAGTAAATTTTAATAATTTCGACTCGTTGTTGGCTCGTATATCTTTCCATCATGAAATGGCAAACCTTACTGAAGAGAAATGTCAAAAGAGCGGCAAGAAATATGGCGTCGTTTGCTGTCCCTGTCGCTCTACTTTTGTAGCGTCCCTGTTGAAAAACCCTTTATTTTTTTTTTTTTTTTGCATTTTTGGAAAATCCTTGTTTTCTCAAAAATGGCTTCACAGATTTTTCTAAAAAAAAATTCAATAAATAAATGTAAATAAATGTAAATAAAATTTCTAAAAAATGGTTTTAAATGGTACCTCCCATAGAACCATTTTGTTATTTTCGATTTTCTCGAATCTTTTAGTTACTTACTTTACTTAAGATGGCGCTCACAGCCCAGGATGGACTAAGGCCTCAACCAACAAGCCCCTCCAGCCAGCTCGGTCTCTAGCTACCTGCCTCCAGTTACGCACTCCAAGTTGGTTGAGGTCGTACTCCACTTGTGTGCGCCACCTAAGGTGGGGTCTTCCTCTGCTGCGCAGACCGTCAGGGGTAGATTCGAAGACACGTCGGGCTGGTGCGTCGGTGTCCATACGCTCCACATGTCCCAGCCATCTCAGCCGCTGAATTTTCAGCTTCTTGACCAGGTCGACGTCGCTGTAAAGCCCGTAAAGCTTGTTGTTAAGTCTTCTCCTCCATACTCCATCGATACATACTGGACCGAAGATCACCCGAAGAATCTTCCTTTCAAAGCACCCAAGCAGATTTTCATCCGTTTTTGACAGGGTCCATGCTTCTGCCCCATATAGCAGGACCGTGATGATTAGGGTCTTATATAAGGTCTCCTTGGTTCTCTGAGAGAGGACTTTATTACTCAAATGCCTTCTTAGCCCGAAGAAACAGCGATTGACAAGAGTAATTCTTCGTTTGATCTCTGCGCTGATGTCATTTTGTGATGTTATAGTGGAGCCCAGGTAGACAAAGTCCTTGACGACTTCGAAGTTGTATCTATCCATCGTGACGTTTTGCCCAAGTCGACGATGTTGAGATTCCTTTCTCGATGATAGCATATACTTCGTCTTGTCCTCATTAACAGCCAAACCCATTTTTTGTCGCCTCCGATTCAATACTTGCAAACGCGCCGGTAATAGCTCGCTTATGGGGAATCTTCTGAAAAATTAAAATAGTATTGTGTACCATTTTCAAAAAAACATTTTTTTTTGATTTTTAAAAAAAGTCAATTTTTTTTTTAAATAAATATTTCAAAAACGGCTAGGTTGATTTTTACGAATCTTGCTAATGAGCAGTTTTTTTAAAAGTATCTAGAATATTTTGAGCAAAACTTTTTCTTATAGGCAAAATTAACGGTAATTTCTATATAAATGTTAAAAACCCGTCACAGAAAATCTTAATTTTCTCGAAAACGACTCCTACGATTTTAAAAAAAATTGTTCTGAATACTTACTTATATTAGTACGGTCTACGATTTATCAAAAACAAAATTTACATTTAACCATTGTTAACAGTACCTCTCATAGAACCTTTATTATGGATTATCTCCTTATCTGTATAACCGATTTAAATTAAATTTTTTATACAAAAGCTTCTAAAAAGTTGACATCACACTGCTTATCAAAATTTTCAAAAAAAATAAATTTTGGATTTAAAAAAAAAATTGAATTTTTTATTTTTTTGAAAATTCGATATTTCAAAAACGGGTAGATGATTTTTTCGAAATTTAATTTTTGATTCATTATTTATAAATATATACTAAAAAATGGTGTACCAATTTTTTTCTTAAAAATGTTTACAAAATTTCATATATAAAATATTAATTTTAAAAAAACCGCTCCTACAATTTTGAATTTTTTTTCTCAAAACTAAGAGCAAAAACAAAAATCGAAAAGATGAGACCGAAAAAAACGATTACGTTTCGCGTGGGTACAACTATTTGACCTCTTGTCTGTTTTTTACTATTAATGAATTAAACGGAATAAGTGTGCAACGAGCCTTAATTATCCATCATTAATAAATTACTACAAAACTTTATAAAAAATTCTTTGTCTGAGTGACTTTATCAATCAACAATGCAACAGCAGTAATAATAATCATACATATACGTGTTTTAATTGTGATTCAGCACCCAAATAGGATATTATTGACCTTTACAAATAAATTTCATACTTTTATTTTAAATTACAAAAACAAACAAAAATAAATAAATTAAATTAAATTCCTGTAAAATCTATTTTCTCTGTTTTATTAATATCATTTTAAAATGCAAACAAATTTCAACAAAAACCGGATATTTATCATTCATTTCATCAATGCAATGTTTTTAAAAGGAGAAAGAAAAATATATTATAAAACATTTCATATGTTTTTATGTCCAGGGGAAAAATGGCACTTATGTATATACGCTGAATTGAATTTTATTTCAAATATTCAATGCTCTTTTCATTTTTAGTCAAACACTATAAACCAGATGCTTTAATGTATTCTTATTTTTGAGAAAATTGAAAACAAGTCTATGGACTTGTGCCATTCTTCCATGCAGGGCTTTGGACTTAAGTCGTTCTTTCGCAGCACGGAATTTCTTTTTATTATGGTTTTTCTTTTAGAATTACCATTTTTTTTTTTTTTTTTTTTGAATATTGCTCTTAATTATATTGTTGTGTTAATCATTTTTGACCATAACTTAATTAACTAACAAGATAAATTCACGCCTATAACTAATTAAATTCAAGATAAAAAAAATCTCTTTTTCTTGGTTTTTGCAACAACAGAAATGTCTGGCTTTCTTAATAGAATGTGGTAAAAATGACCTCAAAAACTGTTTTTTTTTTTTCTCATCATAAATCTAATGCGCTCGCGAAAATGCAAAATCTCTTGTAAGTGAGAGCCTTGTGAAGATAAATTTTTGGAAATGATGCTGGCCGTACACGAACGAGTCAGATAGCCCAAATTGCATGGAGTGTTTGCGATCGGCCAATGCATTTCGATTTTCAAAAAGTCATAATAGCCCAGGAAAATTAGACAAAAAAATGGCAGAACTACGAAAAAATTCCGAAAAAGCTGAAGTTTGGTGGAGATGTTTATTTTTGTACCTTAAACATTTTCCAAAAAGTACCCTAAATTTAGACCGGGGCTAAAATTTTTCCGGGGGGTGAAAGGGGTTGAATTTCAGTTTTTTGCTAATTTCTCAAAAACTGTCAGTGTTTTTAAAAAAATGTGCAGGCAAAAGTTGTAGCTTATGTAATTTTACATTAAAAATGTAATAACACTTTTTTTCGTACAATCAATAGGTTTTGAGAAAAACGTGCACAAACTTTTCTAGTGTACTGGATTTATTGAAATTTTTTTATTGAAGTTGCATGTTTTGACGGGCAAATATTTTTTTATCGTATGTGTTTGGGAACATCTCAACATTATAAAAAAAAATTTTCGGGGTGGTAGGGGCTAGGTAGAAGCGGCCATATTCAAACAGCTCGCCATTTTGTTTTCATTAAATAACTCGCCTGGATTTTTTTTGTAACAAAATGGCCAGTGAAAAAATTCAAGAGAATCAAAATACCTACAAAATGTGGTATTAACAATCTCTGGGACTTTTTTCATCTTTAAGTTATGGCTTGTCAAAGTTCGCCTATATGTAATAGGGTTCAATGGAATGTTTAGCTTTAAGACACCCCTCCTGTCTCTCCTGTGGCATTTACTCCACCATATTCTATGACAACTTTGTAGAGAAGGGGTTGGTGAATAACTTTGTGGAAGATCATTTCTTAAAATTGTAAAATTTTTCATCAACTTTTGCATTTTAAAAATCGAAAATCACATTGATGGCGGTTTCAAACACCCCCCTCGTCCGAAATTTATTACCCCTCCTCAAAAATTTGTGTTCAAAAATGTAGCCTGATATTTTGGCTTAATTTAACATTTAACATTTAACATCTCCACCAAAATTCAGCTTTGTCAGAATTTTTTCGTTGTGAAAGTCTAATTTTCCTGGGCTATAAAGCCACGACTCAAATTGATTGCGAGCAAATGGCAAATTGACGCTATTCCTGGGTCCTATTCCATAAACATTGACAATTGCGACAAGCGACAATTTTGTTATTTACAATTTGACAATTGTCAAAATCCGTTTCATAAACAATTAGACAATTTTGAAGAATTGTCGCAAAATTGTCAACTTTTCGGTTCATAAAAAAATTGTCATGTCAATGAATTGTAAAGTATTTTTCTACAATTGTCCAGAATTTTCTGACATATTTTTAGTGACAATTCTTTTATGAAACGTAATTGTCAGTATTAAACTGACAATTATTGTGACAGGAAACTAAGTTATGGTCAAGTGTTGACAACGAAAAGACAGAAGTTGAGCTTAAATGTTTAATAATGTTTTTTCAAATGTTTTTTTTTTTCAAGTGAAAGTGATGCCGATTCTCAGTTTTGTTCCATTTTTCATCGTTTTTCGACGTCAGCACTGCAAAAAGTTATGTAGGCCATGACAAACTTCAAGATCAGACAATGCCAAAATTGTCACGACAAATGTGTCAAAATATGACAGTGACAAAATTGTCATGACAAATTTGTCATTGCATTTTTCTGACACCTGTCAATATTTTATGAAATACAAATTTGTCAGACAAGTGTGATTAATTTGTAGAATTGTCACCTGTCAATTTTTATGAAATAGGGCCCTGCTTTGATATCAGCGAGGGATACATAGCTCTTCACCGATATCACCCACAAATCATATCATGACAACGACGTAGTAAAAAGGCACAATCTAAATTTGGTAACGGTATAGTTAACACCTTAAACGAATGTGTAGTATGCGGTGAACTTCATTTGCAGGTTTTTATAAATTTTAACAGGTACAAAAATTGTCTTTTGAATTTTGAAAACATGCTAAAACTAGCACAAAAGGCAGAAAAATTTTACAATCTACTAATTCTAAGTTAATGAAGGTTCAACTTTACAATTTTTGTTCTTTTTTCGTTTCAGTGTGCTTTGAAGTTATCTTAGGACAAAAATACTTACAAGGAAACAGTTAAAAATGAGTTTGTGGACAAGGATATGTAGTGCCCAAGAACCGCAGGCGTATATGATGAAAGTGCATTACGATTTAAAGGGCATGTATGAAATTCGTGTCCTTTTTGCTGCATTTATTGAAGACCGATTGATGTGAGTGTTGTTGAATAATTATATTGTTTGAAAAAAAGTTTTTAATTTATCTAATTAAATGCTCATTTTTTATTCATGTCGATTATGCAATCCGCAATATTGGATCCGCAGTCATTCGCAGTATATTGTTCTCTTTTCTTTCCACGCTAAAACAATGAAGAGAAAAGAAAGCACAACACTGTGAATTACTGTGGTTCCAAAATAAAAGACAAGTGATGATGTTTTGCTTTTATTTTCTATTACAGAAAGGATGAAAAGATTCCCAGCGAGCAAACAGCCATCCGTTTTTATAATGATCTTAAAGATCACATTATAGATTCAGCACGTACAGTTCCCATTGAATTTCAGTATGGGGACATTATAAACAAAATGGCTCAAATTTCGCCGGTTGAGTTCTATTCTCATCTTCGCGAAGGCTTAGCCAAAGAAATGGATATAATTAGAAATGCTTCAGTTCCCAGTCATAGTTTTGCGCCTATGGGAGGAATGGACCAACTTGAAGAGCTTTACAATCGCATTCAAGAACTTGTCAAGAATATAGACTTAATTAAGCCGAATATTCAAAAGACCTGCACTGAATTCGAACAGATTTTAACTATCTGCAGCACAATGAATCCCCAACCCCCAGAAATGAAAAGTAATTTAGAACAACGTTATACGGCTATTTATTATCAGAGAAATAATGTGGTAATGCAATTGAAAGATATTATGACTGAATATGAAATTCTGCACAAATCTGTCATTGATGTGGAATTGAAGAACTGGCAGAGGCAACAAGCCCTGGCCGGTAATGGTGCGCCTCTGAACGATAACCTAAATCAAATACAGAGTTGTATTGAATTATTGCTCGAGATTATTTGCAAGCTGGCCCAATTGGTGGAAATGACACGAAAAAGCACAAATGTTGATAATGGGCTTGATGAATTGCAGCAACGCATCAGGATGCAACAGGAATATTTGATATTATCCGCATTTATTGTTGAGAAACAACCGCCTCAAGTTATGAAAACTAACACCAGGTATAATTTGGTTATTCCTCTTTTGTTGCCTTGTGTTTGATAACTTTTTTTTTTTTACTTCTAGATTTGCAGCGGCTGTAAGGTGGTTGGTGGGTCCTCAATTAGGAATCAATATGAATAGTCCAAATATTGAATGCATAATTCTGTCAGGTATGTAAACCTAAAAGCAAATAATGAAACGTTTCCGTCAGAAAAATAAAAGTGCCGATATCTCAGCTTAAATGACTTTCATGTTTAACTGCATGTTAAAGAATTCCGAGTAAAACCGTTTTTGTAATTGCAAATTACAGTACTCTTGCGCTATTGTTAGTACAAAACAGCGGCAAAATTTTGGTTTACTAAAAAGAACTAGTGAAGAATTGCAGAAATTTTTTTTTAAGTGCCAGTTGTACAATCGTAGGTGAAATGGTGATCCGTGGTTTAGGATTTTGAATTCACTGATTTCGGCGGATTAACTGAGGTTTAGCGATGGTTCAATCTAGGTAAGGTAATTGGCTATTATTACATTCCTAGTAATTTTATGCCTTGACTAGATAGATTGTATTGAAGGTTTGAATGAGTGACCAACAACTTGAGTGAGCTACGACCAAGTTGTCTATTTCACAGTCTTCAGGCCGATCATCAGACTCCTTTAGTGGTGCTTAGTCTATGTACATATTATGTTCAATTTTATTTGAAAAACTTTTTGATTAACTGATGTGATTTGAACAAGCGTCTCCGGGCCAAGTGCACTACGCACTGCGCTACCAAAGGTCACGTGATCATGTCGATCGAGTGTAGGTTTTATTGTTTGACATTGTTTGTTGTTGTTCATTCTTGATCTTTCTTTTTTCTCCATACTCTTTTCATAAGCCAACGATTCGTTGAACATATAAGTAGGGAGATTGTATGAAAGATTTGACGCTGGTCAAGAATTAATTGAAAGGGTTTTTTTTTGTGATAACACACGCGTAGTGTGTGGTGCTTTCGCACCATCATATTAATATTGAAGGTTTGAATGAGAGATAGATTATATTTACGAGATTTAACATAATTATTATTGAAGGTGTAAGATTCGTCCCACATTTTTAACCAAAGTGACATAAGAAACCACAATTTATTCTACTTCCATTTAATCCATTTAAATTAACTGATTGAGGTTAACAAAACGAGAAGTGAAAACTAAGTAAATAAACAAAACTTGTATTGAACTTGTATTATGTTACAAAATTCATATAAACAATTCTAAAAAAAAAATTGAAAAAAAAGTGGTTCAAACGTATAATGCACATATAAAATAAATAAATAAATTTGCTCCTGAAGAACTAGGGCCTAGTGACTTACAACTCTACAACTGCGTGTCTGCAGGAATGGAGGGGACCTACAGTTTATTGCCGAGTCCGAACGGCTAATGTAAGCGGCACTTTTCTATGAAAAGAGTTACTCTTGGAGGATTTGTCAATTCCTCGCAAGAGGCAGTAGCCATTTTTTGACATGATTACATGTCTTTCTCGGACGGTTGGGTGTGATGTAGCGAAAAGAGGACCGTCACGAAAATATGTGCCGCTCGCGCCCTACTGCTGTAGTGACTGTTTGCACTACAGACATCCTACATATACCAATCGATAGATAAAGATTGCGCAAAGATTATAGAGGAATTGTTTTATAGCTATCGCCCCATAGTTTCAGGTGATGAGTCATCGCGTTTGGGGTAAATTGCAGCAAAATTAGGAGTACTCAAATTAATTTGAGCTCAATTTCTTCGGATATATAAGTGCCACTGACGTCATTGATATCTCATTCAAAAGGGTTTGATAAAGGGCGTCCCTTCTAGTCCAGTCAACGAAGGAAAAATAAATGAAATAAATCGTGTAGTCTAGGTTATTTTTTTAAGTGGTAGGGGTGACCCTCAGGTCCAACATACCAAAAGTCCCCAGCCCAGGGCCGCGAGCTTAAGCCTGGAGAGGGGGTTAAAGGTCCCCTTTTTTAGTTTTTCGCGAATATTTCGAAAACCAAGGGCTTAACTGAAAAAGTCTGGACCAAGGAATTAAAGTAAATTAAATTTCCTACAAAAAATGTTATATTTATATTTTCGCTTGGAGCAACACTAAGGAAGATGCGGGGTGGAGAAATGTCAAGAAATCTAAAAAATCGGTCATTAGCCTACAAAATTTAGTGTTTCTAGATCAATTGTATCTAGAAATAACAGAAAAAATAAGTATATGTATTCAAAATTATTCCATTGATGATTTGGAAGGGAGTTTATGGGGTTAAAAAATGTGGCGAAGGTTAGAATTTCCTAATTTAATTTATTTGCTACAGTGTTTGCATTCACTATGAAAAATACTGTTTCTTTAAAGGTAAAAAGTATAATGGATTTTTCCAAGTTACTGACCATGACTTTGTAAAATAATTTTCAGACATGTACTAAGAAAAAAATCGTTTAGGAAAGGGGGGTCTATGTCCCCTCGTTTATAAGGGAGGGACCATTTTCTAAAGCATTGACGTAAAGTGCATTAATAATTATTTAAAATCAATGGAAATACCTATAATACAACACTATAGGTTTTTGAAAATCCAAGGAACTATTCTTTTATTTTGTTGCTACAACAAGTTTTTTTTATTAAAAGGTTATAAAAAAATTGAACTTAAATTTAAAGTTTGAAAAAAAAAATTTATAATGATTTTATTTTCAAAATTTTTTGTAGCTAAGTGTTAAATTTTAGTTCAGTATTTATGGCCGTTGTTAATTCTTAATCGAACGCTAAAAACTAGATTGCTGTAGGTCTTTCAGTTTTTGAAAAAATCAAAAATTATGGAAACTACTACTTTTTTAGAAAATTATTTCTCTTGTAAAACCGTCACTTTGCCAACGAAGGAAAAATCTTGTAGTCTGGATTATTTTTTCATAAGTTAGGGGCGATGCTCAGGTATAATATACTGAAAGTCCCCAGTCCAGAGCCGCGAGCTTTAGACAGGAGGGGGGTAAAGGTTCTTTAGAAAAAATTTCTAAGAAAGTAGTAGTGTTCATAATTTTTGTTTTTCTCAAAAACTGAAAGACCTACAGCTATCTAATTTTTAGCGTTCGACTAAGAATTAACAACGGCCATAAATACTGAACTAAAATTTAGCACTTAGCTACAAAAAATTTTGAAAATAAAATCATTATAAATTTTTTTTTTCAAAACTTTAAATTTAAGTTAAATTTTTTTATAACCTGTTTAATAAGAAAAACTTGTTTTAGCAACAAAATAAAAGAATAGGTCCTTGGATTTTCAAAAACCTATAGTGTTGTATTATAGGTACTTCCATTGATTTTAAATAATTATTAATGCACTTTACGTCAATGCTTTAGAAAATGGTCCCTCCCTTATAAACGAGGGGACATAGACCCCCTTTCCTAAACGATTTTTTTCTTAGTACATGTCTGAAAATTATTTTACAAAGTCATGGTCAGTAACTTGGAAAAATCCATTATACTTTTTACCTTTAAAGAAACAGTTTTTTTCATAGTGAATGCAAACACTGTAGCAAATAAATTAAATTAAAAAATTCTAACCTTCGCCACCTGTTTTAACCCCATAAACTCCCTTCCAGATCATCAATGGAATAATTTTGAATACATATACTTATTTTTTCTGTTATTTCTAGATAAAATTGATCTAGAAACACTAAATTTTGTAGGCTAATGACCGATTTTTTAGATTTCTTGACATTTCTCCACCCCGCATCTTCCTTAGTGTTGCTCCAACAGAAAATATAAATAACACATTTTTTGTAGGAAATTTAATTTACTTTAATTCCCTGGTCCAGACTTTTTCAATTAAGCCCTTGGTTTTCGAAATATTCGCGAAAAACTAAAAAAGGGGACCTTTAACCCCCTCTCCAGGCTTAAGCTCGCGGCCCTGGGCTGGGGACTTTTGGTATGTTGGACCTGAGGGTCACCCCTACCACTTAAAAAAATAACCTAGACTACACGATTTATTTCATTTATTTTATGATTTTAGGTCTTCGTTGACTGGACTATTCCGCGTATTTCACATATCATTAATTCACGTTATAGCACATAAGATATGTAATCTACATATGTTCGGTAGGTGCCACAAGGGCGATCTACCAAGGGTATATTTTTTTAAATTATTAGGTGGCGGGGCTGGGGATCGGATCTAGACCTCCGGCATGACAGTCCATCGCACTAACCATCATGCCACGGCTACGACTATATAGTATTGTATTTATTTTTCAATTGATTAAATAGAAATTTAATTAAACCAAAATTAACAAAAAAATTTACATATAGGTTATTGAAACTTTTTGTATGTCTATGTTTGTACTAGGTTTCATTGTTTTCTTTTGTTTTTTTTTTTTAATAGTCGATTCTCATGCGTCATTTGGTTCGCTAACTTTCAAGAATCATGTGTTATTTTTATTTATTTAATTTTTTTTTGTTTAAAATAAATAGGGCCAGTCTTTAATCTGGCAAATTGAATATGTATTTTCAAACTAAATTTTTTCTTAAACACAATACGCCTAAACTATGAAAAAAGATTAATAAATTCTTATGATTGAATATTTATTTGAATATTCATTTTGCGCTTAAGTTGGGGTTTTTTTACGTTTTTTTTTTCGGGAACGGGTCGTTATTCTACATTCGGAAATTCGAAATTCTGTGTAACATAATTCAGTAAATTGGAAATTTTGGAAATTCTTACATATGTTTGTACATACATACATAATCACCCCTGTTCTGATTTTCGCTTCAGTAAAAAGTGCTTTCGTTTTTGGTTGGCGAATTTAAATTCGTAAAGCTAAAAATGTAAGATATTTTTAAAACATATATCTTTAAAAAATAATTTTTTAGAACGAAGTTCTTTAGCTCAGGGTTGGGGGGTAAATCCAAATCCAGATCTTTTTCGACCCATGGTGGCGTAATGGGATAGTTGGTTGCTTCTTAACTGAAGGGTTCGGCGTTCGAATCCTGCTGGTGACAATTTTTTTAAATATATTTTTTTTCTATTCCGTCACATGAACAATGTGCATTGAAAACATATTAAAATTTCGTCGAACATATCATAATCCAACTGAGAATCCTATAGGATTTTGAACAGGGGATATGCAAATGAAAAAATTTCATTCTGTACATCTAAGATTCGAACCCGCGACCTTCTGGTTAATAGCCGCCTGTGCTTCCGCTAGGCTAAATCGAAATATAGATATACAGGGTGATCGGTATAAGATGCACCAAACTGCTGAAGCTATACTAGTCTAGTTTTTGAGAAAATTGAAAATAACAAAAGTAAGTTTTCCCTTAAATTCGACTTCCATCCGTTATTTTGTTGTTCAAAAGATCCTATTTCTACAAAATCTGTAGTAAAGTAGATTTCGTTATTTTCAATTGTCTCAAAAACTAAAAAGCATCCGGTTTTCTGTTTTTATTGAAAATTGAGCATTGAATTTTGAAAACAAAAATTATACCTAATTACATAAAATTTTTAAAAAAATTAGTTTGAAACTTTTTGTTTCATTTTTATTTTTTCAAAATTTCGAGTTTGTAAATTAATTTTTTTCAAAAACTATTTAATAACGCAACTTAATTTAAAATGAAAATAAAAGAAGAGATTTCTGGCTTTCCAAAAAGGTATAGCATGACATTTTAAATTGTACCGTTGTTTTTAAATATTTTGTTTTCTGTTTTAAGTCAATTTTTTAGAAAATTGCCCCTACTGCCTAAACGGGGGGAAATAGACCCCCCTCCCATACGATTTTTTTCTTGTCTTAACCCAACCTACTCGCTCCAGCAGTTTGGTGCATCTTATACCGATTACCCTGTATATGTTAACGGTTGACTTCATTCCTTCAGTGTTTGTCAGCAAGTGCATTATTTATTTTTAAGAACAAAGTTCTTTAAAAAAATTTAAAAACATATAAAGCATTCAGTCTTATTGAGTGTTTCACTCGAATAATATTTCACCTTAAAATTTTTTTCGCCCGGGATTTTAAAAGATTTTGTGAGTTTCGACCTTACGAAACGTACGTTTCCCTCCTTATTGCTCTCTCGTTCGCCTACTAAATATGTGTAAAAATTTAAGCCGTCAATGGCATTATATTCTTCCCGAAATAAATTTTAACAGTAAGAAAAATTCTCGGAACATGTAATATTTTTCGGGTGAAACTCACAATAGACGAAAAAAATTTCTGGGGGGAATGTTGTTCTGGTGAAACTCACCATAAGGCAAATTATGTATGTATAATTAATATTTGCTAATCGTTTTTCGAAAGTCAAAACGAGAGCAAATTGCGTTTTAAAATGAACTCTGATAAAAAAAAATTGGTATATCGGATCACGCTGAAATTTTGCATACGGCTTTGATTCTGATGATGGTCATAATAACGATTGTTCAATATTGTGATAGGCCAATACCCCCAGGTGGTGGCTGACACGCATGTATGTACATATATGGGAACTTCGTTCTTACCGGGGGTGCTCAGGACTTGGCAACAGGTTCTATCAAGCCGAATTCGTTCGAAATTCAGAACACTCTTTTTTTAAACCCGTACGAAAATCAATTTCGTTAACTAATTCAATTTGGAACAAAATTCCTAACTGGGGTGAATAGTACCACAGATAGTAGAGTTACATAGATATGGCATCCGATACAAACAAAAATTATAACTTTTTCAATGTTTTTTTTTGCTTGTAATCCCTTTTTCTTTTTCCTATAAAATCGAATCGGTTGGCCAAAATACTTGTGTGCTATAGCTGGTGTTTTGGTTTTATGTGTATGTGTGTGTATCTATCTATATAACATCATAATATAGTACATAGGGCCAACAAATTTGATTAAAGTGGGACGTACGTCTACGTCCCAGTGATCATATATGTTTCTTCTGCATGCGATATCTATGGAACTATAATGTCTGTGATAGTACAGTATTTTTTGACTCTAAAATTTGAGTTGAGTACAACAAGAAAGTAAAGTATACTCACACAATCTCAGAGTTTTAACACTCATGTTAAAAAAGTGGGATAGAATTAAATACGAATGTCAAATTTGTGTGTTTAAAATGATTTACAAATTTCGCTTCTACACTTGTGTATCCAAATAGATAAATTTTACTATAACCTCAAATCCTTCACCCATTAGGAGATTAAATTTGTTATCTTTAAAATTTTGTTTACATTAACAAATTGTGTCATTGTCAAATTGTGTGAGATGGATTGTCAAATCGAGTGAGATGATGAATTGTGTGAGATGGATTGTCGAGTCGAATGAGATGAAAATTCATATTTTATTTCCACACTACTAAAAATGATTTTCCCAAATTTGACAGTGTTTATACTGTGATTGAATTATTCAACATAAAACATTCCCAGTGCTTTTAAGGCTCATTTGCTGAATTTAAACTTAAATATTTATGTTATGATATACTTTTTTAGTATTTTGTATTATCCCAATCCGTTTTTGTTTTTTTAGTTTTTTACTAGCTGGCCCGACCCGGCTTCGCACGGGTAGAAAATCGTAAGAAAATAGCATAATAAATTGATACATATACGATAGGTAGTTAATGGCAATAACTTCAAAGTCGAAATTTTATGTAATTTTTTGTAGACGGTGGGACGGGAGCAGGGATCCGGCTTTATGATAAATTTGCCTTATACTTTAAAAGTTTGCATGTATTGAGCTGTAAACAATTTCGGCTCCAAAAGACGTCATTCGAAGGCATGAGTTGTATTTCCTGATGTTCGATAGGAAATGTTTTGATTCGGCGGAATATCCGGCAAGCAAAGTTTTTAAGGGCTCTGGCGGTTCTTCAAGTTGAGGCAGTTTAATTTTTCAGGCGGCGCAACACATTCCTATCGTTTCTCCATTAAATTTCAAAACTTTGCAATGAGGACACAGTTCAGTCATAGTGCCGATGATAACATTCCGACTCAAACTTTAATCATCAGATGGGCTGATCTGGTGTTTCTCGTTGACGTCTTTCAGCCGCTCTCAGTCTTTCACTTCACGCTCATGCAGTTTGAAACGAAGCAGATCTGAAGCTGTAGAACACGATCGCCATGTTCGCAACCGTGCATCCTCTAATCTGGTTTTAGGACGCTCTTCTGCTTCTTCGGCACGTATTAAAGCCATTCTTGGGCATGTTCGCTCGTTCGCTGATGCCCGTTCTTCCTCAGTACTACCTGCCAACCCTCGCCGCATTGCATCCGCTATGCGAGTTTGACTATGTTTGATCTTTTGGGAGTCATTACCTATTTAAGACTCAGACAGATCTATTGATAGATTAAAAAAAAAACAAATGAAAAACAGTACAAAAATAAAAAAAAAAAACTCACAAAATGACGAAAAAAACAAAGCACAATTTCAGCAGAATGTCGAAATATAAATAGATTGAAATCTATATGCAATATACTCTCTCTGGACACCTCTCATAACCGGACAAATTTTTCGGTCCTTCAGTGTCCGGTTTTGAGAGAGTACATACAGTATTTGAAAACAAAAAACTAAATGGTATTACAAAAACTACATTTTAACTTTGATACAAAAAAAGTTGTTTGGTGGTGCAAATTAAAAAAAAAAAAAAAAAAACTGACAAGGCCTCTACGCAAGGTCAAGCACGACGAACGTGACGGTTTGACTGAACTAATAGGATGGAACTCAGGTTGGGCTTCTTTTTTTACATGCCATGGTTTTTCTCCGAACAATATTTCTAAGTACATAAGAATTGAAGTATATGTATATCATTATAGAATTAAATTCAATTTTAACGGCAAGAGATTTTTTCTTTTTCCTATAAACTTAAATTTGCTTTTTTTTTCTTGCTTACAGAACAACAAGCACAACGTCATTGTAGCCAAAGGCAAATGAGCGAAGCCACACCCCACTCATCTGGAGAAATTTTGAATAATATTGGAACAATGGAATACCAACAACAGTCACGAGTATTTTCTGCAAGTTTTAGGTAAAAATTTAAATTTTATTTTAAGAGTAAATTTTAATAAAACAAAATATGCAACAGAAATATGCAATTGAAAAAAATTAAACGAGCCGAAAAAAAAGGAACTGAGAGCGTAATGGATGAAAAGTTTGCCCTGCTTTTTTATACTTCTGTCATAGTTAATGATTATCGTATTCGAGTGAGTGTTTAAGGTTTCCTTATTTTAAAAGTTGATATTGATTGATTTTTGTCAACCCTACAGGTATGGACTTTGTCACTTCCCGTTGTTGTTATTGTTCATGGAAATCAAGAACCACAGTCGTGGGCCACTATCACATGGGATAATGCATTCTCAGAAATTGTACGAGAACCTTTCCAAGTTCCCGACAGAGTTTCGTGGGCTAGATTAGCAGATGCACTGTATACAAAATATCTATCAACAACTGGGCGGGGACCAACAGAAGAAAATAAAAATTTTCTGTGTAAGATAAAAGTTTATTAAAATTTTTGTTGACAAAAATATATTTCTTACTCTTGTTTGCAGATGAAAAATTGTTCCGAAATGAATATGTGATGGATCAAAAAGACAACATTTCCTGGACACAATTTTGTAAGGAACCCTTGCCAGATCGTACTTTCACATTTTGGGATTGGTTCTTCTCTACCATGAAACTAACCAAGGATCAATTGATAGGACCATGGAAGGCTGATTTAATCGTTGGTTTCATAAATAAAAGAACCACCGAAGATATCCTTCGAAGGTGTAATGCCGGAACTTTCCTCTTGAGATTTTCAGACAGTGAATTAGGTTAGATATCAGTAGATTTCTTAAATTCGAGCTTATTTAACCGCATTGTTTCATTGATTTTATTACAAAACAAAAAGGCGGTATAACAGTAGCATTTGTTCGAGAAGATGGCAATGTTTATATGCTTGCACCTTGGACGGCTAAAGATCTTAATGTTCGTGGCTTAGCGGATCGTATACAAGACTTGGAAATGCTGAAATATGTGTATCCCCATAATAAGAACAAAGATGAAGCATTCGGTGAATTTTACTCCCGCACAGGTAACAAATTTATGAAACAAAACAATAAATTCATCACTCTTTGTCTGACCTTTATTGTATTTTCTGTTTTTTTTTTTTTTTCTTCGTTTTGTTGCATATTAACTATTCTTTCAGAAGAACAAGGAACTAGAGATGGCTATGTTCGAAATGTTATTGTAACGACTGTTCCCGAAATGAGACAACCCGCCGCAAACACAACGCCCAATCATGCACACTCACCAAGTTCACATGACATACACATGGTGACAGAGTAAGAAAACTTAAAATTAAACTTATTATAATTCACATATCGAAAAATCACAATAATCTTTATAAATTTGCTATAAACCACAACACTTACGCTTACAAAAATTTCAAAACGCTAACACTAGTAAAATTATTGCAACCATACCCTCATTTTTCACAACATTTAATCACAAAATTTCTTGTTTATTTTGCCACGTAAACTTAAAAAGTAGAATAAATTGGTTGTACAATTTTTAGGTCGTCAAGAATATTAAATGAACTTCAATCTTTAGCATAGATTTGAAAATCAGGCACGATTGCCTTTAAATTATCATTAACCAGTCGTTCTTTATTATATTTCTAACAATTTATATGTTTTTAATTTCTTTTAAAGTTTTTTATTAATCTTATTTCGAATTCCTTTTAATAAAAAAAAAATCGATTTGTTTAGAAGAAAAATTCGATTTTCTGGACAAATTCTTTGTATTGAAAGAAAAAAATCGATTCTGTTTTGAAAAAAAAAATCGAATTTTTTTTGGTAAAAGGAATTCGACATTAATTTGCTCGATATAATTTGAAAAAAAAACAAAAGCAATGAAGGCCTTCTGCCCACTATTAATTTTTAAAAATTTTTGGTTTGGCAGGTTTTCTTTCTTTCCAGACAGCAATTGTAGTTGATTTTAACATAAGAAGCTCATTAAGAGAGGTAATTTTATTGAGCTAGATTTTAAAAATTGACAATCGGCCAAGGTCGAGCTCTTTCAGTTTTCGTATTTAGTCAAATGTTTGTGATGTGCATAGTTTTTGTTGAAAAATTAGATAATTCATTCACGATATTTTGTTTCTAAATCAATTGAAGCTCCACATAAATTTCCTTCTAGCCGTCTTAAATAGTATTTGTCATACATCTAAACAAGTGAAGTGTTTCTTCAAATTGTCAACACGGTAGCGATTCATTAAAAAAAAACAGCTTCGTTGAGGTATAATATTCAAAGTGTAATTACTGTTACCGAATTGGACATAACTACAATATGCAAACACCTTACTTCATTATTGTTTTATTTTGTTTAACCTAAAACAAAAACAATAACCCTAAAGTAGCATTAAAACTAGAGGTCTCGATTTTGTATTTAATTCCACTTTAGTAGCAGTGGCATAATTGTTATTGGTTAGGGCGTAGGACTGTCATGCTGTAGGTATCGATTCCCAGCCTCTTGTATAAATAAATATGTTAGGACTGTAATAGATCTAAATAAGTACGATTACCTATGTATAAGAAAAATTTAAAAGCCATGCTTAGTTATAATCTGAAAATAAAAACATTTTTCACGGTTACTGCCTCTTCTGAGGAATGACTGAGAGTTGTAATTTACTAGACCCTGGGTCGAGAACAGGTAGAGAAGCTTTTGTCAAAACGATTGTCGTTCAATGATTGTTTTATGCGATCTGGGTGTATTTTTTTCTAACTAACCAGGGTGCCATGCATTCATAATAAAAGTATTTTCGGACCAAAATTTTGTCGTTAATTACAAATGAATTGAATTTTAAGACGCTTTTCTGATTTATTGCGAATTAGATAAAAATGTCGATGAAATTTTATCCTAGATTAAATTTCGACGTTCCCTTACTGTAAATTCGTGGATATGTCAATCCAAATCCGTTCCCGCACTCAAAATATTCGTAGTTTTTCACAGAAGAGTACAAAAAAAAGGCAAATTTTTTTTTAAGTTCAAAAATTTATTCATATTAGGTAAACGGTCGAAATATTCGATTCACATCGTGAATTATTAGGTGTGTGCCTTTACTTTGAAACTGTGTTTTTCTTAGCATTTTATTGCCATTTTACTTTTTTTATATGAACTTTGACAGAACGTTGGACTAAAATTCACACAAATTCACAGAAAATCACAGAGTTTCAAATTAAAGGACATAGGCTATTTATTCAAGTTGCTTCAATGATTGTTTTTCTTTTGAGTGCAAAACTTAACAGATAATTATTTTTGATACAATACAACACGGATATAAGAACTCAAAAAATTCAAAGAACTTCTATCTAACATCCGAGTATATAAACAACGGTTACAAAAAAAAATTGGTACAGTGCGGTTAAAATTGTTAGACGCACAATTTTTTCTCTCAATAAATTGTAGTTTTTTTCATGAACTACCAAACAATGCATTTATTTAAAAGATTATTAAATTTTCTGGTAAAAAAACATAAATTCAAACTTTTCAAATTTTATAGGATAAAGGCTTACAACTAAATCAGGATTTCTCGGGTTAGGGAAGAGACATCGGAGAGGTTAAAATAGAATTAAAAAAAAGAAACTCAGTGCTTTCAGAAACCGTTACAAATTATGTTGAAACAAATTACCTCACGGTTTAACGTTACCTCGAAAACAGCGAAAACCCGACTTTTTTATTTTCAAACGGGAATATCTCAAAAACGAGACGTGATAGAATATATCTGACTTCAGATTCAAATTCAGCACACCAAAAAGTATAGTTTGGTTTTTGTAACAAAAAAATAATTTAATTTTGTTGACCAGTGTAATCTAACGAAATCTTAGACCAAGTATTTTTAATTACGGCGATAAGCTCCTCACGGCTTCCATACTGCTTGTTCATAAATTTGACAGGTCAGCCATCGCCAAAGGTTTTCTATGATGTTTAGATCAGGTGATTATGGTGGCCAAGGAAACAATTCCACATTTTCACTGGCGAGAAATGCTTTTACATCGTGCGCGTTGTGGATCTTGTTGTAAGATCCAATGGATAGGTAAAAAAAATCGTTAAGTGTCACTCACTAATCTTGAATTTATATATTTTTTTTCCCCAGAGAATTTAATAACCTTTCAAATAAATGCATTGTTTATAATTCACGAAAAACACAAACAGAAAAACTACAACTTATTGAGGAAAAATGGTGCGTCTAACCATGTGATCCGCACTGTGTATGGGACAAAATATTAATATTTTGGATTCCATCACTTTTTGTACACAAACAAACATTATATTTTACTCATTTTAACAGGAGCAATTTAAAAAAAAAAGTTAAAAAAAAAATCTTACCTCTTACACGGAAATGTGATTACTCTGACGTATTCCCACCCTCTCTTCAATGACTTTTAGCAACGAAATAAAATGGTACAATAAATCTAATAATGCAGATTTATAGATGGAAATAAGTTTTGACAAAGGTCAATTTCTTATGTGCGTGTCTTTCTTCTATTGAAAATAATATTTGGCCATGAGCTAAAGTTCCTTAACCATGTTTTTCTTGTATACGTTCAATTTTGAAATAATATTGAAGGAAAAGTCAGGGTTTTTTAATTGCCTTTCTAAAAATTGAGTTTTTCTTATGTCGTTTTCCGTTGGTCACTCCTAGCACTCTTTTTTCACTCCATCCACACTCCCAACACTCCAAAAACCTTCCATTTGCTGTTCGGAGTGATGATTTAGGAGTGTTTTTTCACTCCGGATTTTATTAAGGAGTGCTAGGAGTGCACTCTGAAAACACACATACTTTTAAAAGTATGTGTTGGATTAATTGTCAAAATAGTAAATACTTGTTCTTGGGATGTTCTGGAATTAAAATTATTGAAGAATTCATTTTATTTTTAACTTCTACATAGATACACATATTACGGAAGAGAGTTTTTCATATTCCATTGGAATCAAAAAGGAGTGAAACACTCTGAAAATCCAATCGAAAACGACATTATATGTATGTATAAATGTATCTTATATGCGTAAAATACTATATTCTTAAGACTATTAACAAGGACAAGATAGGACATTTATCCATTTCTTACGTTTTAAGGCCTAAAAAAGGCGGTAAGTTCATTAAATATTGGTAAAAAAAACTATTTTTTACGAGTCAGCACTTTTTTTCTCCATACTTTTTGCAGTTTTTGCTAAAATTGAAAAAAAAAAAACAAACAATTTATTTCAAAAATTGAACTTTGATGACTCCTACTGGCAAGCCAGTGCGAGTTGCACAAAAAAACACTAACGCAATTTTAAAGAGCGTGAAATTCCCCGTAAGGTCCATCAAACCGATTCCCAATATGATAAAAGGTGTCTAAGCATTAGAAATTTGAGAAAAACAAAATTCTTTTTACGTGCATTTTAAATGGGAAAACTCCATATTTAAATTGTAAGTACTTAAAATTGGAATTAAGAGCTCAATCTTGGTGAGAATTTTTTTTTCTATGTAGATTAAAATTTTTCTTGTGTACCGAGAAAAAAAATTTTTTTTTGCGGAAATGAATCACCCTATTATATATCAGTCAACTTTTAATTCTTATTATAAATGTGTATAGGTCTTTGCGTTTGATAGAGAGCAGATAACGTTAATTTGCCAAATTTCATAACAACCGTATCAACTACAAGCAATCAATCAATGCTTGTGTGTACCACACACAATAATATATTTATAAGAATACTTCCGCAATTTGATCAAGTATTGCTTTAGTTCAAGTTCAAGTTCAAATTTATTTGCAGTTTAAGGGTTAAATTATTTATAATTGAATATTTAAATAGTTTAAGAGTTATAGAAACTTATTCTTCACTTTTAGTGGTAAAGGCTGGAACTATAATGTTATGTTAAAGAAAGATATCCACCAAACAAGTTCTTTATCCTTGTGGTAGCTAGCTAACATGTGTGTTAAAGAGCAAGACATTCAATTTTTATAATAAGGGATCTGTATTTTACAATAATAGCTTTCCTCTGTCAGAGAAAAAGCTCACGTTTTTTGACATATTCTGCGGTCTTAACCGAAAATGACGTATCCAACATTTTTTTCATTGATTTTTTGAGTTAAAACCAATTTTGAAATACTTGGAAAAGTTTTTATTTACAACTAAACTTGTATCTCGCTTTTTTAGCAGTAAAGCATTCCAAAAAATCTTTATTTAAAAACATCTTTAACTATTAAAAAAAAAGGAAAAACAAACTCCTGATCTAAAAAAAAATGTATATTCGTCATTTTTAGTTAACACGGCTGTATTTCCGTTTTAGACCGAGAGCCCACAGCAATTTTTGGGTGTGAATGATAGCAAAAATTCAATGATGCAATAAGATAAGTCTATACTTTTTATTTGCAAATATGCAAATCTTTCAAACTGTGGTTCGGGCGTTGCTGCATTGAAAATGCATTTTTTTTTTCTGAAAGCCCAGATAAAAGATATAGCACTTAAAAAATTATATTTAATAAAAGAGCTAAATATGAGGTTCTAAGACCTTTGAGGTGGAGCCTTCTGAATGCAAGACGCACTTATAAATTCATTTTTATAATGCTTCTTGCATACAGAAGGCCCACCAAGAGGTCTTGGATCCCCATATTCATGTCTATGGTATGCAGCTCTTTTATCAAATATAGTTTTTTTTTTATTGGTATACACTTTATCTGGGCTTTCAGAAAAAAATGCATTTTTAATGCAGGAACGCCCCAACCACAGCTTGCAAAATGTGCATAATTGCAAATATAAAGTAAAGACCTATATCTTATTGCATCATTGAATTTTTGCTATCATTCACACCCAAAAATTTCTGTGGGCTCCTCTTAGTCTATTTGAAAATCATAAAAAAACTTTTTTTTTTTTTTGTTGTTTTTGAGGTCACTTTTTTACACGATTACACGATGTAATTTGTTTCAACATATGTACATAATTTGTAACGTTTTCTGAAAATTCTAATTTTCTTCTTTAAATTTCTGTTAAAATCTCTTCCGTCCGGTTCCTACCCGAAATGAAGTTTCTCGTTCTTTGAACTTTAATATTTTCATAATTAACAAAAAAAAATACTTTCATTTAATTATGTAAATTCAATTATTATACAAAAACTCATCGAAATAATTGGTCAATAGCTTTTAAATCCAAACAAAAGCCAACATTTATCATTTACCTCTAATATCATCAAAATTATGCTAACGATTGCTAAAAGTATTATCCTATAAGAAAAACAATTTATTATCTGCCTAATCACGCCTTTATTTTCTCTATTTTCTTTCTTTAATTTACAGCTTCCAGAATAGCACCATAATGCATCTGTAATTTTCTTTAGTACAGTATTTTGGTTGCTTGAATAGTGATGATAAGCTATATCGCAGATCAAAAACAAAGAGCCAAAATTTAAAAAAATTTTTAATATCGGTTTTGTTTTTTTTTTTTTTTTTTTTTTTTTTTTTTGTTTTCAAAATAAAAAAGCTCACACACACTCATGTTAAAAAGAATAACCCACCATTGATCATTTTGAATTATTTATAAAATAACTTAGATAATTTGTATGTTGTTATTTTGTGGATTTTTTCCACAATATTGTCTAGATCAATGTTCATATATTTTAATCGTAAGACAAAACAAAACAAACAAAAAAACGAAACTATATGAATGTCTAAATGTTTGCATGTGCTTTATGTTTTGGTGCTCAAACATTTTTGTTTGTTATTTGTTGTTGGTGCTCAAATTTTTGTTGTTTTTGTTGTTGTTGGTTAGTTTAATTTTTAAATTAAAAATTTGTTTGCATGTTTAATTTATAATTTATTTTTTAGCATTTTTATTATATATTTTTTTATTTAAATTATTTTTCTTCTTAATGTTTTTAGAGAAAATATGTTATATCCACCAGTAAATACTATGGACGATATACTAAATCATTTCGCTCAAACCAATTATTCTGATGGGATTTAAATGATACACATTCTTAAAGAAAGTGGTAAAAAAATCGACGTCCAAATTCAAACGTCCAAAAATTGAATTTTAAGTTTAAAAAAAAGATTTAATACAATTTTACAACGATGTATAGTATTTACAAAAAAAAAATTATAATATACACCTATAGATTTGCATATAAGAAATGATATAGGTATATATGCTATTTTTAAACGAGTCAATTGTTAAATTATATTCGAGAGACAATGAAAAAATAAATAATAATAATTCTTAATTAAAAAAAAAAAAAAACATTAAACAACGTAAAACGACGAAGAAAGAGAAAAGCGAAAGGTTTTTTGATAATTGAACATAGTTTCAGTGGTGATATAAAATTTGTGAGAGATTAATTATAAAAAAAAAATTAAAAAAAAAAAAAACGACCAGGAAGAAGAAGAAACCAGCTGACAACAATTCTTATGTTGATGGAATCTGATTTACAAAAAATAAAAAAAAAAAAACAGGTTAGTATTTTTCTTTTAAAATAACTAAAATAAAACCATATTAAATAAATGTTAAGTGTAAGTTGGTGTATTTAACTAACTAACTACTTCTCTGTTGTTATTAATTTTTCTGTGCAAAAAAAAAAATAGAAGGTATAAAAACAATTATTGTCTCATATAAAATATGTAAACATAAAAAATATTTATACAAATATGTACATGTAAAATGTAAATACATAAATATTTAAATATCTTCAGAAAGTGAAAAACCGATTGCTATGGGACCTTTGGACCCTTTAAAATTGTTTCACTTTTTCTCCTTGATGGGGGTGGGTAGAATTATATGTAAATTTAATATTTTTTTTTTGTTATTTTTTTTTAAATCCTTGGATCAAATCTCGAGAGTAAAACTCAAAATTTTGTTTTATTACAAATCTTGGCCAATTGCGATGTAGTTCTTAATTTTAAATTAAATTTTCGGCTTCATGCAATTTGGCCCCAATGAAAAATAGCCTCAAACAAAAAAATGAAAAATAGCCCCAAATATTTATATGAAAAGCAATAACAACGAAAAATTGATTAAATTAATGCATTGGGGTCATTTTTCATTATTTTAGGGCCTGTTATCATTTTTCATTTTGGGGTTAAATTTCATTACGAAAAATGGCCCCACTTTTATCTGTTGTTGTTGCCTTACGTACATATGTATATATTTTCAGGGCAATTTTTCGATTTGGTTTTGAGTATTTCTTCCTTTTTTTGGGGCTTTCATTAAGTTTCGGGTCATTTTTCCATTTTGATATTGGGGTCATATTGGGGTCATTTATCATTATGAAAAAAGCCCCAATTTTGGGGCTATTTTTCATTTTTTGTTTGGGGCCATTTTTCATTGGGGCCAAATTTCATGTAGCCGAAATTTTCCTACAAAAAAATAACTTTTTCCCAGTCGTGAAAAATTCAATAAAATTAAATGCAATTACTTAAGCGACAAGGAGGAAGAAATTTGGTTCGAAGTGAATATAATTCAACGGACTTACCTAAACCAAATATAAAACAAAATTTATTTTCTTTATAAACCTTTCGAGGCAAGATTTATTGATGTTTCATTTCGATTTAGTTTAGTTTAGTTTAGTTTATTGACTTATAAAAATAATTGATTTGCATTTACATTTTGATTTTTTGACAAAAGTCTATTGGTTTGGCTGAAAGCCGTCTACCAGACTGACATAATTTGTGTAGTTACATTAATCTTGATTATTTTTTTAACATTTATAGTTTTAAGTTTTTCAGAAATTTTCATTTACGATACAGGTTCGATATCGTAAAGCTCTTACAGTGAAGTTATAAAGTAGGTCCCAACCAAATGCTCCATTTAAAATTGCTATTGTTTCCTCTAAACCGATTGTTTGTGCTCCAAAGTAATGTACTCGAATTTCTTTCAGAATTGGGCAAACAGCAACAAAGTGGAAAACATTTTCTCTTTCCTTAAGGTTACATAATGTATAGTAAATAGGCAGTTCAGGACGATGTGGTATGTAATTTAGGTTCAATAATTCTCCTCTTAACCGAAAAATTGTGCTTATTAAATCCGTATAATGATTACCTAAGAAGTAAATTTTTTCACTCAGGTAGTGGTTCAGTCTGCTATAGTCTGTTGTAAACAGTAAATTGACTCTACACTTTGCTGCCAGAATCTTCCATTCCTGAACACAACCTCCTTCAGTCGACAATAAATGTTTAAGGACAATTTTTGGTATTTTTGGTTCACTCATCATCATAACTTTTTTTTTGTAGTTAAAATGGATCTTAAGAGTATCTAAATACATAGGATGTATACCAGTTTCCAAATGTATCATATAATTAGGCGAACTGCTGGGTATTCTAAAAAATCTACGAGTGAAATAACGCAGAAACTTTTCTACTGCTTCGAAATGTCTGTATCCCCACGCTTGAGCTCCGTAGAGAAGTATGGCAGTTGCGGTTGCACGAAATATTTGTTGCCTTGAGATGTGAGAAATACTTTTTTTTTTGATGCAATTTCCCCATACAGAACAGACAGCTCGCTTTGCTTCAGATACACGAGTACTCGTATACACGATAGTAAACAACAAGATTATAGAAAAACGAGGACTTAAAAGCTGGAATATGGTTCCTATTAATTTAAAGTATTATGTAAAGTGATGAGTAGGTATTCGTTTTAATAACGCTGGATGATTCTTATACAAAACTAGCTGACCCGTGCTCGCCTTGCTTCGTATGCTTATGATTTTTTAATGTTATAACAAATGAGTAGGTATAATCAAGGCAGGGGAAATTACTCTCCAAGGCAGGGAAATTACTATCTGGTTGTCCCATCTCGTTGAAACTTTTTTTGAGTTAACAAACAGGAATTTGTGAAAATGTATGCAAATTCGCAATAATAAATTTTTTTTTTCATCTAATTTGAAATTTGTGTTTTTAACACAATATTTTTTGTGCCATGCCAATGCAATAGAGTCATGTCCTATTTGGTGCTGAGAGCCTCCTTGTCCTAAAAACTTTAGAGTTACAGCTAGTCTTAAGATGGCTGGAACTGCAGTTGATCGTAAAGGAACAGAAAGTTCACCTTGTATCGAATTAAGAACATATAAAAAAGTATTTTTCGACAGGTTTATGTTCTGTACAAAAATTAAATAATAAATAATAGTTACAGTGAAATGGTAGTAGCCGTGGCGTGATGGTTAGTGCGATGGACTGTCATGCCGGAGGTTTAAGGTTCGATCCCCAGCCTCGCCACCTATTTATTTAAAAAAAAAAAATGAAAAAACGGCTACTGCCTCTTGCGAGGAATTGACAAATCCTCCAAGAGTATCTCCTGTCACAGAAAAGTGCCGCTCGTTAGCCGTTCGGATTCGGCAATAAACTGTAGGTCCCCTCCATTCCTGCAGACACGCACACAGGAATGTTTGAGAGTTGTAAGTCACTAGGCCCTAGTTCTTCATGAGCTGTTGTGCCATCAAATTTATTTATTTTTTTACAGTGAAATGATTCATTCCCACCAATGAAATTTTACCTTTTATTACACATTTCCATAATATGTACTTGATTTGTCACTTATAATTTTCCGCTCAATTCGTTCTTCATTATTTTTTGCATCCATCCAAACCAAAGTGCAACCGAATCAATTTTCTTTTGTTCTTAATTTGACAGTATTTCAAAAGAAATAATTCGAAGCTCGAAAAAAATAATCCGTAACTGGGAATAGTATTAAGTACTATTTTTTTGCATTTCGAAAGTGTTACAGGGTACCAATTCAAAAGCGGAACGAAAAACATTATCGAATAGGAATGGCTTTTGGAACGAAATACAGAGTAGGGCCCCAGCCGTGGGAAAATTGATGATATTTAACGTCATATCATACATCATATTATATTGTTGGAAGGTTTTAAAGAACATTTTTTATGTACCATAAAAGAAACACAAAACCTCCTCTGTCATTGCCTACCGCATTTGCAATAAATCGTTTTTTATTCCAATTTTGTGTATGCAATTAATATAATATTGTAGGTGTTTGTTCAATTTTGTTTACCTACCTGGTACAGGTATTGAAAATGGTAAGATCGTTTCGCGTTGGCATTGAATAATCATTTTTTGGAGTCTTGATGATTTTGTATTTAATTTATTTTTATTTCTGTCATATTTTTTTATGTATTCAAATTATTGTTTTTTTTTTTTGTTAACACATTATAGTGTTAAATTTCAAATTTTGTAAATATTAGGTCGGCTATTGGGCAGATTTTACTAAACCTACTTTACAAATCCTTTCGCTGCTCATAAGAACATATTCTGTGAATTTCAACTGAATCGGTTCAACGGTGCGCGAGTCTATAGAATATGAACACACCAGCATTCATTTTTATATATAATACTGCGTTTTCATTAGAGCTGAAATGAGGTAATTTGGCAATTTTCAAAAAAAGTGTTTACATTTCAAATTTCCTAATTTTGTTTGACGATCCAGACTGCCAATCGCATGTTTTTGTTATTTTTTACATTGGATTCTGTCATTTTAAATAGATTCCACTTTGAATGGATTCCATTTGGGTGTGTTCATAAAAGTTTTACGTAATTTCATACCTAATTTTGTGCAAATTTGGTTGAAATTACCTCATTTGGAAATTTGAATTTGTATGGGAAATGAGGTGATTTTGAATTGAATTTGGAAATTTTCAAGGAAATTACCTCATTTGCTCTAATGAAAACGCAGTATAAGATGTATGTTTGAAGATATTCATTTAAAAAAAAATAATATTTCAGGTGTTTAATGCTCTGTTTCCTAGAAATACTACGTATTTACTTTGAAAACTTAAAATATACCACGTCTTTTTTTTTAAATTCTGAAATGCAAAATTTTTTTTTCTCAAAAACTCTATTGCTGTTTAAAAAAAAAGTCTAATTTTAAAGAGGCGCTAGAAGAAAGTTTTTTACATAGACACTGACAAGGGGTTAGCTAGGGTTACTTTCGAAATTTGCTGTAGAGAGACAAAAAAGAATTTTAAAAAAATCCTGAGATATTTGCAAAACAGGAGTACATTCAATGTTGAAAATTTTAATATTTCATACCATATTGTATGTTGGTTATAAAGTTTTTGTTTTTGATATAAAGTGGGTATTTTTGATGGTATATTAAAATTTGCCCTACAAGTTCCTACAAGCAAAGGCCTTACACCGAGTATTTTACAAGTTTTCCTCGTCTATATGTTCCTTACTAGAAACTTTTCAGGGCCTTGACTATAAACATGGCAAAAGCTTGCCATTTTTAAGGCCGGAGATAAGCCCTCGCCAGTGTTTTTGACACTTTCTCTACTTACAACACTGATAACTTCAATTTTTTGATTGATGTATTCTCCTTAACCAACAGACAAGGTCATAATCCGTCCAACCAACCAAGTTTGTCTGTTGAAGCAAAGTAAGAAAGGTTTTTTTTTTTTTATAAATGACAATCGAAGTAAATACGAAGACCATACTTTCAAAAGTTATAATATATTTTATTTAAAGTTAATTTTTTTTTCTTAAGACAAAGACTACCTACATACTAGCCCCACCAATTTATTATATAAAAATAAAAAAAATACAAATACACGTACAGAGTTGAGCCATTCATATAAGTAATGTGGTTGTGATGTTTTTCTTTTATTTTTTGTTTCAATAAATAAAAAGTGTTTCTGCAGTGTACCTATCTTTACATGTAGTTGTGTAGTTATAATATTCGATTGTTGAAATATCTTCAATAAAAAAAAAATATAACCAAAAACAAAAAGAAGTGATTTTTTTCTTCTCTATAGTTGCTAATAAACATTTGCAACTAAAAATGCGTAATTGCGTAACGATATTGTTAAAAATAAATACAGTTAAATATAAAAAAAGGATTGATGATTATCTAATAAAACTAACAAACCGAATTTATTTAAACAAAAAAAAATATATGTCAGTTGATTTGAAATTGACGTTGTCTGACTATTAGGAAGTAGTAACAAATTATATTTACATAAAATTTAAAATAATATTTATCTACATATACTAAATGTTTGTTGTTGTCGTTGTCCTGAACTTAAATGAAAAATGGTATTGTTTTTATAGTAAGTTTAATTATATTATACATCTATATAAAAAAAAAAAAAAAAACTAGATTGAATGCAAGCACTGATGAAAATAAATTTAAATGTTTAGAATTTGATGTAGAAAAACTATTGTTTTATTAAAAACAAAATTATTTTAAAATAATATTTATTTTTATATAAAATTTATAATTTCTTTTATTTTATTTTTTAAGTTATTAAATATATTTAAATAATAATCAATAAGATACATTTTATAAATCTTAATGAAAATTTAGATCCTTTCAACTATATCTATTTGTGTTTTATGTATGTATTATCCTATTTGATGTAATTTTCAAAGCAATTCGAATACCTTTTTAGTTCGAAATTTTATTTCTGTCCCGATATGTTAAAATAGGAACTAAAAATCTGTTCTTCATTTCCGGTCTTAATGAGAAAAATTCAGGATTTGCAAAAAAAAATCTTTAATATAAGCTCGGAAACATTTGAAATATCGGAATATGTTTTTGTACCACATACATATGTCATTAAGCGAAATGAACCGAATATTTTCGCTTCGAGTAGAATTAAGTTAAAACGACTACCGACTCAATTACATATATGTATGAACTTGTTGACACTAGGACAAAACCGGTTTTTTTTACACATCTTCATTGCGAGTTAGCAAAATATTACTTTACTGGAATCGGAGCTCACAATTGCTCCATCTAGCCTTGGTTTTGAAGGGTCATTTAGAGCGAACGGCCGCCAAAGCTCTGGCCCAAAAAGCTTTTGAATTGAACCCCAAGGGAAGGTGTAGTAGAAGAACACCGCGACTCAGATGGTGCACATAAGAAGAAGACCTCAACTAAATTGGCGTTCGAAACTGGAAACGGTTTCTAGGGAACTGGCTAGAAGAAGATTTTTGTTCCACTCCGGTCTGTAGGGTCCTTTAAAAGAAATAGAGCTGGTCACGAGATTTAGACCTTTCATAACTTTGTACGCCTCGTTTTGTTTTCGTAAAAATTGTAAGATTCCTTTGGGGTTGTTGCATAACATAAAAGATAGCGAACAACTGTCCTTTTGTGTTCACTTTCAAACGGAAATATTCCCAAAACGTAATCTTGATGAAATAGTTGTGAGCTCGGATTCAAATTAGGCCTATTAAAACCTGTTCTCTTTTCCACAGGATTATTCCATTGTCCCCTTTCACACGAAGATACTAATTGCTGGTGATTTTTTGACGATTTCTTTAAATCTCCTTAACAATCTCATGTACCTTTCACACGCAAGCAACAAAAACCCGGAGATTTTCTTTATTTTCCATTTAAACTACCTTGGTTGAACGCACACAAACGTAGTGTGAAGAGAAACGTCAAAAAAAATCTCCTGAATTTGTTGACCGGGGAGATTTCATTTCCCCCTCTTTCTTCCTGCCCTTCTCGCCTATGAACTAATTGTTGCCGGCAACTCAGTTGCCCTGTTTAAAAGGAGACATTCTTTCTTTTCCGAAAACTTATCCTTTAAAACATGACTGTTGTGTGATTTAATCTACTTTACAAACAGCTTTACATAATGACATGTCAAACCATCTAGAAAACAATAATGTTGGAAAATTCAATTTAACTTATTTTTAATATAAATCAACAGTTTTAAAACAACTAAGAATACCTACGCCCCATTGTGTTGATTTACTTAAGTAGATTATTTTTTATTTAATTTAAAACTTCTTAAAAATTTAGATATGTACCTACTTATGTATTTTATATTTTCAGCCATCATTTTCTTAGGAACAATTTGCTTGCTGCACGAATGGTAATACGACTTTTTTGTTTGGCCTTGATGTTTCGATATTTGAACATAATTTTATTTTGTACTTTCTCTTTTTTATATAAAATAAAATATATATATATATATTTTGCATGTAAGTTAATTAAAGTTATTCATGTTGAAAAACAAATCAAAACATTTAAATTGTTTATGTTTTAAACTTATTTTTATTACTTTACATTATATGTTTGTATTTGTATAATTACAAAAATCTACACGTTTTTTTATATTTTTTACACAAAACAAAAAATGTACTGTGTTTGTTTTTTTTAAGGGCTGTTATATTTTTGGAACATACCAACTGATTTTGTTATGAAAAATATATATGTAGGCCTTCATAAACGTTACTGCAATAATTATTTAAAAAAATAAATATCAATTTTATTTAATCAGGCTTCCATTCTGTTTAACAAAAAAAACGTATTATTTTAAATCAAAATTAAATAC
The DNA here is from genome assembly GCA_947049315.1 of Epistrophella euchroma. NCBI lineage: Eukaryota > Metazoa > Arthropoda > Insecta > Diptera > Syrphidae > Epistrophella > Epistrophella euchroma. Next base: position 76,869,392 of record OX346246.1, on the reverse strand, counting down.
TTAAATAAATAGCATTGATTTCTATTTTAAATTTAAGCTGAAGAGCTACAAAAGCTGCAATTTTTCTTTGAAATCTTAATAAGAGTTGAATTTAAATGAAGTAAAAAAGTTTAATAATTTTTAGTATTATTATAATTGCAATTTGTATTAAAATACATAAAGATAAAATTTATTAGTATTTTTTTTTTTTTTTATAATTTTCGTTATTTTTATTTTATTATTTTTTTATAATGTAAAATAAAATTAAGTAATGAAAAAAAAAAATGAATGTTTAGTTAATAGAGCATCAGGTTTACACAATAGATTAATAAGAAATAAATAAAAAAAGATAATGTTGCGTTTTTTTTTTTAACAAAACGTAGAATAATAAAAAAAAATATTTAACGAAAAATGTATGTCAATGTTACAACTTATAAATATTACATAAACAATTCTTGTCAATATGGCCAATAAACAAAAGTAAAACAAAATTATCAAAACTGAGTTTTTTTTGTTCAGTTTGTTTGTTGAGATTGAGGAAATGGGATTAAATAAGAATATTAAAACTCCCTTAAAATATAAGCTTAAACCGCTATGGAAAAACGGTAAAGTGGCTGTCAATACAAATGAATATAATACTAACTCCGACACAAAATAATAGCTTCGTTCATGTACTTTCTGCACTAAAATTCACAGTCTATCAAATATTGAGCAGTGGGGATGAAATTCTCTCAGAGAGAAGTAAAACTGCGAAATAGTACACGAACGCTTTGAACAAATAATTTTTACCGGTTTTTTAACGTCAAATTTTTGAAAACAAAAAAAAAATAAATATCGTCATCATTTCTTTGAAAAGATTTTCAAAATAAAATAAAAAAGTAAGAAAAAGTTAATTTATTACATTAAGGGCCATTTGCTGAAACGAAACTTAAATATTTAAGTTCAACATAAGAGCTTATGTGACAGTTTAGCTTGAAAAAAAGTGAAACATAAGCGTTTAAAGTTGAACATAAATATTTAAGTTTAGTTTGAGCAAATGGCCCTAAATCAAATAAAACAGAGGAGTATAAAAATAGAGATATGTTCTGGCAAATATCAAAGTGACTTTTGACTGAACTCATATTTCTGCCCGAAGAATTACTTTGGGCTAAAATTAGCAGAAAGGGGAAATAATTTACTCTCTCGAGAGCGCTCTCTTCTGCGGAAAACTACACATTTTTTGCGTAAACGAACGCAATTTGCGTTAAATTTGTAGAAATTCGTAAAAATTCGTAGATTTGGGGAGTACGCGAACGAACCTAATGCGGGAATTAAATGTCATAGCTGGGATGATTAAATTCAGTAATTTATTACGATTGCAATTAGATGTAATTTTTTTCAATTACAATAACATTTTAAATAAAATAAAAATTAAATAAAGCATAGGAATCTTTTCCAAAAGTATTGTTGCTTAACTTTTAAATACCCTGTCACTTCTTACGTTTTATTGTCTTTTTTTTTTTTTTTAACTTAACGCAGCTGTTGTTTTCTTCATTTTTGGCTGCTACTCAAAATCGAAACCAAACTGTTTAGTTGCATAGGCGTGCCTGGCCTTGCGCAACAAAAAGTTGCCTAGTGGGCGATGGGCCTAAGAGCTATTAAAATTTTTCTACCGATTATGTTTTGGCACCAATAATGTAGAAAATTGCTGCAAAAGTAAATCGATGGAATTCATCCATTTGTAGTCATGGTATTCAAAAAAGTAAAGTAAGTAAAAAAAAAAATACACTGAACGAAAAAATGCACATATTTTGAGTACCCTTTGAGATAGCTCTTTTTTATTTCCGGTTTCGGAGCAGTCATAAAGTGGGATATACGCCGTTTCAGGATTATCCATTCTTTACCGGACACCCTGTATAGCTGATCAAGTACTAAAACCTTTTAGATGTTATACTATGTCACATTTAGGGTTTAAGATATGTACTTAAAAATCGCAGAGTTTCAAAGGACTTTACAATCGAAATCAAACCTAAAGAAAAAAATTGATTAAATGTCTTCGTTTTTTTCTCGTCCTAAAAGAATGACGGTCGACTCAAACTTACTCAATGTCCTTTTGATTCAATACTTACTTTACTTAAAATCGTGTTAAGTAAATCAGGCTAAACATACATACATACTTTATAACTCAAGTTTTCCATAGTCAATCGCCTTGTGTGTAACAATGCAATGTTGACGTTGAGATACACTTACAATTTTAAAGTTGATAAAAACTGTGAACTGTGAAGCTTAAATTTTTAAAGTAAAAAGTATTGAACGTTTTCGAGAAAGATGTCACTTCAAATAAACCTAAACTGTATTATTGCTTTTGAAGATTCATTGTGGAGCAGAGGTAATTTTAACAGCAGTCGGCTATTCTTTTATCTTTGATGGGCTAAGAATATCAGTTATCATACTACTCCAACAATTGATGCCACACCTTTTTCAAATAACATCATTAAAAACTTTAACAATGAATAACGATCAAATCGATATAGAATGAGATAAGATAATATGGACTGAAAATCTGAATAGCCACTTCTATAGTTTAGTCTCTCACTAACCAAAACCATGGTTTCTTGTAGGTATTTCCTGTCCTTTCTTGGAATTCAAGTTATATTTTTATGGATATCAATAAGCCACAATGCGTACGCAGCGAGTGAATGTTCTGGTAAAAATTAAACGGAAAAATATCACTAAAGTGTTTTATAAAATCTTTTATTCCAAGAACGCAAAGTTATATTTTGCTACTGGGCAAGTTGGGCTGCTTATCGTCCTGGCAATGGGTATCATAATATTGGACACATCGTCCCCGAATATTGTACCCACCTTGTCTTTACTTTTGGCGGTTTGGATATCAAAGGAGAACTAACAAGTTTAAATCCCGAAGCTGACATAAAAAATGGTGAGTATTTATGAATTAAATAGTTTGTATGAATAGTTTAGGTGTATTATTTTTTTACAGGAGGTTTTCAAGACTTTGTTGCCTTGAAAAAACGAGACCCTTCTGGTTGCTTAAAAGTAATTTTAGCCATAGGTGGATGGGGAGAAGGATCAGAAAAATATTCCTTGGTAATTAAAATACATACATATATGTATATCTATTTCATTCAAAGAAGTATTTTATGATCTTGCCCGATAGATGGCAGAAACGTCGGCCCAGCGAGAAAAATTCGCCGACAGTGTTTTGCGTTGGCTTGTTTTTTATGGATTCGATGGAATCGACATTGACTGGGAATATCCAACACAGCGTGGAGGTCTGAAAACTGATCGTGAGAATTTTACCGAGCTTTTAAAAGTTTTGAAAAAGAAATTAGCTCCTAGGAATAGAACGTTGTCCGCTGCAGTATCTGGATCACTTGAAACTACCAAAGCTGCTTATGAGGCGAGCTTAATATGTAATGAACTCGATTTTGTATCCATTATGGGTTATGACTTCCATGAGAGCAATTTCACAAGTATTCATTCACCTTTAAAATCCGAGAGCACTGAGTTTCGTCCAACAATATCTTCGACTATAGAATTTTATAAACAAAATGGATGTCAAGCGAAGAAAATTCTATTGGGAGTTCCAGCATATGGTAGAACTTATGTTCTCAAAGATGCTCGTATCAATAAATTAGGAGCTCCTGTCACTGGAAAAGGAAAAGAAGGCGTATTTACGAGAGAAAAAGGATTTTTGGGCTACAACGAAATTTGTGAGATGTTAAAAAAGCAAAGGGGATGGAAGAGAGAATATTCCGAAAAGAATGCCTCCGTTTATGCGTTTAATGGCAAAATGTGGATGAGCTATGACGATGAAAGAACTGTCATGCAGAAGGCAGAATACGTTTTGAGCGAAAAACTCGGTGGAATGATGCTTTGGTCTATTGATACTGATGACTTCCGGGGCATTTGCTCGAATCAATTATATCCTTTGTTGAAAGCTATAAGTAAAGGATTGAAATGGGATTTTAAGGCGAGAAAATAATAGAAGTACGCACATATACATGTATGTATTTGTAAATAATTGTGGTTTTGTTATGAGAACGAGGAAAAATGTAAGATGGCTGTTTATTATAGACATCAGTATAAATAATTGATATCCCTTCGTAAGTATTTCTCTCCAATTGCTTAGGTATACTCGTCGGATCCCTGGATGTCTAACTAAAGGTAAGTACACTAGAGGTGCACTAAAATATTGAAATACTAGCTGACCCGACAGACGTTGTCCTGTCTTAGCTATGAATTCAAAGGAATGAGTAAGTAGGTACCTTCTTCTAGAGGATTTATTATCAGGTGAAGAAGGAAATAACCAAATGTTGTGACCCTAAAAAACTAAAATTTTGTTTGGGGGTTTTGTAACTATTACATGTGGATATAAGAAGAGAGGGAGGTGAAAGATTCCTTTTTATTATTATTTGCCTGGTCCCAGTTCACGTAAGACGATTCGATTGAACGATTATCGTTTTGGCTATAGCACTCTCTATCACATGTGAGGTGAAATATAGAGAGAGCAATCGTCAAAACGATGATCGTTCAATCGAATCGCCTTACGCGATCTGAGCCCTGTTTTTGGTTCCTATGTATATACATATAACATCACAGACCCTTTAAAATAAATAATACAAAATAAGCATTAGTGGAGTCACTGTGGCTTATATGTATATAGCATATATTAGTTAGACTTAAAATCTGTACATCAAAGCTTTACATTTTATATAATAACAGCCATATTATTCAGTCACTTAAATCCGGTTTTAAATTTACACCTGTATTTAAAGTAAGTCAAGCCCCGATGCCCAAACAAGATCATAATATTCACTCGTTATATCACTCGGTTTCAGCCTTTTCAAGTTTAATTCGATTAAATTTAAACAGACTTCCAGGGAGCAGTTAAAGTTAACTCCAAACTAAAGTAAACTCAAAATACAAAACACAGAAGCAAGAACGACAAAAAATTAAAAACATTTTTACAAATGTCAAATTATTTATATAACGTAGCATTTAAATGTCTTTTTAATTAAGTTTCAATAATTTTACATGCGTTTTAGTTATTTTTATTCCACTGAGTTTTTTTTTTTTTTTTTTAAGTGAATATTTTTGGCATAAGTTTAAATTGTCGGGTCTAAAAAATGCGGATTAAAGGACGAATTTAAAATTCATTTCAACCCGAGCTACACCTGAAGTCAATAATATGGCTGTAAGAGTTAAGTCAGAGTTTATTGTTTAAAAAAATTGAAATCGATTGCGAATTTTATCCCAGTAAAATATTACTTCCTTCGGCACATACTTTTTGTCTTTTAATCACTGACAAACAGATCAAATTCGTCGCACATTTTATTATATATTAAGCTTTTCTTATTACCAAAAATTACTATTAATATGAAGAACTACCCTAAATTCTACATCAACAGGATATATTTTTTTAAAAAGACTAATGAAATTATAAATATCCCTTCCTATGCAAATCGGTTGAAGTTCCGCCGAATTATGCACGTATAAACAAAAACCCAATTCAGAAAGTATGGTTTTCACTATTTACCGTCTTACCTTACCTGTTTCAATACAAAACGGATCCAACAAAAAGATCCCCATGTATAATTGATACAAAATAAATATTTAATTCAAAATACTTTTGTCGTGTTAAAATTGAAAAAAAAAAAAAAAAAACAGCAATAATTTGCGCACTCTTGGCCTTATTGTGAGAGTCTATTCGGAATAAAACAATGAATAGATACACATTTGAAATAATAAAAAGAAAAATATTAACGACAAGATTTTTTAATATAACAACAGCATAAATTTAGTCTATTTGAATAGAATCTCGCAATAAGCATCTGTATTAATGCATTACGTATCAATCGCCAATGTAGAAAGACCGTTCGAACAAAAAAAAAAAACAGTTCAGTTCGCGACTTTTCCGGCCTAATTTTCCAATTATTATCTCCATAGTGTGTTTGTCTGGTTTAAGTAGAAAATCCCCATCCAATTTGGATGATGTTTAGCCGAGTTATGCGCGTACGAAAAAAAAACTAACTAAGAAAGTTTGAAATTTCAAGATGTTTTTACGATTTTCTGATTTTGGCGTTCGAATTTTCTAATTTTTGGTCAAATTTTCAAATTTTTGGCTCCGTTGTGTGTTAATCTGGTTCAATACAAATACAACAAAAAAAATTCCCGACCAAATCGGATGATGTTTAGCCGTGTTATGCGCACAAATGCAACACAAAAAGGATTCGTTTTATATATATAGAATTGATCGAGATTTCAAAAAAGTGGGTCCCGCAGTTCCGTTTGCCTTTATGTCTGTCTGTACATTTATCACAGCCTAAATCACTGTAGCGATTTTTTTTCAAACTTGGAGCATATGATTCCCTAGTGGGTAATTCGAGATTTTTTTTAGCTCAAAAAATAACGGTATTTGCCATACAACCGTTTTGAAAAAGGTTTTTTTTATCTCGAACAACGCTCTAAAGATTTTGATTAAAATGTGTTATGTACAATGGTGGTATTGCCTATATTTTAGTAAAAAAAAAAATAACAAAAACTGTTATTAACGGTACCTTCCATATAAATCCGTTTTTTAAATTTTCGACTTATTCGTTAACTGCTCAACCGATTTTGAACAAAATTTTTATTCTGGACTCTGGAGGTACTTACGTGGGTAAATACGTATGTAGGTACACGTATAAGTGTTAGAATATCGAATACAACAATCTGGAAGTTTTTTTTTTCGAAGTTTAGTGCTGGATATGGGGAGTTGAAAATAGCGATTTTTCCAAATAATTTGCTTAATCTATTTATTGTAGTATGTTCATGACTCTTTATATTCGGCCCTATCGGTAACCGTCGGAGCAGAATTCTCTCCGATTTCCTACGAATCGGAGACATTTTGCTTCGAGGTAGTTCTCCGACCAGCAAAATGTCTCCGATTCGTAGGAAATCGGAGAGAGTTCCGCTCCGACGGTTACCTCGATGGGGCCGATTAAAAGAATCTAACTATTGCAAAAGCAGCCAACTTTATATCATTTTTCGTTTAGAAAAATCCACGCATTTGAAATTTTTAATTGTAAGAACCTGAAAATTGACTTGAAACGTGGCAACTCTATGCCTTGATCACTTTACGTTAGACAACCCTTGCGCAAAATGTTTGTTTAGACACTACTTATAAAACTGTATACTTCTTATACTCATCTGGTACCTCTATGAGGGTTGATCGTTCTATGGCGGGATCTTCTACCATTAGATGGCGTTCTTCATTATTACCCTTATTATGGTTGTCAATGATCAAATTGATCATTGATAAATATTGAAATTTTTTACCTTATAATCCGATTAACTAAAAGTTTGTTCAATAATTCTTGTATAATTGTTAATTTTCCTGTAATTCATAACGGTCCGCGTAATTCTCATTAATAAAATAAATTCTCAGAAGGGGTTTCAAGAATCGAATTTCTATATTCATCAATGATCAATTTGATCATTGACAACCGTAATAAGGCAGTATGAGATTAAAACATTTTAAGTATTTGTTTTATCGATTCAAAGAACGTGTTTCATGCTTTTTTTTATAGATGTATGTATGTAGATTACCCAAATTGTATGGGTAATCTACTTTTTGCAGTGGCATTATGAATATCTATTTAATAGAAATTTCTTACAATTTTTTTAAATTTTGCGAGTTTGGTGAACATTTTAAGTTTAGGTACCAAATAACAGCCAAACGTGCCACATTTTATTATTTCTCAATGACCATAATAATTTCAAGTAAAAAATAAATGAAAGAATTAAAAACAGAGATTTTTGTTTTTAAAATGGATATATGTATGTATGAGACACGATTTCAAATAAAACAACAAAATTGAAGAACAAAATTAAGATTTTTAATTTTTTTTCAGAACCTTAAAAAAAATAAATAAAACTAATATTGTCCCGTGGCCGAAACTCGGCCAGCAAAAACTGACACACTCTAGGAAGGAGAAAACCTTTTAAAACTTTCAATTTCGCAAACAATTTATTTGAAAATATTGAAGGAAAAAAACATTTTTTTAATACCTACGCACAGTGTTCAAAAGTACAAAAACAAAAATGACCCACAGTGTGTAAATGCGTGTCACAAGTATATTCTGCACATCTCCGCAGTTGTGGCTTTCCGAACATATAAGATTCATCGAAATCGGTCAAATACTTTTTGAGAAAATGGTACCACAAAATTTATTTAAGGCTATTTATATCTACATAGATGAATGCCGTCCCTTGAAACAGCCGATTCGTTTACAACAATCATTTAACGCATTTAAACAAGCTGTTTTAAGGGCTTTCATGAAATGTGAGTCGTAAACTTTACAATTTTACGCCGCAAGTCAGAAAGTTTATGATGTTGCATTGCATGAATACCCTTATACTTCAAACATAACATTGAAGACAAAAATTAGCCATCAATACGATAGCCATTTTGAAATTTAATAGAACCTATTTTGTGTTTATTGTGGTAAAGAAAGATAGATATATAAAAATACCTAGTGTAATAAATCGATATGGTATAAATGCAGCAGGTGCTTACACTTTAAATAATACTGGTTTTTATTTTACCCCATTGCCGTGTTTATGATCAATTGCGCCCAGCTTCAAATATTTTCGTTGGTTTCTCTACATGATGGCATATAGTTTATTAGGGTGATTATATCGGCTTTTTTGGTTTCACATGTTTGGCTGCGTATACTATAAATCAGTTTCAAATCAAGGAAAAAGATTTTTTATTTTCACCCCGAATAGTCGCTGTTAACGAGACCGAGACCGAGACGAGACTACTTTAAAGGCACCCGAGACGAGACCGTATTTTTGGTACCGAAATTCGCCGAGAGTCTCGCTGGCTTCGACGGTCTCGGTGGTTTGGTTTCGGTTTTCGCTAGAAGAATTATTTTTTTATTAAATTATTTTTTAGTAGGTAAAATCCAGAGAAAAGTACGTATGCATGTCGTTGGAATAGAAATCGCTCATTTTTCAGACTTTGGTTTCCCCGCCGGAAAAAGGTTTTGAGATTTAATTTTTTGCTCCGGAAAAAGTTGATTTTAGACCTTTTGGGTGACATTTATTGTGCCAATAAAGTAAAAATCGAAGATATTGAAAATACGAGTTTAATATTAATTTCTCCATGTTGGTCTCATAAATACAATGGGCGCGTTCGCCTAACTATCCAAAGCTATCCGGATAGGTCTGTGTTGTTGTAATCCCTTGTTAAAAGAAATTCTGATGTCAGCTGACGCAACAACAGCTATGTGAAATTTTTTAAGTAGGTGGATAGCCTATCTGACTATCACCCAAACGCAAGGAATGATAAGAAAACTTCAGAATCGAAATGGGCATGTTTGTTTGTTTATTGGCATTCCGAATCGGGCAGTTCTTCCGGATAGCCAAATCGAAAAGGTCAATATGTAGTTCATCGCCTATCTGTCAAGCCATGAACTTCAAAAACTCCGAATTAAATGGATTTTAAAACCTCTACAAAATTCAAATTTTATCTCAAAAAATTCGAAATTTTTCTCCACACCCCACATTTTTCTTACCAACAAACTGCAGAGATATCGTGCTCTATCTTTTCAATCTAAACAGGCGTCTTATCTTACATCTTTTTACTACCAAAAAACACCAAGGCTAAGGATGAGACCAAGACCGAGACCGAGACAAGACTGGCACATTAAAATCTTCACGAGAAAAAGGCGAGACCCAGATCGAGACGAGACTTGGTTAGGCGAGACCAAGACCGAGACCGAGACGAGACTGAAATTTTTAGATTTTGACGAGATCGAGACGAGACTAACAAAAGTCCAGCCCTATTCATTATTAAAAAATAAACCGTAAAAAGTGCAATCCTAAATGAGCAAAAAAGTTATTTCAGTTTGAATGTCAAAAATATCGGTTTTTCGCTTATTACTCCTAAACGGTGAATGCTATCGAAATGGGATTTCCTAAAAATTTGGAGATTATATGTGCCCCTTTGCAAAACACCGTCCATTTTTCGCATATTCTGCAGCTTTTTTATAAAATACTTTGTGATAATATCCACCGTTTAACAGCTGTAACCGAAAAAAAAAAAATATTTTTGACATTTATCCCTAAAAATCTATTTTTGCTCATGTCGATTTGATGAGGATTTTCGACAGTTTATTTTTATTGATGAATTGGTACATAACCAGTTTTCAGCTATGAGAATTTTATCTATACTTTCCTCTTTTTTCTATTTTGAATGGACTATAGCGAGAAAATTAGTTCTTTTGGAACTATTACAAACTATGTTGAATTAAAAATAACTCACGTTCTAAGAAAACCTCGGAAATAGTGAACAAAAGTTTGTTTTTTTTTTCAAACGGGCATTTCAAAAAACGTGGTTTCATAAAATATATCTGATTTCGGACTTGAGTTCAGCAAACCAAAAACCAGAAAAGTGTAGTTTGGTCTCTATTAAAAATAACCTTGACGACCAGTATTATAGCTGTGTTGGCCTATTTTTTTTTTTTTGTTGAAGCATAATTTCTTGGCCCCTAACTATCTTGCGCCCTTTAATATACCTTTGATAATAGTAATATCTACATACAGCACTGTGTCTATACAATTGTGTACATTACAATCACCAGCTGATGCCGGATTCGGATTATTTGTTATTTTAAAGTAACCATGAATAATAAAAATGGAGAAAACAGAATGGAAGAAGACGAAGTAAGTGAAAAGCCACTGCAACTGCACAGCTGAGGCCGACACAGATTGAAGGAGCGCATGCTGGTGGAATTAGTTGTGAATATTGTGAGTCTTGGGAGAAATGTTTGATATTTTGGTGCATTAGGACGGGTTGTGTTTTTTTTGTGTTAGTTTTGTTCTAATTTTTGTCTTCATATTAAAAAAAAAAAAATAGAACCTTCGAATTCTATTTACATATCATTTTTTAAGAAGACTGTAACGACAGTTTGTTTAAAATCTAAACATTAAACTTTTTCACAATTGTTCATATACATACACCAACAATTTAAGCTGTCAGTTTTGTTTATTTTTTTTTTTTGACAATGGATATGGCAAAATCGATATTTTCGTTCTTTCGCCGACAGGTGTATGATATTTCATGTTCGTAAGTACCAACAGAAAATTTACAAACTTTTTTTTTGGTTATTGAACTTCTTTTTAAACAATGATTTATATAAACAAAGTGGTGCAAATTAAATACTTTAATTTCCTATAATCAAGCAATGAAATTTCGAAGCTGGTATTTTATCCCCTTAGTGCATTTTTGCATTAATAAATAGTTGCATAAGATTAAAAGGGACTATGTAGGTATGTTAATTAAAATATCAATACTGTGTAGAATCTATATATTGAAATCTAATTAATTATGCATTCTTGAATAAAGTGTCGGTCAGACATTCGAAGGAGTTTTATTTACTTTATCTACAATGAAAATTTAATATGTAGATAAATAAATTAACGTTTCCTGCAATCTCACGGTTTGCAGAAGAAGGTGTTTATTTATTTCGTATTTTAAAATAAATAAAGGAATTAATATAGGAAAATCGGCATGAAATAACTAAACAAATATGCAGGTAGGTACAGTTAAATATGATTTTCAAAGTATTTTTTGTATGATCAATACTTTGACATGACGCAAACATGTGACATTATTGACTCAAAATAGCTTTTAACGGCGGCGCGCGTTTAGCCCACACAAATTGGCATTCAAATTCGTTTACAAAAACGGTTGCAATTTTTTTTTTCTACGAGTTCGTAAAAGTAAACATGCTCAATCACTGCTAAAAACAATGGAAAAAAAATGGTGGTAGTTATGTACATTTTGGGCAAAATTTTATTTAAATGCTGAGAGCAAATATCAGCGCTTCTAAAACAGTGAACACAATTTCAAACGGACTGCATCTGCCTTCAGAAATGTGACTTAAATTTGGTAGTGTTGCTGAAATTTTACCTTTCCGAACTCGACCATATTGTGCTTTTAAAAACAACTGTCAAAAATCGAAAACATCGGGTTTTCACATATTAATTGTAAATTGTGAAGACTATCGAAAATTAGTTTACTATACAAATTTATAGACTATGTGACCATCTTAAAAAGAATATTCTTTTTTCTAAGAGCTATACAAAATATTTTAAAAATTTGCTTAAAAGTCGAAAATTTCAGGTTTTCTCATTTATAACAAAAAAAAAATGAGGTTTTTGTAAAATATTTTTATTTTAATTTGTAGACTCTGATATGTTTTCTACAAAGTAGTCATTGTTTAGAAAGATATTGGGCTTCTGACAAAGGTAGATCGTAGATATTAAAAATGTGGCTTTTTTAATTGGATTTTAAGCTATCGAAAAGAATTTTCAAAGTATTTGTATGTTATGTGTCCCATTAAAAATAATAACTCGTTCAGTGCAAGACTGAAGTTTAACCCGAGTTAACTCTGGATTTACTGAACAGATGCCATTAATATTTTATTCTCCAAGTTTGTTAGATCGATCCAAATGATTTTGCTACACTGAAACTGCTTCTGGAGACTAGAGTAAACTGTAAATAAATTTAATTCTGAAGTCAACTAACTCTGGTTTAACTCACCATTGAAAAACTAGATCTAAATGGGTGATGCCATGAAAATAGGGTATGCAAAGTTTGTTGATTTTGTCACTTTCTGATCCTCTATATCTACAAGACTTTCTTTTTATGCCTCAAAATGTAATTATTTTTGTCATTTTATACCAATTCTTTGTCATAATAATCAGACTGATAAATGATACCTAGAAACTTTGTTTCATGTTTTTTTTGTTCCATACATTGATTTTTTGAAAACCTTAAAATGTTTTGCCATTAAAGTCATTTTATTTTTTTTTTTGTTTTTGTCAATTTATTAAATTTATTTTATAGTTTCGTTTATTTAATACCTACAATACCTACATACATACATAATTACATGCAATTATGAATGTTTCAAGAGGGTTTGTAGCACACAAAAATATCTTCTGTATATAATATACCTTATAAATTTTTAATAGTGAACAAAGCATCCCTTGGAGTGAAAGATCGAGAAGTGAAAAAATAAAGATTTTCGGAGGAATTTTGATTATTTTACTTTTTCTGGCAAAAATTATTGTTTTGGTTGTGTATTTTGGAGTTATAAGAAGAGAAAATACTTGAAAGTATGTAAACATAATAGATTTTATTCATACATAATGTTATTCAAATAAATTTTTTACATTAATGTTTTGTAAAACTCGTTAATAAAACAAAAACTACTTACTAAAATTATAGTCTCGAAATTTTTCATGCCATTTGAAGTGTAATAAAACATTTTTAACAAATCTGACATAAAATTCACTTATCTAAAAATATTGGACATAGTCATTGAATTATTCTTTTACGTCGCATTTCTTCAATATTATCCTTCGAATATTTAAGAATTTCCATCAAAACCTCATCGGTGTGTTGTCCCAAACATGGTGGAGCTGTGCGGGCATCATTCATGGCTTCACTAAACTTAACAGGAGGCCCTACCACTTTGACACTATCATCCAAGGGATGTTGCAATGTTTTAACCAATCCAATTTCTTTTATATGTTTGTCAGCAAAAACCTCCGGTATACTATTTACAGGCCCCACCGGAAAGGGGGCTGTCTCAAATTTTTCCATCCAATAGTCGGAAGAGTTTCGAGCGAACTCAGATGACAGAAGTTCAATTAGTTCGTTTCGATTACGCAACCTATCTTGATTACTTTTAAATTTTGGGTCTTCATTTAACATATCCAATGACATTAAACTACAAAGCGCTTTGAATTGTTCATCGCTACCAGCACCAACGGTAAGATAACCTGTGGTTGTTTTAAATGCTTGATAAGGCACGATACTAGAATGTGCTGTTCCCCAACGGTCTGCCTCGATTCCGCTATTTATATAATTACTTGCGACATTTATCAGCATAGCGACTTGAGTGGAGAATAAATTAACATCGATTTTTTGCCCAACACCAGTGCGTTGTCTTTGCAAGAGTGCAGCTAAAATTGCGCCATGAGCGTAAAGACCTGTTGCTATGTCAGTCACTGGAACACCAGCTTTACTAGGAGGTCCGTCTTTTTCCCCAGTTATGTGCAAAAGTCCACCAATTGAAGCAGCAATAACGTCGTAACCAGGTCGATTCTTATAAGGGCCCTCCGACCCGTAACCCGTTAGTGAACAATACACCAAACTGGGTGCCACTTTATTGATGCTATCGAAGTCCAAACCATATTCCGATAGTTTGCCAGGTACATAGTTCTCAATTAAGACGTCACACTTGACAGCTAAATCTCGTATAACATCAGCACCTTTCTTTATGTCAATGCACGCGCTTTTTTTATTGCGATTCGATGCCAAAAAATAGAGAGAGTCCTTGGAATTTTTCAGAAAAGGTGGCCCCCACTTGCGAGATTCATCACCACTCCCGGGCTTTTCGATTTTTATTACCTCAGCACCTAGATCGGCCAAAATCATAGTACAAAATGGGCCAGCAACAATTCGTGTCAAATCGAGTATATTTAATACCTACAATACCTACATACATACATAATTACATGCAATTATGAATGTTTCAAGAGGGTTTGTAGCACACAAAAATATCTTCTGTATATAATATACCTTATAAATTTTTAATAGTGAACAAAGCATCCCTTGGAGTGAAAGATCGAGAAGTGAAAAAATAAAGATTTTCGGAGGAATTTTGATTATTTTACTTTTTCTGGCAAAAATTATTGTTTTGGTTGTGTATTTTGGAGTTATAAGAAGAGAAAATACTTGAAAGTATGTAAACATAATAGATTTTATTCATACATAATGTTATTCAAATAAATTTTTTACATTAATGTTTTGTAAAACTCGTTAATAAAACAAAAACTACTTACTAAAATTATAGTCTCGAAATTTTTCATGCCATTTGAAGTGTAATAAAACATTTTTAACAAATCTGACATAAAATTCACTTATCTAAAAATATTGGACATAGTCATTGAATTATTCTTTTACGTCGCATTTCTTCAATATTATCCTTCGAATATTTAAGAATTTCCATCAAAACCTCATCGGTGTGTTGTCCCAAACATGGTGGAGCTGTGCGGGCATCATTCATGGCTTCACTAAACTTAACAGGAGGCCCTACCACTTTGACACTATCATCCAAGGGATGTTGCAATGTTTTAACCAATCCAATTTCTTTTATATGTTTGTCAGCAAAAACCTCCGGTATACTATTTACAGGCCCCACCGGAAAGGGGGCTGTCTCAAATTTTTCCATCCAATAGTCGGAAGAGTTTCGAGCGAACTCAGATGACAGAAGTTCAATTAGTTCGTTTCGATTACGCAACCTATCTTGATTACTTTTAAATTTTGGGTCTTCATTTAACATATCCAATGACATTAAACTACAAAGCGCTTTGAATTGTTCATCGCTACCAGCACCAACGGTAAGATAACCTGTGGTTGTTTTAAATGCTTGATAAGGCACGATACTAGAATGTGCTGTTCCCCAACGGTCTGCCTCGATTCCGCTATTTATATAATTACTTGCGACATTTATCAGCATAGCGACTTGAGTGGAGAATAAATTAACATCGATTTTTTGCCCAACACCAGTGCGTTGTCTTTGCAAGAGTGCAGCTAAAATTGCGCCATGAGCGTAAAGACCTGTTGCTATGTCAGTCACTGGAACACCAGCTTTACTAGGAGGTCCGTCTTTTTCCCCAGTTATGTGCAAAAGTCCACCAATTGAAGCAGCAATAACGTCGTAACCAGGTCGATTCTTATAAGGGCCCTCCGACCCGTAACCCGTTAGTGAACAATACACCAAACTGGGTGCCACTTTATTGATGCTATCGAAGTCCAAACCATATTCCGATAGTTTGCCAGGTACATAGTTCTCAATTAAGACGTCACACTTGACAGCTAAATCTCGTATAACATCAGCACCTTTCTTTATGTCAATGCACGCGCTTTTTTTATTGCGATTCGATGCCAAAAAATAGAGAGAGTCCTTGGAATTTTTCAGAAAAGGTGGCCCCCACTTGCGAGATTCATCACCACTCCCGGGCTTTTCGATTTTTATTACCTCAGCACCTAGATCGGCCAAAATCATAGTACAAAATGGGCCAGCAACAATTCGTGTCAAATCGAGTATACGAACACCTTTGAGGGGATGCGCATCGCTAATGTTATTAGTTCTGGATTTGTCATAAGAAATTGACTGGCGTTTATTCCAAAAATGCGCAACCTGAAGTTGGGAGAGTGTGAAAATACGCGATCGTACGACAAACATATTGAAGTTTAATTAATTAAAGAATAGGTATCTACCTATGTATGTATGAATTATGGTTATACAAAAAGATAGTTTGGCAAATTAAAAAAGCTCACGCACACCTGTTTATCTGCAAGTTATTTGAATTACTAAATTAATGAATAATGAATTCGTTTCAAATTATAACGATGAAGACAGAATGACAACGATGATAATATTATAAACAATGGGACTTGATTCCTTTAAAACTGGAATGAAGTCAGCTATAAGAGTGTTGAACTAATTTTTTTAACTATTCAGGTTGTTCAGGTCAACTTTAATATTTTCAACCAAATAACTTAAAATAGTATGCACAGACTATACCTACTTGAATAAATAGGTACTATAATTTTACCTTTATTATTAAATACCAATAACTACACTACATACCTATACCTACCTATAGGAGGTAGGTACGTACATTTATTTGCAATTCGTGATTGGATGGTTCAAGAATTATTTTGATATCAAAATTATCTGTAAAATCGATTTTATGCTTTCTCTGAGGGTCTTGCAGACAGATGGCCCCATGGAAAAAGTTTCGGACCCTCATTTTGGTGATGAGGAGGGACCACTCTATCATTGGGAACAAGAATTTTTTTGCTATCACAATTATTTTGTAAAATAGATTTTTTGCATTTTTTTTCAGTGCATTTTGCATACAGAAGGCCCCACCTAAAAGGTATTGGACCCTCATATTTACATATGTCTAGGGTACTCATAACATTTATTAATATAATTTTTCAAGTGCTTTACCTTTTTTCTGGGCTTTCGAAATAAAAAAAGGCATTTTCAAACCAGCATTATCTGCAAACGCTACAACCACGGTATGCAAAACTTTCATATTTACATATAGAAAGTAAAGATCTCTAAGCACCAATTTTTACTATCATTCACACCCAAAATTTGCTGTGGGTTCTTAGTCTCTAATAGGTAAAAATAAACTTTTTTGAAAATATTCACAAACTTCTTTGTACCTTACCCCACTGTACATGGGAACTCAAACAAATACAAATGGATGAAGGTAAACGTCATACGATCATATGAGCATTGTTAGCTTATCATAAGGTGGAAGGAGGGAGAATTATTTTCCATTAACTTGAGTTGAATCCACAAGTTGATTGTTTTTGTTTGAAAATTCATAAATGAGTGAGCGGAGAATGTATGTAATAAATATAAGTATGTATGTAGTTGTATTCAAAAAATAATATACGTAGCTTGTGGCTTTGTTGTTTTGACATTTTTTGATGAGTGTCAACTTAGCGGAACAACATTCACGGATCGAAAAAATTTTAATTGTTGTGATAATATCGAATTTGTCGTTCGATGTTTTCTATGATTTTTTTTGCTGCTTCGCTAAGTTGATATCAACTTAGCGAAGCAGCACCTCAAAAAGTGGTAAAGACGTCTTATAGCGAATAGTTTATTGCTTAATAATTTGCCGTTCGGCAGTTCTAAATAAGTTGTGACAATTTTAATTTTATCGTGCAATGTTTTCTACGTTTTTTTTTGCTGCTTTGCTAACTTCGTGTCAACTTAGCGAAGCAGCATCTGAAAAACGTATAAAAACTTCTTATTTTGAACGTTATACTACTCTATAATTTGCCGTTAATTAGTCGTGAATAAGTTGTGACAATTTTGAATTTGTCGCTCTAAGTTTTCTATGTTTTTTTTTGCAAAATTGTCAAATTGTTATCAAAATTACCGAGGAACGTCTGGAAAAAGTTAAAATCTTCTTATATTGATTGGGTTCTTGCTTAATTAGTTGTAAAAATTTCAATTTTGTCCTGCGATGTTTTCTATGTTTTTTTTTTTTTTATTTTAGAAAAATTATATTAAACATTTCATGACAACTGACAGCAAATTTTTAAGCAATAAATATTTCGATTACACAAGTTTTAACCCATTTTCAACGAGTTCGTCTTGAACTTTAAATGAATTTAGTAAAAAAATAAACATGGAAAACATCGCACGAAAAAATTAAAATTTTCACAACTAATTCAGGACTACTTAAGGTAAATTATTAAGCAAACACCCAATCAATATACGAAATTTTTAACTCTTTTCCAGACGTCCCTCGGTAATTTGATACTAATTTGAAAAGTTTGCAAGAAAAAACATAGAAAACATAGCACGACAAAATTAAAATCGTCACAAATAATTCAGGATTGACGAACGACAAATTATAAAGCATTAAACCACGCACTCTAAGAAATTTTGACCACTTTTCCAGGGGTTCCTCGCTAACTTAGTACCAATTTGACAATTTTGCAAAAAAAAAATAACAGAAAACATAGAGCGACAAATTCAAAATTGTCACAACTAATTCACGACTAATTAACGGCAAATTATAGAACAGTAGAACATTCACATTAAGAAGTTTTTATACGTTTTTCATATGCTGCTTGGCTAAGTTGACACGAATTTCACATTTTTTCAAAAAAAACATAGAAAACATGGAGCGACAAATTCAAAATTGTCTCAACTAATTTACGACTAATTAACGGCAAATTATAGATCAGTAAAACATTCACAATAAGAAGTTTTTATACGTTTTTCAAATGCTGCTTCGCTAAGTTGACACGAAGTTAGCAAAGCAGCAAAAAAAACGTAGAAAACATTGCACGACAAAATTAAAATTGTCACAACTAATTCAGAACTGACGAACGGCAAATTATTAAGCAATAAACTATTCGCTATAAGACGTCTTTACCGCTTTTTGAGGATCTGCTTCGCTAAGTTGATATCAACTTAGCGAAGCAGCAAAAAAATCATAGAAAACATCGAACGACAAATTCGATATTATCACAACTAATTAACGACTAATAAACGGCAAATTACCCAATTAAAATTTTTTCGATCCGTTAATGTTTTTTCGCTAAGTTGACACTCATCATTTTGTGTGTTAAAAATACATAATCTTCGTACCGCACTCGTTTTATTAAAAAAAAAAAAATAACTGCGGGGTTACTAGCTGCGTGCAAATTTTTTTAAGAGAATTTGAAAAATAAAATCAAATCCTGAAACATTTTATACGGTCAAATTAGATTCCTAGTTAACTTAACAACTCTGAATTAACTGAATATTTTTGAAAGATGCATATTCTACAATGTGCATGTCAAAAATCGAGATTGATGTGCGGCTAACCACCGCATATAGGGCCAGTGATGTGACGTGATGTGATGTGAAGTACACACCTAGCCTATGCACGGATATTTTTACGTTGTACAAACGTGGTTCATTATTTGATCCGTGATTTTGAAATTTTATTAGTCGCGGTCATCGCTCATTATTTTGTAGACAAATCGAAATTTCAATCGCTTTATTCGCTTACTTGAGCGAGTGAAAATAGCTGACATTGAAACCACAATATAGAAAAAAACGTGTATTTTAAAATTTAAGTGAAAGCCTTATTTTATAAGTCTTTTGACTTTTAAAATGACTTTAACTTTAAATTTACAGTCAGCAGCCATGTACATTTGTACCACAGTACACATATTGAAGATAATATATTGCGCATCTTCGAAAATTACAGTGACCTGGCTGTCAGAATTTACAAAAACAAAACACAAGTGTTTCGGAATCGCAGTGACCATCGTCCACAATTTACTTACTTACTTTACTGCCTTAAGCGTTTTGAAAAAAAAAAATATTTAAATATTTCTGCGCAGTGTAGTAGTTACAATTATTTCATTACGGGTCAGTTGACTTAAGTTAAAAGACTGCAGTCAAATGACTTACTGACTTTTAAGTGACTTAAAGACTGCAACCAGCCAAATAGTACCTAATGCAGTCAATTAACTGTAAGTCAATTGACTTCCCTAATTGACTTATAAGTCAGAATATTGTACATGACTGCTAACTTCAGTTTCAAAGTCACAAATCAAAGTTTTGACTTATATTCAAATCAATTAACTCTGGCTTAACTGACTGCAGTCTTTAATTGAATGCAATATTTACAACTCTGGTATTTTCTGAGATTAAAGCTTATTTGCTGAAACAAAACTTAAATATTTATGATCAACTAAAACGCTTATGTTCTACTTTTTCCTCAGCGTAAACTGTGGGCCTTAAGGCGATTTGTTGAAACGAAACTTAAATATTTAAGTTCAACATAAGAGCTTATGTGACAGTTTCAGGGCTACTGCCTTTTGCGAGGAAGTGACAAATCCTCCAAGAGTATCTATCTCCTGTCACATAGCCGTTCGGATTCGGCAATAAACTGTATGTCCCCTCCATTCCTGCAGACATGCACGCAGGAATGGTTGATAGTTGTAAGTCACTAGGCCCTGGGGGTCAATTCTCGTTCTGTGAAGCTGTGAAGTGATAAATTAGTTCATAGCTTCACACGAAATTCGATTCTGGATATGAAAAAGTGAAACCAAAAGTCATAATTTCTTCACATGATAAAATTCCATGGTTTGCCGAATTAACTACACTACATTTTCTACATCATTAACTACGCGTATAGTATATTGAAAAACCTACACGTTATTTAATTTACAACATTTTGTTACATGTATAGTAAATACAAAAAAAAAAAACTTAAAAATGTTAATGAATAAGACTCAAGAATGTTGAAAAAAAGAATTCAAAACCGCGTCTAAATCCGATTTCAAAATTAAGAATTCAAGGAGCAACTTTTTTCGTCATTTCTACTATCGTTATTTTCATTTTGCTTCGACTTCAGCTCAAAATTCAATTTTCAAAGTGACAGCTGACAGATAATTTGACATTTGAGACTAAAATGTGTTTCATTAACTACATTCGGCCAGTTTATATTTTAGAGACCTCAAAGGAATTCGTATTCTCAGAATATAAACACCTCAAAAAAATTCCTCAAAATTCCTGTCAAAAAACTGAGGAAGGTTTTTTTTTTTGGATTCGTTGCTCAATTATTTTTTGTCGCAGTAATCAAATAAGAAAAAAGGAAAAGAAAGTTTTTGAGGAATCTTGTTTATATTTAATGCTCCTGCTCTTTCAAAGTGACGGAGGAAAATTACTGAGCGCTCTTAAATATAAACTGACCAATTAACTACATTTAACTACATTAGCTACGTTTAACTACATTAACTATACGTATCAGAAGTAACAAATTTAGTTTTTTTTCGAAAAGTGACAGTTCGGCCAACCCTGCAGTCATGTCGGTTAAAAAAGTACAAATTTGTAGGCGTATTAGTTTTCAGTTTCGTTTAAAGAGAGAAATTAGGCGTTTTTCTTTTTTAGTTCAGAGCTGAGCCTGAACTGTCAAACAAAAATGTTGTGTTTCTTTTTTAATTCAGAGCCAAAGATATATATAAAGATATGAATCCTCGGCTGTCATTTGAGTTTGCCTACAAGCTCTATCAGACAAAAAATGAGAAAGTATGTGTAAAAATGAAGGTATAAAACTCACACATTCACAGTATTTATCTTCACACCACCCTGCTATATTGTTGTTGGATTTTACGTCTATTCATCGACACAAAATTGAATTACAAATACAGAAATGTAAACAAATGGTTTTTGGAGGGTGAAACGTACGAAAGATTCATATCTTTATATTCCGAGCGCTCAGAGCTCGGAATTTGTATTTCTTTTTTCGTTCAGAGCTAACTCGGAGCGTGCTCCATATTAGCTCAAAATAAAATAACCGAGCAAACGGAGTAAAAAGCTAAGGGCAGCCAACTTAATAGAGTTTTCATGCAATTTGACAGATATGTCAATTCAGTGCTCAGCCTCATGTTTCATAACTAAATCGGAGTACTCTGAGCAGTGAGCACACTCTGCACCATAGAGTACCTATATTATCTAGAGAACCGACTCGTACCCCTCTTGCCTAAAACACCCGCAAAATTTATATGAGATGAGTAAGAGAAAATTCTCTTATTTTACTCTTTTTTTCCTATTCGTGAATCAGTGTGAATCGTGGATTCAAACACAAAATGGCCGCATTAGCTCAGTTATTTTTTTTATAGAGTCGCGTTTTCAACATAAATATACATGAATATTACTAGATTTGAATGCTTAAAGCAAGAAAACACTAAAAAAATTTGTTTCGGTCCATTAAACATTTTGTTTAAAGTAATTTTATTGAAATTTTGTTTTTAAATTTCAATTTTTGAATTTAACGTATTCTTATTTTAAATATCTGAGCGCAGGAACCCATCATAATTGAGCAAAAACGTGTATACTATTTGTTACAGCAGAGGTGGATGGGGTTCCATTTAAAATGCACGGGATCACTAATACGTGCTCAACGAATAGTCGACAAAATGGTCCCATTCTCTCACTACAGCTTGTAGGGTGAAAGAGAACGAACCCCTTAGTCGGTTCTCTAGATAATATAGGTACTCTATGCTCTGCACAGTGCTCTGCTCTGAACCAACTCTGAACTACAAAAGAAAAAGAATATTGTATTTTTGTTCAGAAAATATTTAGCAATAAAGCTTTTAAGGTACATACATCTTGTAGGTAAAAATCATTAAATAGATAAAGTATTTCCCAAGAAATTATTTTACCCAGTTAAGGGTCGTTCTTTTAATGATATGTTCAAAGTCAAAACTTTTATTTATATTTTAAATATTCACATGTTTGCACATATTACATTTTAGAAACTAAAACATTTGATCTTAAAAAAAAAAACTATTATCTAGCGTTAATGATTTAAAGGTATTTAACCCCAAAAGTTAATTTGTCATTGTCATTAAGTAAGTTGTAATTACAACAATGAATCTACCTGTGCGTTTGTGTGATGTCATTATTTACTAATCTTTAATTATGATAACAAAAATTAAAAGTCATGTTTTCAATTTAAAATTAAATTTAGAGATTCATCTTATTGTGGAGTCATTCTCATTCGTTTACTGTGGAAAGTTTTTCTCGTTAATGTTAATAAAAAAATGCAAATGATTCTTAAGCTTTGTATTCCTAAGTAGCTAGTTTCCCTACATCATTATTAATGAAAACTTCCTGGATTCCATTTAATTTCTTTTGATGGACACAAGAATATGTATCTTTATATACTTACATATTTGATTTGTTAGCAAATTGTGCTAAAAAATATTATTTAAATTATTGGAATTCATAATTCTCTAGATATACCTTACGGATTACTTCTTATGATCCTATATAAATTCAAAGTTTCTTTAAATCCAGATTATTTAAATGCAAAAGGAACTTGGCATACTCCCAACCTCGCACCTACCCCAAATCCTATAGTGGACCAAGCAGGGGGGTTTGCAGGGGGGCAGCATGCCACCCCATACATGCCTCGCTATAAAAAGTTCTATTTTCGTATTTTCAAATGTGTAAAAAATGAAAGTGGACTTCAATCTCACCTTGCTTGGGAATAAAAACCACTTTTAAAAAGTGGTCACCATAACATAAATAAGAGTTATTTCACGTCCCTTACTTTGGCAGAATCAAAAAATGTTGATATCTGAATTTATAGCTAATCAAATGCTAATTTGTTGCGCAAACCAAAAATTTGTAGCTGGCATAATTTCCGAGTTTTTAAAGTTTCCGCTATTGTAATTGTAGCTTTTTTTTGCTCTTGAGTCGCTAGAACCGCGATTTTGTACTTCAAATAGTTTATAAAATATTCAAGCTTCCGAAAAAATAAGTCTAAAGTTAGCGGACGACAGTACAAAAATAACAATTTTCTTGGTGTCAAAAATTGTAGCTTTCTAAATGCTAATTTGGTTAGAAAAAATTAATTTGACAGCTTTTTTGATTTATTTTTTATTCGAACTTAGAGTTTAAAAAGTGCATATCCGGTCCGTAAAAAAATAAAACGGAAATTTGTAAAAAGTAGAATTTTCAACTTTTTCTTTTTGCCAGAAATTGTAGCTTTTAAAATGATAATTTATTGTACAAACACAAAATTTGTAGCTCTAAAAGTTTTTTTTGTATATTCAAGTTAACAACTTTAAAAGTTAGCTCAAAAGTTAGCTTCCAAAATCTAAAATAATGAGAAAATCCAAAATTTGTTTTGCACGAATTTGTAGTCTCACTAAGCTTAATGAATCCCGCAAACATCGATTTTGTAGCTCGCATAGTAAAAACTTTGGATTTTCTCATTATTTTCGATTTTGGAAGCTCACTTTTGAGCTAACTTTAACGGCCATATTATTCACTCAATACATCTAGATTAAAACTTAAATCTGGATGTAAATCATACAAATTCAATGTAAATTCATCTGGATTTAAGTTTAAATCTGGATGTATCGAGTGAATAATATGGCGGTATAAGTTGTTTACTTGAATATACAAAAAAAAACCGTCAGAGCTAACAAATTTGTGTTTGCGCAACGAATTATCATTTGAAAAGCTACAATTTTTGACACCAAGAGAATTATTATTTTCGTACTCTCGTCCGCTAACTCAAGACTATTTTAACGGAGACTTTAATAATTCGGAAACTATGCGAGCTACAAATTGGTTTGGTTTGCGCAACAAATTAGCATTTAATTATCTACAAATGCAGATATCATTATTTTTTGATTGGATGTTGTGTTGAAGCTTCCTATTCATGATATTTAATTCTTATTATTTAGGGCCATTTGCTGAAACGAAACTTAAATATTTAAGTTCAATATAAGAGCTTATGTATGTGACAGTTTATGCTAAGGAAAAAGTGACACATAAGCATTTAAGTTGAACATAAATATTTAATGTCGAATTCCTTTTAAGAAAAAAATCGATTTGTTCAGAAGAAAAAATCGACTTTTCTGGACAAATCCCTTGTATTAAAAGAAAATATTCGATTATGTTTAGAAAAAAAATCGAATATTTTTGGCAAAAGGAATTCGACATAAGTTTCGTTTCAGTAAATGGGCCTTAATGACTTAATTATAAATATTGATGAATGATGATATCTCTCTTAAATTAAAGTCTTAATAAATACTATGCTTTTCAAAACATTCAGAAAATTATTTTATATTTTAATAGGTATGATAGGTAGGTATCTATGTATACTATACTTTGTATAACACTTTCTCTTTAAATATGTCATTCTCATTACTTACCTCTATACCTATGTACATATAATAATAAATTATTAATAATTCACACCTTACAATGCTTAGTCACTTTCTGCCCTTGAACAAGTAAATACATGTGACCGAGTCATGCAATTTTTTTTTTAATTTTTATAAAACAATTTTTCTTGTACCAACTAGATGTCTCTCTACTCCTTAAAATCACTTGTCAATTCAAAGCTTATTTTAATCTTAAAAGGTATTTAATTTATGTATGTAGTCCCAATAAATTTTTGCAAACAATTTTGACATTGTTAAACGCTTGTTTAAGATTACTGTATAAGTACCTACCAATATCAATACTCAAATACTCATCCATTATGAAGCATATTTAAATGCTTCTTTACCTAAATAAAAGAAAACACTGCAAAACTGCGTCGGGAAGCGACGACGATGACGCCGACGACGCACCTTTTACTCAACATCGAGGTCAAGGCCATTGCAGAGCGTTGATATTAACCTCGATATGACAGAAGCATGCTTAAGCTCAAATAACCATACACAAGCGACATGCACAAAAAAATCATATTCATTGTGGTCTTTTCATTTAATTGTTTGTAAATAAAACTATAAGCGGTAATATTCTAGCTGCAAAGTGCATTTAAAATGTCAACTATGTATGTATTTGCTTTATGAGTGTGTCAAAGTTTTTCATATCTTGTGACAGTATATAGTGACGTATTTTGTGCTTTTTTCATTGCAAATTATTTGTTCTTTCCGTTAATTAAAATGGCAATAAATATGTCAATTTTGTATCACGAAACTATTGAACTTAAACAATCAATCTTATAACTTATACAAAATTTAACTAGCCTGGAAGAAAAAATCAAAACTGGTTTATCGAAAAAAAAGTAGGTAGGTACTAAAAATGTAATTTCTTTAAAATATTTTACATAAGGTTGGTATTTTACAGTTTCAACTAAAAGACAGGAGTACTTTCGTCTTTATTAAATAGTAGTTCACACAACCGCACAGTCTGGCATCTATATTTAAAAGATTCAGTTACCTATGTATCAAGGGCGGATCCAGACTTTGAGTCAGGGGGGGTCACACTTCAAAATGCAATAACGCTAAAAATTTAATAATTCACCTACCGCCTTTTGCAATTGATGAACACAGCTACATGTTTTTTATGGACTTAAGCCCAAAACAGATGTGCAGCTTGTTCCCATGCAGCGAAATTATAAATAGAGATATCATGCAGCAAAGGCTGCATGCAGAGCCTGGAATATGTCAGCTCTCATAAGAACCTGTGTAAATTTATTTTCGCTGCATTGGAAAAAGCTGCACATCTGTTTTCGGCATTAGAGTGAAAAATGACTTTTTGTATGTAACTATACTTTCAGGCAGGCCTGTATAATTTAAGCTTAAGTACAATAACAAGTACAATTACCTTGTACTTTTATATTTTAAGTACAAGTACAATTCCATGGTAATTGTACTTAAAATTTCCAAGTACCAGTACCGGTACTTGTACTTGTAATTATAATTCCACAATAGAATTGAAAATTTTGTACTCATTACTTTAGTACTTAAAATTGTTGTACTTCCCATACAATTTGTATGGAAAAAAGAAATTAGCGATGAGCAACCTCTAAATATTAATCTAAACGGCTGAAATTTTACTAGGCTTATTATTTCACTTAACTCTAACTAAAAAGATAGTGGCATTGAAAATCGAAGGCAATTTAATATAATAATATACACTCGTGTATTTGAAAGCACGTTAAATGTAATTTGTACTGTCAGCTATTGTTCTTCTATAAAGTTCTGTGGTTTTGCTAGACTTTTCCTACATATGCATATGAAATGTAATGTTATTTTTTATAAGAAATTTACCAATTAAAAATCTTCAAAAAACTTATCAGTTGTGCAAACAAGTGAAGGCTGTTTGATCAAAATATATGCGACACGAAAAATTTCAACAATTATTAAGGGCCTTCCACACTATCCCACTGAGTATTAACACATGTCAAAGAAGTGGAAAGTAAATCCTGTATAATAGTGTGGAAACAAAATATGAAATTTTTTCACACACGACTTGACAGCCCATCTCACACAATTTGACATGTGTTAATACATGAAAATTTTTAAGATTGGTTCTAAAACCATTACACCTTCTTTCCCAGTTGAGGGGTTTGAGGTTATGGTGAATTGATTTTTTGGATGCAAGTGTGGAAGCAAAATATGAAAATCGTTTTCTTGACACAAATTTGGCAGT
This sequence comes from Epistrophella euchroma, assembly GCA_947049315.1. Taxonomy (NCBI): domain Eukaryota; kingdom Metazoa; phylum Arthropoda; class Insecta; order Diptera; family Syrphidae; genus Epistrophella; species Epistrophella euchroma. Next base: position 76,841,841 of record OX346246.1, on the reverse strand, counting down.
CGTAAGTAATTCCATCATACTTTTTTTTGACATGTATTAATACTCGATGGGATAGTGTGGAACGGCTATTAGCAGTTTCTTTTGCTGTTTTTTTGGCCTAGAAAAAAAAAACAGTTAATTATTTTTTTTTTACAAACCTTATCAATAACTAATTATGGTATTGTGTGTAGATTAAAATTATCCCGGAGTTGATATCATTTGTTGTTCTCGAGATATTCGAGCCAAAAACCATTTTTTAACAATTTTTAGCAGTTTTTTTTACAGTTATTTTGGCATAGAAAAAAACCGTTTATTGATTTTTTTTACAAACTCTAATCGGTAGATTAGGTGTATACTAAAAAAAATTAACTCGAAGTTAATATCTTTGTGTGTTCTTAATATTCGATATTTTTTTAACAACTTTAAATGTTTTTTTAATTACAAAAAAAACTATGGGTTGATTTTTTTTTTTAAGTATTACCAATTGTTCACTACGTCATTATGCATGAATTTTTCTGAAAGGCCTTTCTACATGTTATGACCTTATTATCTGTAATATAAAATTTATTTGAAGTCGACATCTCTATGCGTTCTCGAGATATCGTGAACGAAAAAAAAACTTCCGAACGTACGTACACAGACATCTCTCTAAAAACAATGTAATCCGACTCCAGAGACCTTGAAACGTCGAGAAATGTCGAATTGATATGGCCCAGGGGGGGTCATGACCCCCCCCCCCCCCCTGGATCCGCCCTTGCTATGTGTATATTCAGTTTTCGGTTTTGTGACAATATTGGCATAACTGAATTCAAACTTTTCTGCATTAAGGGACAGTTGTATCTTGTATGTACAAACATGGTTCAAAATTTTAACCCACTGAATTTGGTAGATTAACTGAGAATCAACAAGGGTTCCCCAATTTACTGTTTTGATTTTCGCATTATGTACAAGTACATGCATACATATGTATGTATGTTATATACTACAGAGACAAGTTTAGGATTCGTAAAAAAAATCGAACTCGAGATTTTATTCAAACTTGATATTAAGATTCCTTCTATCTGTCTGTATATTTTCCTACAGCCCAAACCACTAAAACGAAATTCTTCAAACTTGGATTTTTTGGTGATTTAGCTCCAAAAATAACGTTACCTAAGTGCTTCTGAAAACTCACCAATAAAAATTCAATAATTAAATTAATTTTCATTTAGAATAATTTTCGAGAATATGAACTTAAAATTTTGCACTTGCATCAGGTACGTCCACAACGACTAAAAACCAAACCAAAAAGTAATACCATGAATTCCTCAAAAAGTAACTTAATATTTTTTTAATTTTTACCTAGGTATTTTATAGTGTATCACTAAAATTGTACCTCGCTTTAAAATATTAATAAATGCAATTATTGAATATTATTCTATGTTTCTTAATTTTTTTACACAAATATCAAAGCCTCATGTTACCAACTCAAAGATTTTAGACCAAATTCCCTTGACGACATTTTGCAGTAAAAATTCAGAAAACTACTTTACTACTTTAGTGATGATAGCGAATATAAGTCATTCACATGTCAAGCCTATCTTTACTTGCAAATTGTAAGTGAAATCATATTGCTTTCAAGCCATTGAGAATATAGTATAACTTCACACAGATTAAAAACAAAAACAAATCGCTATACTGTTTGCTTAGCCAACAAAATGAACTGCTGAGTCGCGTAAACTTGCTCGATGGCCAAGTATTTATACATACATATATTATAATAAATTATATAGATGTTTATTTACTGTCTTAGCGAAAAAGTTTGAATAAAGTCAAAGTACTAAAAATAGTTTGTTCGATAATTTTAGACTTTAGACAATAATCAAAAATGTTTATTTATGACTTGGACGGCTGTCTAAAGTCAGACAACGTTTATGAATACCTACTACATTATGTACATGTAGGGTTGGGGTCAAAATTCTCACTGGGTTGAAATTCTGCTTTCAAAATCCTGCTTTTCAATATTTTGCTTTCAAATCTGCTTTTCAAAATTCCGTATTTTGTAAAACAGTGGTTTGAAATTGTAGTTTTGTTTTACAATTTTAAAAATAAACATTATAAGGCGATTTTATAAACGTTGTTTAACTTTAGACAACCATCAAAGTTAAAAATAAACATTTTAAATTGCTGCTAAAGTGATCTAATTTTTGATATTACTTTATACAACGGAATCGATTGTCTATACCTTGATAAATATAATATTTTTTTTTATTAAACAAAGCATATTTACAACTATTTTCAAGTACTTAGACACGGTTTAAAAAGTCAAAAATCTAATAAATACGACTCTATGTAGAAAAATATTATTTTTTTTTTATAATTTTATATTTATTCTGTGAAAAAGCTAAAAACCCAAAACGGAATTATTTCTTGGAACGAAAAAGCATTAAAGAAGCATAGATAGTCGCTTAGGGTCGGTTTTCTTCAACTTGTTGAAAACTCCAAAGTTGGCCAACTCTAGACTCTCTACAAAATCAAGAGTTAAGAGACATTAAGTTGAAAATTGCTTTTTTTCACTACTCAAATTCTGAACTCAAAAGTTGAAATTTAAAAGTTTGCCAACTTCAGTTTTTCAAAACAAAAAATCCCTGGGATTTGCGTAAATTTGTTCATTCGGTTCAAGGGGAAGATTGGTCGATTTCCAATCCATTGGAATAAAAAAAATAAAAAATAAATTTGATGGCACAACAGCTCATGAAGAACTAGGGCCTAGTGACTTACAACTCTCAACCATTCCTGTGTGCGTGTCTGCAGGAATGGAGGGGACCTACAGTTTATTGCCGAATCCGAACGGCTAACGAGCGGCACTTTTCTGTGACAGGAGATACTCTTGGAGGATTTGTCAATTCCTCGCAAGAGGCAGTAGCCGTTTTTTCTTTTTAAATAAATAGATGGCGAGGCTGGGGATCGAACCTTAGACCTCCGGCATGACAGTCCATCGCACTAACCATCACGCCACGGCTACTACAATCCATTGGAATACGATGGAATAATTGAAAAATAAAATAACAAGTGATGTTTCGAAGCGTGATATAGCCAAGACAGACTTGTCGCACCATCGGGCAAAGTTAACTTAATTTGGAATTGTTTTATTTTGTGTTTATCTTGTTGGAACGAAGTGTTGTTAAAAGTCTGTTGGAAAAATATCAAATGTATAAAATAAAAAGAAATTTAAAAAATCGCATGTTTTATTAAAACCATTTTGTCTACATCATCTTCGTTTTCCAACAATAGTTTCTCCAAAATATTGTAGCTTTGAATTTATAGGTTCGTTTCTGTGCTTTGAAACTCTGTTGTTTTCTGTGCATTTGTGGGAGTTTTAGTCCAAAGTTCTATCCAGGTTCATATAAAAAAATAAAATTGTAGATTTTCAAATGTACAGAAAATCATAGAGTTCCAAAGTAAATGAACGAACATTATGTATTCTCGATATTTAAAGCAAAAATAACTTTTGGTAAAATCAAAATACAGGCAAAAAACAAAATTCAGATTCGAAATCTCAAGTTTGCTAAACAACTTCTCCTTTTTTCGGGAATTGAGGAAATCGGACGTTGGTAAATTCTAGAGTTGAAATTTGGAAGTTGAAAGTGTCAACTTTGAGTGAAGAAATACAAAATCAAAGTTGAAAATAAAAATCCTCAAGTTATGTTCAACTTCGAGTGAGGAAAATCGCCCTAAAAGTATTGGTTGCTCGATCGAGTTAAGTGAAAAGGTTTTTAAAATCTAAAAAATATCTAAAATTCAAAAAAAAAATTACTATTATAAAAAATAGACCTGAGCCAAAGCCAAATAAGATTTCTTAAGAAAATAGCTAAAAATTTCCTCCTACTTCGCTCAGATTAGCTATTATTCATTTGTTAAAAACTGACATTTTTTTGTTGTAATTATCGAAATTTTTAAGCTTGATTCACATTATAGTGCCGATATCAATACAGTCTCGATACGTTCTTACTCCGATAAAATATTCTTACACATACAACAATGAGTATATTCACACCATCGATACCGCTCCGATACCGATACAATCTCGCTCCAATTCATGTAGGTATAGTTGAATATATGTATCTATGTATGTATTTTAAATTAGTAGAAAGGAGAAGATATGAATTAAATAATTTTGAATCGGTATCGGTATTGGAGCGGCAATGTGAACAGAAAGGGATTCTATCGGAGCGAGAACGTTTTGAGACTGTATCGGTATCGGCACTATAATGTGAATCAAGCCTTAGTTTGCATAAATATTGGTAATAAATGTTTTTTTTTTTTGGAAAAGCAGAATGAGCATTGAGCAGAATTATATTCTGTTAAATATTTATTGTCAGTATTTTGAAAAGCAACATTTTGAAAAACAGAATCTTGTAAAACCGAATCGAAAAAAACAAACAGAATTTTGAAAATCTGAATTTTTGCAAGGTAAGAATTATATGAAAAGCTGAATTTCGAAAGCAGAATTGTGACGCCCGTTCCCGAACATGTACTATACAGTCGTATTTAATCAAAATCAATTAAGTCGTTCTAGAAAATTTGAATAAACCAAAATTGTTGTATGGGAGCTACCTGAGCTGTAGATGAGTTAAAACGGAGTTTCAAATTTATTCTTAGTAAAAATGATCTATATAAAATTTGGTTCGGTCGACCGTACCGGTTTAGGTAAGTAGACGCACAAGCGTTCGAACGCCAAAATTCCGAAATAAATTTTTTGGACTTCTTTACTATCGCAATTCGTGCAAATCGTATTTTATACTCTATTTTTTTTTTAAACAAAACCAATACTTGTCCTATACAGCAAGTGAAAAGCAAAACCAAACTATCGACTTTTGTGATAGACTTTTATGAAGACATAACAATAATGATCGTGCGTCGCGTCCGTCGTCATCGTCTTCAGTGTGTTGATTCCAATACAAAGACAAGTCAAATAAAAAAAAACCATATCCCACCATCATTAAAGCAGTCAAACCACCAGTTCTAACTAGTGGAGGGATGCAGAAGTTGGTTTTAAATCCCACAAAGAGACTATTGCGCAAAAAATATTGTTTTTTTTTTTTTGTCTTAAAATCGAGTGCGTTTTGGGCTCTTTACTTCTATAAGTGCACACAGGGTTGGTTCTAAGCCAAATAACAGCCTGGACTTATTAGTCCAGTATAGATTTCTTAAATATTGGTAAATTTTTAGGGAAGTTCTTTTAAATAGCTTTAAAAAGCTTTTAGTCTATAAAAGTTGGCATTTCGTCCCGGCCGAAGGCGATCTCACCATCAGTTAATTAGTGAAGGTCTTGTTAATACGGAAGCTTTGTTAAGTCCATTTCATAATACATAAATTTCATGGCGAATATATGTATTTTAATTATATTAAACAAGCTTGAGGTTCGTAATTATTAAAGTCTGAAGTTTTTTTCTAGGAGCCTTCCAATTAGTTAAAATTGCTGAACCACGGATCAATATTTTAACCTTGTTTTTACAGTAACTGGCCCTTTACACTATATTGAATTGGACTTGTTAAATTATTGATTGAAAATAGCTTTTAACGGCCTCTAGTTTTGATTTAAAAAAAGGTTGTAAGGAGATTTTTTGTCTAATGGCTTTAAGCGCCCTTCTTTTTCATGTAGGCCTAGTTTAAGAGCTGCCCAGTAGCGCTCATGACTTATAGTGTAGTTATAGTTTGTAGATACTTTGAATCAGCTGCTCGCTCTGCCTGTGAAAGGTGTGTAGTGTAACTAACTCATGAATACTTGGTAGTTGGTAATAGCCAAGCCGAAGTCTCTCTGCGGCTTGGTGTTTTTGTAAATAAAGACTAAAAAATCGGATCAGTTCGATTCGGACTCGCGTCGTTGATATTTCGCTTCGGTAGTTTATAAATATTGTACCTATATCTTTTTGTTTGTTTTCTGTTTTTTTTTTTTATTTTTTCTTGCGAAATGGGTGTATTTTATGAGATGAATATTAGTTAACTTGTACCCAACCCCCTGTGAAAAAAAAAAAAAATAGTAAAGTTGTGCAATATAAGTTTTGGCGTGATCTTTGCATCACTTTGAAAAATAAAAAAAAAGTTGTTTAAAAAAAAAGAAATTAATTTGCTTGTGTGTGTAAAAGAAAATTTGTCAAAATAGCGGTGTTACTTTGTTCCAGGATTGTGGGGTACATCATGCGGAGGTTCCTGCGATCCGCTATGATTGTCTTCAGTTGGTTTGTTGTGCCCTACAGCCGATTTACCAATATGAAAACTGCCCGCCAGAAACTGCCACCAATCAAGAGCCACCTGTTGGAAATACCTGCTGTGGATTTAGCCAAACTAATTCGCACCAGAAAGGTAAGTTGTATACCTGCTTAAATTGTTGTTGTTTTTTTTTTTTTTTTTTTTATTTAACAAAACAAAAGAAAACATTGAAACAAAGATGCAGCAAACAGCATACCGTGCGGCTGTGCAGCTGATGTGCAATGCAGGAAAATGTTGCATAAACACCATCAACATCAAGGCACGGTACCATAATCTAGCTGTGTCTGTATAGCTCTGTTAAGTTGTTGGGTAACTATCTTTACCATTTAACTAGTTTGTGACCAGCAAATTCGTTATTATTATTTTTTTTTTCTTTCATTTTCCTGCAAAATCTATTAAATTTTAGAAAATTAAAAATTGCCACAGAAAATTTTAATTTACTCTTTTTTTTTGTGGTTATTAAACAATTTTCTTTTTTATAGTACCTACTATCTTCTTTAAAAGATGTCCCAACCCAATTTTTCCATTTAAATGTTTCGTATGGAAAACATAAAAGAGAGTGATGAGTCTGAACGCGGTTACCACTTTGTTAGTTTCCTACCAATTTTTATTTACTGTTCTTGATTTCGGTAAAATTGTATTAACAAGCAAACTCTAGAATTCAAAATTTAAGTACGAATTAAAAACGCCTAATTTCAAAATTTAATACCTAACCTAAATTAGGATATATCGCAAATCGTAATTTGTATAGGAGCGATTGAAAAGTTTGAGTCATAAATTGTGACAAATATTTTTATTTCCTCAAATTAATTCTTTTTAAAAACGATTGTAGCGATTTTGGTTTTACATAAAATGACCAAAGTAGATTTTAAAGAAAATTGCATTATTTTCGATTTTTTCATGCAAAAAATTTTAATGGCTCCATCAATAAATTTATTATAACTTTGCAATATGGTACTTTTGTGTAGTTCAAACAATCATACATAGAAAAATTTAGAAAACATTTTTTCAAATAAAATAAAACAAAAATTTATTTACTACTTGCCTTGTTTTAACTTTTCTTCTTTAAAATAACAGAACGTTATTTAACCACTAATTATCATCTTTAATGGTAGCTACTTTATAGGTAATTGTTAACGACAAGAGCAAGTTCTTGCGTTCCAGTCGTGCATATTTATCATGTTTTAGTTTTTAGAGAAGTTATTAACAACATTTGCCTTTTTATTATTTTATTTTTATTTATTTTGTTTTAATTAAACATCTCTATTAGGTTTTGTTTTTTTAAATTTTTAATTTTGCTTATAAGATTTAAACCATGTTTAAAATTTTAGCAAACATTTTCTATGAAGTGGCAACTGTGGATATGCCATATCTTTGCTTGGAGGCGTGTATTTCACACTGATCTCGATTTTTATCAGTGCGTTGATCTACATACATCTTCAGGCATTATTTAGTTTGAGGTCAGATTCAAATTGACATATATTGTAATTGCAACTTAAATGGCAAAAATCACTGCTGTTGCAAGTCTGATACAGCATCTAACTACATTTTATCTCTTGCCTTTGTTCAAAAGATTATTATTCATTTCGCAAAAGTTCATTGAGAAAACATGTTGGACTATGGAATTTCATTTAGTTCAATTGTCTCATTTTTACTAAGATGTGATTTTACTTTATATGGAAACTTGTGTGTCATTTATTTGCGTATTTAGACTTGGTTGTAAGGTTTTGAAAAATGACAAGCTGTGATGAAAGCTCTCTACTCACGAACTATATATAAAGAAATAAAAGAAATTTATTTAGCTTATGTCGCAGATGATTATGTTTTTACAACATTTGTGGTATGTTCAATAAAAATTATTTAAATAATAATGTAATAAGTTCTTATATTAGTTTAGCAATACTTAGTAAAGCAATAAAAGACCAGAGATTATTTTGTTCTTTTACATCCATATTAATAAAAAACGCTAATTCCACCCTTATTCCACCAATTTACCAAACCATGGAATAAGAGTTAAGCTACGGATCAAATTCTTCCCCATTAATAAAAACAAAATGTTCGTGGAATATCAAAGTGACGTTTACTGAAAATCCCTTAAGAAAATCTACTACAATTAGTATAATGTCTATTTGGTAACTTGAAATTTTCACCAAATTTCGCAAACTCCGTAAGTCCCCTTTCACACGAAGATACTAGTTGCTGGTGATTTTTTTGACGTTTTCTTTAAATCTCCTTAACAATCTCCTGTACCTTTCACACGCAGATACAAAGTTGGAGGAGACTTGCTGTATTTTCCTTTTAAACTACCTTGGTTGAACGCACACAAACGTAGTGTGAAGAGAAACGTCAAAAAAGTTTCCTGAATTTGTTGACCGGGGAGATTTCATTTCCCCCTCTTTCTTCCTGCCCTTCTCGCCCATGAACTATTTGTTGCCGGCAACTCAGTTGCCCTGTGTGAAAGGGGACTAAGGGTTCTGACCAAGGTTGTCGTTTTGGTAGGATACTACCAAATTTGGTAGTTTTTTTTATATTTGGTAGGTTTTAATTCGATTTGGTAGGTTTTTTAACAAAACGAACTCATAAATGTAAATTAACAGAATACCACTTCTTAAAAAATAAAAAAATTATTGTGAGTTATTGAAACTTATGAAGGCATTTATTTTATGTATGAACAAATTATAAAGTGAAATTGAATTTTAAGTTTTAACATACCATATGATTCATAATTTTGTATTCTCATCTACGGATCTGAATCGGGATCATTTCTTAGCACGTTAGGTATACAAAATAATTTTAGATCTTTTATGTCGAATTCCTTTTAAGAAAAAAATCGATTTGTTTAGAAGAAAAAATCGACTTTTCTGGACAAATCCCTTGTATTAAAAGACAAAATTCGATTATGTTTAGAAAAAAAATCGATTTTTTTTGGTAAAATTAATTCGACATTAGTTTTTCTTTTTTAGTTCAGAGTTTGTTCGGTGCAGAGCACTGAGTAGACTCTGAGCGAACGGAGTAAACTCTGAGCAGAGTATGTTCAGAGCACTCCGATTTAATTATGAAACACACCTGAACACTCAATTGTCATATCTGTCAAATTACATTGAAACTGTATAAATTTGGCCGCGCTCAGTTTTTTACTCCGTCTGCTCGGTTATTTTATTCTGAGCTCATGGAGGGCGCTCTGAACGCACTCTGAACGAAAAAAGAAACACAAATTTCAAGCTCTGAGGTCAGAGCTGTTCAGGCTGATCTCTGAATTAAAAAAAGAAAAACGCCATATATGGATGGGTGGCTTGCATGTTAAGGTAGTGTTAATTGCAGTGTAAAGAAAAAAGACCAAAAATATTTGAAAATTAAGAAACGGAAGTAAAAAAGAGATATGCATATAACACCGCTGTCACTATCGTGTTTTTTGACACGATAATTTTTCCCGTGGGTAATATATGAAAAAGTTTAACATGACACGTTTTTTATTTTTAAAGTTTACTGAAAATTAAGCAAATTTCTACAAAATTTATAAAAATTTTGTTCAAATTCTGTAAAAAAATTGACAGAAACTCATATTTTTTGGCAATAAGCGAATAGAGCAAGTTTTTTTTATTTTGTAGGATGCATAAAGCCCGTAATACAATTACAGTAGACGCTCGATATTGTGAAGTTATTAAAACCAGTCCTGTTCACTATATCGAGATTGTGCACTATTTCGAGAGAGAAGCTATAAAGGTTTTGCAGAGTAAAATTTGATACAAAATTAACATTTTGTCCGGTGTCAAGTTTCAACTAGGTCAAACATTCATATAAACATTATAAACGTATTGCAGCTAGAATATTCTTGTTGAATACTGAAAAAAAAATTGTAAATAAAAAAAATCTCGATATAGTTATTTTTTTGTTCACTATTTAGAGTAGTGTGGATGAAATTTTGTGTTCACTATATTGGATAGTTCACTCTACCGAGATCCACTATACCGAGCGTCTACTGTAATTACAGTTTTTTTTCAACAAAATAGGATAACTTGTTGTTTTTTCATATGGCACGAAAATGGCACGTTTTTCAGAAAATACGGCACATTAATTTTTTTTTCGAACGGCAACGCTGTCTGTCATTATGATCCGTATCGTTTTATATGATCCTGATCACATCCATAGGTAATAAAACAAGGCTAATATGAACTAGAAAAAGTAAATACACATGTAGATATGAATAACTATGCTTTTTCTCAAAAACAAAGTTTATGTTTTGCGTTTATTAAAAAGAACCTCAAAATTTTCTTTGGTAGGTTTTTCTTCGGTTTAGTAGGTTATTTTGAAAAGTTTGGTAGGATTTTGTTTTTGGGAGTGTCAACCTTGGTTCTGACAGCGAATTTCGATAATCTGTAAACAAAAAACAAAATAAAGCTCAGGTTACCAAACACACATAAGAATTCTTTTGTATATATATACATATCTGTCATAACTATTATCATTTTTCAGTTTTGTATTGTATCTGTTGCTTTTGTTTTGTTTTGTTTTATATTTTAAAAATGAAAAATTTAATTAAAAAAAGAAAAAGTGATGTCCACCTTTGTATCCCAATTTTGGTAATTTTCAATGTATGAGTTTCCTCATATATTCCTTGGAAAACTTATATTTTGGATTCTGGTTCTTTATATTTTTCTTGTCGTTGATGGCTGATTGTCCAAAACTTCAAATGGCTTAAGAACTTAAGAACTCGATAAATAGGTATAGTAAGCATTATTATTTGTATTCCAAACTAAATTCGCAATTCTAACTTATATTTCAGAAAATAAATTCACACATCTGTTTTTATTCCTTCGCTAAACCACCTTCTTTGGTGATTTAGTTTAGTAAACGTCACTTGGCAGAAATTTTGTTTTATTGATAATATTTTGCATTTAGTTCACGGAATAAGGTCTAAACCTTCGCTATTCCAAGTTTATTAATTTAGCTGTTATTAATACCTAAAAAAATACTCATATTTCTTAGTATTGCGTGTAAAGACCCATCTCTATCAGTTGTATTATATCAGTAAAATTATCAAAAACAAGTACGTACCTTACCTACAAAAATTGTTTAAGAGAATTTGTTTGTTTGTATATAAAGATAATCCTGTCCTTCGAAATAAATTAAGATCCCAATCCCAGCCAAAAGCCCTGTTAGCTAGTGCTGTAGTTAATAAGAACGAATCTATCAGCCATATTAATAAAAAAGACTAATTCCACCCTTATGCCACGAATTTACTACACCATGGAATAAGAGTTAAGCTACGGATTAAAATTTTCCAATGTTTATATTTAGGTTATAAATAATAATAATAATAAGGTATAGTTTTTTATAAAGTGCGAATGCCATTTGGCGGTTCTAAATCGTATAGCATAGATTGTTTGCTTACTTTTCTTTTTCCTTAAAACAAAAGTGTACACCAATTTTTGACATTTCTTTGCACTAAAAAGTTTTTTTTATTGAAAAACTGTCGTTTTTCGAACGAAAAACACCTAATGATGTGTAGACTGTAGAGTATTGATTTTCCTAAATTTTTGGTATATTTAGATTTTGTCAGCGTCAAAAAACTTCTCAAGTAGAGCATTACAAAGTTCACAATGTATTTTTTTTAATTCGTATTCAGGTACATTAAACTAAAGCATTGTTAAATCAATCTACTGACTGCAACAATACGTTTCAAACGAAATCATACAATTCGTGTCTGAATTGCAACATGGAAAATAAAAATAAGAAACATCATACGACTCCAAATCTGTACATATACAGTTTTTTTGTTTAACCAATCTAAGAACCTAATTTGACTCATGTGTAAGTGTGAATACTAATGGAGTTATTTCTAACATATCCTGTTGGCTCTGTTTCCTGTTTCCCACCAATTTTATCCCGATTACGGAAGCAGTAACTTTTGAAAAACTTCTCCTCCAAAGAATTTTCGCGAATTTAAGAAAATTTCCCTTCCACACAAGCGATGATGTTCTTACATATATATTTTTTATACACAGATATTATAATTCTTTTCCTTGAATTTAAATATACTTATATATTTTTATTTAAATACAGTTTTCTGGCTCTTTTTCCCAAAGAAGAAAGGAAAATTTGGCAGACATTTTGCTTCAGTTTTTTTTTTTCAAAACAACTTTTACATTTTTAGTAGCTGTGGTTCATAATAGTTGGTGCGTGTCATGGATAAGCGCTCCTCACCTAAGTTGTTCTGATTCGGCAATAAATGAAGGTCCCCTTCATTCCTTCGATTCATTTAGAGTATGTGTTTCTTTATTTATTCCGGTATGTCCAGAATATTCGGAATACCAGTTTCGCGTTTCTTTATTCCACGGAACATTCCGGATAAACTATTTTGTTGTTTCTTTATTCATTCCGGAACGTTTGGAATACATTCTTTTTATTCCATGTGAAGTGTGGAATAAAAAGAATAGAAAAAGAATACTGGGCGCGTTCAGTATAATTGACGTTCTTAAGCTCAATTATGGCAGATTCACATTGGTGTTAATTATTTAAAAATAGCATAATAACGCGAATAAATGTACCATAATATAAATTTTATGCATTTAATGTAAAATTTACTAAACTTTTGACTTTGAGAATACATAAATATCCAAAATAAAAACATTTATTTCTTCAATTGTTTTGACATTTCACGAACAACTGGATTGCCATTCTTTTTGTTCTAGTTTTGTTTCTTTATTCATTCCATTTTGGACATTCTGGATAAACATTTCGTCTATTCCATCCATTCTGTTCCTTATCCGGAACAAATAAAGAAACACGCTCTAGTGACTAGGGCCTGGTTCTATGCAGTCTGTCACGCTACAAAGATATATTTTAACTTTTTCATCTACTGAGATTTTGTAGGAAAATTGACTTTTTGGTTGATCCCGTTTGCTCATTTGCATTTTTATTCGACACACGAAATTTAAGTTTATAGATATTATACATATTGAAATTGCTAAAAATATTATAAAAATATTTATTTCAATTAATTACATACAACAAAATGTGTCTTCTTATTGTTTCTTCCATTTCAAGTGCGTATACGCCCCAGTGACCTGCTTTAAGTTAATTTTGAACACTTAATATTCCAACAATTAATCAATAGAAGGAGTTTGACATGTTGCTAATATTCACATTTTGGATGTTTTTGTTTTAATGATGAATCTTAGTTTGTGGAACCTGGACAAAGGCATACTATACCATATCCGTATGCTAATCTAGAAATACCGGAGCTAACGAAATGTTAAACAATCTCGAGGTGTTATTTAAAAGTTCGCAGGTTAAATTGTGTTAAGCTCTTTCATTAAAAGATGACCTCTTTTATTTAATCAAAATAGCTTTTAACGGCCTTTAGTACACAAAAATTATTGTAATTTGAACTGAACTTAACAAAAATTGTGTTTAAATAAGTTAAAATGGATAAAATGGCATACTAAGTTCTCGTCTATAATTGCGCAGTGTTCAATTTCAGTCATAGATTTTCCGTATTCAGAGCAGTACGTTAAGACCTATAAGCAATTAAAAATAATTTGCGTTATTTATTACTTTTTATTATTTTAAAAAACTTTTTTAGTAGTTTTCTATTATTAAGTAGTTATCTATTGTTAAGTAATTTTGTAAAATTAATTTTGCAGGGAAGATTGCTTTTATGTTAAGTGTAAACGTTTTTGATTTACTTTTATCAAAATAAATATGGGTGAGAGCCATTTACACCAGCCATTACACTAACCATAAGCCTAACTGATTATTATTTGCTAAAAATATAACTTTTGATGTGGGTTTAAATTTTTAGTAAGAATATGGAGCATTTACCTTACGTATGCCATTTTAGGCCAGGTTTCTTATGTACATATGTACATTATTTACATGTATACATAACATATGTATTTGAATGCGCGTAGTAAAAGTGGGAGGGTATCTAACGGGTGGCAATGCTCCTCGTAGAATAATCGACAGAAATAAACTTGTGTTCTTGTTTGCGCTAAAACTTGAGGGTAGTTCTTTTTGATAAAGAAAGTATGCATCTATTTATTGACAAACAACAACCAAATATAAAACCCATCTTAAAAAACTAATTACTCACTCTAGAAAATCCGAAAATACTTAATATCTGTTCTATTTGCTTTCAAAAACTGCCAGTTTTAGTCCGATGTTATGTCAAAGTTCATATACAGGAATAAAATTAGACTAAAAATTGTAGTTTCGGAAATTCAACAGGTCCGTCAAGCTTGGTCCACCACAACGGAAATTCAAAAATCTAACTATGCAGGAATTAGGGACTGATTTAAGGCTAATTTAGTACTCCAATCCCGAAAGAGTCCCAAATTCCCTTCACCCTAAAACTTGTGGTGGACTCAGCTCGACGTCAGGCTGGGTCCACTACACCTCCTAATACACAATTTCAAAAATCTAATGATGCAAGAAATAGGGGCTAATTTGAGGCTAATTTAGTACCCCAATCCCGAAGGAGTCCCAAATTTCCTTTACCGTTTCAAGGGCAAAAACTGATTTGATAACGTGATTATGCCGTCAAGCTGGGTGTCCACCACAACCTCCCAATACAGTATTTCAAAAATGTAATGATGCAAGAATTAGGGGTTATTTTGGGGCTAATTTAGTACCCCAATCCCGAGGGAGCCCTTTAGAGGGAGAAAACTGATTTGATGACGTCATCATGCTGTTAAGCTGGGTCTACCACAACGGAAATTCAAAAATCTAATGATACAGAAATTAGGGGCTAATTTGGGGCTAGTTTAGTACCCCAATCCCGAAAGAGCCCCAAATTCCCTTCGCCCTTTGGAGGGCAAAAACTGATTTGATGACGTCATCATGCCATCAAGCTGGGTCCATCACAACGGAAATTCAAAAATCTAATGATGTAAAAGTTAGGGAATAATTTAGGGATAATTTAGTACCTCAATCCCAAAGTACCCCCAAATTCCCTTCACCCTTTAGAAAGCAAACACTTATTTGAAGAGGTCATTAAATCCCAGCTTGACGTCAAGCTGACTCCACCACAAGTTTTAGGGTGAAGGGAATTTGGGGCCGGGATTGGGGTAGTAAATTACATCCGTAGTGTAGTTTGAGGTAAGTGTGCGGACTTTTGACTTTGAAGTAGGATTCAAAATAAAATATAAATTTCATTCAAGGAATTTTAATTGGATTATGAGGATATTAGAAAATAATCAAAATTGACAAATTTATTGAATTTTTTTTACATAAAAAAAAAAAACAAAACAAAACGTGTACTCATGTCTCCAACTAGTGGTAAGTTTAAGCAGTCTATGGGTTAAGGGTTCGCAGGGTCTTAGTTCAACGTTTCTATAATTAAATAAAGTTTAAAACCCAGTTTTGATATTTAACTATCTAATGTATTGATTAAATTAATCTATATTTAAACAGGCTAAAATAAATTTTGTGGTACAATTTTCTCAAAAAGTAAAAACCAAGAATAGACCTGGTAACGGCATTGAAGATCTCGATCTTTGAAGAGAGTTCTATATCTTTATTGGATATGAAAGAATTCCAGGTATAATTCATGCTTTGTCTGGCTTGTTTCGCTCGCTCTTTGAAGTGTTCCGTCAAACTTAATCCGAATCTAAGCCAAACCCCCAAATACTTATATTTATTAACAACTTCTATCGGTTCTCCATTGAGCTTCCAATTCTCTTGCCGACTTAACCTCCCGCCTCGTCTGAAAACCATTACCTTGGACTTTTCCAGATTTATGACTAGGTTCCATCGTTGACAGTACTCGAAAATTTCTTTATTATATGTATTGTATATATATAGGTATTAAGGGCCATTAACCACCGTTTCAAAATTACGAAAAGTTTTAAGTTTTTTTTTTTTTTAATTTTCTATCACCGACATGCACATTAAATAAAATATCTGCTTACGCACACTTGATATCGATGAGGGTTGAAAACCTCCTTTAATATGCATTTTTACAAATCTGAATTTCAACCTTTTTTTTTGTTTTGTTAAAAATATTTGCTATTTTTGAGATTAAGAAATAGATCTTAAATATTCCAACGAAGAATTAAAAATAAATTGGGAGAATATTCAATTTCCTGACTTTAGTTCGATAATAAATTACGTAAAATAAAGCTCGCTTCAACACTGCATGTAAACGTGGTGCCTATATAAAGAACGCATAAGCAAACATAAGATAATGTCAAAAATCCAAAGAAAATTTTTTTACGTTCGCAAAAACACCCCGCACCCCGTAGATACAGCCATGATTTTGAACTTGTGGTCAGCTTGCTGGCTGCCCTCCCTAGGGAAAATCCCTACGCCAATTTGTATATGTACGTATTTCTTTTTAATTGAATTATGCGGATCACATAAAACTGGTACTGGTAGTGAAAAAAATGTATAAGATTGTAGGAGAATTTAGTTAGTTAAAATATTATGTATACAGGGTGTTTGGTATAAGGTGCACCAAAGAGCTAGAGAGAGTAGGTTGGGTAAAGACAAGAAAAAAATCGTATGGGAGGGGGGGTCTATTTTCCCCCGCTTAGGTGGGAGGGGCAATTTTCTACAAAATCGACTTGAAATAGAAAAAAGATTATTGAAAAACAACGGTAATAATGTACTTAAAATGTCATGCTATACTTTTTTGTAAAGCCAGGAAACTCGTTATTTTAATTTCTTTTTAATTCAAATTATTTGAAAGAACAGTTTTTGAAAAATTAATTTTCAAACTCAAAATTTTTGAAAAAATAATGAAAAAAATTGTGTTTAAAAATAATTTTTTTCAAAATTTTACGTTATTAAGTAATATTAGCTGCATTTTATTTTCCCCCATATCTGATCCGGATTGGATTTGGAAACATAAATACAAGTATTACAAATCCATTGTTTCTAATATTCGATGCTCCTATTAAACTAAAAACCGGATGCCTTAAAACCGGATGCCTAAATGTTTTTTAGTTTTTGAGAAAATTGAAAATAACGATATCTACTTGATTACTTAATTAACAGAAACAGAATCTTTGGAACAACAAAATAACCGATGGAGGTCAAATTCAAGGAAAACTTACCTAATAAATAAAAAAAATAAATTTGATGGCACAACAGCTCATGAAGAACTAGGGCCTAGTGACTTACAACTCTCAACCATTCCTGTGTGCGTGTCTGCAGGAATGGAGGGGACCTACAGTTTATTGCCGAATCCGAACGGCTAACGAGCGGCACTTTTCTGTGACAGGAGATACTCTTGGAGGATTTGTCAATTCCTCGCAAGAGGCAGTAGCCGTTTTTTCTTTTAAATAAATAGGTGGCGAGGCTGGGGATCGAACCTTAGACCTCCGGCATGACAGTCCATCGCACTAACCATCACGCCACGGCTACCACAGGAAAACTTACCTACTTTAGTTATTTTCAATTTTCTCAAAAACTGGAATACATTTTTAGTGTTTCGCTGAGAATTGATGGGAGTATTGAATACTAAATACGAAAATATTACTTAATAACATAAAATTTTGAAAAAAATTAGTTTGAACACAATTTGTTGTTTTGTTTTTTTTCAAAAATTTAAGTTTGAAAATTAATTTTTGAAAAACTGTTTACTAAAATAACTTATTTTAAAAATAAAATAAAAGAAGAGCTTTCTGGACTTACAAACAGTATAACATGTCATTGTAGTAGTGGCTGTTGTTTTTTTAATAATTTTTTTCTGTCTTAAATAATTTTGTTTTAGAAAATTTCCCCTCTCGTTATTTTTAATTTTCCCAAAAACAAAAAGACACTTTACTTTCTTTCTTTCCCGTATTTGACTATAAATTAACAGGAGCATCGAATACTAAAAATAAAACTATTACTTAATTACGTAAAATTTTGAAAAAAAAAAAAAATAGTTTGAACACAATCATGAATACATTATTTTTTTAAAATTTTAAGCTTGAAAATTAATTTTTCAAAATCTGTTCACTCTAGTAACTCGAATTAAAAACAAAATAAAAGAATGGATTTCTGGCTTTTAATATTTTTATTTCTATTTCGAAGTCGATTTTTTAGAAAATTACCCTTCCCGCCTAAACGGAGGGAAATATATCCCCCCTCCCATACGATTTTTTCTTGTCTTAACTCAACCTACACGCTCTAGCTCTTTGGTGCACCTTATACCGAACACCCTGTATAATATTTATCAAAAGTCCGGCAGGTTCTCGTTTGCTTGCAGTTTTGTAGTAAATTATTTTTAAAAAAATGCACTACCGTATCGCACAAACTCGCTCTTGCGGGTACAGTCTATAACGTGGATATGCTAAGCATACCAGACATACTAGTTTATCAACACAGATTGTTAATGGAAAATTGTAAACAAACTCAAAACCGTAAAAGTAATTTATTTTATATTTGATTTGTTTTATTTATTAAATCCTTGTAAAATTTGGAATACCGCTACTACTTCTAGAAATACCTGTAGACGAAATTGGTTGAACTACATATTATATCCATTGGGTATGTGATTTTTTTCAAACAGCCTTGAAAGTAATTTCAATCACGTTACACAGATTGATGAGCTAAAACGAAAATTGTTTGCTAGTTTTTTTTTTTTTTTTTATTTCAAGTCCTAAACGAGTGGAATTAGAAGTAGAACCACTCTACTATAGCATTTCTTGTTTTCTCCGACTGCTTGATTCTTGCAGCGCCTGCACTAGCGTAAGACGCACATACCGACGAAAATAACTTTTTTGGATTTCTCCATCATCCAAGGCCGTAGCCAGAAAAATATTTCGAGGGGGGTTATGACTTTTTAAAAAATTATTTTTCGCTTTTTAGTATATAATCTACAGAGACCTCTCTTCGATATGATATGATATGAGGACCTCTTATAGTAATTCAACAAACTATTGAACTTCTCAGTCAACTTTTTTTTAGAAAAGGCTTCCCTCTTGTAAAGAAAACAACCAATTAGGAAAATCAAAATCAAACTTGCAAATTTTGAAAATATATGTGAGAAATTCAGTGATGTAGTCCATGGTACAATAAAATAAACATAAAATTTGATTTTTACTTAATATTTTTATATCTATTACTCATCATCACAAAACGAGTATTTATCACAAAAAATAATATCACATAAATATCTATACGTAGGTATTAAAAGTATTTTTTACAACAAGCAAATTAAGCCGTCTGGCCTTCTGTGCAGAAAACACATCTATAACCTCTTCAGTATTGATATCAATTTCTCTATGAATTGACATCAAAGCTAATCCTGTCAGTCTTTCATCACCGATAAAGTTTCTCAGATTTGTTTTTAATCTCTTCATCGTTGAAAATTTTCGTTCCGGTGTGCATGTCGAAACTTATAAAATGCAAGGTTCCATTTATTTTTAGCAATAAAGTGAGTGAATAAATACGTTTGCATAGTATATTTTTCCAAAATAGAAGTAAAAAATCTTTATAGAAATTGTTTGGAGAGCTATTTGCGTCCCTTGAAGTTCGGACAGCGGCGATGGATGGCGGTGCAATGATTCGTTTTAAGGAAAATATTGTGCAATTGTAAAAACTTTTTGATAAATTTGCGGATAAATCGAATCGATTCCCATTTTACTTTATTTTAGCACTCAAAAATCTCGAAAGGTGCAAATTTTTAGCAAAATTATATAGAATGTCAGGTCAAAATGACAAAACACATGTAATTTGTGAGTTGTGACCTGCTCTGAAGCAGATCACAATTTCGATTGTTTTTGTGACTCTCACAAGTTGTGACTTTGGGGGAGAACACGAAAAAGTCACGAAAAAACACGTAAAAAGCTATTAATAAAAAAAAATAATTTAAAAAAAAAAATCGGGGGGGGGGGGGGTTCAAACCCCTATGTGGCTACGGCCTTGCCATCATCATATTTTTAAATTTGGTTAGTACCTCGACATTTACCTCGAACTTAACCAAAACCTTCTTATTTATTGTGAGCAAGTTAGAATTTTTATTGTTATTTATTTCACGAAATGTGTTTATAAAAAGATATTTATTACATTAAAGGTCAAAAGTTAAATGCACAGTGCATTCCATCATAATAAAAATAATAACCCATCATAGCTAATTACAATTTTTGTTTGTTGAACATTTTCTAGGGAATATTTGTATTTAATGATTTTGTTATTTCAATGATTATTTTAGTTTCCAATAAAACGAAATCAAAAAGTGTAATTGAATACAACAAACGCGTATGCATTTAATTGTTCGATATAATGTGTGTACAAAACGTACCTTGGATTTCTAATATTAAGTCGTAAAAATATTATCTGAATCATTCAAGCAGAATAATGTTTCACTTTCTGTATAACTATATAAAAAATAAGCTTTGATTAATTGTGGCAGATATAATGCAGATATCACATGATCGAATTGAATACAAAATGTAGGTAACTATTTTGTAAATATAAAATGATGACGCTTTTAATATATCAATTAAATACTCGAAGGGCTTATTATAGCGAAATAAAGTGGCTATTTATAATATTCGTTGCATATTTTAAGCATTCACAAGCTTTCAAACGTCATGAAAATATCAGGAAAGTCAAATATAAATAGGACTTCTTGTCTAAGAAACAGTAATTTTGTTCTCCTTATTTTTTTAATGCTACATAAAATAATGGAAGAATTATCGAATCCAAAAATCTCATATTTTACCTCAAAACACAAGATTCTTTCTGGCTGGTTAGAGCCTTGTGAATGAAAATTGGATAGATAGAACTCTGTTTTTCAATTATTTTCGAAACTGTAAAGTGTATGTGTAAGAGATAGACCAATGCGAATAGCGGCAATCGAAAGAGCATATCATTTTTAATACCATTTTGCCAAAAATGTCAGTCATGAAATATAACGAAATAAGTAGACAAAAAAAAAAATAAATACATTTTGTGGCTCATGAAGAACCAGAGCCTGCGACTTACAATTCTCAACCATTTCTGTGTGCGTGTCTGCAGGAATGGAGGGGACCTACAGTTTATTGTCGAATCCGAACGGTTAAGGTGAGTGGCACTTTTCTATGACAAGAGATACTCTTGGAGGATTTGTCACATCCTCGCAAGAGGTAGTAGCTCCGAAAAAAACTTAAGGTGGACGCGTCTGGTATTGAACCCCAGACCTCTGGCATGACAGTCCAACGCACTAACCATTACCCCATACGGGCTACTACAACAATACAATAAGTAGAGCTATTTAAAATATATATGTACCTGAATAACTGAAAAAGTAGGCATTTCCTCAAAAAATCGTCAAAATTCTCATTTCGTAGTGCGAAATTTTGTTACCGAAGTTTTTGAGAAAATTTGAAAAACAACAAAAACCCTTGTATGGCAGCTATCCACTGGTTTTAAATGACTCCCGGAAATTCCGCCATAATTTATATTTTTCACCTTTTTTGCGGGTGCCGCGACCGTTCGGACGAAAATTGTTTCGCAAATCTTACTGCTGCTTCCAACTTTACGATGATGTCTTCAATTCGCACATGCTATGTCATTTTTCATTTTAAAGAAATATCGACAGTCAATAATTGTCTTCAGAAATTGTAATCTAACGTCTCCATCTTCATCCATATTGCTTAGACGACACCAGCCCCAAACAACGATATATTGTGTATAACATTTTTTCCGCACTTGTAGGGTACCTATACGAAATACGAGAACGTATACAAAACTGCGAAAATATCTTTTTGCAAGACAGCTGCAGTAAAAATAGTACGGGTATCAGGGCAGTTCTTTGCTCAGGGCCGTAGTCACGGTTATGGGGGCCCGGTGCAATGAAAAAAACGGAGGCCCTTTCAAATAATGTATGTATATTTATTGTTAATTTAATTCTGATATTAGAAAAACAAAATCAAATCACTATTAGAATAGTATAGAACTAAAAATTAAGTCAGTGAGAGAACCGTGTGAAGATTTGAATATAAATTTTAGATTCCATCCCGAAATATACATACATATAAAGTTTATACACATTAAAAATATTCTTATATACAATTTGTTAAAAATATTTGTATAGCTATGAAATTTCCGAGTCCACGGTTTGTGGAGGCCCTCAACATGTGGGGGCCCCGCGGCTTCTGCCTTGGTTGCTGTAAATCCGACCCTACCTCTGCTGGTAATATTGAGGGTGTTCCAGAGACGTGTTGTTGGAGATTTAGAATTTAAAGGAACATCTTCTGAATCACTACAAAACTCGAAAACGCGAAGTTTTTGTTTTACTTAATATGGGACAGGATTCGCCCGATACAGAGGACGCAGATACATCAGGAATTATAAAGTTTCTTTGTAGGCACTGAACGTTTATAAGTGGTTCCACATATACTTCTAAATGTCTATTTCAATGGTAGATTTCAAAATGGATGTGCACTGCATGGAGTTCAGCATTTTCTTCTAGTGTTTGCCTATATTTCTTTGAAGCACTTTCTTTTTCTTGTTTCCCCGCCATTTAACCGTATATTTTAATTAAAAAAAAAAGAACAAAATATTATATTAAATAGTTAATAAAATCAACCTTGAATGGCAGAAATTATTATTCAAGACTTATTTTATCAATAAAATATAATGAATCACGTAATAATGTTAATGGCTAATAGTTGCACCCGCGATCCTAATATCGCGATCGCGGGTGCAACCAATTTGAATCAACGTTTTTTTTTTAGTTCAAGCTACAATTTATTCCTAATTAAGACTGATTTAGTTTTGTGTTTGATTTTTTCTTACTTTTACAAAGTTTCAAAACGTTAGCACTTTATTTCTGTCAAAAGAATAACAAACTTTTCTATCTTTTATGTCGCGGGTGCAACAAATTTGCAATATATATATTTGTAATCAATAATGCTAAAAAAGTAAAAACAATTACTAACTTATATTCATACAAACGGTTAAACGACATTTGTGACCATAAGTCCAACAAGTAAATCATACCCTTAAACTGTCACTAAAAGCTATTTCGTACGTGTATTATCAGTTATTGTAAGTGTAGTATGTACCGACTGTTCGTATGACAATGTTTCCAAGTGCAAAAAACATGTTTTTTTCTAAGTTAGGTCTCATTTTTCGTATTTGTTATTAAATACAGTTTTTCTTCTTCGCGTTTTTATCAAAAAAATAAAAAAATATAGTTATTTAGAAATTGATATCCAAAATCGTCTATAGCGGAGTCGCCCTATACCTTTTATCTGGCCTTTCGAAAAAAACGCATTTTCAATGCAGCATTCTCTGCAAAGGCCCCAACCACTGCATGCATATATAAAGTTAAGATCTATCTCTTAACACCAGTGAATTTTTGCTTTTATTCACAACCAAAATTTACTGTGGGCTCTCGGTCTATTAAGACTTTTTGCAAAAAGTACAAAAGTGAAAAACTAAAACATGCACTTGAAATGCCTGTGTGCGAAAAAGCCTGCAAAAATAGTGTTTGATATGTCATTTCAGATTGATACTACAGACAAAACACAATTTGCCCTACTTTTTGCAAAAAGTCTTGAATGTAGTTAAGCCTTAAGTATTTGACTACCTACTTAATTCTTTAATATTTTAATAATAACCCCTACTATGCATGCGCGTAGTTAGAGGGGACAATGCCCCCCCCCCCCCTAGAAAAATTCTTGCCCCCCCTGGAAAAATCGACAAAACTTAAATTTTGTACTTGTTCGCAGTAACCCTGAGGGAATTTTTCCCTAATAAAAAAAAGTATCTATACTTATTGACAAACAAATATCAAACCCACATTAAACTAATGGTCCCCTTTAGAAAAATCTAAAATTCTGACATACTTAAGTTCATGAAGAGTCTAGTTTGGGATAAGTTTGCGCATTTTTGACTTTGAAACCGGATTCAAAGTTTAATTGAAGAAATTTTAATTTGATTGTAAAGATATCTACATGTTTTGTTTACTTATATGTATAAACAATTAAAAAATAATCAATATCGACAAATTTATTGGGTGAGCGTTGGCAGTCTATGGCCAGTAAGTGGTAAGTTTAAAGCCCAGTTTTTATATTTAACTATTTTTACAATCCATAAATAAATATTATTTCGTATTAACCAAAAAAAAAATATTTCAAGAAACCTAACTACTTTGATAAATGGAACTTTAACACGTCAAACATTTCAGATAAATTTAACAATGTAACTATAAAATTTAAACTTACTGTCAATGTATGAATTTCCATACAAGTTCGCATGGGGATTTTTCTTTAAAATTGAAATTAAGCAGAAATAGGTATATGAAGTTTCATACGATTTCCATGCGCAGACTTGCCCTCAAAATGATTGCGTATTTCTGTGTGTTACAATTATTTTTAAAAAATAATTAAATTTATTTTTTTTCCCTATACAAAAAATGAATTTACAAGATGAATGACCTGCTAAGCCTCAAGAGAATTTTTATTGAAAGTTAAATTAATGTATGTAGATACCTATATTATAATATACACATGGTTTCTTTTTTTAATTGCATATTTATGTATGTACATCTAATTGTCAGAGTTTTAAAGCTATATGAAGGTTTCTTTAATTATGAACTTTTAAGTATATTTCCTAGTTATTTTTTAGTTTGACTCTGGCAATGACAAACTTTATTGTCAGTTTCTATTACAAATAATAATAGTTATTATACAAAAACAAATTTAGTATTTTTTGTTCATTACCTTGTGTGTTTTTTTTTTTTTTTTTTTTTGTTAATTGCTTTTATTTGTGCAACACTTTATCATCTCGTTTACAACACACACGTTTAGAAAAACCACACCGAATGAAAAATTATTAGTTTTAATTGCTACTATTAAGTCACTGTTGAAGAAATTTTTCTCATCGAAAAAGAATTGCTTTTTAATTGACAAGCACTTAAAAAAATATCATTTATGAAATGATTAAAAACATGCTGAAAAAGCTAAATAATTTGAAATTATTTTGTTATTGTTTAAAACTTTTTTTTTTATTAAACACGTGTTTAAAATATCAAATTTTAAAAGAAAAA
This sequence comes from Epistrophella euchroma, assembly GCA_947049315.1. Lineage (NCBI taxonomy): Eukaryota > Metazoa > Arthropoda > Insecta > Diptera > Syrphidae > Epistrophella > Epistrophella euchroma. The sequence continues at coordinate 76,816,640 of OX346246.1, read as the reverse complement.
AACAAAATTAATACAGAAAGTCATCAAGAAAGTGATTGTTCTAATACAAATGGCATTTTCTAAACATATAAAATAAACAATACAATTTTTTGTCCAATATAAAGAGCATAAAATATTTTAAATAATTCATAAGGACAATTTTTTTATTTGAAGGTTAAGATAACAAAATTTGAACAAAAAACCTTTCTTTTACATTTCTTCCGCAAGGCAAGCAGAAATCATGGTATTCCGACGACATTTTCTTTTTCATTTGTTTAAGCCTAGTATGCTACTGATGATGCGAAGCGAAAAATCCCGCATACAAAAATGACACAAGGAAATCACAAACGAAAAATTTCGTTCTGCAGGAAGCTGTTCGATGAGCAAATAGATAATTGAATTGTAGCAGATTATAAAAAACTACAAACATAATAACAAATTTCAATTTATTGATATAATACGCAGCTTTTAAAGTTTAAACAGTTTAACATTCGTTTTACTCATTTTTTGGCACTGAAATTGATTTTTTTTTTAGTGAATATTATGGACATAAGTATAAATTGTTTGGGTTAAAAAAATGCGGATTAAATGGACGGGTAAAAAATTCATTTAAGCCCAAATTACACCCGAAGTCAATATCTAATATGGCTGTTAAAATTTAATTAAACCCACTTTTAACTTGCAACAGTTTAAAAATGACTTTGAAAACGGCCCAATCTTATAAAAAATCATAACTATATACCGGATCTAACATAAAGTCTCCCTTCTATGAGATGACAAGGTTACTGGACTAATAAAAATAGGTTTACACTGTTTAAACCCACATCAATATGATCGTACCTACATAAGAGCAATTTCGTACGACTCATTCGTGCATTTTATTTTGTTGGCTATTGACAATAATTGTGTTTCATTCATGTGAAATGTGATACAGAAAATATAATAACAGACCAATACAAAATTTCACCATATTCATTTACGACATTTATGATACAAATTCGTGTCGAAATGTTTACGATTTGTTCTAAAAGATTTCCTAAACAAATTTTGAAAATTCGTTAGAGACGTGTCGCGTCAGTCGGTCATAAACTACAATATTATTATTGTCCTTATCATAAAATGACCATTGTGAAAAAAGTTTACTTTGAAAAAACGACATTATATGGCGTGGCAGTCCTATTAACTTTCTATTGTAATAGAATTCAGTGATCACAAGAACAATATTGAAAAAACAATAATCTGATAAGATAATGCAATCGAAACCACTGCGTTAAGACTAATTGTTGGCTGTTGGGCCCTTGGTTGCTAAAGTGCTATTATGGATTTTAGACCATTATGGTGCAAGAAATTGGTCAAGAAAATATTTTTTTTTTTAGATTCCGTTTACGTGACGTACCTTCATGAACCATAGTACAAAACTTAAAATGTCATGATAATTAAAAATGATTTTAAAGACTTTTGGTACGCATGACGATATTTAATTTTTTTTCCGAAGGAGTTTGTTGACCTACTTCTTTGCATGCAGTATTTTTGTACTGGCCAAATGGCTATACTCTACAACTAATAATTCAACTACAACAATGTAAAAGTTATATTTTTATTAATAGCTAAGCTATATTTAATTGATAATTTAATATTGATTAAATTATATAACATTTGTCTCCTTTTTTCCAATTTCAGATTAAAAGCGAAGAAGTGGTGCAGGCCTATATTGAACGGTGCCAGCAGGTTAACCCGCTTATCAATGCCATCGTTCAAGATCGCTTCGAGGAAGCGCTTGATGAGGCACGTGAAGTTGATCGCGTCATCGCAATGGGTATCAATTCAGTCGACACAATGGAAGAACTCACTCCACTGCTAGGAGTTCCAGTGACAGTTAAGGAAAGCATAGCTGTCAAAGGCCTCACCAATCAAGCTGGACGAGTTTTTAAGACACCACAGATTGCCAAATCAGATGCTCCTGTTGTTGAACAGATCAAAAAGTTCGGTGGAATTATAATGTTGGTGAGCAACACACCAGAACTTTGTCTATTATGGGAAACATACAACAATGTTACAGGGCAAACAAAAAATCCCTATGATTTAAAACGAACACCTGGAGGATCTTCGGGAGGTGAAGCAGCGCTGTTAGCTAGTGGTGCATCTTTGCTTGGCCTTACTTCGGACATTGGTGGATCCTCGCGTCTGCCAGCTATGTTTAGTGGAATTTGGGGTCACAAACCTACACCGTATGCGGTCTCATTTAAAGGTCACCATCCGACAAGTGACTTCCCTAAATGGGGAGATTTCTTCACAATTGCTCCTATGACACGTTACGCCAAAGATCTACCACTTCTCTTGAAATGCATGGCTGATCCAGCTGGTCCTAAATTGACTTTAGACAAGGAAGTCAATGTCAGTGGTATACGCTTCTTTTTCATGGACAACGATGGCCCATCGGGCATGATGCGTCCACTTAGCAAAGATCTGCACGCAGCTATCAATAGAGTTGCTGGAGATTTCAATGCAAAACGAGTTAACATTCGCAAAATGAAATGGTCCTTGGATATTTCCCTATCAGCTATGCTGACTATGAAAAACATAGAGACAATATATCACAAAACCGAAGAAGGCGAACGACCGAAGACCGTTTGCACGGAAACTGTAAAATATTTCTTTGGGTGTTCGGACAGTATTTTGCCATCTGTCATTTTCGGCCATTTGCAGAACTTCATGAAAATTATACCCAATTCCAGACACAAGCATCTGGCCACCATTATCGAGGCTCTTAAGACTGAATTTAAAGAACTCTTGGGAACAGACGGTGTGTTCCTCTACCCAACATTCCCCAACACCGCTCATCAGCATTATCAAATTTATCACAAGCTTTTGGAGCCCATGTATATGGCTATTTTTAATACTCTCGGTCTACCCGTGACCAACTGTATGATTGGCTTAGATCGTCGAAATCTGCCCATGGGCATACAAGTGGTAGCCAATCCCGGTCAAGATCATCTTTGTTTAGCCGTGGCTAGAGAAATGGAACGACGATATGGTGGATGGGTGCGGCCGCCTACAGAAGAATCCACGAATAAATTAGCGTAATCAATTGGATTAACATCACACATGAGTTTTTTTTTTTGTGTAAATACGAATGAAACTTAATAGGTTATAGTTCAAAGAAATTATCACATTAGGCTATGTAAAATTCTACAAAAATGCATTACATACATTCTTTATAAATAATTTTTATTTTTTAAACATTTTCGTTTATTTGATTTTTTTTTGTTTTATATTAAGATTTTATGGGGTATTAAGCCATTTTGTTATTATATTGCATTATACATTCTTATTATCTATTTCTCTTAACTGAATATGAACAACATATTTTTTTATCAAAAAAAAAAAAAAAAATATTAAAAAAAGAATTATTGTATTAAAATATTTGTTTTTATTTATTAAAATTAGATTACAGTCGAAAGGAGGCTGTTGTTCGTCTATACACCGCTTATAGGTTGGCTATCGAGACGCTCTAGCAGACTGTTTAACGAAAACTAGATTACATTAATTATAGGAAGAGAAAAATCAGTACGATTAAACCTCCCAAAATTTGCGAAAAATCTAAAAAAAATAATTTTCGTCCAGTTTTTTTAAATAAAGAAATGAATTCAATGTTGTATTCAACAAAAAATTTTTAAAAATTAGGGCCATTTAACAATGCATTTCATACTTACAAGAATAAGTGTCACTTAAGTTTGCAACTTTAGGATCAGTTTCATAGCCTGAGTAAAAGTGCCACTTCCTTCGACTGTGAAACTAAAAAAGTGTCATAGACTGACTGTAATCTTCTTACGTGCGCACAATGCAGCTGTACAGCTTTGAAAGTATTTTGAAGAAAAACAAAAGAATATTCTTGTGTACAATCTCAGAGTTCACATTTTTTTTTCCAATAATTTTCCTTTTAATAAATACAAATAACCACAATATTTTTTTCCGACCCAAAAAGTTGTTTTTTTTTTCTTCATACAAATTGAAACGTCAAAATGTTGGTGAACTCTTCCTTCTGGGGCTGCAGCTCCGTATGCCGCTACGTTCCGTGTATTCTATATTTTGACAGCTATTCCAACTCCAGCAAAAGTTGGCTCAACTTTAACTTTTCTACTCGCACAAGCTGCATTTGAATGATGGCTACACCAATTTAGACGTGGTTTGGTACGTAAGTGAGCTAATGACATTTTGTCCTGCAGCGATTCTTTTAGCTGCATCGACTTTCCATGGGGTAAAGCATGCTCGTCAAAGTGGAAGTTCCCAAAACGTCAACAATTCAAGGCAAGTGAGAAGAGTATTTGTTTTTCATTGGCTGCGATAACTTTGTCGACATTTATATGGTGACGGTAGCATCTTGACTCTTTTCGAAAATCACAGAGTTTATTTAAAAATATGCACGAATAATATGAAAATATGCACTAACAGTAGAATGCCATTTTAAAGAAAATTTCACGATTCGTAAAGTTTTCTAAATATTTTGATAAAATACATGGATTTTCATAGAAATCCGAGCCTTAGTAATAAGATAACCACTAAAACAAAGAGCTAGCCTTGCCAAACCAAAAATACTGGTATCTTGCCTATATGACATTTTTCTTGAGGTACAAACTAATACCTTATTGTTGGATAGTCGGATAGTGCCCAATGAAATAAGTCCGACCGCAATAATAAATGCAAATTTACAGTTGCTTAAATTATGCTTATAAAGAAAGAAAGATGGACTTAAATTTGGAATTTAAAAAATTATGTTTGCAATAATTTTAATAATGTTAACTTCATTTGCGAGAAAAAATCATGCTCTTTCAGGTATTTGGTTTAAATGAGCCATCATCAGCCATGAAAACTTTTTTCCACCTAAAGTTATAAGTCAGTCATAAGTTATTACTAGGGCTAGGATTTTCATGCACTGAAAAACGGAAAATATGAGCTTAAAATATGCTCTAAAAATGAGAAATATGCACTTAAAATATGCATTTAAAACCATAATATTTTACCTTGATATACTCGTATCTTTATTTTAAAAGCCAAAATTTGGAATGTGCGTTGTGCATTGTATTCAGCGCAAATATTTGTATTTGTAAATTTTTGTGTCACATTCAACGCACGCTATCCAATTCCGGTGGATTTTCGGCGCACACGAAAAAATTTTCGGTCCACAGGTATTTCGAGACATTTATTTGCAAATACATTTGAATTTTTCGCAAAAATATTGAGGGCTAATACAAAATTCTAAGCATACGTACGGCGCGGCACACAACGCGGCTTTATACAATGAAAAAAAAAAAATAAACGTTACACGTCAACTGACGTAATTTATGCATTTTTCAAAGAACAAGTTTCATTGATAGTAAAGTTTTCAAAAAATTTTCACCATTCAAGCTCAATGCGAGTGCTTTAAATATATTTTGAATTGTTAAAAATCCTTCATTTTGTCTTACTTGTAAAAGCTTTTTTTTTAGACCTGAACCGGGAGATCCTTCAACACCAGTAGGTAATTTTTAAAACAGCATCTTCAATTTGATTCTTAAATAAGAAATTTTATGGGGTGAGTCTGTTTCTTTGAAACCGATTTTTTATGTTTTACGTTTATATTCTGGAAAATATGAACTTGAAATACACATTTACTATAAAGAAATGCAAAAATATACAAAAATATGCACTAACGATTAAATGTCATATTAAAGGAAAATTCATGATTCGTAAAGATAATTTGCTATCACGCTTTTAAAGGTTATCAAAAAATATATGCATTTGCATGGAAATCCTAGCCCTAGTTATTACGATACTTTTAGTTTAAATACTTTCAAACCTATACTTATGTAACAGCTCCGCTGATGCTATTGCCATACCCCATTTATTTAAGTCTCGAACACACTTCTTAAGTCTAGGTATTCAATAAGTTCCATAAGACATCAGGCCATCCAAATATTTTGCAAGAATTGCTTCAATAAGTTGGTCGATGACTTTGATCTTTGGGGACATCAACCGTACGATTGCATCAAGATTGACGGTGCAAATATATACATACTAAAGAAACTTACCTACTTTGGAGATTGGATGTGTGCAGAATCTGGTATATCTGTGTCAAGTCAACAACGGAACAGAAGGAAAACCCACATATTACATTTTACATAGGTACATGATGTACATAATACTTGCATAGATATAGCACTTAACGCTTGCTTTGTGCCGCATGTGGTTTTTCTTGTTTATTCCCCAAAATGTTGCACAAAGGCTTTAACTTTAGTAGAATTAACTGGTTTTGGTTACTAAAGTTAGTATTAAGAACACCGCCATCCACTTCCACGGACTGAAGTGCGATTTAGAGAAAAGATTTTATTTTTTTAAGTGCGTCCGAAATCAGTGGTGGTGTTGGAATGTGACTGGTATACACCTGCCCGTTTGAGCACAAGGTCGTTTGTTTTTTTTGTTTGCTTCTAAGAAAAAAAGCCTATATATTTGCTATAATAACGCTGGCCAAATCAAGGAATTTTCTTTTCTACTGCTACATACATCAAGAAACGAAATATGAAAATCTGAAGCTAATTTGGGCTGCAAAACAATATAATGTAATTGAAATTGAAAGAGATAAATATAGATTAGAAGAGGTTGATAAATAAATCAATATGAAGAAGAGACAATTAGTCCATTGAAATGTTACAAAATTTTGGCCGAAACTTGCATTTTGTACAGGACAAATTTTTTTTTAATGGATCTGTAGTAGGGATCAGTGTGAGTGTAAAACCGAGTTTTTGGGGTTGAACCCCTTCCCCCCATTTAGCCTCCATTTTGAAAAGGGGGCGTTAAAAGGTCTTCGCGATATCTTGAGAACCATACATCGCTCAAACAAAACTTTAAGCCTAGTTACCAGATCGGAAAAAATTTTTCTTTTCATATATAATTTTTTCCGTAGTAGCCGTGGCGTGATGGTTAGTGCGATGGACTATCATGCCGGAGGTCTAAGGTTCGACCCCCAGCCTGGCCACCTATTTATTTAAAAAGAAAAAACGGCTACTGACTCTTGCGAGGAATTGACAAATCCTCCAAGAGTATCTCCTGTCACAGAAAAGTGCCGCTCGTTAGCCGTTCGGATTCGGCAATAAACTGTAGGTCCCCTCCATTCCTGCAGAAACGAACACAGGAATGGTTGAGAGTTGTAAATCACTATAGGCCCTAGTTCTTCATGAGCTGTTGTGCCATCAAATTTATTTTTTTTTATTTTATATAATTTTTCCCGGGATACATTTTGTCTTCAGTTTTTTTCCAGGCAGTACGCAGTTCACGCACAAAATTGTGACGTTTGTACCCGCTGTAGGGTGAAGTCTCCACTAAATTTTGCCAGGAAAAATAATGTTCGAAGCATAATTTTGCGGGAAAAATTTTGACAGGTCAATAATTTTGCACGATAAACACGATCAACTATTATTTTATCGATAATTTTACAAAAAGAAGAAAAACATCAATTTTGCCCGATTTTTCCAACGTTTTTGAAGAGATTAGAATCGTAGAGATAAAATGTGTCTTTTCCCGATCTGCGTACTAGGCTTTACCATATTTGTGTAGAGAATTGAATTTTCTATAATTCATGTGAACACACTTCATCGTAAAATTGAAAACAAAAAAGTTATAATCAAAAAAAGATGACCATTGTCAAGAAAAGTATCATTATCTTCTTCTTTTATTTATTTTATATCCTCTTTAAGATAAATTTCTTAGAACGGTCATCTTTTTTTTTGTTATAACTTTTTTGTTTTCAATTTTATGATGAAAAGTGTGTTGACATAAATTGTAGAAAATTTAATTCTCTACACAAATATGGTAATGTTTTGTTTGTGCGATGTATAGTTCTCAAGATATCACGAATACCTTTTGTCCTTTTTGTCCTGTATGAAGTGCAAGGTTAATGTAACATTTCAATGGACTAAATTAAAGACAGTCAGAGACAAAACGGAGCCCTGGAACCTGAAGGTGCACCCAAGCTATAAATTTATTATGTGAAATTTCAGACTTGAATCCATAACACGAATTAACCGGTCAAAGTAAGTTCTTGATCAAAAGTACCTACCTACCATAAGTCATAACCAATGAATCCATATCAATTGAAAGCGCAACTTCGGTAAAAGTGTTTGAGGGCCAGTTTTTCAGTGTTGGCGGTAACACTGAGTTAAAGCAGAGTTAAATAATCCTGAAAATAAATTGAATCCAAGTTACATTTGGCCAGTTCAGTTCAGAGATCTCGGAGGAATCCGTATTCTCCGAAATATAAACACAATTGCTCATAAAAATTCCTCAATTTCGCTGTCAAAAACTGAGGAAGGTTTTATTTCGGATTCGTTGCTTAATTATTTTCTGTTGCAGTAAATCAAATAATACTACGTTTTCACCGACCACTAAACCGAGATTTAGGTAGATTTACCACAAATCTCTTCACAAATCCCGTGATTTACCATACAAATTTTAATCTCCTCAAATCAAGATTTAAAATAAATCTCATTTAAATCTTCATAGGTAAAATTCGAACAGACCTATTCCCCTATTCAGCGCAATACAAGCTGCTTAAGCAAACTTGCCATCTCACTTCCACTTCATAAGAAAAATGACCCACCATCTGCATTTTGAAAGGTTCTGTCAAAATTAATCTATTTTTTAATCTTTTTTCCTGGTGAAAACACTATTTGGGATTTATGAAATCTAAACGAGATTAACTTGCAGTGAAAACGTAGTATAAGAAAGGAAGGAAAAGGTTTTTGAGGAATCTTGTTTATGTTTAATGCTCCTGCTCTTTCAAAGTTACGGAGGAAAATTACTGAGCGCTCTGAAACTGACCAATTAGAAGCAGTTTTTCAGTGGGTAGGATTGTCAAAAATCTATCGAAACTTTGAAATCGAATTGCGTAAAAATTAAATTTACGTTTCACTATTCAAATCATAATTCGATTTCGATCTATATTTGACAGGAATATAATGTAGGTACCTATTCAATTCATCTGGAGTTTACTCACCATGAAGAGTTATCTGGGGATCTAAGTTAACTGAATTTTGGCGAGGGCTACGCAATTTCTGTTAAGTTAAGTTCATCGTACATAGATGTCATAATGAAAATCTACTGTGAACTATGTCCAACAAGATTAATTAAAGCTTGAAATTTCTTGCACAGAGCCTGTACGATTTTCTTTTTTATAATAGAAATTCTATATACCTTACCTACCACTTAAATAATTCAGTCAAGCAGAAGACTTACCACTATTTAAAAGAATTTAACAAAAATAGATTATCACAGCCGTGTTTAGGTATAAACGTTGTCTAACTTTAAACACCCATCCAAGTTATAAATAAACATTGTTACTAAAGTGATCTAACTTTTATCTTACTTTAGACAACGGAATTAACTGTCAACCTCGACAAATGTTATATTTTTCTTTTAATAAACTAAACATATTTCCAACTATTTTAAAATATACATACTTTTGTTCGATTTTATAAATATTTAGGCTTTTAAAAAAATTTATATTAAGATGACGTATTTTGTACGGAACAAACGTCATTTAAGGATTTATGTATAATGGACTTTATGAAATCGGCCATCAGATAGTCGGCTATTACCCGACTAGTTAGTCATGGCCCTTTTAAGATTTAATGAGTGAAGTGAAATCCAATCTCTTTTCTTACTCCCAATCATTTAACTTTGAAGTGGAGAGTTAAAAAGAAAATACAAAATGGATTAAAGCGTTTGAAGAGTTTGAAGAATTTTGCAAACGGAACTCGATTCAACACTTGACATCAGCACCGTTCAACCCGGAATCGAATGGAGTCGCCGAGCAAATGGTCACATTCAAAACTTCTCTTGCTAAAATATTGGAAGACCCGAATCAAAAAGATGACGCTTTGGCTATCTTTTTGTCAACATTTCGCTCTACACCTGATAGCTCCGGGGTGTCACCAGCAGAAAAGCTTCATGGTCGAAGCCACCGAACATATCTGTCCGCTATGATTGCAGAAAAAATCAACAACAAGTTTTTATTCGACAGTACCTTAGGCAAATCAAGTTGATACCGTGTCATCCTGAAAGCACTGGGAAGAAGGATGTATCTCGTTCAGTCTGAAGGATGAAGAAGGATGTATCTCGTTCAGTCTGAAAACCGGATTCAGAAGAGGCATCAGAATCAAATTCGTACTCGAGACAGTCATCAATTGTCACAGAAAAAATCTGATGGTAATTTTCAAGTTATAAATAATCATAATCCTAATGATATTTTAGAAAACGAGGTTCCACAATCTCCTCAACGAGAGTCGCAGTCCACAAAGGATTCCCTTATTTTTTATAGTCCTACGGCTGAGAGACCTGTGGATCTAGTTTCGCCATTTTCCAGTCTCCAAAGACGAACCAGCCCACAAGTGAGTCCGTCCCCGCAACATGCAGCTACCATCTCTCCAACCGCAACCCCTCAAAGACGTGCAAGAAACACAGGATGAAGTTGGGAATAGCAAACCCCTGCCACACATAACAATTTCTTGAATGAACATCAACCTAGAAGAGCTGAGCGTTTACGTTTGAAGCAAGTCAAATATGGTCCCTAATTAAGGCTCTCCCAAACCAACGCGATTAATCGCCGCGACAAAAGAAAACAATAACAACAACGTATTGTTTTGTTTGACAACCATGTGTTGTTATTGTTGTTTTCTTTTGTCGCAGCGATTAATCGCATTGGTTTGGGAGAGCCTTTAAACGTGAGGGAAGCTGTTGCATCAGCAACCGAATTGTACTTTTAACGCAACAGCAACTCTTGCTTATTCTTAACGAAACATCAATTTTGACATTTAACTTTTTTTTACAACAATTTCTACAAAACTATATATAAATATGTGAATTTACTTACCTCGTGGATAACCTTTCTTAATTCACTTTGAATTCTGTTTTCTTGCTTAAGTTAAGTCAAAAACTTAACACACACTATCACACTGAGTATTAACACATGTCAAAAAAGTGGGAAATAAATCAAGTACAATAGTTTGGAAACAAAATATAAAATGTCATCCCACACGACTTGACAGCCCATCTCACACAATTTGGGTCTTTTTTCGACTGTCAAATCGTGAAAATATAAAAAACACCTCGATTGGATTCTGCGCTTGAACGTGATACAGACTACACGTGTTTATTTAAGTTCCGCGCCTTTTTTAATAATATTTTTTTTGTGTGTTAAATTTGATCAGTGATGGAGGCTAACACTGGCCCACCTCTATCGGTGCCAAAGGTTCCCCCCGATAAGCAATCTTTTTACGAAAAAATTAAACTTCCGTCCCAGCTTTTGGGTGAAGCGGACAGAAAAAAAATTATTGAAGACGCCACCAAGTACTGGAATTCAGACGACGCTTACTCCGGCAGCGAGAACGAGATGGAGACAGATCCAAGCACATTATCTACTGGTGTGAGCGCAACAAACAACAGTGATGGCAGGCAGAATTTGCCTTTGAATAACTGTGTCATTATTGGGCACGCTCAAAATATTTCAACTGTTGCTGGACAAATTAACTCCCAGCTTGGTACTGAAAGTATTCTCGGTAACCAACTTTCCAACGATAAAAACAAGTTTTCGGCAGTGATGGCCCGAAAAAGACGTCAGCACGTTCCCATTGTAGTGACAAAAAGAGTGGCCAGGGAAGTGGTCAACACTCATAACCGCTTTCACCCTTTGGCTGAGAAGGATGACGAAATCATTTTACCGAAACGTAATCAAGGTAACCCTGAGAGCTCAAGTGGAATAAACTCCATGGGAGTTTCAATTGGCAACAATCCTGGAAGCTCCAGCAACATCAACAGAAGTAACAACAACGTCAACAGAAGTAACCCTAGCGAACAACCATCCCTCAACTCGGAGCTTTGGTGTCCCCCCATATTCACAAAAGGGGTCTCAGCTAAAACCATAATGGATTTTATAAGTAAGTCAAACAACAATATAAATAATGTAAAATTTATTGCTAATGGTTTTGGCAAATTAAAAATTATTGTAAAGGAAGTGGAATTGCATAGCCTCTTCATGAAAAAATTCAAGGATCATGGCATAGATGCCTATTCTTTCACCCCTAAACAACTAAAAAAATATAATACTATCCTTAAGGGTATTTCCAGCGATTTTTCGCCAGCTGAAATCCAAAAAGAAATTTTATCTTTGGACCCCTCTTTGAAGGTAGTTGTAAAAAATTTTGAGACCAAATGGTCTAAGCTAAATGACATTCCACTAGATCTATTCCTTTGTGTTGCGGAGGATAGGGAAAGTTTCGTGAAACTCAAACAATTCAAATCTCTTCTGAGACACAGAATCACTTGGGATTCCATTAAAAACTCTGGCACAAAACAATGTTATCGGTGTCAAAGATTCGGTCACATGGCTGCATACTGTAGTTTTGCCATAAGATGCGTAAAATGTCTTAAAGATCACGACATTGGAGCATGCGAGCTTAGCCAAAAAACAGAAACGTCAGTTGCATCTTGTGTCAATTGTCAAAAGGAGGGCCATCCTGCTAGTTTCAGAGGCTGCCCAAATAGAGTCGCGTTTCTTAAAAAAAAGAAAGAAACCTCAGCTCACGCTAAAAATAACATTCCCATTTTTCAGGGTCCAATTGTAAACTTGGCTAACAGTTACCAAGGAAATGTTATGTCCTTTGCGGACACAGTGAGAGGTCACAAAAAAAATCTTAACATTCAAGAAACACCTTCTTTCCTTCCCGAACTCCCTAAAAATGACATATCAGATTTTATGAACGAATCCATTAGACTTTTTGGCTTGCAAATAACCAGCCTTATTTCTAAAATTAGAGGCTTCTGGCCTAATTATTTAAAAATGGATGAATCTCAAAAACCAGGTGCTTACCTGTGTTTTATCGCATCACTTTCCCCCTCTTTACCATGAATCTCAACTTCATCAGCTCCAACGTCAACTCCTTCTCCAAAGAAAAACAAATAGAAATTGATCTTTTACTAAAAGACACTTCCCCAACTGCGATTTTATTGCAAGAAACCTGCCTTTCAAAAAACCTTAGCAAAAGCCGTTTTAACCACAAATACGATCTTATCAGAAATAATGAGGGTCGTGGGACAGGAATTTTAGTGCAGAATTCCATTCGGTTCGACCAAAAACAATTTTCCAATAATGTAATTTCAGCAACCATAGCTTCTATTCCCCTAATTTCACAAAATACTGCCAGATCCTTAGCACTTGTATCAATCTATGTTCCCTGTAATACTGGATCCATGTTGCCTTCGGCACTGGACAATTTACTATCTTCTTTACGGTCCTTTGACTACATCGTAATTGGTGGAGATTTTAACTCAAGACCCCCTTTGGGGTGATTCAATTACAAATCAAAACGGCTCTAGATTAACCTCCTGGTTCCAGGACAATCACTTTCTAGACCTCGACATAGTAGCAGCGCAGGGCCCAACTCGCCCTAGCTCAGGCTCACACATCGATTTTTATATTATATCCTCTAACCTCAGATGCAACAACAACATTTCATGCTTAACCCTAGATTTAATTTCAGATCATTTTTCTGTCTTTATGAATATCCAAATTAAACAAAATTTTACACTCCCTGACTTTCCTCAGCTTTCTACGAGTTACAAAAACACCAATTGGTCTACTTTCAATCGCTCACTTTGTTCTAACCTTTCTAGCATAGACATTCCTACGACCAGGAATTTGTCCAACTTAGAAATAGATAGCATTATTGATGCGGTTACTGCAGCAATTACCACTTGTATGGATAACCACAGTAAAAAAACTCCTTTGCGAAAAAATTGGTTTAACATATCAGAAACAACCCTAAATTTGTTAAAAACTAGGAAAAATTGGAAACAAAAACTGAAAAGAATTTTCCACCACTTTGGTGACCGCATTAACCAGCCCTATACTGAGTTGTCGGCCCGAATAAATTGCCTTAGCAAAATCCTTAAAGACAGAATTCGACTGGAACTAAATGAAGAGTTCAGGAAAAAATTAAGCAGCCTAAAACCCTCCTCAAACGTCTTTAAAGTGATTGACCAAATCACTGGACGGAAAAGGAACTCTAGTTCATTAAATGGTGTCCTATCATACGGTGACAGAAACTTTATCTCCCCTTCGGAGAAAGTTGAAGCGTTTGGATCCTTCTATTCTGATTTGTACTCACTAAAAATTCCGCTCGGATTCCCTGATTCTTGTCTTGAAGTTACAACTTTTTGTAGCTCCTTCTCAGTATGGAATGAAAATCTTCAAATCTCTAATTTCTCACCCCTGAACAGATCTGATGATTCCTCTGACGAACGTTTCGCCTCCTCCAACTTTGTAGAGTCAATTATATCCTCACTTACAACAAAAAATCCGCTGGTCCGGACAAAATTCCAAATTTCATCTTGCGTAAAGCAAAAGTTACAATAGCCAAGTTTTTAACCCCAATACTTAATAATTGCCTCAATAATGGTTACTTCCCAGTAAAATGGAAAAAAGCAACACTAATTCCAATAAATAAAAGCAACACTCCCAATACAATAGACAATTTCCGACCCATTTCTCTCCTCTCAAACCTTGGCAAAATTCTAGAAAAAATTATTCTCTCTAAAATGCTTAACTTTTTTGAACAATCTAATCCAATACAGTCTGAGCAATTTGGATTTAAACGGGGTCACTCCACTGAGCACGCCCTTCTTTTTTTCCAGGACAAAATCCTAAACAACCTTAGAAATAGAAATTGTACTGTTGCTTGTGCCTTAGATTTAAGGAAAGCATTTGATTCGGTCTGGCATATGGGATTAATCTTCAAGCTTAATCAGCTAAATCTTCCGCCATTTCTTATTAAGTTAATTCAAAATTTCCTTTCTGACCGCAGCCTCTCAGTTAACTTTGAAAATGAAACATCTCACTCCATCCCTATTAGTACAGGCGTTCCCCAAGGATCTATCCTTGGGCCCCTACTCTTCAACCTCTATCTGTTTGACTTTCCAATTCACCATCTTAGCTCGGAGGCGATTCTGTATGCGGATGATACGTGCTATTTAGTCCCAATCGCATCTAAACGTAGTAGTTCCCTATTATGAAAAATGGGGAATTTCCTTAAATCTGAATAAATGTGAGTTAATCTGCTTCCGCAATGCCTCCGGCAAAGGTCATCATCTCGCAGTACGTGAGAGTCGTTACCTAAAACTCTCCATCTTGGGCAACCAGATCCCCTTAAGAAAATCTATTAAGTATCTTGGTATCAATTTACATGAGAGACTCAAAATGAACCCGCATACAAGAAAAGCCCTAAACAACAGCAGAGCTGCTGCTGCGAAGCTGAAAACCTTACTCAATTCTAAACATGTTGAAAGCAGAACGAAACTCCTTATGTATAAAACGTTAATCCGCCCTCTTATATCTTACGGATTCCTTACATGGTTTCAAATTACCCCCAATGTGGCGCTTGAACTCCACAGATTTTAAAGGTATATCATTAGAAAGTGCATAAATAAAAGACGCAGACCTTCCGGCAAATGGTACAGCAATAAGTTAATTTATGAAGAATCTGGTATATCTCCTTTGCTTGACTATCTCATTTCCCTTGCCAAAAGAAGAATTTCTGCATTACAAAATCACGACAACCCTATCCTTCGCAACATATATCATAATAACATTGACTGGGCTATTAATGCCAGGTACTATATGTCACCAATCAGTATCTCCAACGAGGGCTCCAATGTTTTCTTCCAAATCCCTGACATTGACCACTTGTTCACTTCATCTTTTTACAAAAAACAAATATCTAACACCTACAGAGGCTAAGCAATTTCATTTCTTAGCCTGCCTTAATAATCTTAATAAAAAAAAAAAAAAAACCAAGACTGACAAAATAAATTTATTATGTACAAACTTAGAAATTAAAATCCTAAGGAATTTTTTATAGAACACAATATATAAAAGTAACTTAATTCTTAAATATCAACAAACTAAACTATATGTTCCTATACAAATGTGATTACCTAATTATAACTACGTTAGTAACTATGCCCTAAATTTAAGATCTTAACTTTACTGTGAAAATGTGTACAACAATAATTTGCTAATAATAAGACTGTAACTATCTATAGCCTAACTTAATTAAGTAATTTGACCAAACCATAAATGCTTAAGCTAAACCAAAATTTTACATCCATAAACATTGTAAGAAATTCAATAATACTAGTCTCATATAAAAAAGGACACAAAAATTTAATATAAATGTTTAAAGAGTTCACCCAACTGCAAAAGTCTTTTTTGGGTTCTATACTATCTTACTCGCTCACCCAACAATGATTCGGATAGAGACACCCTAGGTGTTTCCATCCCGTGTTCTCATTTTTCGTCATCTTCTTCTCTTTCTATCCATCTTTCACTTATTTGTTCTAGGTTAAGTTATAAATCAGACATCGTCTTGTTGAGTGGACGTAAAAACAAATAAAATTAAAAGACTTGTATCTTAAAAATAAAAAAGCAAAGTGCGCTAAAAAAAAAAAGCAAACTAAATACATAATTTGTGTAGCCTGACCAATTTCTAAGTCGGCAAATAATCTTAAGAAACATTAATGGACTGTATATTATAGAATTAAGAAACGAGTGTATCAAAAAAAAAAAAATCTCAATAAAGTACATACATACATACATACTCACACAATTTGACATGTTTTGATACATTAAAGTTTTTAGGATTAGTTCTAAAACCATCACACATTCTATCCCAATTAGGGGTTTAAGGTTAATGGTAAACTGATTTGTTTGGACGCAAGTGTGGAAGCAAAATATGAAAACATTTTCTTCACACAAATTGGCAGTCGTAAGTAATTCTATCCCACTTTTTTTTTTGACATGTGTTAATACACGATAGGATAGTGTGGAAGGCTATTACCACTTTTAAAATGCCTGAGATTAACGATGAAAATTAATCAAATAAATCAAATTTAATCATGAAGCCCAAGTGTGTTTTTCTCTAAACTAAAAAAAAAAAAAACACTACAATATATAAGAAGTACCAATTGCTAATTCTATATTTTTTTTAGCGCAGTTGCTTTGTGAAAAAGAATGTACACATTTATTTTTAAATCAATATTTAACCTCCCTACATCATTTTTATAAGTTTTCCAGTGAGAAACACTATCCCAAAATGTGTTTGAAAATTTTCACTTTTGTACTATTTCACTTTTTTGGCCAATGTGGTTAAGGCCGGCTCTCCCAAACCAACGCGAATATTCGGCGCGACCTTATTATTATTATTTTCGTTCGTAGCGCCGAATATTCGCGCTGGTTTGGGAGAGCCTTAAAATCTTGCGTGCATAGCTGAACGGGTTCATTATTAAAGGTGGAACCACAAAATCACTGACTGACGTCAATTTTTGACATTTCTTTTCTAGTGTGTGTCAGGTGTCACATATTTCACGAATTCACGTGCAGTGTATAGTGTTGCGGTAGGATTTAAATTTGTTTACATTTTCGAATTTATTTATTATTTATTACTATAATTTACCATTAAAAAAATGTCAATAAATTACGGTAATTTATGTTCAGTAATAATTAAGCAATGTTTCGGTGTAACCGTGCAGAAAGTAACCGATTGCTTATTCGATGCGATCTCACGCAGTCTGTCGAATATCGTAAAGTCAACAAAATTAACCCGAAGAGAGGTTTTTAATTTCAAGGATTTATTTCTATGAATTAAAGAGAATTTAAAATAAATATTTGAATAGGTAACAAACGCCCTAGCAGTCCTTATAAAATTTCAATTGGTCACATTCAGGCAATCTGATATAAATCCAACAATTGCTGAGTATTCCATAAGACGTGACGAAATTATTAATATTTTGCGATATTCCAGGTCAGTATTATAATGATATAAAAATTTTATTTGTTGATAAATAATTTGATAACACATTTTTTAGATATGTGCACTTGGCTCAAACTAAATACGGAACTATAGGAGCTTCCATAGTTGAAGAATTACTGCAATCTGGAAGTCAAACTGGATCTCTTGTTATTTTACGATGCTTTTCAAACACCGACAACAAAGATAAACTGGAAACGTATCGCGATGCACTCATAACCATGATTGGTGACAACTATTTGATCAAATTGCCGCTCCTGCAGCAGCAAGAAGGGGATGCGGAGTCTATTCCAAAACTGCACATTGAGCCATACGATGTGTTTATTCCTCCAGACATTGACTTGGCAGCAATTCAAAAACTTCACTCGGGACAAACTGTTCCACTCAAAGATGCTGGTAAATTTTTTCTTGATAGATACGTCCATTGTTAATCTTTGTTATCTGCAGGAATTTTCTGGCAAGTAAACTTTTCTCGCTTTCATCAAGATTTCCGAGATAACATTATGATTTCGGCGATAGAGCGTAAGCATGGCAGCAGTGCTGGCGAATGCTTCAAATATGTATTGAAGCAGATGTACGAAAGGACTGATCCATGGCAAAAGGTTAGGATTTCTACTAAAATATAAAAATATACTAATCTTAGCTAAATCCTTGTCCGTTCTATTAGCAATCTTCGAATCCTTTCACGTTTGTGGAAATAAAACAGGCAATCGAGAAAAAGTCCAACAACTTGGAGCTGATGAAGTATCTCGATCAATATGTTATGTTAATAGGTAGACTTTCATAGTAACTTCCCAATATTGCAAAACAGCATTCCATTTTTGTTTTACAGCCGATGATAGCTTAGGTTTCATAAGAAGAATCGGTGAAATGGGTGGTGGCCAGTATATTGTTGAGATGGAGCACGCTTTTCAAGAGCTCGCTTTAGCCTGCATTGAGAACGTCATAACTGAGCGATTCGGCTCAAAGGCCTCGAGAATTTTTCGTGTGATAAAAATAAAGAAATTCATCGAACAAGAAGAAATCCAAAAAGAAGCTATGATTCCAGCAAAAGAAGCCAAACTTCTTGCTTATAATTTGTTCCAGGAGCAATTCATACAAATTAAAACTATTCGTAAGGCAGGCGGAGGTGGAACTGGACCAGCTAAGGCTTTTTACTTGTTTCATGTGAAACATAAACAGGTTTGTGAATTGATTACTCATTTTATTTACAAGAAAATATTTATATTTTGTCCATGTAGGTTGTTAAAATGCTTCTTGATATTTGCTTCAAAGCTTTGTTCAATGCGATAACTCGATCGAATTATGAAAAATCTGAGAACAAAAGGCTTATAGAGAAATCCCAAAAGTTGGATAGCATTGTCGAAACCATGAAGGAAAGAGGTGAATCTGAGGAGTATATTGCGGAGGTAAGTGATCGAAAAAAATAATGTCCAAAAAATTATTCTTTTTGTCTCTGACATAGTCATGATCTCGACTGAGGCAATAAAATCACTCATTAACTTCACACTTTATTGTTTGTTAAGGTTCAATGAAAACTTATATATCGGCTTACTGGAATCGGTGCATTTATATATCATTATCCTTGTTTTTTTGTAGTATAACGGCTTAACTTTCAACAGGTTTCGTTATATCTCTGCTCTTAAAATAAAAATACCAGTTGAGTTGGTTGAGATCTATTTCTTTTTTGCTTCAGACAACTATAGCCAATCCATTCTGGATCAATTCAAGATTTCCTATATATGGTGCAGAGATGTATGATGAAGCCTTATGTTGTTTTCATAGAAAAGTTTTTCCGGTTATTTGTTGGTTCTGTGTGCATAAACGAAAGTAGAGGACTAGTTATTACAATGAACTGTGCGCGCTGTACGGCGACACCGAGCTTGAAAAAAAGGAAAAAGCTAGCGACTAAAGTTTCTGGGCCATAAGGAGTGCGCCACTACCTTAAGAAAGTGCTATGTTCCCTCAAGAAATTAAACTTGTTTTCCATTTTGAATGAGAACTACATATTATATAATATTTTCGGTTGAATTTTGGAATTTGACATTCATATCTAATATGGAAAATTTGGAGTAGAAGGAGTGACAAAAAAAATTCCATATTCGTTAAGAATGAAGCTCCCCCAAAATCCAAATGAAAATGACATTCGTTAACTTCAATACAGTTTGTTTATTTCACATTAAGTCAGTCCTTTATTGTATTTATTTCCCGGGAGAATACTTCACTGCTTCATTTCATCTAATTCGGTTTTTCAGCACCCGAAATTCGATTTAAAAAAAAAAATCTACTGAGTAGGTACTATATTACAAAGTTCAATTTATTCTAAGAGGCTTCATTTATGGGGTTAAGCTTTTTTTCTTAACCCACCAATATCAATGTTAATAATATAGGATTAAATGTAAAATTCAATTGAACTGCTTTTTTAATGAATTTGCCCCTACCTGATCGATCCTGCGATCGTAGTAGCCCGGGACGTAATGGTTAGTGCGTTGGACTGTCACGCTAGAGGTCTGGGTTCGATTCCCAGCCTTTACCACCTAAAATTTTTTCAGGGCTACTGCCTCTTGCGAGGAATTGACAAATCCTCCAAGAGTATCTCCTGTCATAGAAAAGTGCCCGCTCACCGTAGCCGTTCGAATTCGGAAACAAACTGTAGGTCCCCTCCATTCCTGCAGAGACGAACACAGGAATGGTTGAGAGTTGTAAGCTCTAGTTCTCCATGAGCTGTTGTGCCACCAAATTTATTTATTTTTTTGATCGATTGTTTTGATTGGCAACTAAGTGTAAAATGTCTAGAATAATTAGCTTTCAAAAAAAGTAATTTGATTGCTGGTAAATGGAGCTTTTTGTATTTTACGCACACATTTCGTTCTTGTTTCTCCATCATTTTACAGGTTTTACCTTTATGACCAAAGAGACCTTAAATATTTTGTGCTAATCTTAATTTTCAGCCTGTCTGTTATGATGCAAAACCCTCTGAATATTTTCGTAATATTTATGGATACAACAATTAATTAATTTTCGATTTACAAAATTGTTTTTACACATTTTTGACATTTATACTCTGAGACAATAACATTTGGAATAATAACTAATTTCCATTTCTCATTACTACCATTTTCGTATGAAATTCATTGCAAAAAAGCAGTAAAATCGCCCTTTACTTTAAGTATTACTGTCAAACAATAACAATTATCAATTTGTGTTTTCCTAATTCTGATTATTAAATATTTTATAGATTTTGGAAACCCTAACGCCTCCAGAAAGAGAAATTCTTGAAAAAGTTAAAGCTCGTATAAAAACGCTCTCTAACGCGGAACTCGCACTTGACGACACAATCTTTCTATTACAAATGTATCTATTTCACTCATCTGTGCCAAAGTACACAACAACAAAGACAAAATAAAATCAGAAAATTATTTTACTACTTTTTATTTTAATTTATTATAATACATAAGTTTACATAAATGGAGACTGATTTATGGTATTTTTTTTTTAGCATATGGTTGTATGGATTTAAATAGTTTTTTTTTGTTTGTAAAATGAGCACATTTTCAATAACAATGACAAGAAGGATGTAGGTAAGTATAAATGCAACACAATATTGGGTCTCAGATCAAATCTTATAAATTCTTAACTTAATTTAAATTATACAGAAATCAAAAAATAAAAAAACACACAGTGCTAAAACAAACTTATATCATAAAAAAAAAATATTCAAAACGACAAAACAAAATATTGAATTATTTTTGGTTGTTTGATAAACTCTGTAACGATATAATATTTAAACAAAATTAAATTAGATAAATTTAAATATTACAAAATGGCTTTTGCTGTTTTTTGTTTTTGTGTTTATAATTATTATTAACAGCAGAGGTGATGTAGGATGAGATTTCAATGCAATAGCAATGATGCATATTAAATTAAGTTGCTATTTGTATTCTATGTATAAATAAAATCTACATAACATGTCCGTTATAGTGTGTGTACATTTTATCCCAGAATAAAAGGCGCTCTGATTCGGGATTAGATCGCATATTAAGTGATGATGTGATGTCCATGTATTTGAGATCTTGTAAAGCATTTTCTTTATCGATAGGTTCCCATGTTGAAAGTAAAGTATCATTGGAATTGGTAGGAGTTGGATTGCTGGAAAGAAAACGAGATGTTTAAGAAATTAATATACCTATTTTGAAATACATAAGTTCAAATTATGTAAATAATGTTTTTTTTTTTTTGATAAATATTATGTATCAGTCGAAGAATTTTTTATAATATAAATTCTATATAACTGCTACTGAAATAAATCAGCACTTTCGTGCCGGCCAATGTTTATGGTTAAAAACCTATTAAGAGCTATTTTGAATGTAAAAAGTCTTGTTCTTTACGTAATTAAAAAAAAAAAATAATGTATTTCTTAGAACATGTACAGAACAATCTTAGCGTTTCAATGAAATAATTAAAATCGTTTTTAAATAAATAACAGTTACATTGTTTTTTTCGAATCCACATATTGCTCTATTTTGTACATAAGGTATGTGTATTACTTTACTTTACTTTACTTTAGATGGCGCTCACAGCCCAGGATGGACTACGGCCTCAACCAACAAGCCCCTCCAGCCAGCTCGGTCCCTAGCTAGCTGCCTCCAGTTACGCACTCCAAGTTGGTTGAGGTCGTTCTCCACTTGTGTGCGCCACCTAAGGTGGGGTCTTCCTCTGCTGCGCAGACCGTCAGGGGTAGATTCGAAGACTCGTCGGGCTGGTGCGTTGGTGTCCATACGCTTCACGTGTCCCAGCCATCTTAGCCGCTGTATTTTAAGCTTTTTGACCAGATCGACGTCGCTGTAAAGCCCGTAAAGCTCGTTGTTGAATCTTCTCCTCCATACTCCATCGATACATACTGGACCGAAGATAACCCGAAGAATCTTCCTTTCAAAGCACCCAAGTAGATTCTCATCCGTTTTTGTCAGGGTCCATGCTTCTGCCCCATACAGCAGGACCGGGATGATAAGGGTCTTATATAAGGTCTCCTTGGTTCTTTGAGAGAGGGCTTTATTACTCAAATGCCTTCTTAGCCCGAAGAAACAGCGATTGGCAAGAGTAATTCTTCGTTTGATCTCTGCACTGATGTCATTTTGCGATGTTATAGTGGAGCCCAGGTAGACAAAGTCTTTGACAACTTCGAAGTTGTACCTATCCATCGTGACGTTTTGCCCGAGTCGACGATGTTGAGATTCCTTTCTCGATGATAGCATATACTTCGTCTTGTCCTCATTAACAGCCAAACCCATTTTCGCCGCCTCCGATTCAATACTTGCAAACGCACCAGTGACAGCTCGCTTCGTTCTTCCAATGATGTCAATATCATCTGCATAAGCAAGTAGTTGAACGGACTTTTGAAAAATTGTACCACTGTTGTTGACTTGCGAGTTGCGTACAATTGCTTCAAGTACGATGTTAAAGAGGTTGCATGATAACGCGTCGCCTTGCCTCAAACCTTTCTCGACATCAAAGGGTTCGGTGGTGTTCTTGCCGACTTTGACGGAGCAGCGAGATTTCTCCATCGTCATCCTGCACAAGCGGACGAGTTTGGCAGGGATGCCGAGATGCGCCATGGCCCTGTATAGCTCGTCTCTGTCTACGCTATCATATGCGACTTTAAAATCGATAAAGAGGTGGTGTGTATCGATTTGAAACTCCTGGGTTTTTTCCAAAATCTGTCGGAGTGTGAACATTTGATCGACGGTTGATTTGCCGGGCCTAAAACCACACTGATAGGGGCCGATCAGATCGTTGACAAACGGTTTTAAGCGATCACACAGTACAGATGACAAGATTTTGTATGCGACGTTGAGGAGACTTATACCTCTGTAGTTGGAACAGGTCAGAGCATCTCCTTTCTTGTGGATAGGGCACACTATACCGAGGTTCCATTCATCGGGCATACTTTCCTCCGACCAAATTTTGGAGATAAGCTGGTGTATACTCCCTACCAAGTCATCTCCCCCTGCTTTGAATAGCTCGGCTGGCAGGCCATCCGCACCAGCAGCCTTGTACGTTTTAAGCTTGGCTATCGCTAACCGCACTTCATTTAGGTCGGGTGGACGGAAGTTTTGACCATCATCGTCCAGGTTGAATGGAGTGTTCTGTCTTACAGCGGAATTTTGGCCATCTTCGCCGTTTAGCAGTCTAGAAAAGTGTTGTTTCCAGATCCTCAGCACCGACTGTGTGTCTACCACCATATTCCCACTCTCGTCTCGGCAGGCTTCCGTTCTGGCCTTGTAACCCTGGGTAGTTTGCCTCACCCTTCGGTAGAACTTCCGAACATCACCCCTGCCGCTACAGTCCTCAATAGACTCGACCGCCCGCTTCGCATGCTCTCTCTTTTTCCTCCTGAGAAGTCGGCGTTCCTCCCTTCGTTTTTGCCCGTAGAGCTCCCGGGCTGCTCTTTCAGCAGCTCTGGTTCTAGCCTGCAGCATGGCTTGGTAGGCCTCGTTCTTTGCTTCATGCGCCAGTCTGCATTCTTCATCGAACCAGGGGTTTCGTTGTGGTGGCCTAGTGAAACCCAGTACATCAGTAGCGGCACTTTTGATGGCATTTTGGCAGTGCTTCCACTGGTCCTCTACAGATGATGCTTGTGGCAGGCTTGTTGAGAGTTTAAGAGAGACGTGGTCTGCAAAAGTCCTGGCTATCTCTTGCGATTTTAGCTTCGCGACGTTAAATCGTTTTACAGCATTCGCTCGTCGTTGTGGCGTCATGGATATCCGCATACGTACTTGCGCTACCACTAGGTAGTGATCCGAGTCTATGTTGGCACCTCGGAACGTTCGGACATCCAGGATACTGGAAGCATGTCTGGCGTCTATCGCAACATGATCAATCTGGTTGACGGTTCGTTGATCCGGAGACCGCCAGGTCCCTTTGTGTATATTGAGGTGTGGGAATTGAGTGCTTGCTATGATGACATTTCGCCCCGCCGCGAAATCAATGAGGTATGTGTATTACAAGTAAAAATTAGTAGATGGTTAAACAAATGAACTAGGCCTTATTGGAATTCTCTTAAAATTTTACACTGTGTTCTACCGTTTTACTTTTTTAAAATTAAGTTGCATTGGAATATCAAAAAAATATCTTACCCATATTTCGCGAAATTCGTCCACATTTTGACCATGCGATTTTTCACTATAACTTCCATCGACGATGGATTGAGACTTAAATTGAAAAATCCAAATTTAAACAAATAACCAATTTCATCTCCATGACAAACTCCTGGCCGAGATATGCCCAACATCCTTTTGTACAAACCCAGTGCACCATCAAATGCAAACCTATAAAAATAAACAGGTGTTGTACCATGTATCGCATGACTTCTCGCTGATTTTGTTATTCCTTGCAAAAACATCAAATCTGTAAGGAGCTAGAAAAAAAAATACAATTTTAACAAATTTAAAAATTTTACATTATAGTTAATTCTTACATATATCATTTGCTCAATAGACTCTGCACCAACAGACAATGATCCCAAATAGAATTCTCTAATCTCGGAAGAAACTTGATTTGCTTCATCGGAAAAGCTTGATACATTAAGAGTTTTTGGCACAAGTCTTACAAAATCACGATCGATGATTTCCAAAAGATGGGGATTTTTCCGCAGTCCTAAAGTTAACATTATTATGTTAGCAATTGAATTTAAATTCGAATAATCCATCAACAACTTACTTCGAATAAAAAGCATTGCTTCGTGGGTATTATAGCCAAGCATGTAAGGTACATTATTGAATCGACCTTTATGGTATAGTTCATCAGGATTTTCTGTAAAGAATGGTTCTTCCAAAAACGTTGCATTTCCATCATATAAGGGATTATTCCAAAAGCCTTCAACACTCGGCACAAATGGCAGGCCAATATTATTACGGAAGTCATTGTCATTGAGCGTAAGTGGTGCAGCCTCGACAAGCTTCATAGCTGGCACTTTTCTTAAATAAGCAATAACATCATTTACATCATCACTTCCTGTATAACCCGTAGCTTCAGCCAAACGTAGAGCCCGTTCGGATGTGTTGTAAGCCATTGACCAAGGATTTAGAGCTGATCCACTTTCTGAGATTGCTCGATGAAAAAGTCCGTCAGCAAGTGGTGATAATAATAGGAATTGCACTGAAGCTCCTCCAGCTGACTCGCCGAATATCGTTACTGAATTTGGATCTCCGCCGAAAGCCTCGATATTATCACGAACCCATTTCAAAGCTAGTACTTGATCCTAAGGTGGGCAAAAAAAAAAAAAAACGTTTAAACAAAGATTGATATAGATAAATAAACATTCTTAACCTTTAAACCAGAGTTTCCAGGAGCATCAGGCCCAGCAGCTAAGAAACCTAGAGGTCCTAGTCGATAGTTAAGAGTAACCAATACTACATCTTCAGCAACTAGAAAATCAGGTCCATAAAGGAAGGTATTTCCTGAACCGAAAGAGAATCCTCCGCCATGAAGCCAGAACATCACCGGAAGCTTCGGATTACTAAATAATAGACAAATATTTTTCGAACTCCCGAGATTAATAATAAAATTTCAAAATCTCACATGTCTCCTTTAGGGAGCTTTGTTGTGAACACATTTAGGAACAAGCAATCCTCGTTACCCTTATATGTCTCCAAAATCATATTCTTGTGGGGGCAGCTGTTTCCTTCCCGCAATGCATCTCGGACACCATTCCATGGTCGCTCTGGTAATGCTGCTCGGAAGCTGAAAATAGATATACTAGATATAGATTTGTTTGGAATTTTATTTTTAAACTCGTTTTACCGTCCGTTTCCAATTGGAGGTAGTCCATATCTAATGCCCTTAAAGCTATAATAGCCACCACGCTCTCCAGACCGGAATTGTTGAAACCTCCCACGAAGTTTGCCTTGTGTCGTTGTGACGATTATTTGTGATTCTTTCTGTAACGAATTTATTTTTGTATAATTATTAGGTTCTATTACATTTTTAGCAATAAAATGCACGTATGTGTTGTTCTTATACATAGTAAATGTACATAGATACGTAACTCAAGAGTCTTGGAGTTTATAGGAAAATAGTTTTAACTAAACAAATAAAATACAATGTTGAATGAAATATTAAATTATTCAAAGAAAATTTAAAAAACCGTTAGAGCAGTTTTCTTAAAAAATAATGTTTTATGCCTACATCTAAAGTATTTTTTAATATCTATTAAAAAATGATTTATTTTATGACTATGGTCACCATAACTTTAGTTCATTTGATAATTTGACAAAATTGCTAAAGCATACAAAGTGATTAACCTTACCATTACCAATTTCAGTTTGCTAATTTATTAGCAACTTGTAAGCTAGCTGCCCAAAAACTAGTCATGGTCCATGGACCACTTCGACTTGTCTTTTTTATGCGATTGCTGAACATAGCTCTTAGAACTACTTTTCTTTGGCGTTTTACACGTATAGAATAGCTTCAGTGACTTTGGTTGCAAATAAAACTGATGGGCTGTTGTGCAGCTATATAGGCTCTGGTTGATTAATAGACAAAGTCAACACAGCTTCGAGATCATGAGCAAATTCATTCTCCCACCACAAATTGGCTAATATGTGGTTGAAGTATCGAATTGTTTATACATACATAGGTGTATTATTGAGAGTTTGATTCGGTTCAATCGGCTTTGACTTCGAGTTTTATTTCAATTATTTAGTATTCAGTTCTTAACAGAGACATTGCAACAAGAATGGGCATTTACTTGAATCGGTGCCATGGTTGGGAAGAATATTTCGAAATCCACATGCATGACGCGAAGTGATTAGTACCTGCTTAGATGCTGAAAATTCTTGACATGAATGTGTTATCTGCACTATGCTGCGCTTCTTCGTAGGTGCATTTGCCTAAAAAATTACATTGAAGTCAATGTTTTCTTTTCAGGCTAAGGTTAGTTAAATTTTGGGAGATTGCACAGCATTTTAAATCAAAATTAAATAAAATGGTTGTAGGTTCATAGGTTCCTGGTTTAAGAGGTTATGAGAGGTACGTACATATATATGTCTAAAATTTAAAAAACACTTTGTTGACATTTTATAGAGAATAAACGGCTCACAAAATTGCAGATGTAGTAAGTCGATGTACATACGTAGGTACTGACAGTTTTTTCTTTCAATAAAAAAAAGCTGCTAAAAATTGTTAATGATTTTCGGCATGAATATCTTGAGAACACACAATGATATTTACTTTGTGCTTATTTCTATACACATTTCCATAATTTATATTTCGTAGAGTTACAGTTTGTAAGAAAAAATCTATTGAAACCTTTTTCTAAAGAAAAAAAAAATTAAAAGAAAAATATTGAAAAATGTTTTTCGATTTGGATATCTCGAGTACAAACAAATTGATTTCAAGATAATGTTATTCCACACATCATAGTGCCGTAGTTGGTAGCTGATAGAGTTTGGAAAAATTCAATTGACAGTTTTTTTTCATTGAAGCAACGAATGAAAACTGAAATAGAAACTGCTAAATTGGCTATAACCTCGTAGCTTCATAGAACTATTAAAAAAATGTGTGTGAAATTATTCCCAAATTTTCGGGTTATACATGTACGTTTGCATTTCCTAAATAAATTTTAAATAGTACTATGTACATCTCTCTTTGCCTATTTAAATTATATTTTTTTGTTGGAAAAATTAGCATTTCTAT
This sequence comes from Epistrophella euchroma, assembly GCA_947049315.1. Lineage (NCBI taxonomy): Eukaryota > Metazoa > Arthropoda > Insecta > Diptera > Syrphidae > Epistrophella > Epistrophella euchroma. The sequence continues at coordinate 76,788,075 of OX346246.1, read as the reverse complement.
TCTACTTACTCTTAAAGATCGAACAACTTCGTGAACCACATCCATCGCTCGTGCCGGCAATGATTGGACAATTGAGTTTGGATGTGCAGTCAATGTTTTCCATGCTGTTGATTCCTGAAAAGTTATAAGTAGTAGTAAAATATTTAAATTTTATATATATCTATCTACCATGTATGTAGTAGGTATAATTTAAATAAAAGAGATCAAGAACATAATTACTGCTATCAAAATCGCTACGATCAGAAGACATAGGGAACTTCATATTATGTAGTCAACTACATTGGTTGAACGCAAATTTGACCTAAGAACCTAGTTGATGACTAGAGGTGTCATTAATGCCAAACTACGAACTTTACTTTAAACCTTTACCTTCCGTTGATAGGAAGAAAGTAATATTATTTGTACACTTTATTTATTTATTTCAAACTATTAAGATAAACGTAAAAAAAATAAGTCACGGAAGAATAAAGTTCAGCTTGCTATTTAATGACAAAATATAATCACCTGATATTCTGACATAAATGCACTTGACTAGAAATGTAGGGAGATATTGCTCACCTAGTTTTCCAGTTGACTAATAAAATTTGCCTTGATTAAAAGGCATATTTTTGACAGCTGACCAATCAGAAACTAGAAACTTGCCTACCTTTCTAGTCACCTGTCACGTTCAGACAGATTCAACTATTTTTCTGTTATTATAAGGCTGTTGTTTTCGAAATATTGATTAGATATGTCATATATTAATTTTTTGTCAAAAATTTGTACATTAGTCTTCGATTATATGCAAAAATTTTAAAGGTATTCCTTTAAATTTCTTAGAAAAAAAAATAAGAAAAGGTGTCACGTACAGACGGGTCGAGTCAACCAATGTTCTATATTGTTATCTTAATATTCAGATTTCACCAAAACTATGAGGCATCGATCAAAAATTTGTAAGAACCGAATAATAAGTAGGAATAAAAGTTAGTCAGCCTTATTGTGAGATTCACCCGAACAAAATTTCAACTTAAAATTTTCTGTTCGCCCGGAATTTTAAAAGCTATTGTGAGCTTCGCCCGAACAAAATTTACGTTTTCCGCCTTATTGCTATTTCGTTTGCCTACTAAAAATAGGTGAAAATGTAAGCTATCGATGTCATGTCATTACATTTTGCCTGGAATTAATCTTCACAATAAGGAAAATTTTCGGAACATGAAATATTTTACGGGTGAAACTCACAATAGGCGAAAACATTTTCCGGGTGAAATGTTGTTCGGGCGAAACTCACAATAAGGCTGAGTATTTATGAGAAAAAAATATTGAAAATGCTCATCTTTATATTTTTAGAAAATTTTTAATGAGTTGCCATGTACCAGACAAATTGCGTAACCTGTCTGACGGAGTTGAAATTAACGGTTTTTATGAGTAGTTATAGTTAACAGCCGTTTTGTCTTCTGATATGCTTTGATTTCGGTACTCTTCCCTTTTTTGCCAATTTTAATGTAGGTATTGGAAAGTCAAAATTCCGGGTATTGGTTTGGTATTTTCCGATTGAAAAAAAAAACACATGCCAAATGTGTGGTATGCTTCCCCCTATTTATTATTATTAAATATAAGATTTATTATTCAGAAACAATAAAGACTTAGGTACATTTATCATCAACCGAATCTGCAATCGGCCAACAAAAAGATGACCGAAATGAAAACGTCAAATTTTTGGCGGATTGCAGATCCGTTCGTTTTTAAGAATACCGTAAAATCTCAAATCTCAACAATACGGAATTCAGAACTGTGAAAATTTTAAAACGGGACGTTTTTGTTTTCAGAACAGCCGTGAAACAAACAGCTTCAACGAGTACAATTTTTTTTTTTACAAAAAAGTGTCTGTTTTTGACTGTGCAAAACATGTGCAACTCAAGCGAACGAGCGCCAACCGACGCATTTTGACCACGGTTAATAAGTTTTTGTTATGTGGTTCGTTCCGTACATTATTGCGGTTCATAATAATTAAGTCGTTTTGAGACAAAAAAGCGAACAAACATTGCAAACTAACAATTTTGATAAAAATGGCGGAAATAGGTATTTTTCTGAAACTAAACCGAACATATTGAGTGACTTCAAAAAAGGAATATCTCAGAAAGAAAATTTGATCAAATATTCCATACATAAATCGACTGTGTGCGAATCACCTTGAGTGGAAAGGTGTTGTGTCACCATAGAGGACGAAGGCCTCACAGTAAATGAGCACAAGAAGATTGGAAAGTTATAAATTTCAGCATTTCCTCATTAGCAGTAAGACGCCCAGAACTTCAGACCAAATTATGTGGTTAAAAGTATGGTCAAAAAACTATTTATTAGCATATTGCACAAACTGATCTTAATTAAAATTTGGAGAAACCCACTCAGTTACAAATTGTTGATATAACAAAGGTCACATAAATTATTATATATTGAAATTGAAAACGGTCATATATTTTCAGTTTTGATTTATTGTATAAAATAGGACTGTTTTCCGTTACTCCAAACCACTCACAGACAAAATATGCGTTGAATTTTCAATTCAATTGATGGACTAAAAGTCCCGAATTAAGTGGGTCAATAATTATTAGATTATAAGTCCACAACTGCTTTGGTAAATTCTTTAAAAATATTCAAAAATTTATTGTGAAAAAATCGAATTTCTATGAATTAATTTTTAAAATTTGAAAGATTTTTTTCAATAACCAAACTTAAATATTTCAAGTTTTTTTTCCAAAGGTTTTCTAAGAAAAATGCGAACAAGTTTAGAGCAGAAATAATTAACTATACAACTAATTTTCATTATTATTTCTGTTTTCAAATGCTAAGCCCCCCCTAGCCCCTACGTTGCTACGGCACTGCATATCTTACATACAAATAAACACGGTATTCAAGAAAAAGAAAACAGACTTATTATCCGTGCACTATAGGTTAAATTGTTTGTTTTAAATATGCTTTAATTAATTAAATCACGTTTATCATTAATTCATTTTTTTTATGTTTCCAATTATTAACTAGTTCAATGACCTTTCACACTATTTTTCAAAAAAAAAAAAAAAAAAAAAAACTATGCTTAAGACATCACAAAAATGACCTTGACAATGTTTGTAGCCGTCAATACAACGGCGGCGTGAAGAACAAACAATAATTACATTTGATTAAAGGCCGGCTTACCCATACCTACCTGCATATATACTAAGCCCAAGCCCAAATAAAGTTTAACGATGTGACAATCTAGCACAAAGACAGTCATTATGAAAACGATGGAAGACAAATAGCCAAAGAAGGAAAATGGTTTCTGTTTCCTATGGTTTCTTGTTTAAGATGTATCTAGGAGAAAATACTTTATGATTTTGAGTTTATTGAAATAATTTATTTTGCATGTTTTTATACGTTTAAGAATTTTGACTGTATGCGATTCACTTCTGGGGTAAATTTCGTGTGTTTGGGTATTATATACATTCGTATCAGCCAAGTTCTCGGCACTACTCCCTTTTTACAGGAACAAACTCAAGCGCTTTTCGATCCCCGTCTAACTTCAGAAACTTCAAACTCGCCATATTTGCTAAACTAGGCGAGCACAGGCGCCTCACCAATTTTCATTTCCCTAGCATTAGTGGTTCCTGAGATATATGACGTCAAAAATCGCGAAAACCGTAGCTGACTGACTCACTGACTGACAGATCATCAAAATTATGGAGCACTTCTAGACACCATAGAATCTTGTAATTTCGCACACCGATAGGCTTTGCGGTGTATACAAAGGAATGATAATGATAGAATATAAAATTTGGTAAAGAGGTAGGCCTTACAATTTGAGCACAGAAAACAATTTTAATTTGAAATTTATCATACAGGGGGCGTGGCATCCACCCACTTTTCTAAAAAGAGTTAGCAATCATATGGAGCATTTCCTGATACCTTAAAATCTTGTAATTTCGCACACCGATAGGCCTTGCGGTGTATACAAAGGAAAAACTCCAAAATTTGAGATTTTCGATATAGGGGGCGTGGTATCCGCCCACTTTCACAGAATAGCTATCAATTATTTGGAGCACTTCTGATTGTTGTAGAATGATAAAATTTGGTAGAGTGGTAGGCCTTACAATTTGAACACAGGAAAAAAATTTTAATTTGAAATTTATCATTCAGGGGGCGTGGCATCCACCCAACTTTCTAAAAAGAGTTATCAATCATATGGAGCACTTCCCGATACCTTACAATCTTTTATTTCGCACAACGGTAGGCCTTGTGGTGTATACAAAGAAAAAAATCTAAAATTTTGGATTTTCCATATAGGGGGCGTGGTATCCACCCACTTACACAGAATTGCTTTCAATTATATGGAGCACTTCTGATTGTTGTAGAATGATGAAATTCGAAAGGACAGTAGGGCTTGCAATGTTTACAATAAATAAAATCAAAAATTTAAGGTTTTCCATATAGGGGGCGTGGTATCCGCCCACCTCCTTAAACTGATTTCTGATTGTTGTAGAACGATGGAATTTGGTATAGAAGCAGGGCTTACAATGTGTGTAAAGGAAAAAAATTAAATTTAATATTTATCATTCAGGAGCGTGGCATCCACCCACTTTCTTAGAACCTTTTCTGATTTTTTTAGAATGATGAAATTTGGTAGAGCGATAGGGCTTGAAAAGCAAGCAAAGGAAAAAAATTAAAATTTGATATTTGACATTCAGGGGCGTGGCATCAACCCAGTGTTGTCAATTGTATGAAGCACTTCTGATTGTTGTAGAATTATGAATTTCGGTATACAGCGGTAGGGTTTATAATGTATGCTTAGGAAAACTTAAAAATTTGGGTTTTATCATTCAGGGGCATGGCATCCACTCACTTTCGTAGAATTATTATTGTTTGCTGTACAATGATGATTTGTGAGAGTGTTAGTGCTTATGTGCATTCGAAAATTGAAAATTTAAGATTTTGTGTTTAAAAAAAATACTTTGCAAAAAGGAGTGAAATCACACAAAAAACATAAATGTTAAAAAAGTTTACTTGGCAATTTTTCTTTTTTTTCCATATGATTAAATCAAAAGGTTTTAAAAACTTGCCAAGTAGACTTACCAAATTTTAGTTAGTAATCATTAAATAAGAAATTTCTCTCATAATTTGGAGTTGTTTCGATATTACTCTACTTAAAATATTTGATAATAAACCTTCATAAACTTAGAACTTGGCGGACTTTTAGATCTCATTACTTTTCACGGCTGCCTTGTTACATTAAGTTTTTTTTGTATACATGAAAGTTCTCTTTTTTAACATTTATGTTTTTGGTGTGATAGATCTTTTACCGGCGGCGGCGCTGGCTGCCATCAACATATGACATCTATGTACATATGTATGTATGTATGTATGTATGAATTTGTTAAACTGACCTGAAACTGAAATCAGTTTTGGTTTTATAATAAAGCGGTAACGTCAGTAAAGAAAAAAATTTTGGGAGTACCTATTTGACGTTTGAGTATTTTCATTTAAATTTATTGGGTGTGGAGAGTGTTTTATTTGGCATCTCAAAATAAACAATTAAAAAAATTAGCACCTAAAAGAAATCATCTTAAGTATTTTTTGATCAAACATATTGTACCTATGTATGTTGGTATTTTCATTTGTTCCAAATAATTTTGAAAAAAGTATTTAAATTCTATTTTTACAAATAACTTGTTTTCTATTTACAGTTTTTTGTTCAAAAATATGGAATTATCTGGTTTTTGAGAAAACAAAACTTTTGTTTTTGTTGACTTATGAAAAGAGTGGAGAAAAAAGAAAGAACCCGAATGAACAACAACAAGCTTGTGTGTGGCTAGTAAAAATGCTAGTTGATTCAAATGCATTCGTCAAACACAAACATAGCTATTAAAGGAACAAAAAAAAAAAAAAAATTATTTTAGAATTTTTTGAAGAGCTGTATCTTTGTGGAAAGTTATTTATTGAGGTGAAACAAAAAGCATTCAAAGAGGCTTACACGAATCATTTTTTCATTCGTTTCTTCTTTCGTCATTCTGACAGATAAGGTCGGGGGTGTAGAAACGTACATAAATTCCCCTTACATTTCTACACCTCTCACCCGATCTGTAAAAAAAAACGAAGAAAAAAAGAATCGTGTAATCGCTAAGGCTTTATGTTTTTTGTGTTGAGAAATTTAAGAAAATGAGTTTTTTTTGAGGTACCGTTATTGCGTAATCATAAGAAGCAGCACGATCCAAAGGTTTTTTTTTTGCTTTTTTTTTTTTTAAGTTTTCTGTGAAAAATTTTTTTTTTGAGCGAATTAAATGTATTGATTTGATAACTTGTTTATTTAGCTTTAATGTCGTCTTTTTTCGTCGTTCTAAAATTTTTTTTTTTCAGAAGAATTTCTGGCTTTGAATGAAAAAAAAAAACTTCTGACTTTGGTTACCAATATCTCACCAAGGAATGCCGACACGAAAAATTTCAGAGCAGTTTTGAAAACTGAAATAAATTTTTTATTAGAACAAAAATTCTAATAAAATCAAGTTTGTTTGATGAGTTTGATTACAATAAGGTCTACCAGGGCGTATGTGGAATATTTTGTTCTTTTGTAAAATCTATGTGTTTATTTTTTAGGAAATTTGGCATCGAAGGTTTTTTATATTCAAAATGAATGATACGAAAGTTATATTTAATCCTGTGATATCTTGTATAAAATCATAAAGGATACCTCATGGACAAAAGTAAGTTTATCTATAAGCGTATTCATAAAGCTGAAGAGACACCATAGTCACATTTAACGAGGTAAAAATGTAAAGAATATGGTTATAGCTTATAGGCCAAGACGTGAAGGATCTTAAGATTATACTACATATCTCATCCCAATTTTTAAGTATTGAAAAAACCCTAAAGCTTAACGAAAATTAAGTCAAAATTGTTAACAAAGAATCGCTTGAATAAAATTTGCTTATACAAATCCATAAACTAACCCTTAAATTTACTTTGTAGGACAGGTAAGAAAATATTTAATTTAAGAAGGTTATTACTATAAAAGTATAATATAAAAAAGATATAAAAAGATAGTTACCAATTACTACAAAAAAAAATCAGCCCAAGGCTCATTTTATTAATCTTTCCTTCCATTATTATGGTCTTCGTTAATAAAACAATTTATTACAACAACAACCTTTACTAAAATAATTTAAATACCTACATTTAATGAGTTTAGTGTACCTAATTGAAAGATCATAAAGAAGCATACCTCCTCCAAATCAGGAAACTCAATGATTGATTCCATTAATTCCTGTGATGCATTTAACTTTTCCTCGGCTTTAGTTGAATAATGATGAAAACGATTTTTTAATAAAATTGTCAAAACAATAACTGCAGCAAGTAAAATGCACGCAAAAGTGCAAATAAATAAATTTCGTTTCATTACGATATTACGAGATTTTTATTGTTATTGTTTGCAAGAAAAAATAATATTTTTTTAGAATTATTTAATTTTTGTATTCACGGCGGCGACCGTAGACCGATAAAAACGTTTTCCCTAGTGAACCTCTAAACTGATATAGCTGAAGTCAGTAAACTTAAATCAGGCTAAAATATATGATTTTTTTTTTTGTTTTACTCTGGATGTTCATATAGGCTTATGGTAAAGCCATTTACGTTTTATTGGAATTGCGCAAGCACATCTAGCACTTTTTTTTTTGCCTGATCCGGAAATGTAAAAGTTCCATTTTCTCATTGAAATAATGGTTGCTGCATTGCTTTAGGCCAATTTAAAAAGTCGGTATGAATAACATCTGTCGTGTTAGATAGCAAATGCAAAATCCCCAGATTTACGGAAATATTTTGTGAATTGATGTTTGAAATTATTATTTTTTTTGTTTGCAATTTATTTGATATTTAATATACAAGTATGTTATGTAGTTAGTTGTATACTTTCAAATAGTTGAAGGGTTTCTAGTGAAAAAAAAAAACATATTAACGGACGAAGATCTAAATGATCAACAACCGGAACAAGTAGGTATACATAAAAGACTTGTCGATTGCAAAGGTTTTGAGGTAGATAATGATATTTGTGCTTATAAACAGCTTCGCATAGAAAGACGATTATAACGTGAGCTGCCCATTTATTTCCTAATTAAAATTGATTTGAAAAATTTGAAAAAAAAAAAATTAATGTTAAATCAAAGATGTAAATTATTATCTACGTAACGAACCTGAAATTATGTAGAGAGTTTATTTGTACGGTTGTTAATCTATTGTGGGGTTATAGATTATTCAATTCGTTATTATAAAGATAACCTATGCACCTACGAATAAAATAACCTTTATTGACTTAAATATGTCCGGTTTCACACATATTTAACAGGCTTTTTATTTTTTAAATGATGTATTTTCTATGTAACCAACGTCATTAAATAGTTAAAAGGGATTTATGAAATCGGCCAATAAAAATGAAAAGATTCGAATTTGTAGTTCGATAGTTAGTTTGATACCTAACTGATCAATTTGTATTTTATATCGTGATAAAAAAAAATAGAGTTTTATTTTTTATTAACATTGAGACTAGACCTTCCGTCTTCTGTACGTCACTTCATCTGGGCTCCTACTTGAGCTAGAGCCTGTACGGGTGGTGCTTCAAATTCGGCACCTCAACGTTAGTTTAAAATAAAGTACAAAAAACGAATTTTCATAGACTCTTAGTAAATCTTTCACTGCTTTACAAAAATTGATCGGAGGACTTAATTTGGTAAGACATTTTGAAGACCTATCAACCACCAATGTTTTCGTAAAATTTTAAATTGGTCTTGTCGTAGTACAAACAAATTAAAGGAACAAATTGTATGGATCCTAAACATTTAGACCGAGAGCTGGTGAACGATTTGCTTAGAGTTTTATGACGCTCCAAATTTTATAAGCATAGTATTTGTACCAGTTCAAAGTACATGCCATCAAACTTTCAGCGATATCGCGGCTGTAATGCACTTTGAAAATGCCAAAAAAAAAAAATAGCGAAGTTAAAGTGTTTATCGCTATGTCCAAACTGAATTTCATCGGTCGATAGCGTTGTACCGCGAAACTACTTGAAAATGCATTATGGTGGTGTAAGGATTGAGCCATTGAGGTATCGCTGCCAGGCCGATGAAATTTAGTTTAGACGCATACCAATTTTATGTAAACTCAATTGAAATGAAATTCAGTTTGGACAGTAGTGAAGTAGGTACCCACTAGTGAACAAAAAAAAAACAATTTTCCCGTTTAGGCGGGAGGGGCAATTGTCTAAAAAATCGACTTGAAATAGAAAAAAAAAATAATTAAAAAACAACGGCAACACCTACCTACAATGTCATGCTATACTTTTTTTAAAAGCCAGAAGCTTGTTCTTTTATTTTCTTTTAAATTCAAATTATTTGACAAAGGTTTTTTTTTTGCTTTTTTTTTTTTTAAGTTTTCTGTGAAAAAATTTTTTTTTGAGCGAATTAAATGTATTGATTTGATAACTTGTTTATTTAGCTTTAATGTCGTCTTTTTTCGTCGTTCTAAAATTTTTTTTTTCAGAAGAATTTCTGGCTTTGAATGAAAAAAAAAAACTTCTGACTTTGGTTACCAATATCTCACCAAGGAATGCCGACACGAAAAATTTCAGAGCAGTTTTGAAAACTGAAATAAATTTTTTATTAGAACAAAAATTCTAATAAAATCAAGTTTGTTTGATGAGTTTGATTACAATAAGGTCTACCAGGGCGTATGTGGAATATTTTGTTCTTTTGTAAAATCTATGTGTTTATTTTTTAGGAAATTTGGCATCGAAGGTTTTTTATATTCAAAATGAATGATACGAAAGTTATATTTAATCCTGTGATATCTTGTATAAAATCATAAAGGATACCTCATGGACAAAAGTAAGTTTATCTATAAGCGTATTCATAAAGCTGAAGAGACACCATAGTCACATTTAACGAGGTAAAAATGTAAAGAATATGGTTATAGCTTATAGGCCAAGACGTGAAGGATCTTAAGATTATACTACATATCTCATCCCAATTTTTAAGTATTGAAAAAACCCTAAAGCTTAACGAAAATTAAGTCAAAATTGTTAACAAAGAATCGCTTGAATAAAATTTGCTTATACAAATCCATAAACTAACCCTTAAATTTACTTTGTAGGACAGGTAAGAAAATATTTAATTTAAGAAGGTTATTACTATAAAAGTATAATATAAAAAAGATATAAAAAGATAGTTACCAATTACTACAAAAAAAAATCAGCCCAAGGCTCATTTTATTAATCTTTCCTTCCATTATTATGGTCTTCGTTAATAAAACAATTTATTACAACAACAACCTTTACTAAAATAATTTAAATACCTACATTTAATGAGTTTAGTGTACCTAATTGAAAGATCATAAAGAAGCATACCTCCTCCAAATCAGGAAACTCAATGATTGATTCCATTAATTCCTGTGATGCATTTAACTTTTCCTCGGCTTTAGTTGAATAATGATGAAAACGATTTTTTAATAAAATTGTCAAAACAATAACTGCAGCAAGTAAAATGCACGCAAAAGTGCAAATAAATAAATTTCGTTTCATTACGATATTACGAGTTTTTTATTGTTATTGTTTGCAAGAAAAAATAATATTTTTTTAGAATTATTTAATTTTTGTATTCACGGCGGCGACCGTAGACCGATAAAAACGTTTTCCCTAGTGAACCTCTAAACTGATATAGCTGAAGTCAGTAAACTTAAATCAGGCTAAAATATATGATTTTTTTTTGATGACTCTGGATGTTCATATAGGCTTATGGTAAAGCCATTTACGTTTTATTGGAATTGCGCAAGCACATCTAGCACATTTTTTTTTTTTGCCTGATCCGGAAATGTAATGCACTTTGAAAATGCAAAAAAAAAAAAAATAGCGAAGTTAAAGTGTTTATCGCTATGTCCAAACTGAATTTCATCGGTCGATAGCGTTGTACCGCGAAACTACTTGAAAATGCATTATGGTGGTGTAAGGATTGAGCCATTGAGGTATCGCTGCCAGGCCGATGAAATTTAGTTTAGACGCATACCAATTTTATGTAAACTCAATTGAAATGAAATTCAGTTTGGACAGTAGTGAAGTAGGTACCCACTAGTGAACAAAAAAAAAACAATTTTCCCGTTTAGGCGGGAGGGGCAATTGTCTAAAAAATCGACTTGAAATAGAAAAAAAAAATAATTAAAAAACAACGGCAACACCTACCTACAATGTCATGCTATACTTTTTTTAAAAGCCAGAAGCTTGTTCTTTTATTTTCTTTTAAATTCAAATTATTTGACAGAACAGTTTTTGAAAAATGTATTTTCAAAATCAAAATTTTGAAAAAAAAATAATGAAAAAAAATTGTGTTCAAACTAATTTATTTCAAAATTTTACGTAATTAAGTAATATTTTTGTTTTTAATATTCGATGCTAATTTACACTAAAAACCGGATGCCTAAATGTTTTTTAGTTTTTGAGAAAATTGAAAATAATGATATCTACTTTACTACTTAATTAGTAGAAACAGAATCTTTGGAGCAACAAAATAACCGATGGAAGTCAAATTCAAGAAAAACTTACTTTTGTTATTTTCCATTTTCTCAAAAACTGGAATACATTTTGACATCTGGTTTTTAGTGTTTGGCTGAGAATTGATTGGAGCATTGAATATTAAACACAAAAATATTAGTTAATAACATACAATTTTGAAAACAATTAGTTTGAACACCATTTTTTGGTTTTTTTTTTTTTTAATTTAAATTTGAAAATTAATTTTTGAAAAACTGTTCACTGAGAATTGGTTTCTTTCCTTATAAAAAGGTATAACATGCCATTCTAATATTGTTGTTTTTTATTAATTTTTTTTTCTATCTTAAGTCATTTTTTAAAAAAAAATTTCTCCTTCCGTTATTTTTAATTTTCTCAAAAGGAAAAAGACACTGAGTATTTTCTTTTTCGTTTTTGACTAGAGGAGCATTAAATATTAAAAACAACACTATTACACTATTAATAATGTAAAATTTTGAAAAAAATTAGTTTGAATGCAATTTTGTTCATTATTTTTTTTTTTTATTTTGACTTTGAAAATTAATTTTTCAAAATCAGTTCTCTTTAGTAACTTGAATAAAAATAAAAATAAGGGAATAGATTACTGGCTTTAAAAAACAGTACAACATCACAGTACACAAAACTAAGGTAATATCTTGCGCAGGTTGTCCAGAAATTAAAAAATGGTTGCTCGAGTGCTCCCACAAACTTCACTTCACACAGCAATATTAAAAACAACAACAACTATCGAAATTTAAAAAATGGTTGCTCGGGTGCTCCCAAAAACTTCACATCGCAATATTAAAAACAACAACAAATATCGAAATTTGACATGTAAATGGGCATTGGATCCACCATTTTAGTAGATGCGCAGAACAGAACAAAAATAGAAACGCTAATGATTTTACCTTTAATATATATACCGTGGTACAACATGACATTGTAAGTGTTACCATTGTTTTTTTATAATTTTTTTTCTATTTCAAGTAAATTTTTTTGAAAATTGCCCCTCCCGCCTAAACGGGGGGAAATAGACTCCCTTCTATACGATGCTAGAATTGCTAGAACGGGTTTTCTTTATAAAAAAAAATTGTATTGGAAATTACTTGTCTTCAAAATATTGATTTTCAAAAACAAAATTGAATTTTATTTAAATACAAAAAATATCTATTTTAAAATCTTTTTAGACAATGTTATTCAAAGTTAAAAGGGCCTCCTTAGTAAAAATTTTGATCATAATCGGTTAAACTGTTGATGAAAAAGACGAAAATCCAACAAACGGTTTTACGACAAGTAAAGTTAAATCAGAGTTCTTGCTTCATTTTTCTCACCAAAATGTAGACCATTATCTCAATAACACACACAAAAATTTGTATCAAAACCGTTAAAACCGTTTTCGAGCAAAATAATCTTTTTCATTACGCTTGTTATTTTTGGAGCTAAAAACTAAATTTTGTTTTCTCTGTGGGTAAATAGCCTTAAAATCTTAAGTTCTAAATTTAAGAAATTTTTTTCATTGGTTTAGGCTAGACAGACAGATGAAATCGCGGGACCCCCTGGGTGATATGAACAAAAAGGAGCACCTGCTCAAAACTCAACTTTTTCGAGCACGTGCTTCATTTGGTATGAATAAAATACTTGAGGAGGTGCTCAACGATTGAGCATCCACATGTTTGATGAGCACCTTCTCAAAGGTAAGTAAATACCTACTCAGTTGTTAGATATCTTTATCTTTATTGTACCAAAATTATTCATTCATTTATTCAAAATATGGCGTCATTGCACAAACATAGATATGGTAAATGTTAATAATAAATTTAGTTGTTTAAGTAATTATTAATTGAAATTTTATTTCAAAACCTTCATACAAAATGAGAAAAAAAACCTTAAGTATCTAAAACTTCATCTATCATCCCGCTTTTGCAATTAAAAGTAGTTGTTTTATTTTAAAAAATCGCGCGATTTAAACAATAAACGGGATTATAAGGAACGGGATTATAAAAAAGCGGGATTCAAAAAAACAGGATTATAAAAAGCGGGTAATATCATTAGAATTTTCATTTTTGTTTTGTTCTGCGCATCTATCAAAATCGATAAAAAATGGTGGATCCAGTGCCCATTTACATGTCAAATTTCGATATTTGTTGTTGTTTTTAATATTGCGGTGTGAAGTATTTGGGAGCATTCGAGCAACCATTTTTTAATTTCTGACAGTTTCCGACAACCTGCGCAAGATAATACCTTAACTAGTTAGTTAGATAGTTCAAGTTTTTTCATGATCCTTGAGATCTCAGAGACCTCAGCAATCTCAGAAATCTGAACATAACAGTAAGATTCATCACTTTTTTATCAAAAAGCTGAGACCAATATTTTCTGAATTAGCTTGCTTATTTATTTTTTGTCGTTGTTGATTAATTAATAAAACAGAAATGGAAATTAGTTTTGACTTCTAGCTGACGAATTTTGTTTAGGTTTCTCCTCCTGCTCAGTGGAGCTGATGGAGCTTGTTCAGTGAGATCTCAGAAACGTGAACTAGCTATAAGTATAAAATTTTATTCATTCGAAACGGAAGCAGGTCTTTTTGAATTGAGTACCTCCTCCGATTCTTATGAAGCACCTGCTCTGAGTACATGCTCCGTTTTATTCATATCGCCCCCTATTTTCGGGTTCTCTGTTATCGTAAAGTCAACTTTGATTAAAATCTCAAGCTCATTTTGTTATAGGAATCCAAAGCTTCCGTATAGTATTGTTATACTATAGGGAAACTTTGGACTGTAGGTATGTATAAAAATATCATACAAGTAAGTACTTAAACTATGTATTTGCATATACTTATACACACCTAAATATTTACTTGTAAAATTATTGCTTTAATTATTGTAAGTGCCGTAATATTCACGCCGTTTAAAACTCGTTTTAAAAGCACTTAAACCGTCTACATTAAACCGAACTAAACCGATAGAATTTAACGACAAAATCTCGTTTAAATCGGTAATATTCACTCCGTTTAAGCAAAAAATTCCATTTGGTTTACGTCGTCGGTTTAAATTTGTGATTTAAACCCAACGTCGCATGTCATCGCAAGTATGAAAAAAAAGGCTTTTTTTGACATTTATTTTTCAAATTGTCATTTTATATTTAATGTCGAATTCCTTTTAACAAAAAAATCGATTTGTTCAGAAGAAAAAATCGATTTTTCCTTGTATTGAAAGAAAAAAATGGTTACTGTTTAGAAAAAAAATCGAAATTTTTTTGGTAAAAGGAATTTGACATAAATAAAATAAATTAATTAATTCGTGTCAAACACAAATACTCATTAGAAATGTCTTTCATTCCTCTTTATCGTGTTCTACGTTGGGAAAAAATGTCAACAATAACGTCCACCGTTTTGCGTCTTCCAAACATTCCTTGAACGATTTTTTGCGAGTTGAATTCTTCTTGATCTGGTTGCAGTTCCGCGTCGGTAGTTAATTCGGTTCCAATATCTATCGCAAGATGGCAATTAAATTCCATCAACCTAACAGCAATACCGCAGCCCAAACACCTCCATAATGCACATATATAAAACAAAAGTTTTTTTAACCGCTCCAAACTTTATTAGCTGCCAGTCCGATGGCATTTAATTTGGACACATATAAACATTATGATCACAAAATTTGGAGCGGTATAATACACATAAACTTCACTCTCTTTTTTGAATTTTGAAAGTGCATTACGGTGGTCTTAGGGCCGCGATATCGCTAAAAGGTCTATGGCATGTAGTTTGCACTAGTACAAATGCCATGCCCACAAGCTTTGGAGCGATACAAAACACTTTGAGCAAATCGTTTACCAGCTCTCGGTCTATAAGCCTTTTCTGGTTAATTGGTCAACTCTACCCCGATGTGCGAATATCGTGCACAAATATGATGTGTTCGGATAGCCAACATCGCCGAAAATCACATGATTGAATATTTTACACTGACTGAATAAACCAATAAAATGTTGAATATTAGCTAAAATCATTTAAACCGTACCTAAACTACACGAAAATGCCTCGTTTAAGTTGGAGCCGGTTTATCGTAGTTAAACTGACCATTCGGTTTAAAATTTTGGTTAACCTCGATTTAGGTGAGTGAATATTACCGATTAGTCGGTTTAAAAATGTTTAACCGACTTCTGAATCTAAACCGATTTTAAACGGCGTGAATATTACGGCCATAAGTATTTCAAATAAACAAACATTAGAATAATTGTAAAGCCAAAGATGACACCAATTCTAATTTCAATTAATATATAGGTACCATATAGGCATAATAATGTACTACATTATGTAGATAGTAATGTTTACACAATATTTTTGTAGCGGAACAAATTTTACGGTTTGTCCTTCTTCTTTTCTTAACAATTTGTTTTTTGTTATTTTCCACTTAAACTAGGCTTCTGGGTAATAAAGAAGTACAAGTTTGTTTTTGTTGTAAGTAAACTGGTTCAATGTCAAGAGAATTTAATTAGTTTGCAATTTGGATACAAAAATTAAACAGAAATATTTACTTACCTTTAAAGTGTTTGAGATCTTTCCGGCTCTAGCAACAGCCCCACCTAATGTTGACGGTGCTATAGCAAAACAATTACTATTCACAATTAACACTCCAAGAATTGTTAACAATACTTTAAGCACTAACATAGTCAGTTTGCACATTTTTTAAATTTTTTTACCACAAAGGGTGAATTTTGAGATGAGTTGTAAAGGTAAACAAACGAGTATTATAGAAAACACAATATAGGTAATGTGTCAACACAGTTCAGGTTATGAGTCAATATAAACATAGGCGGCTGAAATGAATATGAATGTTCGGGATTAGATAAGATTTTTTTTAAAAAGTCTTTTTAAGCTTCTCTGTGAAAACAAAATAATACCTGGCCGATACGTAACATTTGAATAATAAATAGACACAAATTATATTTGATTAATTAGTACTATTTTTCTTATGATTGATTAAGTAACCAAGCATAAGACACCCAAGTTCGCTACTCGAAATCTATGAATGGATTGGATAGTTGATAAAGTGACACAGTTTGTGCATTTACAGCTGTTTAAGTGCCCTTGCGACGACAAATGCCGGTAAATTGTTGTAAGCTAAGCCAACAATTTCCTTGTAGGCAATAATAGTTTATTATGTTTTACTGGATTAATACTCTGAGAAGTTGGTATACATAATTTCATTATTGAAAAAGGATTATTGGATAGTGTGAGGAATAAAAAACATAGTAAACCTTTCGCTGGATAACTGGCTGAACAGAATAGAATGACGGAACTGAAGCCGCAGACGGAACTGGAAGAGCTGTCAAAAAGTGTCGTACGTTATTTTTTTTACGTGTCCACAATGGAGCTGTACAGCTTTGAAAGTATTTTGAAGAAAAACAAAAGAATATTCCTGTGTACAAGCTCAGAATTCACATTTTTTGTTTCCAATAATTTTCCTTTTAATAAATAATTTTTTTCGCGATACAAATAACCACAATATTTTTTTCCGACCCAAAAAGTTGTTTTTATTCTCCATACAATTTGAAACGTCAAAAGTGCCGTACGTGAAAAGTTAAAAGTTGGTGAACTCTTCCGTCTGCGTCTGCAGTTCCGTATGCGTCTACGTTCCGTTGTGTTCGCAGCATTGAATTTGCGTGTAATCAATATTTTGACAGCTATTCCAGCTCCGTCTCCGGTTCCGTCTGCGTCACCATTCTGTTCAGCCAGTAAGACAAATAAAATTCAGATCCAAAAATTTGTAACACCTATGTCCTGTTCGAACAATAGATATTTTATTTTTACTATATTTAACCATTGTGGAATCAATATGAACTCAAAAGGACTGGAAAAAAAAATCTGGGAATATGAAGAACTCGATCACACGAAACTTGCTACAATTTAGGTACCTACAGACATACATATTGCATACATTTATGTTAGTGGATCTTCAGATAGAAATTTTGAACAAATCAAAAGAACCTACTTACTAAAAATATATATTTTTTAATTTTGTTTTAATTATGTATTTGTAATTTTTAAATGTAATATTGTTTTAATTATTTAGAAAAAACCCGGATAGGAGCGAGGACTGTATGACAAAACTCACTTTATCGGGCTTGTCAAGCATGGTAGTTTTAGTTTTCATTATTACCTCTAATTTTTTTTTTAAATGAAACCAGGGGTGCAATATCGGCTAAGTTGATAGTTGACTATCGCTGTTTTGTCGTTTTTGATCAACAATATTTAAAAAGGACAGAAAACAGGGTTCGAATATAAAATTCATTGGATTATTTCCTCTAACTGAGATTTTAAACAAAATTAAGAGTTTTCTCCTTATTGTTAATTCTTATTTTGTAGATCATTATGTAATTTAATATTGATGACTTCACGAAAAAACAAAGAAAATAAAAATATACCCGCAGCATCTTTAATTGGTCACAATAAAACGAAAAATGTAAAAAAAAAACGAAAAATCACTGTTTTCATAGTTATTTTTAGGTGGGTAAAAAAAATTTATTAAATGTAAAAATATTTTTGTTTATACTTTACCATAATTTTAAGATTATTGCCAAGTTTCATTTTTATTCATCAACGATTACAATTTTGCGGAATTTTTTTGGTAAAAGACAGAAAATCTACCTGTAATTTGTATGGGAAATTTCAAGTGCTCAGTGGCACGTGTTAATGTTAACCGATTTCAATGAAATTTTGCACAGAATTTTTTCAAGTCAGTCTGATCACTTTTAGAGGGAGGGGGGCGAAAGAATTTCGAACACTGCCAAAATTAGCGCCAACCTACTAATAGCTTTCACAAGCAAATGTTGACAAAAAAGCGTATAGTCAATTATCAATTTGATAATCACCTTACGAAGAGTAAAAGTAAATATTAACTATCACCTTAGCCGATTCCTGTCCCAGTACTTTTGGTTCTTAGTCATTAAATAAATTATTCGGATGTACATTATATGTTCTTCTCAGTTGTGGTGTATTATTTATTAATACGATACCCGTGGAAATAATATTTTCAATTAAAAAAAAAGTATTAAAAGGGCAAAAAAAATGGCTTTCTTTTGTGTTTAAAGCGAAAGGCGAAAAATCATGCTAGTAAACCAATCTGTAAAAAATTAATTTCTCAGGTTTTCTCAACTGGGAGCCCAGGACCTATGGGACCGCATATTGTAGTTCTTCAAATAAGAACCACATTAAATTTCGTTTGAATTGTATTATATAGTACAGAAATCATAATAGAGAAAAAAGACCGCGCAAGAAAAAAAAATTGCTAATTTCAATAAAATCAGTGACAGTACTGAAAAATCAATTTTATTCGTTGATTATAGCGTGTTAAACCAGAATCTCATAAGCCAAGTAAAAAATATTGATTTGAGCATGTTAAACTTTAAAAAAAAAATTCATTGCGGCTTCTAGAAAACTTTCAAAACGTTTGAGCTTTAATTAAAGCAAAAAAAATGCATTTATTATTATGAATTAATCATATATTCAACATTTAAAGAATTCAAACTTGTTTTTAGATGTTTGATATTGTGTTCAGAATTATATTGCAAATTTTAACGTCTAAGAATACAAAAATTAAAAAAAAAATAGCCCAAATCACACCGGTTTATAACATGGGAATTTTCCTTAAGTAATATTTGGCATGGTATTTTTTAGATTTATGACCTCTGGCGCATTACATAATGCCTTTTTTTTATTTTTGGTTTTACCTTTAAAGATATCATTTTATAGTTAAAAATAATAAACTCAATATTGGACATAGTAAAATTAATAAAGCTAAGTCGAAAACTTCCAAAAAAGGCAAAATTTTCGATGTTTCACCTCTCCTTTGGCTTTATTTCACGTCACCCTACTTTCAACGAAACGACGATTTTTTCGCCATTAAAGATTTTATGTTTGTTCAATTCAAATTAATAGCCGTTTTTTGCACAAATGCACAAAATAAAAGAAAACTTAATTTTTGTTAGGGAGGTGGTCGTAAAAAGAATTTAATTTTAGTTTTAAATAAAAATACAACAAAATGTGTAGGTACTTTGTTTTTTTGCAAACGAATTAACATTGATTAAGTTTTGCTTGTTTTTAAAATGACTTTTTTTTTTAATTTGAATAATTATCCAATCGAAAGAGCACTTCATAAGCAAATTTGCTTGACCTAGTCATTAAATAAACGTCAACGTATTTATTGTTTTTTTTTTTTCTTTTTTAATTCAGACCAAAGAAGATAAATTATTATATGAATTCCTTTCAAATCTCCTCCAAAATAAACCTGTTGCTCGCATCACTTCCCCAATATCCATATAACAACACTCAACGGTAGCACCACTTACAAAAAAAACTATACAAGATGAAAAAGAAAGTAGTAGATCATTATGTAACCGATCTGTCAGTTGCAGAGTCATCATAAATATTTATCGTTAATCAATAGGTCACTGAAAGGCGAAATAGCTGTTAATGTAACGATAAATTACCAACTTCAAACTACAACAAATATACAATCGGCATGCGTGTCCATGTAATTAAGGCTGCGCTCACACTTTATTATAGCAGTCACATTAAACAATTGTTATTTTATTGTGTCACTGCAATTAAGGCGCTGCTGGACTATTTGTACATAAAAATGTCAATAATTACTATTATTGAAAAAAAGAACAGCAATGTAAACAAAAAAAATACTAGCGCTTTGTAACGGACAACAACAAACAAAAAATAAGTGAATCATTTTAATTTGAACATACCACCCGGAAACACAAGTCTAGCTAGGTACATCAAGCATATTTTTACCGTACGTTTTATTGCGTCAACAAAAAAAATTAAATATACCAAAATATTTTTCTAGTTCCACAGAAAGCATTAAGAAGACATAATTAAAAAAAAAATAAGCCGAAGGAAGCCCAATAAGTTATTTAATTTTTTTCTAATTCGACGTTTGATTTCAAACTCGCGATAAGTCAGACTTACAAGGTATGCTGTTATGCGAACACAGTTTAAGCAGTCTTTTTCGTTTGGCAGTTATCGATTGACTGAAGAGATAATTTGAGGCAGTCCGACTATGCTCTGATCATGGTTTTGATCTTACTGCGCTTGGTTACAGGTCATTCCCACCACCAAGAGTTATGTCATTGATGTTTCGAGCGCGCGAGTAAAGTGTGGGCTTTCTGCATTCGAAGCTTGCAAAGTCGTGAGTTAACTTATCGACTTCATATATTTGAGTTGATTATGCAGTATGCATGCAGTTCTGGCTGTATCGTTCACTTGTTTATGGGAAAAGTTTTAGATCAAGGATTTTCTGTATGGATTCTGGTCTCGACGATGTTAAGCGCATGCTGATGGCCGCTTCATAGACGGAGCATAAACATTTGTCTAACTTCTATTATAAATGTTTTGAAGCTTTTTTTATAAAAGTTAGCTGTAGCTCTGCTGCACTGTGGCAGACGCCACGTTATGCAGTTCTTGGTGGTATTTCAAGTCAAAGTCATTACCACGAAGTGAGTTCACAATAGGTATACGAACCTGGATGTCTATGAATCTATGATAACTTTGACTGCGCAAAAAGCCGGTTATTATTTTTATTTGTATTTTTTTCAGATGATATGTCTATTTAGTAAACGATAACCTCTCGCGAAATTGTGTAGTATTTGTTTTGGTAAGCATTATTAATATATTACGTCAATTCTTTTATGCAATAATATAGTGCGATTGAACTCTTTTATATGGAGCGTTTTGAATAATGCAATTCATTTTTAATAAAATATTTTAATATGATAAAGTTGTAGGAAGTCATTGATATTAATATTTAACAATGAATAAAAAATGAATATATGTACACATATACGATGAGTGTCAAGGCGTTGTTTCCGAAATAAGGGCATATATGCCTACTTGTTTGCCATAATCTCAATCACTTCCGCATATTATTTTTTGGTTTTTAAATTTGCAAATAAGACATAAGGACAACCTTGTTAAATAATATGTAAATAACTTTGAAATAAATTATTTATTTTGAATACATTTTATGTATGTAAAGGCTTACGACTCAGACAAAGCTTCTTTTCACTGCATATAAGTTCAATGTCGATAATTACAATACATATCAGATTTCTTAAAAAATGCATGCATTAAAAAATGTGATTTAAGATTATTTAATAGGAGTTGTTTAAGAAAGACAACACTAACAAGCTGTTTTTTTTTTTTCAAAGTGATGTTAGTTTTTTTTTTATATTGGTACACTATGGCGTATGCGAAATTAAAATGAAAATAATGTACATTCATTACATGTTAATTGAAGGTATGTAGTGTTAAATGTTAAAACATTAAAAAAAAATGCGCTAGTGCAAGTGACATCTTTAAGTTCAAAGTTTAAGTTTATTTTTATTTTCTTGACCTTTTTGTCTGAGAAAATAAGACTTCTTTATTCGAACCCTTTATCTTTTTATTCGAACCTAAAATAACGAAGGATGTTTTTTCCATGTCGTTTGTCCATCTGTAGCCATACGTCTGATTTGCTACAATTCAAAACTTTGTTTGATCTCACTTAAAAGAGGTTGGAGTTGAATCTGCCATTGTGGACTGGATTTATTCCATGCTCAGTGGTAGGGTCATAAACTCGCAACTTGGAGACACTATTGTTGAGAAAACAGTTACAAGAGGCACACCACAGGGAGGGGTAATCTCACCTCTCCTCTGGGTCCTAGTTGTTAACAAAATTCTTACAAGTTTTAGGAATAAAGGTATCAAAACAGTGGCCTATGCAGACGACATAGTAATTTTGATATCAGGTTAGTTTCTTACTACTATCAGGGATATTATGGAATCTGCACTTAATGAACTATCTTCTTGGGCAGAACAAAACGGTTTCGGGGTTAACCCTTCAAAAACTGAACTTGTTCTGTTTACGAAGAAAAGAAAACTAGAGGATTGTACTCCTCCCAAGCTAAATTAAGTAGGGCTGGAAATTATTCTCAACCTTCCAGCCCTGGATGAGTACATAAGGTGTACAGCAGCCAAAGGAAATGGGCTCTTGGAAGCACAGCACCTTTGGTCATGGGTCTATCTGGCAAAGATATGCCGGACTTGATGTGACCACTGACTAATTCCCACCCGTAATAGATTTTAGAAAAAACTTCTCGGTTATAATACCCGAAAGACATGGATGGGAGCCCAACTCACTACTCAGTGAACGGGGTATCCCCTTCTACACTGATGGGTCAAAAATGGAGTAGGGGTGTTTTGTGAAGCTCTTTAGAGAATTTTACAAACTCCCAGATGAGTGTAGTGTCTTTCAAGCTGAGATTTATGCTAATGAAAAAGTAGCCGAAATTGTTAACGAGAAAAAACTGGCTCGTCAGAGATCACTTTTTTCGTGGACAGCCAAGCTGCTATCAAAGCATTAGCCAGTGAGACTATAAGATCCAAGGTAGTAGCAAAATGTCGAGGCATACTGAACAATATATGTTACATGTAAGAAGTTTCTTATTTTTAAAATGTGCTTCAACGCAATAATAAATAATATAATTAAAATGTATCCTGACCACTCTGTGCTTTAAACTTAACATGTACCTAAATTATAATACATAATCGATCATCTCATTTTACTGATTTTCTGTACCTTATATTTACTTTCTTTCTTACTGTTCTATCGAATGATTTGAAACACAGTTTTATGTAAAATCATATTATGTAATATATACATATACCTCTAGCGTTATATTAACCGTAAGCAATGATCTTATGTTTAAGAAGAAGCATCACTTGGAATAAAGCTTTCGTTCAGAACAGACGTGTTTTATTTTATTATGTTGAATGTCGAATCGCATGTTTAATATAAGAGTACATTATAATTAATCAGAAGTGGAATTAGAGTACCTGTAACGTAATTTTATTTGCATGCTTAAATATTAAATTTCGGCAAAGTTTTTTATATTTCATTTGAAACAAAAATAATTTTTGTCGTGATGGATGCAAACACTCGTGCTGCTAATTTTGTGCAGAGTGCAACAGTAAGCAAACTGAAAGACAAATTGACCGAGATGGGTTTGCCCACAAACGGACTAAAAGAAGCGTTAAAAATACGTCTGCAGGAGGGAATAGCTCTTCTCGATGATGGTCGATTGAAGGAGTTATTTTCGAATGATGTTGTTGTTGACGTTGACGATGACGCCATAGATTTAGACGAGAAGGACAGTGTTATTTCTCAGAGGTTAGAAAATTTACGTGAAATGGTACGAAAAAAAGAAGAGATTGTTTCACTGCAAAAAAGGCTAGCCGAGCTTAATAATCCAAGAACAGAGGTCCAATCTTCGTTTACATTCCGTGATGTTGAAGATACAATACCAACTTTTTCCGGAGATGATAACTACCGTATTAAGAAGTGGATTAGTAGTTTTGAAGATGCGAAACTTCTATACAAGTTCAGTGATGCAGAAAGTTTTGTTTATGCCAAGAGACTGCTCCAGGGAACAGCAAAGTTGTTTTTGAGATCAACGTCATGTAATTCTTGGGCTGAGTTAAAAGCAGCACTCCTTACTGAGTTCCACGAGCACGCATCAGCCACAGACGTTCACAATATGTTGCGAGGTCGTAGGAAGCGCAGAGATGAAACTTTTCAGCAATACGTGCTCAAAATGCAAGAAATAGCATCTCTAACTGACATAGAAGAGCAGGACGTCATAAGCTACATCATCAAGGGAATTCCTGACTCAATTTTTAATAAACAAATTTTACTAACTGCAAATAACATCGCCGAACTGAAAGTCATGTTGAGAAAATATGAGAAGATGAAATGTGATTTACAAGCATCTACGTCAGTGTGTAATAAAATAACCCCACATTCAAAAAGTTCATCAGCTACGATCACTAAAGTAACAACCAAGTGCTTTAATTGTAATGAAGCTGGGCATATATCGACCAATTGTCCAAAGCCCAGAAGAGAAAGAGGTTCCTGTTTTCGCTGTGGACAAAAGGGACACGTTGTTAAGGATTGTCCACAATTATCATCAGTTCTTGTGGTCCAGAATAATGAACAACGAGTGCCAAAAGAAGTGTCTTCCTTCTCGAGAGATTTTAACGGCGTCTTCGAGTACGGATTTCAAGAACTTGACTCTGGATCTGTCCGTTTAATAATGCACGTGATGACGATGATTGACACTGGAAGCCCAATAAGTTTTGTGCAGCAGCGCTATGTTCCGCCCTTTTTGGTGACATCTGTACCATCTCTTATGCATGATTATGTAGGTATTAACAATTCAAAATTAATTTTGTTAGGTAATGTATTTTGTAATGTTAAGATTAATAATAATTACGTTAATTTATGTCTTTATGTTGTGAAAAATGAAACAATGCATAATCCGATTGTGTTAGGACGAGATTTTTTACAAAAAAATAATGTGAAACTTGTTTTAGAAGACGAAAACTTTGATCTTGTTAGAAAAAACGATTTTAATGATGATATTTTGAACGAATCTATTTGTGAAGGATTTATAAATGAAATATTAAGTATAGATACATCGGATAATAACGAAGAACCGGTTATATTAAAAATTAATGAAACTTTAAATTACGGTGACAAAGAATTAGTTAGAAGTTTGGTTACGCGAAATATTTCGACAAAACACGAATTTACAGATGATTTTGAAATGAAAATAGTACTGACAAATGAGAACAGTGTTTTTAATTGCATGCCTCGACGGTTGCCTTACGCTCATAAGCTCGAGCTTCAAAAAATTCTTGACGATTTATTAAAGAACAATGTTATTCGCGAAAGCAATTCACCTTTTGCTTCACCAATTGTTTTAGCAAAAAAAAAAACAGGCGATTTGCGACTTTGCATAGATTTTCGCCAGTTGAATAAGATCACAGTAAAAGATAATTTTCCTATTCCTCTTATTGAGGATCACCTGGATAGGTTACGTGGCAAGAAGTATTATTCACTTTTAGATCTAAAGAGTGGATTTCACCACGTTAAAATGGCTGAAGATTCTGTGAAGTTTACTTCTTTTACAACACCTTTAGGTCAATTTGAATATTTGCGGATGCCTTTTGGCCTTAAAAACGCGCCGTCTGTTTTTCAGCGGTATATAAATACGCTATTTAAGAACTTATAAGAGCAGGAAAATTACTCGTTTACATTGATGATTTGCTTATTGCAACAGAATCTAAAGAGGAGCATTTTCAAATTTTAAAAGAAGTTATGGATGTTGTTATGAAACATAATTTGCAATTGCGTTATGATAAGTGTCTTTTTATGTATGAAAAAATTACTTATTTAGGGTACGAAGTATCCGCTAGTGGCATAGGACCAAATGTACATGGCTTAAAGGCAGTTGCTGAATTTCCTATACCTTCAAATGTTAAGAATTTACATTCTTTTTTGGGCTTGACTTCTTATTTTAGGAAGTTCATACAGGACTTCTCGACCTTTGCGAAGCCATTGTATGATCTCTTGAAAAAAGATGCGAAATTTATTTTTGGCGAAAATGAGTTAGCAGTTTTTGAATCTTTGAAGCAAAAGTTATTGAATGCGCCACTTCTTAGTATTTACAACCCTAATGCTGAAACTGAATTGCACTGTGATGCAAGTAGTTTGGGGTTTGGTGCCATCTTGATGCAGCGACAAGAAGATAAACACTTCCATCCAGTCTTCTTTTTTTCAAAACGAACCACTGCTCAAGAATCAAAGTACCACTCTTATGAACTAGAGACTTTAGCCATTATATCAGCTCTTCGAAGGTTTAAAATCTACCTTACTGGCATCCGATTTAAAATAATCACAGACTGCAAATCTCTTACTCTAACTCTTAATAAAAAAATAATAAATCCGCGAATTTCACGATGGGCTCTAGACCTCCAAGACTACGATTATGTCATTGAACATAGAGATGGTCAGAGAATGAGACATGTCGATGCTCTAAGCAGGTGCCATAATATTTTAATCATTGAGTCAGATTCATTTGAACATGCACTTGCAGCATCACAACAAAGAGATCCTGTGATAAAAAATTTAGTAAAAATGTTGCAAGAGAGAGAGAGTTCTGCCTATGAACTAATAAATGGATTGGTGTATCGCAAAATTGATAAAAAGGTTTGCTTTTATGTTCCATCTCTGATGGAGAGAAGTGTTATTCAAACACATCATGACGCATTGTGCCATGTAGGAGTTGATAAGTGTTATAATTTTTTGCGGAAAACATATTGGTTCCCTTGCATGAAAGCCAAAATAAAAAAGTATATACAAAATTGCTTAAAATGCATACATTTCTCTCCACCATATGGAAAGAAAGAAGCAATTTTGCATAATATTCCAAAAGGTGACAAACCTTTTGACACAATTCACGTTGACCACTATGGTCCATTACCATCTTCCATGCGGAATTGTAAGAAACACGTATTCTTGGTCGTTGATGGGTTTTCAAAATACACCAAGCTATTTGCAGTAAAGAGTACAAGTACAAAGGAAGTTATTCAATGTTTGGAAACATATTTTTCGACATACAGTAGACCAAACCGTTTAATTTCGGATAGAGGTAGTTGCTTCACGTCCGAGGAATTTACCTTATTTTGCGAAAAACATTGTGTCCAACACATAAAGGTCGCGACTAGTTCACCACAGTCTAACGGACAGGTGGAGCGCGTTAATCGATGTCTTACTCCAATGTTAGCTAAGGAGAGTGAGGTTGAACCCAGTGACTGGACTAAACATTTAGTTAAGGTGGAATTCGCCATGAATAACACCATAAACAAAAGTATAGGTTTTAGCCCTAGTGTTTTGCTTTTTGGTGTTGAGCAAAGGGGAATTGTTTGCGATACAATCAGAGAATATTTAAATAATAACGTTATAATCGAGGAGCCGAGAAACTTAGAATCGTTTAGGCAACAAGCAAGCAAAAAAACTGTTCACAGTCAAGAAATAAATAAAATATATTATGATAAACATCATAAGAAACCTCACGAGTATAATGTTGGTGATTTTGTTATGGTCAAAAATATTGTGACTACTCCCGGAACAAACAAGAAACTTCTAGCTAAATTTAAAGGTCCCTTTGAAGTAGTAAAAAAGTTACAAAACGATCGTTACCTAATAAAGGATCTGGAAAACCTTCAGATTTCTCGCATTCCTTATGAAGGAGTTGCATGCCCCGAAAATATGAAGCCATATGTTTCAATTTAAAAAAAAAATAATAATACTTTCAAAGTATTCTTCTGTATCCATACTTAATTTCATTTTTAATTCCTATCGTATAATATCATATATTATTTTATTGTTTTATTATTTATAATAAATATGTTTGACTAAAATGTTCGAAAACAAATATTCAAAATTAAAATTTTCTTTTATGTATCTATAGGTATATTATTATTAAACAAAAATATTTATAAAATCTTCTATTTTGCTTACAATATTAAATCGAGGACGATTTGTATTCAGGATGGTCGAGTTGTAAGAAGTTTCTTATTTTTAAAATGTGCTTCAACGCAATAATAAATAATATAATTAAAATGTATCCTGACCACCCTGTCATTTAAACTTAACATGTACCTAAATTATAATACATAATCGATCATCTCATTTTACTGATTTTCTGTACCTTATATTTACTTTCTTTCTTACTGTTCTATCGAATGATTTGAAACACAGTTTTATGTAAAATCATATTATGTAATATATACATATACCTCTAGCGTTATATTAACCGTAAGCAATGATCTTATGTTTAAGAAGAAGCATCACTTGGAATAAAGCTTTCGTTCAGAACAGACGTGTTTTATTTCATTATGTTGAATGTCGAATCGCATGTTTAATATAAAAGTACATTATATACACTAACAAAGTCAAACTCTGCTGGGTTCCTGGACATAGCAATATAGAAGGGAATGACATAGCAGATGCACTGGCAAGGAAGGGGTCAATATCATATACAGACAGTAGTAGCCAATTAGACATGGGACTTAACGTCCCTATTAGCGTAATCAAAAGGAAGATAGATCTAATAACGAAAGAGCAAATCAATAACTCCTGGATATCCAAGAACGATTGCGCCATCTCTAGAAGTTTATGGCCTAGAATTAATGAAAAGGAAAATCAGTATATTTTATCGCTGAGTAAAAAGAATATCAGAACCCTGATAGGTGTACTGACGGGACATTGTGCCATTGGCATAATGGCCACTAGATTGGGTGTACACGCACCCGATTTCTGTAGGAGCTGTCAGGATGTTGAAGAAATAGAAACCATTAAACACCTGCTCTGCGATTGCCCAAACCTCCAAACAAACCGCCTCCGTTACCTTGGAAACAGGTTTGTTGGAGAACTGGACGATTTAGCGCAGGTCTCAATGGCAAACATGAGGAAATATATAGAAAGCACGGGCTGGTTCGTAAATGAACCAGTCTATGTCAACCACTAGATTAGGATTAATATCTGTTATAGGGGATCACAATGGACCAATAGGCCCCCGTGTACGCAACAGCCTCAGAGCTGGGCACGCCCCTCCTAACCTAACCTAGAACACGGTTTTGATTTTTTTTTCAAATTTTCTCGAAAGCTTCAAATGTAAAGATTAAACTTCGTACCTGTTATGTCTGAAGTGATTGCAATAAAACTGCGTTTGATTTTTTTTTCCATGTAAATAATATATAACGGAAATACGTTTTTAACCATTTTTGAAAAAATTCCCCTTTATATTTACGAGAGCAGAATATAGTTTTGTAAACAAAATCGAACTTAAAAATTCAATTAACAGTAGAAAATTTAAAAATATTATATTTTATATTATATTTAATTTTATTATATTTTCTTATTTTAAATTTGGTACTTTATAAATAAATTAATGCTTAAGTCAAAATGTAAAAAGTTAAGGAATAAAAATTGACTAGTTGAAATGGAAAATTTTATGGCCATTCATCGTTCATTAGAAACTCGTCTTTTACAGTATGAAATGCTAGGCCATTGCCCTCTGGCTTATGTATAGATGGCAAAAGGACATTCTTCCAGAAAGACCTAAACAAAATAAAATGAACAATGCAATCAAATATTCACTATGAAAACTTTTTTTTTTTTTTGTGTCATACCTTCCTCTGACTAGACCAAGAAAAAGTTTCCAATTTTTCATTCTACCAAAATCATAGGGATTAACATAGACTTTATTTTCTTTCAAAAATCGTTTTCTTTCTGATTGATTGATGTGCGATTCAATGCTTGTTTCTCCTTTCGTCACCAATTTTGCATGCCAAATGGTAAGAGATCCCAATGCGATTACCACTGCCACATTGATGAATGCCATGAAAATTACCGCACGTCTTTTAGTCAAACCATTGGCGGTGTTTGGTGGCGGTGTGGGTAGAATATGTTGTGCTGGCCGCAATCCGTCAATACTATCATCATATTCACTAATGTGTGTCTGGTTGGATTTAGATAAAATATTATGGGAAACTGATTTAATCGATAATTGTACTCTTACGACTGGAATAATATGACCGCTTAGGTTGAATTTCACTGGCTGACCAAGTAGAGGCTCGACTTCTGACCAACTTTCATCTTGTTCCAGCCACAAGTATTTATATCCAATTTCCAGACCAAGTATGATTATGAACAAACAACCGATTGTTGTATATACCATGTACAAGAAGAAATATCGATGGTTGGCATATCCAACGCAATTGTTAAGCCAGGCTAAAATTGATTTTTGGGAAATAATTAGTAACAGAATTAAGGATTGCAAGATGTAATATTATTCTGTTTTTGTATTTAAATAAATATTTCGAAAGACTTATAATCACAAAATAAGTGTACCCTACCCATATTCATTAATCGTTTTTTTTTTTTTTTTTTAAAGTTGTTTCGCAATACATTCAAATTGCAAATTTGCAAATCGCGGTGCATCGTGCATTGCAAATTGAAAATTTGTTTTAAAAGCACATGCTATGGATAAAAAAGATGAAGTAAAATTATCTATTTAATTACATAGTATTGGGTATAGTAAAATCTCAAAAATTGTTTAATGGACGTGCTTCCTCTAAAGGTTTCCTATAATACATAAAGCACTATAAAGTAATTTAACAAGTTAGTAGTAAAGTTTATTGTCACAGCGGCTGAAAATTATGTAAGGGAACAAAATTAACTAAGATTTAAGTGGAGTTATTTTAACAGTTTGTATGAATTTTTTTTTCGGTCATTGCCACTTAATATAGCCTTCATCAGTTGAATGTCAATTGTCAAATGGCGTCACATTCTTTTGGCCATGCCTTGTAAAATTGGTATCTACAACTCTGCGAAACTTCTGAAATCAATTTTTATTTTGGCTGCATGTTTAACATTAAACAAGATATTTATGATGTCATTGTGATGTGATTATGTGCTTATGTAAATAATTATAATATACAAAATAAAAAGCACAACTCGAACGCACGTACTCGCTCTTGTGGCTCAATTGGCTTAGAATTTCAAAGATCTTAAATTATACATTTGTACATATATGTATATCATTAATACTAATAACTAATTATATTTTTATACATATTTATAAATTAGATAAAATGGTACGAAAGCAAGCATATGAAACTTATTCTTAAAAACATTAAAAAATGCTTTATTTTCAAAATAAATTGCTACGGTTAAATTCTTGAAAAAAATATGAATTTGTGCAAAAACTAAGTCAAACATTTATGAAGCGGTTTTATTAACAGCAGACACCTTTAATAATAAATTTTAGTAAAATTTAATTTACCAAAATTCAAAAATTCAATACAAAATCATAACCGTTTCCACGATTAATAACCTATATCATAACGGTTCTCGTTTTTTGGTAGGTACCGTTTTTTTTTTTTTTTTTTTTTTTTTTTTTTTTTTTTTTTTTTTTTGTACGTATTTTAAATACTTAGGCCTTCTGCACACGAAAGCGTAATACAATTGTGTGCAGTTTGTGCAGTTTGTGTGTATTTAACGTTTTTTTCAATAGACAACTGCACACAAGGCGTAAGCTGCGTGTATTTGTCGCAGCACAGAAACTGCAAATCGCCGGGCGAACAGCAATGTCAGTTGCCAAGCGTATACAGTTTCAAGTATTTACTGAACATTTTAGTTAAATCTCGGATACATACCAAAATTGTGTGAATTTGATTGAAAATTTGTAGTAATGATGACGTTTCGTGTGCAGAAGGCTAGCCGTAGTGGAATCGTCGCTACATTACGAAGCCTGTACATGTCTATGCGACGACGAATCGTATACAGAAGGGCTTAGTTGCCGGGACGTCATGTGACCAGCATTAGGTTATATTTGAAAAGAAAAAGTTTTCAATGAGGTAAAAATTCATTTGAAACGACTTTAATGGCATCTGGCAGGCTTAAGTCTGAAAACAAAATCCAGGGCCCGTATTACGAATTACGATTATCGTTCAAAATCCCTCGTTATCGTTAAGTTGCGATTACATTTTACGATAGCAGTTTTTTTCAAAACGATACTCGTTTTCTTTTACGACTGCTTTTGGCGGCGTATTTTGTAGTTTTGGACACTTCCGACTTAAGATTATTATATATCTTTCGCATATTTATTTAAAAAAAAAAAATTTTTTGATTTAATCTAGCAATATGTTTATGCATCCATTTTCGTAAATCATAATCGGTCTCTGTCATGGCTATCAATTTCTTAGGTATCGTTTGTTTTGCCTTTCGTTTCGTAATTCGTAATACGGTTGGAACACCGGTTAGAACCTGCCACCAAACTATGCAAGAAAGGGCAAGGATGGGTTTTTCGCTAATATTAATCATGCAAACAGAATGATTTGTTGTGCTGCATCATACTGATTTATAAAGGATCAAGTCTTCTTATTGTGGAGGCTGTAGGCTAGGGCATTTGGATTTAATATTGATTCTTCATCCCAAAGAAAATGAAACATAGGCCAAAGAATTAAAAGAAAAAAACTTACGACAGTGATGATCCATTTTTAAAACACATTTTCTACACACTGAACAATGATGAGCTCTAGGAGGTTTCGGTGCAATACATTTTTTACACATGCTCACCGATTCAACTAAAACAGAGCCCTGGAATAAAGACAAACTGTCATCAATATTATTTTCATTGGGCACTTTTATTAGCCTTACCTCTGGAGGATTTCCTGCTGGGGTAATAACAGCCATAACATAGTGAAAAATAACATTGACCAGAAGCCAATTTCCAACGATTACAATTGCAATGGAAAAGTTCTGGCTCCTCTCCCACCAAAATGGAAGACCAATCCAATAGGATATGTACACAACGGCAGAAGTGAGAAGAGCCACTCCAACAACAAAGAACTAGATTATAATAATTTTAAATAAAGCTAAAAAGGATGTGCTTTTCAATTCAGTCTTACTGGTCCTAATAAGTAAGTGTAGTTGTCCACGAACCAAAACACTGGTTCCATCAGAACATCACTGGCATAGCTGGCATTCATATGGTGATTATAAGTCAAAGAATTAAGACATATTTTTATATAGTTCCATCGGTTTCTAAGGCTAGATCTGCAAGAATTAAAGAATAGAGAATTAAGGAATCGAGTTCTTTTAATGAATATTTACATTAAGAATTTAGGAATTCCTCGAAAACGCCACTGTATTCTTCCCATGTTTGTTTGAATTATATTATGTTTTTCTGTACATACATATATCTTTCTTGAATAAACAAATAATATTTAATTCAAAAACTTATCTTCAAAACAAAGCACTATTTTAATTTTAAAAGAAAACATGAAATAAATTTTTTGTTTATTAGGTTTTTGTATTTGTAGCAAAACAAGTTGACAGATGACAGTACGATGACAGTTGTGTGAGCTGTATTTCACCACAGTTTTGTAGGGTGCTGCAGGAAATTTGTTGGAAAAAATTTTTTGCATGATCTGCGTACTAGGTTTTAAACACGCCGACTCCACAAGACATACAGATGTCCCACATCCAAACCACAATCCAATTAACAATCCGCTTGTTTTTTCGTACTGGGCACTTTATGTCATGTCGTTAGTTAAGTAGATAAATTTTACACTTATAAGTCACAGCAAGAAAAACACACAAAAATTCCTCTCAGTACTACTTCTAAATCCCTCACACACATGGAACGTCCAATCTCATGGCCAAGCTTTGAACAGAGCGCATATGTCTTGTTCAAAAAGTAGTTTTCGTCAACATGTTCAGGACATGGACATGGATTTTTGTACCTCCATTGGATTTTTTGTAGACATGTTCATAATCTTGACATCTATTATATCTTTTTAAGCCAGGTACGCAGTTCAAGCTAAACTAAATTTTATCTCTACAATTCTTATCTCTACAATCGTTTGCTAAGAGCACAAATGTCAAAATTTATCTATGAAAGAATGCGTTGAGCATTATTTCGCTTGCTAAATTAAGTGAAGACTTTTTAAATTTAGCGCGTGAACTGCGTACTACCTAGCTAAATGTCCTCGCTAAAATTTATCTTTGGAGGAATTTTGTGTGGAAGATAAATTTTAGCGCGATCTGCGTACTAGGCTTAAGTACCGAAATTGGCAAATTAAATTTCCTGAACCACGGGTTAAATATTGAACTTGAACCTCGTTTGTACAACTGGCCCTTACTGGCTGAACAGAATAGTGACGGAGTCGGAACTGGAGCTGGAGCTGTCAAAATATTGAATACACGCGAATTCAATGTTGCAAACACAACGGAACGTAGCCACATACGAAGCTGCAGCCGCAGATGGAAGAGTTCACCAACTTTTAACTTTTCACGTACGACATTTTTGACGTTTCAATTTATATAAAGAAAAAAAAACAACTTTTTGGGTCGAAAAAAAATATTGTGGTTATTTGTATCACGAACAAAATTTATTTATTAAAAGAAAAATTATTTGAAAAAAAAATGTGAATTCTGAGCTTGTACACAAGAATATTCTTTTGTTTTCCTTCAAAATACCTTTAAAGCTGTACAGCTGCATTGTGGGTACGTAAAAAGAATAACGTACGACACTTTTTGACAGCTCTTCCAGTTCAGTCTGCGGCTCCAGTTCCAGCATTCTATTCTGTTCAGGCAGTTAGCTGCTACTACGAGCTCTGCCCGCTGAGCCAGTCCGCGTTCAGTTTAGTCGAACCATTAGAAATTAGTGTGGCCACTTATTTCATTTTAGGCCTATCGCCCACTAGGCAACTTTTTGTTGCTCACCCCAGCAACTTTTTGTTCTTCCGATCTAATTACATTAGCTTAAGGCCCATCGCCCACTAGGCAACATTTTGTTGCTAGCCCCAGCAACTTTTTGTTGCTCCCAATCCAATTACATTAGCTTAGGCCCGATTCACACAGAAGTGGCTCATGGTTCTGGTGTGTCATTGGCAAGCTTCGGAAGTGGAGTGGATGTGATGTACTCAATTTACACAGAAGTGACAATGAACAAACATTTGTCAGAGTGAATTGAAAACACAGAGTAAATTAATGAGAATTGATGCAAAGGAATGCTTTTTTTAGTATTTGGAAAATTTTCCTAATCGTTGTGATTTTTTTAGATTTGTTTAACACAAATAAAGTGATAAAAATACTTCAAAATAAATAAAGTAGTGGTCTTATGTTCAATCTTCAAGTGATTTCAATATGGCGTGCCGGTTCACGTAGGCCACTGGAGTTTTCAATATGGCGTGGCGATGACATGTCGCACCATACCCTCGCCTCGTCATCTGTGTGTGTATTGTCCCATAAGAGAACATGCAAATTCCACAACGTGGCATATGTATGCACCACGCCAGAACCATACCAAAACCATAAGCCAGTTCTGTGTGAATTGGGCCTTATATGGGAGATCGCCCACTAGCTAACTTTTAGTTGCTCAACTTTTTGTTGCTTGGAGTTGCTCGCGGAACTTTTTTCCCGGCAACTTTTTGTTGCTTACCCTCGCCCACTAGGCGATTTCCGAGCAACTTCCAGCAACTTTTGGGAATTTTCCACAATTTTTACAAATGAGAGGCTTTTACCCGAAAAACATGTTTTATTTTCACACTGAACGAATTTTGTATTGTCATTGATCCAAAATACAAGGTCAATTTAACATTTTAATTAAAAATACTGAACCCAAAAGTTGCTCGGAAATTGCCTAGTGAGCGATTGCAAGTAACTCCGAGCAACTTTTAGCTGCGCAACTAAAAGTTGCCTAGTGGACGATGGGCCTAAAAGTTGCCTAGTGGGCGATGGGCCCAAGAAGCTGGCTGGGGTGAAATGGTAAAAGAGGATGATTATAAACTCGTATTAAAAAAGGACAGATGTATTAAAAGTCTTTGGATCTTCGCTGGCCATAAAAACAAAAATAAAGTAAAGAAAAAAATATTTTTTTAGAATTTCATTTTAAAAGCCCTGAAAAGTCTTCACGATAACTACAAGAAATAAAACCAACTATCGAATAAAATGGACTTAGACATAGAAGGTAAACTATTTTAAACGATTTCACGAGATAATTTGTAAGCCAAGAGAAAGACTAATCAAATTTTCATTGAAGAGGACAACAATTTAGAAGATGCAAATATTGAAGTCGCAGAATCTCCAGTTGTTGCTGGTGGATCGCGAGATGTTATTGATACTGAGGCAACCGTCTCGACGCTGGCCTCTGAACCTGAAAATGTTACTGCACGTAGAATTTCAAACGGTAACCCTAACACTGAACCTGATCAAAATGACGAAATCTCTGATGACGACGGAGAACCAAGTAAGAAATCACTGAATCCATATAAACTTTAAATGTCTACAATGATGTATCCTAGCACCTTGGGAGCCCGATGAAGCTGTTCACATTTCTGACTCAGAATTTGAAAACGAAACAGGTTTGTCTCGTTACAAAAACTTTGTAGGTACATACCAATTTCCTTGTAAGATAATCAATTTGTATTCTTTCCACAGAGCCTGACGATATAGATCTCACAGAGCTTATGACATTGGAACGTTATTCTAACTTAGATGAAGATGCCTCCGAAGGGCGAGCCCGATCAAATGAAATTCGTTTCGATACAAATCTACCCGCCGAACACTCGTATCTCGGAAACAACATGAACCGTGTGTCAGGAGTTGAGTATTTGGAAATAGGACGAATACATCGAATAATGCTATTCATGCACCAACACATTGTATTCCCTGGCGAGGTGCTGCCATTTATGATTCCAGGATTTATAATTGACGCGGACATAGATTCTGATAATGGCTTGTTGTTTGGGGTGGCATTTGGTCATGTGCGCTGTCCCAAAACTCAAGCTATGTTCGGGGTTACGTGTCAAATTTATGAAAAAGGAACAGACGAACGTGGCAATACCTTAATAAAATCCAGAGCTCTGCAGAGATTTGTCACAGCCAACGATACTAGAAGAGAGTAAGTTGAAAAAACTTACTTAAAAAAATACGTCTTTATAAAATTATAATGAGGCAACTCAGTGTTAATATTAAAATATTTTTTTTAGAGATTTAAGGTCAGTGTTGCAGGAAGAAAAAGTTGATTATATTTGACATTATCCTAAAATAATCAGCCTTATTGTGAGTTTTACCCGAAAAATATTTCAAGTTCGCCAAGAATTTCAAAAGCTACAGAAAATTTACATTTTCTGCCTTATTGTTTGCTCGTTCGAATTTCTTATTATAAATGAAAATTTAAGCTGTCAATGGCTTACATTCCGCCCGAATAATAATGATCAAAATAAGGGAAATTTTTGGAACATACAATATATTTCGTGTGAAACTTACAATAGGTGAACAAATTTTTCCGGGTGGAATGTAGTTCGAGTAAAACTCACAATAAGGCTATACATATCCTGGAATTGACAAAGTTCTCCATTTTCTTCTTAATTGCATTCGTTGAATTAAACTAAATAGAGCACTTAATAATAATAATTATTTAAATTTATTTTAAAATTAAATTGAAATTCTCTTCATCATGTAGGCATTTAGAATACATAACATCAGGACCACAGTTAAAAACATTTGGTCACGTCAGAATTCTACCTGAAATCAGTTTGCCAGATCCGTTGGCTTCGATCAATATTGGAAGCATGAATAGATTTCGTGATATACCTGCACTTGCTGGCTATTTGACTGATTTCCGTGCTACATCAACTATCTGGCCAAAACATGTCTTCAATCAGTTTACAATAAGTACAATTATAGAAAAAGTACTAAAATCTCTTGAAAAACACAAAGCGGAATCCATGCCAACAGATCCCACAAGACTTTCCTTCTGGTTGAGCCGTAATGCTCACATATCAGAAGATCATCTCAGTAAGATTTTCATGACTGATTGTGTAAATATTCGGATGAGAATGATCGCTGATTCATTTAGTGATGTACTAAAACCTAGATACAAAAATAACAACATGGTACAAGAATATTTATTTCTAGGGTTCATTATTTGTTTGTCGAGTTTGTCGCAATCCCATTGCACATTGTCGGGAATTGTTTGCAATGTCAAAGCATGGCGTGCAATCACAGTATTGCAACTCATGTAAGATAATGTTTTTTCAATTTTTTTGAAATCAAATATACTGATTTTTGTTCATCTTTTTAGCTGGATATATACATAAGACAAATACTGTTTATAAAGTCTTTGAAAATGCAATCAGTTTTAGTGGTGAGCCTTCAAGTGAATTCAGCTGGTTTCCAGGGTGAGACATTTGAAAACTAGTCATCAAGTAAATTTTTGTAATTAAACGTTTTAAAAATAAATTTTCAGATATGAATGGCACATTATCATTTGCAAAATGTGCAATCGTCACATTGGATGGCAGTTCCGTGCCAAAGGAGATAACTTAAGTCCAATACTTTTTTATGGAATAACCGGCGCCAGTGTCAAGGTGTCAAAGAGAAATGAAACAAGACCACTCCGGAATAACCTTTTTAGTAATTTGTTAGAATTATTTGATTTGTAGATGGATAAATTCTACAAATACTTATAAAATTATAAATTTCATTACTTTAGTGATTGGATTCCAATTACATTATTACTCAATGGTAAACTAAAAAAAAATCAAAACATCTTTTCAAAAACAAAAAATTAAATGTTTGATGCCAACTCTAAAACATCTTATCGACTCGTTGTTGGCAATTTGTAATACAAACAAAATTGAGTCACGTAATACTAATTATTTTGAACTGGTATTTGTATGTGTTAATAATTAATTTTTACTGTATAAAGTTTAATTTTAAGTTTTATTCTTATATTTTTTTATTATGCAGCATATAATTTACTCAATAAAATTATATTATATTGTGAAAAAACTGAATCTTAATATCATATATAACAAAACTATACTGCCGTGTTATCTAACATTTAAAATGATTAGATTATAAAAATGAAGACACGGCATTTTAAGTTAACAGGGCAGTATAAAAAGCATATACGCAACAAAGAAACTAATTTGTGGCATTTTAAAGGGTAAAATTGTAAAGATGGATTTGAACACAGATATAAAAAAATTCAAAATTTAATATCTCGATAAACCTATCCATTCAAAAAATTTTCAAAGTGATTTTCGAGTTCAGCGGAGTCAAAAACATACTAAAAAAAGTAGCGGCATTCATGGTCGTATTAATAAACATTGTCTAACTTTAGACAGCCGTCCAAGTATTTAAAAAACCTTTCTAATTATTGCTAAAGGGATTTTTCGTTTTATCTTGCTTTAGACAACGTAATCTATTGTCTAAAACTTGAGAAATGCAATATTTTTTTTATTAAATAAAGCACATTTCCGGCTGTTTCGAAATACTTAGACATAGTTTAAACAGCCAAAAATCTAATTAATAAGACCATCAATGTCCAAAAAATTATATTTGTGTATTTTGTCACAGTCTTGGTATAGGTACCTCAAGTTTTTACAATCAAAACGTTCGCGTACGACCTGCTGCAGCATAAGAAAGGTGTTTTGTTTATACAGTCCATGATAGTTTTTCTTCTTTTCGAGTTAAAGCTCAATAAAAGATGCTACATTTTCGATGTTTTGAAACCGTTATTTTAACATGTCAGCAAATGAGGTTGAAAGTTTCTGAAACAAAAACAAAAAAGAATCTAATGTAGTTTTTGAGAGAGTTTCTATCTTTTTATATTTCAATGAAAATTATAAAATAATAGACTAAGGCTACAAGAATTTTCAACCAAAGATAATCGTGTTGATTTATGATGGTTCCGGGTCCTTTTTAATTTTTTGGGTAACATTTTATTATGAATGCATACTTTCAATCACAAAAAATTAAAAATTGCCCGAAGCAAATCTACATTTTCCACCTACTTAAAGCAAGCGTTCGCCTACTTAAAATAAGCGAGCTTTCAATGGCATTACATTCCGCCCGAAATGAATGGTCACAATAAGTGTAATTTTCGGAACTTGAAAATATTTTCCGGGTGAAACTTACAATAAGCGAACTGGTAATAAGGCTAATTATCTCAATTACAAAATTGCAGATTTTCAAAATCTTATAGATAATTCTGCCATAGTGATTAATTAATCCTACATTTTAGGTTTGAGGTTTTCTATAATTTAATAATTTTTTTACAATTGATTTCATTTTTAGTTTGAGTATTAAATTTTACCCTAAAATGAAAAATAGATAAAGAAAAAGGGCATAAGACAAAATCACCCCAATCAATTTTTGTTGGCCTTTTTCTTTTCCTTCTATCTATTGGCCTACTAATAAAATTATTCTTTTTTATTCTTCCTCAAACACTAAAGAGCAATATTATTTTATTGACTTACCGTTTTACAAAATGGACACGCTCCAAATGAAACGTTTAAAAATACTTTGCCATCGGTCAAAGTAGAGAACCATTCCTTCAAACAAATTGCATGATATACTAAGCTGCAACTCCGATTATCACACGAAACAAATGGAACATGCCCCTCCAGCTGATAACAATAGCAAATGTTACAGCATTCCTCTGTACCTTCGTTGGCCAATGGAAAGTAAGTCAATTCGAAGGTCCTTAGTAAATTCGCATGAACATCCATTTCACTGTCCCAATTTTTAAGTCCTTCACTGAGATTAGAACGAAGTGATTCTACTTCATAAGTTGGCCCATAGAGATTCAAATGTATCGGGGTGGACGTGAACGGATCAAGTACCATTTTCACAAACACTCTGTCCTTGAGTTTGAATATTCTCCAGTTGTCTTTTGTGTTTGGACTTGGTGGCTGGACGACATAGCATAGTTCATCTATATCACCTAAGTTTGTATAGAAATCTTTAAGTTCTTCCAGAAATTTGAGGAATTGGTCTAAAAAGCTTTTGATTGATGAGCTGGAGGAGAGTAATAGTTGTTCCCATTGAATACCTCTGGGAAGACTATGATCAAATATCGTATAGTTTTTCTTGTCGTCTAATCCCAACTGCAAGTAATGTCCTTTGAATCGATCGAAGTCTGTGAATCTGATAGAACCGCATTGAATATTGGTGTAGATTTTGTACGATGCAGATTTCAATTCGAGGATTTCATGCTGTGCGTCGAAAATAGATAAGGGATTTTGGTAATTGACAACTTCGGAGTTCCCTAAAATGTTTGGTATTTCTTCTATGACATGGCTAACTGTCCACGAGGGATCAAAGTTGCTACTTTCGAGGACATTTACTGAAAGTCCACTGTATACAGTAAGTTTGAGTTCGTTTGTTGAAGGGAAGTTGGGGCAAAATAATCTGACACGGTACCTATTGTTCTGGAAGGTGCAGTTAATTATTTTACGAATGTATGGCATAATTAAACAACTTACCTGGACTCTTATGCTCCCGGCAATTTCGAATTTATTTTTAGTAGACTGTAAAAGACCGGGATATTTAAAAAGAAGTTCCTTCAATGTTTCTGTTTGCTATAAATGTAATTTTATAGATATCACTGTTTTAAAGGTAATTGTAAATATTTATTTGTAATTGTAAATATATACCATGATCTGTTGATTTACATAAATATTTTTTCGTGGGTTAAAGTTTATTAAATTCACTTGGCAGTTTTTCATATTTTTATAAATTGAAATAAAATTTTGAATTTATTTTAAAACAAAAAATAGTTGATAGAAATGACAAGTTCAGGTGCGTGGTGTGGATGTGGAATAGAAAGAATTATTAAGCTGTGCTTACATTTGATTTCCGCATTCGGTGCATGGTATTCGTTTGTTCGTTCTCCGCGGAACAACGAGGCTCTCCCAAACCAACGCGATAAATCGCCGCGACAATAGAAAACAATAACAACAACGTGTTGTTTTGTTTGACAACCACGTGTTGTTATTGTTGTTTTCTTTTGTCGCAGCGATTAATCGCGTTGGTTTGGGAGAGCCTTAAATCAGAAATGAACCCCAGCGTTGGTGTTTCTAAAGAAATGACCGAAATGATTGAAATGAACACATGAATTTAGAATATGAAAAATGAACTCCAGTGTATAGGGGGACAACTATCAAATTTTTGGTTGGTGTTTTTGATTGTTGCTAAAGTGATCTAATTTTTGATATAACTTTAGACAACTTAACAGATTGTCTTTACCTTGGTAAATGTACCTAAAATTGGTTTTAATAAATACGACGAAAAAAAAACAGAATTTGAAAAGCAGAATTTTTGAAAGGCAAGGCAGAATTATGAAAAGCAAAACTTCGAAAGCCTAATTGTGACCCCCTCCCATAATAAACATTAACTTTCGAAAAGACACATGCAAAAAAATTATTTATAAGTACATCTAAAAATCGACCTCAATGAAATTTTGTTTTACTTTCCTGTCGGGTGCTCTGTATCTTCAGGGGCCTCTATATCTCGGAGGCCCCAATATCTCGGGGGCCCTGTATAATTGATACAGCTAATACAGCGGTAGCTACGCTCCTGTCTATCAGATTGGGGAATAACATTTTTCTCTGGCACAAACCGTTTTTGAGATATTTGCCAAAAACTCCCATTTTCATGACTTACCCCTATTTTAGAGATTTTTGGACTTTTTGATTTGCTGTAACTTTTTAACGGTTAATGTTACTAAAAAAACTATTTTTGTTAGAAATTATATGAGCTTCAAGATTGATAAATACAATCAATTTTTCGCTAACACAAACTGTTTTTGAGATTTTTTTTTATTCACATTATGGACACCCTACCGTATACCCATGATTTTAAACTTGTTGTTAGGTGGCTGGTTTTTGATTCTTTTCGATTTATTTATGTCAAATTCCTTTCAACAAAAACTTCGATTTTTTTTCTAAACATAATCGATTTTTTTTTTCTTTCAATGTAAGGACTTTGTCCAGAAAAATTGATTTTTTCTACTAAACAAATCAATTTGTTTGTTGAAAAGAATTCAACATTTTAGTTCTTAAGATTTCAAACTTAATGTTGAATTCCTTTGAACAAAAAAATCGATTTGCTTAGAAGAAACAATCTATTTTTTTTGACAATTTTCTTCTATTGAAAGAAAAAAAATCGATTCTTATTAAAAAAAAATCGATTTTTTCGTTTAAAGGAATTTGACATAAGTTATTGACAAGTTTTGACACACATCGAATGTCACCATTACGAAAAGATTAAATTGTGTGTAAAAGATTTTCCATATACATAAATTTCAAACAGTTCGTTTAAGATGTGTTAAACTCTTTGAAGTTTAGAACGTTTGCCATTGCCATGGATTTTATAACCATATTATTTTGACAATAGTGGTATAAAGTATGGCAGAAAATATCGAATTTTGTCCGGCGTATATATGTTTATTAGGGTGTCCGTTATTTCCCAAACTCGTTTTTTTTTTGGATCGGCCACCTACTAAATGGAAAGTTTATGCACTCCGAAAAATTTATTTACCAAAAAAAAATTTGTCCGAGGTCATTAACCCGTGCCTCTAAAGCCATACATTTACCATGCAAATTTGTATTGAGATTTTGGACTTTTTACCTTTTTTTTGTTTTCTCTCGAACTAATGTAGCTATTCCTAATTTTTTGATGATTATTTTTTAACTATTCCTTTAAAAAACCACACCCAAAAATGTATGTAAAAACAAAAATGTACAATTTATTTCGAATTTTAAAAAGTTCACATATTTTTACTTTTTACCTTTTTTGATACTTAAAAAGTGTTGCTATATCATCTAAATTCGTATTTTATCATTGAATAAATATAAATAGAAGTAGACACCGGGAAAATTCGCCTCTACGGTTGGTAAATAGAGCTACTATCGCATGGTAGGTTGGTGTATTCAATAAATCAAAACTTCCTTAATCATAAACTTGTTATGAATTGGAATGGGAATTTTTTTCTTATTACTATGGAAACTTATGTTTAATTTGTTTTGTTTTCATTATTTTTGTATATTTCTATGGAAATGTTTGTTGTGTTTAGTCTGAAATTTAGAATTTGTATAGAATTATTTATGTATGTATGTATTCGTATATGTGTATCTAGATGAAAATTAATTCCGTTACGATTTTAATTCCTAACGTAATATCAAAACACTATATTGATATTTACTAGGGCAATCAAAAATATGCTAGAGTATTTTTCTTAGCAACACTTTTAAAAAAAGACTGTTAGAAATACGTTTAATGAAAAATACTGTTTTTCAAGCTTCTTCAAAAATGTATGGCATGGCATATTTTTGGTTGCCCTATTCATTCAAATCTGCATTGTTTATAGTTATACCGTACACCTTACTCTACTCAGCTCTACTCATCTGATATTTAAAGTTAATGTAGCAGGAAACATAACAACATAATGTGTGTACTTACAAAATTATTTTAGGTCAAGGTTATTGGGTAGGATGGGGGTGTTGAATACCTAGGTGCACATCATTTCCAAACATTTCAAAGGCTGAAGACGAAATAAAAAATGGCATACGGGAGAAACAAAGCATAGTGAAACACCTTCCAACACTTCCTCGGTGCTTATCTGCAGGATTGGAGGGGACCTGCAATTTATTCCCGAAAATAACTTTCATTATTTCGCCGCCGCGCGCCGTGGCGTGATGGTAAGTGCAATGGACTGTCATGCCGGAGGTCTAGGTTCGATCCCCAGCCTCGCCACCTAAAAATTAAAAAAAAAAAAATTAAATACAGCGGGTACTGCCCCTTGCGAGGAATTGAAAAAACCT
The DNA here is from genome assembly GCA_947049315.1 of Epistrophella euchroma. NCBI lineage: Eukaryota > Metazoa > Arthropoda > Insecta > Diptera > Syrphidae > Epistrophella > Epistrophella euchroma. Next base: position 76,743,451 of record OX346246.1, on the reverse strand, counting down.
CCAAGAGTACCTCTTATCATAGACAAGTGCCGCTTATATTAGCCGTTCAGATTCAGCGATAAACTGTAGGTCCCCTCCATTCCTGCAGCCAGGCACACAGCAATGGTTGAAAGTTGTAAGTAACTAGGTCCTAGTTCTTTATGAGCTGTTGTGACTCAAGCCGTAGATTAAAACGTTTTTACAAGTTGAGAGCTTTGTAAGTTGAAATTATATAGCGCATAAAATGGCTAAAACACGTTATAGCAACGCGATTCGATACGAAATAATAGAAAAGTTTCAAGCCGGTATAAAACAAAAAGTAATCGCTGAAATCTTAAAAATTCCAACGTCAACGGTTTGCGACATCATTAAAAAATTTAAAAGTGGAAAATCAGTAGAAGCACATCATTTTGGTGGAAGCCCTCGCAAAACAACAATTAAAACTGATAGGCGCATAAAGAATTTCGTGCTTAAAGACCCTTTTGCGACTTTAAAGACAATTTGTGATGAACTTAATCTAAGTACCCATAGGGCCGCTCGGCAAAAATCCTCGTATCAAACCCTCCTAGTGGGTGCCGGGCGGTAATGATCACCACAGTTTTTATCTTGTGCGTTGTCAAGATGGTGATCAGCTAAGGTCAGGTCGAATTGCTGAGGTGTTCCTTTACTCCTCAATAGTAAAACACTCAGCAATGCGATTTGACCATAGATACGAGGCCCTAATTTTCAGTGGTGGAGTGAGCGATTTTTCATAATCCGTGCCGAAGAAATGGAAGGCTGGGGGGCAAACCAGTCGCTAACGAGCTCATTCGGACGCCTTGGCAGGGTCCGTCTTACTTCTTGCCTTACCCCGGTATATCGGCTCTACCGGGGCTGACCTTTCCTTTCCGACCTACTCGTGGGAACCAAATTTAAAGTTACACAAAATGGACGAAATTGACATAACAGACGACTTACCATCCGCTGACTTAGAGGATGAACTCCTGGCCTCCAGTCAGGAAACCCTAAAGGAGAGCCCAGTGACCACTGGAAGATCCGGTGTCATTGGGCAATCCGAAAAAACAGGTGACATGGGCGGTACCAGCCATAGTACCCCCATGTCTACCGATCCGACCAAACCCAACCTCGAACCCTCGTGTAGCAATGCCAGCCATAGCAGCGCTACTCAGAGGAACAAAAACAGACGATCGGCGGGCGCCCTTCTCAAGATTCAGTTCAAGAGGGCTTCCTTTATTCTTGACAAGATTGCCAGGAATGAGGAAGCTGGAACGATTCATGAGAATGACGCCTCCGATAAAATAAAATACCAGAAGATTGTTGATGAGTACAACAATCTTCTGGTAGCTCAAGAAAAGGCTGTCAAGCGAAATAGGTCTCGTGAAGAGGCCAACCGACCTGGTAAAAAAACCAAGCTTGGCAGTCAGACTAAAACTGAGGGAATGCCATCTCCTAGAGCAGCGCAACCGCGTACTGTTAGTGAGGTTGTCAGGGACGACCTCCAGGTAGCGATTGTGGATGAGCTCTCCACAAACAACAAAGGTCTGTTGAATGTGTGGAACTCAATCGAGGGCAAGCTCTCTGAGATGGTGTTCTCTTACACCATAACCGCAAATGAGGGCCCTTACCCCAGTTTCGACTCTGGCGAGATGCTCAGGGGATTCAGGGTAATCAGGTGTGCGGACAGGTTCTCTAGGGATTTCCTTAGTACAAGCATCGCTAAGGTCAGCAATGACTGGGAGGGCTTGAAGCTCAAGCTTATCCCAGCTAAGGACATCCCTAGGCAACCGAAGGCCCGCATCTGGTTGCCCCTCATGGGCATTAAGCCAAGCGGACAGGAGCTGATCCGCGGTCTTCAGAGGCTAAATCCGCTGGTTCCAATGCATGACTGGGCAGTCATAAAGGTTGAAGAACCACAGAAGAACAGCGCGCCTTATCTTCTGAAGATCAGCGAGGAAAGCTTAGGGGCTCTCGAACAAGCCGAGTACAAACTGCGTTTTGGCATCAGGAATGTCAAGGTAAAGATTCTGCAGAGTCAGGGAGCAGACCCCGACAAAGCTGATGACAATGTCGAGATCGACGAGGCCATCGGCGGCGTTGAGGTCCCTAGCAAGTCGCCAGGCCCTGACTCTGCAGAATCGACGAACTGATAAAAACGCGCTGAAGGTCATTCAGATTAATCTGAAGCACTCAAGGTGTGCTTCAGATAATCTGAAAGTTTTCCTGAGGGAGGAGAACATTGACGTCGGCGTTGTACAAGAACCGTGGGTTAATGGCTTCAGAGTCCGAGGCCTCCAAGACACCCGATACGACCTTTTCTACACAACCGTGAACCAAGACCAGGGTAAGCCAAGAACTTGCATTTTAGCTAAAAAACACTTAAAAGCTTTTTTGTGTCCAAATCTTAGCACTCCCGATCTGACAGTCGTTAGGCTGGAAGATAAAAATGCAGGCAGCCTACTACTGGCTTCTGCGTACTCAGCGCATGACAGGCCGTCACCACCTGAAGAAGTACGCAAAGTAACTGAGGAAGCAAAATCCAAGGGTCTAAACCTCGTAATTGGGTGCGACGCCAACGCACGGCATACCCTCTGGGGCAGCTCAGAAATCAATGAACGAGGTGAGTCACTTTTTGATTTTATTATTGAAAACAACCTAACCATTTGTAACAGAGGCACTACTCCTACCTTCGTGTTTCCAAGTTCGGAAAACTATGAGGGATGGGAAGATGTGTTGGATGTTACCATTACTAACAACAATTGTAAACCATCGGTGGAGAATTGGAGAGTGTCCCTGGTGAATTCCTTTTCGGATCACAGATGGATTCTCTTCAATATAAATTTCGAGACCGAAACACCTCCCCCGTACAGAAATCCTAAAAGAATTGACTGGCAGAAATTCAGTCAAATTGTTAATTCTAAACTGCGCAATATACCGAATCTGAGTACTGACTCGGTTGTAGACCTAGAATCAAAGGTGAAAACCTTTGAAACATCATTGAGTTTAGCCTTTAAGGTCTCTTGTCCAGTGAAATATAGCCGCAAAACCCTACCCCCATGGTGGAACGAGGATCTGTCGAACCTCAGGAAGTTGACTAGAACAATTTTCAATATCTGCCACAAACATAAGTTTTACCAGCCTTATAAAGATTGTCTCAGAGTCTACAAGCGAGCGCTCGCATCAGCCAAGCAACAAGGCTGGAGAGAATACTGTCAGTCCATCGAAAACATTAAAGATTCGGCAAGGCTTAGTAAAGTGCTATCGAAGGAGCATTCTAATCCTTCCTTCTTAAAAAGACCGGATGGATCTTGGACGGCTTCTCCAGCTGAGTCCCTTGAACTACTGATGACGACTCATTTTCCGGGCTGCGAAGACAGCAGCTTCGAACCGCTTAGAACTCGTGACATATCGTTAGCTCGTGTAGAGCGTATCAATACCGTTATAACCAGAGAAAATATTGCCTGGGCAATTAATACTTTCTCACCATTCAAGTCTCCGGGCCCAGACGGCATCTTGCCAATTATGCTACAAAAGCTAGAAACTGTGGCAGTCCCGTGGCTGGAGACAATCTTCAGGGGATGTCTCCAACTTAATCATGTACCCGAGTCATGGAGACATGTAAGAGTGGTCTTTATACCAAAAGTTGGTAGGAGAGGGCATGAATCTGCGAAGGATTATCGTCCGATTAGTCTTACCTCTTTTGTGCTTAAAACCTTGGAGAGAATCCTCGACAACCATATCAGGGACATCCTAGTTGAATGCCCTCTTGTAAACTCTCAACACGCATACCTCAAGGGTAAGTCTACGGAGACGGCCCTCCACGAAGTAGTGCGCTCAATTGAGAAAACAATACATTTTAAAGAATATACCCTTGCTACCTTCCTAGACGTTGAAGGTGCTTTCAACAATGTCCTAACCGAATCCATCTGGGAATCACTCGTTGTTTTTGGTGTGGAAGACTACATCAGGGAGTGGATTATATCCATGCTCAACGATAGAAGGATTCAAGCTTCGTTAGGTAATTTAAAATCGACCAAATATATTAGTAGAGGAACACCCCAGGGTGGTGTTCTATCCCCTCTCCTATGGCTTTTAGTCATGAACAAAATTCTCGCTAAGTTGGAAAATTGTGGGGTGAAGGCAGTTGCGTATGCGGATGATTTGGTACTATTGGTGTCAGGAAAGTTCCCGCCCGTGATCAGTGAGATCACAGAGATGGCATTGAACAAGGTTAGTAACTGGGCTACGAGTTGTGGACTAGGAGTTAACCAAAGTAAAACTGAACTGATGCTCTTTACTACCAGAACTAAAATACCACCCTTCACTCTCCCCCGACTTAACGGTCAAACTCTCTCATTGTCCTCCAGTGCGAAATACTTGGGCGTAGTTCTCGACCCTAAATTAAACTGGAAAATAAATATTGAAGAACGGGTAAAGAAAGCCTGCATAGCCTTCTACGCCTGCAGCAAAACATTTGGCAAAAAGTGGGGCCTCCAGTCGAAAATGATACTGTGGACGTACACAGCCGTGGTACGACCAATCCTCACGTACGGTTCAATTGTATGGTGGCCCGCGCTTAATAAAGCCTACAACATAGACAAGCTAAAAAAAGTACAAAGAACAGCTAGCGTTGGCACAACAGGGGCCTTACGAACATGCCCAACAGATGCCTTAAGCGTTTTTCTGCACCTACTACCACCCGACTTACATATAAAATATCTAGTATCCTGCAGCGCGATAAGACTAAAAGAGTCGAATTGTTGGGTTGCCAGACCTTATGGTCATAGTAATATTACAAAACTGATCCCTATGGACATGTTCTCAACAGCCACTGACTACTGCACTCCTACTCTGGACCTCAGTTCGGATTTTAAAGTTATTTTTCCTACCAGGGAGGAATGGAAAGATGACCTCGTGACGAGAGGCTTCGACACAACTATCTTCACTGATGGTTCAAAGATGGAGTGTGGAGTTGGTTCGGGTGTTTTTTCCGAATCTCTGAACATTTCCAAATCTTATCGGCTTCCTAACTTCGCTAGTGTTTTCCAGGCGGAATTGCTGGCAATCAGGGAAGCATGCAGGATACTTAAACAAGACCCTAACAAGAATCGTAATACTGCCATCCTGACAGACAGTCAGGCAGCCGTTAAAGCTATTGCTTCGCCACTTTCGTCTTCCAAATTGGTTCGACAATGTCGTGATGAGCTCGCAAGCCTAGACGGGAACCTCAAAATCTCTCTTATCTGGGTTCCAGGTCATCGTGGCATTGAGGGTAACGAGCGGGCAGACGAACTGGCCAGGCAAGGATCAGCCCTTCATGACTCTCTTGCGGAAAGAGTTAACATTCCTCTTGGGGTTATGAAGGGCAATATATTCTCAATTTTTCTAAATGAATCCAACCGTAGGTGGAGCAGTTTAGCTAACTGCGTCATATCCAGAAAGACGTGGCCCACCTATAGCAAAAACCGAACAACTGACCTTTTATGCAGACCCAGGCGAGACATAGCCAGGGTCGTTGCGACCTTTTCTGGGCACTGGCCCATCGGAGAACATGCGGTGAAGCTGGGCATCCCTCACAACACTCACTGTCGTAGCTGTGGGGACCAGCAGGAAAGGGAAACTGTTTACCATTTCCTGTGTAAATGTCCCGCTCTGGCCAGAATCAGAACACAATCACTAGGAAAAGCCTTCTTTAACGATCTCAATGAACTCTCCGAACTGAAGATCAAAGACTTGATCTCCTTTCTCAACGGGTCGAAATGGCTCTAAGATGATTCTTTAAGTAGCTACTACTACTACACCATTTCCCCCGTCAGAATCCATAGACTACAGGCAGGTGGTAAATGGACTTCTGAAACCAACAATCTGCCTAGCCTGGCATTTTGATCCGTAAATCCCTCTTATAACACCGATTCTTTTTTTATATAGGTCACACGAGTCATGGTATCAAAACGGCGCTCCTCAGCGCTAATTGGGTCACCGAGCTTAGGCTGCTCGGGGCCGCCATTTCTACCTACCTACCTACCCATAGGGCCAAGTACGGTCAGGAAGCGTTTAATAAATTTCGGTCTTTTTTCATTTTGACCAGCTAAAAAACCTCTTCTATCCGTAAAAGGTATTTGGGAAAGACTTAAAATTCCTAATCAAAACATTTAACCCAGGGTTGAATTTGGAAAAAATCATCTTAACCGGTCTTTAAGCAAATGGAGGAGAATGCTTTTCAGTGATGAAAGCAAAATCAACTTATTTTACTCCGATGGTGCAAGGACAGTGAGGCGCTCAAAAGGTACGCGATTAAAGCCTGCAAATGTACTCCCTACAGTAAATCACGGTGGAGCCTCGGTGATGGTTTGGGGCTGTTTTTCAGGAGCAGGCTGCGGTCCTATACACCAAATCACAGGAATTATGGACCGTTTCCAATATAGGGACATTTTGGAGTCAGTAATGGTTCCATACGCAGAGGAAGAAATGCCTCTAATTAAATTTCGGGAATATGAAAAAACAACCAACGGAGGCCTAGTTATTCCTACACCGCAGCTCGTGAAGGTGATAGGAAATATTATCAGATGTTTTGTAAACAATTTTGAAGATTTCTGTTTTCAAAAAAGGGTTTCACAATAATTGTACTACCGAATATGCCAAGGTGAAGTCCAAATTCCATGTCCTTCAGTTGAACATAAGAACATTTTTATTCACCTTACTATACTGCTAAGGGCAAAAATTAAAATAATCAATTCTAAGGCCAAGTGCTCAAAAAAAAAACTGAAAAATTCAGATATATTGAGACACATATAAAAGCCATCATTTAACTTTTTTGCAAAGTCAAATTTCTTACGGTTCATATAATTTAAATTTGATTTTTCTACTTTCTTACAATAGGAAGCCAAAAACGACGTTCATTGAAAAAGTAATATATGGACTAGGCCTACAGGGGACACCATGTAAACAAAAAAACGCGCCATGCATTCTACCTCATAGGTGGTGTGGAAATAAATGCACCCTACCATCAAGTTTAAATAAAATCGATCCATGCGTTTAGGGTGTAAAGGCGAATTCACAGACAGACAGGCGGACAGACAGACGAAAAGAATTGCGAGACTTATGTACTTTTTTCGTCTTGATCAAAATCTCAATTTTTTTTACGAATCCAAAACTTGCCATATAGTATCTATACGTATATATCGCAAGTAAAAACGGCAAAACAAACTCCTATAATAAAAAAAAATCATTTTAAGTTAACACGGCAGAATATATATGCATATTACATACAAACATTCAAGATAAGGTTTAAAAACACCATACACAACACACAGTTGATTTTTAATAGATTTTGCCTTTAAAAATAAGATTTTTAAATTTTAAAATAAAAAATTAACTTTCTCTGAAATGTTGCAAAAAATAAAAAAAAAATAACCCTTATTTGATGAAGTAATCAGAATGAAGAAAATAATTCAAGTCTCTGAACAGCAAATAAAATAATCAAAATAATCTCATCCTCATATAATTTTGTTTTGTTTTTCAATATGCGAAATATAATCTTCAGCATAGCTTGAAAAAATCATCGTAATATAAACAAAAATAAAAAAAAACAACCAACACCTCTAAGTAACAATACATACATACAAACATTCTTCACATGCTTTTGTAAACTAATTTCAAAACTAAACAGAATATTAAAAATCGTCGTTATGGATACACACAAAAAGGAACAATTTAATAAATAAAAATCCCTTTTGAATCGGTTTGTGTATAGAAAAATTCTACATCATCAATTTGTTTCTACAAAATGCCACAGGACGAGCAAATAGAGCTTTGAGTAATTGGGTGTCACTTCTATTTGTATTTATTCAATGATTTTATAGATAAAAAAACTTATTGGTAATACTAATAGAAATTTAAAAAAATTACGAAGGCCATAGTTTTTTTTTGTAAGTGATTGCTTTATAGTCTTGGGATTTTTGGATTTATACTCACTTACCACTTGATTTAAATACTTTTTTTGAGTTTCATCTTTTATTAAATGTGGTGCTAGACTAAAATGAGGCATGTACAATATTATTTTTGCTGGCCCCCGGTGAAACTAGGGTTGTTTTTGATTTCAGACCACATCATTATATGCAAAGAAATATGAGGCTTGTTTTATTGGAAAATTTTATAGCCAGCGCAGTAAAAATGCCCTCGTGTAGTTTAATATCATTCAAAAGAAAAACCTTCAAACATTACATCCGGTAAACAATAACAAAACAACTTTTGTGCTGTCTTATTTATTTGCAGTTAATTGGCTTAGCTGTTGTTTACGGAGGGAGTTTTTACTTAAAATTTTTTATTAAGAAAAATGTATTAGTATTACCAGTAAGTTTTGTATCTATAAAATATGAATTTGGATGATGTAGCAACACTAAAAAAAAAATAAAAATCGTTATTAAAAAAAGGTAAAAAGTAAAAATATGATATTAAAAAAAAAAATCGAAATAAATAAAAAAAAAAAGTTTGTAGATTTTTGAATGTGTTTTTTTAAAAGAACTATTAATATACAAAAATCAATAAAAAAAATTAAAATAACGGCCGTAGTTGTAGAAAAAAATATTAAACTTAAAAAACGGGGAATAAGAAATTTAAATATTTAATAATTTGAAAAAATTAAAATAAATTATAAGTTTTTCTTTTTCAAAATTTTTGAACATTTTGTTTATTAAGATTATTTTATTAAAATCAAAAAAAAATTAGAATAGCTTGTTTAGTTTCAGAAAAAAAAAAATAAATGGTGAAAAAGGTGAAAAGTACAAATATATGAACTTTTTAAAATAAAATAAATTTTAAATTTTTCTTTTTACATAAATGTTTGGATGTGGTAATTTAAAGGAATAGTTGAAAAATAATAATCAAAATATTAAGAATAGCTCAAAATATTAAGAATAGCTACATTAGTTTGAGAGAAAAAAAATAAAAGTTGAAAAGTGCAAAATCTCCATATAAGAATTTGTATGGGAAATGTATGGCCTTAAAGGCACGGGTTAATGACCTCGGACTATTTTTTTTGGCAATAAATTTTTCGGAGCGTATAAGTTTTCGATTTAGTGGGTGGCCGATCCAAAAAAAGAGTTTGGGAAATAACGGACACTAATGTATATAGACATGCATACAAATATTTGCGATTTACTTTTTGTAATAGTTCAATAATAGGAAACTATCTTCGCTTCGCAGAATTTTTCCTTTGATGCAGGGCTATTTTTTCAGATTTTGAGAAAGAGGCACTAAAAGGAGGATATCAAGAAAAAAAGAGTCACAACTGAAAATGTTCCAAAAATAAAAAGGCTTAAACCTAAACTCATATGGTCGTATTAATTCGATTTTTGACTGTTTAAACTATGTCTAAGTATTTCGAAACAGTCGGAAATATGCTATATTTAATAAAAAAAAATATTACATTCGTCATGGTTTAGAGTAGACAATCGATTACGTTGTCTAAAGTAAGATAAAAGTTAGATCACTTTAGCAAAAATTAGAAAGGTTTTTTTATAACTTGGACGGCTGTCTAAAGTTAGACAGTGTTTATTAATATGACCAGTAAAGTTTATTTATTTTCAAAAAATACAAAAAGCAAGAGTTTGGCTCTTTTAAGCGGACAATGTACTATTTTTCAAATTTAAAGAAAATCCATTCGACACAACACACCACTCCACAACACATCACACGAGATAAATGTGGATCTACGCATTTGAAATACATTGGAGCGATAGCGCTACTACATGACTCCACAACACACCACACGAGACATATGTGTGAATCCGGCTTAATTTTCAAACTCTAAATTAAGAAATAAAAATAAATTAAATTGTTATTAACTTAAAAGATTTCTCATTCTCATGCATGAGTTCCAAAGTAATTTTCTATGTGTACTTATGCAATTTAAACTAAATTGTTTAGACTGTTTTTTTTTTGTGTTAATTTTCCGTCAGTAATTACAATTTACACACTGTGGGTCATTTTGACAAAATTGAAAGTACGATATATTATTCTAAAAAGAGGAAAAAGAGGCACACAATTTTCAAAAAGAGCCATTTTCGGCTAATTTGAGAAAAGTGGTGGCAAAGAGGTAGAGCTGAAAAAAGAGCCAAAATACCTCTTTAGAGTCACGACACGGAGGTAGCCCTGCTTTGATGTAAGTGTGCCAGCATTTTCGACACTTCATTTATTAATATTGTCCTTATCAAAATATGACCACTGATATTAAGATTGTGCAAAAAATTTCACTTCGAAAGCCTACTTTTGTTAACTTTGTATTATTGGTAATAAAATTTAGTGATCACAAGAACAAAATAAACAAAATTATTATCAAAACTCGATAAGAAAATGAAATCGGAACACCTGTGTTAGGCCCTAATTATCGTTGGGCACCTGCTTGCTCAAGTGTTGTTGGATTATGGTGCAAGAAGTTTGGTCAACAAAATAATTTTTTGATATCATATAGGTACCTATATAAGTTCTTATGAGAAACTTAACTTTATAAACTTTGTTTCAATTTTGAAGACTATTCACTTAACGTTTTTCTTTCAACAGTGAAGTGTGTTATTTTTTAAAGTCTAATAATGTTCCGTTCAGTTATTTTGTTCTTGGTTATTTTTACTGTATCAGTTTCTGCAACTAATGTCAGAAAATGTAAGTTAATTAATCGTTACTGAATTTTAAGTAGTAGGTGTTCCTGTTCATACTATATTGACTGTGAATGTGTTAGTACCATCTCGCAGTTTCGGCTTTTGTGATTTTAAAAACATTTGGAATTTTAAGTTAGTTTGTAAACGTGAACAAGTGGAAAACAAGCAATCTATTAAATGTAAAATTTAGTAGTGTTGCTGCATGTGCTTTATAAATTTGTAGTTTGTCATTGCTTGATTCATTCTTTTGCTTCATATTTGTTTAAAATGTTTCGGTCTGAAATAAATCTTATTTTCTTCGTTAATAATTTTTAGCTGGAAGCTTAAAAACGAGCCTAACCTTTAGTCGTGTTTGCTTTTTTGTGCCGGATTTACTCGACATACAAGTTGTCATATTTTGTTCTATATTCTTTTATAATTGTTGATAATATCATTGTGTAAGTTGTCTTTAAAATCACGATGTTTTTGTCATAAAAAGCTGACATACGCAACTGATGTATAATTTTCCATCTTGTGTCTATAATCTCTCTCTCTCTCTCTCTCTCTAACATCGATACAACTGGTGGAGAAATAATGAAAAATGAGACAAAACACATAGATACGTTTTGTTTCATCTTTCAAAGTTTCTCAATTAACCCATGCCCGACTAGCGTTGCGAAAACGCAACGTCATACCTGAGAACTTCTGGAACTGAACTGATGATAAATTTAGGTAAACTTAGCAATGAATATGAGAGTTAATTCAATTATCTAATCGACCTGTTTTTGGATTTTTCTCAAATATTTTTTTTTCGTTTTGATTTTGCACCTTCAAAATATGAAATTTTCAAAATTTTGAAGTAGCATTTTTGAAATATTTAAAAATTTCATGAGAATTGAAATTTTTCATAATAAAGGCTCTCCCTAACCAACGCGATTAATCGCCGCGACAATAGAAAACAATAACAACATCGTGTTGTTTTGTTTCACAACCACGTGTTGTTATTGTTGTTTTCTTTTGTCGCGGCGATTAATCGCGTTGGTTTGGGAGAGTCTTAATTGTTACTACAGGTACAAATAAAGGTTCAAATTATATTCTGAAATAATGTTGACGCAATTTATATGAGTTGCCTGTCTGACAGGTAAGGTGAAAGAACCTAAACAAAATTTCCTTTTGTTGCGTTTTCAAATCAAATTGAACGATTTTTTTCTTAAGATATTGTGTTGTTATGTTTAAAATATACCAATTCTTTATGAAACAAAAAGATGAGTACTTTTTTTGGGTCATTTATACAAAAGTTGATAATTTTGGTCTTCATTTTAAGACAAAAATAAAGTTTGGGAAAAATGACCTTTTTGATTTTTTTTTTAATTTTTGAAAAAAAAAATGGGAAAAATGATTTTTTTTTAATTTTTGATTTTTATCTTCTTAAGAGTTAACTTCAGAAACTTCAAATTTATACAGAGTATACATAGATAATTTTAGTGTTCATTTTTGGAAAAAAGGAATAATTTTGAAATTTTTTTTTTTGATTTTTTATTAATTTTTGAAAAAGAAAATATTTATTTAGGTCAATTTTTATTTTTATTTGTGATAATTTAATTAATTTTCAATAATCTTTTCATTACCAAGTGTATCTAGGTATATTTAATTAATTTTTCATAAAAGTATTCATGTATAAAGTTCATGTATTCCATGTAAAAAGAACATTTTATTTAAATAATTTTGATAGTCCTTTCGGCATCATTTTTCTGTTAGAGTACTAAAATTTTTCAAAATTGACAATTTCTTTAAGAAGACATTTACTCAAATAGCGATATTCGCTAATAATAAGGAAAACACACATAAAAGAATTATTTTAATTTTGTTTTAGTTGACTGTATTGACTGAAATTCAATTTAAATATTTTTCTGACCTTTTACCCAATGCGTTTCGCATAGGCACGATATTTGGGCTTATCAGTTAGAAGCTGTCGTACCTTTCTAAGACGCAATATTTTGGTCGATGGTATTCGCTAATGCCTGTATAAATTTGTGTAGTCGTTGTTATCAGATTCGATCAAAATAAAAATAACTGCCAGATAGTTGCGCCACTATGATGGATTAATATACTAATGACAAACTGCCATGTATATGCTCCCATGTCATACAACAGCTGTATGGCAATAAACTGTCATAAATTTCTTCCATTTTATAACCACAAATTTAGTGTGTTGAATTGTCACGCCAGAGGCCTAGGTCCGATTCCCACTCCCGTCCAGCTAAAAACAAAAAATGTTTTCAGAGCTATAGCCTCTTGCGGAGAAGCGATAAATCCTCCAAGAGTATCTCCTGTCATGGATAAGTGCCGCTCTCTTAGCAGTTCGAAGTCTGCAACAAACTGTAGGTTTCCTTCATTCCTGCAGACACACACACAAGAATAGTTGAGAGTTTTACAGGGCCCTGGTCTGGTTCTTCATGAGCTGTTGTCCCACCAAATTTAATAATTGTTGAAAATTAGATTTGAAGTAAGCAGCACCCATTGTGAATTTGAAAAGAATAATTTCGAAATTAAAAAATGTGCAGTGCGTATACACCATAGTGAACCAAAACCATAAAAATATTTTTTTTCCAACCACTTCGGCTGATTAACGACTTAAGTCATAGTTTTTAGATTTTTGTACAGTTAATGGTTTAAACATTGCAATTATTGATTAAATCTGTGAATAAACCAGCCCTGTAATAAGAAAGGAAAGCAAAGCAAATTTAAATTTTAATAACATTTCGTTTCCAAAATTCAACCGAAAAATTAATTTCACCTCTTTTTAAATAATGTAGCACACTTTTAGTACGTAATTTCACTACTTAACACTATAAGAGAAATTTTTTTATTCATTGCATATTTTAAGGATGATATTTATTAAGACATTACTTTCAAATTTATTTCACAGGTACAAATGACAGACCTCTGCCAATATCTGTTAACATTGAGGGATGTGAGACTATGCCATGCAATGTTTTTAAAGGAACAACTGCCATCATGGACGCTCAATTTCTTGGAAGTATGAAATCATATAGTTTAAAAATTAAAGACAACATGCTTTAATGAGGTTTATATTAAATTTTAGCACGTGATGGCATTAAGTCATTGACAACTGAAGTAAAAGCTACAGTTCTTGGCTTGACAGTTCCTTATGCACTGCCCGATGAATTGGCTGATGTTTGTTCAAATTTAAAGGATGGAGCATCATGTCCTATTGATAAAGACGAAGATGTCATCTATAGTTTCCAGTTCCCCATTGACAGCTCTTATCCAGAAATTTCAGTTAAGGTGGAAGTTTCTTTGGTTGACGATGATACTTTGGAATCTGTTGCTTGCTTTGTTGCCGATATTAAAGTTAAGAAAGGCAGTTCTCGTAGCACTAATTTTTTGATCTAATCCTTTAATTTAATAAAATCCAATTTTGTATCGAAAAAACATTTGAATACAATCGAAATTACCGACATTTCTTTGTTTCATAAAGGCGAATAATTAGTTTTGTGCATGTGAAAACTTTGAAAGACAATTTTTTCATTTTTCTAAAAACAGAATTAACTCGGTAGTTCTAACACTCGATAACTTGAATGATTTACTAGTTCAAACTCGTATTTTATTACATTATGATGAACTTGGTAAAACTTTTTTGGATTTTTTCGATACGATTTGATTGTACCTGAAAAGCAGGGTACCCAACAGTCTCACAATATTCAAGAATTGAACTCACTAAAGCAAAATATAGGGATAAAGGACTATTCACATGAGAGGGACCAACGACCAACGAATGAACGAATATTCGTCCATTTTGACATTTCTTTCATATGGCTTTTTTTATTCGTCGCGAATCACCACCAAGAAAACATAAACAAAAGTTATTTTGAGGTTAGTCGCGTGCGAACAATTTGTTCGTTGAAGTGTGGATCGTATGTGGAACGCGAATAGAGTTTGACAATTCGTAACAATCAGATTGGAATTCGCGACGACCAATTTGTTTTCTCCAATTTATCTTGTTTTAGCAATTAAAAAACAGATTTTAGTATCTTAACATTTTAATAAACTATATTTCTACGATTTTGTTCAGTATTTGTGAAGAATTTATGTTTATAAATTGTTTTAAAATACATTTATTCGTTTATTCGTCGGTCGTTAGTCGCTCTCACGTGAATAGTCCTTAAGAAAGCTTGAGGATATGTGTGTTAAGCTCACTTTTTCCGTTGCTGTTTTAGTTTGTGAGAAAATGGGTGTCCTGCAGGTCCTGCTAAGATGACGTCAACTTAGCAAATCGATTCGGTTTTAGATATGTGTTGAAATCTACTTAATTGCTAATTAGTTACTCAAAAAAAAAAATTAATCGCTATTTAGGTTTGCGAGAAAATGTGTATCCTGATAAGTTGGTCAACTTATCCCTATTTTTGAGAAAGTTGACATGCTTAGTTGATGTAAACTTAGCAGGACACCCAAGCAGCACAACCAACAGAGCAATTAATTTTTTTTCGCGTAACTAATTATCAACTAAGTAGCAGCTAATTACCATATACTTTGTCACCTGCAATCGAAAAAGTGAGCTGCTAAGTTGATACACATCATGAGGATCCTTAAAATCTTCAGTTTTTGTATTAATGAACCCAACCATAGAATTTGCTTTTGAGGTGATATAATCAACATGATCAATGAAGGATAAAGTCCGATCGAACAAGACTCCTGAATCTTTAACGTTTTTCAACCTCTTCAAAAGGACGGAACCAACTGAATAATTATATATTACCGGCATAGAGCATTTATAAAATGATACAACGTTGCATTTTTTAATGTTGAGTAGAAGATGATTGTTTTCGCACCATAGCAATAAAACTTCTAAGTCTCTTGTTGTTTGTTTGATATGCTTGAGAATATTTTAAAATCATTTGCATAGAGAAGAACCTGTGCTAATTGAAAAATAGGAGTTACATATATCTTTTATAAAAATAATAAAAAGCAGCGGTCCAAGATGGCTGCCTTGAGGTGCTCCAGTTGTGGAGTGTTCTAGAAAAGGAACTTCCAAGTTTTGCTAACTGAACCCAGTTTATAAAAAACGATGCAATCCACTTAAAAAGCATAGAGAGAAATCCGAAGCGCCTTATTAATTTTTCAATAAGTATGGTTGTTTAAATAAATCACATTTTTATGTTACATTCAGTCACTTGCACTTCTATGAGACGGGAAAAGTATCCAGTTATTCAAAAACCTCTAGATCCCTCAATAGTTCGAATGAGCGAGTTCCTACTGTATTAGAATCAAAAAGTTGTGAAAGCTTTAAAAACACAATGGAAATTGACATTATGTATGTACTTAGACAAAAAAAAAAACAGTAATTTACAAAAGTGAAATTTATGAGTGGGTAACGAAGATAAGTAGAAGAAACGACTCTGTCAAGGACGAACGAGTACAACGTGCAATGCTAAAATCATTGAAAAGTTTGTATTATTAAACTTTTTTTGTTATAAGGCAATAAATGTTGATAGTTTATGTAAAATAACTGATTATTAATTTTATAGTTTCTGCCAGGTGCAAAAGTAATTGACAGCTATTTGATAGATTCACTAAGTCATTCTTAACAATGCACTTTTGATTTTATTGAAGTTAATAATGAAATAAATTAAATTTATTACCTACAAAATCTAATAGCCCTGGAGTCTTAATGATGAGTTTTGATTTAAATCTAAAGGGCATGAGGCTTTAGGTTTATTAAAGTTAATTTTTATGCGTATTGTCTATTTACTAGGTTGACATAACCGAGTAGATGCGCAGGTCAGCAATGCAAAGACTCCTATTGTAGTATTTATTAGATTTTTGACTACTTAGACAGTGTGTAAGTATTTCGAAATAGTTGGTAATAAAAAAATATTAAATTTCTCAAGGTTTGGACAATCGATCCCATTGTCTATAGTTAAATAAAAAAAGATCACTTTAGCAACAATTCAAACGATTATTTATAACTTTGACGGCTGTCTTAAGTCAGACAACGTTTATAAATACGACCATTAACCTTCGGAACTAACCCCAAAGTTGCACTAGAAGAAGATCTCACCTAATGTGGTGAGATGACGAATCTACTAAATATTTGCGTAACAGCATAGTATTTATATGTGCGTAATATAAAATTCAAACGTCTGGGAAGCTTTTTTTTTGACAGTCTTTGAAGGTGGGAGATATTCTGGCTTAATTTAGAGACCTCAACCTTGAAGATCCGATTACTAGGACGAAAGTAATAGATTCCAAAGCCAACCATATTGCTCTTTTTGAATTATTTCTGAATTGAAAATAATTCAAACTCGAATGATATTGTTGCCTATAACTTTTGTTTTAGTAATTGGATCTTCAAGTTTAAAGTCTTTAAATTAAGCCAAAATATCAGGCTACATTTTTGTATACAAATTTTTGAGAAGAAGTAAAAAATTTCGTACTAGAAGGGTGATTGAATCCGCCATCAATGTGAATTTCTATTTTTAAAATGCAAAAGTTGATGAAAAATTTTACAATTTTGAAAAATAATATGCGACAAAGATATTTTACCAACACTCCTCTCAAAGTTGTCATAGGTTTTGTTGAAATAAATTCCACAGGAGAGACAGGAGGGTGTCTTAAAGCTAAGCATTCCATTCAACCACACTAGATACAGGTGAACTTTGACAAGATATAACTTAAAGATGAAAAAAGTTAATACCTCATTTTGTAGGTATTTTGACAAAATAAAATCCAGGCCAGTTATTAAATGAAAACGAAATGCCCAGCTGTATCAATATGGCGGCTTTTTCCTAACCCCTACCACCCAGAAATTTTTTGTTTTTATAATGTGGAGATGCACCCAAACACATACGATAAAAAAAATATTCGCCCGTCGAATCATGGAACTTTAATAAATTTTTTTGACTAAATCCAGTAGGTATACTATAAAGTTTGTGCAAGTTTTTCTCAAAACCTATTGATTGTACGAAAAAAAAGGGTCATAACATTTTTAATGGAGAATTACATAAGCTACAACTTTTGTCTTTACATTTTTTTAAAAACACTGAGATAGTTTTTGAGAAATTCGCGAAAAACTGAAATTCAAACTCTTTCACCCCCCGTACAAATTTTTCCCCGGTCTTAATTTAGGGTAATCCAATCTCCAACAAAATTCAGCTTTGTCGGAAACTTTTCGTATATTGGCAAAGTTTGTCAAATTTTCCTGGGCTAGTAAGCTTTTCGGCAATAATTTCTACTCTTAATGCGGTAAACGTTTTGAAATATTACTACGACATTTTTTTATCACAACAATTGATAACAATATTTGGTAATTGGTAACAATTTGTCAGGGAAATACATATCTATTATAAAAGAGAGCAATAAAATTTAGGAAAAAAATGTATTTATTTTCAGAACCTCGAGCAAAAGAAACAAAATGGATCAGCTGAATCAGCTGATTGTCTTATCTTCCCTTAACATACATATTATATTTACGACAGTAATTGTTTATGGGGGCGCACCCGGGCATTCACAAAACGATTGCAAAACAGTTAATTTTTTTTGTTTAAAACAGTTTTACGGTATTGCATGAATAGGTCCATTTGGGGGTGGCCCCGGCGCAGTGGAAGTAGTGCTTGACTGCTAACCCGGATGTGTAGGTTCGAGCCCCCAGTCTAGGCAGCATTCTTTTCTATATTGCCTCAACTGAACGCCACCCCTGGGATTTAATGAGATAATCAAAACCTTATTTCTTAGTCCACTGTGCCAACAAAAATCTATCCTATCCTTCTATTCCTTCTAACATTGCCTAATTTATAACACCCTAGGTCTAACTGGCATATATATGTTTGTGTTGTTTTTTTTTTTTTTAAATAAAAAATAATAGGTACATAATTTATATTCCTAAAACAAAGTTAGAAAGCACATTATAATGCGGTCATAGACGTGCATCAACTTAGCAGGTCACTTTTTCCGTTGCAGATTAAAAAGTATTTACATAATAATTAGTTGCTACTTAATTGCTAATTATTTAAGCAAAAAAAAAATAATAGCTTGTTGGTTTGCGAGAAAATAGGTGTCCTGCTAAGTTGACGTCAACTTAGCAGGTCAACTTTCTCAAAACTATAGATAAATGGTCCGGGAGCGGATATATATTGAGAACTACTTACTTACAAATTAGTTACGCATACAAAATATTAATTGCTCTGTTGGTTTGCGAGAGAATGGGTGTCCTTATATGATGACATCATCCCTATTTATTTAAAAACGAAAAAAGTGATTCAAATTTTTTGCGTAACTAATTGACAATTAAATAGTTCTCCCAGACCGTTTATCTATAGTTTTAAAAAAGTTGACCTGCTAAGTTGACGTCAACTTTTTATTCTGCAACGGAATAAGTAACGTGCTAAGTTGATATACATCGGTCATAGTCAGACTTTTATAGAATGGTTAAGGCTGATAAGCAAACAGCTTACTATTGTAAATGATACTCAGAATCCAAGCTCAGGATCGATCCATCACGTCAGTGTTTCGAGATATTCTCGTTTTCAAATTAAAAAAAAGGGATTTTTCGTAAGTTACTAAACAGCCCAAGAGAATTGTTTCACAAAATTTGTAGTGTTTATAGGTTTGGCATTTCTTCATATTTCAAAGCCCCTAGAATCTATATATGTATTGTTTTTGGAGACAATGTGTGTACATACGTTCGCTACATTTTTTTTGCCAACCATATTTTGAGAACTAATAACGGACAGATTTTATTTAACAGATAAATTTCATAAAATTTAAGAATGGGTTTTCAAAAAAATTAAATTAGCAGTACATAAATAGTAACTTAAAAATTAAGTCTTAAATATCTTGAGTACAAATAATGCTATCAATTTTAGCCTAATTAGGACTTCGAACAAAAATTAACCGACAGTTTTTTTTTTTTTTTTTCAAAAAAAGATCTATTCAAAATTTTTGAAAAGAGTTTTTCGAATACTTTAAGAACAAACAATGATACTGACTTTGGACTAATTTTTTTCTATACACAATGCTAGGAATTCATAATTGATAAAGTTTTTAACAAAATTCAACTGCCACTTTTTTAAAACAAACAAAAAAAACTTCAGAAAATGGTTGAAATATGTTTTTTTTTTGTCTCCCTTAATCTCTTGAGCAAGCGGCCGTACTTTGGTCCACACTTCATTGCATATTGATCATCTAGTCAGATTTTCGAAGATCTTAAATTTTAAGTTTTCTTATAATAACAAAATACCATTATCTAAAGTTTCCAAGGGCAAATATAGGAAGTTACCAGTGGGAGTCGAACCCGTCACCCTTTTTTTTTATATGATTAGGTTCATCAAACAGGCATTTATGATTCAAATGAATTAAATCCACTATTTTATTTATATTTATTATTATTATAAAACCTATCTTCATGGTCTACGACATCATATAACATTGAATAGGTAATTATTGGAAGAACAATTTCCAGGCAAAAGTTAATAAAGTGCATTGGAAATCGATAAGATATTAAAAAGAGTATAAATTGACCGATCCACAATCGTACTTATACCATTATATCAAAAACAGCAGAAATTATTATTAAAATCAAACATGTTTACCCGATTATTCTTCCTTTCGGTTTTAATTTCCAGTGCACTAGGAGCTGGAACAGATGTTAAAAAATGTAAGATTAAAAATAAAATCTTCAAAACTATACACCTATATTTCATTATTGTCAATCTATAGGTACAGGAAATAAACCTTTTCCATTAGAAGTCCGTGTTTTAAACTGTGACTTTCCACCTTGTAACGTAGTGAAGGGTCAGGATATGGAATTTGAAATTGATTTCGTAGTTTGTAAGTAATATATTTTTGATGAAACTATCTAATAACGATGATATTTAAAAAAATTTTCAGTCAATTACACTAATGCAATGAAAGCATTGGTAAGGGCTACAACTATTGGAATAACTGTGCCATATGAACTACCCGATGATGTCAGCAATGTATGCAAAAATCTTAAATATGGCGCCTACTGTCCATTATATCCTGAAGAAGATGTAACTTATAAGTTCATACTCCCAATTAGCAATGTTTATCCGGAAATTAGTGTTAAAGTAGAAATTTCTATTGTTGATCAGGAAAAAAGAATCGTAACATGTTTTTCGTGTGATATTAAAGTGAGAAAAGGTTCATCAAATACAAAATTTACTTGAATTAACTTAAAGTAAATAATTTAGAATTAGAAAAGAATAAAATCTAGAAATATATAGGCAATTTTTCCAATAAAACTACTGGAATTTCTGAAAAATTGAAATAAAATGGAAAACAAATTATTAAAAAAAACGAACGCACACACAATGATGTACTTTAGCTTTTTTAAAAGCTTGTACTCCATTGTTTTATTTTTATATACAATTGTTTAAATAAATAGTTTTTGATGAATTATTGAAAAAAAAAAAATGTGAATTTTTTATTCAAGTTGATTTTTTTTTCAAAGTTTTGCGTAATTATAAGTGCCATTATTTTATTTTTTTAATTCAATACTCCTGTCAATTCTCAGTCAAATACTGAAAACCAAACAAAAAATCTTTTTTAGTTTTGAAGAAATTTAAAAAAATCTAAATTTAAACCCTTAAATTATGAATTATAATTTTGTTCGCGTCATAAACATATAATTTAATTTAAGTTTTGAAAGTGGTGTATTCCGCGTACTGAAAAATCGCGATCATTATCCCGATACACAAAAAAGGTAGTAACAAAGATTCTAATAACTACAGACCAATTTAATTGCTATCAGTTTTCTCAAAAATTTTTGAAAAAATAATAACTAAGAGAATGTTCAGATTTATCGAAAAATATAAGATCCTCAGCTCTTCGCAATTTGGATTCATGAAAGGGAAAGCCTACGGAAGATGCAATTTTGACACATTAACAAAGAATAATATAAAAATAATAAAGCAGCTGCTTTGTTTCTTAACCTGACAAAAGCATTTGACCTAGTTAATCACGAAATTCTTTTAAAAAAAACTTTATTACTATGGGTTTAGAAGTAACATTCTAAATTGGTTTTCGTCTTATATTGAAAACAGGATCCAACAAGTGCGCGTCAATACAACCATGAGTGATTCTATTCCAAGTGCAAGTGTAGGGGTCCCCCAAGGATCAGTTCTCGGGCCCTTACTTTTCATTTTGTATATATATTCAGTTTTTCGGTTGCCGTTGAATGGAAATATGGTTGCTTTTGCTGATAATCTAGATCTGTCATATACTTCTCCTTCTATTAATAACATAAAGGTCTTAATGAATATTGATCTACCTATTCTGGCAAACTGTTTTAGTTTAAGTGTCATCAAATGGTACTTAGTAGCAAATCCAAACTTATGTGTTTTTCCTTGTCAAAAGATCTTTTTATGATCCAAGTTTTGATCATTCTAGTTGCATCAATTCGTGCATGCTACTTGAATGTGTTGTATTACAGAATTTAGATACCTAGGTATTGAATCTTGAAATGAAGCCTGGACAGCAAGTTTTTGTCAGGCAGAATATTGAAAGAGAAAAAAACATTTGCCACATTTTCTTAAATTATTTTCTTAAGATTTAAAAAAAAAAATAAAATAAGATTTTTAGCTCAACATAAGAGCTTATGTGACAGTTTACGCTGAGGATAAAGTAGATTTAAGTTGAACATATAAGAACTTTATATTGTCTGAAATTTTCATGATATAATCAGTAAAAATTCCTTTCAATCTCTTTAAAAAGCAACAAAATAATAATATAATAACGAAATAACCCTCAAAGAAACTGGAAGATTCTTTCTAATATCTCACACTAATTCTACTCACAATATTGTGTCAGCCATATAAATGTAAGAAAATCTTATACCACCACCGCTACAACGACTCTCAGACAACAAGGACGATATGAAGGCGACGAGACGACGACGACGACGCCAGGCGTTCTTTGTAATAAAGTTCAAAAAATCATCGGTGTGGGTAATTTGTCACATTTTTCTTTTCATTCCTCACCTGACTGACGCTGCCTTTGCCACATGTCACACGAATTGGGATTAGGTAAATTCCATTTAGCCCTCACATAGCTCTCTGAAATGTACGTGTTCCTACTGTACGGATTCAGTATACTGCCTATAAAGAGTGATGAAATCTTGTAATTTCTAACCACATATGTACCTATGTAAGTATAGGGAATAGTGCGTCAGGATTTCGATTTAGTACAAATTTCAGATGTTCAACAAAAATAGTTCGCCCTTTTGTGGTGATTAGGCATTAAGCAACTAATTCTTCACAAGGATATGCCGGCATCTATTGTCAGTGGTGCCGCAATATTTGTGGAAGGGGAGAGTAAGAAATATTGATAAAAATTTGGAACATGATATTGTCATGCGAGCTATAAGGACATCCCCTTTGTCAACAAAAAAAAAAGAAAAAAAAAAAAAAAACGGATTATTGAGATGTTCACTTTCAAAATCGGATTTTCTTTGAAATCGATAATCCCTCAAAGGTTAAAATCGAATATTAAAAGATTTTTTTTTGGTATTATAATGGCATGTGGGTTACTGAAGGTAATTTGTGAGTCTTGTATGTGTTTACCGTAGGACGAATTTCGGTTTGGGCTCAAGGGTGCTGATGATGAAAGTATAAAGAATTCAGCAACAAGTTTACGGGATAAGTATTTCATTTTTATATTTTGTTTGTTTTCAAGGATTAAAAGCTGCGACATGTTAACATCGACAAGGTGTTTTTTTTTTTTTTCTAAAAATAAACTGTCATATTTTAAAAGAAGTTATCTTAAACTAAAGCCTGACTTCTGAGTGCCAATTTTGCTACCGCGACTAATAACAATTTTGAAATACATATGAAATTGTATTGTTTGTGCTCAAATGGTTAATTGCATGTTTAGAAAAACAAATCAAGATTAATTTTGTTACTGTAACTGTTTTTGCTACTGAAATAATTCAGCCAATAATTTTTAATGGTCATTAGTCCAAAAAAAATACTTTTTTTTTAATTTTGCCCGGGCTAATCATTGAAATAACCGAACTAGGGCCTATTTCACCAAACACTTTTCACTTTGCAAAAAACTAATTTCTTGCAAAGTAAAAGTGCCAAGTGTTTCACAAAATTTGCAAAGTGAAAAGACTTTTCACTTTTCAATTTTTCAGACTAATTTTGAAAAGTGAAAAGTAAAAGTGTTTCACCAATTAAAAAAAGAACTTAGCATTTAAATTCGTATTTTGCAAAGTTACAAAGTAAAACTTGATATAAATTGATACATTTGTATAAAGCATTAAAAAAAACATCATTGACACTGACCCCTGTTAAATCTCTGTTCTGCAGAATTTGTCCTTAGTGGTGTTATCAACACTGCATAAGGGGATGGTCGATATCCTCATTGGAACTTAAAAATCGTCATACATCGGATAAATTTCAGACGCTTCTGTCGTCTGTTTCATAACCTCGATTTTTGTATTGCACCAGCTGCACTGCAGATGATATTTTCAAACATAAGACTTACTGGCTGAACAGAATGGTGACGCAGACGGAGACGGAGCCGGAGCTGGAATAGCTGTCAAAATATTGAATACACGCAAATTCAATGTTGCGAACACAACGGAACGTAGACGCACACGGAACTGCAGACGCAGACGGAAGAGTTCACCAACTTTTAACTTTTCACGTACGTCACTTTTGACGTTTCAATTTGTATGAAGAAAAAAAACAACTTTTTGGGTCGCAAAAAAATATTGTGGTTATTTGCATCGCGGAAAAAAATTATTTATTAAAAGGAAAATTATTGGAAACAAAAAATGTGAATTCTGAGCTTGTACACAAGAATATTCTTTTGTTTTTCTTCAAAATACTTTCAAAGCTGTACAGCTGCATTGTGGGCATGTAAAAAAAATAACGTACGACACTTTTTGACAGATCTTCCAGTTCCGTCTGCGGCTTCAGTTCCGTCATTCTATTCTGTTCAGCCAGTTAAGCAAACGGCATTGACCGCTAGCTTACGTTTACAGCATATATAAACTATAAAGACCGATCTGGTCCACAAACCATCAAAGCATGGCTGAGTTCATAATTGCAACATTTTTGCACATGCAATGCATAAAATATTTATTTTCAATGCATTTATGAACAGAAAAATTGTTGCAAGAATGCGGCAGTTCTGCATTGCAAAAAAAAAAAACAAACTAACTAATTTATGGCAGAAATTAAAATTATTCATCCTGCAACGCGGCAACAAAACAAAAACCACTGCAAACGTGATCGCATTTTGACTGTCATTTTGCTTTTATGAACGCAATTGTCAACTGCTCTCATGCACAGATAATGCAGTTTATTTTAATTTATGAACGCAAATCTTGCAGGACTGCTGCATTTCTATATTTATGAACTTGGCCCATACTTTCTATGCCTGCTGACATAATTTTGTTTTCATTATGGGTGAATTGTAGCGTCAAAGAAAGAAATCCTCCAAGAAAATTTTTTGTCCAGCAAATGGTGTTGCACAGATGCAACACCGTGATATTCGGCTTCATTACCGGTCCAATGTTACTGGCTGAACAGAATAGAATGACGGAACTGAAGCCGCAGACGGAACTGGAAGAGCTGTCAAAAAGTGTCGTACATTATTTTTTTTACATGCCCACAATGCAGCTGTACAGCTTTGAAAGTATTTTGAAGAAAAACAAAAGAATATTCTTGTGTACAAGCTCAGAATTCACATTTTTTGTTTCCAATAATTTTCCTTTTAATAAATAATTTTTTTCGCGATACAAATAACCACAATATTTTTTTCCGACCCAAAAAGTTGTTTTTTTTCTTCATACAAATTGAAAAGTCAAAAGTGCCGTACGTGAAAAGTTAAAAGTTGGTGAACTCTTCCGTCTGCGTCTGCAGTTCCGTGTGCGTCTACGTTCCGTTGTGTTCGCAACATTGAATTTGCGTGTATTCAATATTTTGACAGCTATTCCAGCTCCGGGTCCGTCTCCGTCTGCGTCACCATTCTGTTCAGCCAGTTATTCACACAGAACTTTTGATGTCTAATTGCAGTTTATTTCAAATTTAAAAAGAAACTCTCTTTTTTCGAACAATTATTTCCGATATCAAAGATAATTCTTAACTTAGCTACTCTTTGGTCACTATTATTTACTTCTTCGTTCTCAAAATGGTTATTTTTTTTATTATTATTTTCCGACAACTTATCATAAAAAACGCTTATTTGCAAATGAATATTTCTCTTTGCATATTACTGAAAAACTTTTTAAAATTCTAAATTTAATTTGCAATGTTTATTTGTTTGGTGAAACGAAAAGTACAATATTTTTTTCAAATTAACAAAACTTTTCACTTTGCAGAAAAGAACTTTTCACTTTGCAAATTTGGGTTTGGTGAAACGTAATTTGCAAAGAGGAAAACTTTTCATTTCAATAATTTTCTCTTTGCAAATTTGCGGTTGGTTAAACGAAATTTGCAAAGTAAAAGTGAAAATTCGCAAAGTGAAAAGTGAAAAGTGTTTGGAGAAATAGGCCCCTGATTTTGATTTAATATTTGTATATAGGTACACGCACGTGTGCTCAATAGTTTTATTTGTAAACAATTTGAATTCAAGTATAGTTAAATATTGTTGCCATAAATCCATGTTTATGGTGACCCAGTCCTTAGTTTACTTCAAGCCTTTTATTGAAAAAAATTCAAATCGAATTTAATATATCTTTACGAATATTCGAATTAAAATATTATTTGTATATTCTTGTTTTGAAATGAAAATTTTTGTTTTGCAAATTTAAATGGAGTTACTCCACAGAGAGATAATTTATTAAAAGTTGTCACATCACGAACACAGCGCTATTGATGTTGAACGTGTACCTTTCAAATAACAAAAACCTTCTCAACAAAAACCTGAGAGACTCGAAAGTAAATACCTTAGTAATGCTTTTAAAAGAACATTAAATATTTAAATGTTTTGGGATTATGAAATGCACAGAATTCTTATATGTTTACCAGCAGGACAAAATATGAACATGAAAATCCACAAGTAGATTATAACACACACACCAGACAAATAATGTATGTACCTAACATATACACGTTCAATGACTTTTTAAAGTTAAGCCAAATGGACTGCAAAAAGGCAGTTAAAGGGAACAAATCCTTCTAAAACTTTTTTTATCATGATTTCCGTCATAATGCTTTCAATACTGTTTTCTTTTGTTTAATAGTATGGATTGGATATTTATAGTCTTTAAATTATTATATGGAAACGAATTTAATATAAAAGCTTGTAAATAGAAGTAAAATGTTTTTGTTTAAGTTTAGGTAATCCGTTTTAATCATATATTTAATTGAAATTGAACTAAAACTGGAAAGTCAAAATTCATATTTAAATTATCGTGTTTAACATTTATTTTCAATTTGTGACAAGTAAAACTTTTAAAGGTATAAGTAAGGGCTCAAGTCCGAATCAATATTTTGTTTTTATAAACTTCCAATTGAACCACAAAAATTTCGAGAAGGGAATAAATCCATTTGACCTAAATTCATGAGACGAAAAAAACTTAATATCTTCTTTATTTTTCATTTTCTGGACAGGGTTGCCATGTCTTGAACTAGTTCCATTGCCCAATTTAAAAATTTTTGTTGCCCAAAATTGGAGCCGAAAAAGTAGCCCAAATAGTAGCCCAATACCAATAAAAAAAAACATTTCTGATAACTTTAATCACAATTTGTTTTTATTAAAAAAAAAACAACGAATAATAAAATACATTTTTATTAACGAAAAAAAAAATAAATTTTTTTTAAACAAACAACGAAAAATAAATTAGTTCATAAGGAAAATAATAGTTAACAATATTATCAGATAAACTGCTGATAATCAGTCTATAAATGTGATATCTTCATCAAAATTATTGTCATTGTCATCCTCGTGTTCATTGTTATAACAATGGTAAATTGTTTAGTTCAATTTACTTATCATTTCTTTTAAGGGTGAACAATTTTTACAGCAAATTTTTTAAACCGTAGCATCCATCAATACGCAAATCGAATAATTGTATCGAGCGATGCTGTATACTTAGTTAATCGATTTCTTGGTTAGGCAAAGTTAACAATTGTATTACGAAATACGCCAAATACCCGAAAACTAATTTATCCGAAATATTTTATACATTAAGAGCCATTTCATTTCAAAATTCTTCCAAATATTTTTGCAAATTTGGAGGGAAAAAACGAACTCCAATCGAATCGAGGGGAGCTTATTCCATTGTTCCTCCAAATTTGGAATATTTTTCAGTGTTTTCTTGCTTTTTGGAATTATCTCCAAGGGAATTATCATTAAGGGTATGTTTAAAGGGAGAAAAGTGTTCTATTTATATGATTTATTTGTATGATAAAATATAGACCAAGATAAATTTTGGGCTATTTATGACCCAATTATGAACCAAAATGTTGATCCAAACAATCATAGTGTTTAAAAAAAAAAAGGGGGCGTAAAAAGGTCTTCGCAATATCTTTAGAACCATACATTGCACAAACAAAACTTTACCATATTTGTGTAGAGAATTAAATTCTCTACAATTTCAGTTAACACAATTTTTATCCTTAAATTGAAAACAAAAAAGTTATAACCAAAAAAAAAATGACTGTTCTAAGAAATTTATCTTAAGAAGTACATAAAATAAATAAAAGAAGAAGATAATGATACTTTTCTTGACAATGGTCATCTTTTTTTGATTATAAATTTTTTGTTTTCAATTTTACGAAAAAAAGCGTGTTAACATAATTTGTAGAGAATTGAAATCTCTACACAAATATGGTAAAATTTTGTTTGTGCAATGTATGGTTCTCAATATATCGCGAGGATCTTTTTACGCCCCTTTTTTCCAAAATGGCGGCCAAATGGGGGGGGTTTAACCCCGAAAACTCGTTTTTACACTCACACTGATCCCTCCTACTGATCCATCAAAAAAAATTTGTCCTGTACAAACTGCAAGGTTCGGCCAAAATTTTGTAACATTTCAATGGACTAATAAGGTTTGTTAAAAATTCAATTGCATGTTTTTCTTTCCTAAGGTAAAAAACTACAGCAAAAAAACTTATAAGGTTTTCAAAGATTTTGCATTGGTAATTTTCTTATTAAAAATAAAAGCTTGAATATATGTCCGAGCTTTAAAGTAGGTTTGTCCGACAAAACAGAGGACTTACCAACAAATATGGAAAAAGTTCACAATTTCTTTATCTTCCGAATTCAACAAGAAACTACTCCAATAAAATATTGTTCTTAGAATGGTCCCATGGATATTCTGAGTTAGTGGACACCTTTGATATGTATATGTATTTTATTAATACAACATAGTCCCGTGCTAACTAAAAATGTCGAATCTACTTTTTTTACCATTTCATGAGTTTGTTTTGTCATTTTTTTTAAAGAGTTATAAATCTTTTTTTTTAGTAAAAACTGGCTCAAAAGCGAAATACAACTTTAGTTGTTAATAAAAACCAGTCATTCACATAGAAACGCATGTGTTCTATGGTTTACGAGCGCGATTGAAATTTCAAGGTTATTCTAAAGACTAAAGTCCGACCCATTATTTTGTTGTTATCAAAACCAGTCAGTTGTTTAGCCGTATAAAAGTATTAAATAAAATTGTAGCAAACGTGGCATATAATTTGTGTGATGGACTGTCATGCCAGAGGTCTAGGCTCCCTCCCCAGCTTCGCTCAACTAATAATAGGTAATAATAAAAAAAAAACGGTTACATCCAGCGTTCGGACTTTACTGCGAAAGCAGTAGATCTACTGCGTTTTTTTTTTCTAAATTTTCAAATCTATTGCATCACTGCGCTTTTCCTACAATCTACTGCGATAGACAGAAAGAATCTACTGGAGATAGAACAAAATGTCAAACATTTAAAAAAAATTCTTATCTTTTATGCAAGTTTTGTCCGCTAAATATGTTTTAGTTCAACTTTTCTTTTCTAGTTTTCTTTGATGATCACACAACACAGGCGCAGGCGAAAACGAATCAGCATAAATTAAACAATTTTGTTTTCTTAATTTATCTATTGACTTTTTTTTTTAAATTAGCCACGAAATGTTTTTCTTTTGTTTTTTTAATTAAAAAAGATTGAAATTTAATTGAATTAATCGGGAACGGGTCGTTCTACTGTATTCCAAAATCTTGATGGATAAAATTCTGTATTCCAATTCATTATTCTGTATTCCAAATTCTGTATAACAGTGTTATCTGAATCCGAAATTCTTTATTATGTCACACAGGAATAGTTGAGTGAGAGTTGTAATTCACTAGGCCCTAGTGAATTTTATTTATATTTATTACCTAAATGAAATTAAAAAAAAGAAAAACTGCAAAATTCGTTTGCTTTAAAAATGTGCCTGCTATAGGTTTTTTTGAAAAATGTCCTCTTATATCTAGTATAATTTACGGATTCTCTATCGTTGTTGTTTATTAATTGACAATGTGGCTGAATTTAATAGCATATCGTGATGTATAATATTATGTCAATCATCCAAATGATTTCATAATTAACTTTCTTCTACTCGTATATATGTATTATGCAAAACATGATTTATCGCAGTTAAAAGTTAATTACCACACCTTTCAAGTCAAAGCATCTTTTCTTCGAAATTCAATATCTCCATACCAAGCAAATCAATCAAACACCTATTAAATGACAAAGTGACAAATAACTCAAACAAGGGCATATTGCCACTGCCATGCCCTTAAATGTAATATTCAACAATTAAGACAAGAATTCATTTCATTATCATGGCGGGTCAATTAATAAAGGAATTCTCAAGCATGGAATTCACAAATTCCCCCTACCCTCCTCTCCCTAAAATGAAACAAGAGTCATGTTGTATAACTCAGCTGAGAACTGGGGTTTTGGTCTTCCGGCGCAATACACATAAGGGGGGGAACAGCACACCAAATCAGAATCTAATAGGAAGCACTAGGGCAGACAACAAAAGCCGGAATTTGTCAACAAGTACGGTCATAACATTGACAAGATAATTACCCTAAAAAAGGACATGGTGGTAGGATATAGAAGGGTGATATAGTGCGATGATATAGTATGATTGTATCATAAAACTCATGG
The DNA here is from genome assembly GCA_947049315.1 of Epistrophella euchroma. NCBI lineage: Eukaryota > Metazoa > Arthropoda > Insecta > Diptera > Syrphidae > Epistrophella > Epistrophella euchroma. The sequence goes on along the minus strand of OX346246.1, from coordinate 76,712,710 downwards.
TCATGTGTCGAAATTGAGACATCCGGACGGAATGAAAGAGATGGAAGTAATACCCAAAATGACTTTATTAAATATGTCATTTAAAAAAAAGGACACACACGTGGATTTTTGGGTTGTCCAGCCATGTGGGAACTTGTTAAAATAATTCTTTGTAATTGTTTTGTCCTTTTGTCGTCTGTTTCAAAGTGAAAATAATGCGTGTTTCAAAATTATTATTACGAGCTTTTTTAATATTTTTCTTTCGAGCTGTATTCTTTGGATGATTAAATAAAGGACACGGCCTCAGGACAATATAGATGGATGTTTGAAGAAAATTCAGTCAACTGTTGTTGTTTTAACAATGCGGTTTGCTGACCACTGTTTTCATTGTTGTATGTAAGTAAGGTTCAAAGAGGTGACAAGACAAGATACATTTAAATTGGAATTAAATATGTGGGTGAGTTGCTGTGGAAATCGGAAAACCGCAAGCTTTCAAAAAACTGAGAAATAAAACTATGTGCATATATTTAATAGGTTGATGAGTTCGAGTTTTCAGTACTCGTAACTAACAAAGTTCTCACAATACAATTGTTTAGGATAATAATTAATAGATAGTCATTTCCTATATGGGTCTATTTTAAAGCAGAATTTTTCAAGAAAACGATGCAATCTTTCTCATCTATGTGGTTGTGGATAAAAATCAGCGTTGTCTTTATAAATCTTTCCCATCATGTACTCGCTTATCTACACTATGAAAGTGAAGGCCATTTATAGCTAGCTTAAGTCATCCCTGCCCTGAATTACATTATACAACATACGCCAGCGTAAATTTAATTACTTAAATAAATTATTATGAATTCCTGTACCGTAACTACATTTCTTTCTAGCTGTATGAAGTAATTGGGCACGACCATAAGTGAAGTTCCTTAAATTTGCAACTTATTTGCCAAATGTTTATTCTTTTGAAAATTTTTTCAAGTTTTGAATTGCATAGTGTTAAGTAATGGTTTCATCCCAAAACAGAGAATAGAAGAGGCCTTATTAAGCCTAGATATTAATCAGCTACCTAAAAACATTTTTAAGTTATCATTAGGTAAAAGTGTATTTATGAAAACGTGTAAAATTTCTTTTTTATTTCCGATTCTTAAATCTGGCTGAAAGCAATAAGTTACAAATTATAGACCAATCTGTAAATTATCTGCCATTCCATAATAACATTATTTTTACTGTCTTTTCAAAAGCTTTTGACGGATGCAATCATAAAATAAAATCGACTCTTTTAGACTTCCTGCAATTCTACTTGACGCAGGGCAAATTGTCAAAACTAAAAACTATCATTCTGATGATATAAACTTTTCATCGGGTGTTCGCAAGGAAGCCATTTAGGACCATAATTTGTTTAGTCACTGTCTTTGTTTTTTAAGGATGATCTTAAGATGACCGCAGAATTATGTTTTAAGATTTGGGGAGTTTCGTAGATTGTTGGATGGACTCTTAATCTGAATCCAATTATTATTGACTATAATATGAATAACATAATGTAAATCTCGCAAAAGTAAAAAAATATTTAGGAGTAATCGTATAGACGTACCTAAATCTTTTATTCTTCATTATTGCTTCATGATTAACAAAGCTAATCAAATGTTAAGTTATATCAAAAGGTATACCATAGAATTTTATTGATTCCTTCACTTTATAAAATAAATAAATTTGATGGCACAACAGCTCATGAAGAACTAGGGCCTAGTGACTTACAACTCTCAACCATTCCTGTGTGCGTGTTTGCAGGAATGGAGGGGACCTACAGTTTATTGCCGAATCCGAACGGCTAACGAGCGGCACTTTTCTGTGACAGGAGATACTCTTGGAGGATTTGCCAATTCCTCGCAAGAGGCAGTAGCCGTTTTTTCTTATAAATAAATAGGTGGCGATCAAACCATAGACCTCCGACTTGACAGTCAATCGCACTAACCATCACGCCACGGCTACTACAATATTTAAACATGAATAGTGTTAATTTTTTCTTCAAAGAACGATATTAAATTCACTCCCCCCCGCCAAAGCGGGAAAAAATGGCTACCTGGTTGGACCTTATATAAGGTCCATTCCAGTACTTTTTGTATTATTATTCATAACTTACTGAATTTTAAAAGACATCCGAGAAAGCACCAGCGAATAAAAATTCTAAAACATTTTTGTGGTCGAAATTCATAGAAAAGAGAAATTCGCAAAAACTGTTCTGTTTAAGACTCGGTACATTGAATTTCTTTGAATACGGGAACGCACTTGAACAAAAATAATAAAATTCGAGAATATGGATTGGCAAATTTGTTTGCTGTAAGTTTTCTCATATTTGTTTTTTTTTTTCCATAACCTGAAACCTCTCATAACCGGACAAATTATTGGCTAGTATCCTGTTTTAAGAGAATTTACTGTCCATGATCTCTTATATTTTTTCTCTGCGAAAAATTGAGATATAAATAAATCGATATCTATACATATTAGGGTGGCGCTTATTTTGGCAATGTTCGAATTTGGGTATTGTATGTTTCGCCAGAATTTGCCTAACAAATTAACGTTTCGCGGTGGTACATTTCACCGTTTCTCGTTTCGCATTTTTTTATTTAGCATTTTGTTATTTCGCAATTTTCGTTTTGCAAATTACGTTTGGTTTTTTATATGATAATGACAAACCATCATTTCGCAATTTTCACTTAATATTTTGTGTGATTGGCATATTTACGTTTGGCATTTTTTTTTCGCATTTTGTTGTTTGGCATTTTATTATTTTGCTATTTTTCATTCAGCATTTTGTTATTTCGCTTTTTTTTTATTTGGCAATTTGATGTTCAGCTTTTTTTTTATTTGGCAAAGTTTTGGCTGAATAAAGAATATAAAAAATATAATGCACCTACGAAAATAACTGCCCAATTGCTTAAAACCCTTTTTTCCTGGGAGTAAAATGTGAAAATCCTCTTTCTGTTATGTACTTACTTAATTACTATGAACGACAAAAGGGATGTCAAAAATATTAAACAAAAGATTTTACTTAATTTCATTTTTATTTTAAAATAAATTTAAAAAAAATATGTAAAAACATAATAATTAATTCAACTTGCTTTAATTTTATGTTAAAAGCAAGTGCTCTTAGTAAGCCAGTGTCAGAATAATCTTTTTCTTTTTCCAAAATGGATCTAATACGTTCTTCCTTGTCCTGGGTTTTTCTCTTTTTTGGTGGCACAGGAAAGCCTCTGGAAACCTTTTCTATAGCAAAGTTTTGTGTTGTTGGTATTTACAAGTCAATTTGTCGAGCAATACTTCAAAAAGCGGGTGTATACACAGGAGGTTTCCCATTTTTACCATTCACATAATATTCACTAAACCATTCCATCAATGGTTTAGCCTCGTCTGGCATTATTTCTTCTAATTTTTGAAATGCTGATGGTATCCGCTCAGGTTGTAAAAAAGAAAGCGCTCCTATCTGTCGTATTTTTAAAGAAAATTCTGGATCACTGCCGTACTTAGTTTGTAGACCACACTTTTAAACGCATCGATAAATTATTTGAAAGAGGTGAAAATTACAGCCTTTTGGAAGACAGCCATCATACGAGTGCCGTAGGCTATTGATTGCTGCTTTTTCAAAGTCTAAGATGCAAAATTTTGGGTTTAAATTTATTCCTTGTTATGACGCATACTCATTTAAATGAAAAAATATAGCATTATAAAGCTTAGTACTCTTTCCCGACATCAAAACGAACACCATTAGATAGGCTTTTAGGGAATCATCGACGTCACAACTGGTAAAAAACTGTAGGCACAATTTTAAAAGTTCCATCCATCATCCAAAATATGCTTTTCTGCATAAGATGCAATGATTCTTTCGATGTCATAATAATAAAGTCTTTATTTTTCAATTTTCATGTCTTTAACAATAAAAAGTTCATCTTCCATGTACTTAACAAAGTCTGGTATCTCGCAATCAAGGGATCCAGGTTCCACCAACAGGTCTGCTTGTTTCTGCCTTGTCCGTTTTATTCGCTGTTGTAGGGCTGTTTTTGAAGGTAGACTAGCTCCAACTTCCGATGAGCAGCCTGAAATGGTGTTCTGAATAATTCGGCTATTTTTATCAGCAGCGGTTTTTGCAGACCTCTTAAGATCGATGATAGCATTTGCCACGTGTTTTCTAACCGCATTTGGTTCATGGTTATGTTCTTCTCTTGAGCACTTTATTGATTGACTTTCATCAATATTTTTTTCCGTAGTGACTCGAGCTTTACATTTATAATTAACGTTTTTGCGAAACTCACAACACCAAACTAAATAATTATCGTGATTTTTTCTTTCAAAATCGAAAGAATATCCGTCTACACTCAGTTTATCTTTGCCCCTGTTAGACTTAAAAGTTTCATAAGTTTTATCAAAATTTTCCATTATTAAAACTAAACAAACAAACTGAAATCTTAAATCGCGAAAGTGATTACGGCAAAAATTGCAAAACAACTAAAAAAATATTACCAACGCAAGCACGACTAAGCAACGGCTCAGAAAAAAACTGTTAATCTTGAAAAGAGACGATGGTAATGATTGGTCAAACGATCAAAACAACTAAACGGCGAAATGATCTATTAGCGAAATAATAAAACGGCTTGACGATATTTATCGAAATGATTAAACGGCGAAACGTTATTTCGCAAAATAATGAAACGGCGAAACAATATTTTGCGAAAAAACACTTGGCCAAATAATAAACAATTTAACAAAGAAAAACTAAAGAATAATTTGTCAAATTAATTTTGCGAAATGATTGAAAATATTTTTAACAAAAAGCGAAATATAAAACCGCCGAATGTTAATTGCAGAATGATTGAAAAACGTAATGAATAAAAAAGAAAATGTAAATTGCCAATTAAGAATTGCAAATTAAACAAAATATTTAACGACTAAGGCGAAAAAAGAAATGCCAAATGAATTTTGCCAATCAATGGTGACCCTTCGAATTTCTTTCGCCACCCTCCTCCCCCCCCCCCCCTTAAAAGTGAAGGGGCGACTTAAAAAAATTCTGTGCAAAATTTCATTATATTTCCCATACAAATTACGGGTAGATCTTTAGTCTTTCCAAAAAAATTCTGCAAAATTGTAATTGTTGATGAATAAAAATGAAAGAAATTCGAACATTGCCAAAATAAGCGCCACCCTAATACATATATACATATGTGAATTTAAAAAAAAAAAACAAATGGTAAATCATGAGAGAGAAAAATAAATAAACTTTACTTACGAAATTAACGCATCTCATACATTTTCTTCCGTTCAAAATTGAGCAACATGTTTTAAATTTTTGCTCCAATTTTTTGACAGAAAACACTGAAATTTTTTTTGAGAAGTAATGTAGTCCAGTCAACGAAGGAAAAATAAATGAAATAAATCGTGTAGTCTGGATTATTTTTTCAAGTGGTAGGGGTGACCCCCTGGTAAAACATACTAAAAGTCCCCACCCCAGGCCCGTGAGCTTTAAACAGGAGGGGGGTAAAGGTCCCCTTTTGTACTATTTCGTAAATATTTCGAAAACCAAGCGTTTAAGAAAACTTTTTTTTTTGTGTTGTGTTGTACACTTTTCTTAAACGCTTGGTTTTCAAAGTATCCAAAACGAATTCCCCCATCAGTGCGCTTGAGACAACAATTTAAATATCATCAGGTTCTTGAGGAGTCATAAGTGTGTTATTACCCTAAACCATACGTCACTAGCTAATTTGCATATAAAATACTTTAAAATGTTGTCAAAATAAATGTTATTGAAAATCACTTAGCACTTTCAAAACCAATTCACCTCAAATATATGTACATATATGTGTATGTATAACGACCAGATCATCCCTGTTTATGTTATCCATCATGAACATTGAACACAGCCGCGATATGACAAGATGTAGCATTTTTGAAATCTTCCATCCATTCCTGCTCTAAGTTATCCATGAGAGTCAAGTGGCGTAATAAATTCTATAAAACTTCAACAGATTGGCTATGAATATAAATTGAGCCTAATGGAATCCATGATAGAAAACCAAGTTAGTGTAGTTAGCATATTTTTGCAACAAGAATTATTCGCTGTGCGATCCCTCTTCTCACTCTGTTAGACACACTTGGATATTAATTTTTATTCAACCCTCTTGTTTGTAATAAATATATTTTTGAAACAGTAGCATATTTTTAAACATCATCATCAACATCAACATGAACAACCCCTCGTTCGTCGTTACTATAAACACACCACCAACTACTCCATATATTCTTGGGTATCGGAAGTAAAATATTTTACAAATCAATTAGTGAAAAGGAGCGAAAATTAAGGGATTGATTAGCCTGATTTTAGGGTGAATATTTTTTGAACCAAGGGTTTTGTCAGTAAGCAATCAATTTCTTAACTTAAATGTACTTAAAGTTTGATAACGATTTTTTTTAAATATACAATTAAATTGAATAATAAAATAAAATAAATAATTGTTTTTTTTTTTTTTTTTTTTTTTTTTAAAGAAGTCCTCCACAAGCAGCAGAAGGATAAAGGAAATTAAATCTCCTTTGTTAAAGTTCACATTATATCAAAGGTGAAGGAATAGAAAATTACATTTATGCTTTGTGTTGTCCTTGGTGAATAAAATTGTAGACTCAAGACAGTAAATCAATTTAATTCGAGTGCAAAGATGTTATTGTTCGTATTTCATTGGATTTATTTCATGATAATATTACACTCGTGATACATTCACAATAGTTACAAGAACGACGAAAATAATTCTTTCGAAGAAATTAAGGATTAAGTAGACAATTTAAAAGTTCTAGCTAAAAATGTATGTGTATGGTATCGCATGCAGCCACATAAATTGAAAGGAAGAAATTGAATTGTTAATAGCAAACTATTTGTCAAAATACCTCAATTTTATTTTCATTGAGACCCATATATGTATTTATTTAATTCTAGATGAATACTAGAACAATAAACACTTAAATAAATATTGCATGCATCAATTAATTAAGCCAAGAATAAACCACACATATTTTGTTTTTATATTAATTAGAAAAAACTCGAAACAAAGTGGCTAATATTTTTTCTGGTCACGAATAAGTCCACAGAAAATATATTTGATCTGAATAGCCGAATCGTATGAATAGAATATGGCTTCTTAGAAAAATCCCATGAGATTAACATGAGGCTTCGTTTTCATTTCCGACTGATGGGAATTACCTTAATCACAAGAAACCTAAACAAAAATCACCTTTAATCGGTTTTCAATATGCGATTGGTGGTCACTTAAGCATGACACAATCGGCTTATATAGTTTTCGAATATCCATCCCCTTGTGATGATGTAACTATATACATACCTTATGATGTTTGATAATATTTGTAATAGTCTGGGAAATATCATTTCATTTTGCTTTATGATTTTGATTTAAGGTTTCGCTCAGAAGCGTAATGAATGAAAATGAAATGTTTATACAATACACCTATCCTTATTATATTTCACATTAACTTCAGCTGACGTAAATTAAAAATTGCTGAACCACGGTTCAAATATTTGTTTGTAAAACTGACTTTTATTCCTTTTTTCTTTAACTTAAGGGCCCCTTTTTCAGTATAAGATCATCGCAGTTTTGGAGTTAAACCTTGCGTAACTCCTAAAATATATTTTTTAATAGTCAGAGATAATTCAACGAATGCGGTGAGTTGGTTCTGAATAGATATTTCTGAGTCTCATCGTTTCTACATTTGAAAATTTGAGATACCTGAAAACAAACTGAATTTGAAATAATAACGATTTCGAATTTTTGCAAACTGAAGCAACAAATGAGACTCGTTAAACTATTTTTCATGTTTTCTTTGCATATCACAAGATTCTTCGGTTCCGTGAAATAACTCCCCAATGAAATAACTTCCAAAAAAAACAAAATTAAATAAATCCCCAAAATTTATATGGAAATTTCCAAAATATGGGATTTATTTCATCGATTTTTGGGGACTTATTTCATTTTTAAATTTGGGGGTTATTTCATGATGAAATAAGTCCCCAAATTCAACTATGAAATATGTCCCCATATTTGGGTACCTATACGGCGCATGAACAGTGAGACATGTATGGGGGGGGGGGGGGGTCGCCCCCGGCAACCCCCCTGCTTGGCCCACTATAGGATTTGGGGTACGTGCGAGTCTGGGGTGTATGCAAAATTTCTTTTGCATTTAAATCTGGATTTAAAGAAACTTTGAATGTACCCTATGTATAAACAGTGAGGTAGGAATTACTGCGGTAAATTATAGAATTTCATTATTTCGGCTTTTTACGGTTTTACAGCTGTTGCCATTGGATATATAGGATAAATTCATAGTTTCTCTAAATCCACATTCTTTAAATGCACAAGAAACTTTGCATACATCCAACCTCGCACCTACCACAAATCCTAAAGTGTTAGAACGCCGTAGTTTTGTTGTTTCTTTGGGGACCTATTTCATTTTTGGTTTGTGGAATTTTTGCGCTTTGGGGGATTTATTTCATTTTTGAATTTGGGGACTTAAAAAAAAAAAAAATTTGGGTAGTTATATGTATTTCATTTTTGGATTGGGGGGTTAATTCATTGGGTTGTTATTTCACGGACCCGACCTTATTTTAAGTAATATGTTTACTTATTATAAGCTTAGTACAAAGCCTGCAATCCATAACTTAAGACTAAGTAACAATTTAAATCTTAAGATAATTAATTAATAAAGAATTATTAAGATTGGAGCGCTCGTTGAAGAGAGTATTTAGAGAGGCTTGGATCAAAAATGCTAGATATGTTAGCTTTCCGAAGCATTCTAGTTATCGGTTTATTTTGGCCGTAATCAGTACGATGGAAAGGAATTGCGAAAAGTGGTATAGACCTTAGACGACCGACGATGGTTAACGTTCCAAGTAATTTTCTCATTCAGGGCTGGACAATCAATGCCTCTAGACAAAAGCTGTTGGATACAAATTATGTCAGCATTATCCCGACGTCGATTCAAAGTCTGTAGGTTTATCAGCTTTAGCCGATTTTCGAATAGGGAGGTAAGTGGTATGGGTTCTCCCATTCAAGGCCTTATAAAGCAAAACGCAAAAATCTACGCTGGACAGCCTCAATACGTACAATATGGACCTGATGGTATGGGGACCAGACTTGGGAGGCATATTCGAGAAGAGGCCTAACAAAAGATATATAAAGGGATTTGGTGACATAGGAACGTCATTAACTTAAGAGGAAAATCAAAGGTCCTAAGTGACTTCCTTGCGGGACACCTGATGGTGAACTGAAAAAGCTTGAATTAAATGATCTAAAAATGACTGTATACTGACGATCGCTTAAATAAGATTCAATCCAAGATATAAATAGTGCAGGGAACCCGTATACTTTAAGTTTAAAAACAATAATTTTATGAGAGATTTTATCAAATGCTTTGCTGAAATCCGTTGCAATTGCAAGGTTTAAGACCATCTTCAAGGGCACATATAGTAATTGAAACGAATTCTGAAAGATTTGTGACTGTTGATCTACGTTTTAGAAAACCATGATGTTTTGGGGAGAATTATCATGAATTATACTCTCAAAAAGTTTGGGCATGCAAGAGAGTTTGAAAATGGGTTTTTTATGGATGGAGATGATGAACGAGTCCTTCCATAGTTTAGAAAACACACCGTTTGTAAAAGATAGCTGGAAAAGAGTCGTGAGGGGTTGGGCAAGTTTAGAGATACATTTTTTAAGGAATTCCATCGGGAGTAGAAGAATAGTCAACAGACTGATTTTATCAATAACTGAAGATAAAGATATACAGTTGTTCATATAATTGAAGTAGTTGTTATCTATTTCATTGCTATTAGCGGAAAACGCTTGACTAAAGAAAAAATCAGCAAAAAGGTTCAGTTTTGGATCTGATCATGACGAGTTTAGGTAATTCAATGTCGAAGGATAAACATCGGATTTTTTCTTTGAATTAATAACTTTAAGGAAGTATTTATAAATAAATAAAAATAAATTTGATGGCACAACAGCTCATGAAGAATTAGGGCCTAGTGACTTACAACTCTCAACCATTCCTGTGTGCGTGTCTGCAGGAATGGAGGGGAACTACAGTTTATTGCCGAATCCGAACGGCTAACGAGCTGCACTTTTCTGTGAGAGGAGATACTCTTGGAGGATTTGTCGATTCCTCGCAAGAGGCAGTAGCCGTTTTTTTCTTAAATAAATAGGTGGCGAGGCTGGGGGTCGAACCTCAGACCTCCGGCATGACAGTCCATCGCACTAACCATCACGCCACGGCTACTACAAAAGAAGTGTTTGGTATTTGAAATAAGTTCGGCCTGGGTTTGAATAAGGTGATTAAAATAGAGAGATTCAAATAAGTTGGAGAAGTTATTATGAACTGAGACATAATTGAAGAAGTCTTGATTAGATTTTGTATTAAGATAGTTCTTCCAAAGTTTTTTCTCTGTTATACCAGGAAGGAGAAGACGTAAAATTTTTTTGAGGCGAAAGTGGGATGGTTTGTGAAAAACAATTTTCGATCAGATTATAGAAATTTGTTATCTTCATGTCGATGTTTGATTCGTTGGAGATAAAATCAAAATTAACGTTTCCAATAAGATCATTAAGTTCTTCGAAGTTGGCTTTACGAAAGTTAAATATTTGTGATGTAAGGAGGTAAGGTAGTATGTTATCGCTCGTGAAAGCAAAAGTGAGGGAAATAGGAGGATGGTAAATGTCAAGTTTAGAAAGTATATGGATACTTTCCATGACTTCGGTGTTATGGGCATCACATGAGAAAACCAGATGTAATTGTCTGTCTAAACAATTTTTAACACCGCTCATCTGAGCAAGATTAGAAGAAAAAGTCGATTCTTTTTCGGAGTTGGCATTGGATGAGAAGTAATAAAGCTCATCATCTGAGACTTCCCAAATTTAATGTGGAAGATTGAAGTCTCCTCTACGATTATGATATCGTCTTCAGGGTTAGTTAGCTCAACGACATAATCAACTGCATCAACTAAAAGTTGGTATTCACTAGTTGGCTGAGTGGGTGGTAACAACACAATATGTAAAGGAAACGGTTGGATAGACAGATTTTTACACAGATAAGTTCAAGATATGATGTATTGGGAATGCTTAACAAAGAAGAATCGAGGTTAGAATGAAGTGCCAAAAGAACACCACGACTGGAAGATGAACTTCCGGAATCGACACTGGTAGCTGAGATATCTTTTCGAAAAAACATTAAAATCTGAAGTGAAATTTATATTTTTATGATATTTGTATTCGGTCTAAGATGATCCATGGTTTTTGTTTCTAGACAGTAGCGGATAATTCAAAAATTCATTTTTATCTAAAGAACTTAATGATATCTTCTTTTCTAGATACCTCAATTTGTTCTCATCAATAACGACTGAGACAATTTGATGCAGGTTTCCCCACAAAATAACACAAAAATTTAGATCTTTTGCAACCTTAAATCGCAGACTATTAGGATTCAATTCATTATTACCGTCATTAAAATAGTTGAAGACATTCGAACAAAAGAATAGACTACGGATTTCTATCTATGTATTCGTAGGTTAATTTTATTATAGCAAAAAAAAAAAACTCTTCAAAAATTATTTGAACCAAGTGAACGAACCTGCAAATTCCATTTCATTTTAAGAGGAATTCCCTTACTTTGGATGTTTCAAAAATCAATACACACCACATAAGCCGTATCAAGTGTGACCTTTCTAAATTAAATTGTTCCATTTTTATCGGATAAAATTCCTATTAGTCTCACAAGTACACTTATCTCACATGTATCTGGTCTGTAAATTCTTTCGATACATTTTTGTATCTCACTCTATAAAGGTTAACAAAAAAAAAAAACATACAATCTTAAGAGCACTCTTCAGATCCCAGAAGGATGCCGTACTTCTCTGTAATATTCTATCTTCACTTGCGGGGTTGGTTGGTTGGTTGGCTGATAGTACCTATAACTTCTATATTTTCACAAAGAAAATGAAGAAAAATTGAATCAATCAAAATCTATTTTGCACTTGCATGTCGGCAAATTGGATTTTCACACAAAGGAAAATTTAAAATGAGTTGTGTGAAGTGGAAAAACTTTCATGCAGATTTTCATACACACACATGGATACAAGAGGTATGTGAGTCTAGGGATATTTCAGAAAGGAATTATATGGAATTGATGAGGACATAGTATGTATCGGCCGGCTGTCGTTGTGTTAAAGAAAGTTGCGATAGAAGTCCTCACTAGTGAAGACTCGTATTCGAATTTATAAAAAATTAGCTATTATGAAATTTTCTAATTATAAATCTTAAACATATACTTAGTTCTTATAGCCCCTAAATTCATGCCGTTTACGTCCTTTGAAAAGCGTGCAGCGCTCGGTAGTGTCATCGTTTTTGCTTCTGCTTCTGCGGGTGCGCTTTCTGTAGCTTATATTGAGAAATTTGGAGGTATTCAAAAACACGTTTTTTCTTGTTAAAGACTAATTTTACTTATTTCACTAATTAACCATGAATCAATTTTATTTTTATTTTTGTTTTTATTTTTATTTTTATTTTTATTTTTATTTTTATTTTTATTTTTATTTTTATTTTTATGTTTATTTTTATTTTTATTTTTATTTTTATTTTTATTTTTATTTTTATTTTTATTTTTATTTTTCATTTTATTTTTATTTTTATTTTATTTTATTATAAAACACTGACCACTAAAAAATTCTTTCGCATGCAATACTTAAACTGATGTTTAGTTTATTGTCATTTACTTTGGTGTGTTTGCAAGTATGTGTGAAAGACTGTAGGTATGTTAAGTGAGGCTGTTCGGAACAGTTTAGAACAGAAAAGAACAAGTTCAATGAGAAATTTTCTGTACCAAACTGTTCTGGGCTTGCTGTTTGTTCAGTAAGTCTGTTTGCACTTGCTTTTTAGAGCCGATTTTCTTTTTTAGTTTAGAGCAGTTCAGAGCTGAGCCCGAACTGTCAAACAAAAATGTTGTGTTTCTTTTTGAGTTCAGAGCGCGTTAAGATCGCGTTCAGAGCGTGCTTCATGAGCTCAGAATAAAATAACCGAGAAGAAGGAGTAAAAACTGATCGCGGCCAACTTCATACTATTTCCATGTAATTTGACATATGTTATGTAAGTATATGACAATTGAGTGCTCAGGTGTGTTTCATATTTAAATCGGAGTGTTCTGATCATACTTTGCTCAGAGTTTACTCCGTTCGCTCAGAGTCTACTCAGTTCTCTGCTCTGAACAAACTCTGAACTAAAAAAGAGAAACAGATTGGTGAGAAACGTCAAAATCAGTTGTGGTACTGTCTTGTTCTGTTTTGTCTGCAGTTGCATTTTTACTATTTGATACACCGATTCCCAATTCGAATTTGAAATTTGCACAGTTAATTAACAGACAAAGATTTTTATTACGATATAATAAGATCCTGGTTTTATTAATTTTTGTACAATAAATTCACATAGTTAAATTACCATCAAGAGCCTCACCAGTACTTTATTAAATAAATGTTCTCAGCGAGGCATTAATAGGGGTATGTCATGTTTTCCTCGTCCATGTTTTCCTTACCGAAAACTTGCCAGGGCCTCGCCTAAACTTGCCATTTTTCCACGCGGGCTCCCATAGAACAATTTTTTTTATTTTCGTTTTTCTCGAAAAGGAATAGACTGATTTTGATAATTTTTTTAGGGAGAATCTTCTAAAAAATATAAATAGTATTGTATACCAAAATTTTATTTATTTTTTTTTTTTTTTTAATTTTAATTTTTTTTTTTTTGAAAACCAAATATTTCGAAAACGACTTGGATGATTTTTATGAAACTTAGTAAAAAGCAGTTTTTTAACATTATCTTAAATATTTTGAACAAAAATTTTTTTATAGTCAAAATTAACAGTACCTTTCAAATAAATGTTAAAAAACCGTTTCAGAAAATATAAATTTTCTCGAAAACGACTCCTACGATTTTGATTAAAATTGTTCTAAATACTAATATTAGTATGGTCTACAATTTGTCAAAAACAAAATTTACAGTTAGCTATTATTAAGAGTACCTCTCATAGAACCATTTTCTTTATTTTGGACTATCTCATTATGTGTATAACTGATTTAAATTAAATTTTTTATACAAAAGTTGAAATCATACTGCATATCAAAAAAAATCTAATTTTGGATTTTAAAAAAAATGTTAAAATATTTTTTGAAAATTCGATATTTCAAAAACGGGTAGATAATTTTTTTTTCTAAATTTAATTTTTAATTCAACATAAATAAATACCAAAAAAATTGTGTACCAACTTTTTTTCTGCAAAATTTTATATATAAAAAATTAATTTAAAAAAAAAACCGCTCCTATTCGATTTTTTTTTCTCAAAAACTAAGATTAGTTAAAGAATTTAGATGGTGTACTTTTTTTTAGCTCTCAAAACAATGTAAGAAGATTGTTGATTTTTAATAATTTTTCATTTTAAGCTCTAAGTAACATGTATATTACTAGTTTAAATTTAAGGCTCCCATTAAAAATTAAAATTCAAACTTTAATATTCGAAGAAACTTTTACTACAAGCAAGTTTGTACGATCCAGTCGTGTGTTTTATTTTACTCCCGATGTCGTTTTTTTCATCCAGTTCCCCACAGACTTCCAAAAAAAAAAGCAACATATATTACAGAAACAGTGCGGTTTTTCCCGCAATTCCCTTACATCTGTTTAAATACGAATTTAGTTAAAACTACTGACTGAATAAGATTAAAAAAACTGGCGCAAAATTTTAAACAAGCCTGATGTTAAGGTATTATCTACTACTTAACAATTTTCTAACTTTAAAACTCTTTACTAAAATATGGTTAGTTTTAGACATTTTCTAACTAGTATCATACTAAAAGTATTTTTCTAGTTGAACGAACACGCCTGTTGTTGTTCACAAATTCAACGCCTAAGACGATGTTTACATTACAATGTAAACATCGCCTAAAACAGTGACAGTTCAACCCATTTTTGCAATTGTAGCTGCCAAAGTGACACTTGGATTATGATACTAAAAAGATAAAGTAGGCATTTGGCGATTTGAACTTTAGTAAAATTTTAATAATACGATGCTAGCTCGTTTAAAATTTGGAAAAGCCTTGGTCTTATTAATTAGATTTTTGGCTGTTTAAACTATGTCTAAGTATTTTGAAACAGTCGGAAATATGCTTTTTTAATAAAAAAAAATATTGCATTTCTCTAGGTTTAGTGCCAGTTGTACAATCGTGGTTTAAATTTTGATCCGTGGTTCAGGAATTTTAACTCGCCGATTTTGGCGGGTTAACTGAGGTTCAACGATGGTTCAAGGTTCTCATATGCACTAAAAGCCAATTACATGCCTGAACCATCGTTGAACCACAGCTAATCCGCCGAAATTGGTGAGTTAAAATTCCTGAACCACGGATCAAATATTTGTACAACTGGCCCTTAGACAATAGATTACGTTGTCTAAAGCAAGATAAAAAGATAGATTACTTTAGCAAACATTATAAAGGTTTTTTAAAAACTTGGATGGCTGTCCTAAGTTAGACAGTGTTTATTAATAAGACCACCTGTTTTTAACCTAGCATCATACTAAAAATGCTTTAACATCATACTAAATCGTCTAAAATTTTGGGCCACTGTTTCCATTTTGTAAATCTCGCGATTAACTCTCTTCAAAGTTCAATCTCAGGAACTACAAAAATATGTACCTCTATATAGTCATTTTAGTCACGCATAACCTCCGATGCGTAATTTTATTTTAAATTTGGGTCAGTATGTAATTTTATAATGTTTTCTGCAGAAATATTCTTCACTTCATATAGTTCATACTCATTAAGTTGCTCCCATTTGTATATAATTTATACAATTGCTGTATCATTATGCCGAAGAATCGCAATGTTTCCATTAAACGCAAGCAGAGCAAGTGCACCGTTCGATTCCAAATATGCAAATATTATTAATTGCAACATGAACCTATGTCCTAGCGCCATCAAGTAACAACGTACCTTCACACACTGCCATGTAGTAATAATTAAAAAACGAACCTGTTATGTTATTATAAACAATTTTATTTGCATATTTAAGAAATAATTTTATTGTTAAATACATTTTGCGTATTTTTAATTGATTCATGTGTATAACAGAAAAGAAAAACACTTACAGTGTGGTCAAAAATATAACGACACAATCATTTTATTATTATTATTTTTTTTTTTTTTTTGAATATTCATTAAGGAACGTAGACTGCCTCGATTTTTAAACTAAACAATTTCACTGCATCACCCATCATTTGTGAGACTTCCAAGAAGAATCTGTATTGGGTTTGTGGAACGATGGGGGGAATTTTCGAAGCATCCAGATATGCATCGGTGACAGAAAATGATCCCTTTTTAAATGGACAATGCAAAGCTGATTTATCCTTGAGAGCATTTTCAAACATGTAATTCAAAATTGGATCGCGTTTTTCTCCGCTGAGGAAACGACACAGATCGATGTTTTTCCATCGTTGAATTGTTATGAATTTATTATTGATTTTTGCTTTCAAATGGATGTTAACAAACAAATTATGCCCGATAAGATCCTGGTGCATTGTGAAGTTCAAATCGAACCAGGAACGATTATGAATGCCAACATTGGTGGTGACGAACTTCCTATCGCTGCTTGTCCGGATGTTGAGAATTTCTATAATAGCTTTCTAATAGATGGAAAATTTTAAAGTTAAATATTAGAGTTAGACAAATTCAGTTACCGAAGAGCAAATATGTATGAAGACAATAATAGCAAAAGCCACAACTGAGGTGGTTAACACACTGTGTCCACTGCAAGACATTTGAAAAGTTTGTTAAAAACGAACACATTTTTCTAACTTAAGGCTATGAAATATAGAATAATTAAATGTCGTGGAAAAATTAAAGAGCGGAAAAATTTAACTTATATTTATGTAATGAATGAATATTAAATTAACGACTGCTATTAAATTAATCATAAATTATTTAATGTTGGTTGCGGTGCGTCACTATGTCGAGAATCATTAAGAGCATTAAACATTTTTATTAGTTTCATGTCAGGCCCAATTTTTGTTCACTTGAATGATTTTGTATTCTTATAGCTTTCAACAAGAAGGATGATGGGCCTTATTACATTCAAAATTTTTTGCAAAAAATGGTGGAAAGTGATACCTACTTTGTGTGCAAAAAATCGTTTGAAAATTCTTTATTATATTCCGCCATGCTGGATTTACAGTAGGTCGCCCAAATAGACCATTTGTTATTACTTCTTTAAAATAAAATAAATTTGATGGCACAACAGCTCATGAAGAACAAGGGCCTAGTGACTTACAACTCTCAACCATTCCTGTGTGCGTGTCTGCAGGAATAGAGGGGACCTACAGTTTATTGCCGAATCCGAACGGCTAACGAGCGGCACTTTTCTGTGACAGGAGATGCTCTTGGAGGATTTGTCAATTCCTCGCAAGAGGCAGTAGCCGTTTTTTCTTTTTAAATAAATAGGTGGCGAGGCTGGGGAACGAACCTTAGACCTCCGGCATGACAGTCCATCGCACTAACCATCACGCCACGGCGTGAAAAAATACACATTAAACATGTTTTTGATGTTTTTTTTTCCCAAATTTTGAGTTTAAAACCCGATTTTTCAAAACCTATGCATAAATTTCACTTGATTTAAAAACTGTCTAATAGAACAGAGTATTGGCTTTAAAAGTATAAAACTTAATTATTAGTAGCCGTGTTTTTTTGCAAGCCCGAAGGGAATTGGATGAAAAAAACGATGTCGGGGCTGAACAGTTTACGTGTTAAATATAACAACAACTAAGCCCATTGGGGCTTAGCTAAGCACGGAAAATTTTCGGTGCTTAACTTAAGCACGGAGTAAAACTGTGTTACCGGCATAAATTACATGTTATCGATAGTTTTTTATGGAAACTCCATGTTTTTTCTGTTATGGCGTCGGTAATCCCCGATGTCGTTTTTTTCGAACAAATTCTTCCGTGCTTGCAAAAAAACACGCCTAGTATTATAGTTATTTTTTTATATATATATATTTTTTTTTAATTTTGAGTACTTTTTTAATGAAATTTCCCCTCCCATCCAAACAGGGGGAGATAGACCCTCCTCCCATAGTAAAAAATGCTTTTATTGAACTGTTCTAACAAAAACTCTAATTTCTTGGCGCCTAAGTTATCATACTCTCCCCTGAATTCGAAATAGGTACGTGAGATTTTAAGCTTGTGAGATTTTTATAATTTGAGATTTCGACCCATCCCCTTTTCAAGGCAGCACCATCAATATGTCTCCATACCTATCACAGCTTTTTTCTCTACGGTACTCTTGATTATTTTATTAAAATTTTTACATTTTAATAATTATTAATTACTCATTAAACATTCTGTCAAAGCAAACAAAAACATCCATTAACCTTTTGTAAATTGAAATGAACGACATTTTTGACAACCATCCAACACAAAAACACTCTTCACACAGATTGTGCAGTTCGTCATCTTTTAAATTGCCAAAAACTTATCCCTGATGCAAAAAACACTCAAACGTAAGCCAATACAAATTACTGCAAACCATGTTCAAACTCAATCAGTGCCTTGCTGTACTCGTTCGCACTTTGTATACTCTACTGACTTTGCATGTATACGTATTGTTTTTTAATTTTCATATTCGACTAATTAAATTTGTCTGCTTCCGTCTGCCCGCTGCGCCATAACCATCATCGTCATTCAATGCCGTGGACGAGCTGAACGGGGTGTTGCTTGCAATGTGCAAAGGGGGTTGGTGTGGGTGACGTCCTTCATTTGAAAGTCGCCAGCAATGCAACAATATCGCTTATTAAAACTCAAATTAACACACATTGGCAGCAATTAACGTCACTAAATTTGCATATTGAATAGGTCCCCTTTCCGATGGTCGTTTGGGGCATACATTTTCGGGGTCAATCCTTCAGCTGAAAAGGCGAAAGTTCAGTTTATGCACACACACAATGCGAATAATTAAGCAAAAATGGTTGCACTGGTTTGGTTTAATTTGTTTTGTAACACGAGCTTAGCTTATATTTAATCAAACGTCAAAGCAAATTTGCAAGGAGAGAGAGAAAAAGAGAGAGTTTGAGCAACCAGTGTGAGCCAGTGAAGTGCCTGGGGGCGTTCGAGAATGCATAAAGTAATTTTCTGCGTCATTTAATTAAGCTTCAGCTTTTAAATGTTCCAAGCGGTTGCGGGGTCTAGTGTGGGGGGTAACTATAAGGGTTTCACATGTCAAACGATACCAACATTAATTTCATACACGATGTAGGCCTTTTCGGGGTTGCTTACATACTCTCGTAATACCTTCGCTGTGTTCACTCATGTTTCATGTGGAGTATGTGGTTTGTTAAGGTTTGGGTTTGGGTAGATGGGATTTGAATTGGATTTCCTTATTTCAAGATGTGTTTATTTTAGTTTTGTTTCTAAATTATTAAGGAAAAGTCAAGAACTTCGCGATAATCTGATTACAAATATGATTCGATTTGGAGTACGTATAAAGTGTAATTGATATCTGGAAGATTATTTTTCACTTCTTTTGTTAAAAAATCAAACAAAATGTTATAAATGCTATAAAGAAATAAAGGAAATAAACTGAATTAAATTGAGGCACAATTATTTTCTATAAATAATAAGTTTTTGTCTGTTATAGTTTCGAGCTTAATATTTAACACCGATAGATTTTTAAATAAATCACAAATGAAGAACTAGCGGAAACAGTCATCAAGGATTTTTTAACAGACACACTAGCGCAAACTAGCGCCAAGTAACGCGCTAGCTTAGTCAGAACAAAAAATCGTGTGCTATTTTTTTAAGGTCTCTCTACCATGTTGATATCCTTGATGATGTAACTACAAATTTAAAGTTTTCAATGTCATGGAACCATTCAGTGGGGAAAAAAAAATTTTAAATTATAAAATATAACAGTACCTACATTTAAAATTTTAGCTACTTTAGAACTTTTATCGATACGAACGAAACCAAAGCCAAAACATGCTCACAATTTAAAAAATAATTATAATCTTTTACTTCTAATTAATGTAGCCTAACTAGAGGCGGTTATTTAAAAAGTTTGATTAGAAAGAGTTTGGTTGCGCGACAGATCGTTAGAAACTAATTGCTATAGTGACTTATTTACTATAAACCATTGCTGTGTATATGCAGGAACAGAAGGGACCTAAAGTTTATTGCAGAATCCTATAACGGCTAAGATGAGAGGCACTTTTTCACGTGGCAGATGTTGGGATTTGAAACCTCTACCTTAGGCGTGACAGTCCCTCGCATTAACCACTACGCGACGATCTAATAGTAAGGTAATGATTTGGTTGAAGTTTTGTATTTATATAAAATTTTAATATAAATAATTACTATGTTGCTTTCAAATTTTATCCAGATACGTGTTTTTCCGTGCCGTATTCAAGAAAACACCATTAAGTAATTGTAACGGAAAAAATAATGTTGTTTTTAATAAATTGTCACAAAAATAGTTGCAGGCAAGTAGATGCTTATTTTTTTATCATCAAGTTTACTATAAGAAATAATGTTACCCATACGCCACAGTGTACAATATATTCATAATTTATGTTTCACTATACTCAATGACAATGCTTATTGTATCTTTTTTTCTACGAAATCACTGAATTCTAAGAAATCAAATCAACAGATTAAAAAAATTATTAAATTTAATATGTAACGGCTACGTTTTGGTAATTTTTTTTTCGAAAAGTGGCTATTAATGGCGCCTTACATACAACAATTTTTTTTCACTTTTCCGTTTCCGTGAAAAGCGAAAATATAAAAATGGTCTTATGTGTTTCCAATTTAATAGCAATAATTGTTCTGTTCAATTTGTAGAAAAAAATTCCAATTTTTTTATAAACTAAATATTTTTAAAACGACCTTTTCGATTTTTATCAAACTGGGCTTAAAGTAGTCTTGAAACATTATCCAGAGGTTTTTGGATAAAAACTTTTTTATTCATTTATTTTATTTTTGACTTTCTCGTTATCTTTTTAGCAGATTTAAATTAAATTGAAAAGTCAAAATTCAAAAGTAATTGAGTTAAAATTTCATCAATGGATTTATATAGTAATGTTTTCTTTTAGAAAACGGATCAATTTCTTACTTAACTTTTCTGGATTTCCTTTTTTTTTGAAGATTATTTCGTGGCTGTAGTTCACTTGCACTGAAATCCACTTTTCTTGATTTGCTTTTTTAAGAATTGAAAGATTTTTTCGTAGCTGTATCTAGTTCACTTGCACAGAATGTTGGAATCTTTTGAAATTGCAATGTAATTTTTGATTAGATTAGGAGATACTAGAATTGAAAAAAAGTATAAAAGCAACTTAATGTCTTTTCTAAAGACTTGTTTCAGAGTTTAAATACTATAGAATAAATAAAAAAAAAAAACAGCATAATGATTGTCAAAACTATCCACAACACTGTTTGTATCATAATTTTATGTGCATATTGTGAAGCTGCAACTCCAGTTAGAAGATGTAAGTCAATGAATTTCGAGCAAAGAGGTTATTTTGTTTCTAACATAGTATATTTGTATTATATTCAAATTGAAGACTGTCAGAGTCTAGGCTACCTTGTTAAGGTAACCAGAGGAACCTTAGCTAAAATGGCTATGCAATTTGTAGCAAGCAAACAAAACTAATTTAATTTCTTACTTTAAACTAATAATAATCCCTAATTTATTTTGAACAGTTATAGATGATTTTCATAGTCTGAAAGCCGTTATATATGCAACAGTACTTGGAATAACAGTTCTATTTGCTTTAAATTCAAAATCAGCTGATATTTGTCGCAATCTTTTATGCGGAGCATCTTGTCCTTTATATGCCGAAGAAAATGTTACTTATCACATTGATATACCATTGGAAAATAATATTCCTCAAGTCAATGTGAAATGTTAAGTTAAGATTTTGGACTCGGAGGGAGATGTGGTGTCCTATTTTTCTGCCGATTTGAAAATGAAAAGACCATAAATAAGCCTGATGCCTATATGTACATTGAAATTATATTTTTTTTATGTTTGTTTGTAGTACTATTTGTGTTATAATATATTAAGCATTTATTTATACTAAAATATATAAAATACAAATTAGGTTGGAGTATCTCATGTTGGTTTCAAGAGACAGCACCGAAGCTGCAAAACTTTAGTCCCTCAAAAATGTGTAAATTATTTCACTTGAAATAAAAGCCATTTAATATGATGATCTGAACTCGGAACAGTAGGACTAGAGGTAAGGTTGCTTGGGGTTCTAGAGGAAATAGCAACGAATTCTTCCAAAGATTTTGACTGGTTTCCAAGTTTCATAGTCTAAATAATTTAATTGAAGCTTATTTTAGTATATGGAATCTTGTCTCGAACACTAGGTCACTATACTTATAAATCATAACAGTATGAAACTGTTAAAAGAATTATACAATTCTCTAATTGGAGGCAAAACCATTTTTTTATTAAAGCCCCCAAAAAACACCTTTTTAGACTTCGAACTAGAAGTTCAACTTTTCTATACAAAACCAATACAACGCCAGATAAAAGGTATAGCACTTGAAACTTTATATTTAATAAAAGTGCTAAGTACCATATAGACATGAATAGATATTTCGGTCTAAGACCTCTTAGGTGGGTCCTTTTTTATGCAAGATGCACTGAAAAAAATGCAAAAAGTCCATTTTACAATTATAATTGGGATAGCAAAATAATTCGTGTTCGCAATGATAGACCGGTCCCTTCTCATCATCAAAATGAGGATCCAAGAATTCTTCCAAGGGGCCATCAGCACTTAAAAAAAATTCTACTGTGTTGTTTGCATTTGCATTCTTTAAGTGAGTCTTTCCGACAGATGGCCCCATGAAAATGTCTTGGACCCTTATTTTGGTGATAAGGAGGGACCACTCCTGCATTTTTTTCAGTGCATCTTGCCTAAGAGCTCTTGGACCCCAATATTTATTTCTAGGGTGCTCAGCACTTTTATTAAATACAAAGTTTATCTGGCCTTTGAAAAAAAAAAGCATTTTCAATGTAGAATTATCTGCAAAGGCCCCGACCACAGCATTCAAGACTTGCATATTTGCATATAGAAAGTAAAGAAATATCTCTAAACACCAGTGAATTTTTGCTATCATTCACACCCGAAATTTGCTGAGGGTCTCGGTCTATAAAGAATGAAATTGAGTATTTAAATGCTCTCAAGATATTCGAGACGTGAGACATTTTAAAACTGTTTTTCTTGATAACTGTAGTAAGAAACGTACAGAGACCTCAACACGTGTAGATATGTCAAAATTTCCGATTCTATGAATCGGCGATTCTATGAATCGCACCAATTACAATTAATTCCAATATGAGAAGTTAAAAATGTAGATATACGCCATTTTTAGTTGATACGGCATTATAGGAAAGTATAGGTAAGTTATGCATAGCCTAAAATGCAGCTAGAAAAATTATTTTTTCAAGAACTTAAATCCTACCACAATTATTTAGGTATTAAAACAGTTTTTCTCTTTTATGTTTCCTCCGGCAGATATTTTTTATCTTATAATCATCTATCTTATTGCGCCAAATTTAACCCTTAACTACTTAGGTGGTTGAATTTTAAAAGTAAATGTGAAATGAAGATATATGGATTGCGGATGTGAGGAACTTTGTAAAATTTTGCGGTAAATACTTTGGATTACACTCTATGAAATTTAATACGATAATGGATTTCAGCATATAGAAAATAGGGTTGATGTTGACTACACTATAGATATAATATGTGTTTACATCCATATATATTTCTTATTTTATAGTACCTAGTTCTGGAATGGGTGCATTGTAATTTCTTGAAAGTTTATTTAGTTTTATAATTTATTTCTTTAAAATCCTTTTAAAGAAATAAGCAAAATGATTAATTTTGCTGCATTTTTTAAATAACATGGAAATAGGACTAGATTGTAATTTTTTCACGTAATATTTATTTTTAATGGAGCTACATACATAAATGACAGATCTACATACATATATTTGAAGAAACACTAATGAAGTTCTATTTTTAATAACTCTTCGTTTTCATCACGGCTTTAATATTTTCAAGAAGTTGGAACGTGCTCGTAGGGCTTACCTATTTACAGAATAAATTATTAAAGCTTTTTGAAAAATGTTTGCAACTTTCCCGGTTTCTTAAATTTTAAGTCAATTACAAGTGTGTTTTTTTTCAATATCGGAAGAAATTATTGGTTGAAAAAAAATTACATTAGGGATTATAGATGACATCAACGAAAAAAAAAATGGATTTTCCGCAATTCATGTCGGTAGGTTATACAGTTTTTCTCCGCTTGTAATAATAACAGGGTTAACTCACCAAATTTGATAAGTTAGTTCGGGTCGCGTTTAACTTTATACACTATCAGATCTTTGCAAAGAGTGCTTAGTACAAGCACCATCTTGCGACCAAGGATTTGTCAACACAAAATTAGTGTTCATCTGGCTCATCACTTAGTGCAGCGTTAGTAGTTAGTAAGCAAAAACAATTTACTAGAAGAGATACACTAGAAGAAAAAAACAAATAATACAAAACTATTACATTATAAAGAAGTATACATAAATAAAATTACAGTAAAAATACAAACTATTTAATAGATATTTTAAGTCACCTTAATTTGATTTCACAATAAATAAGTAAACGTTAACAAATTATTTTAAACAATATACAATTATTACAAAAAAAAAAAAAAAAAAAAAAAAACATTAATTAACGTAAACAAACCATGAATGCATTTCGGAACGCGTTTGTTCCATCATCAGCATTGCACTACTGAAGCTGTGGGTAGTGGCTGTTGGTGACATGCAGTGGTAGGCAGCATCGATTACGAAGATGGAGATCGAAACAAAAACAAAGAACGGTTAGATCACTGAACACAAATGAAAGCTTTTGTATTTTTATATTTTTTGAAATAGACACGATTCTATATTTCCTTTATCTTGATTTAAGAGGTCGTTGCCCCTTTGGATGTAAAAACTTTCATAGGCATCTAATTGTTGTTCGTTTCGTACTTGTTTAATTATTCGCACACTGTCTAAGCCTACATTATGGGTCTCTTCTAATATGTGCGCTGCAACGGCCGAACGATTAGGTTGGTTTAAACGAATGCATGAAAGATGGTCGTTAAATCTTTTCATGCATTTGTTTAAACCAACCTAATCGTTCGGCCGTTGCAGCGCACATATTAGAAGAGACCCATAATGTAGGCTTAGACAGTGTGCGAATAATTAAACAAGTACGAAACGAACAACAATTAGATGCCTATGAAAGTTTTTACATCCAAAGGGGCAACGACCTCTTAAATCAAGATAAAGGAAATATAGAATCGTGTCTATTTCAAAAAATATAAAAATACAAAAGCTTTCATTTGTGTTCAGTGATCTAACCGTTCTTTGTTTTTGTTTCGATCTCCATCTTCGTAATCGATGCTGCCTACCACTGCATGTCACCAACAGCCACTACCCACAGCTTCAGTAGTGCAATGCTGATGATGGAACAAACGCGTTCCGAAATGCATTCATGGTTTGTTTACGTTAATTAATGTTTTTTTTTTTTTTTTTTTTTTTTGTAATAATTGTATATTGTTTAAAATAATTTGTTAACGTTTACTTATTTATTGTGAAATCAAATTAAGGTGACTTAAAATATCTATTAACTTGTTATCGTATTTCACGCGGTTCAACAATTAATTTGATACAAACTATTATATAAACATTTAAGATCGTAATGCACTGGTCCTTAATGTATGTTTTAGACTATTGTTACTTATGTTGAAATCAAAGAGCATTGAGTACAAATTCAAAAGCTTGCACATGCGGGTAAAAGGCTCATGCATGCCATAATTAGTACGGTGTTGAGGTAAATGCATTAAATCCAAACTACGGATATTGTAGTTGCCCCCACGATAGTTAAAACTAATATACAACTTAATAAATCTGGTGCATCAATAACGCCAGTTATAATCTGATGAATAAAAATAAGATCATTATTGATTCTCCTTTAAGACAAAGGTTGAATCTGAAGTTAATCCGATGTTCATAAGGAGGAAGGTTATATAGATCGGACCATGGCAACCCTTTCAAGGCAAAACGAATAAAATTACGCTGTACGGCTTCTAATATATTTTTATAGGTTTCATAAAAAGGAGTCCATACTTGGGAAGCGTACTCAAGATGAGGGCGGACTATGCTTTTGTAGAGAGCTAGTGTAACATAGGGATCCTGAAATTCTTTAGACCATCTTTTAATAAACCCTAACATAGAATTGGCCTTGTTGACTATTAAATTGATATGCTCAGTAAAATCAAGATTGGAGGTAAAGAAAACTCCAAGATCTTTAAAACTATGAACGCGGCGTTAATTGTGCTGCGATATTTTATAATCAAAGAAACAAGAATTTTATTTTTTAGAAAAAGTCATTGCTTGACATTTAATAGGATTTAGATTCAAACCGTTCTTACTACACCAAATAACAAAACTGTTAATATCCTTTTGTAGAAGTAAACGATCATTGGCAGATTCAATGCTTTTATACAATGCTTTTATACAGAGTGATACATCATTAATAGCTAAGATAAAAAGAAGAGGCCTAAGGTGGCTACCTTGAGGAACTCCCGATTTAGCAATGAAAGGGCTAGATAAAGAGTTTCGGAATTTTACCTGGTAATATCTATTTAGAGATATATTAGCCCTGGAGGAAACCCAATCATTTTTAATTCAAACAAGATAATTTCATGAGAGAGTTGATCAAAAGCCTTGGAGTAATCAGTATAGATGCAGTCGAGCTCTTGTCCACGTTCTAATGCTGTTAAGCACTTATGCATAAAAGCAAGTAAATTAGTTACCATGGATCGCTTCTGCATGAAACTATATTGTTGATTGCAAATGATATTTTTACAGTGGAATGTCAAACTATCACACACCACCTGCTCAAAAAGCTTGGGAATACATGAAAGCTTGGAGATTGGCCTATAATTACATATTTCAGATTTATTACCCTTTTTACAGACTGGTATGACAAATTTTTCCAAAAACCTGGAAATTTGCCTGAGCTGAGTGATAAGGTAAACAATTGGAGAAGAGGAGAGGCCAATATGGATTAACATTTTTTCAAAATTATAGGAGTGATACCATCTGGTCCATATGAGTAGTCGTCATGCAATAAGGAAATATAATGTAACACTGTTGTTTGTCGACAGTCATGTAAATAATGAAAAAAATCCTCGTTTACATTAGTAGGAATATCAATAAACGACTGACGAAAGTTATTTGCAAAAGCTTCACAAATTTCCGGAGCACTATTTAAAATATTATTCTTGTACGTAAAATTGACTGGATAACCATCAGATTTTTTTTCGAGTTAACGAATTTCAAAAAATGTCTGGGGTCAACCTTAAGGCAACTCTCCATATCATTAAGATATTCAGTGTAAAAGGGAAATATACACTTGTCTATCCTTAAGAGACATACTTTTTATGTAATTCTTCCATGCCTTGTTTCTTTTATTATACGAAGAATTGTAAGCTCTTTTGTATACCATGGATGGCAGACGCTTGAGTATTTTATAGTTTTTTGTGAAATTACGTCATTTATACAGTTATTCATCACTTGATAAAAGTATGAAACTGCAACGTCAATATCTCCTGGTATATTTTCAATACCAGAAGAACTTAAGTGTTCAGAAAGCAGCTGAAAATTAGCTTTTCGGAAATCAAATGAATATGATAAGTCTTGTGAGTTACTGTTTTTAAGAAACTGTCCGCTCAAGTCAAGAAATATGTTAAGTGGAGGATGGTGTTTATCTATGTTCGATATAGCAGAGATAGATTCTACCACTACCGTATTAACAGCGTCTAAATCGAGTATTCGATGTTTAGAACTTTATTATCGAACTGAAAATTTGGGTCTAAGAATTTTTTACAAGAGTTCGGATTTCAAAATGATAGAATTTCAAAACTGATATACTAAATATACCAACTTTCATATTGGGAAAAAATAATCAGTATCAGTAATCAGTTTTGTCTGAGTCAACAAATTGTGACATAGGAAATATTTATAGCTATAGCCATCGATGCAAACAAAATGCTTAATATTTTGGGAAAATGTAAAATACAAAATTATGTAATGTAATGTAAAAGAAATTTTTATTTTCTTTTATCTTTTAAAAGCTCCATAACATCTGAATATTTTAGGTATTTTAAATCATTTTCAGCGTTTTTAAATCAGAAATATTAACCTTTATATGAAAAAAAAAAACCAGAATAATTTATCGTGATTTAAAATGTATTTTAATTGCCACTTTGGCAGACGACATTATTATTTCGTGCCTAAATAATTGTTCAAACATTTGTAAAACAATGAACATGGTACTTATTAACTTAAAATATTTGACGCCACTGGACATTATGTACTTTGATGGAGTATAGGCTGAGGAGAAAACATCAATTAACATTGAAAGTTTGATATTTTTCAGCTGAAATACAATAATGATATGCAAAACAAAATACGTATATAGTCATCATTCCATAATTCCAATTCAAGCTTTTTAATTCTTTGATACTAGGTGAACAAGCCATTCTATCTCCTCTAATAATTAATATACAAACGTAGGTATTAGTTAATTTGAGTCACCAAACTTATCTGCTACATAATTCATTCATTGCTTAGATTTTATCTTATTGCCTCAAAAGTCAAAACAAATTTATGTATCTCAACTACTATGACACATATTATGACTGATTAGCGATTATTACTCATTTTGTCTCAGTGCCAAAAATGAATTCCCCCGATAGTACCTATTGATATGATTAGTTCGGCCACTTCAATTTTTGTTTGAACTATCTTTCATATCATATATGTATAAAATGATCTATATGGAATGATCAAAAGGAATGAGTTGAACAATAAGAGAGACTTTCAAATTATATTAACATTTCATTATACTAGCTGGCCCGTCCCGGCTTCGCACGGGTAGACAAATCCTAATTGTTTATGTAATATCTGGTTATTGTGTTTTTTCATGCAACGTATATAACTAAAAAGCCAAAATTTTATTTTTTTTTAGTTTTACCATGAAACAACATAAAACAAACAATATAAATATTTTTTGTTTTATTATCTAGTAAATTTAATGTTTAGCTAATAACTTATTTTTACTATTTTAATGCCCTTGATAAACAATATTTCTAGTATAGTTATACTATTTGGTGCATATACGGGGTGTCCAGTAAAAAATGGATAACCTTGCAACCAGACATAGCAGGCCTTAAGACCTTTCAGAAAATAGCATACAAAAAAATATTTACCATGTGTTCTCCATGGTATAACATTTTTTCAAAAAAATTTACAAAATTACGTCTCTCCTCGAATACTTAAACACTAGGACAACCAATGAATGATTTGTGTTGTTTTTTTTTATTTTTATAATTTTCTTGAATAACTATTCTAATTAACAGATATTAAAATTTAACACATATTGTTGCATTTTTTTTATTATAGTTTTTTAAAATTAATTTTTAATAATTAATTAATTTTTAAAAATTAATTTTTAATATTTGTTTGTATCCTATTCTCTGAAAGGTCTTAAGGCCTGCTATGTCTGGTTGTAAGGTTATCCATTATTTACTGGACACCCTGTATAAATAAATCACTTGGTTTTCCTACACGGGAGCGTGCGACATATTGGTATATCAGTTGGTACCATTGGTATTCGTGGCAACAGTACAACTTCCCCTTTTAAATTCCAAGTCAAAATTGTGATTGTGGTCACATTACTTAACAAAATTTTAACTGCTAATCTGGTACCATTACAAAGACGTAAATCCTTAAATTTATTTCATGAGACGACACATTCCAGCTATAAAATAAAATAAATTTGGTGGCACAAACGGCCACCAAAAATAATAAAATAATATCAGATAAAAATCATGAAGAACCAGGGCCTAGTGACTTACAACTCTCAACCATTCCTGTGTGCATGTCTGCAGGAATGGAGGGGACCTACAGTTTATTGCCGAATCCGAACGGCTAAGGTGAGCGGCACTTTTCTATGACAAGAGATACTCTTGGAGGATTTGTCACTTCCTCGCAAGAGGTAGTAGCTCCGAAAAAAACTCAAGATGGAAGCGGCTGGTATTGAACTCCAGACCTCTGGCATGACAGTCCAACGCACTAACCATTACGCCACGGGCTACGACTTTCACATTCCAGCTAGCTCGAGGGAATTCAAGAATTCAATTGGATAATTAACTGGTTCATCTTTATCCAAACCAGTATTTAATTGTGGTTTAGTCTCCATGTTGTGTGATTTATGAATTAAAGTTATAAAATAAAATTTAAACACAGATTTTTTATTTTTAAATAAAATTAAAATTTATTTTAATATATCACAACATTAATTTATTTGATTTTAGCGACGCGTTTCGGTTTTAGATAACCATCATCGGGCTTAAATGCGTTGACTCGGAATGTTCATTCCGAGTCAACGCATTTAAGCCCGATGATGGTTATCTAAAACCGAAACGCGTCGCTAAAATCAAATAAATTAATGTTGTGATATATTAAAATAAATTTTAATTTTATTTAAAAATAAAAAATCTGTGTTTAAATTTTATTTTATAACTTTAATTCACAAACCAGTATCTATTGTAGTATATGTAACTGTTAGACCGTTTAGATTATTTTTAATAGTGACATTTATAACTTTCACGTCTATGTTTTTCGCCGCTTATATAGCACGTTCACTTAGCCATTGATGGTTTTTGTACTGCTGCATTAAGTTAGGAATTTGTTGTTCTATACAAATCACTTGGTAATTCAATATGCAGTTTGTTAATTTATCTACTGGAATCTCACGATTACATATGTATGTGCATATGTACATATTTTTTTTTTGCAGAGTTAATTTACAATGAAATTTTGATTTATTTTACTCAAATCAACTGAACAGTATTAGTTTAAATAAAAACTAAAGTAAGCGATATAGTTCACCGATTTGACTCAAACCACTTTCTTAACCTTCCCACCGCTTGTAAGGACAAACGCTGAAAATTTCAGCGAAATCTGTTAAGTCGTTTTTGAGTCTATTAAGCACAAACATTTTTGAGGCTTCTCTTATTTTATATGTATAGAAGAAGATGATCAATGAGTGGCGAAAGGTGGGTTTCTGCCGCAAACGTCCCGATGGTGTGATCAGAAGGAAGATAGACCTAATAATAAAAGAGCAAATCAATAACTTCTGGATGTCCGGGAACAACTGCGTTATCTCTAGAAGTTTATGGCCTAGAATTAATGAGAAGGAAACTCAGTAAATTATTAGGACTCTGACTCTGATAGGTGTACTAACGGGGCATTGTGCCATCGACATAACCTAACCTAACCTAACCTTGCGACCTTAAATAGAGATGATATTGTATCTAATCTGCTAAAATGTTTGTCTGCTTGAATTGTTTAAGTTATCAATTTGATGAATAATCCGAATTTTTTATCTATAGCATCAACAAACGCTGGAGTTTTATTTTTTTATTTTGGATTTTGTAAGTGTTGCAGTTGTTTTTTTTTTTTTAATTTATATTGCCTCTCTCACTTAAACAAGGGGAAATAGATCCCCCCCATTCAATTCGTTTTCTTGTACCGATCCACCCTACATGCCCTTGCATTTTGTCGCAGCTAATGCTATACACCCTATATATATACCCGTGTTTGTCCTAGTGACCTGGAGTGGCATATATATGAAGGAAGAAAAAATTAATATTTACTGACTTTTGGTGACAAATTGTGAATTTTGACTTGGGCGAGCTATGGCTCCAGCAAGACCGACTCTACGTGCTATCCCAGCCGTTTTATTTTGAAAATGTTGCTTGTCCGCCACGGGAGGTAAGATTTGACGCTGTTGGACTTTTTTTGGGTGACATTGTAGATCAATAGTATGTGAGCAATTCCTTATTTTTATTTTAATAAATAAAGAGGCGTAGTAGCCGTGGCGTGATAGTTAGTGCGATGGACTGTCATGCCGGAGGTCTAAGGTTCGATCCCCAGCCTCGCCACCTATTTATTTAAAAGAAAAAAAACGGCTACTGCCTCTTGCGAGGAATTGACAAATCCTCCAAGAGTATCTCCTGTCACAGAAAAGTGCTGTTCGGATTCGGCAATAAACTGTAGGTGTGCAGACACGCACACAGGAATGGTTGAGAGTTGTAAGTCACTTGGCCCTAGCCCTAGTTCTTCATGAGCTGTTGTGCCATCAAATTTATTTATTTATTTTAAATAAAGAGGTACTGTAAATAAAACTGCATACTGTTTTATGTTGTCAGGTTCTTGAAAAAGAAAGAAAATGTTGACAAAATTCTATACTGATTTTGAAGAGGACGATTGATTACTCTAAAATAAGGAAATTTCAAAACTATGACGAAAAATCTCTAGAAAAGTATAGTCTGGTTTTTCCACAGGAAATACCTTTTTCCTTGGCTTCTGTTCAATAAATTGCTTTAACCTCTATACACGTTCAGTCCAATGAAATTGTTTTTTTTTTTTTTTTTTAATATGATAACAAATCTTGCCAAAATCTGATTATTGTTTGCAGTGGTAATTACCTCTTAAATGCACTCAATATACACTTTGAACCAAATCGTAAACAAAATTCAGTACAAACGCACTAAGGAAAATATAATTAACATGTTATGATAATATAGTTCACCTAACCTAACAACATGATAAGATTATAAACTTTCAAGTGGTTATGAGCACATATAAAAGAGATTCCGAAATTTTAATTAATCATTCAAATACATTTATTTGAAAAGCCAATACGACACATAATTATACAGTTAAATATTTGAATTTTTCAAAATGATTAAAATTATTTCAGTTTTACCTTTTTGCATTTTGCTGTTGTGCACGGGTTGTCAATCAAAAACGCCTGTTCGAAGGTGTAAGTTAAATTTAAAAAAAAGTCGCTAAACTACTATCAAAATATAACTTAATATAACTTAAAACATTTATGTATTCATAGGTGCATTATATTTTATTTATTTAAATTTAATACTATTGTTTTGCATCAGGCTCTAGAGATCTTCCGTTTCCATTAAACGTTCAAATTGATGACTGTGAAGAAATGCCTTGTTCTGTAACTAAGGGAACAACTACTCAGATGGAAGTTCAATTTGTTGCCGGTAGTTAA
The DNA here is from genome assembly GCA_947049315.1 of Epistrophella euchroma. Lineage (NCBI taxonomy): Eukaryota > Metazoa > Arthropoda > Insecta > Diptera > Syrphidae > Epistrophella > Epistrophella euchroma. The sequence continues at coordinate 76,679,414 of OX346246.1, read as the reverse complement.
ATTTCTGTAATTTGTAAGAACTTAACAATTTAATAATTAATAATTTTACAGTAAAAGATGACACTTATCAAATTGAAACTGAGATCCTTGTCACTGTTCTTGGCATCAAGGTTCCGTATGAATTACCATCTGCAAATGGTAATGTTTGTAAGAACCTAATGTATGGAGCCTATTGTCCATTATATGCAGAAGAAGATGTTACTTTCCATCTTAAATTTCCAATTGATAGCAATTTTGTAGAAACTAATATAAAAACCGTGGTTAAACTTAGAGATATTGAAAATGATATTGTAGCATGTTTTGTTGTTGACATGAAAGTTAGTAGATAATTTTCTCGAAAATACTTAATAATTTATTTTAAGTAGTTTGTTTTTTTTTTTTAAATACACTATAGTGTACCTTTAGGATATGCCTACATTAATGTATTTAAAATATTAAAATTACTATACACATTACATTATATAATTATTATTTAATTTAAGACGAATGTATTCTCACTCAAAAAAAACAATCATTACATTAAAGAAAATAAATTGTTTTTCAGTCAATTTTTTCAACTGAAAGAGTTTTTTCAATAAATTTTAAGTTCTTTACTTTTAAAATCACAATAGGTATGTTATGCATGTTGGGGTGGAGAAAAACTATTTGTTTTTTCGAGAGGAGGGGAAATTACCAGAAAACCCCCTCCCAAAACTAATACGTAGATGAAACTTTTGCCGGAAAAATTAAACACCATCATCACTATACCGTTTTTATTTCGTAATATTTTACTTGTTAGACGAAAAATTCGGTAATATTTATCATGTTCAATTCGCTTTCATAAGATCGGGCATTAAAAAGGGCACTTTAAAGGTCATGTGTCATGTATCATACACTCCGCTCCACTTGAATAGAAACAAACTTTTTTTTTACTATCAGAGCGTGTTGCGCTTTGGTAAATTTATGAACCCACATTTTTGTTTAAGTTCTTTTAAGAAGAATATATTGGGAATAAAACTGCATGGACAGAATAATTCAGAAAAATATACCATTCGGTAATTTTTAAAAAACACTGTTTTTTTTTTTTGCTCCACTTGAATAAAAACAGTCTCTTAAATATGGACAAAAAATTAAAAATTGCAGTTAGAGAGTAGTTTTCATTTACAATCATATTTTAGTAATGTGTGCTACCACCTTTATTTGAAATAACTTCAAAAAACCTGTTGGGAAGAGAGTCATATACAGTTGTTTTACATAATTTAAAGATATTTAGGTCCGGACAGTACGATGGCCATTGAAGCAAGGTAACATTTTGCTCGGATATCCAACTTTTAATGATTCTTGCGTTATGGATTGGTACGTTGTCTTGCTGAAATGTCTATGGTATTGGTCCAAAGACATCTGTAAACTTAGGGAAAGCTTCTTGCAATATTTTCTTGTAGGAGTTTGCCGTCATTTTCACGGACCATCTAAATTGATTTTTTTTTCATCAGAAAATACCACTTTTCTCCACTCTTCCTTCTAAGTCATATTCTTTGTTCAAAAGTCTAGTCTATTTTGTGTTCGTATTGGATTTAACGGTGGTTTTTTCTTCAATTTTAGGCGCTTTGAATGTTGTGACCACGAATGACATGTAATAGTATTAAGACTAGCTGTCATTCCACTCTTCGCCTTGATTTTAGCAGCAGAGTCACTTGAATTGGAAGTCAGTCTAATTATCTTTCTTCGGTTTGCATATATTGTGGCTCTTGCTTGCCCACTTTTCATATTTTTCTATAGTTTTCTTTATTTCTAAGAAACGGCCAAACAATTTTCATTTTTTGGAAATTGAGTGTAGGGAGAGCTTGTTTTCCACGTGTACTTCTATTTTGGCAGCGTTTATTGGTTTCCCGGGCCCATTTTTTTTTATCAAAAAATTATTATTTTAAATCTACACTTTCCATTATTATAACAATCCTTTTTTTTCTAATCGTAACCTATAGATAGAAATTGCATACTGTTTCTATTCAAGTGACGCAGTGTTTTGAATGAAATAAATGTCATTCAAACTATAACCTTATTGTATTTTTCTGAATTATTCGGCCCATACAGTTTTATTCGCAATAGATCCCCCTTAAAAGAACTAAAACAAACAGGTAAATTTCTAAATTTACCAACGTGCAACACGCTCTGATAGTAAAAAAAAAAAGTTTGTTTCTATTCAAGTGAAGCGGAGTGTATATGCTTATATTATACCAAGAAAAATATTTCAGTTTGTTAAACTTCCCCCTCCCCTTTTTAAATCGATTATACAAAAGAACTTACGAGGGGATCGCAGTCAACTTCGGAATTCGGATAAGTTATAGACTAGAGTGTGAAATTCCGAATATACCTACTTACTTACTTTACTTTAGATGGCGTCACAGCCCAGGATGGACTACGGCCTCAACCAACAAGCCCCTCCAGCCAGCTCGGTCCCTAGCTAGCTGCCTCCAGTTACGCACTCCAAGTTGGTTGAGGTCGTTCTCCACTTGTGTGCGCCACCTAAGGTGGGGTCTTCCTCTGCTGCGCAGACGGTCAGGGGTAGATTCAAAGACTCGTCGGGCTGGTGCGTTGGTGTCCATACGCTCCACGTGTCCCAGCCATCTTAGCCGCTGTATTTTAAGCTTTTTGACCAGGTCGACGTCGCTGTAAAGCCCGTAAAGCTCGTTGTTGAATCTTTTCCTCCATACTCCATCGATACATACTGGACCGAAGATCACCCGAAGAATCTTCCTTTCAAAGCACCCAAGTAGATTCTCATCCGTTTTTGTCAGGGTCCATGCTTCTGCCCCATACAGCAGGACCGAGATGATAAGGGTCTTATATAAGATCTCCTTGGTTCTTTGAGAGAGGGCTTTATTACTCAAATGCCTTCTTATCCCGAAGAAACAGCGATTGGCAAGACTAATTCTTCGTTTGATCTCTGCACTGATGTCATTTTGCGATGTTATAGTGGAGCCCAGGTAGACAAAGTCTTTGACGACTTCGAAGTTGTACCTATCCATCGTGACGTTTTGCCCGAGTCGACGATGTTGAGATTCCTTTCTCGATGATAGCATATACTTCGTCTTGTCCTCATTAACAGCCAAACCCATTTTCGCCGCCTCCGATTCAATACTTGCAAACGCACCAGTGACAGCTCGCTTCGTTCTTCCAATGATGTCAATATCATCTGCATAAGCAAGTAGTTGAACGGACTTTTGAAAAATTGTACCACTGTTGTTGACTTGCGAGTTGCGTACAATTGCTTCAAGTACGATGTTAAAGAGGTTGCATGATAACGCGTCGCCTTGCCTCAAACCTTTCTCGACATCAAAGGGTTCGGTGGTGTTCTTGCCGACTTTGACGGAGCAGCGAGATTTCTCCATCGTCATCCTGCACAAGCGGACGAGTTTGGCAGGGATGCCGAGATGCGCCATGGCCCTGTATAGCTCGTCTCTGTCTACGCTATCATATGCGACTTTAAAATCGATAAAGAGGTGGTGTGTATCGATTTGAAACTCCTGGGTTTTTTCCAAAATCTGTCGGAGTGTGAACATTTGATCGACGGTTGATTTGCCGGGCCTAAAACCACACTGATAGGGGCCGATCAGATCGTTGACAAACGGTTTTAAGCGATCACACAGTACAGATGACAAGATTTTGTATGCGACGTTGAGGAGACTTATACCTCTGTAGTTGGAACAGGTCAGAGCATCTCCTTTCTTGTGGATAGGGCACACTATACCGAGGTTCTATTCATCGGGCATACTTTCCTCCGAACAAATTTTGGAGATAAGCTGATGTATACTCCCTACCAAGTCATCTCCCCCTGGTTTGAATAGCTCGGCTGGCAGGCCATCAGCACCAGCAGTCTTGTACGTTTTAAGCTTGGCTATCGCTAACCGCACTTCATTTAGGTCGGGTGGACGGAAATTTTGACCATCATCGTCCAGGTTGAATGGAGTGTTCTGTGCTACAGCGCAATTTTGGCCATCTTTGCCGTTTAGTAGTCTAGAAAAGTGTTGGTTCCAGATCCTCAGCACCGACTGTGTGTCTACCACCATATTCCCACTCTAATCTCGACAGGCTTCCGTTCTAGCCCTGGGTAGTTTGCATCACCCTTCGGTAGAACTTCCGAACATCCCGGGCTCCTCTCTCAGCAGCTTATGGTTCTAGTCTGCAGCATTGCTTGGTAGGCCTCGTTCTTTGCTTCATGCGCCAGTCTGCATTCTTCATAGAACCAGGGAATTCTTTGTGGTGGCCTAGTGAAACCCAGCACATCAGTAGCGGCACTTTTGATGGCATTTTGGCAGTGCTTCCACTGGTCCTCTACAGATGATGCTTGTGGCGGGCTTGTTGAGAGTTTAAGAGAGACGTGGTCTGGTTAGCTTTGCGACGTTAAATCGTTTTACAGCATCCGCTCGTCGTTGTGGCGTCATGGATATCCACATACGTACTTGCGCTACCACCGATCCGAGTCTATGTTGGCACCTCGGAACGTTCGGACATCCAGGATACTGGAAGCATGTCTGGCGTCTATCGCAACATGATAAATCTAGTTGACGGTTCGTTGATCTGCAGACCGCCAGCTCTCTTTGTGTATAATGAGGTGTGGGAATAGAGTGCTTGATATGATGACATTTCGCCCCGCCGCGAAATCAATGAGCCTGAGTCCGTTACCGGAAGTGTTGTCGTGTAAGCTGTGTCCTCCGACTATCGAACCAAAGATGCCCTCCTTTCCGATCTTGGCGTTGAAGTCGCCAAGAATAATCTTGACGTCGTACTTGGGGCACCTATCATACGTATCCTCGAGGAGATCGTAGAATTCTTCTTTGGTTGAGTCATCTTTTTCCGAATATACCTATTTTTTTTTTAATAACTTAACACATTCTCCGCCAAGGCGGTTTTCCGTTCGAATAGGGCATTGGGTGTATTAATGACGTGGCCCTATGTTTTCTAGTATATGTTGGATCCAACGAGAGCCCTCGCGAATTTCATTATTTCATCCCTATACTGGAACAATATTGTTTAAAAGTCTAGTTATTTATTAATTTGACGCTCATGTTAAGTACAGAATTAATTTTAATAGCCAGTAATAGTAATATTGACCCATTTTTTAAACTTTAATTCAATCATGACGTGTTGGTTCTCTTAAGCTTTAAGGTTTTATAATACTCCTAGTGTCCTACCACAATTTAATCAATTGATGTTTTGCTCAATGCCCTTCAGAATGATTTAATTACATCGTACGTAACGAACGCAATAAACTGTCCAACTACTGCATTTTTGTACCAAGACTTTTTTTTCATATCCTATCCTTGCATAATTTCCAAACAATTTACTGGTTCTCTTGCGCAAAATTAAATTTTTAACATCATCATTTTGGTATCTGTTGTTGGAGTCCTTATAAAAAAAAAATAACTATTTTGCTTACAACGAAAGAATTTTCATTATACCATTACAGCACAGAGTGTATACAATATAAAAGTTTACCTTGCGTTGTTATGCTTTTCCAAAGAGAAGAACAAAAGTGCAACTGGGTCGCACAATCTAGCTTTCTAAAAACGATTTTTTTCATGTAATTACACAAATTTTTGTATGTAAAGCAGTTGTGATATTGTTAACTATACCAAACAAATTAGTCAATTAAGATTTAATAAAATTAAATATAACTTGCAAAACTTAAGTTTTCACTGCCATTATATTGTTTGATTAATTTGCAATGATTTAAATTAATTAAATGAAGTAATGCCATTGCATTATTTTCTAAATTTAATTAAAATGGTTTAAGTAAATTAAAAAAATATTTAAATATTTTAAATTTGAATAACGATGGTAAAGGATTTGAAGCCAATTTCCCTTCAATATCTAGGTACTATCCATAATTTGCTAGAAATTCAATTTTTTTTTTTTTAAGATTCCATAAAACACCATTGTATTTATTATTAATATAAAAATATGCTAAAGAACCTCCCTTTTATCATAATGATGATCCAAGGATAACTTGACGATAGAATTTCATAAAAGAAATCCTTACTCTCTTATTAAGGAAAATTGTCAGAGGTTAAAAAGTGTTGCTAATTGGCACAAGAAGCAATTGCTGAAGCCTTATTAAGTCCATGATGATTATGATTATACTCCAGGTGAAATTGGGGAGAGAATGCGATGTTGGTGCGCAAGAGATGTAGACGTTTTGCCCATGCTGTGAATATTCTAGTGTGACTATAGATAGATGGGGGAAAGGTATTTCGACTTCTATGAGAAATAATTTCTTGGATTCTAATTAAGAGTGCAAGTTTAATTTGTGAGAAAAAGAAAAGAAGAACAGTTGACGTTTGTGAGCACGAGCACCTATAGTACATAGATAATACGAATATTTTTAAACTTTATAATGATGTGTCTGTTTTTGACAATTGTCATCGCAAACAGTTGACAATGTTTTGAATTAAATAGAAAATTTTCTCTACAAAGAGATGACATTCAACGGGCATGGTTAAAAATATTCATACATACCTACATATAATTCTAGTTACGATTTTTTGAAAGAATGAAATCAGAAAAAAAATAGATCGATGATGATGAATCGGAATATTTACAAAGCGGTCGGGCGAAAACTTATTGGGATCTTAACTGGGTTACATGGCACACTAATAAAAACAAGGACTAGACATGATTTGCTTGACTCTTATATGTGTTTACCTAAATTTATAAAAACATAAGCGGTTTCAATTTATTTATTTCAATTTTTCATTTATTTAGCTGTAAATTTACAAACTTATTAATGGCAGAAATCTATAGTTTCCCTTCGTTCGTCTGCCAACACCACAACCACACACACACACACACACACACACACACACACACACACACACACACACACACACACACACACACACACACACACACACACACACACACGCACACACACACACACACACACACACACACACACACACACCAAAATGACTTATCCAGCTCAGCATCAAAGATCATAAATCTAGCACGTTCCACAATAGCTCCATTTGGCTCTGGGGTATACGTGTTCGGGGTTTGATGAATGATACCAGCGTTTTTGCAAAAGGTTTTCAATTTTGGCTAACATATTCAGTTCCGTTGTCTGTTCGAATTATCTTTACTTTCCGTCCTATTTGGGTTTCTACCACCTGCTTAAATTCTTTGAACAGGTTCAATACTTCAGTTCTTGACTCCAAAAAGTAGACAAAAACCTTTGGCGAAAAGTCATCTATAAATGGTAAAAAATACCTTGTTCTTCCGATTGATTTATTTTCCGTAGGACCACAAACATCTGAATGTATAAGATCTAACATGTTCTTGGCGCGTATTCCTGTGTGTTTGAATGGTACACGAGTTTGCTTACCCTTGAGACATGTTTCACACTTCTTCAAAAATCGATGTCTTCCCTAAAATCTACTCCTATTACAGCTCCGTTCTTCATTCTGCAAAAATCAGCATAGTTCAGGAACATGCAAAACGTCGTTGACTTCAATTTCTTGTTGATCGAATTTCAATGAAATGTTTCCAATTCCAGCCACTTGCATCTTTTCGTTATTAGCGTTATTTTATTATTTCACAAATTGAAGATGTCTCGAAGCACCACTGTCAATGTACCAGTCGTTATCTTTTTCGGTTCGACATGATAGCACTGCGCAAAATTCACTCCTGGTTTCATTTTTCTTAACTTCATGAGACTTCTTTTTGTTTGGACAGTTTTTGGAAATGTGACCTTTCTTCCCACATTCGTAACACTTAACGCTGACTTTAATGAAACTTTTATTTGACTTCTTTTTCACTCCAAAAAATGCAGTTTCACTCTTCATTTTGTTATAATCACAATCTAATAACTTTGCTTTGATCGCCTCTCCGGTTATATTTGTACTGCTTTCAATTCCCATGATAAACGGTTTGAAATCGTCACCAAGGCCAGCTAGCAATATGGCACCTAACCATTCTGGAGAAATTGCCAATTTACTTGCTATACCAAAGATTTGATTAACATAGCCCGTCATGCATTCACAGCTTTCTAAATGTACTGTGATTAGTTTTCGCAAAAGAGCTATCTTCCTCGTCAGACCATTATCTTCGTACAGACGCTGGAGCTTCTTCCAAATTTCAGATGTGCTTGTTTCATTTTGAATATGAATATCAGTTGCATCCTATTTGGATTGTCTATCTTCGATCCAGCAAAGGTTATTTTTCCGGTAGAAATTCTCCCAAATCATCTAAAAATAATTACTATTATAGTTGGAAGAGCCTGGGGATCGAACCTAGACCTCCGGCATAACACGCGAGGCTGAAGCTGTCTTCTGTCTTCTTTTTCAGGGAAAAAGTACCAGTGTTGTCCTCTCGTTCTTGTCAATTAGGGTATCAACTTAATATTTTGCTCTGTTTCAGAATGCAAGTGATTAAAAGGGATTATATACGAAATTTTATATTTTTTGGAGACAATATATCAGTTTTGTGAGGTTACTGTTGGGCAGGAGGGATCTGCCCAAAGTATAATAGCCTGTTTAAAGCTTTTTGTAGGAGATCTTTCAAGGTGTTAGGATCCTTTTCAGGCAATGCTATAGCAATGGTTTCCGCAGAGGCAATCAGTCTGCAGCATTAACACATAAATTAAACATAAATTAACTGTCATTAGAAATAGTGTTCCCAATTTAAAAAACCAACCTCATAGGTATTAGATAGTAAATATTTTTGTTCATTTTTGCTTTATGGCTTATTTACATAATTTAACACCGGAATTTGTTACTTTAAACTGAAATGGGTTTAACATTTAAGTCAGAGACCCTCAGTATAGTAATGTTTTTTTTTCTAGTACATTTTTTCAGTATGAGTTCTCTCCTCTTTAGACTCATTTTCTTATTTACACAAGAAATCTTAAATTTGTCAACATTAACAGCTTCACGTCCCCATACAAATTGATTGAAACACGTATCGACGTTTAATATTTTTCTATCAGAAATAAAGGCATTGGCGCAAAATTTTAAACAGCCTGATGTTAAGGTATTAGCATGATACTACTTAACAATTTTCAAACTTTAAAACTTTTAACTAAAATATTCTTAGTTTTAAACACTTTTGGTCGTATTAATAAACATTGTCTAACTTTGGACAGCCGTCCAAGTTTTTAAAAAACCTCTCTAATTGTTGCTAAAGTGATCTGTCTTTTTATCTTGCTTTCGACAACGTAATCTATTGTCTAAACCTTGAGAAATGCAATATTTTTTTTAATTAAAAAAGCATATTTCCGACTGTTTCAAAATACTTAGACATAGTTTAATTAATAAGACCATTTCTAACTAGTATCATACTAAACCTATTTTTCTAACTGAACACGCCTAAAACAGTAACAGTTCAACCCATTTTTGTAATTGTAGCTGCCAAAGTGACACTTGGATTTAGTATGATACTAAAAAGATAAAATAGAAATTTGGTGATTTTAACTTTAGTAAAATGTTAAAAAAATAATACGATGCTAACTTGTTTAAAATTTGGAAAAGCCTGTTTTTAACCTAGCATCATACTAAAAATGCTTAAACATCACACTTAATCGTCTAAAATTTTGCGCCATTACCTTCACGTCCCATGAATCACATTTGATACATAGAAATTTTTTCCAGCGTCCATGAATTATTATATGATTCAAAATATGAAAAATATGAAATCTGTTCTACGTCCCTATACTAATTGATTTAAAAAAGTCTACGTCCAGCATTTTTTTTGGTAGGAAGCGTTACGATTGACATGGATTTATAGTAAAATTGGTTTTTTACCATAAATAAAAGAGTTTTATTTTATGTTCATATATGATTCATGGACGTAGTAAGTGATCATATCATATCCATACGTCCAATGAATCAAATATGATTCATGACATGATAAAAAATGATGATAAAAGATGATTACCTTTTGTAGTTCTTCATTACAACTATCCACTTGCATCAGAAAATAATAGATTTACAATAGATTTTCATTTATATTGCGTTGATGGCATTTTTTTTTCTCTTTTGCTTGAAGTACACAAAAAACGTACAAGACTTATCCTCTTATAAAAAAAATTATTGGCAGTTATGCGATCGTTATATACTCGGGGGCGAAATACTTGTGGTAGATAAATCCGCGATCTGTTTTTGTGAGATTGTGAGTGTGTTTCAGAATGGATGGAATAGACGAAATGTTTATCCAGAATATCCAGAATGGAATGAATAAATAAACAAAACTAGAACAAAAAGAATGGCAATCCAGTTGTTCGGTGAAATGTTAAAACAATTGAAGAAATAAGTGTTTTTATTTTGGATATTTATGTATTCTCAAAGTCAAAAGTTTAGTAAATTTTACATTAAATGCATAAAATTATACTCTGGTACATTAATTCGCGGTATTATGCTGTTTTTAAATAATTAACACCAATGTGAATCTGCCATAATTGAGTTTAAGAACGTCAATTATACTGAACGCGCCCAGCATTCTTTTTTTATTCTTTTTATTCCACAGTTCACATGGAATAAAAAGAATGCATTCCAAACGTTCCGGAATGAATAAAGAAACAACAAAATAGTTTATCCGGAATATTTCGTGGAATAAAGAAACGCAAAACTGATATTCCGAATATTCTGGACATACCGGGTTGAAGGGCGAATGATTGTCGCTTACAAATGTTATACCAAAGAATATAAAGTTACCAAGAAATCGCATCTCATACAAATTTTCTACTGAAAATGCCGGGTTCCAATGTTGGAACCCGCACTTTGGCTTTTTTATGGGCTTTTCAATAATTCTCTCAGCGCTTTTAAAATGAAATACCACACACATTCTGCCTTCTTGGTAACTTTATATTCTTTGATTATACCTACCTACTAGTTTATCATTGGAAAATGGAAATGTACCTACCTTCTTTAAAAATCGCAGCACAGACTTACGTGGAACAATACGAAAAAATCGGGCCGATCTTCCATCACAAGTCGATACACAAAATTTGAAAAAAAAACACTAAAGAATTGCTTGAAAGGGATGAATGCATCACGGTGCTGAAATTACCTAATGCTATCTCCCTATACCATGGAAATGAATCGTCAGCAATAGTTCTGGGGAATGGTGAAAAAAATGAAACCAAATGCCGTTATAGGTTATAATGAACCTAAAAGGGGCATATATAAAGCAGATCAATTATAGCCATGAATGAAAGAATACAAGATTACGCCATTTCAAAATTTTTCGCTTTGTTGTTGTAATTTTTGACAGCTCGTATGATGCATTTGGAGCACGGTTGCCACTTTGGTCATTTGTGACCAAATTTGGTCATTATTTTTTCACTTGGTCACATTGTCATTTTTTATTCCATTTGGTCATTTTTTTTGAATGTACTTCTTTTTATTAAGCTTATTGGAATCTCATTTTAAAATGCTGTGAGAAGTTAATATTTTTTTGTTTTATTTTATTTATAATTCGTTACTTTTATTTATTTATGTTAGTATAATTTAATTAAGTTTGCTAGGTACCTAGGTGCTTTGTGAATTAGTTTGGACCTGTTTTTTTTTAATGTTTTTGTTTATTATTAAAGCCTAGTTTATAGATCGAAGCGAAGTGAAATTTTCAAAAATAGCTTTTTTCCAAGGCGCGACAAATACAATAAAATTAAATGCAATTATTTAAGCGACAAGGGGGAAGAAATTAGTTTTAGTAAATATAAACACGAATAATTTTCTTTGCAAACCTTTCGACGCGAGATTTATCGATGTTTCATTTTGATTTGGATTTCACTTCGCATTGATGTAATAATTGAAAAAATAGTATGTCATCTGTGTATTATGAAGAATGTGTTGAAATAAATTTGATGAATTGATTATTTTCTGTTTTTCCGAGTATTTCAAACTTAAACTATTTTGGTCATTTTTGGCTACAGTTGGTCATTTTTATTTTTAATTTTGGACACAAACTTTATATTCAAGTGGCAACCGTGATTTGGAGACAAAAGAAATATTTTGTTCCTATTAGATAAAGGCGGGAAAAGTTTCTAATTTGAATGTTTACTTCATTGTTCTAATTTGAATTTAATAAAAGTGAAGTGATTTTTTGAAAAAAAAAAAAAATAAAAATGATATGTGCTGTATGTGGGTGCCAAAATAACAATAATAAATTACTCAAATCGCGAAGAGAAGATGTTTCTTATTTCCGTTTCCCAAAAGACCCTGATATTTTGAAAACATGGATTCATTTTTGCAAGAGAAAGGACGTCTTTAATACAGAAACTGCAAGGGTGTGTAGTAACCATTTTACCCAAGAAGATATGAAGAGGAACTTGACATTTGAATTTGGTAGGGGCTGGAAGTGATGCTCTTAAATAATAAAAGTAAAAATTATAATGTTTTTGTTCATAGGCCTGACCAATAAGAAAAAGCTTCGACTTAAACCAGGCTCAGTTCCATCGATGTTTAAAATTAAAGGCGAAGATGCCCGGTCTTCAAGGGTTGCGGCTAGGGAAAACAAAAAACAAATACAAACCTTATTGGTGGAAGATACTCAGCCGGACCTTGAAGAAGAAGAGCATACTGAGGAGGCAGTTGTAGAAGATGCCACAGAGTCGATTGACGTTAGTGGATCTGAAAACTGTGCTGCTCTTAAGGCGTAAATATGTGCACTTCGACTTGAAATGTAAATAATATTTTTTCAATTCACCAATGAATGTGTTTTCATGTTTAAATTTTAAACAGGAAAACAATGGAAGAACGCTGCAATCAATTGAATTTCAATGAATTGTCTCTAAACGATACAATAAAATCTCTTGAAATTAAACAAGAGCAAAGCGAGTTGCAAAAACAAATCATTGAAAAGAAATTGTCCACAATTTTTACTGATGGGCAGATTCGCAAGCTGTGGTCACCGGAACTGAAGAAACAGCATTGGTCAGAAGTTGATATTGCCAGGTCAATCACTTTTTACTCGGCAAGTGCTAGAGGTTATAAGCTCTTGAAGAAAAAGGATTTTCCTCTGCCTTCGGTAGGTACTCTTCAACGATGGGCTCAAAAAATTGATTTGTCTCCTGGGATACTACAACCTGTTGTTAGAATTCTAAAAGCCACTACAGACATGGACGAAGCCCAAAAAGTTTGCGTATTATCTTTCGACGAAATGAAAGTCAAGAAGGCATACTGCTATAACAAGACTACAGACACAAAATTAGCTCCAGTTGAATACGTGCAAGTGGCAATGCTGAGAGGTAATACAAATCATTAAGTTTAATCTCTTATTATGATCCTTTTTATTATATTCTTTATATAGGGCTTATGAGCAAATGGAAACAGCCCATATTTTATGCTTTTGACTGCAAAATGACACCAGGCATCCTAAGAGACATTTTGAAAACAGCCGTGGATTGTGGGTATACCATTGTAGCAATGGTAAGCGATCTAGGAGGAGCAAACAGAGGGCTTTACAAAGAACTTGAAATATGTTCTGAAAAACCATGGTAAAATATATTTGTCTTATTAATTTTAAATAACAATACTGTTTTCCTTTAGGTTTCTTCATAATGAAGAGAAAGTTTTTGTTTTTGCGGATGTTCCTCATCTTCTAAAGCTTTTAAGGAACCATTTTGTTGATCATGGTTTCTTAATTAACGGCAAGGAAGTAAAAAAAAGCATAATTGCTGAGCTGCTTTCTTGCACTTCCACAGAACTTAGTATCACCCACAAAATAAATAGCAACCATTTAAACGTTTCTGGAGCCGACCGCCAAAAAGTTAAACCGGCAGCCAAACTTTTTTCGCACTCCATTGCCATGGCTATAAGCAGAGTCGCAAGCTTAGGGTTGCTTAAGGAAACAAACCGGAGAGAATGTCATAAACTTTTTAAATTGGTAAGAAAATTAATATTTACTTACAAATCATATTGATATCCGATGACTTTTCTTTTATATAGACAAATGACTGGTTTGATGTCATGAACGTAAGAACGCCTTTAGCTGATTCACGTGAGAGAGTTCACGCTTACGGTCTTGCCCTCACTACCCAAATCGAAATCCTGAATCAAATGTCGGAGCTTATGACAAATATGAGAGTAATCGGAAAAACGACTTTGCTTCCATTTCAAAAAGGTAAATGACCATATTATCATTATTAAATTGATAAAACCTACACTAAAAACGGCTTCGTTTAGGAATAATTAAATCTAATACGGCAATACAATATTTATTCAAGGATTTACAAGAACGCTTTGGATTTAAGACGTTTTGGAGAACACGTTTGGACTATTACGAAGCAAGGGAGGACTGCATGATCATCCAGACCAAGAACAGTTCCGCTACAGATTGCGATCTCACATCTTAGAACACAACGAGGGCGTTATTTCTGACGGCGCAAATGTTAGCGCTTACGATACTCCTGATTTGGAAGTGCCGCTCACAGGTAATAAGCTTACGAAACATTTTTGTATACAAACAAAATGTTATATGTATAAATATCTTAACTATGTAGGAACAATATTCAAAAGCATTATTTGGGATGCTGAAAAAGAGGACAACATAGATGACAACCAGGGAGAAGAAGATCTAAACATCTTGGAAAACGATGGGCTCGAAAACATGGGGGGTTATATATGCCATAAGCTCAAAAATAAAATTCCTTTGGAAGAAAATGTTGCGGAAGCGTATTCGTGGGTAGACCACCTAAGTGTCAAGTGAAGGTGGTTTGTCGAAGCCGTCCCCAATTATGAGTAATAATTTAGCTTTGTTAGAAAATATTTTTAAATCTTTTAATGGGGAGGACCTCGTTATATGCCCTGATTACCAAAAAAACCTGCTGGGTTTGGCCAAAGATGTGGACTGCGATCACCAAGTTAAAAAACTATTCTTCAGAGCGCGAATGTTTTTTAGAATACGTACGCTAAACAAAGCCATTGTAGATTTATCAAAATCGAGAAAAAGAAAATACACAAAAATTATGACATAATTAAAATATTTTTCTTTTATTTAGTATAAAAAAGTTCACAAGTTCGGAATTATCTATTCCGCTTTGCACATTGAGTGATATGAATAAAGGGTCACCATTGTTTGGCAAAATTCATTTGGCATTTCTTGTTTCGCCTTAGTCGTTAAATATTTTGTTTAATTCGCAATTCTTAATTGGCAATTTACATTTTCTTTTTTATTCATTACGTTTTTCAATCATTCTGCAATTAACATTCGGCGGTTTTATATTTCGCTTTTGTTAAAAATATTTTCAATCATTTCGCAAAATTCATTTGGCAAATTATTCTTTAGTTTTTCTTTGTTAAATTGTTTATTATTTGGCCAAGTGTTTTTTCGCAAAATATTGTTTCGCCGTTTCATTATTTTGCGAAATAGCGTCTCGCCGTTTAATCATTTCGATAAATATCGTCAAGCCGTTTTATTATTTCGCTAATAGATCATTTCGCCGTTTAGTTGTTTTGATCGTTTGACCAATCATTACCATCGTTTCTTTTCAAGATTAACAGTTTTTCTGAACCGTTGCTTAGTCGTGCTTGCGTTGGTAATATTCTTTTTAGTTGTTTTGCAATTTTTGCCGTAATCACTTTCGCGATTTAGGATTTCAGTTTGTTTGCTTAGTTTAGGAAGTACATAACAGAAAGAGGATTTTCACATTTTACTCAAAGGAAAAAAGGGTTTTAAGCAATTGGGCAGTTATTTTCGTAGGTGCATTATATTTTTTATATTCTCTATTCAGTGTTTTTTCGCTTTTTTTTATTTGGCAATTTGATGTTCAGCTTTTTTTTATTTGGCATTCGATTGTTTGGCAATGTTTTGGCTTCCATTAAATTACATGCCTTAAAATTTCGCGCGAAATTGCCAAACAATCGAATGCCAAATAAAAAAAAGCTGAACATCAAATGCCAAATAAAAAAAAGCGAAATAACAAAATGCTGAATGAAAAATAGCAAAATAATAAAATGCCAAATAAGAAAAAGCCAAATAACAAAATGCCAAATAAAAAATTGCTAAACCTAAATATGCCAATCAAACAAAATATTAAGTGAAAATTGCGAAATAAAAATTGCGAAATGATGGTTTGTCGTATTATATAAAAAACCAAACGTAATTTGCAAAACGAAAATTGCGAAATAACAAAATGCTAAATAAAAAAATTGTAGTAGCCGTGGCGTGATGGTTAGTGCGATGGACTGTCATGCCGGAGGTCTAAGGTTCGATCCCCAGCCTCGCCACCTATTTATTTAAAAGAAAAAACGGCTACTGCCTCTTGCGAGGAATTGACAAATTCTCCAAAAGAACCTACTGTCACAGAAAAGTGCCGCTCGTTAGCCGTTCGGATTCGGCAATAAACTGTAGGTCCCCTCCATTCCTGCAGACACGCACACAGGAATGGTTGAGAGTTGTAAGTCACTAGGCCCTCCTAGTTCCTCATGAGCTGTTGTGCCATTAAATTTATTTTATTTTTTTTTTTTATTTATTTTTATAAATAAAAAAATGCGAAACGAGAAACGGCGAAATGTACCACCGCGAAACGTTAATTTGCCAAACAATTCTGGCGAAACATACCATACCCATGAATAAAAAGGAGCACCTGCTCAAAACTCAACTTTTTCGAGCACGTGCTCCATTTGGTATGAATAAAATACTTGAGGAGATGCTCAACGATTGAGCATCCACATGTTTGATGAGCACCTTCTCAAAGGTAAGTACCTACTCAATTGTTAGATATGAATAAACCGAAGCACGTTCTCCTTTGAGAGGAGCACCTGCTTCTCATTTGCGAGCAAGCTCAGTTGGTTGCTCAACAATGAAGGAAATAGCGTTTTATCACTAAAATACATCTTTTTTTTAATAAAAATTTAATTATGCCTATGCTCAAACACATTAAACTTGATGATCTGTTTAATAGGACTCGAGACATACCAACAGAATAGACCAAAAGCCCACAGCAATTTTTGGATGTGAATGATAGCAAAAATTCAATGATGCAATAAGATAGGTCTTTACTTTTTATTTGCAAATATGCAAGTCTTGCAAGCCGTAGTAAGAACGTTTGTAGCCCCAGATAAATGATATAAAAGACTTAAAAAATTGCATTTAATAAAAAAAACTGAATACCATAGAAATGAATATAAGGGTCCAAGACCTCTAAGGTTTATGTATGCAAGACGCACTTAAAAATTAATTTGTATAGTGCATCTTGCATACAGAAGGCTCACCTAAAATGTCTTAGACCCCCATATTCATGTCTATGGTATTCAGCTCTTTTATTAAACATAGTTTTTTTTTTTAATGGTATACCTTTTATCTGGGCTTTCAGAAAAAAAATGCATTTTTAATGCAACAACGCCCCAACCATAGCTTGCAAGACTTGCACATTTGCGAACAGAAAGTAAAGACCTACATATCTTATTACAGCATTGAATTTTTGCTATCATTCATACCCAAAAATTGCTGTGGGCTCTTATTGTTAGTTTAGAAGTGATATTTAATGGCAGTGAAACAAATTTAAAAAATCCTTTTATCTACCACTAACAACATGCCAGACATTTGTGTTCTACTATAATGATGCAAATGTATACCGAAAAACCCTCATATATGCACCAACTCCCAGAATTTCGGTTGCTCTACTATATTAGTTTTAATTTCTTTATTATTTAAAGCCAGAATGATTGACATATGTATTTTGTCAAATAATATGAAACTTAAAAAAATATTTCAAGAGAAAATAGCAAAAAAGTATAGAAGCTATGGAAACGAAAATAAAAATAATACAATTCAGGCAGAAATTCGGTTTGAGGTATGAGAGCACCTACTCTGTATAAAGGAGAAGGTTCTCACTAGTTGGTGTAAAATTTTATTCATACGAAACGGGAGCAGGTGCTTCTTTATTGAGCACCTCCTCTGATTCTTATGGAGCACCTTCTCTGAGTACCTGCTCCATTTTACTCATATCACCCATTGCCACTTCATTTGCCTTTTGGCGATTTATTTCAAATAAAAAAAAAACTTTATTTCAAATGAAAAATATTAATTCGGTATTAATATTTGTATTTTTAAACGAAAACTTTTTTTTTAAACTACTAAACCCGCACGAAAAGCAAAAACATGACCGAACAAATCCAGTAACTAAACAAACTACTGGCTGCCATATTTGTTTACATTTCATTTGTCACCAATGACATATACTGAAAATTTAAAAAAATGAAATGGCGCAATCTTGTACTCTTTCATTCATGAATTATAGCTGCATTTCAAAAGCGTGGCATGGTATAAAAAAGCTTCTTACACCTTTTGTTACGAGTTTCAGTCATTAATACCAAGATGCATTTATAACAAATTAACAGAAGAAGGTCCAATATCAATGTTAGAGGCTCAAGAAATGCCCTTGAGAGTATTGCTTGTTCTTGTGCATCCGCAACAAATATTTCAAGAATTCCTCCGACAATATTATGTGCAATCCAACACTATGATAAAATTGTGCGCGAGCGGTGTGTGCTTTGTGATATAAGAACCTGAGAAAAGACGGTCATAGCTGCTTTGAAAGCAAAACAGGTGCATGCATACTGAATGCAAACAATGCAATAAGGCATTCTTCTTAGAATGCTTTAACTTTACACAGCATAAAAGAACAAATACCTAAACCGTAAAAAATGTAAATTATTATTCTTTGTTAATTTTTTTTCACATTTTTGTATTACTTTCTCATTTTTTTTAAATTAATTTGTTCATAATAATCCCACCAAAAAAATTTCATGTAAAAAAAGATCGCCAAGACTCACATGCACATAACGGTTTCGCTGTGAAAAAGCCCATAACTCTATAAGGCCTAATTCTACAAGACCTAACTCTGCCAACCCTACATCGTGGTCAAAAAGTATGGCTTGGCCGTTTAGCAGCCGAAACACAGACATTTCCATAGATTTTTGGTAAAATTAAGTCTGTCATGCAAATGTTTTATGAAACGGCCTACACCTAATCCTGAAAATTTGAGCTCTCTAGCTCTATCCAGACCGAAGTTATGAGGGCTTGAAAATCCGACGATACGTTACGAGAAAATATAGGTAGTGCCCGCCGCTCGTTTTGTTCGTCTTGGCAGGGGGCACTACCGTGCCCCTAGATATAAAGATTAATTGATGGAAAAATGCGTTTTCTTAAACATTTTTCCATTTTTGTTCGCAGTTCTGTTAAGGGCTATATTTAACCTTTACACTTATATTAAAATTATGCCTTTGAGACAATGTTTTCACAGAATGTATACGTTATTAAAAGCATATGTTCATGAATCAAATGTGATTCAAGGACGCTGTAAACTCGGTACACAAAAAATTCTACATATGTATGTATCAAATTTGATTCATAGGACGTGATATACATAGATGTTTTCTTTTTTAAACAAAAAAATATGAACGTAGGTCTTTTGATCAGTTTCTATGGGGATGTAGTATAATTGTCGATTAAATTAAACTTTTGAATCATATGTGCTTCATGGACGTAGGAAAGGCAGGACAAAGTAGATTTCATGAATCATATATGATTCATTTGACAATTAAGTTGTAAAATCTGAATTTACTTTCAAAGTTCAAAATCTATATATAAATAGCCTTAAATAAATTTTGTGGTACCATTTTCTCAAAAAGTATTTGGCCGATTTCGATAAATTTTATATGGTTCGAAAGCCACAATTGCGGACCATTTTTATTTTTGTACTGTCGAACACTGTGTATATTTAAAAAAGAAAAGTTTTTTTTCCCTCAATATTTTCAAACAAATTGTTTGCAAAATTGAAAATGTGGAATTTTTTACACAGGGTTATACTTGTTTATCAAAATACATACATACATATGCATAAATAACACTTCAAAAATTATATAAATTTTTATTGATAAATTTTGTAAATGCAAAATAAAAACTCAAAAACTGTCTATCCAATCCATCATCCTCTGAAATTTAAAGTCCCAAACAAAAAGAGATACTTACATTGAAAGGGTTTAATTTTTCCATTTGCAAAAGTAAAGCTTCATAACTATACCATACCACCATGCTTACCTTACCTACCTAACCTATCATTCTATCTTTGCCGCTCCAGCTCCATCTATCCTTTCCAAAAAGCACTTCTATTGAAGCTTAAAAATACATACATACATATGTACTATATTAAAGGCAGGACAATACACTTCTTTTTATAGAAATTGCAATCAGCAGACATTTTATTGCTTCGAAAAACCACAAAAGGTTATAAAAAGTTCCACTACCGAGCTGGCTTTTGTTAGCTTTTATCAAATAACGGTATGTTCAGCTGATATGGAGGGCAACAAGGAGTGGTGTAGTTCATCGTTATGGGGGCGTTCCTAAGGGGCATTCCAATGCGACTTGTTGCTTCACCCAGTTATTCATAATCCTTGGAAGAAAAAACCTAAAGAAGCCCAGTAAAAATGTTGACAAAATAACTGTAGGCGTTGACGAATATGCGCAGTTTCAACTTCAACATCCCAATACGGTGGCAGATGGTTGAGAGATGCTTTTACAAAATAAAAAAAAAAATACTCTTAAGCACTCCGATACAGTTACCCGCTTGGGGGATGAAGCTATGCGATGCCAGTGTATGGATCTGAAGCATGGCGACGGACGCGGCAATTCGTCAAAAATTCACATGTAAAGGATTGCTCTCTATTGTTGTCATCGTCTCTCTTCTATAGTTGTTAATCGGGCGATAGAGAAAGGGACAAAAATAGCTTTAGACGGACAAAATTCCCTGCATACGTTGCGGGTGAATGAAGACGAGTCCTGCATTGGTGTGAACTTTGGCTATAAGGATGGTACGGCAACGGTTTTATATAGAATCGAATCAAAGGGAATTCATTTGTTGTGCGACAGGTGCGCTATGCACAAGGACAGTTGATTCAGTCAGTTCTTTGGCAACGATTGTCAGGATAACTCCACGGTCGTGCGTTGTTCCTTAAAGACGATTTAAATTTTAAAAAAATTTAATACCTAGTATCTTAGTTTCATGTCAAATATATTTTAGTTATTTTATAAATTTATAAAGAAGAAAAAATAAATATATCCCCTAAAAGTATGCAAGAAGTGAAACTAAATTATTTTAAGCAAATTCATAGTGACAAACAGTTTATGAGAGTGCCGGGTAATAGGTACAACAAATATTAATTTATATGTGCCTCGTTTTCAAAATTGAAGAAAAAAAAAGAACAAATCACCTATAGTCCCAGTGAGGCAGCGCCACAATAACATCTCCGCTATAATTTAAAAGTTATTTAAATCTACATATCAAAACTTAATTAATTCAACTTTCGTTAAAATTTTACATCAAAATAAAATTAAAGAAATTAAAATAATTCTGAAAATAATCGTAGACTAAGTTTAGGTTTGTAATCTTTTTAATTCAACGATCTTAAATATTTGTTGTTAGAAAATTTTTAAAACTGTACTTATAGTTGCTAAATAAAAAAAAACCCAATATTTTGTTTGTGATATCTGTCGGTGTTTTTTAAATATTTTCTGGAAAAAATAAAGAATTGTGGGTTCATATAGACTTTTTAGAAGCTTGCCCCAATTCTAGTATGTATGTTCATATTCTTATTCCTTGACGTAGTGGTTAGTGCGTCGGACTATCACACAGGATTGATGAGTTCGAGTACAGTTTTTTTGACATGGATTACATGTCTTTCTCGGACGGTTGGGTGTGATGTAGCGAAAAGAGGACCGTCACGAAAAAATGTACCGCTCGCGCCCTACTGCTAATTGACTGTTTGCACTACAGACATCCTAGATATACCAATCGATAGATAAAGATTGCGCAAAGATTATAGAGGAATTGTTTTATAGCTATCGCCTCATAGTTTCAGGTGATGAGTCATCGCGTTTGGGGTAAATTGCAGCTAAATAAGGAGTACTCTTCGGATAGATAAGTACTCTTCGGATAGATAAGTGCCACTGAAGTCATTGATATCTCATTCGAAAGGGTTTGAAAAAGGACATACCTATGGTATTGCCCATACCGTTAATTCACGTTATAGCATATAAGACATCTAATCCATGTTCGGTAGGTGCCACAAGGGTGATCTACCAAGGGTATTTTTTTACGATCTTTTGTGCCCATTTAAGTATTTATGTAAATTATTTATTTACGATTATTTAATAAGCTGACAAGGAATGGAGCGTGAAAAATAACACTCTTTGTCGTGCAGAAATTTGGAATAAAAATTACAAAATGTCTCTAAAATAACAAGCATAAAGGCTTCATACGAATTCAATCTTATATTTTAAGGCTTATCAACAGTGTACATAGCTAAATTTAAAAGAGAAAATGGCCGACGGACGTAATAAGTGAATCCATTTTTATCGGACTTCTCCTTCATCGTAGTGTGAATTTTTATTTAAACCTCGATTTTTGTTCCCACTAAACCAATACTTGCCCTTTAGAGCAGGTAAACAAATGAAAATTATAGGTAGGTTTCTCTTTACAAAATAAGAATTATAACGGTTAAATCAGATATTGGAACAAAACTAAATTATGGTTATTTTTGCAAAACCGTCTGATATTGAATCACAATACGAATAGATGAAAAACTGTGAAAGAAAAGAAACAAATTAGTTAGAAGCTGAAATTTGGCATGAATATTGGTAATGCGATTCTTTACAATCTTTACTGAGAGAGTTCCTCAGCGATTCGATGACAGCTAGATAAGTTACAAGAAAATGGGTTTTTGGTAATTAAGTTAAAAACAATTTCTTTTAGACGAAAACTTTGTTGTGCATTTTTGCGGAGAATTGCCTCAAGTGCAATATAGCTGAGGCATAACTTTCTACAAAAATGGTCTTGGTATTTTTCTAATAGCTAACCGTTAAAAAGTTGCATCCATTCAAAAATTCATAAAATCTGTTACAAGGGGCCAAAGGTCTAGAAAATGGGGAAAACCCATCAAAAACCCCTTGTAACCAATTTTTTCCTTTGAAAAGTCTATTTTTCGTAGAGACTATTAGTCTAATGTCCTTTTTCATTCCATGTCTTAAAATCTCCTCTCAAGCTCCACATTTAATGTTAGATAGCTCTTGAACGAAAAATGTTTTATAGTCTAAGAGCCTACAGCAAATTTTGGGGTGTGAAAGTGAACCAAAAAAAAAGTATATGAGTCGAAATCAGTGGTCAAGCTAATGACAGAAATGAAAGTCTTGCAGTTCCTGGTCGCGGCGTTAGTGAGCAATAGTACGGTAAAAACCCAAAAAAATCAACTCTTGGGATAATTGTATATGAACCAAAATTCGTTTTAACCCACCCCTAGATAATGTTCCCCTGATCCCAGATTGGTGGGTCCAAGACCATTTGGAAGCGGCTTAAGCTCTGCCAGACCGTTTGAAAAACCCCAAAAAACCAACTTTGGGGATAATTGTATGAACCAAAATTCGTTTTCACCAATCTCTAGATAATGCTCCCCTGATCACGGAACAGTGGGTCCAAGACCGTTTGGAAGCGGCCAAAGGGGTTAAACCGAGCGATTCGCATAAAATAAAGGAATTGTGTCAGAAGGAAGGTCTATTCCCCTCCCTCCTTTAGGTGGGAGCCTCCCTCCTTTAGTTGGGAGGGCCAATTTTGTTCAAAACATGACTTTTAAAAAAAAAAAAATTATAAAAAAATAACGGCAACACGTAGAATATCAGGCTATAACTTAAAAGAAAGCCAGAGATCCATTGTTTAATATTATTTTTGAGTCAAGTTGTGTTAGTGAGCAGTTCTTAAAAAATTAATTTTCAAACTCAAAAACGAAAAAAATATTCTAGTAGTCGATTTTATTATGTTTTTTTCAATTTTCTTATAACCTAGAACATAATAAAGCATCAGGCTCTTAGAATTTGACTAAAAATTGATCAGAGCATTGAATATAAAGGATAAACATTTTATTTTATAAACTTTTCAAAAAAAAAGATTCAGTTTGAACATTTTTTTTCATTTTTTAGTTTGAACATTAATTTTTAAAAAGGTAATTCATGTAATGTTTGTAAATCGTAAGATTTACTAAAACAAAAATAATTCTTTTATTTGTGTTTTCCTCCTTCTTATTCTTCGTAAGATTCTTTACGAAAAAAAAGATTCTTATACCTACTTTTTATTAATGAGCAGTCTTTACGAAGACATCGAGGTTTTAAAACAGACCAAGTGCTGAAAATGTCGGTTTTTCGCATTTAACTCGGTAAATGTTATCGAAATGTATCCCATACAAAAATTCTAGATTATGTATGTATGTGTCACGCACATTCTTTTTTTGTTTCAGCAGCGTATTCGTAATAATGAAATAAAGATCTGTTTGGTACCAATTTTTTACAAGAAGCGAATTATTTCTATAAGATTGCACTTTTGGTCTATTTTGATTAGACTAACATTTAGACTGAACAGACATATTCAGCCCAATTCTAAATTCGGAATTCCCCGGTAAAATATTCTTGCCTTCCAAAGTGGGAATTAGAATTCTGGTTCGAAGCAGCTTTTTTGTAGTATTTGACATACATATTAACCAAATTGTAGAAAAAAAAAAAAAAAAAAACAATTTATTCCGGGCGAACATTTTTTCCGGGAATGTCTATTTAGAATTGGGCTGATTTTAAGTTTTATGAAACTCTCATTGTGCTTGTGTACTGTACAGGGCTGTCGTTTCGTTTTTTGAGAAAGCAGTACTCTAAGGGAAAAAAAGCAGTACATTCCTGCACAAAATTTTTGAAACAAGATTTTTGTTTTTTTTTTAATATTTTTAAAGGATCCTAATTCTTTTTGGTCCTCTTGAGTCAAGATGTCAGTCAGATATGTATCTGATTTTAATTAAGAAAGAACCTCTTTGCAGTGAAAATTTTTGGGACAAATTATTGTTTTTATTTAAAAAAATATATACAAAATTCGCTACGCTACATACTCAAATAGCATGCGAAAAATAATTTCTTAACGAACGAAACTATGCTTAATATTTTTTTCTTTATCCTTCGACACTTTTTTTGGTTCACTATGGTAAAAAGTTGCACTTGTTGGTGAATAAGATAACTGAAAATTGATTAGTTTTTGTCTTTTTTTTCAACTTAAAATAACAATTTAAAATCAATTGAAAAATTTAGATTTTCCTCAAAATGTTATTTGATTTATTTTTATTTACGGCCATATTATTGACTTTCTTCAAAGCTAGTTTTATGGAAAAACTAGTTCTATAGGGGAATGAAGGTAAAACAAAATTGTGTTAAAACTCGAAACCCCTATAAAACTAGTTTTTCAGTAAAATTAGCTTTGAAGAATGCCAATAATATGACCGTTAGTGGTCAAAAATATTGTGATAACTAAAAACTATAAAATTCAATGGCTCAGCCTGATTTTAAGGTATTAGCATGATGCTACTTAACAATTTTCTTACTTAGGCTCTTTACTAAAATGTTTTTAGTTTAAAACATTTTTAACTAGTATCATACTAAACCTATTTCCTTAATAAACTCCAGCTCAACACGCCTAAAAAAATGAGAGTTCCACACCATTTTTAGATTTTTGACTGTCAAAGTGACATTTGGAGTTAGTAAGATACTAAAATTATAAAATAGAAATGTGGTTATTTTAACTTTAGTAAAATGTTATCAAGATAATCCGATTCTAACTCGGTTAAAAATTAAAAAATACATACATATGTACCTGGATTTTGTGTAAAATTTTATTGTTATTGCTAAGAGCTCTTAAGCAGTAAACAAAATTTCAACCTGTCAGTAATGGGACTTGAATGTGGCAATGTTGCTGAACTTCTACTTTTACGAACTTGACCATGTTGATGATCAAAACATCAAAAGCAAAGGTAAAATTCAGATATCTGACTGAAATCTTAAATCAGAAAGGCTAGCAAAAAACAAAATTTAAGTTGAAAAAGCAAGTTCAGTTATTAATGCATTTGGTTCAACTGAAAACACTTTTCCCGAACACGTGGATTCTTGAGAAAAGTAATTGATTTGGCCATTTTTACAGCCTTTTCAAAAAAACAGTAAACAAATGTAAAAAATTTGTTGTTCCTTTCATTTTTCCAGCAGTGTATTAAGTTTTATTTTACATTAAATGTGAAAAAAAATGTCATATGATAAAAGATATCGCTTCAAATCGTTTTTGTAAAGTTTTTCTGCTATGATTTTGATTTACAAAAAAAGGCAGTACTTTGGTCGTGTTAGCAGTACGGCAGTACGGAGTACAAATATTGCAATTGCAGTACTTCGACAGCCCTGGTACTGTACAAAACTACGAATTTCTACACATTTTTTTTATATTATGAACTTTGAAGTATTTTTGCTGAAAATTCGTAGAAGATGGTAGTTTTGGACAAGTTGGGCGAACGCAGATCAAATCTCCCAAACTATAAGTAAAGATAGAGTGATGTCATATTTCGTCATATACAAAATGGACTATAATTCGAAATAGTGGGTTTTAACAAACCCTCCGTATTGGTTTTTTAAAGGATAACTTATGCAAGTCAAAATTTAGTTGTTAGAGTTTTAAGTATAACATCTTAACGGGTGGACTGATTTTGTTTAAATTTTGCAATCTGGTGTTGCTAAGTACATAGTTAAATGTTCAAACTATATTGCATTTAAAAAAAAAAGGTGGACTTAAGGGTATGAGAGTGGCCAATGACCAACGAATAAACAAACATTCGTCAATTTTGACATTTCATTCGTATGGATTTTTTTATTCATCGCCATCTCTGTTTTATTAAGAGTTAAGGCGTACGCAAACTATGGCTCCTTTTGGGCTACCGAAATTATTAGGTTATATGTGTTGTTGTAATCCCTAGTTAAAGAACAGCTGAAAGCTATTGCAACAACAAAGTAAAAATATATCTGTAAATTTTTGGGATAGGTGGATAGCCTAGCTTTAATATAGGTACTCGAACTGGATGGTATGTGGCATGCGAATAGAGTTTGAGACTTTTATAACAATCAGATTGCAATTCGTAGAGATTAATTTGGTTTCTTAAATTTCTCTTAATTTAGCAACTCAAATGCAAATTTAAGTTATCTTCACATTGATCTAAATTAAATGTTTGCCATTTTATTTAGACTTTGTAGAGATTTTAATTTATAAAAAAAAAGCGGCTGGTATTGAACCCCAGACCTCTGGCATGACAGTCCAATGCACTAACCATTACGCCACGGGCTACTACATTGACTGGTTTTATTAAAAACTTATTTTTTACTATTTTATAAGACATTCAAATCCAATTTATCATAACATTCCTTCTTTCAAAATGAAATTAAATATTCTTATACGAATTCCAGAAACCACCCCATAAACCAGAAATGGAAAATCTCATGGAATATCGCATGTTACCCGCAATCAGTACATTTCCACAATTCAATCGACCTATGTCAATCTTGTCACCCTTGGACTTATCCTTACGTTCGTCTTCAATTCCAATTACACCACCATCGACACCCTCACCTCCGAGAAAGCGAACGAAAATGTTCGACGAGCAAAACATTTGGCGACCACATACCCTAAGCTACTTCGACGGAACACCTTTCCTAAGTCAGCAACGTGCGGAAAATCCAATCAACATAAGCAGGACAACAAGTTCAAGTTCCCCAAAAATAGACGAGACTGAGTGTGTCTTCAAGGATAAATCACAAATTGCCAGCACCACTGAGAGTGGTGGCGATAGTGAAGTCGATGGTCAATCGATAAATATTTCCGAAGATGAAACAATTATTTTGACCGAAGATGAAAACGACGCAGCATCGGAGTCCGACAATGACGAAGAATATGTTGACGTATTGGGCAATGACGACGAAGAATATAGTGCACCCACGAAACAACTATTTCTCCCCAATTCAGAGGAAGAAAATATAAATCCCCCCAAGGCGCTTACACGAGACAAATTAGTCTACGAGGATGAGGAATTACACAAGAAGGCCATGGATGGTTTCGCTAAGCTCTTTGTGAGGGATTTTAAGAATGACTCGTCCCCAACATCAGTCCAAACCGAACCCAAAATCAGTGAAGAATTGCCCAGCACCAATGTCCCAGAGTTCACCAAGAGTTCGAAGATGGAAAAGAAAAGATTCAAAATGCGGAAGCAAATTTCGCTGGACGAGGACAATACCAGTCCTGTTTCAGGAACAATCATAAGAAAGCTGCGTGACGACGAAGAGCTCGTGGTGCGAAAAGGTGACATAGATCCGGCTTTCAATGTGGTCGAAATTACTGAGGAGGCAAAGGCGATTTTGGCCAGCATAGACAACAAAATTGGAGCGTACTTATGTCAGCTTTGTCGAACACTGTATGATGATGCCTTCCAGCTGGCCCAGCATCGGTGTCCCCGCATCGTGCACATTGAATACAAGTGTTCCGAGTGCGAAAAGGTTTGGAATTTGTATCCCTTTGAAAGGGACTTGATGTTTATTTTTTCATTTTTGTTTTTCTTTTTGTTGCAGGTATTCAATTGTCCGGCTAATTTGGCATCACACCGACGATGGCACAAACCGAAAACCGAAGCAATGGGGAACGCACATCAATATAGAAAGCGTGGTTCTGTGGAAGGAGAAACCGTCAAGAGAACTGATGGGGAAGAATCAACAGCTGAAGGGATATTCAATTGCAATCAGTGTGGGAAATCATTTCGAAGGTAAGTTCAAAGTTTTGTTTTTTTTTTTTTATAAGAATTTGTGAACTCTAAATTTAGAATGACATATAAATGTTTAGTTTGTCCCGATTTTAAAAACTTGATTAAAAATATCTCAGTATCAAAATAGTTAAGATTAAAGTTTGGTGTACCATACTGCAATACGAACAAATATAGCTGCTAACAAGTATACATTTAAAACCAAGCGCGCGAAAATGAAAGATTCCGTAGTATTTTATTGATGTGCTTCCATTAAAATACTATGGGTATTCTATGCATGCAACGTCGGAAAATTATTCTTATGTAGTTTTATATTGGGCCATGTGAAAAATCTCCTCTCAAACTCCAGAATAGATCAATTTGTTGAATAAAACATGTTGGCACAAAAAAATTTTATCTTCAAAGAATGTCGGCTCATATTTCAATAGTATAGCTGACGCTTCTTAACACATATAGACTTACAATTCACTGAATGCAAATATTTTCTGTTTGACATCGCCTTGAGAACTCATCTAGAAAGCATTTTTGTATGATATCACCCGAGGAAAAAGGAAAATTTACAAATCTGTAAACGACGAAATTGACAGCCATCATTTTGTGGCCACGGATAGATTATGAAAAATTGTAAATAAAAGGCATTTTATTATCTTTAAATTAGACCCTGGCGAACGTTATATCGCCCTACAACATAGAAATTATGCCTTTTTAATAAACTACAATTACATAAGTTCAAATGCAAAATGTTCAAAATGTATGTATTTGTATTTGAAAAAATTGAAAATGTCATGCTTTATTTTCAACAGAAGTTATTTAAAAAATGTCAACCTTCTTCAACTAAGAGAAAACTCAGATATAAGAAAAGCAGATGAGTGTCAACTTAGCGAAACAACATTCACCGATCGAAAAAAAATTTTATTGGGCTTAGCCGTGAATGAGTTGTGATAATTTCGAATTTGTCGTTCGATGTTTTTTTTTTGCTGCTTCGCTAAGTTGATTAGCACCTCAAAAAGGGGTAAAACGTATTATAGCGAATAGTTTATTGCTTAATAATTAGCTGTTAGGCAGTTCTGAATTAGTGGTGACAATTAAAATTTTTTCGTGTAATGTTTTCTACGTTTTTTTGCTGCTTTGCTAACTTCGTGTCCACTTAGCGAAGCAGCATCTGAAAAGCGTATTAAAACTTCTTTTTGTGAACGTTTTACTGCTTTATAATTTGCCGTTAATTAGTCGTGAATTAGTTGTGACAATTTTGGATTTGTCTCTCTATGTTTTCTATGTTTTTTTTTTTTTTTGCAAAAATGTGAAATTCGTGTCAACTTAGCGAAACAGCATCTCGAAAACGTTTAAAAACTTCTTAATCTCAATGTTTTACTACTCAATACTTTGCCGTTAATTAATTGTAAATTAGTTGTAAAAATTTTGAATTTGTCGCTCTATGTTTTCTATGTTTTTTTTTTTGAAAAATTGTCAAATTGGTACCAAGTTAGCAAGAAACCCCGGAAAAGCAGTAAAATTTCTTATATTGATTGGTTTAATGCTTTATAATTTGCGGTTCGTCAATCCTGAATTACTTTTGTGACGATTTCAATTTTGTCGTGCAATGTCTTTGTTTTTTCTTGCAAAATTTTCAAATTGGTATCAAATTACCGAGAAACGTCTGGAAAACAGTTAAAAACTTCTTATATTAATTGAGCTTTTGTTTAATAATTTACCTTAAGTAGTCCTGAATTAGTTGTGAAAATTTTAATGTTTTCGTGCATTTCATTTAAAGTTCGAGACGAACTCATTGAAAATGGGTTAAACCTTGTGTAATCGAAATATTTATTGCTAAAAAATTTGCTGTTAGTTATCGTGCAATGCTTAATATAATTTTCCCAAAATAAAAAACATAGAAAATATCGCAAAATTGAAATTTTCACATTTAATTAAGCAAGAACCCAATCAATATAAGAAGATTGTAACTCTTTTCCAGACATTCCTCGGTAATTTGATACCAATTTGACAATTTTGCAAAAAAAAAAAAAAAACATAGAAAACATAGAGCGACAAATCCAAAGTTGTCACAACTAATTCACGACTAATAAACGGCAAATTATAGAGCAGTAAAACATTCACAATAAGAAGTTTTTATACGTTTTTCACATGCTGCTTCGCTAAGTTGACACGTAGTTGAGTTTGGTTTTACTTTTGAAAACTACCGCTCCAAATGACAGCCCCTAGCAGAGTGCCGCCTGGGGCCTATGTCCACCTTGCCCCCTCCTCGCTATGCCACTATGCTGCAACCAAAAACACACACAGTACTTCTAAGATTTACTGAAATTTCGAGAAAATTGGACCGTGTTTTCTGAAACTTCTCGAAAAATGCATGCGCTGCTGCATCTTGCTGATAAACTTCTACGACGATTTTGATAAAATAAACACAGGAACATTCTTGGACTTTCACCCAAGATTTTCTGAAATTTTGAGCTCAATCGGTATGTTGGTTTGCAGCAAGCCTCATACAAATTAGCATTTATAGTCGTAAACTTTTCTTAACTTTTCTTACCGTTAGAACATTCTACAAAGTATAAGAAAACTTAAAAAAAAAAGATGAATGAACTCGGTAAGGTCGGCCTTAAGTTATGGCGTTACCAATGGAAACAGGGATTAATTTTATATAATCTTAGAGAGCGCGTTCTGGTATACAGAATTAACAAAAAAAATAAACACAAAAAAATGTAAGGAAAAACTTGGGAAGCACACCAGATGTGTATCTACTTCTAGCTAGAGGATTTACCACCAAGTGAAGAAGAAAATAATTTAATGTTATGACCTATAACTAAAATCTAGCCGAACGTGTTACACACTGATAAATTTTTAAATTTCCATTTTTTTTTACCTATTACATGTGGACATAAAGAAACGAGAGAGAGGTGAAAAAATACTCTTATATTAATAGTTCCTTTTTTTTAGTATACATATACATATATCATTACAGACCCTTTAAATTAAATAATACCAAATAAAAATTTTAACAGAGTCACTGTGGCGTATTAGTAATTTTTTTTATCAGCATTATATTATTTAGATTTAAAAATTTGTACATCACAGCTTTACAGTTCATTTTTTACATATAATAAATGGTATGAGATATACATTATACATATTTTCAAAAGCAAGCCCCTCTTAAGTCAAAATAAGTCTTTATGTTAATTAATTTCAATTCAAAAATTGAAATCTATGGGTTTTCATTCCCATATGTGGAATTGGATAAAAAGCTATTTATTAAACAGAGTGCAAATTGTAAAAATTGGTTCATCAAAATCAGGACCTATTTCAAATTACTCAGGAGTCCCACAAGGTAGCCACCTTGGTCCTCTATTGTTCCTACTTTTTATAAATGACTTGCCAAGTTTTATTTCTGATTCACGATGTCTGGCATTTGCAGATGACGTTAAAATTTACAGAAATATAGACACACTTTCTGATTGTATTCAACTCCAAAATGACTTAGAAGAGTTATCAAATTGGTGCCTCTTAAATGAATTTGGTTTAAATATCAAAAAATGTTGTGTCCTTACCTTTACTAGATCTTCTAATCCAATTACTTTTGATTATAGTATCTCCGCGAATGTCCTTCAAAAGGTACTAAATCATAAGGACTTGGGAGTTGTATTTGATTCTAAATTGGATTTTGGAATGCATGTTGACTATGTTGTGTCTAGGGGTAATTCCATGCTCGGATTTTTATTCAGAAATTCCAAGGAGTTTAGATGCCCTTACACAGTCAAATCACTTTTTGTAAGCCTTGTACGTCCTATCTTAGAATACTGTTGTGTAGTTTGGACTCCTTATTATAGAAACGCTTCTAATAGAATCGAAAGAATTCAAAAAAGGTTCACGAAGTATTCACTCGGAAAACTTAAATGGACCCCGCCTTTACCATCATATATATCTCGGTGTACGTTGATTGATATTAAACCATTGGAGACTAGGAGAATCTATTTCTCGATCTCTCTAGCAAGAGACGTTTTAACAGGTCATATTGACTGTGCACCTTTATTGGAACTATTTAAAAAATATACACCAGCTCGTTGTTTGAGACCAAGGGTTCATCATTTTTTTTGTACCACACAACACTCAACAAATTATGGACTAAATGAACCTATTACAAGAGCTTGCGTTTTATTTAACAAATATGCCGATATAATTGAACTTGATTGTCCTAAGGATGTATTCAAAAAGATTATTATGAATTGCATAAATATAGACTAAGTTGCTCTATTGAGTCATTATTAATTTTTCTTTAATTATATTTTGTAAAATGTAAGTTATTATAAATAGTTATGTCTAAGAAGTATTATGTACCTATAGACGAATAAATAAATAAATAAATAAAGTCAGAGGTTGTTGTTTAAATAAAAAAAATTAAATCGATTGCGAATTTTATCCCACTAAAATTCTACTTCTTTCGGCACAGGTATTTTTGTCTTTTGATCATTGTGGAGTGGTATGAAGAAGTTTAGTGAGTTAGTGTTAAAAAAATTCATTGCACAATTGTACGTATTAAGTTTTTCTTAGAACCACAAATAACACATATAAAGTACTACCCGAAATTCTACATAAAGTCAAATACATAAGTTATTTACAAAAAAAAACAAAAAATACTTGACCTGGTGTTCCACTTCAGATTAACTACATTATAAGGGTACCTTCCTATGCAAATCACGTACAAACAAAAATCCAATTGTTTTCACGATTTACCGGCTTTTCCGGGCAATTTTTTCAACTTTCTGTTCCCGTAGTGTGTTTATCTAGTTCAATACGAAACCAAGATAATAATACTCATGTAAATCGGATAAATAAATTAAATAAATATTCAATATTTTTACTTTTATTTGTCAAGAAAAAATAAAACTATATTTTTGTATAGTAACGCAGAGTGTTCAAAAACTCTCAAACTAATTTTAATGCTTAAATATAAACTGATAAAAGTGCAATACATAAAGTGTTCATGTTCTTCATCAAAATCGGTTTTCTTTGGAGGTCATTAGTTTGACTTGGCTTGGTGCGAAATAAAATTAGGATTGAAGAATTTGTTTCTCAAAATATAGTGCTTTAGACATTATTAATATTTAAAAAAAGGTATTATATTTGAGAAAAAATATTTTTTAGTTATCTTTACTATTTGTGTTTTTAGTCTGTCAAATTTTCCTAGAGAATATTGATTTTGTTCGTCATTTCATTTGCAATTCCAAAGAATCAAATTATTAAAAAAAAAAAAAAAACACGAACGATAATTGGCCGCGTTCGGTTCGCAATCTGATATGCTGTAGGTTAATATCTGATATGTTTTCGAATAGAAAACTTGGATAGGTTACATTTTATGTCAAAAGTCAAAACGGCTGACAAAATGAAAATTAAAATATAATTCTTTACGCGAATATTTGGTTAATTTCATTCCAAATTACACTGAAATGCATTTTAAGGCATTATTATAATTTTGTATTCCTTTGCAAAGAACAAAAACGCAACAACAACCAAAAGTCAAAGCAAACGTAATCAGCTGTTCCTCAAATTGCCCATCGGAAAGTTTAGTATACTTACCAAAAATTTTCGGATAGTTTGAGATTTGTTTTTGACAACAGCTGTTTGGTCCATCAGCTGAATTTTCCTATGGGATTACAACAAGACAAACCTATCCGGAAAGCTGTGGGTTAACAACCGAACGCGCCCATTGACTGACACAACAGAACTGACAGTGATTTTGACAGCTGTTAAACTCAACGGAATCAGACGTTTGTGTAGCAGAAAGGTGCAAGTTTTTCATTGGAGGGTTAATTTTTTACTCTATTCCTTACTCGCTTTCTTGTTGCAACTTATACCAAACAGACTTAGTGCGGAAGGGCTGAAAGTATTTGTATAAAAATTTCTAAACGAATTTTAACTTTTAACTGAATTAAAATCGAAAAATATTTTCTTTTTTACAGGCAAGCTTATCTCAAAAAACATCTGGCCTCACATCAAATGTTGGAGGAGCTAAAGGCGATGGATTCGTTTAAGCAAACAAACAGTGCATTTTCTCACAATGTTTCCAACTTTACATTCCACCAAGTGAACCATCAGGTTCATCATCAAACACCACAAAGTCATTTCTTGCATCCTCCTAAAACCTATGCAAACCATCAGCCTGCAGTTCGATTTCCAAATTTATTCACAAACTTTGATCATCGAAGATTCCATGTTCTCAGCGATCTCTATTTATCTCATCAGCTTGATCGTTCGTCAGCATTTCAATACGTTCAAAATCAGAACCTTCGTGGATTGCCTATGGCCCCAATGATTCCACCCTTAATGCAAATGCCTGTGAAATGACAGGTTTTGAGACCAGTGCCTAGGATAGCACTGATCAATAGTACAACCACCAGCACCAGCGCAACAAAATTACCATGCCACGAACAAATACCATCACCAGTGACAGGAGCTGCTGCTACATTGTCTGCGCCATGGACAAACACTTCGGTTGAATTCACCAATTTATGAAGAGAAGGATAACCAAAGAGGATAAATTAATTATTGAGAGTCAGAAAAAGGTCAAGAAAATTATAATAAATGTTTTAGAATCATTTTATTGATTAATTATTATCAACATCTTGCAAGTGTACCTTTACAACTACATACATAGATATTTAGGAATACAATTGTTAACAAATAATATTTGGAATTTTATGTTGCTTGTGTAAATATAATAAATTGTTGAACAACACAATCTCATAATTCTTTGGTCGATTGCCTTTGAATTTCGGTATCGTATATGTAAAACTATTTGCAGGGCTTAAAATAGTTGCATATGTTTAGGCAAGATGTTCTATAAAAAAAACGAAAACTCAATAAAGCCAAGCCTGTTGTTTTTTTATTTTCAAAAGTTACTTCTATCAATAGGTTTTGATAAACGGAAAAAAAAGGCGTGATGTCAGTTCCTATAGTCATGCTCAGTATAGCGGAATCATGTTGAAAGGGGGGGCTATGGGGCTGAAGCTCCATGTTAGTGTGTTTTTGCTAGCCCTAAGGGAATTGAATGAACAAAATAAAGAGGTCGGAGCTCCAAGAAAATTGGATGGAAAAAATGAATTGGGGAAAAACTGTATACAGGGCGATCGGTATTAGATGCACCAAACTGCTGGAGCGAGTATGTTGGGTTAAGACAAGAAAAAAATTGTATAGGAGGGGGGGGGGGTCTATTTCCCCCCGTTTAGGCAGGAGGGGCAATTTTCTAAAAAATTGACTTAAAACAGAAAAAAAATATTTAAAAACAACGGTACAATTTAAAATGCCATGCTATACCCTTTTGGAAAGCAAGAAATCTCTTCTTTGATTTTCATTACAAATTAAGTTATGTTAGTGAATAGTTTTTGAAAAATTAATTTCCAAAATCGAAATTTTGAAAAAAAAATGAAAAAAAGTTTCAAACTAATTTTTTTCAAAATTTTATGTAATTAAGTATAATTTTTGTTTTCAAAATTCAATGCTCTTATTAACTTTTAGTCAAAAACAGAAAACCAAATGCTAAAATGTCTTTTAGTTTTTGAAAAAATTGAAAATAACAGGAGGAGCAATTTTCTAAAATAATTGACTTAATACAGAAAAAAAATTATTAAAAAACATCGGTAATGGCTAATACGACTTGCTATACTTTTTTGTTAAGCCAGAAATATGTGCTTCCAATTCGTTTATAAATTAAGTTTTTTTAGGGAACACTTTTTTAAAACTTAATTTTCAAACTTAAATTTTGAAAAAAAAAAATTTTTTTAATTAAGTTAAAACTGATTTTGTTCAAAATTTTACGTTATATAGTAGTATTTTTATTTTTAATATTCAGTACTTCCATCAATTTTTAGTCAAACATTGAAAACCAGATGTCAAAATGTGGTCTAGCTTTTGAGAAAATTGAAAATAACAAAAGTAAGTTTTCCTTAAAATTGACTTCCATCCGTTATTTTGTTGTTCAAAAGATCCTATTTCTACAAAATATGCAGTAAAGTAGATTTCGTTATTTTTAATTTTCTCAAAAAATAAAAGACATTTTAGCATCCGGTTGTCTGCTTTTTATTGAAAACAAAGATTATACTTAATTACATAAAATTTTGAAAAAAATTAGTTTAAAACTATTCACTAACATAACTTAATTTAAAATGAAAATCAAAGAAGAGATTTCTCGCTTTCCAAAAAAGTATAGCATGGCATTTTAAATTGTACCGTTGTTTTTAAATATTTTTTTTTCTGTTTTAAGTCAATTTTTTAGAAAATTGCCCCTCCTGCCTAAACGGGGGGAAATAGACCCCCCCCCCCTCCTATACGATTTTTTTCTTGTCTTAACCCAACATACTCGCTCCAGCAGTTTGGTGCATCTTATACCGATCACCCTGTGTAAAGAGAAATATTTTGTGGTTGGTAGATGGATTCATATAAATAATAAATGAGTATGTTATCATGAATGATTTATCGTGCGTGAACGATTCCTTCATCGATAAAAAAAAAAAAAAGGACACACACATTACACTGGACGTCCAGTATAACAAAGATATAATGTTCAGCCAATTCGTTGCATCGAAACCAGGAAACTGCAGCACTGCATTCATCAATGATTTTAATATTTTCAGCTATAGACAGGCGATTCCGATCTACATTCATTTTGCACATTCAGCCAACGTAACTTTTAAAGCACGTTTAAAATATTTCATAACGAAAAAAACTTATCAAAAACAAATTCGAACTGCATCTAGGTACGCAATAAAGAAACAACAACTGCGAAAAAAATATCCCCAACGTATTTCAATTACCGTTTGTTGTGCAGACAACATCAAACGCAGAATAATGAGGTATTAAGACCAGTGAAGAAAAAAGAATGATTTTCATGTTTTTTTTTTTGTTTCCTTGAAATTAAACAGCATTCGTTTTGTGGAGTAGTAAAATTTTTCAGTATTCGTTATTTAGAGATATCAATGGACTTCAAATTTTGATTCGTTATACTATGGACATTATTGAATAAACTGCATGATTTTTGCTTTATTTTTTTATCTCTAAATCGTCCGAAACATCCCAAGAACTTGTAAAAAAAATTCATTTTGATCATTTTGACTGAAATAAAAACTAAGTTAATATGTATAGATACATCCACACTACATTGTAGGTACCTGTCATAAACAAATGCATTTTATTGCTAAGCCATACAAAAACCGCCTTCTCCTAAGTTATTTTGAAATACCTTTGACATTAATTGTTTCATTTGTCGTATATTTACAGTTTTACCTGTCAGTAAAGAAAGTCATACATGTGTCCACTTCCGGCGGCGTGGACTATTGGTTTTCGCTGTCAAGAAAAAATTAAACTTACTCCCACTCTGTGTCCTTTCTCTTTATATCAACTTCAAAGGATTCGATTGCTGTGACAGAAATAACATTGACGATATATTAATATAATGACAAATTGCAATAGAAA
Source organism: Epistrophella euchroma (assembly GCA_947049315.1). NCBI lineage: Eukaryota > Metazoa > Arthropoda > Insecta > Diptera > Syrphidae > Epistrophella > Epistrophella euchroma. The sequence goes on along the minus strand of OX346246.1, from coordinate 76,641,324 downwards.
ACAAAAACAAAAAAAAGCCGATAAAAAACAATCAAATAGCCGGCATGGATTTAGTCTATTATTTTCCACCCCCAATATTTTTTCATCGAAAACTTTCAATTCCGATTATTTGTTTGTGACATTTTTGAAAAAAAATATCTAAGGACATGAAATATTTAAAACGCTGCTTCATTTTCTATGATTGACCACTAGGATGATCTACATATACATATGTATTTTTAGTTTTCTTTATTGATATAAAATATCAAATGTATGGCACAAAGACTTGCATAGGTTTACAACTGCAGCTAATTACAAGGGGACGGTCATCTTTAATTGAACTGTCCCTTATTGTATGGTAATAGTTCTGATTCTGACAATATTATTGAATTGAATCCTTTGCTGTAATTTTGGAGGAATGGGAGCGCTATAAGCCAACTTAATGTGCAAGTTCCAAACAAGATTTTGTGCGTAAATGCACCTTCCATGCATTTTCTATTTTAATAATTGATCACATATTTGCCAATTGACGATGTGGTGAAAAGTACAATTGTTCAGTTAATTATTTCGTTTAGTTGGTAATTAGCCTTTGCAAGGACTATTTGGTTTTTAATATTCAATTAAAATAGTCATATATGTATATAGCTCAGCCCTGAAAATGACTGTGGGACCCAACCACTATGAGTTTGGGGTGGTTGTTAATAATTTAAGAATTTTCAATTTTGCGCAGAAAGAGATATGTTGATTGTTTGGGTTAGGTATGATAAACATTTATAAATAAGCATTGAACTATAATGGATCAACACTATACTGCTATACTATATATGGATATACTATACTATGGATCAATAAGCATTGAACTATAATGGATCAACACTATACTGCCGATAATTTTTTATTGGCCCTAACTACCGAATTTGAAGTTGTGGAATTTTTGGAGTTAGGACACTGCCTTTGCTTTTGTGTATTAATTTTTAAAAGCTGGATCATCAAATTAGACAGAACATCCCAATTTTTAGAACTCCTAATTATAAATTTAATGGATCAGAATTAAAAAAAGCCCTATTGGCCAGTTTTTTTTTTATAATTAAAAGCCTTATCTTTTCCCCACGTCTTTTTTCAGTAACGTTAAATCCAGTTTACGTCTCACGAAAATAATTTATTTTAAAGAAGGGTACGTTTTATTGGTCTTCAATTATATCTACAACTTTTTAAAGCAACTAGCTTGGACTAGGACTTTTATAATGTTTTTTTTTTTAATATTATAATATTATAATCTATATACCCTATTTCTCAAATAGTAACATTTTTTTCTTTTTTTAACTATTTAAAAAAAAAAGCTCATGGTAAGCTACAAATCAACTATTTTAACAATTTAGTGTTTTCATCTTAACCTCGAAAATGTGAAAATCTTAGTTAGGGCACTTAGTAGGTAGTGCTGATATCGATACCAATCTTGATACTATCAATTTGGGTGCCGGCTAAAATTATCGCAATTATCAAAATTAATTTTGATCGACTCGCAATAGTTGTTTAGCGAACTTTTCGTTTCGTCTTTGAATCACCCCGCAATACGTTAGTTTCGCAAAAGTTCTTTCGCGGTTTTTTATATTGCATAATATTAAGCAGCATTTTGTTGTTTTGCAATATTTTATTTCGCTAACTGTTATATTCCCTTTTGTTACCTTGCCTTCATCATCATCTCGCCCATTGTTGTTGTTTCGCCTTAGTCGTTAAATATTTTGTTTAATTCGCAATTCTTAATTGGCATTTTACATTTTGTTTTTTATTCATTACGTTTTTCAATCATTCTGCAATTAACATTCGGCGGTTTTATATTTCGCTTTTTGTTAAAAATATTTTCAATCATTTCGCAAAATTCATTTGGCAAATTATTCTTTAGTTTTTATTTGTTAAATTGTTTATTATTGGCCAAGTGTTTTTTCGCAAAATATTGTTTGGCCGTTTCATTATTTTGCGAAATAACATTTCGCCGTTTAATCATTTCGATAAATATCGTCAAGCCGTTTTATTATTTCGCTAATAGATCATTTCGCCGTTTAGTTGTTTTGATCGTTTGACCAATCATTACCAACCATCGTCTCTTTTCAAGATTAACAGTTTTTTTCTGAACCGTTGCTTAGTCGTGCTTGCGTTGGCAATATTTTTTTTAGTTGTTTTGCAATTTTTGTCGTAATCACTTTAGCGATTTCAGTTTGTTTGCTTAGTTTAGGTAAGTACATAACAGAAAGAGGATTTTCACATTTTACTCCAAGGAAAAAAGGGTTTTAAGCTATTGGGCAGTTATTTTCGTAGGTGCATTATATTTTTTATATTCTCTATTCAGTTCTTTTTATTTGGCAATTTGATGATCAGCTTTTTTTTGTTTGGCATTCGATTTTTTTGGCAATGTTTTGGCTTCCATTAAATTACATGCCTTAAAATTTAGCGCGAAAAAAAGCTGAACATCTAATTGCCAAATAAAAAAAAGCGAAATAACAAAATGCTGAATGAAATATAGCAAAATAATAAAATGCCAAATAAAAAAAAGCCAAATAAAAAATTGCCAAAACCTAAATATGCCAATCAAACAAAATATTAAGTGAAAATTACGAAATGAAAATTGCGAAATGTTGTTTTGTCATATCATATAAAAAACCAAACGTAATTTGCAAAACGAAAATTGCGAAATAACAAATGGCTGAATAAAAAAATGCGAAACGAGAAACGGCGAAATGTACCACCCCGAAACGTTAATTTGCCAAACAATTCTGGCGAAACATACCATACCCGTGAGAGAATGGGACCATTTTGTCAACTATTCGTTGGGCACGTATTAGTGATCCCGTGCATTTTAAATGGAACCCCATCCACCACTGCTGTGACAAATAGTACACACGTTTTTGCTCAATTATGATGTGTTCCTGCGCTGACATATTTAAAATAAGAAGACGTTAAATTCAAAAATTGAAATTTAAAAACAAAATTTCAATAAAATTACTTTAAACAACTGTTTAATGGCCCGAAACAAATTGTTGTCTTGCTTTTAGCATTCAAATCTAGTAATATTCATGTATATTTATGTTGAAAACGCGACTCTATAAAAAAAATAACTGAGCTAATGGCGCCATTTTGTGTTTGAATCCACGATTCACACTGATTCACGAATAGGAAAAAAAGAGTAAAATAAGAGAATTTTCTCTTACTCATCTCAAATAAATTTTGCGGGTGTTTTAGGCAAGAGGGGTACGAGTCGGTTCTCTAGATAATATAGGTAGGTACTCTATGATCTCGCTGTTTCTTAAGACTGTTTTTTATCTGAACCAAAAACACTCTATATAAAGACGCCAATCTTTCGTACCTATCACCCTCCAAAACCCATTTGTTTACATTGTTGTATTTGTAATTTCGTTTCGTGTCGATGAATTAATGTGATTTGCAACAACAATTTAACCTATAGGTGAACAGAGGAGTTGGATCTATGTTTGCGTTTGGTGTGCGTTTTTCACACATAATTTGAAGAACTAGTACATCAGCTGTTTTCCAGCTGGTCGTTCAGCTTGTGGGCAAACCGAAATGTCAGCCCAGGGTTGGCATCTTTATATAGAGTGTTTTTGATCTGCACGTGTAGTCACCTCGCCGTTTCGTTATCTGGCTGTTTGTTACTTGAACCCATGTTCAGTAACTTTTCGCATGCATAAAATCGGTCAAGAAACGATGGAAACTGAAACAAAATACATGAGTTTTGCTCCATTTTTCAGCGTTTCTCGACTGATTTTTTCAATGTGAGAGTTACAGAACATGGGTCCTGGCAGTTTAGTTATCTCACCGTTTCGTTAGCCCACCGTTTCGTTATCTAGCCGTAAATGGAAAATGGCACAGGTACAGGCACATTCATTTCATTTGTAAACGTGAGTCTTGAATGTGCATAAAATTTCTAATTTTTGTACAAAATAAATAGTTCGGGAAAAGTATTTGTTTTGTTTAAATCAATCAGAAACAAAGATAAGCTCAATGTTGACGGTTTTTCGTACGATTATGAAGGTTTGAACAAAGAAAACATTTGGTGCTGTGAACTCCGCATTAATTTTGAGTATAAGTGCAAAGCTCGATTGGTAACGGCAGAAGATAATGGACAACATACAATAAAAACAGAACATGATGATCATAACCACGAGCCTTCTGCTATACGGACACCTGTGGCAGATGATTTGTCCAATATTAAAAATCTTGCTCAATGTCCAGGGGGAAGCAAAAGTCTGAAGATCTGCAGCTCTGAGGTTGCTACAAATTTACCTTCAAGTTCAGATATGGTGCAGCAGCTAATGCGTGCACGAAAGAGAACAGCTACTTTGCTGAAGGAACCCACAACATTAGACTTCGAAATACCAAATGATCTTAAATATTTAGACGAAGAACTATTCATTATTGACGACATTAAAATAGACAAGGGACGAATTATTATTATGACTACTAAAGAAAATTTAAAATTCGTGGAAAAAAGTCATCTTTTGGATGATGGATGGTATACATTTAAGATTGTTCCTTCAATTTTCTATCAATTGTATACCATTCACTGTGACGTAGCTTAAAAGCAAACCCAATGGTGTATGTACTGATGTCGGGAAATACAATAAAATTATATGATGCTTTGTTCAAGAGTCTGATTGAATATGCTTCAAAACAAGGAATACAGTTAAACCCTAAAATATCTGTTATGGACTTTGAAAAAGCTCCAATAAACAGCGTTAGGAATTATTTTGTGAATTGTGTGCCTAAAGGATGCAGTTTTCATTTATTTCAATTGATTTATCGACGAGTTTACAGGCAAAGTACGGCTCTGATCTAGTTTTTTCGCTAAAAAATCGGCAGATAGGGGCATTGTCATTTTTGCTACCTGATCGCATACCTTTGACTTTTGAAAAATTAAAGGAGGTAATGCCAATTTGAGGCAAAGCCGGTTTTTGAATGGTTTGGTGACTTTAACGTTGATAGTAAAAACGGAAAACCTCGAAATTATCTTCTTACATTTTGGAGAATTTATATCATATCAATTTGGTATGAAAATGCCAACTACTCAAATCTTTGAAGAATCATTTCACAGACACAATGAACTCAATAAGGGGGAGTGCAAATATAGGGTTTTATAAATTATTAAGTTAAATTTAAACAGAAGAAAAAAATGTGCAAGTGGCAATCGAAAAAATAAGCAGAGGTGATGAGATACCAAAAAATAATAAAATTAAACAATTAGACAATGGTCATCTTTCAGAATTCAGAATTGGAAAAAAATACTTTTTAAGAAGTTTTAGCGTTTTAAAGGGTGGTAATCTAAGAAAACTGAGTTTTTTTTACAATGCTCATCTTTAAAAAATCGAAAAAAAAAATATTTTTTCAAACGATAGAAGAATTTTAAAGGGTGGGCATTTTAGCTCATTGTATTTTTTATAATTTGTGTCTTCAAATTTTTGAAATAAGAAAATTGAGAGAAAATTTTAATCAAAAAATTAACAAAAATTTTTAAATGAAAAAAAAAAATATTGCTAGGGGTGGTCAAAAAAGAGTTAAAGGGTGGTAAATAATGTCTACTTAGAGACCTATCATAACGATCAATGAAATTTGAAAAAAAATCGATTTTTTGATTTTTTGGGGCCAGCGTTGTTTTGGCACCCCATTTTTAAAAATCGATTTTTTCGATAACTGTGGGTGGTCAAAAAATTTTAATGGGTGGTCAAAAGTGGTCATTTAATTGGTCATCTTTAAAAAAAAAAACTAGACACTTTTTGAGGCGCAAGTTAACACAGCTGTCCTTCGGTAGCGCAGTGCGTAGTGCACTTGGCCCGGAGACGCGTGGTCTATGGCTTGATCCCCAGTGACGGCAAAGAGTTTTTCAAATAAAATTGAAAAAATGAACATACATACATACATGGACTAAGCACCACTAAAAGAATCTGATAATCGTCCTGGTGACCGTGAAATAGCTATAAATCCAGCCTATAAAACTTTGTGGTATTTCACTCAAGTTGTTTTTCTTTCGTTCAAACCTTCAATATTAATATGATGGTACAAAAGATTTGCAGCCTACACTGCGCTTGTGTTATCACACAAACCCCTTTCAATCTAAAAATTAGTCCTTTTTTAAAATTTTCCCTGAAAAGCCAGTAAATCGTGAAAACCATACTTTTTATATTGAGTTTTTGTTTGTACGTGCATAATTCGGCTAAATATCACATACAAATACAAACTTATTTTAACTTAAGAGGCGGGGTTTGCTATTGAAAATATATCTCATACCAATTATTAAATGAACTTTAAAAATGTAATGTAGAGATTTTTAAAACTAATTAATATTTGCTAATAAAAAAGTACGTATACGCCACAGTGACTCTGCTAATGCTTGTTTTGTATTATTTATTTTAAAGGGTCTGTAATGTTATGTATACTAAAAGCGAGGAAAGATTAACTAAGAGAATCTTTACACCTCCCCCTCTCTTTTTTTATCCACAGTGTAATAGATTATAATAAGGTGCGAAAAAAATGGAAACACATGTAAGTAATTTTTTTTGTTTTTTTTGCGGTCTCTAATGTCGAATTCCTTTTAAGAAAAAAATCGATTTGTTCAGAAGAGAAAATCGACTTTTCTGGACAAATCCCTTGTATTAAAAGAAAAAAATCGATTCTCTTTAGAAAAAAAATCGAATATTTTTGGTAAAAGGAATTTGGCATAAGATTATATCATTTTGAATGATAAAAATGTTCAAGTCCCGATTTCCTTCAGTTAATCTAAGGAAACGTCGAAAAATCGTGAAATATAGGTACATACTTTCTGTTTGTATGCGCATATCTCGGCTGAATCTTATCCGATTTGCACGCAGATCTTTTTGTGCACTCACCTTTTTTTTTCAAGTTTTAACAATGATAAATGTTCCCGTGTCGGAAAACCATCAAAATTATTTATTTATGCGCTAGAAAAGAAAAATATCAACTGAACGTTTCGAAAAGCATTTCTTTTATTATTATTTATTCCAATTTGAATTGAATATTCATAGCTTAGACAGAAAAACGTCTGTTGGGTCAGCTAGTGTGGTTATAAAATATAAAAAAAATATGAGGTTCATTAAATCAAAAAACTACTCCACAGAAGAAAAGAAATTAATTAAATTAAAATAGTGGTACACTAGGGCGTATATGCAACTTTTCGTATTTCATTGAATCTTCAACAAATTTTACTACAATTTTCCTTTCTGCACGTTAAGTTGGCTTATGTCAATTAAGTTATTATTGTGTTGGAAAGCCTCGCTGTTTAATATGGTCATGAAAACAAACTTTTTTGATGAATTTTTCTTCTTTAGTACAGAGTCCGTAGGCAAACGTTAGTTTGTGCCGTTATCTAAATACACGGATTCCCTTTGAAATAAAATCAATGAAACATTGAAATCTTAAAATTATAAAAGCTTTTCCATAAAAAAAGCTTTTCTTTAACCGTATTACCAAACCATTTTTATAGTAAATTTAGTTGAAGTTTAGACACAAACCTCTGAAAAATCTATAGAATCAAATATACAAGATGTCACTACTTTGATATAAACAAAAAAAAAATTAAAAACTGCTGATAGCTGGAAACTACATATAGGTATCAACCGGTTTTTTGAAATTCTTAAAAAAAAAAATAGCGACCAAAGTTTTTTTTTTATAAGTTCTTATCTTACCACTGATGGGCGATAGCTGAGAGCCATCACGGGAATAAAAAATAAAACATGTGGATACTCTTCAACTTATTTATTTTTCTTTTTTCTTTTTTTTTTTATTTTATAAACTCAAAATGCCATCTTCCCTTTTTATCCAGTGCATTGCATAAAGCAAAATACACATACATTACATACCTACATAGCCATTTGGAGGCCAAGGTCACAACTACACTAGCATTCTGTCGTTATTGTGTGGTGTGCTTTGATGTGAATGTTGCGCTTGGAGAATTGCATTTGGTATTTGTAATCTTGTTCATGTAGGTATGTATGATGCTCTTCTTTTAGATATAAAAAGCGCATAGTCAGCGCCAAAGGCAAGTTCTGGCAAATACTTTCTTATTCCTTGCAACAACCACCTACGCATTCATGTGTGACGTAGGTATACGGGTATGAGAATAAGATCCCTCAAATGGAACCGCTCCCAGTCTTTTTCTCCTACCAAATTTGACTGTGAAATTTAGATAACTACCTTACCTACGTACCTACATACATAAAGTTGTTATAGACATGGAAATACATAGGCTAAATATGTGGGTAGTAGGTGTCCTAAGACTAACTTGTAATAAATGTTACTAAGCTATTTATTAAATGTAATGAATGTCCTTGTGGATCTTTTTCTTTACGATTTTTGTTAAAGCAAACTAAGCTATGTTCATATGTACCACCTAATTATTTGTGAGGCGAAAGCGAAACTGAGAATGAAAAGTATTAATATTGTTTCTCTTAACTGTAGGAAAGATATACAAAATTATTATGTACCTGCTTTGACATCGCAAGAAGTAGTATGTATAGGTATGTCTCCTAAAATGAATTTTATGTTATAACACGAGCTTACAACATAGATGATAAGCATTCCATACATACAACCTCTGTTTGGTAACATTAAATTTTCACCAAGTTTCCCACACTTGGGTTTTTTTTAACAAAATGGATTTTGTAGCAAAATGTGAAAATTTATGAAAATTTGCAAGAAATTTCACATTATTAAACAAACTGACAATTTAAACTTCTAAATTATTGTATTACATGCAATCTTAACTCTGATCTAAAATTTCTCATGGATCACTAATTGGGCTAAAGGTCAGGAGATTGTGCTGGCTACTTCATCACAGCCTTAGGACCTTAGGATGTCAAGGTCATGGAAGATCAATCCTACGAACTAACTCCCAATATCCGAAATGAAGTAAATCTCACCAAATTTGTCCGTGGGACCTAGTTAGTTCATAATTTTGAGAGTTAGTTCAGTTTGGACTTAGTTCATCATGAACGTCGGTGTAATATTCTTATTGTCGATGTAATTGAAGGAACTAAGTTTAGATTCAGACTTTTAACCCTATCGAAGAACATAATAGGTTTGTTCGTGTACTTTCCGGACTAAAACTGGCAAATTATCAAATTTTGAGGAGTGGGGATGAAATTCTCTCAAAGAGAATGAAAACAGTCCAAACGTACACGAACGCTTTGAACCAAAAATGTGTGCCAGATTTTAAACGTCACCAAAAAGTAAAAAGAAAAAATAAAGAAAACCACAACATTTGAATACATTTACATTTAAAGTGTTAATTAAAATTGAAGTAAACAAATTAAATTGAACTTAAAATACTTCCCTTCAATTTTGTTCAGTTGTTTATCAAAAAATTAAAGATGAAAAATAAGAAAAATATTCACATCTAACAAAAAAACAAACTAAAACAAAAAGTAAACAAACAGCGGCCATTTTGTATTTTTGTTGTGTTTTTTCTTCCCACTAGCTTTTTGACAGAACACCGAGCTTACCATTTTCTGCCGGAAGAAATTTCTCTGGTAAAATCTGGCAAGAAGGGGAAATAATTTACTCTCTCGCGAGCGCTCTATTCTACTTAAAACTACCCGAAATGTACATACGCGAACAGGTTTGGACTAAATCTGGTAGAAAATGGTAGTTTTGGGTAGTTTCGGACTTTTACGCGAACGCACCTAATATTTACGGTCCGATAGAAATTTAAAAATTTTGTATGTTTCTACATTTTTTCGCGCTTTAAATTGTACAATAATTGTACTACATTTCACATCCCCTATACTATATTTTCAACCAGTTAGGGGGCAACACTAGCCACATGATGTTAATTGCTAGCTAAGATTCAAAGCTCTTCCTTTGATAAGCTCGCTAGAAACCTAAATTTGATACCAACAATTTAAGCCAACGGGGTGGTTTCGTGAGTAGAAAAAAAGAATCAAGAAAGAACTGTTCGGATTCCACTGCAACATAAACCAGCGGAGCCATAACGACTGAAGCTTTTGACCTTTTTGCTAGGCTCCCACCTTGTCTTACTCCCTTTTTGGCATTAAAGTTATATCGGTGAGGTCTTTGCCGGCCTTTATAGAGCAACGTACATTCCCCATCGTCGTCCTGCACGAATGGACGACCTGGTGCATACTCTGAACCTTTGACCAGTTCGTTAGCAAGGCAATCAGCTTAACAATTTTAGTGGACTTAAATTAAGATAATATGTCTACCAACAATTCATTGAGATCGGTTGAACGGAATGGTTTGTCTCTATATCGTCAAAGTTGAATTGTGCAATCTGCTCGATAGTTGAATTCCATTCATCATCGCCGTTATATAGCTTGCAGAAATTTTTTTTAAATCCTCAGTACTGACTGCGATTGTAATAGGATATTTCCCCGATCGTCCTGGAAGGCAGCTTCGGTTCAGGGCTTAAAACCCTAAGAGGTTTTTTTTTTACTTTTCGTAAAACATTGCTCCAATACTTCGATCGCACTCATCTAATGCTTCTTAGCTATTCTTGGCAATGTTACCAATGGTTCTCAATACTTGATGCTGGTAACTAGAAACTTTTCAAGAGGTTGCTAAAGACTATTGAAAAAGAACCTAAGCGATCTCCTGCGATTGTAACCATCTGATATCGAACTTCCGGACAGTTTTTCTGTATTTTTGACGTGGTTGGAATATCGGCAACAGTATCTACCTTAGGAACTTACATCGATTGCAATCTACTCGACGGTTGAAAATTTTGAAGATCTCCAAGTTTCTTTTCGAATTTTGAGGTGCAGGAACTACGTAGGTACTAGCTACCACAATGTTTCTCCCCGCAGCAAATTTGAATCTAAATCTGTTGTCAAAAACGGAGTTGTGCATGGCAGTGCTTTCCGAACACTGAAAAAAATGACCGTAGTCATAGTGAAAATCGCCGATAGTCAACTTGAAATTATAGTATTGACGAAAAAAATAGTCGAATAAAAAAATAAATTTAATGGCACAAAAGCTCATCAAGAACTAAGGCCTAGTGACTTACAACTCTGAACAATTCCTGTGTGCGTGTCTGAAGGAATGGAGGGGACCTACAGTTTATTGCCGAATCCGAACGGCTAACGAGCGGCACTTTTCTGTGACAGGAGATACTCTTGGAGGATTTGTCAATTCCTCGCAAGCGCAAGAGGCAGTAGCCGTTTTTTCTTTTAAATAAATAGGTGGCGAGGCTGGGGATCGAAACCTTAGACCTCCGGCATGACAGTCCATTGCACTAACCATCACGCCACGGCTACTACCTCAAAAAAAAAAAACAGTCAATATGACGAAAAATCTGCAAAATTATTTTACAATTTTACAACACAATAGTCAATATGAAAATTTTCAATTTTCAATTTCTAGATTTCAATTTGAGAATTAAAGTTGTCGTATTAACAACTGCGCCAATAAAATGGACTATTTCGACTGTCTATATGATGACCGCAATATTTTTGTCATCAAATTGACAACCACGGTCATCAAATAGACGATTTCAGTTGTCAATTTGACTATTGTGATTGTTAATATGAAAATCAAGATAAATACGTGCATACGTAAAGCTAACCTTTTTGGTCCTAAAAACATTCCGTGGTTACTCCCCTCTTGCTTTCGAGTGATCAACGAGAAAATCGCATGTTTTCAATATGACAACTGCAGTCCTAAAATTGACAACCGTCATTTTCAATTTGACAACTATTATTTTCATAATGAGAATAGAAGTTTTCAGTTTGACAACTGCTGTTGTCATATTGACAATTGCAGTTTTCAATTTGACAACCGTGATATTCAATTTTTCACCCTAAATTGTCATATTGACTAGGTACTTTAATTTATTTAATCTTCATATTGACTATCGTGATTGTCCATTTCAAAACCGAAGTTGTCAATATGATAACCAAATTTTTTCCCGAAAAAATTGATGATCGAAAAATTGTCATATGGAAAATTGTCATACTGCGGTTGCTGGTTGAAAAATGACTATTTTATTGTCAGTTTGACTATTTTATAGTGAATGTACCACCAAAGACACAAAATATAGGTACTCAGGTATCATTGTACCTACAAAAAAAATGATTGGAAGAATTTTTTGTACGAAGAGTCGTCGTTGAGAAATGTTTTCGCCAAGACACATTTTTAAAAATGGCAGTGGAAGCAAAACACTTGTCATGTTTTAGTTTAACAAAAAAAAAATCTATGCACATTATGTACCCGTACCTGTACCTGCAAACCAACATTGGTTTTCTTGATTTAATTATCAACAATGTTGCAAAATCTGTCAATTAAATTAAGTGAATCCTAAGAAAAAACCGTCATTCAAGTTACCTACCTATAAAAAAAGAAAGACATAATAAAACGCATTGCACCTACATAACTAACAAAGCATTCCCATAATGCCTCTTGCGTACGTATTTATACATACCTAAGTATGCCTTCATACCTACATACATACTCTTCGACAAAAAGTCAGATTGCAATTTATAAAAAAACAAAAAAAAAAAAAAACAAAATGCATACAAAAATAAGTATAAATTTGAAAGAAAAATGAAAAACTCTTATTGGATTTATTAATAACGATTCTTGCCCGGCAGCTATAGCAAACACAAGCCAGCAACTATAAAGCACTCATACATTCATCAAAAACACAAACATACATCCATATGTACCTGTCTTATATATGTATATGTTCCAAACTGTATATAAATATATCTTTATGAAAAAAAAAAAAATCGTTTCTAACGCTTGCATGTGCATTCGACAGAAACGAGTAGCAGCAGCTATAATATAGCTCTGACTGTAACTATAGCACCAGCTGTTTGTATCTTCTGGCCTTGAACATGAACTGCATTCGAAAATGAAATGCAAAATTCTGGATACCTACCTACATGCCTACATCGATACTACGGACACACGTCAAGCCAAACAAATCCCGCGGAGGGGAAGTCGCTTGCAATATATAAATATGGAGAGAGAGTGAGGTGACGAACTTGAAGGTATGTACTGTACATCTTCTATATTCTTCATTAGATGTCACTACCAATGCACTTTTTGCAGCTTTTTAGAATAAGCTTCATTAAGTATCTATACAAAACTTAAATGGGGGAGCCTCAGTTTGATAGTGTGTCCTGTAGTTGCGTGCAATTGTGTGCAGCCTCAGAGTGCTGATGCACGTAAAAAGCTTTTTAAGCAAGTCTTCCTTTCTGACCCTCCTTTAACCCTCAGTACCTAGTACTACCAGATTTTGCTGACGATGATGGTGATGCATGTTAAATGGAATGAGGAGAGATTCGATAAAACATCAGAAATTTGTATTTTTTTTATTTGCGGGGGTTTGTTCGGGATGAAGAAAATAAGGCCACATGAACAACCAATTCCAATGAAAGCTGAGCACAATTATTCACAAATAAAAGAGATATAGGTATTTTGAAGTATGTAATTGTACCGAACTATTATTTACTTAAATGAAAATTCTCGGAAATTAATAGCTACTAAATGTTGATTTTGCTTTATGATGCATGATCTAACGAATAGATTTAAAAGTTAAACTTCACGAAACAATTAAAAAAACTTAAACATTGCTTCCGCTGCTTATCAATAAGATACCTTATGATAGCTATTTTGCCTTTGGATATCACAGTTTATCTGTCGGGAAGAAAAGTACAAATACCTATATATACTAGTCCAGGAAAAATAGACTTTTACAAAGAAAAAATTTTTGCAAATACCTATCTCAAAAACGGTTTGTGCTATGGAAAAATTTTGTTGCTGAGGCGATTTCCTATAAAAACGATCTTATCGGTTTTTTCATAGGATTATTAAAAAGTTACAGCAAATGAAAAGTTAAAAAATCTCTCAAAAGGGGACAAATGTCATGATAATGGGAGTTTTTTTTAAATATCTCAAAAACAGTTTGTGTTAGAAAAATATTTAATCCCCTAATCCTGTAGCCTATGTAATTTTCAATAAAAATGGCTTTTCACTTTTTTTGTAGCATTAACCGTTAAAAAGTTACAACAAATGGAATAGTCAAAAAATTTCTAAAAAGGGGGCAAAAAGTCATGAAAATGAGTGTTTTTGGAAAATATCTCAAAAACAGTTTGTGTTAGAGAAAATTATATTTACCATTCTTAAAGCTCATATAATTTACAACAAAAAGAGCTTGTTATTTTTTTTGTGACATTAACCGTTAAAAAGTTACAGCAAATCGAAAAGTCCAGAAATCTCGAAAAAAGTAGAAAAAAGTCATGAAAATGGAATTGTTTGGCAAATATCTCAAAGACGGTATGTGCTAGAGAAAAATGTTATTGTCCAATCTTGTAGCTCATGTAATTGTAAACAAGAGTAGGTCTACTGGGGATACCACATAAAAAAAAAGCACCTGGCACTTCACCTCTAACGTGATGTGGAAGAAAGTGCACAGTTTGGTTAATTTTGCGATATTGCAGTGTTTTAAATGCTATAACCTTTTAAGGGTAAATGCTACGAACAAAGTGAAAAATCATTTTTGTTAAAAATTATGAGCTATAAGATTGGGAAATAACATTTTTCTCTAGACATTTGCCAAAAACTCCTATTTTCATGACTCATTTCCCCTTTTTTTAGAGATTTTTGGACTTTTCGATTTGCTGTAACTTTATAACGGTTAATGTTACTAAAAAAGTGAAAAATTATTTTTCTTATAAATTATATGAGCTTCAAGATTGGTAAATACAATTTTTCTATAACACAAACCGTTTTTGAGATATTTGCCCAAAACTCACATTTTCATTACTTTTTGCCCCCTTTCTTAAAGATTTTTTGACTTTTTCCTGTAACTTTTTAACGGTTAATGCTATGAAAAAAGTGAAAATTCCTTTTTGTTGGAAATTAAATGAGCTACAAGATAGAGGTATAAAATTTTTCTATGACAACCCGTTTTTGAGATATTTGCCAAAAACTTCCACTTTTTACCCCTTTTTTAGAGATTTTTTGACTTTTCAATTTGATGTAACTTTTTAAGAGTTAATGCTACGAAAAAAGTGAAAAGCCATTTTTGTTGAAAATTACATAGGCTACAAGATTGGGAAATGAAATATTTTTCTGTTTTTAAAATATTTGAAAAAAAACTCCCATTTTTATGGCATTTGGCCCCTTTTGGAAGATTTTTTAACTTTTCATTTGCTGTAACTTTTTAACGGTTAATGATACGAAAAAACTGAAAAGACCATTCTGATAGCAAATCTTCTTAGCTACAAAATTGGAGAACAATTGGTTTTATGTCTTCTAGTTTATGAGAAAATTAAAAATTACCAAAACTACTTTTTTATTCAATTTTTTTTTATGCCAGTGCCAGCATCCAGCATAACGGGGTATAAACACTGAGGTTTGTATGGGGGTCATACTGCCCCCCTGATGCAACCCCCTTGCCTGGGCACACTATAGGATTTGGGGTAGGTACGAGGTTGTGTATTGCAAAGTTTTGTTCGCATTCAAAGAATCTGGATTTAAAGAAACTTTGAATCTATCCTATATATCCAATGTCAACAGCAATTTTCTAAATATACATATACGTGGCCCAAAGTTGCACATTTAAAATTTTCAGACATGAAAATGTAATGTAATGTAATGTAATGTAATGAAGGGTATAATGGAATTTTTTTTAGAATGCAATACATTTTCATTTCTGAAAATTTTAAATGTGGAACTTTGGGCCACGTATATGTATATTTAGAAAACTGCTATTGACATTGGATATATTACCTACCGTAAAAAGCCGAAATAACGAAATAATGAATTTAGAAATAACGAAGTAATGAATTAACTGGTAAATCCTACCTCACTGTTTATATGTACATACTATAACATTCAAAGTTTCTTTAAATACAGATTCCTTGAATACAAAGAAACTTTGAATGCACCCAACCTCGCACCTACCCTAAATCCTATAGTGGGCCAAGCAGTGAGGGTTGCAGAGGGGGCAGCAAAATTAATTTAAAAAAAAAACCGCTCCTACGATTTTGAATTTTTTTCTCAAAATTAAAGATTAGTTAAAGAAATCAGATGATGTACTTTTTTTAGCTCTAAAAACAATTGAAGAAGATTTTTCTAATAAATTAATTTCGAATTATGTTGATTTTCCATAATTTTTCAATTTAAGTTACTCTAAGTTACATGTATAATACTAGTTTAAACTTAAGGCTCCTGTAACTTTTTAGGCTTTCGCGGTGGTTTATCAGGCTCCTATAAAAAATTATTTATACATATGTACTTTTAGTACACTCAATCTTTAAAACTCGAAGAAACATTTACTACAAGAGTAAGGGTTTGTTTCACAATGTCTGATTAAAGTTCCCTATAACTATCCGACACATAAAATATTCACAACTTAAATCCTCTCATTAAAAAACTTTGCGTTTCACAATCATAAATTTATGTGCCACTTAGCTAGTTGTCAGTTATTCCAGTTTTCCAAAAAATTTGACTGATTGAAAATAATCAGTCAAATAATTATTAATTTATTCGTAAATTGTGAAATTTGAAGTGTCAGAACTCAACGTTTTGGACCGAGAGCTGGTAACAAACATCATTACTATGGTATTTTAAGGCCCCTAGCTGCAAGTTGATAAAATCCAGTTGGAAAATGTGTGTTTATATGTGCATATGAGAGTGTTTTAAAATACTTTAGTGTGTTTTTAAATCGCATTTTTACAGTGTTAAGGGGTGGAATTTTTGTCGTGAAGTAAGTATCTAAGTAATTGGGTTAACGCATAAAAATATCCGTCACTAGTTCAAACTATTGATGTAATGGTTGACTGAGTCACATTGACAGCTGTAAATATTTTATGTGCCAGTTTAAATTTTTAATCGGCACTTCAACTGGCCTGTAAAATATTCAGAACTTTAAGTGCCACTTAGACCTATTCAGATATTGTGAAACGTAAATGAGGTTTTTAAGTGACGAATAAGTTCCATGTAGCTTAATTGGAACTTTAATCAGACATTGTGAAACAAACCCTAAGTTTGTGCGCTTCAGTCATGCGTTTTATTTATTTTTTTTTTATTTTAAGTATTTTTTTTTTTAGAAAAGTGCCCCTCCTGCCTAAACAAGGGGAGATAGATCCCCCCTCCCGTAGCAAAAAATATATATATTTTACCCTTCTACAAAAAGCCGTTATTATTTTGCGGCATCCTAGTTATCGTACTCGTGCCAACCCGTAAAAATAATGTGAAAGATCGTTACACCTAATACTGCGTTTTCATTAGAGCTGAAATGAGGTAATTTGGCAAATTACAAAAAAAGTGTTCACATTTCAAATTTCCTAATTTGGTTTGACGGTCCAGATTGTCAATCGCTTGTTTTTGTTGTTTTTTACATTGAATTCTGTCATTTCAAATGGGTTCCACTTTGAATAGATTCCATTTGGGTGTGTTCATAAAAGTTTTACGTAATTTCCTACTTAATTTCGTGCAAATTTGGTTGAAATTACCTCATTTGGAAATTTGAATTTGTATGGGAAATGAGATTATTTTGAATTGAATTTGGAAATTTTGAACGAAATTACCTCATTTGCTCTAATGAAAACGCAGTATAAATTTAATTTTATGCATATTATTTTTACCCATAATATAAAATACAGCTATACATATAAGAAAAAAAATTCTCTGTTAATTCTTAACTGCTACTCTTGATTTATGACGTTTATTTGAAATTAGAAAAAAATCACATCGAAAAATACTGCTCCCTGGTGCATCCAACAGTTTTGATATAAATATATTAGAGCAATTATGGTAATGACATCATTTGCGCTCTGTGCTGTGAACAGTATATTCAACGACTGCTGCACCAACATGTCTATATACAATATATGTACATATCTAAAAGCCATATAATTAGGTTTCAATTCACTAAATTTGCACAGACTGCTCTAGCTTTTGCTTCTAGACGTAAATTGAGGAAAAATTGATTTTTTCCAAAGCTAAACTACATACACCTGAAGGTGTACACGTATATTGTTATTTTGCGGGACTAATAGGAAATTGCTTTAGGGGGTTCTTCTTTTCTAACGTGACCTTGAACGAAACAGTTTTGCAATAACATCAGGGTTGCAGTATGGAAAGCCACAAAATAAAATGGAAAAATTAAAACTTTTCACATCAGGAGTCTGCGTTCGTCACGTCACGTTGGCGTCGCGTCGTCGCACAGTGGGGCGACCTGTATGGTAATGTTGGAATTAATTCGAAAACTATAAAAAGGAAAGGAAAACTAAAAGGAATTCGATATAAGTTGAATTGTCAAAACGGACGCTGAAGTTGATTTTTTTCAACTTTAAAGGCTGATTTTCAATGCCGCGTTGGGCGTCGCTGTGACAGATTTTTCTTTCAACGCGAAAGCTCACACATAGCAATTTAAATTTACTGGCTTAACAGAATAGAATGACGGAACTGAAGCCGCAGACGGAACTGGAAGAGCTGTCAAAAAGTGTCGTACGTTATTTGTTTTACATGTCCACAATGGAGCTGTACAGCTTTGAAAGTATTTTGAAGAAAAACAAAAGAATATTATTGTGTACAAGCTCAGAATTCACATTTTTTGTTTCCAATAATTTTCCTTTTAATAAATAATTTTGTTTGCGATACAAATAACCACAATATTTTTTTCCGACCCAAAAAGTTGTTTTTTTTCTTCATACAAATTAAAACTCTTCCGTCTGCGTCTGCAGCTCCGTATGCGTCTACGTTCAGTTGTGTTCGCAACATTGAATTTGCGTGTATTTAATATTTTGACAGCTATTCCGGCTCCGTCTCCGGTTCCGTCTGCGTCACCATTCTGTTCAGCCAGTTAAGCAAATTGTTTACAATGACGCGTTGGGTATTATGTTACGATTTGGCACTTATTAGCATGTACACAAACCAACGTAACATAAGCTACCTCAACGTTAAAGTTGAAAAAAATCAAAAAAACAACGTGCGTTTTGACAGTTAAACTAATGTTCGAATTCCTTTCAACAAAAAAATCGATTAATTTAGAAGAAAAAATCGGTTTTTCTGGACAAATTCCTTTTATTGAAAGAAAAAAATCGATTCTGTTTAATAAAAAATGGAATACTTTGTTGAAAGAAATTTAAAATTACAGTTATGTAGGTTCATTTTGATTTTCAGGTTCTCTTCAAGTCGTCTGTCATGTCGACGCGTTCGTAAAGCTTGTAAACGTATACGTAAGCGTCTCTAACGCGAACGCGCCATTGGAAATCAGCCTTTACGTTGAGGTAGCTTCCGTTACGTTGGTTTGTGTACATGCTAATAGGTGCCAAAACGTAACATTAATGCCCAACGTCATTGTAAGCACTTTGCATAAATTGCTATGTGCGAACTTTCGCGTTGACAGAAAAAACCTGTCAAAGCAACGCCCAACGCGCCATTGGAAATCAGCCTTAAGAGATGATTATTTTTTGTTTTCCAATGCGTCAATAGCACACTCATTTAACTTTTTTGAATGATTTCCCACTCCACTTGAAGTAACCACATTTGCTCACTTTCAATTGCGTAATGTAAAAAAGTTGACAAAATGGTTTAGCATTAAACTAGCTATAACTTTCTTAAAAACAATGGTAGAATCTTGATTGAACATGGAATTGACAGCGTTAATTCTACGTTATTTAATAATTTGATAAGAAATTTAAATTCATGGAATTATTTTTTTCTATTTTATATCAAAAGTCTAGTGTGAAAAATTATTTAGTGTCAATTTAGTTCTTTTATCTTTTCTAAAAGCTTAAGCTTAAAGTTGGTTTCCACACGCTTTCACATCGAGATTTTATTATATTCATATAACTTAACTTATTATCTGTGGAATTCTTAAAAGATCTGGTGCTCATATACATTATCACATTAGGATTTTTTAAAAGGCTAACTTTTTGGTACAAGTTCATATTCAAATGACTTATTTTTAATCGGGTTATTTGAAATAAAGAGAGATTCTGGAAAGGTTATACATTAAAAAAAAAATGGATTACTTAAAATTACACCTTCAAGAACGTACCCACTGCCCAGTAACAAGGGTTAATGAGCTTAACCATATTATTTCACAATTTGTATCAAGATTAAACGAAAATGGGCTTAATATGATCGCAAAAATAGTCGATTTTGGCATACAAAACAAAAATCACTTCAGAATCTTTGTGTTTTAAGCAGAAAAACAATAACGCAGATAAACTTGAAGGTCCATATACAACATTAAAAAAATTCTGACAAAATATGATCCTTTGACTACATGTCAAAGAGCCAAAAGCAGTTTTTTATATTATTATTTGATCAATGCAAGGTTACCTTCAGATTTCTAGAAACAAATTTGAAAGTGATGAAGATGGCTTATCAGACGAATTAAGCTCTTAATTTAAATTCAGGCTTCAATTGAGAATCAACAAGTTTGTATTCCTTATTTTATTTTTTAAAAATTATCTAATAGATTCTTAAAAAAAAAAAAATAATTTAGCTTTCACAATTTAACAAGTGAATTAATTCCAGTTTTCGGGTTATCTTGCCCCATTGTGCTTCGGTCGATTGGTGGATAACATAGAGAGAAATATAGGATATCTACAAATGTACATATGCACATTTTTACGGGATCTATACTTTTAAAGAATTCAAAACGATTATTTAGCATTGTATTTGAAGTTGAAAACGACGACGATATCTTTGAATGATGGTAATGGAGTTGAATCTTGAATAGATTTTTGTAACCATTGAATTTCGGATAGAGAATTGGTAACACATTTGCTCCCAGACAATGAAGCCAATCTATGAGCTCAGTTATAATAAGTAAAATCTCTTTATTATACTCAGTAATAATTTATAATTATTTCTTTTAAAATAAATATATATTAGGTATATGAAAATGTAATGCAACATCACCACCATTGCTTATCATCTGCATCATCCCATTTTCAGAGCTTTTCCTTTAAGATGAGCATAATGGTCCCAGAGTTTACTTTATATGTATTAGCCGACGTCAGGCAGGTTGAAAAATGAAGGAATCACCAATACCTTCTAAAAGGTCAAAGGTATTGTTCACCCCATTTTGCTAAATGTTAGCCAACATCGATTGAAATTGCATTTGAAATTTTTTAACACCTGGAAAGGGTTGGCTACAATAAAGGTTATTGTGTTACGACGATTGATCTGTTCCCCCAACATGAGGATTGTCTTTTTTTTTGGAAGCCCGAAGGGAATTTGACAAGAAAATGAATGACAATTATGAGTTTATGACATCACAAAAAAATTCCATCGGTAGTATGAAATGTCATCAGCACCAAGCGCGTGGAGGGAGCAAAATTGTTACCGAGATTTGAAAAAAGACGCCCCCTCTGAAAGAAAAATTACATTTTAAAAATAAGAAATAGTGAAGGCTCCCTTAGCCGGACAGCGACGGTCGTAACGCTTTTGTCCGTCTAAGGGAGTTGTCCGTCCAAGGGTAAAAATAAATAAAATGCACGTCTGGATCGCACGAACTTACGCTTTTGTCCGTCTAAGGGAGTTGTCCGTCCAAGGGTAAACAAAATAAAATGCACGACTGGATCGCACGAACTGGCTCTTGTATAGTAAAAGTTTCTTCGAATTTCAAAGATTGAGTGTATAATAAGCCTTAAGTTAAAGGTAGTATTTTGTTAATATACAAATATGAACAATATAGCATACTGCTTATTTATATATTACATAACATATGCATATGTATACATACATGAGACTTAGGGCTTAAATTGAAATATTATTAAAAATCAACATAGGTAATTAATTCGAGATTTATTTATTAAAAATATATTCTTAAATTGTTTTGAGAGCTATGAAAATTAAACCGTCTGATTTCTTTAACAAACCCTAGTTTTGGAAAAAAAATTCAAAATCGTAGGAGCGGTTTTTTTTTTAAAGTAATTTTTTATATATAAAATTTTTCTAAACATTTTTAAGAAAAAAAATTGGTACACAATTTTTTAGTATTTATTTTTGTTGAATTAAAAATTAAATTTCAAAAAAAATTATCTACCCGTTGTTGAAATATCGAATTTTCAAAACAAAAAAAAATTTTTTTTTTTGTTGTTTTTTGAAAGTTTTGATATGCATTTATGATTTAATTTTAATCGGCTGCACACATAATAAGATCGTCCAAAATAAAAAAAATGGTTCTATGAGAGGTACTGATAATAATGGCTAACTGTAAATTTTGTTCTTGACAGATCATAGACCATACTAATATTAGTATTTAGAACAATTTTAATCAAAATCGTAGGGGTCGTTTTCGAGAAAATATATATTTTCTGTAACGGTTTTTTTTTAAACATTTATATGGAAGGTACCGATAATTTCGACTATCAAAAAAATTTTTGTTCAAAATGTTTTAGATAATGTTAAAAAACCGCTTGGTACCAAGTTTCGTAAAAATCAACCAAGTCGTTTTCGAAATATTTGGTTTTCAAAAAAATAATTTTGAAACTTTTTTTTTTAAACCAAAAAAGTTTTTTGAAAATTTTATATTTTTCAGAGCCGTTTTTAAGTAAAATAAAAATTTCCAAAAATGCTAAAAAAATTATTTTGATCCTAAAAAAGAAAATGAAAAAAACGTGTCGGGTGAATGTCCCAAAAACACTTTATACATACCAAGTTCAATTAAAATCGGTTTAGGTTTAGGCTGTAGGTAAGTACACAGACAGACAGACAGACGAACGGATGGAATTGCTAGATACACTTTTTTCGTCTTCCTTATCATCGTAATGTCAAGTTTTATCGAAATCTAAAGTTCCATTTTCTTTTACGAATCCAAAATTTGGCATTTATGTAGTACCTACATATGCACAGTGCCGATAAAAAAATAGCACCACCACGCGGTACAAGTTTCATTTCAACTTTTTAAAATTAGTGAATGGACACATAATTTCCAGCCTCTATTTTGCTATTGCTAAAGGTGTAAACTCTCTATGTCTATATTGTATATCTCTGATGGTACTTAAATGGTAACGGTTCTTTTTTTACGAGGCCATATTGAGGAAAAACCCTTTTTTTTATTGCGGTAAAAATAATAGCACTGATCGCAGTTTTAGTTAGGAAAAAAAACATTTTTTGGTGTCATATTTGAAGGTAAAGTAGTCAAATGTTAAGATTTGTTAGTTTTTAATAAGTTTCTTCATTTAAAACTCAAAATTTAGTTTTTCAAAGACAATGGGTCGTGGAAAACATTGGACAAACGATAAACGTGAGATTATTAAAATAAAAATGATTTCAGAAGGCAAAACGTATGGAGAAGTTCAACGTTTTGTTGGCTGTTCCAACAAAATGATTCGAAATATAAAAATTAACGCACCCAAAACCAAAAATCGTGCACCAAAACCAATTATGTCGACAACTCTCGTCAGACGCCTAGTCCGAGATAGCCAAAAAATCCTTTCAAGCCTGCAACTGAGCTCAAAAAAGACCGGAATATTACAGCTTGCGTTGAAACCGTTCGCCACAGATTGAGGGAACATAATTTACCAGAGTGTAGTCCCAGAAAAGTCCATCTTTTAACTGCAAAACATGCAAAAAAGCGTTGAACATTTGCAAGACAGCATTTAACATGCCAGCAGCGAAATGGCGCAACGTATTGTTTGGCGGTAAAGGATCTCGTTCCTACGTAAGAAGACCTCCAAAAGCACAGAGGTTCAAGCATAATGGTGTGGGCTTGTTTTTTCTACTATGGAGTTGAACCCATATACTGGATTAAACCCGCTTTTGTGGGTATTCCAACAAGAAAATGACAATGATAATGACAAACAGTAAAAGGGCGAAAAAAGGGTTTGAAGATCATTCAATTAATGTGATGGAGTGGCCAGCGCAGTCGCCTGACTTAAATCCCATCGAAAATCTATGGGCTGGGTCGACGTAAAGAAAGCAGCCTCAGATATTAAACCGACCAGAAACGAAGCACTCTGGGCTGCAGTTGAGGCGTCCTGGGAGAATATTCCGGTTGAAAGGTGTCAAAATTTAATGACGAGACGTTGTGAAGCAGTAATAGCCAACAAAGGCTATGCAACGAAATATTAATAAAATAAAAAATAAAATCATAGAAAAAGATGTTGGATTTTTACGATGGTTTCGTTTTAAGTTGTATTATGAAGCAATGGTGCTAGTTTTTTCAAAAAGTTGATGAATAAAAATTGAAATTCTTTTTGAAATGTATTGTTTTAACTTAATATAAACTTTTTGCATATTCAAAATTTCTCTCGATATATTGCCATACATTTTATTTTGCAACGAAATTTGGTTCTCATAAATGGTGCTATTTTTTTACCGCAGCGTATGTATAATATCGCAAGTAAAAACAGTTATGTAAGGAAATGTGTAGTATGTAGTGGCATCATGAAACATTTTTGCACCTACATGCCATGAAATTTATTTAAAATAAAAATAAACATGAGATAGGTACAAGAAACAAAAACAGACTATAGCTGCAGAAATAAAATGCGTTATGTATTTTATCACAGATAATGAATTGGTGACATCGCATCTATTGTCGCTGTGAACCAGGGGAATCGTTTTTAATGCAAACAAAAATATATGTTAAAGTATTTCTGAAAAAAGGGTTGAAATTTACATTTTAAAAAAGGTTTTTGTCCGCCTAAGAGAATTAAATTTAACAAATCACGACTAATATTCTTGTCCGCGTGCAGGTAAGGGAGTGTCCGCGGGATCATAAAATGTATGGAATTTAGATCCAAGATCGACGGTCGTGAGAATTTGTCCGCCTAAGGCGATTTTCCGCATAAGGGAGCTGTCCGCAAAAGGAGCTTTCACTAATTAAAAATTTTCCATCATTTAACGAACATTTAAGTGCATAGTCCATTAACCTTACACGACAAAATTTTTAAGATGGTTCTGTAAGAATAAACATTTTGAGAGAAAAACAAGTTTTCGGGGTTAAAAGCCCCCCATTTGGCTGCCATTTTGAAAAAGGGGAGTACAAAGTTCTTCGCGATATCTTGAGAACCATAAAAACAAATCTTAGTACATTTGTGTAGATAAATAAATTCTATAAAAATTATGTTAACGCACTTTTTATCGTAAAATTGAAAACAATATTATATTCAAAAAAAGATGACCGTTTTCAAGAAAAATCCATTATCTTTTTGTGTATTTATTGTACATCGTTCTCAATACATATTTTAAAAAAGACGTTTTTAAAATTATTTTTAATTTGAATACATATTAAAATTCAAAAAAATGTAAGTATGTGTTTTGAAAATATTACACTTGTGAGCCATAAAAATGGAATCATTCCGTTTCGCCTTTTAAAAGCAACAATCTCTATGGATACAGGCATAAATACTTAAATTTTAATGGTCAAATTTGAAAGCTTAAACTTTAAATTGGAGGTAAAATTATAAAAATCCATTGGATAGTTTAGGCGTTATTCGCCAAAATAACAAATTCTACTAAAAAAGGAAGCAAGACGTGGATGCATTGATACGCAATATACGGGCGGTTTTGTTTATAGTTGTGCTGTTAAAAGTGAACTGTTACATAATCTCTTGGAAATAAATGGATACCACACCTGTAGATATTGCTCAAGTTGAATGGATAGGTAGAAGACGACTTACTGGCTGAACAGAGTAGAATGACGGAACTGAATCGACAGACGGAACTGGAAGAGCTGTCAAAAAGTGTCGTACGTTATTTTTTTTACATGTCCACAATGGAGCTGTACAGCTTTGAAAGTATTTTGAAGAAAAACAAAAGAATATTATTGTGTACAAGCTCAGAATTCACATTTTTTGTTTCCAATAATTTTCCTTTTAATAAATAATTTTTTTCGCGATACAAATAACCACAATATTTTTTTCCGACCTAAAAAGTTGTTTTTTTTCTTCATACAAATTGAAACGTCAAAAGTGCCGTACGTGAAAAGTTAAAAGTTGGTGAACTCTTCCGTCTGCGTCTGCAGCTCCGTATGCGTCTACGTTCCGTTGTGTTCACAACATTGAATTTGCGTGTATTCAATATTTTGACAGCTATTCCAGCTCCGGCTCCGGTTCCGTCTGCGTCACCATTCTGTTCAGCCAGTTAAAGAGGCAGACCTTATCCCGAAACGACCTGTCAGGGGATCGAAATTGACTGTAAGCCTCCAAATTCTGTAATTCACTACTTGCACAGCTTTTTTTTGGGTAAGTTAAAAAACATTTATATCCATTTAAAGAAGTCTTGGTTTCTATGAAAATTCCAAGGGTCAATTAATTATTCTTAAAAATGTAGTTGTTAAAAGTCAGATGTTACTTATTCTAACGAGCAAGAATAAATCTTTTAAGGACTTTAGTCAAGTTAGTCAAGTCTTTTACTCACATTAAGTGTAACGCAAAACAGCTGTCGACAATGTTTCAGTGCTCCGTGAAATAACTCCCCGAAAAAAAAAATTAAATAAATCCCCAAAATTTATATGAAAATCGGAAGCTTTTTAATATGAAAAAACTCCCCGAAATTTGGGATTTATTTCATCGATTTTTTGGGACTTATTTTATTTTTAAATTGGGGGGTTATTTCATGATGAAATAAATCCCCAAATTTAACTAGGTTAGGCGGTTTGTTTGGAGGTTTGGGCAATCGCAGAGCAGGTGTTTAATGGTTTCTATTTCTTCAACATCCTGACAGCTCCTGCAGAAATCGGGTGTACACTCAATCTAGTGGCCATTATGCCAATGGCACAATGTCCCGTCAGTACACCTATCAGGGTTCTGATATTCTTTTTACTCAGCGATAAAATATACTGAGTTTCCTTTTCATTAATTCTAGGCCATAAACTTCTAGAGATGGTGCAATAGTTCCTGGATATCCCGGAGTTATTGATTTGCTCTTTTGTTATTAGGTCTATCTTCCTTTTGATTACGCTAATAGGGACGTTTGGTCCCATGTCTAATTGGCTACTACTGTCTGTATATGATATTGACCCCTTCCTTGCCAGTGCATCTGCTATGTCATTCCCTTCTATATTGCTATGTCCAGGAACCCAGCAGAGTTTGACTTGGTTAGTGTAACATATATTGTTCAGTATGCCTCGACATTTCGCTACTACCTTGGATCTTATAGTCTCACTGGCTAATGCTTTGATAGCAGCTTGGCTGTCCACGAAAAAAGTGATCTCTGACGAGCTCAGTTTTTTCTCGTGAACAATTTCGGCTGCTTTTTAAATAGCATAAATCTCAGCTTGAAAGACACTACACTCATCTGGGAGTTTGTAAGATTCTCTAATATTAAGAGCTTCACAAAACACCCCTGCTCCTGTTCCTTCTTCCATTTTTGACCCATCAGTGTAGAAGGGGATACCCCGTTCACTGAGTAGTGAGTTGGGCTCCCATCCATGTCTTTCGGGTATTATAACCGACAAGTTTTTTCTAAAATCTATTACGGGTGGGTAGTAGTCAGTGGTCACATCAAGTCCGGCATATCTTTGCCAGATAGAACCATGACCAAAGGTGCTGTGCTTCCAAGAGCTCATTTCCTTAAGTCAAAGTGCACTTTTGGCTGATGTACTCCTTATATACTCATCCAGAGCTGGAAGGTTGAGAATAATTTCCAGCCCTACTTGTGGAGTAGACCTCCGTGCCCCCGTTATTCCTATACAGGCTAATCTCTGTACCTTGTTCAGGTTTTTGAGGTAGCTATCCTTTTCTACGGCTTTCCACCATACAATCGAACCGTAGGTAAGTATGGGACGAACGATCGCCGTGTAAATTTAACTATGAAATAAGGCCCCAAATTCGGGTACTTATTTCTTTGAATATAAAAGTGATGTGCACATTATATGTTTTTTTTTTTTTACCTATCGATAAATTTACTTAAAATTTAATTATTTAAAACAATTAAAAATAATGTGCACATCACTTTTTTTATTTAACTATTTTGCATCATAATTTATGGAAATCGATGGAAATTAAGTTGAATTTAAGCGCAGGCTCCAATCTTATATCTACGGATATAAAATTGAGATGCTTAAGCGCTTAATAAAAGCGATGTGCATATTATTATAAAAAAAGTTAACTGAAACATTTTATATCAAAATATAATATTTTAAATTTGAAATATATTTCAAAACATATGTAAGTATAAATTGTATTAATTTGAATGATGTTTAAACAAAAAAAATCAAAGTTTATTAAATTTGAAAGTATTTTTAGAACACATTATTTAGAAATAATTACTAAAAGAACACAAAATCATATTTGAAAAATGAATTTCTATTAATAATTATTTTAAAAATAAAAGCATTGAGAATAGTAAAATTTTAAATTATTATCTAATACTTATTAACTTATATTTTATAAATTAATATTTAAAAGTTATTTTGTTTTTTCTTTAACTTTTATAGATATTTTTTTTTTATGTAATTATATATATTTTTTTTTTTTGGCTGTAGGAAAATCGTATTTTTCATGAAGAAAATTTTAAATTTTCATTAATATATTTTTATTTTTATTTAAGATATATTTTATTGTATGACAATATATTGATTGCTTCTTTTATTCGATTTAAAAGTTTTTGTAATTTTAAAATTTTTCGTACGTAGGGAACTATTTTAACTAGATGGAGTTTTCTTTTCAGAAAGACGAATATAGCAGAGAACACCACGATGTCATTGCTGTGATTTCCAGCATGAAAGAAGGACTTTCATGCTGTCGATTGGAGAAACCTCCGTATGGATTTTTAATAACAACGGTACTTTAAATTAAGCTTTCAATATTTTTCATATTACTAATTTGTATGTTTTTATTAAAGACTATCATCTATGCTAACGAGGAATCAACGCTTAAATTTACGGTTAACCATGCTGTCTAATACCATAAATTGTATGTGCCTATTTAAAACATTTATAATTTTCAAAATAATTAATTTTGTATTCATATTACAGGCAAATTATTCAAGAAGAAGATAAACAACAAAAAAGAAGATGATATTATAAAATATAAAATAAAACAAAATATAAATATAAATATAAATAAAACAAAAATAAATGGTATATTTAATTCAAATACAATTTTTCTTTATGTTAAATTTTTAGTTTTAATTTTATTGAATAGAATATAAAATGCATAAATTGAAAAAAAAATATGAAAAAAGTATACAAAATTGCGTTATAGTCTTATTATTATTTTTTTTTATGGATTTATACAATGTTTCAAACACTTTCATATTCTTAAAAAGTATATACATATGTACATTATATACATTTACATAAATGAATAAACACAATGAAGGTGTTAGGTTATTTGAAGAGAAGATTTTTTAGGTGAAGATTTTAAAGGTGAGTAATTAAATAAAAGTTTTAAAGACGAATACTTTTATAACTTTTTTTTAAATTTAATTTTTTTATGCATAATATATTATGTTATATATTATACATAATACATTTGAAAATTTGCAAAAAAAAAAAAAATAACTTAAAAAAAATATTCCACATACGCCATAGTGACCCGAATTTCATATTATTAATTTTTAAAACAAAAATTCTCCACATAATGCCATAGTTAACCATTTATAAAATAGTTAATATTTCGAACAAAAAATGTTCCACATACGTCACAGTGACTTACATATGTATGAAAAAATTAGTTTTTGAAACAAATTAATATAATATATATCTAAATTTTGAATTCCCTTTTTCTGTTTTTATATGTAAGTATAATAAATAAATTTCATACATATATGTATATATTATATAATATATATTATATTGTTTTTATGTACATATGTAGAATTTTTTTTTTTACATATATATAATTTTTTTTATACATGTTATGGGTGGGATGCATTTTAAACCCCCTGCCACCCCCCTGCTTGGCTCACTATAGGATTTGGGGTAGGTGCGAGGTTGGGTTTATACAAAAATACTTTAAATCTAGTTTCTTTAAATGCAAAAGAAACTTTGTATGCAACCAACCCAAATCCTATACTGGGCCTAGCAGGGGGGTGCAGGGGGGCAGCATGCCCCCCATAAATACTTCACTGTTTATAGTTGTTTGTTATTTTTTTGAGGGCTTACCTATTTCATTTTTTGTTTTGGGACTTATTTCATCCGCTTTTGGGGATTTATTTCATCTTTGAATTTGGGGACTTAAAAAAAAAACATTTTGGGGAGTTATTTCATTTTTGGATTGGGGGGTTATTTCATTGGGGAGTTATTTCACATAGCCTGTTTTAGTATTTCATAATCTGAATTTAACGAATTTAACAGTCAGCTACGACTAAGTGGGTCATGCCTTTGGTTGGGTAATATTATTAATATTAGAGCCACGACATGAGCCATTTTTTCTTAGAAAATTACCAAAAACTGTTATTCGGTAGGTACCTACCTGCCGGAAGAAAATTGAGATATAAGAGAAAGAAAATGAGATTCAGGCTTCTTTACCGCCCGGCTGGAAAAATGGCAAGTTTTTGGCTAGTTTAGACAAGGCCCTGGGTAGTTTTCGGTAAGGAAAATCTAGACGAGGAAAACATGACAGACCCCCTTTAGTGCCTCGCTGAGAATATTTATTAAGTTAAGTGCTGATGAGGCTCTAGCTAGTAACTAACTAGTGAAAACATTTTATGAAAATTAATAAAATAAGGATCGATTTAAACTCTAATAACAATATTCATATTTTCGTAAATTAACATTATTGTCCTTCGTCGTTTTCAAAGCTTTCGCTCCACAAGCTCTCATTGTAATTCTTTAGTTATTTTATTATAATAAAAAGGACTCTATCTCTATCAAGTCTAAGAATTTCATGTTTTTGGAATGTATAGACAAATATACTTGGCTAATTAACACCATAGTTCAACAAATTGAAGCCCGAAAATGTATTAACATATCAGAAACGCGTCGCTTTTATAATTTATATAATTAATAAATAATGTTGTGATAATTTCAAAGTTTACTTTACAATAATAAAATTAAATTATATTTTAATAATCTAATTTTTATTTTTATTTCATTATATACACACAACATGGAGACAACACCCCAAAGATATGTATGGAGTCGGTTCAGTAGCTCAAGACATTACCCCCTACATACAAACCAACAAAGTTTATAACTTTATAATATAGGCTATGTCCATCGTCATGTTTCCAATTCTCATACCAATCATTTAATTTATTTTCTGGGATTAATTGGAGCTGGTCAGGGCTTGGACAGGATTTAACTGTCGAGGCAAAAAGGTTCATAACTAGTGAGAGCCTAGCGAATGCCTATTACAACCCTTGCTAGACGCTTGTTAGTAACTATGAAAAACTTTTCAGGGCCTAATTGAAAACTAGATTCTTTTTCCAGGCGGGCGTTTTCTCTAAATACCTATCAGATGTATAGGTAAGATACATTGTACCTATGCAAAACCAAGACACGATTTAACTATGAGAGTAGGTTCGTGCGATCCAGTCATCCAATTTTTTTTTAGCTATTCATACCTACATAGGTACATATATTCCTAAATATCTCAATTTTACTTTTAATACCAACTTATAGCTAGAGCCCACCTCAGCAACACTAACATAGCCAACGAAAATTGTGAAAAAAGCTTTTTCTCCCAATAAACTTAAAAGCTTATCATAGGTACACAGAACCATACCATCTAAAGTTAGTTATCATACTAGATAAGATAGATAGGTAAGGTAGGTAGGTAGTTACCTACCTAACTCAAAAAATTGCATCGGTTTATTTAATGACTAGCAAATACAAAACCATCACTCTTAAAGCACTCTCATGTCAATTAAATAAATTATATAGATATGGACCTACCTAGACCTACTTCAA
The DNA here is from genome assembly GCA_947049315.1 of Epistrophella euchroma. Classification (NCBI taxonomy): domain Eukaryota; kingdom Metazoa; phylum Arthropoda; class Insecta; order Diptera; family Syrphidae; genus Epistrophella; species Epistrophella euchroma. The sequence continues at coordinate 76,609,529 of OX346246.1, read as the reverse complement.
GCTTTAAAACCGCCTGTTAACATTTTAAATAATTATGCCCCCCAGCATTATATATACACTATTTAATTCTTTTTTAAATTTAAATAGGTAGATACATACCTACTTAGTTATCATGGATTAAAAACAGCTTTTTCAATACTTCTTTGCAACACAGTACCTACTACAAAACTATTAGGTATAGTTCCCCCGGTTATAGAACAAAAAAAAAGCATCTGAAAGCTCTAGAAACTATCTCATCCCCTTTTTTCTCTCAGCATGTATGCGTGAATATGAAAAATTATTTTTACATAAGTATATAAACACACAGTCACGTGTACAGACACAATGTCTCCCCATTCCAAACGACCAGAATGTACCTAAAGTACATGACTCGTAGAGTGAAAAATCCTTGTAGAAAATTTTCAAGTTCACTGTCAAGGTCGCTTTTAGTCAGCATGCGCTCGCCCCGCAATGCAGAAGCACAAGCAAAAGCAAATTAAAAATATACAATATAAAAATAGATAGATACAGATACAGAGACGCTGAAAAGAGAAAACAAGAGAAACTGAGTGTATTTTATGTTTTTTTTTTATTTATTTTTTTTTTTGTGCATTGTTTTTATTTTTCATTATTATATGTATTTATCGCGTTGTGTACTTTTTAAGTCCAGCAAGCAGCGATAGCAGCGCACTTGTTTTCATTTTCATTGTTTAATCGTTTATGGGGCGGCGGTGTTTTATATGTGTGCGTTTGTAGGTATTTGGAGAGTAAAATTTAGGTAGATAGGTATTCGTATAAAAAATATTTTGAAATCGATAGAGTAGGTATCTCTTTATTATGAATGTATCTATACCCCATTATCAATTTTTTTAGTTTCAGTAAAGAGCGACGAATACAAATTTGATCTCATAGATATTAAAACAAACAGTGATTAGTCATGTTTTGTATTAAGTGTTCCCCTTTCATCTTTTGCAAAAAAAAACAAAAAAAAAAAAAGAATAAAGCACGGCAAAAATGTATCTACCTAAAACCGTCATCTTTATTAATAGTACAGTACTTTACTGATATATGAACTTTTATTAATGTTAGATAAATGCACCGGAAAATTAAAAAAAAAAAAAAAAACAGGTAGGTACATATGTAAATACCTAGGAAGACCTTCAAACTCCGAAAACCCAGAATCCCGAAAATCCAAAATCCCGAAAACCCAGAATCCCGAAAACCTAAAATCCCGAAAACCCAAAATCCCGTAACTAAAATAGAAATTTTTGTTTAAATAAAAAAAGCACTTCAAAATCTTCTGGTTAACTTTTATTGAACAAAAACATAATAATATTATATACCTACAAAGCAAATGAAGTATGTATAACAAAGATAAAACTTCAAATAGAGAAAGTATAACAATATATAGTCAAAGAGTGTAATCAAATCATAAGTCATATTTAACAAAAATTTATATTGTAAGAAATCCCTTTTAAATAGTTTATTTCTGAACTTTCATTGCGTTCCAAGTAGATTTGTTTAACTTTTTTCTCTCAAATTGTAGTTTTTTCTAATAACATTCGATAACAATACTCATCTTAACTAAACACCATTTACAAAAAAATAATAATTTAAAAATTATAACGGCCATATTGTTGGCTTTTTCAAAGCTAGTTTTGAGCAAAAACTAGTTCTATTCAGGTTTCGAGTTTTAAGTTTTTCACTAATTTGTATTACTTTGACACCTAAATCAAAATATTTATACCTATTTTGACATCTAAATCAAATCAATATTTTTTTTTTTTAAATTTAAAACTTGAAACCCCTTTAGAACCAGTTTTTTTTAGTAAAACTAGCTTTGAAGAAAGTCAATAATATGGCCGTAAAAGAAATTAATATTAAAACTCTCAGATTATTAAATTTTAAGTTTAATGAAATCTTTAACTTCACATTTAATGTTATCACAAATATGCAATCACAATACTAAAAGCACAATAACAACGTAAAATTATCAGAATATAACCAATGTTAACGGGAGTGTACAGTAATCTCCTTGTTAACTATTATACCTACTTGCTAACTCTACACCTAACTCTATTTTCCGAAACCGAAATCCCGAAAAATTATATAAAATGAAAAATTTGCACAATTTTTAATTTTTCGGAATTTCGGTTTGGGGATTCTGGGTTTTCGGGATTTTGGGTTTTCGGGATTTTGAGTTTTTTGGGATTCTGGGTTTTGAGATTTCGGGTTTTTTGGGATTTTGGGTTTTCGGAATTTCGGTTTTCAGGATTTTAACCCCAACCCAACATCAATTGATAAAATCGTCTTTAAAAATTATTTTTTTGTAATAGAAGTTCCGAAAACTCAAAATTCCAAAAACCAAAATCCATACAAATACAGAATCGAAAAAATGCGGAAAAACGAATAAAATTATACAAAATGAAAAAATTGCTTATATTTCTCATTTTATACAACTTTTCGGGATTTCGATTTCGGAAAAATAAATTTTAAAGATTAAACAAATTTACACAACTATAAGGTAAACCGCACCCAAAAGTACCGTTACCAAAATTTAATACAATAACCAAAAAATTACAGGACGAAATAAAGGGGAAGACGCTCATTTAAATAATTGAATATTTTATATAAACGATTTGAAATATTAAACGGATAAGAATCACGATAAATCCCATAAACAGTTGTTTACAAAATATACATAAATATGTATATATTCCATGGTGATCATGTAGAATGCAGGGCCTTACTCCTGCACATTGGTAAATTAAGTGCCACTTATTTCTATTGCAAAACTGGGTTTCATACCTTCAATTCTATAAATCATATCTCCTTGTTTAAGCACCATAAATTATACAATCATTATAACAAACTTAATTTTGATAAATGATTTGAATTTAATTCTGTACTCAAAACTTTTAATAAAAATCTAAAGAGCCTAGCCATTTGAAGTGTTACTTCATCTTCGGGCGAACTACCTGTAAAAAATTCTTATACAAAATAAATTTGATGGCATAACAGCTCATGCAGAACTGGGGCCTAGTGAATTACAACTCTCAACCATTCTTGTGTGCGTGTCTGCAGGAATGGAGCGGCTATTGTGAGCGGTACTTTTCTAGGATGACAGATACTCTTGAAGGTTTTGTCAATTCCTCGCAAGAGGCTGGGGATCGAACTTAGACTAAAGCTGTGTAAATTGTTCATTTCAAGTGATGAAATCGTTCAATAAGGGTAGGCAAAACCCTTTTCACAAGTCGGCATCTATACTTACCGAACAACAACTCGCTGAAATCTTAGATCCAGCTAGTTTGCAGTCACTTAAAAACATCAAAGAAGCAACATCACTTCACAGTAAATTTAATGATATTTAGATCTAAATCCTTAAAAACAATTTTCAATTTAACTTTTTTGTACTTAAATCTTAATTTTTTTTTTCTTTTTCAAATAATATCATAATTAATTGTTATATATGTAAATATAGTTGAATTCTTTGCTTTCAAAAGATGACACCATATGGCCCTGTTGCCCTGATGTCTTCATTCAAAAATAGTTTATAAATGTATATTTGTAAATTATTAGTTATAAATAAATAAATAAATGATCCAATAATTTAAATCAATCGATCATTTTCATTTAACTCAATTCATTATTTCATACTGTTTCGATTCGATTTTTCATTTCGATTTCGATGAAATTCAATCTCCGAATCCAACGTTCCTCACCGATCCGAGGACCGCTAGTTCTGTCATAAAGGGTCAAAACTCAAAAGTCATAAAAGTGTGTTTTTTGAAAATATCTCAAAAACGGTTTGTGCTAGAGAAAAAAAATATTCTATAATCTGGCAGCTGAGGCCATTTCCCACAAAAATAGTCTAGCATTAACCGTTAAAAAATTACAGCAAATCGAAAAGTCAAAAGATCTTTTAAAAGTGGCCAAAGGTCATGAAAATGTGCAATAAACTGTAGGTTCCCTTTATTCCTGCAGACACGCACACAGGAATGATTGAGAGTTGTAAGTCACTAGGCCCTGGTTCTTCACGAGCCGTTGTGCACAAACCGTTTCTGAGATATTTGTAAAAAAAAAACTCATCTTTATGACCTTTAACCTAGCGGTCATCAGATCGTTGAGGAACTCTCTCAGTTTTTAAAGAGGCCTATTGCCCACGCTCATGCCAAATTTCAGTCTCTAATTATTGTTTTCCCTTATTTGGCATTTTCTCGTCTATTCTTGCTGGACTAGAGATTGATATTGAAAATCGAGATTCATTAAAATGATTTAGATTGTGTTGTGATGGAAAATCGAGAATCATTGAAATGATTGAGATTGGGATCAATTGGAATGAAAATTTGTGATTTCAATCATCAATACTTTTCGATGATCGGATCAAAAAAAATCGAATCGTTCCTGATTGACACAGCCCTAACCTATAGACCTCCGGCATGACAGTCCATCGCACTAAACATCATGCCACGGCTACTAAAAAAAATACACGTGTAAATAAAGTTCACAACACAAACATATATATACGCCAGTAAGACCTAGGGTCTTATAAATTAGGCAATGTTAGAAGGAATAAAAGGAAAGAATAGATTTTTGTTAGCACAGTGGATTGAGAAATAAGGTTTTGATCAAAAATATTAAATATAAAGATATGATCCTCGGCTGTCATTTGAGTTTGCCTACAAGCTCTATCAGATAAAAAATGAGAAAGTATGTGTAAAAATGGCGGTATAAAACTCATACATTCACAGTATTTATCTTAACAACTTACACATTCACAGTACTTATATTCACACCACCCTGCTATATTGTTGTTGGATTTCACATCTGTTCATCGACACAAAATTAAATTACAAATACAACAATGTAAACAAATGGGTTTTGGAGGGTGAAACGTACGAAATATTCATATCTTTATATTCAGTATTTTTGGTTTTGATTATCTCATTAAATCCCAGGGATGGCGTTCAGTTGAGGGAATATAGAAAAGAATGCTGCATTGACTGGGGCTCGAACGCACACATCCAAGTTAGCAGTCAAGCACTACTTCCACTGCGCCGGAGCCACCCCCATAAAAATGTCGATTAAATTCTAGCCGAGATCAAATTTTAACGTTTTCGCCAAAAAAAATCATCTTTGGATAAAAAATCATAAGAACGATTTTCAATTAATTACACGTGTATTTCTAAATACACGTATAACAATAAATATACGTGTAAATATAAATACACGTTCTTATAAACGGATAATTTAATTACACGTGTAACGCGGGTACACGTGTACACGTGCAATAGGGGGCTCTATACATATTCATAATTTATTACTCAATGAGGTTTAAGCAAAAAATCAGCTTACTTTAATTTTGCAAGCGCAAAAGTTTATACAAAAAAACACATCTTATGGTATATTGGTGGTGTACTGTATAAGAACTCATCATATCTGGTTCTGGTTGTCATATATATTAAGAGGTATTAACATATGGAATAATTTACACTCTTGTTCTATTCCTAACCATAGAAGGTACAACACGAACACACCTTTCGGGCAGCAGCACCAGCAGCAGCAGGCATACAGATGGGCTCATGAGTTGCTATATCGTCTTCGTTTTTCGCCTCTGCCATTTAGAATAAGGTAAAGCGCTACAGTATTTAAAAAAAAAAAAAAAAAAAAAAAAAAAAACAACAACAAATAGTTCATACAAATACCACTTTTTAGTAGGTAGGTACTACATGTATGTACAATGTACATACTTACCTATATACATACCTACCTTTATATGCTTCTATATATAGATATGTATTATATACAAAAGCTAGGGCGTCCAAGCAAAAATAAGGGTAGAAAGCAAACTCATTCCTGCAGCTTCAAGTTTCCATCGCAAACGTCGCATCCTTCTCTCCCCACAGAGCTCAGCTCAGCCAATACAGTATATAATAATTATGCACGGGTACATACAAAAATTGCAAATAAAGTTTATTTAATTGTTTTGTCTTGTGTGCCTGTGCCTGTGCCTTCCCTGCTTCGGCCGTGGTGAGCGGGCCAACAAGACGACAACGACAACCAAGAAGGCCTCAGAGTTAGAACAACAGAGTACCTACCTATCTAACACGCCATTTGTGCAAAGAGACTCCAGATATCTACATAGGGCAACCATCGCAGTTCAAATTCAACGGTCCCCAGAAATAAACGTGCTAAGTACCTACCTACTACAACAATTTGTCTAGTCAATAAAAAGGTCTTAAACAATAGTTATTAATCAAATCATCCATATTATTTTAATTGATAGATAACGTTTACATATTTAAGATTAAACTGATTAAGTGAATAATTTTTTTTTTTTTGTGGAAATTTAATTTAATTACAACGAGCGAGAGTGTACCTTTCTAAAGTTGAATTACAAACACATATACTTACATATTTAAAAATTATACTTTGACTTAATAATGTTGTTGTTTCCAATACAATTGTAATAAATTGGTGCCCATGTAAATGTGACTTGCAATAATTATAGAATGCAAACAAACAAATAAAAAAAAATGAGCGTAAAAAAAAAAAAAAACAGCAACAAAGACTGACTGGTTGGTTGGTTGCCTGGTTACATAATATCCTTGAACTTGAAGTGGTACAGTTGATGCAGCCGTAGCAGTATTATTGTTGGTCGATGGTTGGTTTGAATGGTTGGCCTTCCATAACTAGCAATAGATTTTTTTTTTTTTTTTTTACAAAATTTGCTGAATTGAATTTAGTGCTTTAAAAATGTTTCAAGATTTCATTTTGTTTAAAACAAATTATTCATGTATACAAAGAAAATTAATAACTAAAGTAAAGTAGGTACTGTGGAAAAAAAAGTGTGACCTCACCACTCTTTGGTGTGCCTAAATAATTTCAGAACAATTTTTGTCGTTCCTATATCGGTGCGCAATTAACAATAAAAAAGTGCTTTTTTTTTTTTTTTTGCTGTTCTTAATTAAATAAAACCAGTTTCTATTCTTCAATGATGGACGGATAATAAAGCAAAAATTGAGGTAAACTTTTTTCCGTATAATTAATGTAAATTATGTGTATCCCTACTTAAAAAAATTTATTTTTTTATTATTTGTGTACAAAATTGTAGGTAGGTACCTATGTATGTACTGTACCTATATGTTTGGAGGTAGGTATCTATCTGAACTCTGAAGTTTGTTTTGTATATTTTTTTAATATTCTTTGTGTAGAAATGATATTACGTAATAACAAATATAAATAAGCTGCACTTCCAAGAACCAGATGTTTATGCATTTAAATATTATACCTACCTATACTATAATATCATATAAAATTTTAAAAACTATTATAATTTCTTAAACCTTCAAAAAACTATATTAAAATCCATATGCTTAAGCTTACACAATATTTAGGGTTTTAAAGTTAAGATCAATGTTTGGGCGTATTTTTAGAAGTTTATAGGCAGAAACTGTAGAAAATAATAGATACAACTCTCCATGTGTTATGGAAAGTACAATTTCGTTTTGAGTACAGCTACACTAAGGCTAATATTTTAAAATTAAAACTTTTCTATATAATGCACCTAACCTACATTTTTATTTAAAATGAAAAAAAAAATGCAAACATATCCAAAAAATTGTGTTAGAGTTAACCTATACAATAATATATTAAGGTATGTATCAATCTTCTTTTATAACAGTAGATACCTTCTTCTACCTACTTAGCCGTTTATATAGGCCCTAAGGAAGGAATTACACTTAAAAAAATTTACTCATGACTTATGTACGCAAGTCTTTAATAACAGTTATGCAATTAAGCTAGTGCTTACGTCCTGTAACACCCGCATCGGCAAAATTAGTCGAGAAACATTCTAAAATAGAACAGAATTCATGTGTTTTGATTCAATTTTATCGTTTCTCGACTAATTTTATCGAGAAACATTCTAATATAGAACAGAATTCATGTGTTTTGTTTAAATTTTATCTTTTCTCGACCAATTTTATCGATGCAAGAATTACAGAACGTATAGGCACAGGTAAACGCATATTATAGGATTACTCATGTTAGTTGCTTACGTAAGAAAACGCTAGTAAATTAGTGGTACGATAGCTTGTGGAGAACTAGGGGCTAATAATGTCTTACATAATAGTACCTACCTACACTCTCAATCATTCTTTTGTGCCAATTTATTGTCAACAATTTTAGCTGAATCTGCAACGCCGAATCAGGATTAACAGTCACCTTAAGTTTTTTTTAACGTATGACGCAAAAAAATATTAGGGCGGAGGAGATGAAATAGGTGAAATCAGTGAAACAGAATTGGAACTTGTATATAGAAGTGTCGTACTTTAAGAAAATGAAGGTGTAAATCGCGATTTAGCCTTTCAGATTCGGCCAACAATTGTTGACAATAAATAGGCATACAGGAATAATTGAAAGTGTAGGTACCTATACAGAGTGCCGCAATTAGAATGGCCAAAACTTAATATGGTAATCAGGGTTAGGACTTGAAATAAAAACTGAAATAATAATCGCAGTGATACCAAAATATTCGCAGTAGAATTAATGTTATTTTAGTTATTAATTCGGTTTAGGGCTGGGGTCAGAATTCTGTATACCCTAAAATTTAAAAATTCTGCATGTATTCCGAAGTTCTGTACTTTAACTGTTTTTTATTACAGAAAATTAGAAACAATTTTTTATAATTTACAGAATTTTGGAGTTTAGTTCGCAGAATATTCATTATAGCACTTATAAAGTGTATTCTCATAATTTTTTAAAAAATTAGCTGAAATTATCTCTTTTCAATATATGATAGTGTGGGAAATTATGTAAATAATAAATTAAGAAAACGTAGTAATCATTTACAATAAATTCAAAAATTATTTACACAGTCAAAATTTATTTACACATTCTTCGAACAATGGAAGAGATTAATAAAAAGACAAATATTAAGGCTATTTCTTTACTTTGGAACTTTTTGATTTTCTGTGCTTTTTAGTACATTTTTTTTATGAACTTTGACAGAATTCTGGACTCAAATTTACACAAATGCAAAGAAAAACCACCAGGGTTTAAATTTAAAGGAACTAGGCTATTATTTTCTGAATACAGCACATAAAAGCAAATCCAGAATCCAGAATTCTAATACAGAATTTTGGATTTACCTAGAGAATTTTGCTATACAGAATTTTGTATTTAAAGAACTTTGGAATACAGAAAAAAAGAAGATTTTCGGTTAATTCAATTATATTCCAACCTTTTTTTAATTATCAAAACAAAACAAAATATTTCGTGACTAATTTAAAAAAAAACTCAATAAATAAATTAATAAAACAAAAATGTTTGAATTATGCTGACTCGTTTGCGTCTGCGTGTGTGTGCTGCATCATCGTAAAAGGAAACAAGAAAAAGAAATAATTGAATAAAAGTTGAACTAAAAACATATTTACATGACAAAACATGCATAGACAATGTTTTTTAAATGTTTGAAATTTTGTTCTATCTACATTAATTTCTATGACCATCCAAACGAAATCCAAATAATCCCAGTAGATTGTAGGAAAAGCGCAGTGGTGCAGTAGACTTAAAAATTTGGAAAAAAGCGCAGTAGATCTACTGCTTTTGCAGTAAAGTCCGAACCGAACGCTGATGGTAATAGGCCAGCTCATGACCTCTCAAAATTTAGTAACTTATTCTCACCGAATCATAACGGTTTTCGAGTAACGGCTGTTTGTTTGAAATTTGTACATATCCCTAATTTGAATAAGTTTTTTCTTCACTCCGTCCATAATTGATTTTTTATTATTTTTTATTTATACACTAAAACATTGGACAATAAAAGACCTGTGTATAAAAATAATTTTGATTTTATATTCCCTTATTCTTAAAATGACTAGACAAACTCATAGTTTGATCAAAACTAATTTTTTACTAGGTACTTTAATCTTTAAAAGAGCATCCTGAAAAAAATTCGTATGACTCAATACTGGTTCTTACTTTTAAAAAATAACCTTGTTTCTCTAGATAGTTTTTTTTAAAATGTATAAAACTCACCAAACCTAGCTTTAGATCGAAATGGTCCGAATAAAAATAAAATGTTTTTTTTTTTTTTTTTTAATAGAGTTTTATTTCTAATTTAAAATCTTTGTTTTACTCCTAGTGACATCTTGTATCAATTGAATGACTAGTTTAAAAAAAAAACTAGAGAAAAAAGGTTATTTTTTTTAAAATAAAAACCAGTATTGAGTCATACGAACTTTTCAGGATATTCTTTCAAAAATTGAAGTAAAAAATTAATTTTGAAAACTATGAGTTGGTCTAGTAATTTAAAGAACAAGGGCATATAAAATCAAAATTATTTTTATGCACAAAACAGGCATATGTTTAAGAGTAAAAATAAAAATAATAAAAAATAAATTATGGTCGGGGTGAAGAAAAACCTTATTCATAGTAGAGGTTTGTACACATTTCAAACAAATAGCCGGTACTCGAAAACCGTTATGATTCGGTAAGAACAAGTTTCTAAATTCTGAGAGGTCATGACCTCTCTTATCACCATATTTAGTTTGGACTATTCCTACTAGGACGCCTGTATATTATGTAAGTCAAAAGAAAACTGTATTAATACAAGACGTTGTACCCCTGAATAAAAATTTCTTTTTAATTAGAATATCCTGGGAATCAATCTTACTGCGGCGACGTAATAGCCCAACGCAATTGTAACTAACAGCTTTCGTAACCTGGTAAAAGTTTCTGTAAGAAAAGAAAAATATGTATATGTATTGTACGTGTATTTAAAAGAGGAAGTATTTAAAGGCAATGATATTTGAACTATTCAGAACCAGCGATATGCAAAATTATAACAAAATTGGTCATGCCATTTAAAAGATATACGGAAAGAACGCAAAAACTAAGATATTTTCTCAAACAACTTTTTAATGGACAATATGCCAAAAATTACTATTTTAAACTTCTACATCATTTTTATATTAATTTTAATTAAAGTTTTGTCACAAAACCAAGACCCTTGCGTTATTAGGAAAACTGAACATAACTGAAATTATATACATGACTGAATCGGACAAGCTTTCTATTACAGTTAAAAACTATACTGTTTAATATCTTTTTTTTTTTTAATGTTGAAACAGCCAAAAGTACCTACCTACTAAAAATTTTAATTATGTTTGATTATTTATTTTTTTATAAAAACAAAAAAAATATTTTCAAAATTTTTAAATGAAATATTGTTTGAACTACTCAGAAGCACCGTAGTAGCCGTGGCGTGATGGTTAGTGCGATGGACTGTCATGCCAGAGGTCTAAGGTTCGATCCCCAGCCTCGCCATCTATTTATTTAAAAGAAAAACGGCTACTGCCTCTTGCGAGGAATTGACAAATCCTCCAAGAGTATCTCCTGTCACAGAAAAGTGCCGCTCGTTAGCCGTTCGGATTCGGCAATAAACTGTAGGTCCCCTCCATTCCTGCAGACACGCACACAGGAATGGTTGAGAGTTGTAAGTCACTAGGCCCTAGTTCTTCATGAGCTGTTGTGCCATCAAATTTATTTTTATTTATTATTTACTCAGAAGCACCAGTTAACATAATTTTAACAAAATCGGTCAATCCATTCACATGTATGTATGAATTTTAATCAAAATCGTTAGAGCCGTTTTGAAGAAAATTAAAAAAAAAAAGGAAATATTTGCAAGGCAGGTACTGTTCTAAGAAATCACAAATGGTCTGTACCAAATTTTAGGCGAATTGGTCCAAACTCTTAGGCTCTAGCTGAAATTACAGTGGAGGTACGGACACACAGATGCTCAGACCGATGGATGGTATGGCGAAAACCACTTTTTCTAAATTCTCTACCGTTTCGTGTCAATTTTGATTACAACCACGATTTTTTTTTCACAAAACCACCACTTGCCCTAGACTAGACTATAAAGCAAGTAAAAATGTACTTAATGTACGTTTATTTTTTAATTTTTAATTTTGTTTAGAAAATTATACAGGAGATAACAAAACTATAAAAAAAATATTTTCTGTGACTGGATCGTACGACCTTTGTGAATAATAACACTGCAGGTACCTAGAAACTCATTAACAAAGAAAATGTTAAAAAGAATCAAAAGTTCATACTAGGAAAATAGATTTTTTGTTTTTATATTTATTAATTTATAAAATTTAACAATACATTTAAATATATAATTAGTTAAAATTAAAAGGATAAAAGCTGTACATGAAAAAATAAATAAAAATACACAACATTTTAATATGTTTTAATGTAAGTAGGTATATTATGTTGAAATATGTATATTTTTGTATAATTTTGTTTTGTATTTGTGTAGAAATTTGTTTAATTTTAGTTTTTGTTTTTTTGTCAAAAAAAAAAATTAATTTAAAACTCTTTGAATCCAATATAATTTCATCTATTCAGAAGCCCCAGATTGAAAAATAACGATAAATCGCTACAGTCATTAAAAATATATATAAAAATATATCGCAAAAATACGACAATTTTCTCAAAAACCCTATTTCTATTATGAGAATTTTTTGGCAAAAATCTGAAACGTTTTATTACTCACTTTGGTAATTACAGCACAAATGTATTATTAATTAAAATCATTAGAACCGTTTTTGACAAATGATGGCTAAAACAAAAATTGGAATTTTCACTCGGGTAAAAATGATATGACAAAATTTGAAGCAAATTTTTTCTACTTGTTTAGACTTAAGACAGTCTTGACATTTTAACTTGCGATATAGGTACTATAGGGCAAGTTATGAATTCGTGCAAAACATCGAACTCGAGATAAAAATCAAACTTGACATTACAATGAGAGAGAACACGAAAAAAGTGGGTCCCGCAATTCCGTCTGTCTGTCTGTACCTCGGCCTACAGCCTAAACCCCTGAATCGATTTTCTTCAAACTTGGAGCATAAGTGGAGCGTTATGATAATTCCCTATAGGGGAATTTTTTTTAGCTCAAAATATAACGGTAGGTACTTTTCATACAACCGTTTTAAAAAAAAGTTATTCATCTCAAAAACGTGTGTACTAATAATGGTCTACATTTTAATGAAAAAAAAATTACCAAAAACCGTTGATACTAGTATCTGTCACAGACAAGTTTTTTGTTTTCGATTTTCTCGTTAAGCGCTTAACAAATTTTGATCAAAATTTGTACTTAGGAGATCCTATCAAGTTAGAATAATACTGCACACATACATTTTCAAAAGACTATTTTTTGGATTTAAAAAAAAAAAGTTTAACATTTTTTTCTTTTTTTGAAAAATCATTTTTTTGAAAACGGGTTGATGATTTTTTTGAAATTTTGGTTTTAGTTGTATATTACTATATTCCTAAAAATAGCATACCAATTTTTTTTCTAAAAAATTTCAAGAAATTTTATATATTATTTTTTAAGATAACTACAACTACAACGATTTAAATAATTTCGTCTGCATAAATTCACATTTTTTTCAAGAATTGAGATGGGATTCTTCGTTCTGAGATTAAAACATTTGAAGTACTTTTTTTTATTAATTTAAAGAATGTGCTTCATGCTTTTTTCCATGTTCAAATTTCTATTCTTCAAATTATTAAATGGATAAAATACATATGCATATAATTATTAATTATGTGTTTTATATTACACTCAATCATGCATTTTATTTTACACGAAACCAATAGGTATACTTTCATTTCATTTCATCCCTCACTGCATGGATCTCAGTGCGTGAATTCTGAGGTTCTGAGGGGTACATTTTTTTTTCGATTTGACTCATTATATTTTTTCCATAAAATAAAAGCAAAAAAAAAAGTATTCTAATATAATTTACCTAAAATAATTAATGTAATAAATTTGGAACTCTCTTTGACTATGATTTTTGATAACTCAAGTCGATTCTTGTTTTTTTAACGTTTAAAAGCTTGCCTAGAAATAATTCCAAACTTTTTTAGACAATTTATTTCTTTCTAAAGGAATTTCATCCGCGCATTCCTCAAAATATGACAGACTATCAAATTCTGCACAAAAAAGTAGTTGTTTTTACTATTTGACTTTTCTTTAAACTAATAAATCGAAGTCAAACTTACCTTAAATCCATCATTTGATGCCCACAATACGAGAACATTTATTTAGCAAATTTTCTATAATTTCTAGAAACATTAATGTTCTTTAAATTTTTTTAATATGTAGCTATTATTTCCCGAAAAAAATCTCTTGTTCAAATGTATGGCGTTATTATAAATCTTAATAACATCTAAATGACGATTTCTGAGATAACTCTCTCAAATACTGAAAATATTCAATTTAAATAAGAAGACAAGTACTTTAAGGGATCATAGCTAATTTTTTTTGCAAAAAATAGTCTTTCGTTGTTTTTTTAGCTGTCTCAAAAAATTAATTATGCTTAATTAAAAATTAAAATGGCTAAAATGATATTTGTTGAAAACTATGTAAGCCCTCGTAATTATAGTTACCATACAAAATTATTTCTAACGAGAACTTAAATGTGCACTGTGGCGTATGAGCATTTTTTTTCGGAATATTTTTTTTATTTTTATCTTAGATATTTAAGCAGTGATTAATTTAGATTTAATGTTTCGGGGATTTTGGGCCGATGATAGCGGGGTTTTAACAGAAGATTGGCCAGGGTTTTTAGACCAGATTCTTTTTGCACGGGACACGTGACCAAAATATAGAAATATAATAATAACTATGTATGTGTATATATTTTTTTTTTTTTTGTGGGACATACAAAATTCTTTTATTAGAAAGCCATGACTAAATGACTTTTATTCATAAATACCTACTCAACATGAGGTATAAGTGAGATACATACATACATTTGTATATAAAATAAAGCGCAGTGAAATGAGCTCAGAAAAAATTAAACAAAAGATTTAAAAATAAAACGCACGACTGGATCGCACAAACTTGCTCTTGTAGTAAAAGTTTCTTCGAATATTAAAGACTGAGTGTATTATTAGTTAATAATTTTTAATGGAAGGCTTTAGTTTAAACTAGTATTATACATGTAACTTAGAGCTTTAAATGAAAAATTATTAAAAATCAACATAATTCGAAATAAATTTATTAAAAAATTCTTCTTAAATTGTTTTTAGAGCTAAAAAAAAGTACACCATCTGCGATTACTTTAACTAATCTTAGTTTTGGAGAAAAAAAAATTTAAAATCGTAGGAGCGGATTTTTTTAAATTAATTTTTTATACATATATAAAATTTTGTAAAAATTTTTAAGAAAAAAAATTGCTACACAATTTTTTAGTATTTATTTATGTTGAATTAAAATATAAATTTCGGAAAAAATTATCTACCCGTTTTTGAAATATCGAATTTTCAAAAAAAAAAAATTGAAATTTTTTAAAAAATCCAAAATTTGAAAATTTTGATATGATTTCAATTTTTGATAAACATTTGTATAAAAAAATTAATTTAAATCGGTTACACACATAATGCGATAGTCCAAAATAAAGAAAATTGTTCTTTGAGAGGTAGGTACTCTTAATAATAGCTAACTGTAAATTTTGTTTGCAGCAGATCGTAGACCATACTAATATTAGTATTAAGAACAATTTTAATCAAAACCGTAGGAGTCGTTTTCGAGAAAATTTATATTTTCTTTAAAATAGGTATAAGAAAAAATTTTGTTCGAAATATTTTAGATAATGTTAAAAAACCACTTGTTACCAAGTTTCATAAAAATCAACGAAGTCGTTTTCGAAATATTTGGTTTATAGAAAAAAATTTGAAACTTTTTTTAAAAATCAAAAAAAAAATTTGAACATTTTGGTATTTTGGTACCTACTATTTAAATTTTTCAGAAGATTCCCTATATAAAAAAATCAGTCTAAATCAGATCAAATTATATAGCTTATGCAATTCTATACAAAAAAGGCCGTATTACTTTAGAAGGTTTTGAATAAAATAAACAATAACGTCAGTGAGCTATCAACTACTAAATTTATATGGACTGGAGTTAGAGCTATGTGTCGGCTGACCTGAAGGGCCAATCATAAAAATCCTTGCTGATTTTATACAATGTTCAATTTAATTTAAAAACGCCATTGTGACAAAGCAGATGGACATTTTTGTTTTGCTCTCTTAAGAAAATCCTTATAAGTACCTTAAATTTGGAAATATGGCTTGATTTTTCGTAGAGATAGAATTTTTAAAGCGAAAATTGGAACTTATTGAATCCTGCACAAAAAGATATTACTTTGTTTTGGTAATAACAATATATTTGGAGCAAAATGTGAATAAACTGTAACAATATCAGTTGTTTACTTATTGTACTTTTATTGAAAATCACCGTTCTTACGAACAAAACGTTTTTAAATCTGTACTTGAGCAATTTACAATAAAAAAAAAACAGAAGTTTTTCCTTTCAATCCCACAAATTCAAAAGCCTAGGCCCAAACTTAGGGCATTTTTTAGGAAATTCTTAACACATAAATATAGCTCTTTGCGCGAGTTGAATTCTTCTTGATGATCTGGTTGCAGTTCCGCGGCGGTCGTTAATTCGGTTCTAATATCTATCATATTATATTAAGCAAGATGGCAACTAAATTCCATCAACTTAACAGCAATACCGCAGCCCAAACACCTCCATAATGCACATATAAAATGCAACACAAGTTTTTTTAACCGCTCCAAATTTTATATCTGTCCATACTAAATTACATTGGTCTGGCAGCGATACCGTGAACATTACAATACCATTATGCACTTTCCTAACAAAAAAAAATAGTATTAGCATTTTGAAAGTGCATTATAGTGGTGCTAGGTATGAGGTACATATTACTGTCAAGGTGATGAAATTGATTGTGGATAGTAACCACGAACTATTCTGATTTTTTTGGTTGCATTTTTAAAGTACATTATATAGGTGTTAGGGCCACGGTATCGGTGCCAGACCGATGGAATTTAATTTGGACACATAAACAATGATCACAAAATTTGGAGCGGTATAATACACTTAAACTTCACTAATTATTTTGAATTTTGAAAGTGCATTACGTTGGTCTTAGGGCCGCGATATCGCTAAAAGGTCTATGGCATGTAGTTTGCACTGCGGTATACAAATATCATGCATTTTGGAGCGATATAAAACACTTTGATCAAATCGTTTACCAGCTCTCGGTATATAAGCATTTTCTGGTTAATTGGCCAACTCTACCCCGATGTGTGAATAACGTGCACAAATATGATGTGTTTGAATAGCCATCATCGCCGAAAATAACACGATTGAATATTTTGCACTGACTGAATAAACCAATAAAATGTTGAATATTAGCTAAAACCATTTAAACCGTACCTTAACGACACGAAAATGCCTCGTTTATGTTGGAGTCGGTTTATCGTAGTTAAACCGATCATTCGGTTTAAAATTTTTGTTAACGTCGGTTTAAGTGAGTGAATATTACCGATTAGTCGGTTTAAAAATTTTAAACCGACTTCTGAATCTAAACCGATTTTAAACGGCGTGAATATTACGGGCATAAGCATTAAATATTAAATACGACTTAATTACGAACATTTTTTGAACAAAATAGTTTGTACATTTTTATAATTTTTTTTTTTTAGATTTTGAGTTCGAAAATTTATTTTTCAAAAATAGTTTCTAACGCAACAGGTGCCAAATAACTTTATAAATATGACAGATATGAAAAATTTTGTCATAATAAATTTTGTAGAAAGTTATCTAAACTATATTTTTGTCTCAGATAATTTTTTTAAAAGACACACAATTTCTAAGTTAAACACGAAAAACCGAAAAAGACAACATGTTACACTTTCCTGCCGCTAGAGCTCGCCTTGGATTCATAGGGACTTTTCTACACGTCATCAATAGGCCTCTCTTAATAAGTGCGCACAAGTTTAAAAACTTGACTTTCTTCAAAACTAGTTAGATAATGAAATTTCGGCAGCATTCGCCACTGATTGATAGCTATCTGACTGATTTCAACGACATTGTAGCAAAACATTTTTTTCTATTTAGATACGTTTAAAAATTGTATCCTCTCCTCGTTCTCTGGCTAAATATTTAAACTTTCAATACCTAGCTCTCACGCATCAAATTTAGAATTTCTCAAGAGAAATGTTTATTGTGATGTTGATTATGACAAAAATTCTAATCCACCTGTTAAGTATTTTTATTATTATCGTTTCGTGCAAGTGGCCCTTAATTTTTGTATTTTTTTTTTAACTTATCACACAATTACATATAGGTACCTATCAGTATTCTAAGTATACTCAATTTAATTGTGTAACATACATTACGTTACATGCCACCAACTCGTGCTAGTTAGTGCAGCAAAAATAAAAAATAAAAAATGGGTAACCTATTACGAAAGCCTTATTCATCCCACCTACTATTATACTAGAATTAAATATCATTGCATCAAGTTACCAAGATAAAAAAAAAAATATTAAAACTATTTTCACATTCGTTAGAGTACTAACAAAGTGTAATTATTGAAAAATAATTAGTTTTAAGTTCATTGTTGTAGCTAGTTTTTGTAGGTTTCATATTTGTTAATAATATATCGTGTTTTGTAACTTGGATGATATAAACAACTTACACAATTCTCATAACCCAATCTCGGGTTTTTTTTTTTTTTTTTTTGTTATTTTGTTTTCTGTCTTTGTAGTGGAAATAAATTTGAGTCATTCTAGTTGCGTCTTTTCCGACCCCTCGTTAGGCTTTCTCCAGACTGATACCTACCTATATTTTTTGTGTAATGAAATAAAAAAAATCACATTCAAATAACTTTTCTATCGAAATTGTAAAGCACTCATATGTATAGGTATCAAAAACAATAACAAAAAGCAACATAACCTACTTATCAGAAGGATTGGTACATATATACCAATTTAGTCTTTAGGCTGGACATTTTTTTTTAATTTTTTTTTTTTTTTTTTTTTTTGAGATAACTTGCTCTAATTTTATTTTCATTTTTTTTTTCAAAATCAAAATAAACAAAAACATCAATAAATTACACCACGACTTGTTTTTTTTTTTGCTCATAAAATCAACAAACCAAATAAAAAAAAAAAATAATAAAAAAAGTTAAGAGGTGAGGTGACGCCAAGAACAAGGAGAGAAAGCTCCTTCAAAGCTTTGAAATTGGGATAGGGCAGGCAGGTAGCTAGCTATAAGCTATATTAAAACCTTAAAAAGCATGATAGGACATAGTTTAACAGCAGGTGGGTGAGTAGGTGTTTAATACAAATGCAAATCAAGCAGATAAGGGTTGTTTTTTTTTTTTATTTTTCTTTCTTTGTTTGATTTTCGCAGAGGATGACGTGGGTGGGAAGGGTTGGTGAATATTACGTCGCGTCTACGGCGTGCGTGTTCCTTGTTAATTTAATAGTTTTATCGATTTTTATTATTTTTTTTTTTTTGTCTCATTTGGGGAAAAAGTTTGCACTAAAACTTGACATTTGAAGACTGTCTCTCCTACTCAAATTTTGTGTTGCAAGCCTCCCTTAAATGGCGTGGCGGGGGGTGGGGGATATACCTATATGTAGAACCTACTTCAGCCGCAAACATATGGGTCGCATCAGTCCATTTGTTGCTAATAAGTTTTGTGGTAGTATGAGTGTGTGTGATCTTTTACATTTATATGTGTGTGCATTATAGGTACATAGTTTGTGCAACTATGGGAACTTATTCTTGGCGTTGTGTGCTTAGAACTGGAGAGTATCCTCCATCCCTTTCTGTCAGTGTTTACATCTCCGGGTACATAAGAGTGTCCGTGATGCAACACACCAATATTACCATACCCATGCCCCTTTTTCACCAAAATACACAAACTACCTACCACCACATCTATATTATCCCCTCGTGTACATGTACGTACACCGAATAGCTATGTGCTTTAAGAACTTTTTTGTATGTCATTGGTGTCGACTGGCTGGCTTCTATGTCTCTCGGCATTGAGAAAACTTATACTTTTGATCGCTCGAGCCGAGGACCGTCATTCGCTTGAGAATATAGGCCGACTGTGACTTTCCTAGTGATTGGACTTGTTCATAAATTCAAGTTCAAGAATATGTACAATTTTTATTCTTTGTAAAAAAAAAATCAGAAACAGAAATAGAAGCAGAAATGTTTAGAAAATAATTTGTTTATTAATTATAACTAAAAAGTGATAATAATTTTATGTATCTGCAAGATATTCAATTTTTCTTAAAGAATTTATTTTTGTTATTGTTTATTTATTTGTTTTTAGCAATTTGATTGCATATGTTTTGTGGTATGGTGACTTTTTGTGCTTTTGGGCCTTACAGCCTTGCGTGCTGAAAATTTGGTGGTTGAAAACAGCAAAAAAAAAAAACAAACAAACAATATTTTGCGTCGTAGATGGAATTTCGTTTCAAATTCAATATTCAATCCAAAAAAAAACTTTATAAAAAAAAACTTCTACTGTTTCTGCAACAAAAAAACATTTTTGTCAGGATTTTTGAAAAAAAAAAAACTGAATTTTAAAGTGCTACCTAATACTTATTTCGTAATATTGGAATTATTTTGGGTAAGTTTATTTCATATTGTATGTCTAATCAATTATGAAAATTGTTTTTTTTTTCTTTAAAACAAAATTTTTATTTAAACTTAATTATAAAACAAGTTACTATACCAAAAGGATATTGTATTGGGTGAATTTTTTTTTTATTTTCTCTTATAAGATATTTTGTACGTGTACCTAAGTAACAATGTATATTTAGTATTTGCGTCGTAAATATTACAAACGCTGATTCATACCAATATCTAAGGAATGAAGAATTTTTACCTACTAATGGGTAGAGATGTAGGTAGGTACTACATATTATATATAGCAATCTTTCTATGTAGTTCTGGTCTATATCAATTTATTATACCTTTAGGTAGAGGTAGTTTGTTAATTTTTGTTTTGTATTTTATAAATTTTCCAAAGTGCAAACATCAGTATGTGTGGGGGTTGAGTAGGGATATGTATATGTTTGTTTAGTTTTGTAAAAAGATTTCTTATTTAATTGCAATTTAAGTCTGATGCAATTTTAAATTGGAAGGGATGATATCTAATTGTCATACATGTGTACATGGGGATTGGGAAATCGATATAAAATCTACTCTATGTTTTATTTCTTTTTTTTTTTGAAATAGTTTCTGCCAATAATAATTTATTTACATAACACAAATAGATAGGTACGTACATTTTCAACTTTTAACTAATAAATCAAAGTTGAACTAATATCCTGTGTAGGTATGGTTTATTTTTGAATATTAAAATGACATAATGACATTTTGAGTTGTAGGTAAGTAGGTACTATTTACATTCATATGTAATAGATTCTTATTTATGGTACTTAGGTACATATAGATATTTTCTACAAAGCAAACATTTCATCAAATTGTATTGTGTTTTGTTTCCTTAATTTATTTATTAAAATTTATCATATTAAAAAATTAAAACTTCTAATTTATTATATTCCAGTTTTGAATATTTTCATCTCAGGTCTAGAGTTTGCTTATCAATATTTGCTAATCAATATTTGTATTCTTATTATTATTCTTCGACTTACTCAATTTATTTTAAAATAGATTTCAGAAATAAATATAAACTATCTAAGTAATAAATTTTAAATTATATTAACTTCTGTTTCTTCATAAACAAAAAAAAATTAGGTAGGTACTAAACTAAAATCATACACCTAATAATATAATATTTTGAGGTTACAAATTTTAATAGGAGAATAAATTTCTGTAGATATTCCTTTATGGAAAACCCAGTGCCTTTAAATTAATTAAATGCAAATAATTTGTTTTTTTAATTTTGTAAACTTTTCTGTGATTTAATACCTACCTATCTATATTTTAAAATAATTTAGAATCAATAATTCTAGTTGGAAAATACTTTATTACGTATGTATGAATGTACATACGTTTAGCTAACAAACGAGACCACGCCCATAGAGAACAAAATTAAATTCTAGAAGGAAACGAACGTTTCGCGAGGTATGTTTAATTAAGCATTTTTTTGCGGGCACAGTTTATTATCTAAAAGAAACAGAGTCATTAAATTAGACTTTTATTTACATTATATGGACTGTTTTGAAAAAAAAAAAAAAAAAATCTGACTGTCTTCACCGTAAGTAATGAAAACAAATACTTTGTACATAACAGTTTTTACGTGTGCGCTCTTGATTGGCATGAAATTAAAACTAAACTACGCAACAACCAAAAACCATTTAAGCGTCTTAAATAAGTAGACACCTTAATTGAGTTGATGAATTTTAGTTACCAATTTTCAAATTATTCTAATTTTCATGAGTTTTTATTCGAAGCGTTTTTGATAATTCAAAACGTCAGTTTTCTGTATTTTTAAAGACCTTTTAAAATCAAACAAAGGAAAATAAAAACAAAGAAAACAAATTGTCAAAATATTTTCGAAAAAATTAAAGTTAAAATTAATTTACACTATTTAAAAATTATAGCATTCATGAAAAATAAAATATACATAGGTACCTACTAATCGATCTCAAGAAATAGCTCAGATTTTCAAAATATTTTGATCCAAAAGTTGTTGCAATAAGTTTTTTCCTTTTATTTATGTACATATATATGTACATATGTAGGTATGTATTTACATGATAATTTTCTTCGAAAACCAGAATCTTAAACACTTAGGTACATATTATCTGCTCTTAAAATTTTCAATGGTTACCTACTTACTTTCCCGAAGAATTCCTTTAGTTTCACCTTTATTTCCGCGAATCCCACTAAAACAGGGGCGTAGCTACCGCTGTATCAGATGTATCAATGATAAAGGGCCCGCAAGATATTGGGGCCCCCGAGATATAGAGGCCCCTGAATATAAAGAGCATTTGATAAGAAAGTGTAAACAAAATTTCATTGAGTTGAATAAGAAACAAGGTCGATTATTTAAAGTGTACTTATATAACCAATATGTTTGCATGTGTCTTTTCGATAGCAATAGCATGTGTCTTTTCGATAGCAATAGCTGCTTAGATATTTTGATTACCTACTCTAACTAAAAATTTCCGAGCTTCTATAAAAATTTTCATTCCATAAAAGAACTTGCTAAATTTTAGGTGATTGAATTAGTCTTGCTTCTAGTTTTCTGGAAGCTATCACTGTATGTGTGTGTTTTTTTTAAGCTTCCGAATACAACAGCAACAGCTGAAAGAAGCCTTTCTAAGCTTTAAATAATTAAAAAATACCTTGAATTTCTATAATGGGACAGGAACGGTTATCGGATTTAGCAAAAAATGTTTGATACAGGGCCCCCAAAAAGCTACCTACGCGACTGCACTAAAAGGCATTTTGTGTCAGGTATATACATACATATGTCAGGGTACTTTCTTACAATATCAGAACTAATTTCTAAAATTTTTCTATTGAGTAATTATGCAATTAAAAACTTTTTGAGATTTTTGAGATTTTTGATTTTTTTTGCGACAAAATGACAAACACTATTTTTTTTTTTTTTTTTTTAAGTTATGCCGCTAGAAAAACTAAATCATGTCGATTGTGGAATCTGCAACAGTGGATCCGCAATAGTGGATCCGCAATGATTCGCAGTACATTTATCTCTTTTCTTTCCACATGAAATCGATGAAGAGAAAAGAGAGAACTATGCACTGCGATTCACTGCGGATGCAGTTTTGCGGATTCCATAATTGACATGAATACAACAAAAAAATTGCATGTCCACTTTAATTAAATTATGTATTTTTTACTTTGAAAATTAAAGCGCGTAATTTAAATACTGGTGACTTATTTCCCTGCATCGATTAATAAAATTAATTCATTTTTAATTTTTTTAATGACTTTTTTATCTTCCCTAATGAGTGAAATATAAATATCATAAATTTTAAAGAAATTTGGTGGTTCGATACTACATATGTAAGTTAAGTTGATACAAGAAAAAAGGTAGGGCCATATTTCTAAAAATTCAGCTTAAAATAGAAAAAAAATATCACTAAACGGCAGCACTAACAATGCCATTCTAAATACAAAAACAGTAAATAGAAAAAAAAAAAAAAACCTTACCAAAAATAAAAAATCGTGTAAATGATGCATAGTGGATGTAGTACCAAGCGAGCTGTAAGTTTGGGCCCCACTTTAGGCACATAGCATTTTCTCTCTTATAGACCCCCATATAAATAAGTACCAGCTATGAGATTTAATGAGATAGTAAATTTTTTGTTTTCAATTCACTCTGCCAACAGAAGTTCTATACTATCCTACTATTTATTTTAATCATAGTCGTGTAATCCCAAGTTGCATTAACAACAGTACACTCTAGTTCTTTTTTTTTGTAAATTCTATCATTTAATGTAAATCATAGAGAGTCTTTAATAAAAATAAACTTTTCCAAAATCCATGTCTGTTTTATTTTTGCTTTTCGTTCACTGTGGCGTATGCGTACTATTTTTTTTATGATATAGGATGTTTTGCATAAGATGCGGTAAAAGGCTAGACCGTGTTGGTTGGATGGAGATAAGTAAAAAAATCTTGTGGAATGGGGTCTTTGTCGCTCTATACACGCGGAAGGGGTAATTTTCTTTTTAAAAAATTTCTAATTAAAATTGAAAAAAAAAAATGTCATGCTATTCATTCCTATTTGTTAAAGGAATTAAGAAATCTATTATTTTTTTTATTGTTCTTAAATATGTTATATTGTTCTTAAACTTAATTTTCAAATTCAAAATTTAAAAAAAACGTAAAAAAGGGCTCAAACTAATTTTGTGCAAAATTTTACGTTATCAAGTAGAATTTTTGTTTTTAATATTCGGTGCTTCTATCTATTATAGTTATTCTATTTTTTGTTAAAATACTATAATACTAGTTTCTGGGAAAATTGAAAATATCAAAAAAGGATTTTTGGAGAAAAATAAGGAATTAAAGGTGAATTTAATAAAAAGAAACTTTTGTTATTTTCGATTTTCTCAAAAATAGACATTTAAGCATCTTATTTTAATATTTGAATAATGACTGATCAATAGAACAAAATTGTGTAGTTTGAACATGTTTTTTTATTTTTATTTTTGATTTAAAATTTTTATTTCGAAAAATAATCTAACATAAACAGTTCACTGACTAAATTAATTTAAAAACAGAATGAGAGAATGAATTTCATGTTTTAAAAAAAGTACAACATAACACTGAAGGTTCGTATTCGTTCTAGCCTTTTGTGGCATCTAATACAAAACACCCTGTGTATCATCTTGGAAGCAAATTACATCAGATAATGATGTCTCGCATCGTTGTTGTGTCGTGTTGGCTTCCGTGAAATAGCTTTAACTTCTGTCTAAACTTTGAAGTAACACATTTTATACTAATATACAAATATTCAATATTATTACATCTATGTTTATCGTAAACAACACTTAGAAAATAAATCTTCTTCAGAAAAATTCAACTTAAAAAGAATCTCAGCTGGTACCTATAGCTTCTTTAAAATAAAATTGTTACTTCTTCCAGAAATGAATTACTTAGGTCTTCTAACCGATCTGTATGAATTTCCCTTAAAGATTATACTGCATCTACTTTAATATGAAAGTATTTAATAATAATGATAATTATTTTTTTTTTTTTTTTTTTTTTTTTTTTTTTTTTTAATAATACAAATTCTAAATACTACTGAAATAAATCAGCCAAGTAGAAGACTTAGCACTATTTTATTGGACTTGTTGAATTATTGATTCAATATAGCTTTTAACGGCCTTTAGTCCATGAAAATTTTTGGCGTTTCGTCCCGGCGATCTCACTTGGACTCATCAGTTGACTAGTGAGGGCCTTGTCAATACGCAATTTCCATTAAGTTCAGTTCATCTTACATAGATTTCATGGTGAATACCCAGTGTGAACTATATCTAACCAGATTAGAATTCCTAATCATTAAAGCTAGAAGTTTTTTGTGCCCGTGGCCTGGCAATGTTTATATACGAAGATTTTTTTTTTTTTTTTAATAATACAAATTCTATATACTACTGAAATAAATCAGCCAAGTAGAAGACTTAGCACACTCACTAGTCAACTGATGAGTCCAAGTGAGATCGCCGGGACGAAACGCCAAAAATTTTCATGGACTAAAGGCCGTTAAAAGCTATATTGAATCAATAATTCAACAAGTCCAATAAAATAGTGCTAAGTCTTCTACTTGGCTGATTTATTTCAGTAGTATATAGAATTTGTATTATTAAAAAAAAAAAAAAAATCTTCGATAATTATTTTTTTTTTCTGAGAAATTCATAATTCATAAATTATTAACAAAAAAGAAAATCTTATTTCCAATGAAGACCTATTTCAATATCTTTGTTTCTTTATAAAAAGGCAAACATTAACTTGGATTAGTATATGAACGCTTTATCAATTAAACATACACAAAGTTCTATTCATTTCTCCGAATGCGCCTTGAATTCTACTTAAATAAAATTAACTATGTCATCCCACTAGTTAAGCATCCCACAGTGAGGAACAATCACAATATTTCTTAGAAATATGATATTTGAATTTTCTTCCATAAAATTTCATATAAATATTACAATAACAACAAAAATTCCATATCAGCAGACCAGAAAACTTTGTGCTTTCATACTATTTACCATTCACCAACGCTCATTTTCTATTCTCGGTGTTTCCCTGACAATAATTGCGTCATTCCAGAATATGACAGATAGCGCTCAAGGACTCGTTCTGTAAATGAAAGCATAAATAAAATCTGTTTTTATTTTTTTTTTTTTACACATTCATAAGTAAATATCTATAGATACTCGTTAGGTACGAATACACTATAGATATATAGTTTTGTGAGTCATTGTATCTATTATGCACAAGGGCAGAGAGGACAACGCGTCAGTTCTAGGGTGGCAGTGGCAGCGCACTGTGAAAACCTTGGAGTAGGGCAATTACTTACCTAATCGCTAATGACGTTGGCGCTTTTCAACCACCACTATAGCAACTGCTGAACCAGTGTAATATTCATCAGTGAATAAAATGTCACAATAATGAAACAAGGTACCTACATATGTACGTGCCAATAAGATACCTTTGTATCTGAGTATCTACATACTACATACATATATATGATGGTCTGTCGAACTTAGTCTATTTATGGCATTTGTTTTCTTTCTCTATATTGCTTTGACAGAAAGCACATTCACAACTCACATAAATCGGCCCACACGTAATGGAATTATAAATTAGAATTCACTCTGTGTGGTCAGTCGGGTCGGCTTTTGTATTTTCAGCGAATTGTTTGCACTTACGTAAATATCTCACCATAGCTTAAACTAAGTATAGATTGCATAGACACATACATATATGGGATATTCATTTATATCACACTCGTTCCGAAGTTCAAAAATAGGATGTTTGTAACGAATTTAGCAAACCAACCAAACGATCGATTTTGTAAAATATGCATAATGCACTTCTCGGT
The DNA here is from genome assembly GCA_947049315.1 of Epistrophella euchroma. Classification (NCBI taxonomy): domain Eukaryota; kingdom Metazoa; phylum Arthropoda; class Insecta; order Diptera; family Syrphidae; genus Epistrophella; species Epistrophella euchroma. The sequence goes on along the minus strand of OX346246.1, from coordinate 76,582,086 downwards.
GCATGGACAGTTTGCAGCCATCATTGGATTAGGAAGAAGCTATTCATAATTTGAAGGTTTCTGACAGAACTTGACAGCAAGACAAATATTATGTCTACTTCCCAGAGAGTTGAAGGTTGAAAAGCTTCTGTTTGAACCATGCGAGTGTTTCCTTCCTCCCACTAGAAATTTGTATTTTTATTATTCTCATTATATTTTTATTGACATATGTTATTTTTTCCCTATCCTTATACATTCCGGTGCACTGGCTTATGCAGATTTTCAATTAAGTTTCCAACATTTGCTTCTGTGGTACCCATAATTCATATACTTACAAACTTAAACTTACAATTATTAGTTAAAGCTTTCTAAATTTGGCTTTGTTTTATATGAATAAATAAATTAAGAATAATAAAATTTAATAAATAAATTAATTTCTACTCACATTGGGTGGTATGCATAAAATTGCAGTATACTTACTTAAAGTAAAAAGTTGAAGTAAATACAAAAATTTAAGTATAGAAGCTCCTATTCTCAGTATTTACTTCGTTACATATGCTGTGATGTGCTTTTTGTTTTCCAGCTGAGGTTTTGCTCGTCGGCTAGTCCAAGGTTCTTTTGAAGAAAAACACGAAACTTCAATTTTATACGTATGTAGGTCTTATAACCTTATAAAAATTCTTTATTGAAAACACTTTATTATAACAAATTAATCCTTATCATTTATATTATTTCAATTCTGTTTCTTTATAATGCAAATTGGTTTATAATATAATGGACTTATATAATAGTAGATCATAGGTACAGGCCTCTAAGTGGCAAAAGATCATAGGTTTGCACCCCTCCCTAGTTGGCAGATCACAGATACCGAAGACCTAAACGACTTCACTCGTCCACAACTTAAGTGAAACTGATTTATGCAACCAAGTTTACTTTCACTCCATTGACTTGAGCGCTGACCGAAAAGTAAATTTTATTCTCCAGAGTACCTCTTGAGTATCCTACATTTCCAGTATAAAGTGAATGTTAATTGTAAGGAGGTGAATGGAAATATCCCATATAAATTGTTGGCTTCTTCTTCTGCTGTCGATTATTGTTATTGTCGTTGCTACTGTTGTTAGTAAGTTGACGTCTGTACAATTGGAAATTCAAAGGGTTACTGTCGAGGTTGCTGGTTATTTGTTAATAAGGATGTAACACCTCGTTACAATGCATAAACAAAAGTTCTTACTTGATTGCAAATACTTTAAGTAAATACTGAATTTATTCAAGTAAATACCTGAAATTCATCTAAAAACATAGTAAAAACTTTTTTTTTAATTTTGTTGCATTACTTTACGCTGTTTGACGAGTAAAGAAGACCATTGTACAGTAGATGACGGATATAAGAAACTCAAGAAATCCAAGGAATTCCTTTCTTATATCCGTGTTTTCTTATATAAAAAATTGTATAAAAGAAAGAAAATTTCTTATATAAATAAAAAAATGTATATAAGAAATAAAATTTTTTATATAAATAAAAATGCCCATAAGAAATGTCAAATGTATGGGCTTTTTTCTTTCTCGCCGATCTTCAATTTGTTACTTCTTTGGCAATTCAGTGAGGGTGGGTTCAGAAATTTTGTGAAAGTTACACGGCGCATCATTTAGAAGCTTACATGGGAAAATTTCTTATAAAAGTTTAATTTTCTATGTATTAAATGAGATTTTGTATCAGAATAAGTTTCTTATATCAGTGTTTTTCTTGTAAACGTTTTTCTTATATGAGGTTTATTAACACGTATTTTTGTGGGAATGTACATGGTGTTTTGAAATGTCTGTCTTATAAGCGTGTTTTTTTCTTATATGAGACTTTCTTATATCCTTCATCTACTGTAGTAGATTATTTGAAAAGAAGCCTGTTTTTTTTGCACAGAATTAATTGTCCAGACCATTAATTGTGTTCGAAAAAGTGACACTTAAGCTTCTTTTATTACAATATGAATGTCTGTGCTTTTTATGCTCTTGTGTTTGTTTTTTGTTTTTATACTTAGTGAAACTGTTAATGGGTCGTATTTTTTCGCTGAAGGCTTCGTTAGCATTATGCTGTAGTGTTTTAGACCAACAAAAATATTTCGTTTCTCATAGTTTGATTGAAATGTTATCCAATTTGATGCTTTATAATGAGTTTTAAAATACAGTTAATTGTTCTAGATACAGTACTCTGGTGCATGCCTACATCCTACTTCACGAACTAACTGGTGTACCGCAAAAACATCTGCATCTTTTCAAGATGGGCATTATAGAACCTCTCCACATTTTCTCTATTTAAATCAGTCCCCGAACGCCCGAACTTCGTTTTTTATATAATTTTGTAGAGTTAATACGTACATATATACTCTGCCATTGTTGTTAAAATATAAATTTTTATTTTACAAATTTGAATTTTTTACGACCTTTCTCGCTTTAAACTTGATTTGTGACTACAATCTCAGTATTTCCCCCAAAAAAACTACCAAAAGCAAGCAAAAGTAGATGCTATGGAATTTTCAAGTTATAAATAAAATAAATTTGGAAGCACAAACGGCGCGTGAAGAACCAGGGCCTAGCGACTTACAACTCTCAACCATTCCTGTGTGCGTGTCTGCAGGAATGGGGGGGGGGGGAACTACAGTTTATTGCCGAATCCGAACAGCTGGTGAGCGGCACTTTTCTATGACAAGAGATACTCTTGGAGAATTTATGCATTCCAAAAAACTATGTACTACTGAAATTCTAATACACATAATAGTACCTTACCCTTAACTTCAGTCGTGAGTCCAGTGGACTCAAATTCAATCTTTTTACGTGCTTAAAAAAAATCACTGTCATAGCAACTCTCCCGATTCTAGATCTCCAGGGCTTATTTGTTTGTGTTATTAATTTATTTATTTTATTTCAAATATTTGTGAAGACATGTTGGAGTAACGGTTGTCAAGCGATGGAGACGTAATTGGCCAAATTCAATATCTGTGCGAAATAATCACGTAAGCACTTATTCAGAACAAATTGTTCTCAGGCAGTTAAAATTGTATATAAATTTTGATAACTTTGACCAATGTCAGAATTTTTTTTAGACGAAGACTTTCGTTTTGACATTTTTTAGATAACGGGTTTTAGACTTAAGGAAATTACGACTCATTGATGCATGTGCAAATTTGAAGCAATTAAAGTTCTTACTAGTTATTTTTTTTAAAACGACAAAAATAGAGTTGTAAATTAAATTCTACTTTTATTTTTACTACCGTTTCAACATAGCTTGGTCCAGTGGACCCACCTCTGTAGATAAGTGACTAAATTTCGCCACTGCAGTTAAATTATATTTTTGGTAGATGGCATACAATAGAAATACTCCTATTACTAATTTATTTCTTTTAAAGTCAAATAAACAGTCTTACAATATTAATTTGGACTTTAAAACCACATGTTTAATCATACATAAGAGCAAGTTTATGCGACCCAGTCATGCATTTTATTTTAGAATGCTAAACGCTTTTTGTGTCCACTCAAAAGCGTTTTGCAATTTATTTTATCTTAGTTCAAATATCTCTTGAAAAAAATATTTTAATTTATTTTTCAATTTAAAAATTAATATTTTCCAATTTTTTATTGATTTTAACCCAAAAAAAGTAAATAAATGAGACCCTGTGTTGTTCGTTATTTTTCAAAATTTCATTTTTATTTTCAAACTTTGATGTTCTATCTTCTGATTATATGAATTTCATTATAAAAGCAAAAAACTTGCAATTGTATCGTGAACTTTAATTTTAATATACCCTAACTACTTGCGTAAGTAAAACAATTACTTAGGTAGATAGTATATATATATATACCTTTAGAGGTGCAACGATCCATGAACTAAACAAGTATAGAATATTATGTGATGTTTCTGACATTTAGCTACCTAACTCTGATTCTGAACTGAAAATAAATAATTACAACAATTCAGTATTTGCATGTGAAAATATATTTTTTCAACTTAGTTGAATGCGTCACGCTCTTAATTGTAGATAAATATATAAAGAAAAGAATAGAACTTTACAATGACAAAAAACACAAATTAATATTAATGCCACGGTATTGGTTTTATTGAAATAAAAATATTTTTTAAATGAGGGTTTTTATTATACAAATTCTATACATATACTACTGCATTAAATCAGCCAAGTAGAAGACTTAGTACATACTATTTAATTAGACTTGTTTAATTATTAATTCAAAATAGCTTTTAATAGCCTTAGTCCACAAAAATAAGTTTTTAAAAATTATTTTGAGCATACAAATTAGGTGTCACAATACATCCATACAAATTAAAAATTATGGGAAACACATCGAAACCTCAATTGAAAATTTATTTAATTCGGGATAGATTCATGCCGAAAAACCGGAATTTATGAAATGGAAATGAACATGTTCATCTTCGCTATAATTTTCATCTTCGTTGTTATAATCTGCATTCATAAATATTTCTGCATTTTGGTCTTCTCTCTGTTTCAATTAAGCTATAAACTTTATTTTGACATCAAAATAAACAAAGATTTTGCACCCTAAACGTCAAAAAATTAATTATTAAAATTTCCAATGATAAATTTCAATGATAGCTTTAACTGACTGGTCACAAGTCCATGGTTCTTCACGAGCTTCTGTACGACCAAATTAACATATTTAATTAACATAACCCGAACAAACAAAAATAAAGAAAAATTTATTAAAAATTCAATGAAACAAGAAAAGTACGTATACGCCCCAGTGTACCATTGTTTTATCGTTGTTTTAAGGAAAACTTTCATGATTATGAGTTAAACATTAACATCTTTTTAACACACATATGTCATGTATATGTTGGTATATATGTTTGTATATCAAGATAATAATATCGAGTCATACATAAAAACAAACTCAAGATTTGATATTACGATGTATGATAGGAAAGACTTAAAAAAGTGGGTCTCGCAATTCCATCCGTCTGTCTGTGTCTGTGTGCCTGTTCGATTAAAGTCTAAGTGGATGCATACATTTCCTTTAAACTTGGTACCTAGGGTTTTTTGGACATTCCTCCAAATTGTTTTTGTAATTTTTTAAGACCAAAGTAACGGTACCAGCCACATCAAACACATGCATACATAAGCAAATATTACAGAAAAATGGTTATTAGGTTATTTAAACACGTTATTAAAATATTATTTTTCTCGAAAATTGCTTCTACGAATTTGGTTAAAATATGTACCTAATACAGTAGACGCTCGATATGAATCTCGGTAGAGTGAACTATCCAATATATTGAACACAAAATTTTATAAACACTACTCTAAACAGTGTAGTGGCGTGATGGTTAGTGCGATGGACTGTCATGCCAGAGGTCTAAGGTTCGATCCCCAGCCTCGCCACCTATTTATTTAAAAGAAAAACGGCTACTGCCTCTTGCGAGGAATTGACAAATCCTCCAAGAGTATCTCCTGTCACAGAAAAGTGCCGCTCGTTAGCCGTTCGGATTCGGCAATAAACTGTAGGACCCCTCCATTCCTGCAGACACGCACACAGGAATGGTTGAGAGTTGTAAGTCACTAGGCCCTAGTTCTTCAAGAGCTGTTGTGCCATCAAATTTATTTATTTTTACTCTAAACAGTGAAAAAAAATCACTATATCGAGATTTTTTTTTTATTTGCACTTTTTTTTCAGTAGGTACTCAGCAAGCTGCAATATGTTTATAACGTTTATATGAATCTTTGAAAATATTTGAAACTTGACACCGGACTAAATGTTAATTTGTATCAAATTTTACTCTGCAAAACCTTTATAGCTTCTCTCTCGGAATATTGAACAATCTCGATATACTGAACAGACCTGGTTTTAATTACTTCACTATATAGAGCGTCTACTGTAGTAGCAAGATCTGTCATTTTAAACATAAAAAACAATTTTAGAAGTAATCATAGGTACATAAGCATTTTACTTTAACATGTTTTAAGAATCACACTATTTCGACAAATTTTTGCAGCATGTATTTTGTACATACCTACATTAGTCTCTTCTCGATTTCCTTAAATCGAATAAATTTCAGTTTTCTATCGGTCTCGTATCGAATTTGACTTTGTTTTAGCAATGTCAAACACTTTGAATTTTTAGAAGATGCTACTGCTTCCTTATTTAGATAAATTCATATTTCATAATTTCAGAATGCAATCTTTTAATTTTAATCTTTTCTATATGGGGGTGAGCTGGTACATTTACGACAGCTCAATTTTCGGCATTCAAATGCTTCTGCGTGCCAATATTGGTTCAAAAAAAAAAAAACAAGTGCGCTACGCAACGTCCTTTATTATATCTAATTTAAAAGGGTTTTCTTTAACTAACTGAAACTGGGGGTCCCGAAAACTGCCTCTCTATTGAGAAAGCGATGCCGCTGATTTCTACAAAATATAAAAATTACTACCATACTATAATACTGTGTATACCTACATGCAAGTACATAATGTACATACTATACATATAGGTACATCTACGAAGGTACTTACTTTACTTTACTTTAGATGGCGCTCACAGCCCAGGATGGACTACGGCCTCAACCAACAAGCCCCTCCAGCCAGCTCGGTCCCTAGCTAGCTGCCTCCAGTTACGCACTCCAAGTTGGTTGAGGTCGTTCTCCACTTGTGTGCGCCACCTAAGGTGGGGTCTTTCTCTGCTGCGCAGACCGTCAAGGTTAGATTCGAAGACTCGTCGGGTATGGTGCGTCGGTCCACTTGTCCCAGCCATCTTAGCCACTGTATTTTAAGCTTTTTGACCAGGTCAACGTCGCTGTAAAGCCCCTAAAGCTCGTTGTTAAATCTTCTCCTCCATACTCCATGGATACATACTGGACCGAAGATCCCCCGAAGAATCTTCCTTTCAAAGCACCCAAGTAGATTCTCATCCGTTTTTGAAAGGGTCCATGCCTCTGCCCCATATAGCAGGACCGGGATGATTAGGGTATTATATAAGGTCTCCTTGGTTCTCTGAGAGAGCGCTTTATTACTCAAATGCCTTCTTAGCCCGAAGAAGGCCTTAACTCAAATGCCTTCTTAGCCCGAAGAAGGCATTTGAGTAATAAAGCCCTACGAAGGTGCTTTCCCTTAAACATTAACAGCCTTATTTATAAGATTTCACTAATACTCGTTTTAACCTCGGAGTAGCTAAACCCTCTTTACGCCACGTCAAAACAAATCTTATTTATAAAATATATTATCAAAAAAATGACAAATCTAAAACTCTGGTTATTATAAAAGTAAACAAACCCCAGCTAACTTTCACAATTATTCATTTAAATTAATTATTATTGGTTTTATTTTATCTAAATATCTATCTATCAAATGAATGGATAAGCAAAATAAAAGAAAACGGTCTGAAAACTGGGATTTCGTTTGCACACCTTTTTGCAAATGCAACACGATGCCGATTTCATGTCAAAATGACATAAATACTAAAACAGCTTTACTCCGGCTTTATTCCTCCTATGTACCAGTTTTAGCTTACTCCGCCTCTATTCCACGTGTATTTTTTTTATAAATATTTTTTTTCAGGATTAGAGGTGTCGTAAGGTCGGAGTAACCTTACTCCGTCTCTAAAACGAGTTAATAAATAAGGCTGTAAGATAGTAAATATTAATTTTTCAGCTACTACACCATAAATAGTTTATTCTTAGAATTTCTGTTTAATAAATTCATTTACAAACATTGCCTGGACTTATTTACCCGTTATAAATTTTAGTAAATCAATCAAAACTTAAAAAGAGATTTATATACATACATACCTACATACATATAATTAAGGTCTAACACCAAACCTCTTCTTTTAACTAGCTTCTTCTAAGCACCAAACAAAGAAATAATTTCCCCTCCCCATAATTTTGTCCAACACCAGCAGCAATGAGTAATGCACTAAACATCAACATTATGTAACTTTGTATATTATCTTTCAATACGATCAAGCTGCACTTTGCTCAAAAAGTGCACAAAAAAATGTTTTGTAGTCAAACAAGCGTCAAAGCAAAAATGAATTTCCTTCTAACAACCAACATATTCAAGCCAATCAAAACCAAACCACTGATATGGAAACCGAAAGATTAATCAACATAAAAAAAAACTAAAAAAATAAAAAAAAAAAAGTGAAAACGAAAGAAGTGGGTAAATAAAACAACATAAATAAAAATAAAAAAAAACTCAAGAGGTTAGCTAGGTAGCTAAGTTAGTTCAAGTTCAAGGTAAAGAAGCATTTTTATTTCGCCTGACCAAAACAGCTCTCGTGAGCCCCCAGTCGTCCGTCATCAGCCCAATCAAACTAGAACGAGTTTTAGTGCCTGCCTTGTATCTTGTTCTTTTTTTTAACATAGTCAGGGATGTATATTTGCCTTAAAAGTGTAGGTAGTACTTTATTTATTTCATGTTTTTTTTAAAGCATTTTGGCGTCTTGCTGCTTCGTGTTGCTGACTTTTGATACTTTGCAGATTGCATTATTTGTTGGAAATAATAATTAAAACAAGTTAGAAAAGACTATGTGTGCTTGGCTTTGATACAACTTTTTAATAAGTTAAAAGATTTAAAAATGAAATTTTTATACCTAATCAGACGCGTCTTTAAAATGGTTTAGTTTTTAATGAAAGTCTTACATACAATAATACATATGTAGATACTTACATACAATAATAGGCTAATACATGTTAATATCGAAACATGGCTAGGTTCTTACCAGTTTTTTACCATTTTGCAAGTCAACTATCCGTAATGATATAATTGTAACTGCTATACTACACAAAAATATGTAAATAGTTATTTTTTCAAAGCGCTTAAGGCAGTAAAAAGAATAAATTGACATAAGTTAAAAGACTGTAGTCATATGACTTACTGACTGTTAAGTGACTTACTGACTGTTAAGTGACTTACTGACTTTTAAGTGACTTGCAATGAGTCAAAAAGTAATGCAGTCAATTAACTGTAAGCCAATTGACTGCCCTAATTGACTTATAAGTCAGAATATTGTACATGACTGCTGACTATTAATTTAAAGTCAAAGTCATTTTGAAAGTCAAAAGACTTATAAAATAACTCTTTTAAGTCGATTTACTTAATTCATCAATTGACTTAAGTTTTTACATCTCTGTTATATTCACAATACAGAAGTAGGTACAATGTTGAAAATGAATATTTTGTACTTTTATTTTCAAAACCACCTCAGCTGGAAACATGGCAAGTTTTCGGTAAGTTGACTCAAGGCCCTGTAAGTTTTTAGTAGGGAGAATCTATGCGAGGAAAATTTGTCAAAGTCAAAGTAAAAACATTATTTATTTTCGAATTACCTCAGTGGTTAATTTATTGGGCTGGGACTAGTCAGGTAAACGGAAGGTCCCAGAATGGAATCTTAAATAAAACAATTTTCTTTTAATTTTTTTTTGTCACTTGAACCAATACATAAGTGGATAACTTCTACTCCAGCTATCTTCAATTGTTGGTATCTGTGAAAAAATTTTCAAGGCCTCATTAAAAACAAGATTTTATCCATGTGGAATATTGTATGGTGATTACGAGTGTAAGATCTTTTTTTGTTTCTTTTATAAAAGTTGTATTGCCGATGGGATAGTGAAACTTTTCTTAACAGTTTTTACTTACAAGAGCCTTTCGAGTATTTTACTAGTTATTCCCTATCCAGTTTTTCCCTACTAAAAAATTTCCAAGGCCTCGAACAAACTTGGAAAAAAAACTTTTTTGCTTGAAAGTATTTAAATACTGTTTATGTTATTTTAAAGAAATTTGGCAAAAATATAGTGTTTTTTATAACAGATAAAAATCGTGAAAAAATCAACTTTTTGTTTTAACTACGCTTTTACCAATCTGCTCCTATTTTTTTGTAACAACATAGCATCACTGTCTCTTTTTTTTTGTTCAAGAATTCTCTTTTATTTATTACCTACCTTTTATGATTTTATTAATGTTTGTTTTTTTTTATTCATATCACCAGCTGGTGTGAATGTAGATTGTGGTAGTTCTGCTTGGCTATAGCTATAATATATCGAGCATATATATATACATATAAAGCCTCTGGTGGCGGCAATGTAAATTTTCTTACACAAAAAAATGAATTTGCGATTTTAGTAGTTTTTTTTTTTTTTTTTTGATTTTGCAATTCCGGTTTTTTATAGTACACTTTTTGTAGCATCTTTCATAAGCCGGTTTACTGTATATAGTGAATTTATGTATGTTGAGATAAAAGTGTGAGTGCGATGGTATTTCATAATAATCAAACAAAGCTGTTTGAATGGAGGGGAAAAATAGCATTTATTAAGTCCTGCAAAAGAATTTAATTTTTATTTCTTGAGGCAGGTACACCCCGATCATTATGTACCTATATGTACGAAAAAAAAACAGGTTATATTTACTATGTGTTACGAATGCAAAGTACCTTACAACACTAAGACCCAAAAGCTACTTAGATAATATTCCTTTTACTTGTTGAAAAGGATATCTGGGATTCAATGTACCTACCTATTAAATTTTTCAAAAATTTAGGTATTATGCTCAACGAAAATATAGGTACAGCAGATTTTAGTTTTTCGACTAAAATATTGTTTATTTCTTTAAAATACCTAGGTATATTTGAGTCACAGTATTTACATTGATTAGATAAGTATCTACTAATATTTGTTCTATCGAATCAATTGCCTTAACTACTTTTGGCAAGAAAAACGAGTTAGGTAGGTATAACTAATTTCTTACAAAAATGCGTTTGAAAAATTTTTCTGGTCAAATATTTTTTTGTCTTTCAGTGTTATCGCCAAAATTTTTGCTTTAATGTTGTTTAAAACACTATTTTCTGCCTAAAATTTGTCTTTGCAAATCATCCCATGGACTTTAAGTAATCTGCCTATTTACTCGTTGTACTGCACCAAAGGCAACATACCTACCTGACTTCTTTTTTTTCAAAACTGAATAAATTCCATTGCATAAAATGGCAGTATATAGGTACCTATACGAAGGTTTTTTTAATAATAAAAATTCTATATACTACTACCTACTGAAATAAATCAGCCAAGTAGAAGACTTGGCACTATTTAATTGGACTTGTTGAATTATTGATTCAAAATAACTTTTAGCGGCCTTAAGTCCATATAAATTGGCGTTTCGTTCCGGCGATCTCACTTGGACTCATCAGTTGGCTAGTGAGAGCCTTGTCAATACGCAATTTGTATCAAGCTCAGTTCATCTTACATAGATGAATACCTAGTGTGAACTATATCCAACCAGATTAGAATTCCTAATCATTAAAGCTGGAAGATTATTTTGTGCCCGTGACCTGGCAAAGTTTATATACGATAGTATGGACTAAAGGCCGTTTTAAAAGCTATTTTGAATCTAAAAATGCAGTAGGTACTTAATTAAAGTAAAAAGTTTAAGTAAATACTAAAATTTAAGTAGAAGCTCCGATTTTTAGTATTTACTTTGTTTCGTATGCATAAAAAAAAGTTCCTATTTCGTTGCAAATATACAAACAAACTGACGAGATATCGTACTCTATCTTTTCAATCTAAACAGGCGTCTTATCTTTTTACCAACAAAAAACACGAAAGAAACCAAGGCTTAGGATGAAACCAAGACTAAGACCGAGACCGAGACCTAGACCTAGACCTAGACCTAGACCTAGACCTAGACCTAGACCTAGACCTAGACCTAGACCTAGACCTAGACCTAGACCTAGACCTAGACCTAGACCTAGACCTAGACCTAGACCTAGACCTAGACCTAGACCTAGACCTAGACCTAGACCTAGACCTAGACCTAGACCTAGACCTAGACCTAGACCTAGACCTAGACCTAGACCTAGACCTAGACCTAGACCTAGACCTAGACCTAGACCTAGACCTAGACCTAGACCTAGACCTAGACCTAGACCTAGACCTAGACCTAGACCTAGACCTAGACCTAGACCTAGACCTAGACCTAGACCTAGACCTAGACCTAGACCTAGACCTAGACCTAGACCTAGACCTAGACCTAGACCTAGACCTAGACCTAGACCTAGACCTAGACCTAGACCTAGACCTAGACCTAGACCTAGACCTAGACCTAGACCTAGACCTAGACCTAGACCTAGACCTAGACCTAGACCTAGACCTAGACCTAGACCTAGACCTAGACCTAGACCTAGACCTAGACCTAGACCTAGACCTAGACCTAGACCTAGACCTAGACCTAGACCTAGACCTAGACCTAGACCTAGACCTAGACCTAGACCTAGACCTAGACCTAGACCTAGACCTAGACCTAGACCTAGACCTAGACCTAGACCTAGACCTAGACCTAGACCTAGACCTAGACCTAGACCTAGACCTAGACCTAGACCTAGACCTAGACCTAGACCTAGACCTAGACCTAGACCGAGACCGAGACCGAGACCTAGACCTAGACCTAGACCTAGACCTAGACCTAGACCTAGACCTAGACCTAGACCTAGACCTAGACCTAGACCTAGACCTAGACCTAGACCTAGACCTAGACCTAGACCTAGACCTAGACCTAGACCTAGACCTAGACCTAGACCTAGACCTAGACCTAGACCTAGACCTAGACCTAGACCTAGACCTAGACCTAGACCTAGACCTAGACCTAGACCTAGACCTAGACCTAGACCTAGACCTAGACCTAGACCTAGACCTAGACCTAGACCTAGACCTAGACCTAGACCTAGACCTAGACCTAGACCTAGACCTAGACCTAGACCTAGACCTAGACCTAGACCTAGACCTAGACCTAGACCTAGACCTAGACCTAGACCTAGACCTAGACCTAGACCTAGACCTAGACCTAGACCTAGACCTAGACCTAGACCTAGACCTAGACCTAGACCTAGACCTAGACCTAGACCTAGACCTAGACCTAGACCTAGACCTAGACCTAGACCTAGACCTAGACCTAGACCTAGACCTAGACCTAGACCTAGACCTAGACCTAGACCTAGACCTAGACCTAGACCTAGACCTAGACCTAGACCTAGACCTAGACCTAGACCTAGACCTAGACCTAGACCTAGACCTAGACCTAGACCTAGACCTAGACCTAGACCTAGACCTAGACCTAGACCTAGACCTAGACCTAGACCTAGACCTAGACCTAGACCTAGACCTAGACCTAGACCTAGACCTAGACCTAGACCTAGACCTAGACCTAGACCTAGACCTAGACCTAGACCTAGACCTAGACCTAGACCTAGACCTAGACCTAGACCTAGACCTAGACCTAGACCTAGACCTAGACCTAGACCTAGACCTAGACCTAGACCTAGACCTAGACCTAGACCTAGACCTAGACCTAGACCTAGACCTAGACCTAGACCTAGACCTAGACCGAGACCTAGACCGAGACCTAGACCGAGACCGAGGCCGAAACCGAGACCGAGACCTAGACCTAGACCTAGACCTAGACCTAGACCTAGACCTAGACCTAGACCTAGACCTAGACCTAGACCGACACCGACACCGAGACCGAGACGAGACTGGCACATTAAAATTTTCACGAGAAAAAGGCGAGACCGAGATCGAGACGAGACTTGGTTAGGCGAGACCAAGACCGAGACGAGACTGAAATTTTTTGATTTTGACGAGACCGAGACGAGACTAACAAAAGTCTCGCCTGGTCTCGTCTTGTTGCCAGTCCTAGTTGGAGCAGATGATTATGCCAACCAAGGACGGGCTGAAAAAGATGCGTCTAACGCACCATCTGCAGAAGAAACGGGAGGAGTTCCAGCACCTAAAATAAAATGAAAGTTGAACAAAACCAATGAAACGAAAACCTAAAAAAATGGTGAGCTCCAGTGTTTAGTTCTGCTGGAACATTTAAAACTGATAGGGATGCAGTAAGATAAAATCGAAAACAGAAAACATAGCAACAATGAAGAACCAATAAGAACTTACTCTTCCCATAGCTCCACCAACATCATAACAGATATTTATGCGTGGAAAAAAAATTTATTTTTGACATTTCATTTTTTGTTTAATTTATGAACAAAACAAAGCACATAATTTAAATAATAAATATCAAAATTCTACAAATTAAAATGATTGTACATATATCATTTCAGCATATTCTCTTCGAATTTCAAGAGAGTTGTTCGATAAATTTGGCAAATTACAAAAAAACTGTTCACATTTCAAATTTCGTAATTTTGTTTGACGGTCCAGATTGTCAATCGCTTGTTTTTATTGTTTTTTACATCGAATTCCGTCAATTTAAATGGGATCCACTTTGAATGGATCCCATTTGGGTGTGTTCATAAAAGTTTTACGTAATTTCCTATCGAATTTCGTACATTTGGTTAAAATTACCTCATTTGGAAATTTGAATTTGTATGGGAAATGAGATGATTTTGAATTGAATTTGGAAATTTTGAACGAAATTACCTCATTTGCTCTAATGAAAACGCAGTATTAAACATAATGGCGCAAAATTTAAGACAATTTAGTATGACGTTAAAGCATTTTTAGTATAATGCCACGTTAAAAACAGGCTTTTCCAAATTTTAAACGAGTCAGCATCGGGCCGCTTTAGTATTTATGTCATTTTGACATCAGCATCGTGTGAAATTTACAAAAAGGTGTGCAAACGAAATCCCAGTTTTCAGACCGTTTTATCCATTCATTAGATAGGTACCTACTTATTTAGATAAAATAAAACCAATAATAATTACTTTAAATTAATAATTTGTGGAAATCAGTCATGTTTATATTAACCGAAGTTTTAGATTTGTCATTTTTTGATAATATATTTTATAAATAAGAATTTGTTTGACGTGGCGTAAAGGCGGAGTAAGTGCTTCGACTCGGTTTAACTATTCCGAGATTGAAACGAGTATTAGTGAAATCTAATAAATAAGGCTGTCACTGTTTTAGGCGTGTTCAGCTGGAAAAATAAAGTTAGTATGATACTAGTTAGAAAATGTTTAAAGCTAAGAATATTTTAGTAAAGAGTTTTTAAGTTAGAAAATTGTTAAGTAGTATCATGCTAATGCCTTAACATCAGGCTTTTTAAAATTTTGCGCCAATGTACCTACCATACCTTACCAACATGTACGTACAGTGCACATACCTGTATGCCTACTTCCTACCTATACATACAGTCAAATGTACATATCTCAAGACTTCTACAATCCCCCATCACCGATTGCAAACTATTTTTAAAACAAAACCAAAATAAATAAAATGTATCAATCTGTATGCAACATTGTTGCAAAAATAGGTATATTTGTTTATAACTAATGCCAATGCTATTTTATCTCATTTCAGATCAAAGCGTCATCAAATTTAAATAAAAAATCCTCACAATCGAACATAGTGTACAGTACCTACATACTAACATACCTAACCAAACATCTCAAGGCTTCTACTCACGTCAAAGGATGCATGCATGTGTACCTACCCAATGTGCAACGCAAGCAAACAAAAGATGACGCGTGTCTCAAAAGCGCCCTCTGCTCAAGCGGAAGTTGTGGGTGGGTGGGTGGTTGGTTGGTTGGTTCGTTTGCTAGTTTAGAGAGTGATGCAGATATATCTACTCTGAACAAATAAATAGCTCAGAACATTTTTCTGCTCCAGCAAACTCAATGAAATTCAATTTTGATTTTAATTTCGTTTCGATCATCAACGACAAGAAAAACTGAATTATGTGTCACAATAATGGCCAAACGGCGGCGCAGTTGCTAAAGTGCTTCAGTAGAAAATGGAAACAAAAAAAAAGAAGTGCTTCATCAGCGGAAGTCATGCGCATCAACGTTCAACTTGAACTTGAAAATTCCATTCTTAATGTATGGTGGTAGGTAAGTGAGGCTACAAAAGTAAAATCAATAAAACGCTTCACTTTCAGATAGTACATATTTATATAGTAAATCAAATAGGTACTTTATTATAAATGTGTGTTTGTGTGAGTGAGTGTATATCGCTGCGATTAAGTGGATTAAGAAGAGAAAATAAATACACTCTCAACTGGATGGCTTTTTTTTTCAGTGGAGAAGGTGTATAGTAGTGTCGCTTTCATTCGAGCTTTTTTTTATCAGTGTGTTTGGCATGGCAGATTGAGCTTTGAAAAGCAAAAGTATACAAAGCCCTCGCACTTGCACTTTATGCAAAGTGAGAGTAAAAATTCTTTTCCAATACACAAAAAGATACTTTTTTCTTTCCAGTGTATAAATTTCATAACACCCACACTCTTGTGTGTGTACCCAATAAGCTCCTAAAGCCAAAAATGTATGTCATATCTTGATTTTTCGATAAAAAAAAAAAATAAAAGCTTTTATCTTCGTTCTAGGAGCAGCTTGACGCTTTCATCATTTTATACCCAAAACAACGTAAAAGATACTTTTTTATTGCGTAGGTGGTTTGGCTCTCTAAAGTTTTGCTATCACAACTATGGTACTGGCTTATTTTTTGATACGTATGCCCTGTGCCTGTGCCTGATTGGCCGCTTTGTCCTTAACATCTTTTTGTCGGTCGGTCTGGAAAAGAAAATAGAAGTGTTCGTTCATCTGTGCTTATGGAACTCAATGGCAAGAAAACTTAATCCAAATTAAAAGTTAACACAAAATGTGCCTATCTACCACCTTCCTTCGTACAAAAAATATTGCAGGTTATTTCCCAAGTTTAAAGTATCTTTTGGTTGTTGTTGTTGTGGTGATTTGAATAAAATATAAAATTGCCTGGAAAAGTTGATTTATGTAGAAAAGCTGCCTCACATTGCGTTTTCGCCTCTCTCCCTCTCTATCGCTCTCTATCTTTCTTTTTCGCTGCCACTATCATTGTCACAAGTTTGAATTGCACTTTTATGTCTGCACAAGTGTCTATTTTTACTTCCGGATGAAAGTGTCTGAAGAACGAACGAACGCGTGCGAAAAGTGCTGATTTCAATATAAATATGAAACAAATTGAAAAGTGTTTTTTTTTTTGTATTACCTAAATAATATATGTAGTAATTTTATCTATATACAAACTTATTGTAGTAATTTTATCTATATACAAACTTATGGTAAGTTAACTTTTTGGATGTGAAAATTTTCAGTTAAATATTGTGTTCTATTACATATATTGAACAAAAACATATGTTATTTTTGGTTCTATTGAATTAGGTAGATGAGGGTTTTTCGACAACATTACTGCGATTACTGCAAAATTTGTGTTAATACATACATACCTATTTCGTATACTTTGAACTTTGCTCTTTTTTAAGGGTTATTATAAGGTTTACATAAAAAAAAAAAACATTTCATAATTCTGAGAAATAAGCCGCAAGAAAATGGTATGAAGTGCTTTAAAGTTTCCAATAAATGTGAATAAATAGATAAAGGTTAACAAAATCATCTGTTGATGAACTTTTTGAAGTTTCTTGATAGGCACCTAACCTACATACATACCTAGCTATCTATATTATTTTTTTTTGTTTATTAATTTTAAATTAATTTAAGCTATTTTAGGTTTGTACCTATCTATTCCAGTGGCTGTTTATATTTCTTATAGAAATAAAAAAGCAGTTTAAGCATACAGGAAAATTAAATAATGCATCATAAGGGTCTTCTTCCATTGAAACAATAGAAAACTTAAAAAAAAAAAATAATCTTTTCACCTTTCTCTTTCTACGAAATACCTACAGCGTCTCCACATAATCGAAATTTTATTTGACTTAAAAGAATCTAGTTTTCAGTAAGGCCCTGGCAAGTTTTTCATAGTTAGTTACTAACGAATGTCTAGCAATGATTATTATAGGCATTCGCTAGGCCCTCGCCAGTTATGTACCTTTTTGCCTCGTCAGTTAAGTTCTGCCTTAGCCCTGAAAAGTAAAAACTAGATTTGTTCCAAATATGTCAGTCAGAGTCTGGTACCCACAGTTGCTCCGTATTGTTGACGAGAAAAAATTCTTTGACGATGGCTAGCAGGACGATACAGTTGATATGCCTCCACGAAAATTCTCCATGGTTTTTATTTTAAGAGGCACTTCTCGTTGTTTGTTGTGTTGATCGATGAATCCATTTTATTTAATTTTGTATTTTTATTTTATTATAAAACACGGACCACTAAAAAATTCTTGTAGGTAGGTACATGCAAAATTAAATATTCAAACTGACGTTTAGTTAAATGTCATGGAGCATTCCATGAAAAATGAGAACTCTCAAATTTTCGATTATTTAATGTTAATGCACGTTTAAAGCAAGATGGTGGCATATAAACAATAATTTTAATTAAACAAAAAATTAATGTGATGTGTTTGAGTTTTAGTCATATTTATTTTGGGAGTAATAACATCAGATGACTTTTAATTATGATTTTTCTTTCAGCCTCATGAATATCTGACAAAAAAGACACTAAAAACGACATTTTTTCAATCGGAAAATGCCAAACCAATATCCGGAATTTTGACTTTCCAATACATACATTAAAATTGACAAAAAAAAAAGCGGAGAGTACCGAATTCATAGCCTATCAGAAGATAAAACGGTTGTTAACTATTAAATAACTACTCTTAAAAACCGTTAATTTCAACTCTGTCAAACACGTGGCGCAATTTTTCCGTACGTGACAACCCATTAAAAAATTCCTAAAAATATAAGGGTGAGCCTTTTAAATATTTTTTTTTCCATAAATACTAACTTTGATTCTTCCTTATTATTCGGTTCTCACAAATTTTCGATCGATGTCTAATAGTTATATTAAAATAACAATGGTTGACTCGACCCGTCTGTACGTGACACCTTTTATTATTATTTTTTTTTATGAAATTTAAAAGAATACCTTTAAAGTTTTTGCAAAAAATCGAAGACTAAAGTACAAAATTTTGAAAAAAAATTAACACATGACCTATACTGCTAAAAATTGTTAAAAAATGTTTTTCGGCTCGAATATCTCAGAAACAACCAATGGTATAAACTCCCGAATAGTTTTAGTTTACACACAATACCATACTTAGTAATTGATAAGGTTTTCAAAAAAATCAAAGTACGGTTTTTTTTTCTAGGACAAAAAAACTGCAAAAAAAAAAACTTATATTCAGAGCAAACAGCCTAACTTAGGCCTTCTCTTAATTGCACAACTGATAAGGTTTTTGAAGACTTTGAATTAATAATTTTCTTATAAAAGTAAAAATATCGGGTATCGAGTTTCAAAGGGTACCAATAGGAAGTTATCAGTGCGGGTCAAACCCAGCCTCTTTTTTTTTGTTAACATTCCTGTCACGAAATGCACTAAAATCGCTTCTTTAAATGGCAAAGAAAAATATAAAAAAAATCCAATAAGATTTTCAATGGTTTTTAGAACGAAGTTCTTTAGCCCAGGGTCGGGGGGTAAATCCAAAAAGCGACAGATCGTATTCGACCCATCGTGGCGCAATGGTATAGTTGTTTGCTTCTTAACCGAAAACGAAACAAAGCGAACTCGTCTATTAAGAAATAATAAAAAATAATCGGTATATGGGATCACGCTGAAATTTTACACAGCCTGATGAGGGCACTAAAGTTTGGCTACAATTGAAAATATTTAAGAGTCTTTCAAAAGTCAGCTGAAAAATCATACATAAGTTTTTCAAAGATCAGATATAAATTATTCCTGAGGTATCTGATCTGTTCAAGCGCTATAAAATTATTCTGTGGAATGAGTGTTGTAAATGTCAAAAAAAAACAACATTCGTCGTCAATATTTTATGCTTCGGGTAAGTAACTGACTGTTTAACTGACGTAAAAGAATCTTATAAATAATACTCAAAATATACTATTGATGAAGAATTTACTGTCAACTTCTTTACTAACTATTAAGAGCATTTGCGCGGTTGGCTGTCAATATGCATTCTTAACAGCAGATAAAAGCTATGACCGAGAAAGCAGAGTCCACTAAATAACAGTCTGAGTTTGAGATAGCAGATGTCAACAGATCAAAGTCTGAGATAACAGATATCACTAACTAACTACTTTAAAACTCGACTTCATCTCTATCACTTTTAAAAAGGAAGCTAACGAAACACTCTTGATTGGTACTATTCCTTTGGAAGGGGCAGATCTTGATTTTCGCGTGTTCCTCTTCCTTGATAGTTTTTCTTATATTTCTTTTTAAACCAAGTATGAACTATAATTTCAAAATATCTAATATTAATTTTTTTTAAAGAACTCCACCAATAATGACTTCAATGGCATAGACACGGATCGAAGGAATTTAAACGAGTATTAATTTGGGCTTTCTATGTCATCGATATATTATCTATCACCTTCACCTTATGTAATTCAGAACAGCTTTAAATGCAATTTATAATAAAACGGTGGCGGTAGGAAAAAGAAAAAATTGTACAAAAGTCAAACATGAGCTTTTACACAAGTGCTTTAAGGGCCTGTTGTGCAAATGTGGATTTTTATTTAACCCATGGTACAGCAACTTTAACTCAATTTCGACGGATTAACTGAGGTTTAACGATTGTTCAAGGTTCAAGTAGGTATGTGATAAAGTCAATTACATCCCTTAACCTCAGTTAATCCGCCAAAATCGGTGAATTAAAATTCTTGAACTACGGGTCAATATTTGAACCACGATTGTACAACTGACCCTAAGGTGCTGTTACACTTTTTAACACATCAAACAGTTTGTCTAGGCTTAAGACAAGAAATTAAATTTTTTTTGTGGCTCCAATACCATTTAGAAAAGGCTTATTTATCGTGTACATTTTTGTAAAAAACAAATACCGAAAACTGTTACAAGACAAAATTGCTATAGAGTAACTATTTTTTTAATTTCTTTCGCAGCTTCAGCGATTTTAATCAAAATATTTATACAGTGTTCAAATAATACTGCACTTCCAACACTTTCACAAAAAAATGTTTCTTGAAACGATTTAATGATTTTTTTTAAAATCAATTTTTAAAATTATAAAATACGCAGTTACATAAAATTTACATACCAAATCTTTTTTAGTAAAGTAATTTTTACTTCTTTTTGATTAATACAATACGTTTTCTTAGAAAATTCGTACGTAAGAAAATATTATTGAAAACTTGTCACCTTTCTATAGAACCAAAAATATTAACCTATTTTATAATTTTCATTTATTTTTATTAATTATAAAATAAAATAACAAAAAAAAAGTAAAAACAAAATATTAAACAATACTGTAATATTTTAACTTTGGTAAAGTTCTACACTAAAAGCTACCTAAAGCTTCAATCAAAGAACACAACCAATTAAGTTAAAAAAAAAAAAAAAAAAAGACAAATAAACTCAACAAAATCTGTGCATCTATTGCCGGGATACACCCTGTGGTCACTTTGCTATTTTTCTAGTGAACACAGCTGGTGGTATCTCAGTTGCAGTTGCATACAAATCTTCAAGGTCGTCTGAAAGCTTTTATTTAATATGAAAAGGTGAGCAGAGCCAACAAACAAAAACAAAACAGCCAAAGAAAGCTTTTTGTGCACGGGTAAGTCCGAATAATACTCATACTTATATATATTTTTATTTTACATTATTTGAATAATGCTTTAGCTAAAATATTATTGCAGTTGAAGAAAAAACGAAGAACTACATAATTATATATTTATGCAAAAGAAATCAATCATCATGTTATTAGTTTATTTTAATTAATGAATTTCAGTGCAAATATAAAATTATTTCTATTAAATTATTGCTTTATTCTGTTTTTAGCTTCAGCTGCGAATACAAAAAAAAAAAAAAGCAAAAAACCTTTGAGCTATGTATACATCATTGGACAAAGGATAAAGAATATAAATTTATCATCAGAAAATTAGTTTAACACAGTCTAAATTTATTCTGCGATTAAAAATTAAAATTACATATATTATTTTGTTTATTTGATATTTTGTTGTTGTTAATTATCAAACATGAACTTTGCATAAAACTTTTAAATTTTCAGCGCACTGATTTATTGATGCAGTGTTATTTTAGGAAAGAATCATTTTATGCACATTTTTTCATATTATAATGACATTTTTCTAAATTAGATTTAAGTTTAATGTTGGATGAATGTTGGAATCGGTTTAGTATAGTTTCCCATTTATCTTTGCTTTTGACATTATTACCAACTGTAGGTACAGAAAGAAGACATTTATACCTCCAGTTGAACTTATAAGAACTTTAACCTTTCATAATGTCATGTATGAGCTTATTTAGATTTTGAGTATACTTTTATCAAAATATTGGATATTAGAGCCATGAAATGACCTACTTTCAAAATACATATACATACGTACACATATGCACATGACAATGCATATAGGATAAAAAAATAATAGAATAGATAGGTAATTGAGGTTTGTTAGGAACTTTGAAACCTCATTTAATCATGTCGTCCATAAGCGTATTTATAAGACTAAAATAAAGTACGCATTATTCTAATGAATAAATAAATATCGGGTTAAAATTACAATTTTCTAAATAGTGTTCCCATCAAGCATTTGAACACACAACTTATCTCGAAACACTTGAACTTGTAGAAAAACCTGCTAATCATCTTCTATATGAATATAAAAATGAATGCCTTTTTGTGTTCGTACGCGCGTAATTTGGCTAAACATCATCCGATTTGGTTGGGGACTTTTTTGTTGAATTTGTATTCAAGCAGATTAACACACAACGGAGCTGAAAATTAGAAAATTCGACCGAAAATTAGAAAAATCGATCGACAAAGTCATCGTAAAAACATTTCTAAATTTCAAACTTTCTGAATTAGTTTTTATTTGTTTGTACGCGCATAGCTCGGGTGAACGTCATCTAAATTGGATAATAATTTTTTGTTGGATTAGTATTGAACCAGGTAAAGACACTACGGAGATAAAAATTTGAAAATTAGGACGGAAAAGTCGTAAAAACAATTGGAGGTTGTTCGAATTTCGAAAGGAACATTAGGTAATAATTTAATCAATTTCGCCGGGTCAGCTAGTATTTTATATTTTTAATGTTGCTTTATCTACTTATTTGTTTTATTTTATTTATTTATTAAGTTTATCACTTTAAATTTAAAAAAAACACACGAGTATTGTTTTGAACATTATCATTTCTAGTTTTGAAGATGAAGCTGAAAATCGCTGCATTTTAATTTTTGTTTTCCTTTAAAGTAGGATAATAATCGACAAATATTATCACTTTAAATTTAAAGTGATAAAATTTATCGATAATAGAAACATCAAAGTGTTGGGGACAAATTTTTCCAGGGACGATGTCCTTTACTTTTTTCAAACTGTACCTCGTGATATTTATTTTAGTGAGTCTTTAAAATTTGAAATTTATTTTTGTTTTAGATGAGGAGATATGCCAAACTAACTGTTTTATAATTGAAATAATAATTACCCTAGGTAGAGCATTCCTAGGGGCGATGTTCCTTTTTTTTTTTATTAAGCGTTTTTAACCATCAAACTTAAAAAGAAATACAAAAAAGTTTATACGCTTATAACTTTGGATTAACGAATAGAATCAAATTATAACAAAATGGTCATAAAACAAATCAGATAAGCAAAAATACGGCATGAACCACAAAAGTTTGTATAGCCGGATACGGATTGTTAAAATAAATAAAAATATCTATTTTCTAACATACCCAAGCTTCTGTTAATTTTGGATATTATTATACTGTTTTATTCAAATTTGGCGTGGCAAGGGGCGATAATTTGTTGGAAAGATTTCTCTTGGCATATTTAAACATTTTTAAAAGATACATTTAAACCCGTTGAGTGCTTTAGATTTATTTTTTTTTTAATATTTGGTTTAGATGCACGTTTACTTCGAAGAAAAAATGTCTTCCTCCTTGTCGATTAAATAATTGCAATTAATTTTGTGAAAAAGCCTATTTTTTTGTATGAAAATTTCATTTGGCTTCGACCTATAAACTAGGCTTTACTTCAATATATTGAAAGTTTTGCAATTTTGAAGTGTTGAGTTGAAATTTGGTGAAGCGCCTCACAGTGGTTTTTCCCATAAGCCAAAAGGTAAAACTTCAAAGTCAAACAAACTCATGTTTGTTAATGCAATTATTGTGTGTTGTAGTTGAGCAACAAAGTGGTATTAAAGATTCTCTTCTAAAATAAGTTGTTGGCAGTCAGACGCGAATTTGAGTGTTTTTCACAATTTTTAAAAATACGGAAATCTGAACATTTGAAATTGCGGGTTAACCAAAAGTTGTTATTCTCACATTTTCCCACGATAGTTGGTATATAAAAATTTAGATTGATTTTCTTTTTAAGAATATATAAGCTCATTTTTGCGTTAATTTGTGAAAATCGTAAGATTTTGACCCGAAGTGCAACAATATTTTCCTCTTTTTTTTAAGATTTAGTACATCACATGATCTAGCGTATTGATTGTTTTCATTTGTGGCATAGGGCAAAGAAAAGCCGCCGTGCTGCCAAGATTAATTAAACATGGACAATTTTAAAAGAAACTTACAATATTGACAGTTTTAAACGCAAAGAAACTGATAACTTCGCTATGCAAAACCTTTATTAGAAAATGGGATTCATGTTCGCGAAAAGAAAATGTGTTTTTTTGTATCTAAGTATAGTACTTGGCTTGATTACATCGGGTTTGTTCAGAGCCCAATAAAAACAAAATAATCAATGTAGGCCGAAGAAGCCATTTTTTAAAAGCTCATGTCAAACTGAGAGTAGACGATAATTGCTAGCATTGCTGCAATAGATAACGATATTGCTAAAAACTTTTTTTAATTTCAATAACTATATTGAACTAAAGGCTTTTTGTGACTATTTCTTATTTGACCGCCCTTTCCATACAAATGAAACCAACTGTGCGCCTGGTGCTTGATTAGTTTAGCAAGCCAAAAGGTAAAACTTCAATTAATCTATACAAAATACATACAATTAGTCGATATTTTTGACACTTTTTAAAAATTTTAAAAGCTTGTCTTCAATATTTTGTTCAAATTTAAATTCTCTTCTTTTTTTAACAGTTCATTAAGTATCTGTTCAATACGACTCGCATTTAACTCTATTAATTTCTAGTGTAACCATGATGGGGTTACCTTAATTTAAACAAAAAAAATCCTAACTCTCATTATACAGAGTAGTTGCTCTGATTAGAAAGGCAATTAACATTCAACTTAAATGCTTATCAGATCATATTAAATGTTTCTGATTTTAAATGTTTGCGTGTTAAAAAATTGCAATGAAGAAGAGAAATTAACAAAAAAAAAAAAAAAAGTGAAATAAAAATGAAAACTCGGTCAAACCGATTCTGGCAGACTCTTAGGCATTGATCACAAGATTCTTCATACTTTACAGCAAGAATTTTAATCAATTGGCACATCATTAGATGCATTTTAGTTTTAGTTTTACAAATACATAGCTTTGTGTGTTTTTTTTTATGCAATTTCTAGATGATTTTATATTGCAACGACTTCACTTTAGTAATTAGAGATGCACTCAATTGTCCCAACCATAATTACATTTAACAAAACCATTAAAATCTGTGTATCTAAGACGTTGAACGAAGATAACTCGATGTTGGTACAGCGAAACTTGTACAATATGTTTGTCCTATTCTCTTATATCTACTTTCTCCCCTTCTCATTGTACTTTTAACTTCTATATGCACCATACTGGTGAGGTCTATAAATATCGCCGTAAATAATTGGCTAGCAATCAAATTGGCGTTGTACTTTTGGCAATAGTTCGGCTTAAATCTTGCAGTTTATTTTGGGAGATTCTTAGTTTTATTCTGAATTTTTGTCACCTTTTCCTTGAGCTATCTCTTCTTAAATGTTTCTTTTTTTATGTTATTGCTGTCTCAGTGCGGATGCAATTTGCTTGTGTTGCATCGTGCGTCGTCGTCGTCGTCCGGTCCCCAAATGACCGCCAATTATCATTTAAATCCTGTATGCGATTTTTTTGTTGTCATTTTGATTTTATTAGGTTTTGATGATATTATATCAATCGTAATTAGATTTACGATCCTCTTTGTCTTTCACTTAAATTACGAATAAGTGACAAATGTGCAATTTTATAAATGCAAATGTCTTTTTCTGTGAGTTTTTTTTAGAGTAGGTATTTGTAATATCTACACGTGTGTGTTTATTTGTTTTTTTTTTTGTTCTGTTTCTAAAGTTGGCACCGGATTTATTTCACTTGCATAACGTATCTTAAAGGTGGTATAAATTAATTTAATGAATACGTAACTAGAGGAAAATAGAAAAAACAAAAAAAAACAACGAAATTGGATTTCTGATTGCAACCCCGAAAAAAAGTTACATCACTACATGTGTAACCTTGAACTCTGTATTATGTCAGAGCTTTGGACCTAGGTATTCATTTTGCGAATTCCTGGTTGATTTGCTAAATAAAATCTTTAATAATTTTTCTTTTCATAGAAAAAATTGTTTCTATTCTCTTTTTTTTTTTATATATTTACATGTTTATAACTCCCAAAAGGCCAGTGTGTCGTATAACAGGGAACTAGTAATTTTCGTTAAATATTATTTCTAAATTTGAAATAAAAAGAAGAAAAACACAATTAAAAGAATTATTTTTGTTTTTGTTTTTGTTTTAAATTTGAAATACCTATATGTACATATCTTTATATAAATGATACATTACATGAAAACGGACGAAACCAATTATTTTAAAGTCACCTCTTTGTCAAAAGGATCTATCAACATTTTTATGAATCACTAGAAGACCTGTGCTTACGTTGCTTTGCTTATATTAAAATAATAAACCAAGCTGATTGGAGCCGCTCAGATTGTTGCCAAAAGGTTTAACTCGATCACACATTATCGATGACAAGATTTTCTTCCACTGCTCCTCTGCATTTGATGATGGTCGCGGGCTTGCTTAAAGATTAAGAAAGACGTGGACAAAAGTTCTGGCAAACTCTTGCGATTTTATAACTTTGGAATACCAAGTAATATTTTCAAAGCATCCAATCAACGTTGTGACGTCATGGATATCCGCAAATGTATTTGAGCTACAGCGTAGTAGAATGGTCTGAGTCTGAGTCCCTCAGAACGTAACTGGAAAAGTGCTTTTCTTCTATCACAACTTGATCAATTTGGTGGACAGTTCGTTGATCTAAAGATCGCCCCCTAAGTCACCTTGGGTATATTGGCTATCAAGTGCTAATATGATGGCATTTTAACACGTCCCAAAGTCTGACAGCTTGAGTAGAATACAAGAAAAATGTTGTTGTTCATGTTGTTTCTTAACTATCTGGTATTAATTTTGGCGTCTGGCTGGTTTCCGGTTTTGGCTTTTTATTTTCATTTTGAGGAGGTTTTTAGACGTGGCTCTTTTTAACTTAAAAAAAACCCTTTTTAGGGCTCTTTCTCAAAATTTTAAAAGGTAGCCGGTATACCCGTGCTTCAGGAACATGTCAAAAAGTGTTCTCCTATAACATCACAGAATGCTTCCTTGTTTGAGTTACTATTTATATTCCAGGCACTTGCTTTGATAAAGGTGCTCGCTTTTAATCTGAACTCCCACAACTTCTTGCCTAAGTCTTCCCCTTATCATAAAACTTGAATAATTACCTGAAAGAGTTTTTTGTGTGATAACACACGCGCAGTGTAGGCTGCAAAGCTTTCGCACTATCATATTAATATGAATATTGAACAACAACAAGCTTGTGTGTGGCTAGTAAAAAT
Source organism: Epistrophella euchroma (assembly GCA_947049315.1). NCBI lineage: Eukaryota > Metazoa > Arthropoda > Insecta > Diptera > Syrphidae > Epistrophella > Epistrophella euchroma. The sequence continues at coordinate 76,554,451 of OX346246.1, read as the reverse complement.
GCTAGTTGATTCAAATGCATTCGTCAAAACAATAAAACCTGCACTCGATCGACATGATCACGTGACCTTCGGTAGCGCAGTGCGTAGTGCACTTGGCCCGGAGACGCTTGGTCTAGGTTCGAGCCTGAGTGGGGCAAATGATTTTTCGAATAAAATTGAACATAAATAGACTAAGCACCAGTGTTGCCCCCCTAACAGGTTGAGAATGTAGTGTGGCAAATTTTAAATGTAGTAAAATTTAAAACGCGCAAAAACACAACATACTTTTTTCGGAACGACAATATTATTTGTATAAATAATAAAAGGTCTAAATTTGGATTTTATTTCATGCATATTTACATAGCAAAAATATCTGGCTTACAAAAACATTTTTGCAAATTTCCTACTAAAATTTCAAAATCAAGGTGGACACACAACATTATTAGAGCATTATAATTTTTTTTTATGTCAATTACATTGGTTTATTTATATTTTATCGGGGATTAACGACGCCCGCCATCACAGAAAAACATGCAATTTCCATACACACTATCCAAAATGTGTATGTATGTAAATATTGCCGGTAAAACAGTTTTTCGACGAGTTAATAGCCGAGAATTCTCCCTACTCTACCTAGCTAAACCCGAAGCGAATTAGTTGTTGTTGGATTTAACACGTAAGCTGTTAAGCCCGAACATCGTTTTCTTCATCCAATTTCTTTCGGGATTGCAAAAAAAAAAAATCAGCTATTGATAAATAAAAAAAAATATTTTGCCAAATGGAAAGTAAGATCAAAATTGTCCTTCTGAATTAGAATTTTATGTTTTGAAATTGTAGTGTTTTTGGAATATTTTACGATTGTACGGAGTGAATTTTTCTTGGAAAAAAATGTAGCAAAAACGCTACATTTGTAGTAGGGGGGCAACGCTGCTAAGCACCACTAAAGGAGTCTGATGATCGACCTGGCGACCGTGAAATAGGTATAACTCCAGCCTATAAAAACTTGGTGGTAGCTCACTCAAGTTGTTGTTTTTTCATTCAAACCTTCAATATTAAATTTACCTTCAGAAAGTATTTAAAATTTTATCATAAAAAATTTAAAAAAATAGTCAATCCAACGCAAGTAAAAAAAAGAGACTGGGTTTGACCCACACTAATAACTTCACATTGGTTCCCTTTGAAACTCGACACCCGATATTATTTTTTATAAGAAAATTACCAATTAAAAATCTTCGAAAAACTTATCAGTTGTGCAATCAAGGGAAGGCTTTTTGCTCTAAATATTGTATGCGACACGAAAAATTACAACAATTATTAGCTGTTTCTTTTGCTGTCTTTTTGGCTTAGAAAAAAATCGTTATTTAATTTTTTTTTTTTAATCTTATCAATTACTAATTATGGCATTGTGTGTAGACTTAAATTATCCCGGAGTTGATATCATTGGTTGTTCTCGAGTTATTCGAGCCGAAAAACTTTTTTTTAACAATTTTTAGCATTTTAATTGAATTTTTTACAGACTACCGATTATCAACTATATTAAAAAATTAACCCGAAGTTAATATCTTTGTTTGTTCTCAAGATATTCAATATTTTTTAACAATTTTTAATGGTTTTTTTTTTTTTTTTTTCAATTTACCGAAAAAAACTGCGGGTTGATTTTTTTAAGTATTACCAATCTTTCACTAAGTTATTATGTTATGCATAGAATGAAACCAGACCGAAGTCGATAGCATTATTTTTTCTAGAGATATTCCAGAAAAAAGCCATTTTACAACTTTTTTAAAAATTAATGTAATAAAAAAACCCCTAATTGAATTTTTCTGAAAATCCTTTCTGCACGTTATGACCTTATTATCTGTAAAATGAAATTTATTTGAAGTCGATATCTCAATGCGTTCTCGAGATATCGTCGCCGAAAAAAACTTCCAAACGTACATGGTACACAGACATCTCTCTAAAAACAATGTAATTCGACTCCAGAGACCTCGAAATGTCGAGAATTGTCAAAATTTTCAATTTCACAAATCGGACCTATTATACAATAACTTCCAATGGGAAGTTAATAATGTGTGTAGGTAGTAGGTACTTAAAAAATAAAGTACACTACATTCCTTTTTTTGTGATATTTTAAATAAATTTCTTAGGAGTATGCATTATTTCTTGTTCATTTAACTAGACTTTAATACCTACTGGCACATTTCAAAAAATGGCAAGAAAAATTACATTGGAATTATTTCTTTGTTCAAGTATCGTCCACTTAAAATCAGTATACCTATATATATAATTTTAATGTAGGTGCATTCATGTGGTGTGCATCAACTTATAAACTACAACAGATACAACAATCAAAATTTTACAATTTTTCTATGTAGGTAGGTACTTTAACATGTCCAGTGTTGACCTGCACTGGACATGTTAAAGTATAGGCACATACATATGCACGTATGTGTTGCAATATTCCTTTTTTATATTATTTACTATTTCTCTTTTCTTTTTTCACTTCCTTGAGTGGCGCATTCCAATTATATTAAAATACAAACAAGTTTAACCTTTAATAATTAAATAATACATTATATCTACCTACATAACCACATTCATAGAAATATGACAAATCCAATATAAACGCCTCAATGTCAAAGGGTGTACCATGTACCTACCTATACATATAATTATACAACTACTCATACTAACGATTTTAGTTTTGACGTTTTTTTTTTTTAATTACTAATTAAATGTTTTCATGCAACGATGAAGTTATTTTTAGTAAATTTTATAGTTATTTTACTTTCAAAAAGCAATTTTATGACATCAAAAACTCTCATGGTTTTGTAAACATAAATAAGATAAAAAAAAAAATTCCACATACGCCATAGTGACTCAATATTTTTAAAACTATACATACCTATAAATAAATGGTGGGGGATGATTTATGAGGTATGCTTAGTGTTCAGATTTTCTGACAGAGGCATGTATTGAAAAATTTCAAATCAAATTAAACTAAATGAAATACCTATTGCTTATAAATGCACATATGTAGGTAAACATAGACATAATATATTTATGTATATTTCAGTGAAAAATAAATGTGAAATTTGTCAGCTGACACGATAGTTTGCTTAAATCTACCAATTTACACAAGTCGCAAGCTTGAATAATTGTTTCTTGAGAAATAAGATAGATACATATGTATGTATGTGTGTAGGTAGGCAGTCAAGATTTCAAGCAAATATAAAATTTGGACAATTGAGAATACAAACAAATAGATATGTGTCCCAAAAATCAGAAAAAACTTAAGCACTTTAAACAAACCTTAATTTATAAACAAAAAGATTCAAAATCGTTTAAGCATTATTTTTACAAAATTTAATTTTAATTGTTTTAAATTTTTTAAGAAGCTGGTTAACAATTCAATTTCAGAAAAAATTGTATTCAAATTTTTGTAAATTTATTTTGATTTCTTTTTGAAAATCCATGTCTGGTTTTTTTCTTTTTTTTTTTTTTGAAAATTTTGATACGCAATCTTGTTATGAGCTTGTGCAAAAACATTAATTTTAATCGGTTAAACAAATAATGAGAAAAGAAGAAGAAAAACGCAAAGAAGAGAATTATTTTTTATTTTGTTTTTTTTTTTTTTGTGGACTTTATTGAATTTAAACTAATATAATAATATAATAAAAATTTTCAATTCAAAATACTTTGTTGTGTTAAAATTGAGAAAAAAAAAACAGCAATAATTTGTGCACTATTGGCCTTATTGTGAGAGTCTATTCGGAGCAAAACAATCGATATACATTTGAAATAATCAAATAGAAAAATATCAACGATAAGATTTTTAATATAACTCCAGTATAAATTAAGTCTCTTTGAATAATCAATTTTTAATAGGCTCTCGCAATAAGCTTCTGTATTGATGCACTACGTATCAATCGCCACACCGTTCGAAAAAAAAAAACAATTCAGAAAGTATGTAATTTATTGTTATCACGACTTTCCGACTTTTTTGGCCTAATTTTCTAATGTTAATCTCCATAGTGTGTTTATTTGGTTCAATACAAATCCAAGAAAAAAATCCTCATCCAATTTGGATGATTTTTAGCCGAGTTATGCGCGTACGAAAAAAAACTAATTAAGAAAGTTTGACATTTCAAGATGTTTTTACGATTTTCTGATTTTGCCGTTCGAACTTTTTCAATCTTCGGTCAAATTTTCAAATTTTCAGCTCCGTTGTGTTTTAATCTGGTTCAATACAAATCTGACACAAAAATCCCCAACCGAATCGGATGAAGTTTAGCCGAGTTATGCGCGTACGAACACAGAAAGCGATCGGTATAAGATGCACTAAACTGCTGGGGCAAGTAGGTTGAGTTAATACAAGAAAAAAATCGAATGGGAGGGGGGGTCTATCTCCCCCCGTTAAGGCAGGAGGGGCAATTTTCTAAAAAATTGACTTAAAATAGAAAAAAAATATTTAAAAACAACGGTACAATTTTAAATGTCGTGCTATACCTTTTCGGAAAGGCAGAAATCTCTTCTTTGATTTTAATTTTAAATTAAGTTGTGTTATTGAATAGTTTTTGAAAAATTAATTTCCAAACTCGAAATTTTGAAAAAAAAAAAATGAAAAGAAAGTTTCAAACTAATTTTTTTCAAAATTTTATGTGATTAAGTATAATTTTTGTTTTCAAAATTAAATGCTCTTATTAGCTTACAGTCAAAAACAGAAAACCGGATGCTAAAATGTCTTTTAGTTTTTGAGAAAATTGAAAATAGAAGATACAGCACAAGTGATATTGTTTCGACTAAAAGTGACAATATACTGGGAAAAAATACTTCTAGAATGTTTAATATTTGAACCGTCAAAAACCTGAAGTTTGTCAAAATTTTTTTGATCATCTAGATAGGTTTATGTTACCTATACAAAAAGTATTAAATTAAAACATTTAAGCAGTTTCGTTATTTGTAATCAGGCTATTAGAATAATATTGTTCTCTAAGCATATTGCTAAACTACTTAGGGCCACTTGCAAGAAACAAACGGATAAATGCATAAAACTGAGGATAAATATCCAAGTTTACATAAATAAATAGAGGCTTCTCCTTTTTTTATTGCAGGAACAGAAAATAATTAAGAAGAATATTTTATTCAAAATCAACAACACAACAAACAAAACGCTGAAAGTAAAAAAAATTAATAAGTTCAATTTCTTTTTCAGTTATAGTCCAGTCATATTAGACATAAAACAGCCAAATTACGGAAAAATCGCCGGAAACTGTAAAAAGTCTCCATCGATAGGAGCGCCGCTAACAATTTTGCGGGGGGTTAAAGGCCCCCAAAATGGTTTGTCAGCAATATCTCCCTAACGGCACCTTGTACAGAAAAAATGTTGATAACAAAATTGTACCGCAGAAAATTTCCCACAAAAAAGATTATGACACTTTTTTTCATAAAAGTAACGGTTTTCGAAATAATTCAATCGGTAAAGTTAAGGCTTTCAGTTTTCTATATAAATGGAGAATGCACATAAATATACAGGATGATTTGCATGTGGTGAACAAAAGCTAAATCGGATAGGTTGAGTCAAAACAAAATATTCTAAACGATCGAAATATACCAAAATCCAGCTTTTCGGCGATTTTTCCGAAGTCAAATGTCTAATAGGACTGGACTATTATTTTTTCAATCATTTATTCTAAATAAGTTTTAATAGAACTATTGAATTGTGTTTTCCTTGTTCCCAACATCATATAATTTGATTTTTTTCGTTTGGCTGTTCGAAAAGATTAATTTTTACTGTCCTATTTCGTTTAAAAGTAGGCACCTACATACTTAACTAAAAAAGGTATTCTGTAATCGGTACACTTTTTCAAAGTCATACATTTTATTTGGAGATTGCGTAACATTCAATTAACACACCTAATTAAATGGAAAGTGTTGATATGCAACTATTAAATAATGATAGCTCTAAAAAAAATTTAAAAAAAGCTATTGCAGTGTCAAAAAAAAATATTATTTATCAAAAAAAAAAGTTCCACATACGCCCCAGTGAACTGCAAAAAAAAAAAAACGTATGGAATTTCGGCAGCACTTCCTTCAAGCTATGTCAATAAAGTCAAGCAGACATTCTCCATAATATTTGACTCAAATTCATTACCAACTTTTAATATCAAATATCAGTTGATAACTTTCCAGCCCAACTATTGAAACATGTCACCACTTAAAGCTTGCTAAAACTTTTCTTCTCGAAACATTTGAGTGCACACATTATTCTCTCAATACAATAATTGTGCATTTCGAGTGGAAATTTATATCGAACAAAAGCTTAAACTAATATAAAATGAAAGCGTCTTATAAAGTTTATCATAAGCTTTTTAAAACAAAGGGAAAAAACAAAAAAAAAAAAACTGCATTAGCGGTATTGAAATCGAGTAATTTAAAACGAGTGAGTAAAAAAAATGAAAAATTATCCCACCCCGAGTATGAGAGATCCAAATTCATGAGTTTCCAAACACACACTCACTCTTTATATTAAAAAATGAGTGTTCTTTCTTAGTCACTCTCTAGCCTAGAGCATCGTCCAGATGTTGTGTAGTGTTTCATATTCTTTTGCTAAACCATACCAAGTCATTCTCGTCTGTCGTTGTTGGACGAAATGTATAACGCGGTACCTGCCTATTATTTTGACAAAAAAAAAAAGAAAAAGAATAAAAATAATTTATCTCTGCACTGTCTTGTTTTTCATTTTGGTGTCGGATTCGTGTTTTAATTCTCACCTTCTTTTCACGCGACAAATTCGACACAATTTTTTTTTTTCGCTTGAAAAAAAAGAACAAAAAACTGAGAGAACAAAATTGTAAATTCTTTTGAAGCAAAGAAGAAAGACGAGTGTTTCTTTTTTTTTTTGTTAGTTTTGTCGTAAGACTTACGAATAAAACGGAACTATATCTTAGCCAACGTTTAGACCATCAGTGCTAATTTATTCATTGACTCAACAACAGCTCTTGATATTCACCATACCTCGAGACATAAAGGATCACAAAACAGATTCTCCTTGGATTACCTACAATCGTAACGCATGGAAACAAAACTTCCAAACTTAAATAACGTGTGATTAAAGTGAATTTTATTTTGCTGGTACATATTTTTAAATTCAAATTATGGTAACGGCTGTCTTTCATAAAATTTTTTTTTATCAGGCAGTTATAACAGTGAAGCATATTGTTACAAATTTTTTTTAATTTTTTTATTTTGTCTTAGAAAAAAGAACATTACATCATGATTCATGACAGAAATAATGCATTGTGATTCTTAACCCACTTCGTTTTGTCTCTCGCTATATTGAATGCAATTATGCAACTCTTCAGAAATTTTCAGTTGCACTGTGTGATATTTTTGTGTTATGCACACGCACAGTAACGAACGAAAATAATGTAACGGTATATATCTATTTAAATTACAAACACAACCACAAACGCGTATATTTATTGCAAAATTTAGTGGAAACAAATTCTATTTAAAAAAAAAAATCTCTTACCGTGTGTCTTATTGTGTTTGCTTGATTTTTTTTTCTCACCAGAGGGTGAACGCTGAAAGGGTGGTGGGTGCATCGTCTATTTGAAAATTGCATAGTGTAAATATACACTAAAAGTTCGAAAGAACAAAAAAAAAAAAACGCAGAAAACTTCATCCAATAATAGCGTGGCATAAAGAGGGCACATTGGATAAAACACATGCACATGACAGAAGCTTTAAGTAAAAAAAAAAATTAAATATATATATATAAATATACATATACAGAACCTGCCTGTAGTTAGTGACCACTTCAATGAGGATGGTGACTAATATGGTGGAGACAGTTGTAGCTTGACATTTTGGCGGTGGGTTGGGGTGAGGTGAGATGTGTATCTGACAGCAGTACTAACCTACTATTTCTATCTATGTTTGAGGACGACATTGGGGGAATAAAATAACTCAACAAAACTAGAGACACAACAGATGTTGTTGTTGTTATTGTATTTTACGAGGAGGAAGTGTAATTGTGAATTTTTAATAAAATATCAACTATTTATATGGCCGCAAAGTGTAGGTATAAATGGGGAAAAGGGGCCGTGCTCTTTTTTTCTCTCCCAAATAGATTTATTTTTTTTTAGACAAGTGGGTAGTTAGGTAGGTGGGTAATTTCTAAGTGGAAACACATTCGCTGGAAACCTATTCGTTTTGAGTACTTCTTCCCAAACTGCAATGCCATTATAATTATTCTTATATCTCTGTGACATGTGCCGCCCTCTTTATGTTAAGCATGAATTGCTTTTGCACTTTTTTCCAGTATGCAAGCACGGTGTTGTAATAAAAATTCCATCATAAAATTGAAGGCTATTTGGGTGACCTTGATTGGATGAAATATTGACTTGGGGGGGATTTTACGGAAATTCACTTTACACACGTGCAGTGCATTGTATGTGTTTTTTTTTTTTTTCATTTCTTTAGTTGTATGAGTTTTAATGTGTTCGTATGCAGTAAGATGCAGTCATAATGATTGAAATTGCATAACAATACCTAATACATAGTGAAACATTTAAAAGACGAGAATTATTTCCATTTTTCTGTTTTTATTTTCAATATTTTTCAATATTAGTTGGGAAATAATGTTGGCATATTATTTAAGTTTTTTTTTATATTTGACATACCTTTACGAAAAAAGTATGTCATGGGAGATTTTTGAATTTGTTTTTTTTTTTTTTTTTTTACTGAAGAATTATTTATTTATTTATTTTTTTTTATTGCGTAGGTACCTACCTAGCCATCAACTTAGTCTTTGTCGTAAGCTACTCATTTAGCGTGAACTGAAAATAAATCCAATGGGCAATATTTTACCGACCGTTTTTTTTATTATCCTCAAGCAATTTAAAATAAGGGACAAAGATATCGTTTGGGGAAACAAATTGGCATTGGTTAAATATTGAAAATTCTTTGAAAATAGAAGCTCTGGAATGTAATGCTTGAAATTCGACGAATTTTTCGTTCGAACTGTGAACTGGGTGTTTTTTTTTTTTTTTTGTAGAAACGAGTTTCTATAAAAAATTGTCTGATACATGAATTACCCGTAATTGAGCTTGTTAAATTTTTGGGTTTTTCGTTTTTTGATTTAGGTACCTACCTAGGTCGATTATATATTATTCTCAGGAAATAAAAATTCGTTCGTTCTTGTATTTCCTTAAAACAAATTAAAGATTTAAATCGAATTTCTAAATACTTGAATCTTCAATTTTAAAAATTAATAGGAAGTAGGTATTTCCCCTATTATGGCTGTTAAATATCGATTAATAAACGAATGAACTTATCAGGTGATAGAAATTTTAGTAACTATACTTCGGGTGGTAATCGATAATTTTTAATATTATATTGTGAATATTGAAAAAAAATAATATCAATTGTGAATTAATATTTAATGTGACATTTGAATTTTGTAAATGGATTTCTGTTAGTTTGTTTTGCTTCTGGTTTAAATTAAATTTGTATTAATTTATTCAATTTTTAAATGCATTAATTTGTACTTGTAAGATTTGATGTAAAAAATGTACATAGATATGTATAGGTATAGGTACCTACACAAATATCAACTTATCTGTTTATAATATTTTCTGCCATTAAAACAAAAAAGATGCGGTTTTAGATTCTTCAGTGAATGAAATCCATTCCTTCATATTTTAATCAAAAATTGTTCCTAAATAAATGTTTAATTTCAAAAGAAAACAGCTTTTACGAGTACAAATATTTAAATACATATTCACTTTATGAATTTTTTAACTGACTGAAAAATAGGTTTGAGTTTTTTAATAACGATAATATTAACTTTTTTAGTCTGGCAGAAGGCACTGCCATGATATACATGATTTTGTAATTATTAATAAGTGTATAAAGAACTGTTAAATAAAATCACTTAAACTAATAAACTTTTTCAGTAAAATTATTCACTATCTTAATTCTTATACTACTTCACAGATTGTCAAAAAATTTAATTATTGGTGTTTTTAACAATAATTATTGCAAATTCACAATTTTTTTTAAAAAAAACAAAAAATCAAATATTATATCGATAAACCGACAGCCATAATAGGACTTTAAATACATAGTAGATATTTAAATTTTCGTTTAATTTTATAATGTATCACAATCCGGTGAAAGAACAAAAGCCAACGCAGCTAATAATAAATCGCTGGACAGCCACATGACCACACATTTTCAAACTCAATGTAATGTGTCATTTGTGATAAAAAAAATAGTTATAAATAGGCACAAAAAATATTTCATAGCTAACCAGCTTTTTTAATTTTTCATTTGTTGTTTTTTTTTTTTACTGTAATTCGTTCTAAATATCAGATTTGCATCTACTGCAAAAAATTTCATTCAATAACTCAGTAATAGCTTTCATTTATATCCAAAGGTTCTGCTTGATAGATTCTCATATCATCAGCTTTTGTTTGGCTTGGTACTTGATTTGCTTAAAATTAAATCAAGTACAGTACAACATGGATATGAGATAAGCAAGAAATAAATTCTCTCAAAATTTTTAAAACAGAGATATAAGATATCATATAAATCTCTCTTTTTGTTTATCTCTTTTTGTTTATCTATCTTGCTCATTTGTGGTTGCTTTTTTGATAAAAATACGTAACAAAATAGATCTTGGAACGATTTTTTAAAAAATTAAAATCGCATTCAATTAATTTTATTTATTTTCAAACAAGTGTACCTTCTTCCAAGCTAAATTCAATTATTGAGAAAATAAAATGCAATACACATATTCAGTTTCGCAAACAGTGCATTAGAGGCTTTAATATACTTACAATTTGCTTACCTGTATGACAAATTTGGAATATGTTTTCAGCGAAATCTCACTTCTGAATTGTAACAGTTTAATTAAAAGAATTTGCTTAAAATTGCTTTTCTAATTTTTGTCAAATTTGCGATCTTGTTTTGTATTTGATTTCCGAAATTGAAATTTTCTTTTAACCTCAAAAATAACGATAACCGTTATGAAAGAAGTTATTTATCTCGAAAACGGCTCTAGTGACTTTGATAAGATTGTTTGAATCTCATAAACTATTATCAACTGCCTGAGGACCCTCTTTTTTTTCCTAATCTCTCGCAAATGGCTTAATCAATTCCGATCAAAAATAATACAGGAGGTACTTTAAAGCCTAGATAATTAGCCTTAATTCCAAGTGAACATTCCAGGGAATTTTTCTATAATATGCATATACCTATGTCAAATACAGCAAAAGTCAAATACTGCAAAAAGCTGTTTCTAACATTCAGAAATCTCACTCATGCTTGTCTTGTTAAAGATGTTCTTTCATGACATCTATTTTTTATATAAAAAAATATATAATTAAAAAAACTGCTGCAATGATTTTTGAATCAATTCATGTTTTTGTTAAAAAAAAATCACACTATCCTCTTTTTATTTAGCTAAAAACTTTTTTGGGTTTGCAACTCAAGAACGAATTACAAGTTTTTTTTTTTAATTTTCTCTAATAAATAAAATCTGTATAAAAAAGACAAACAAATTTTTAAAAAAATTAAAATTTTAAGCAACTTAAAGTATAAGAGCATGTTCATCTGACCAAGTCATAGATTTTATTTATTTTAACATATTCAAAGGATAATATTTTATATAAATAAAGCTCGTCTACAACATATCAAAAAACAAAGTAAATAAATAGCCCAAATTATTTAAAATAAATTCATTTTATTTTTGTCGAATTCTGATTGCTTTAAATCATTCCATATAATCTCCGATTATAATTTTCCCACCACTCTGAGCATATTGTTTGTAAGTACTATCAACTAATTTTCTATGGGTTATGAACATTTTGAAATTTGGCTTACAGCCAACATCGAATAGGGACAAAAATTTAACTGCAAGAACTAAATATATGTGCATCATTTTGTTCTATATTCAGATATTCAGTCATGCTAGTTATATTGACGTTATAACTATAATATAGTTGTTGTCATAGTGAAAACTTACAATACAGATAGTATTGCCAAAAAGGGCATTTTATAACATTGAGAATAAGTTGCCAAAAAAAACAACACAAAGAATTCTCAATAAAACAAAAGAATGTTTTTGTATTTGAAATATACTTGTTATATGTATAAATAATATATACATATTTACTTTTTATTGTAAGATGTGGAACGTGGAAATTTATTATTGTCATACATTCCTAAATCTGAACATTCTTCTGACACGTGGCAGTTTATTTTTTTATTTTTAAATAGTTTAAATACAAAACAAATTCAAACAATCACTATGAAAGTGAATTTTGAATTTCAGTTGATCACAGTCAATAATGTTTTGAAGATGCACATTGACAAGAGGTCTTGTTTATTATTTTTGTTTAACTTCATAAAATATTGTATAGATATACAGAAAAAGGAACTCATATATTTTAAAGTGTTTTCAACTACAAAACAGTGAGTTTTCATAAAATTTGTTTAACTTTAAACAGTATAAAATTTTTGACGGATATTTAAGTTTAATCGTTTAAAATGAGAACGGTGAAAAGATTTGAAATATTTAAATTGTGTATATCGGGATTTTAAAATATTTGTGATTTTAAGAGAGGCTTTATATTTTCATGCTTCAAGTGATTTCTCTAATTAGAATTTCCATTTATTGGTTTCTGCAGTTATAAAATACATCTAAAAACTCCAGTGGTTTGATAATTTCAGCTAAAAAAAACATATAGTCATGTACGTAAATCCAAAAATATTTTTATTTTTACTGGGTTGTTCAATTACGACCTTGTGGCAATGTTTATGTGTCGAGAAAAAAGCCCTTAATACAAAATAACTGAAATTTACTTTTTTAAATACAAATGTGGCAAAATAAATTTAAAGGTGCAATTTTTTTTAACAAAGCGCCCATCACCCTGACAGAGCTAAACAATTTTAAGTTAATCAGAGTAGGTATAATTCATACACAGTTTGAGTGAAAACAGAAAATTTTACGACTTTAAAGCTTTTCTTAAGTAAAATAATTTATTTTATTTTAATGAAAATCCTTAGATTTTGATATATTTTATACAATATAACTTTAAATATGGGCTTTCGATAATCCGAAAAAACATTGAATATTTTATACAATGTTAATTTTCAGCTTCTGTTTTTAAACCAAATTATTTTTTCTTGGTTAATTTATTGTTTTTTTTTTTTTTTTTTTAACAATCTTTTGCTTTTCGAGGGTTTCTTTTATATTGAAATATTGATGTTTAGAAACTGTTTTTCTCCCAAGTCATTTAATATTAATGTATCTGGAAATTAGCAAGTCAGTTAATATTTAATTGGAAATTATTAAAGCAAATCACGTTTCTGAGGTATATTTTTATAAGGAAGGAGAAACCTGGCTGAAGAAAAGCCTTCCCAAGAAGTCAAAAACAATATCCTTTTATTTTTTTTTTTTTAATATTCGACTGCTATATTTGAGCAAATGGAATTAAAAAAAAAACAGCCCAATTTTTGACTGCAAAAAAAAAAAAAATTTTTGACTGACAATTTGCTAAGACATTGCTTTGGAGTTCAGATTTCTGAAATTGGTGAGATGTCGTGAGATCTTAGAGCATCTTGAACATTGAACTGGTTGACTTACGAGTAACTCACTCACCAATACTGACACTTTTTTTATATTAATCAAAAAAACAGGGTATAAAAGTTTAACATTTTTTTTTTTTTTTCACTAATCTATTACTTGGTTTTAAATTAGAAAACCATAATTGTTTCACTTTATTTATCGGAAGATATCTCTAAGTATCCAAAATACTCTGCTTATCACAAGGAATCGATACCCAAATCTGAGAACTAAAAAAAAAAAAAAAAACATTAAAAAATAAATAAAACTTACTATACACAACAAAATCGTCTGAACCACTCATGTAGCAGTAATTTGTAGATTATGTAGTCTAGAAGAGTGTATAATAGTAACCTAGTTTCTTAATTTAGAGCTTTATGACACACCATAAAAATAAATTGAAATATGAATGTGCTCTGATAAAAACATGAATAGAAAAGTATACACACAATAAAAGTTTAAATTCGGTCATTGGACTTTTAAATAAGTTCACAAATTTATCAGTAGCATTGAGTTGTTGAAACAGGTGATAGCTACATTTTTTTTTTTTAATTTAAACAAATAAAAACATTGATATCTACTTATTGTTAAACAACACGTGCAAGTTTAATTTGTTTGAGCTGAAATGAAAAGAAAATTATTTTTTTAATAAAAACAGAAAGAATTAAATACTAAATTTGTACATATTTTGTACGCATTGTATTTATAAGTTTCTTACAAAAAACAATAATTGTTAGTATATACCTATTGCTTGAATGAAAATAGCTTTCAATTCATGGTTAACCACTTGAATAGTTGCAAACAGGCACATAGGCTATCAAAATAATTACCTACTTGCAAAATTAAATTACATATTATTTATATGTTTATTTTAAATTATACTTTAGGAATGCGTATAGGTCCGATTTTTCATTTTCTTTCTTTTTCCATAATACGTCTCCACCAACTTATAGTGGGGACTTACCCTTCAAACCTCAGAGACTTACCGCACACATTTATTTTTTTAATCTAGTACAATATAAATTAATCTTGTTATATTTGTATAATACTACATTTTCACGAACCACTAAACAGAGATTTAAGTAGATTTACCGAAATCTTCCTTTTGCGTACCTACCCTAATGTCAAAATAAATCTACTTTTTAAACTTTTTGTGCAGTGGGAACATCATATAGGTTTATTTTATCTAAGCTGAGATAAGCCTCAGTGGACACATTCTAACCTTTACTGGATGAACAGAATAGAATGACGGAACTGGAGCCGCAGACTGAACTGAAAGAGCTGTCAAAAAGTGTCGTACGTTATTTTTTTTACATGTCCACAATGGAGCTGTACAGCTTTGAAAGTATTTTGAAGAAAAACAAAAGAATATTATTGTGTACAAGCTCAGAATTCACATTTTTTGTTTCCAATAATTTTCCTTTTAATAAATAATTTTTTTCGCGATACAAATAACCACAATATTTTTTTCCGACCCAAAAAGTTATTTTTTTTCTTCATACAATTTGAAACGTTAAAAGTGCCGTACGTGAAAAGTTAAAAGTTGGTGAACTCTTCCGTCTGCGTCTGGAGCTCCGTATGCGTCTACGTTCCGTTGTGTTCGCAACATTGAATTTGCGTGTATTCAATATTTTGACAGCTATTCCGTCTCCGTCACCATTCTGTTCATTTATTTGTATTGTTACAGAAATGCTTCTTTTAACGGTGTTCACATTGGCTTCACTTCAGGCGACTTATTTTGACGTTTCTTTGTTTTATCACACTCCAACCTCATGGCGAAAAGAGAGTGAGGAAGAATTTTGTAATTTGTATTGAAAATCCTTCCTTTTTTTGGCTATCTCTTTCTCACTAAAAGATTGGAGTGAGATAAAACATAAAAACGTTAAAATGAGTCCCTTGAAGTGATGCCAATGTGAAAATCTTCTTCCATTAATTTCATAAAAAAAATAAATCACCTTTTTATAACTTGAAAGTTGAAAGTTAGCTGATGTATAGCCCACTAGAGGTTTATACATATTATAAAAAGAAAAGATCACGAAAAAAGGATATAATTTAGTTATTAATCTACTTGTAATTTTGTATTGTTCGTCAAAACACTCTGTGTTTTCTCTGTTCATAAAAATACATAATTCTTGGCCCACAGGCGCTGTCGTTTGTCAAAATGACCCTGCTTGGTATTACGGTATATCAACTTGTCTGTTCTGTACTGTTCATATTGTAAAGTTATTTTTTTTTTTTTAGTATTCAAGTCATGTTTGAGGGTTTTTAATTGTTTTAGCTGCATCTCTGAACGCTCTAATTGAATGAACATGTGTGTCGGCTTGATATTTATACATTCAAAAAGAAAAAGAAAACAAGCATTTACAGCACATACCTACTTAAATTGTTTCATTTTTGTTATGATCTGAATTCCATTGGTTGTGTTAATTTATTTAAAGTCTTGGCATTTAGTAGCTTAGTTTTAGTGTTATGACTTCTGAGTATGACAGAGTATACAAATTATTGTACAACTTTTTCTTATATTTGACATTTCTTAAAATTTGGAATGCACATATTTGTATGACACACTGATGAAGTGGGAATGAGATAAAGTACAGAAATGTTAAAAAATTAATGTAAATACTGTCTATTAAATTTCAGTTTAACATATTTTTGACAGTTCAATTGATTCCTTGCGTTCAATAACCTATCCGAGAGAGTGTTAACCTATTCAAAAATGTTCAGATACGTTGAATTGTTATTGCATCAGCTGTTATTTTACAAAGTATTATACAAGAACACAAACCTCTCCGGATAACTTTCTTGCATTTAGTTCTAAAGGCATCTCAGAAAACATTTAACAGTATTTCTGTCAAAAATTGTCATAATATAACTCAATTTTAGAGGTTAACAGAAGGGTTCTGGAAGCTTCTGAAACTTTATGAAAATGTTCTAAAA
Organism: Epistrophella euchroma; assembly: GCA_947049315.1. Classification (NCBI taxonomy): domain Eukaryota; kingdom Metazoa; phylum Arthropoda; class Insecta; order Diptera; family Syrphidae; genus Epistrophella; species Epistrophella euchroma. The sequence continues at coordinate 76,537,902 of OX346246.1, read as the reverse complement.
TTATATGCTTCTGGAAAACATTAAGTTGTTCTCTGTTTCACAATTTTTGAATAAAGTTCTGATGACTAAACGAAATACTGGCACGTTTCTGAGATTTCAAGAATTTTGGTCCATCAATTTTGGGCAATAGAACGAGGATGGTACCTGAACCATACCTATGGTCGTCTACTTTGGCATACCAATTTCCACCAGTTTTAGGCCAAAGTAGTGTCAAACTATCTTAATTGCAATTGATAAATAATAATAAATGTATCAAAACGAAAGTATCGAAAAGAATTAGTAGCATCAGTCAAGACAAACCATGTAAAATAATACGGTTGACGTTGTCAAGAGCCCAATCACTATTATCTAGAATGGGCTTTGTTTGATAACGGTTATCTTTTGGAAATGTATCGCTTTAAATAATTTAATTTACTTCAAACCTTTGTAAATACTTATCAAGTAAAAGTTAAATTTCTATAAAATGCTACTGGACTGGATGTCGAATATTATGGACTCTTTATCTATAGACTTACCTAAAAAATGCTGTCTTCATAATCTATTTACCGATAAAAAATAGTTTGTATGATATTTTATAGAAAAATGTACAAGTAATTAGAGTATGTGAAATCTAGAAAAGTCATATGTACATGCACAGTGTATACAACAAACACATACACAACGTATAATTGAAATGTTTTTAAAAATCATTTTTTACCATTGCCTACATAAAAAGTTGTACTACTCAACTTAACTAAGTTTATACTGCGCATACTACTTCAATTTCTTAAAATGTATTAAATTACTACAATTTCAAACATTTAAATTATTCATTAAAATTTCAGTTGACAGACAGGTGTACCATTTACTTCATTTCGTCAGCATAAATTTCACCGCCAATCCCATTTTCCATTGATACAAACTGTCACTTTGACATGGTTTAACTTTTTGAAAGTTCTATTCTTAGATTCTTTGAACAACAGACAGAATAATAAAAACATTTACTATGTATTTTTTTTTTTTTTAATATATTTATAATGATAAGTTCAATGTCCATCATAAAAAAATGTTTTCTTATCGCTCTGAGACAAAAGACGATGACGGTAAAAGGTGCGTCGTAAAATTTTTGTGTGGAAATGCTTATGCGAATTTTCACCGCGCAATTTTTAATTGTTTTATTTTTAATAAAAAAATATCATGTATATTTTTAAAAACAATAGAAATAATTATTCATTCATTTTCTACTATGTACCACATCAATTTCATAACGCTTCTCTTTTTCAATTAATTCAATTGGAAACAATCATTATATTCATTGATATTATTATAGAAATAAACATTATCTATAAAAATGTTTCCCTTCGTTTTTAGTTAAAATGCACTTTTTCTACCACTTTTCGCGGTTTAAGTTTTTTAGTTAAACTATTATAGCGATAATTTTGTTATGAAATGCTTCACTGTTTTTGCCTGCAAAAAATTACACAAAATTCGTTACCAATTTAATATTAAACAATCAAGAGCTGTTATTGAAAGGTTAGTAAATTAAAAAAAAAAAAAAAAAAGTTCAGAGTCGTCAAGAAAAAACACAAAAGTCTTTGTGATACATCACTTATAATACCTAAAAAACAACGTCAATTTTCGAAGTTTTGGAGTGCGTGTCAGGTGTGCATTTACATTGTTTGATTTGTATAGGTTGTAAATGCACTATCTGGTACGACATTCCATGACACACAATCTTCTATATAATCTCCAAAAAAAAAAATAAAAACAACAACAATAAATTAATAATAAACATTTACAAGTGAAAATATAATAATTTTTAATCGCAGATTTTTTTTGTATATTTTTTATTTTCTAATTTTTGTATGCTAGTTTTAAGATTATTGTAAAATTTATTATAAACAAATAAAATATGGAAAATATGGAAATGCGTATTTTTATTAATTTCTTATTTTTTTAAAATGTATTTTTTTTACAGATTTAAATGAAGAAAACGTAAATTGAAATATATTGCCATTTAAAAAATGTACATAGGTACATGCCTATTCAAAAAGAAAATACCTAAAAATTAACCAGATTAACCCAACAATAATTTAGTCAATTTATAACGTTTAAAAGAATATTTTATAGTTTTAAATGAGATCACAATATTTTTAACAGTAAAACTATTTTTCGTACTTAATTAAGTTTAAATATGTTTGGTTTTTTTTTGTTGTTGCTGTACGAACAGTCACTTGATGCTAGACATGTGCAGATTTTTTAAATAAAATAGTGTAAGTATGATAGAAGTTCAGAAGCGGTGTTAAAATTTAAGAACTTTTTGATTAAATACTTTAGAATAAGAAACAGTAAAGTACTATCTTTAAAAGTAGGCTATTTAAATTTTGGACCAACAGCTTGCGAATTTTTACATCACTACTGTCACAAAGTTCTGTTTATTTGTTCAGTTCATATTTCTTGATCAAGTGAATTCAAAAATTTGTTTCTATGCTATTTGACAGAAAAAGAGGAGAGAAAAAATAATGGCAACGAAAGAGCACAATGAGAGAGCAAATACATAGTTTTCCCTTCATTGGATAACTTGTAAGCTTGTAACTACTGTCAAAGCTCTAGCTGTCAATGTATGCCACTTGAAAAAATCATTTTGTTCTTTGCTAACTTACTATAACGGCATAATTTCGCATTATTTTTGTTAGATATTTTTGAGAAAATGTATGAAATAGTAATCTAATTAAAAATGTATAGTAACAAATCAAAATGATTTATGTCACCGTTTGAGATTCTTATACATAATATGTACCTATACAAAATTGATTGGAATTGGGAAATTTTTCCTTTTCTGAGAGTTTTCCCCTTCTTTCAAAATTTTATCGACAAAGATACCAAAAAAATCTTGAGTTTACAGTTAGAAAGTTTTGAAATAAAATCATACTTGACTGATCAGAACAGTATCAGAAAATAATAGGTCTCCTTTGTCTACTCCAAAATTTGTTTTACAATTTTACATTTTATTCTTATATAGAAATAAAAATGTCTCTGCTACTCCCAACACAATGTAGATCGTAGAACCAAAGCTGTGATAAGGGCAACATTCCACGTTCAGTAGTTGAAAGTGTAGCTTCCCATCTAAATATTAATTTAAACTGAAAACATATATTTCTTCTTCTTTTTTAAACTAAAGAGTTTAAGTAGGTAGGGGAACCCGGGGCATAATGGGCCCTCTTTGATATATTTCTATATCGAATAAAGGGTCAGCTCCAAAATGCAATCTACCAGTTTCAACACATCGCTCGCTATAAGGGGAAACCTCCTTTTTGAATCAAAAAGGCAGTAGGTAGTTGCTTTTTGTTTTGAACGAAACAAAATTTTCGATAGTGTTTTTATTATTTTGAGGTTTTTTTAAGTGCATTTTTCGAGGAACTGGTCACTTTAATATTGGATTCTCTTTATTTGATACCAAGATATGTAAATAAGTTTATATATATAGATTTATTTTTCCATTAATGTGAAGTTTTTAACTTATTTTTTAAATGTTTTTTTTTTTTTTTTTAAGAGGTTAGGGGCAGAACGGGTGGGCCATAATTGGTGGGCCTTCACATAGCATTTGAGAAAAATAGGAAGGATTGAAATTCAGAAGATAAGGAGTTCTTGTATTATGGGTATTTACACTTCTGATCCACAGATAGATGGGTTTCCTGCAGAGCTTGTTACAAGTGGTATAATATTGTTATTGTGCTAGTAGAGACTAATGTTGAGGAATGGAACAAATCATGCTCCCATTGCAATCCAATTTAGCTTCGTGTCCATTATACCCCACATATATGCCCATTATGCCTCAGCACCGGGGCATAATGGGCAAATTAAATGACTTTTTCAAAGCAAAAAAAAATATACTAAATAATTTATTTTTTAAAAACTGTCTTCGTTATACTTATTCCTTTATAAATGTTCGTTCTCATAAAAGTCCTTCAAAAATTTTTAATACATTTTTGCAGTTTTTATTAACAATAATCCTTAAGGGGCCCGTTATGCCCGGGTTCCCCTACATCATTTTATTTCATTTTATTATTATTGTACTATTCATGCTAGAATGTCAGTTAATTAGACTTGACCATTCTTTATTCCGTCAATTTCATTGAATTTGTGAACAACAACAACAACTTAAAGGCGCTAACACCAATTGTTTACGAATTAATTATTATTTATTTTTTTTTATGCATTTTTAATTCGTTTTATTTTTGTTTGGCTGGAGATATAGCTATTTCAAGGGGTGCCAAGCCCTATCATCAGTCTCCTTTTTTACTTGTTTTAGTGGTGCTGGGCTTTAATCCAATTGTATTATGAAAAACTTTCTACATCATGCAAGATTTGAACCCACGCATCAGATATTCCGTATGCACTACGCATTCCGCTACTGATGACCACTGACGTCACAGGTGGAGATGTGAGGTTTGTTTATCAAATGCATTTGGAGCATCAGCATTTTTGTTAGCACTTGTATGTATGCTGTCTTGTTCCGCCTCCATTTTGTTCCATACCTTATTTCGATAGACTACTATTCGTAGTACGGATCAAAGGGGGAGAGGTTGGAAGATCGGTAACAAGCCATTATTAGAACTTTTGGAATTGGTAATTTTTCACTCCTACTCCAAATTTGTCATTTTCAGTAGGAATAAAACAGTTTTAAAATCCAAACGAAATAGACATTAAATATCCTTCAAATAGAATCTTACGAATTAACAAACATTTTCAAGATTTAATTAACCAAATGCCATTGATTACATTAATGTTTATACAAAATCTCCACTTTTCAATATCTCGGAAGTTGCCCTCTAATCTCTTATAATTAATGAAACTCAACTATAATGTGAGTTAATTGAGTAGTACAAAAAAAATATTTTTGGCCTTCCATCTGTCGGTCTGTTCATGATGCGTACAGGTGTACATCGAGCTGAAGCCTAAACAGATTTGCCTGGATTTTAGCACAGAGCACTTTTATCTCATTCCCTAGATGAAAAATTCGAATTTTTGTTTTAGCTCATCTAGAACGGGTATAGCTGCCAGCCATAAAACAATAGGTTCAACAATTTCGATTGAACCTTGTACAAGTATAATCTCTTAAGAGCCAGCTGTACAAACGTGGAACAATATTTAATCCGGGCCTCAGCAGTTTTGAATTACCCTTTTTGGCGGATTAACTAAAGTTCAACTATAATTCAAAGTTCAACTATGCTTAATTGTCAACTGTTCCCCCGAAATCAGTGAATTAAAATCCTGAACTAATATTCAAACCACAAAATTATTTAATATCAGATGTAGGTATAAATGTTTTAAAAACATTTTTATAGTTGAAAAAGAAAATAGTTGTTGTGACGGAAATTGTCAAAGGAACTTCATAGATATGTATATATTATATTAACAGTTAGATGCAAATGTTTTTTAGCAAATAACTATCTACATAAGTTTTCTAGTTACAACAAAATTTATCCAGATATAAGCAGTAAAGAGTTCAATTCAGAACTTAGTTATAACTGACTTTCTCTCCATTTTTATGTCATACGTGATGGGTGAAGGATGGTCATGGGTGAATTTGGAAGGGTTATTTTCAACATAATTAAAAAACAAAAACAAGCGGTAGTCGAGCCCTATATAGTCCATTGAAATGTTAACTTGCATTTCATACAGGACAAAATTTTTTTTGATGGATCTGTAGGAGGGATCAGTGTGAGTGCAAAAATGAGTTTTTGGGGTTGAACTCCCCCCCATTTGGCCGCCATTTTGGAAAAGGGGGCGTGAAAAGGTTTTCGTCATATCTTGAGAACCATACATCGCACAATCAAACTTTTACCATATTTGTATAGAGAATTGAATTTTCTACAATTTATGTTAATACACTTTTTATCGTAAAATTGAAAACAAAAAATTGTTGGAAAACTTTGGAAACAAACTGTTTATAAAAAAAACAATATGCTGCGGTGTTAACTTAAAATGTTTGTATCTAGGTACTCATTTCAGAAGTTTTTTGTTGCCATTTATTTGATAGGTATAAAAGATAAAAGAGGAATAGTTTTCACAGCCGAAGTGAAAAAATAATTCGAGGTTTTCATTCAATAGCTTTTTTTATTTTTTTCTCATATTTATAAATATGATGATAATCTATTAAAATACTAAACTGATCCACCTTACTGGTTTGCAGATGACATCACTCTCACATTCATGTCTAGGTGTAGATTTAGACCCCTGTTTTTTAACGGCCATATTATTCACTCAATACATCCAGATTAAAACTTAAATCTGGATGTATATCACACAAATTCAATGTAAATTCATCTGGATTTAAATTTAAATCTGAATTAAACGAGTGAATAATATGGCCGTAAATGTTGAACTGATGATTGTTCATTGCATTTTCAGATAAACACAAATCTCTAAGCTTCACCATTACTCGTTCAAAGGAATAGTGACCGTCATCAGCCTAATTTCTAACATAAAGTTAAAAAAAGAGATTAAGTTAAGTGTAGAGATCCTTACTTTAGCCTTTCTAAACCAATGTGGAATTCCTTGTTTAATATTTACACATTTAAGATTCTTTAATAGTTGGGCTTTTACAATTGGTCAGTTTGGTAACGTGAAATTTCTTGAAAATTTTTACAAATTTTCACATTTTGTTGTCAAAACCTAAATGTGGGAAAATTGGTGAAAATTTCACGTTGTACCAAACAGGCATAATAAACTACTCTCTTTTTTTTAATGCTTAGGGGTAGTTGGAGATTTGTAGTGATTTTTTATTGAAAAACTTGGGTTATCGTGGAGGATAGTCAAAATCAATATTTTTCGAAATTAGGCTTCCGAGAAACAAAGGATGCAATAATAATAATCTATCTAGATTGTTGCCCAAAAAAAACAGGATTTTGGAATAGAGCTTCGTTTTTACGTCTTAAGTATAACTTTAAAGGTACACAAATTCAATTTTGCGAACACAACGCAATGTAACCGCATTCGGAGCTGCAGCCGCAGACGAAAGAGTTCACCAACTTTAAATTTTCACGTACTGCACTTTTGACGTTTAAAATTGGTATGAAGAAAAAAAAAATACAACTTTTTGGGTCGGAAAATTATTTATTAAAGGAAAAAGTATTGGAAACAAAAAATGTGTGCTTGTACACAAGAATATTGTTTTGCTTTTCTTTAAAATACTTTCAAAGCTGCATTGTGGGCACGTAAAAAAAATAACGTACGAAACTTTTTGATAGCTCTTCCAGTTCCGTATGCGGCTCCGGTTCCAGCATTCTATTCTGTTCAGGCAATAAAGCAGCCTGTAATGCATTACTTGTGATTTAAGCGTTCATCGCTGCAAGTTGCATTAAATTATTCGCAAGCTTCAAACAAACGAGAACCAAGAAAACTGTTTATACGTTGTTTGCCATATAGGAATTGCATCACCATCAGCTTTGTTGCGCGTCAGCATCTCGACGAAGCAAATATTTGACGTTTATGAATTTACACTTATCTGAATTCCTTTTTATCATAACTGAGCTAAATTTTGTCTCGTATATTTTATAGCACACCAAACGTCATTTAATAGATACAGTTTCCACAAAATAGAAAAAAATCCCAATTTTACTATGCCTGCTGCACCGGATCGTGAATAAATACCCCTTGAAGTCCTTTCACATTATCCCATTGAGTTTTAATACATAGGTATGCCAAGCAAAAAGCATTACCCATTCTCTGAATCCCATTTTTGTTAATTGCAAGCAAATAGGCTGATTTATTTGAGTAAGTATGTCCTTATTGACAACACTTTGAGCCTGATTACACAATTCTTTTTTTTTCGGTTGTTTCGTCTTTCGTCTTTTTGACAGATCGGGTGAAAGGTGTAGAATTGTAAGGGGAATTCATCTACGTTTCTACACCCCTCAACCTCTCTGTAAAAATGACGAAAGAAGAAACGAATGAAAAAATGATTCGTGTAAGTCCCCTTTCACACGAAAATACTAGTTGCTGGATATTTTTTTGACGTTTTCTTTGAATCTCATTAACAATCTCTTGTACTTTTCACACAAAGATACAAAATCGAAGGAGGCTTGCTGTATTTTCCTTTTAAACTACCTTGGTTGAACGCACACAAACGTTGTGTGAAGAGGAACGTCAAAAAAAATCTCCTGAATTTGGCAAATAAAATATTTACAGCTGTCAGTGTGACTCATACAACAAATACATATAAATATAATAATTTGGACTTTTGCATTATGAAATGCCGAATAAGTTCCAAATAGCTTTCATCAGACATTGTGAAACAAGTCCTTAGTTTAATTTTACTTTTTTATATTTTACAAAAATATGTACTAAAATTCTCAGTTTTAGGAGGTACCTATGTAAATAAATAGAATTAAGTCTGTAAAAATATATTCTGGAAATGGATCATTTAGCGCATCAAACAAATTAACGTTTATCATGTGGTTTTGGTCTCCAAATTGAGTGTAAGTATTTTATACCTGTTGTTTTTCAATTTCGTACTTTTTATTTAGGGGGAGATAATTGGCAATATGTTGATAAAATGTCAAGAAACCTACCGATATGGAACCATATCTAATCTATTGTTTTAAATTGTATACTTTTACAGGATTGTTATGGTTTTTTTTTATAATTATTTACTTTAGTGAAAAATATTTATATGCTTTTGAAATTTCTACTGAATTATAATTTAAATAATTGGCTATGCGCTTTGGCAGTGTGGTTAGCTGGTTGTGTGGAATATAATTCACAGCCACTATCTACCCTGCCGCGGCGATAAGCTTCTTCATCTTTTTAACGTAAATACAAAAATTGAATTCTTATATTTTATTTGACAAGCTTCAATAAATTTAACAAAATTATGCAGGTGTATGAGGTAAGTTCAATAATATTACATTTACAATATTGTAAATATCAAATAATAACTTTTGCCTTGCCCAGTGCCAAAATTCCAACGAAAACATTTGCCATTTTATACGTACATATATGTATTTTAGAAATTTGTCTTTTCATTATAACTTCGTCCTTTCAGAGCTTACCTTTTAAGATCCTGCTTTGTCCCCTTTCACACGAAGATTCTAGTTGCTGGTGATTTTTTTGACGTTTTCTTTAAATCTCCTTAACAATCTCTTGTACCTTTCACACGCAAGCAACAAAAACCCGGAGATTTTCTTTATTTTCCTTTTAAACTACTGTTAAATATCAATATTTAATCTTTCAATATATGTAAAGTTCTTTCTAACTACTTCATTACTATATTAAATTTAGATTCTAGTACTAAACTAAATTACACGTTTTGTTCGTCTCCGAACACTTAAATTATGTTTCACTTCTCATATCATTTCATTAATTTCTTTTATGCTTTTATACATAGTTCTTGAATCATTATTCATTTAGTTGTTTAACTTCGGTCAGCGCTAGTCGCAAATAATAAATTTGTACCTTAGTAAGCTAAAAACAAAGTCGTTTTTCTTTGAAAGAATTTCCCTTTATTGGAAATTAACATTGGCGACCGTGACAGGACACCGGTCCTGTAAATTAAAATATTTATAAAATAATAAATTCATAGCTGTCAGCTACCGCGCTGCATTAAAAACTTTTTTTGGTTTGCACATCACGCTGTTCCTTTGCCATTGGTATTGCGCCGGTTCACGTCTCAAGCTGAATTTTATTATTTTTAAAGCAAGGTTAAAGATAATCACGTGTTACATAAACAAAAAACGTTGAGGTAGAGGTAGAGGTATTATATAGCGGACTTTTTAAACCGGTACAAACAGCCTTGTAGCGGATCTAAAATCAGGCGATAATAGTTCGTGAAACTAACGGTTTCTTTAAAACTTTGTTTCAAGACAATTTAAAACAATGAGTGAGAAAAAGTTATTGACCCTTAAAACAAAACGGCAAACGCTCGTCGGCCAACAAGATAGAATGAAAGAATTCGTAGATAAAAGCTTGTCAGAAGCAAAGTTTTTTGAGTTAGACGCTCGGTTAAAGGGACTTGAAAAATATTACAACGCCTTTCAAAACATTCAATCTTTAATCGAAGAAATAGATTGCTCGGAAGATGAGATAGCTATTCGCGCGTCATTTGAAGAGCTGTACTTTAAACTTCAGCCGAGTCTCGCGTTCGCAATAAGTAAATGTAATCAGGTAGGGAATGAACATAATAAAGACACAACAATTCTAAATACAACTGTTAGTGGCTCAACGGTAAAACTTCCAAAGTTTACTCTTCCCACATTCTCCGGAGATAACACCAAGTGGATAACCTATTTCGAATCATTTTCGTCTTTAATTGATAACAACGACTCCATCGATAGCGTTGCTAAGTTTCATTATTTAATCTCTTCCTTGTCGGGTCAACCTCTTCGTTGTATTGAGTCTATTGACATAACCGCAAAGAATTATACCGAAGCACTTAAAATTCTGAAAGATCGGTACGCGAACACATCAGTCATTGTTGAAGAGCATGTTAAAAGAGTTCTCGATTGTCCTCCGGTTACTAAGGCAATTTCCAACAACATTCGCGATCTTGTCGACACGATTAACGTTCACTTGCGCTCCCTTACGTCACTCGGTCGACCGGTTGCTCACTGGGATGACATTATTATATGCATTATTCTTTCCAAGCTAGACTCAACAACCAACGAAAAGTGGATAGACGAACGTGCAACCGAAAGACTACCCACACTCAAAGAACTGTTTAAATTTTTGGACAAACGGTGTCAACAGTTGGATCAAAAAACATCACAACAGACCTTGTCTTCAACTTCAACAGCAGCATCGAGGGTAAGCAATCGACCACCAGTCTCTAAAGCATCATTTGTTACGATTCAAAACCAGAGGGTATGTACTTATTGCTCAAGATTAAATCATTTCATATATAGATGTAGAAAATTCTTGTCACTAACATCAAAGGAGCGCCTTTTAGCTGCTGCTAACAATAAGTTATGTACTAACTGTCTTCGATTTGGTCATGATCATACGATTTGTGAATCTCAAAAATGCAGAATTTGTCAGGGTAACCATCATTCCCTTCTCCACGAGCCATGTCATTCCATCGCAACTCTAGATAAATCTTTAACCCAACCATCATCCAAAGAAACGACCTTTGAGACGTCAACTCCAAACACTGCTAGCTTGGCAACTATGCGATCGGGGTCTCATGTTAAACAAACGCTCCTTGCTACAGCTATAGTTTGTGTTCTGGGGAAACACGGACAAAGATTTACAGCTCGAGCTATCTTAGACCCCGGATCACAAATAAATCTTATGACAGATGCCTTAGCGCTGCAACTAGGCCTTCCGCGCCACAAATCGTTCACTCCTATTTGCGGAGTGGAAGAGACTTCAACGTCAGCGCGCTATACTTTGTTTACACAAATGCAATCGCTTGTAACAGCTTATTCAGTGGATCTTTGCTTCCACATCCTTTCGAAGATCAGTGAACCCATGCCTAATTTCAGCTTTGATACAGAAAATTGGAAATATCCTTCTAACGTGGTTCTAGCAGATCCCAATTTCAATAAACCTTCCAAAATCGATATTCTAATAGGTGCAGAAATTTTTTATGATCTATTGATTCAAAATCAAATACGCCTTGGAGGTAGCTATCCGCACTTACAAAACACTCAACTAGGATACATAGCTGGAGGTCCAATCGGTATTGACCGTGAAGGAATTAATACGTCTTATCATTGTAAGTTGACTACAAACCCATCCATAGCTTCAATCGAAAAAATTGTTCGTCTGTTTTGGGAGCTTGAAAGTCACAATACCCCTAACAAGATCTTTACTGAAGAGGAAAGGCTTTGTGAGCAGCATTTTTTGGACACCGTTCGCCGTTCAGATGATGGCAGATTTATTGTTCGGCTGCCTTTCCGAAAGCAGCTTTCAGCTTTAGGAAATTCACTTAAAACTGCAGAAAGACGTTTTTTTTCCCTTGAGCGTAAGCTTAAACGTCTTCCCGAGCTCCAACAGCAATATATATTGTTTATGAATGAGTATGAATATCTTCAACACATGCATAAGCTATCAGCACCACCACCACTCGAGAATTATTTCTTACCACATCATTGCGTTGTTAAGTCTGATAGTTCCACCACAAAGGTACGCGTAGTATTCGATGCTTCGGCAAAATCAACAACTAACGTTTCGCTTAATGATCTTTTGATGACTGGTCCCACTGTTCAGTCAGATTTGTTCACCGTATTAACACGTTTTCGGACATATCGATGGGTATTCACCACAGATATCAAACAAATGTACCGACAAATTGAGGTAGACCCAGTCGATAGACCTTATCAAATGATTGCTTGGCGGGCGAACCCTGATAAACCTGTAGAATACTTTGAGCTAAACACTGTTACTTATGGGATGTCAGCAGCCCCATTTTTAGCAACACGCTGTCTAAAGCAACTTGCGATCGAGGAGAAAAATAACTTTCCATTTGCTTGCGATTCAATTTTAAAGGAAACATATGTCGATGACATCATGACAGGAGCACACAACTTAGCCGACGCACGTTCATTGCAACACGACCTTATTACATTGCTAAAAAAGGCCCAGTTTGAGCTTCGAAAGTTTTGTTCTAATGAACCTTTACTTCTCAGCTCCATTCCAGAAAATTATAGGGAACCCTTACTCAAAATTGGAAAAAATGATGTGGTAAAAACATTAGGCTTAGCTTGGGAACCTACTTCAGACTCGTTCATATTTCACATTTCCTTTGATGAACATCCGACAACTACTAAACGCAATGTACTATCAGACCTTGGGAGAATCTTCGATCCTCTGGGCCTTATCGGACCAGTAACTGTTGTAGGGAAAATCTTCCTCCAAGAACTCTGGAAGCTCGAACACTCTTGGGACAAACCACTGCCACCAGCTTACAAAGAGAAATGGTATCGATATACCCAACAACTCAAACTGCTTAATAACCTAAAGATACCAAGACACATTCTTTCAAATACATTTCCAGGTAAAGTTCAGATACACGCCTTTTCTGATAGCAGTGAAAGGGCTTATGGAGCATGTTGCTACCTGCGCTGTGAAGACGAAAACGGAAACATAACAATAAGACTAATTTGCTCTAAGTCGAGAATTGCTCCTACAAAATCAGTAACGCTTCCACGTTTGGAGCTCTGTGCTGCGGTTTTAATGATGGAGTTAATTGAGCGACTTCAAACTATTTTACCTATTAGCATTAATAAAAGATTTCTCTACACCGATTCAAAAATAGTATTAGCATGGATTGCAAGACCGTCATATACATGGCATACATTTGTCGCTAACCGCGTAGCCAAAATTCAAGAACTTTCCAGAATCGAGGAATGGAAATATATATACACTAAGGAAAATCCTGCAGACATCTTGTCGCGTGGTGCCATGCCTGAACTTTTTTTGAAGTCTGATCTTTGGAATAATGGTCCTGACTTTTTACATCAATCTTCTGATACGTGGCCATGTTTTCAACTTGAAGACGAAGGTGCCAACATTCCTGATCAACGAAACTCAACCTCTATTCTCCTTGCCACACAATATTTAGATATATTTTCATCAATCATTCATCGAGACTCATGGCACAAACTTAACCGCATCATAGGATACTGCTTTAGGTTTCGACACAATGCTTTGTCGGCTTTAAGAGAAACTGAGCGAAATATTGGACCTTTGACAGTAATGGAGCTGGAGCATGCACATACTGGCATTTTGCGTAGTATCCAACGTCGTGAATTCAATATTGAGTACAATTGTTTGCTAAATAACAAGGAAATTTATAATCGTAGCCGTTTAAAGAGTTTAAATCCTTTCCTGGATAAAAATGGTCTGATTCGCGTTACCGGTCGTCTTCAAAACTCTCTCCTTCCTAATAACTCTAAACATCAAATAATTTTACCCAAAAATGATATTTCAAGAATGCTAATTAATTCTTTTCATTTCATGTATTTGCACGCTGGTCCACAAATGCTACTGTCTGCGCTTAGACAACGATACTGGCCTATCGACGGAAGGAATGCCTGCCGAAACGTCGTCAATAGCTGCGTCAGATGCTTTCGTACAAAACCTACAAGGGATCAGCCACTAATGGGCAACTTACCAGCCGAACGCGTACAGCCTGGTCGCCCATTTTTAACAACAGGCATTGACTTCTGTGGTCCTATTCGTATCACTTCAAAAATTCGGGGACGAGCACCAATAAAGGCTTACATCTGTGTTTTCATCTGCTTTACAACGAAGGCCATCCATCTCGAGGTGGTAAGCGACCTGTCAACAGAGGCTTTTATTGCTTGCCTCCGAAGATTCATCAGTAGAAGAGGACTCTGCAAAACCATTTTCTGCGATAATGCAACAAATTTTGTAGGAGCAAAAAACGAACTATCTAATTTACACCAGTTGTTCCAAAAGGAGTCACATAATCAAAAAATCACTGAACTTTGTCAACAAACTAAAATAGAATGGTGCCATATTCCACCGCGGTCACCACACTTCGGAGGACTTTGGGAGGCCGCGGTAAAGACTGCTAAATACCACTTGGTACGCGTACTAGGGAGTACAATTCCAACCTTTGAGGAGCTTTCTACATTGGTCACCCAAATAGAAGGAGTGGTAAATTCAAGACCAATTACGCCACTATCTGATGACCCTAGTGATCTTGAAGCCCTTACTCCGGGTCATTTCCTGATTGGGGCCCCATTAACATCATTTCCGGAGCCTAACATCTCAGAAATCTCCTTGAATCGTCTTTCAAGATTCCGACGAATGCAGCAACTTCAGCAAGTTTTTTGGAAGCGCTGGTCCAGCGAATATCTCCACTCACTTCAACAGCGAAATAAATGGACATCTAAATCAAAAAATTTGACACCTGATGCCCTCGTCGTTCTTCAAGATGACAACCTCCCACCATACAAGTGGCAACTAGGCAGAGTACTTCGCACGATACCTGGCCATGATGGAATTCATAGAGTAGCAGAGGTCAAAACGCAGAATGGGGTACTCAAGCGAGCTGTAGCTAAACTGTATCCACTACCAATGGGAGATTAAAGCATAAACAACATACTTTAAGGCGGGCAGCATGTTAAATATCAATATTTAATCTTTCAATATATGTAAAGTTCTTTCTAACTACTTCATTACTATATTAAATTTAGATTCTAGTACTAAACTAAATTACACGTTTTGTTCGTCTCCGAACACTTAAATTATGTTTCACTTCTCATATCATTTCATTAATTTCTTTTATGCTTTTATACATAGTTCTTGAATCATTATTCATTTAGTTGTTTAACTTCGGTCAGCGCTAGTCGCAAATAATAAATTTGTACCTTAGTAAGCTAAAAACAAAGTCGTTTTTCTTTGAAAGAATTTCCCTTTATTGGAAATTAACAACTACCATGGTTGAACGCACACAAACGTAGTGTGAAGAGAAACGTCAAAAAAATCTCCTGAATTTGTTGACCGGGGAGATTTCATTTCCCCCTCTTTCTTCCTGCCCTTCTCGCCTATGAACTAATTGTTGCCGGCAACTCAGTTGCCCTGTGTGAAAGGGGACTTTTAAACTTTGTTTTTTAGAGCTAAAGATGAAACCTCGTGTGGTGTGTTATGGAGTGATGCATCGCTATCGCTCCCTTTTGTCGCATGTGGTATGTTGTTAGGTGGTGTGTTGGGTCGGAATTAATCTTTGACCGATACCGTCATACCACACTATGTTGCAGTCTTTTTTTCTCTGTGTGAGAAAGAGAAAACACTGCAAATACAAGAAGCCATTTAGTAAAATGGCGACACTTGGTAGTATGTCCCCTTTCACACGAAGATACTAGTTGCTGGTGATTTTTTTGACGTTTTCTTTAAATCTCCTTAACAATCTCTTGTACCTTTCACACGAAGATACAAAATCGGAGGAGACTTGCTGTATTTTCCTTTTAAACTACCTTGGTTGAACGCACACAAACGTATTGTGAAGAAGAACGTCAAAAAAGTCTCCTGAATTTGTTGACCGGGGAGATTTCGTTTACCCCTCTTTCTTCCTGCCCTTCTCTCCTATGAACTGATTGTTGCCGGCAACTGTGAAAGGGGACTATGTGTATTAATTTTGGAAATCGGTGTTTTCATATTCAATGGGGCTTTTCCAAAAATTGTCTTTCAGCCCTATTATGGCTATCAAATATCAACAAGATATTTGATAATATTTGATAAGTATCAACAAAATTAATAAATCGGTATTATGCTGACCATTTATCAAAATTTTTGATGAATTTTGAATTGTATGTAAATTTTTAATTTATTGTGAATAGTTCTATTAATAAACGTGGTATTACGGCTGTCAAAAATGTTGATACCAATCAAATTTTCTATCAGCCAATAATTCTTCGTTGATAGTTCCATCAAGTAACCGCGCGGTAGAAAATTTCTTTAAAATAAAATTTATAAAAAGTTAGTTGCTGATTTTTTTTATTGAAATACAAGGATTTAAAAACGAAATGTAGGAAAAAAGCGAATTATGTTTAATAAAAACAACTTACATTATTCAACCAACTTGTTTGGACACCAAAACACAAAAACCAAAGGCAAATACGAAACGTCAAACGTCAAATCAAAGCCCATTCACAATTACTTTGTGATCGGTATTCACAATCGAGTTAAAATTATCAATTGATACTCATAATACCAATTTATCAATTATTTGATAGAAGATATCAAGTATCAATTAATTGATATTTGATAACCATAATAGGGCTGTTTGTCTATTCCCTTTCTAATTTTGACAGTTAAAACAAAAAGACAAAAAAAAATGCAGACAAATCCGAGCGTAGAAAACAAATACTCTTTTCAGTGCAATAAAGGCGGATGAGAAGTATTTTCTTTTTCAACCAAAAAAAAATCAATCCCTGACAATTCGGGATCAAAATCTCTGATCCCGAATTAAAGAGAGATTTACACCTACATGAAACACGCACTTGTACACACACTACATATTTATAAAACGCCATTTTGTGCTTTTGTGTGATTCTGTGATTTTCTTTTTCATTTGCATTCCGTTTTCGATTCTTTGCCTATCAAAATTTTTTTTTGATTTATTTAATTAAAATTATTTTTGACAAAATTAAATTTCACATCCCACACACACATTTGCAAACAAAAAACAAACCCAATCTGCGTTTCTTTTGCCAAAAAAATTCGTGATCCGGGATCAAAGTCCCTATTTGCAAAAGAAAAGCGACATAAAATAAAAGTGTTTACGTGCATTTGATTCGTTTGTTGATCATTTATGATTAAAGAATATATTATTAAAATATTCCGTCGAGTTTTAATACGGAAAATCGAAGATATAGAATTTTTGCAACCTATAACACAGCAGCCAGTAGGCATTTTAACAAATACTAAAATAATGTTTTGAGCTGTAAATTGTTAATATTATTACTTTTTAGTTGATAGCCAACTGATATATTCGAATAAATATTAATTTTATCGCCCAATCGAATGTTTTCACTATTCGCGCCTTTTAAACAGAATTTTAATTCTTCTACGTTCGAAATTAGCTGCCATTTTGTTTTTTTTTTTTACATTTGCTTTTTTTTGCTTATTTCACTCTGAAGTTAGCAGGAACTTCAGAATTGGAATCAAGAAGAGTAGAACAGTTCAAATCGAAAACGACATTTGTCAGTTGTATTGGATTTCAGAAAATTGTTGGAGCCAGTCAATATCACCATTTTTTGACATTATTCGGGAGACATTTCTCGCAATGTTCACATCGTATATCACCAGTAGTTTAGTTATAAGGCAAGGCGCTCACTGAATTGTGTAAACGAATTGGAGTGCTAAAGGAGCAGAGAGTGTTAGTGGAGTGGTGAACAAGTGGCTTGGCGATGGAGTGGCGGCGAAGTGATATGAAATTGATTCAAAATACGTTCACTAGTTCTCGGTCTATATGTCAATAATCAAAAGCATATTCGTATGTAGTACAAAAATCCACTTCGTCAGCACTCACTTGGCACTTGAAAATTTAACATGTTCGAGATATGTGGCAGCAGACTGGCAACACACCACCTGCAAATTATCATGCTACTCCACTTTATTGAACGCCTTGCCTAATACATTTTGCCGCAAAAAATAAATTTATACGGTTTTCACACCGAACCGAAATCTAGGATTTCGGCAATGAGATTACCAAATCTCATTGAATCGTTCGCACTGTGGTGCGTTCTTTTATGTTACTGTGGTTAATTATGGTAAATGTGTAAAAAATAAAAGTTGATGTGCCATAGTTGAGAAAGTTACTCATGGCAACTTTTTCATTTAGGAACGACCAGAGTTAACAATAGTTAATCTGTCAAACGAAAGGGGTTGAAAAAAAAGAAGTGAATAATCAATTTTTTGACTTAAGTTCGGTTGAAAATTACGTAAAAACAAGTTAGTTTCAACACCGCATAAACGTGGTACTTATATAAAGTACACACAAGCAAACAGAAGATAATGTTGAAATCCAACAAAAATTTTATTACGTTTGCAAAAACAGTACAGCCATGATTTCGAACTTTTGGTCCGCTGCGCTGGCTGGTTGCCCCCCCTAGGGAAATTCTCTAACTACGCAAATGCCTTTCTGCACGTTATGGCATTATTAAAATAAAATTTATTTGAAGTCGATATCTCTATGCGTTCTCGAGTCGAGATAACGTCAGCGAAAGAAAGCTCCCGAACGTACGAACGTGCATGGTACACAGACATCTCTCTAAAAACAATGTAATCCGAATCCAGAGACCTCGAAACGTCGATAAATGCCAAAATTTTCAATTTCACAAATCGGACCGATTACAATAACTTTCAATGCGAAGTTAAAAAGTAAAAACCAACATATTCGGCCCTTTCGAGGTATCTTTCGGAGCGGAAAATTCTCCGATTTCATACAAATCGGCGGATTTTTGCTTCGTGGTGTTTTTTCGAACGGCTCACAGTGTCCCGTATTGACTTTTTTGGTTGCAAAAATCATATCTCTTAAACGAATAAAGATATCGCCAAAATTTTTTTTTTTTATCTTGAAGGAAATTTCCAAGGCTAAGTTTGTGAATTTTAAGCAGAAATATTTACAGGGTGTTTCAGAATCTGCTGCTGAAATAAGAAGTTTTAGTTAAGGTGGTTAACATAATTGGTATTTAATTCTTATACAAGGTCGAAAGTCCATTTATAAAGTAATTTGAGTGTAATTTAAGTGAAACAGTAGGGAAAAAGAAAACAAACCAATTTGAGTGACACAGTGGGGAAAAAAGTCAGTTTTTTTTTTTTTTTATTAATTGATTTTTTATTTTTTTTTTTATAAAAGAGTACATTTATAAAGTATTTTATTGATAGATTACAATTCAAATTGTAGAAAAGCAAAATAAAAGGAACAAAAATTTACATACAAACATTAAATTTCTTGGAAACTATCATCTAAGTCCGGGGTAATGCGTAATAAACTTATCATTTCCGGAGAGTATTGTGCTTTCAGATCTTTTTGGTTTCTTACATGCCTTAAGGAAGAAATAAGTGGATCGGATGAGATTGCTAGCATGTTAAATAGCTCTTCAATTCTGCCGAATTCTTGAAACTTTGCACGTATTTTGATATCTATATTTCTTGTAGTCTTTATTTTTGGACTCCAGGGCTTCTTCTGGCAATTCCCCAAGTGGTAGAGATTGGTTTTCGATGATATTTTGACTATGAACCAAAATTTTATGAAGACTAGGTGTGATTTGTTTTTCAGGGTACTTTTGTTTTAATAACTCGCGGTTTTTTTGGTGTACTCTTCAAATTTAACTGTATTCACTACTTCCCTGCAATTCATACATTAAGTATTATTTTGATCCTGGTTATAACCTTCTCTTTTCTGCCTCCTTGATCCCAATAGATTCATCAAATTCCTCTCCCTCTTATCGAAGTGTACAAGCCAGTTTCAAAATAAATTCCATGGGCAAGGGTTCCTCCAATGTACACAATTTGCACTATTAAGTCTGAGTAGAACAACTGATGCCATGAACATGTTTACTTCTGTTTCACCATCTGTTGTATTAATTTTTTGCTTGTACGCACCTTGTCCAGATAACCAATCGCAGCCCCATTTACTCTGCAGGGTCAGACTTCTTGGGAGTGCATTTATTTGTTCCTCCGTTTTGCTTTCTAAAAGCCGCATGGCAATTTGGTCCATCATGTCTTGAAGTTTGACTTTAGCTGATATTTCCGTGATTTCGCTGTTTTTTGGAACTGCTTCTTTTTTGGTAACCGTAATGGTGTTGTAGGATGGCAGAACATCTATATTGGTTTCCTCAACGAAGTTCTCAGGATTTTATACTTTTCTTTTGATAGACCCAAATCCATAAACAAAGCTAAAGCGCATTCTCATTTGTATATTTTATGGGATCCTTTTGTGGAGTAGGAATGCTTTCCTTGTCTCTTTTGACTCGATGTGGACTTGCAGTGGAAATTGCCTTGCTCACATCACTTTTCGCCTTTTCATGGTCATTCATACTTAAATAAATAAGCTATAAAACCGTTTTAAAAACTTAGGTAGGTGACAAAAAAAAACTCAGAAAAAATTACTGACTTCATCAAATCAAATCGCTCTAGCTCAGCTTTATGCTACTTTATGCAGCTGAGTTTTTGGTTTTATAAGAAAAGATATAAAAAGATTTACTATCCGTCGAACTCGGCTTGATTATGTTTGAAGCTTTTTTTTCTACTCAGTGTAAAATCGAAAAAGCGTGCGAAAATGGGTGTTTCAAAAACATTAAATGTTTTTCATTTCTGATTATATAGCAATTAACACATATATCAAGTAAAAATAACAAAAAAAAGTTTTATTAACACTTTTTTCCTAGTTTTTACACTCAAAATTAAAAAATTAAATAAAAAAAATGATTGTTTTTTTCTCACCATAAAAATTTGTCAACTTTGACTCGCTCTACAAGCCAAACCATTCATATAAATGAAATAATTTTTTCGATTACTAGAGCTCCAAACATTTTTTAATTCAAAAAATGTAAAAGTTTTTCACTATAAACCCACACAAAAAATTAATTTCGCAAGCACTTTTGCATAAACGGGCGGTTTTTTTTTCTAGGCCAAAAAAAACTGAAAAAGAAACTTTTTAATTGGCTATTTTCTTATAAAAATAACATCGGGTGTCGTGTTTTAAAGGGAGCCAATGGGAAGTTAAAAGTGTGGGTCAGACCCCGCCTCTTTTTTAGTTTTGTTATTTGTGCGCCAAAAAAATGGAGTAAAAATAAAAAAACACCCGTTTAAAAATATTTTTTTTTGGGGTTCTAAATGTTACTGTTAAGGAATTTTTTTCAAAATGTTGATGTTGCTATTTGTAGGGTAAAATGAGGTTAATTTTCTTGCTCTCAAGAAAAGGAATTATTTTTGCATTTTGGTTAAATGTGTCATTTTTAAGCTAAATCAAAAATTAACTAAGAAGTAATTTTTCGATAGGGGACTAACTTCAACTTTTGGTTAAATTTTCCGCCTTGAAAATGAAAATTTAAGCTGTAAATTTCAAATGATTCCGCCTGAAATCACACTTACTCAGGTTATGAAACTGAACCTAAAGTCCCAATATGAAAAACATAAATGCCATTTAAGCCGGTTAGTATGCACTGTGAAACCTGGCCTTAATACCAGAGACGCCACCCATTTTTTTGGGCCATGTAACTCCAGCATTTGACGGGGAAACATGTTTTTAGGATGGTTTCGCATAGAAAAACTATAATTACAAAGCTAACTTAACTTAAGAGCCATAAATCAATTTTAAGAAATTTAGTAGAGATGATTTTCATTTCAAGTTTTCAAAGACATTCTTAATTGCTTACCTATCGAATTTTTTTCTTTTTACTAACATTCAAAAGTTTTCTGTTGTAGGTATATTTCTTGTAGTTTTACAACCCATTTCGCAAAGATCTCCTTGTAATCAAAGATATAAGAAATTCAGATATTTTTGAATACATAAATATGTACAGTTATGCACTTACGTCTTAAAATAAATAAAAATTAAAAAAAATTTGTTTACAATTCAATGGAATACAAAAGTACGTATACGCCCGAGTGTACACTACCCGCCTGGAAAAATGGCAAGTTTTTGGTAAGTTTAGGTAAGGCCCCGGCAAGTTTTCGGTAAGGAAAACATGGAAGAGGAAAACATGACAGGCCCCTATTAGTGCCTCGCTGAGAACGTTTATTTAAATAATCATGTCGATTATGGAAACCGCACCCGTGGATCCGCATAGTGATTCGCAGTACATTGTTCTCTTTTCTTTCCACGTGAAATCGATAAAGATAAAAGAGAGCACTGCACTGCAATTCAGTGCGGATATAGTTTTGCGGATTCCATAATCGACATGAATGGCTTTGAATCGGTGTGTCAAGTAGTAAAATCGCAACTGCAGACAAAACAGAACCATTTGAAAACCCAAAGGGGTTAAACCGGGCGATTCGCATAAAATGCGAAAAAAAGCTAGGTTTTACACTGTATAAGTTCAACCATGACAATAAAGGAATTGTGTCAAGAGGAAGGTGTATTCCCTTCCCCCTTTAGGTGGGAGCCTTCCCCCTTAAGGTGGGAGGGGCAATTTTGTTCAAAAAATTACTTTTTATCAAAAAAATTATAAAAATATAACGGCAACACGTAGAATAAGAATATCAAGCAAAAACTTAAAAGAAAGCCAGAGATCCATTGTTTAACATTATTTTTGAGTCAAGTTGTTTTAGTGAACAATTTAAAAAAAATAATTTTCAAACTCAAAAATGAGAAAAATATTCTAGTAGTCGATTTTATTTTGTTTTTTCAATTTTCTTATAACATAATAAAGTAAAAATTGATCAGAGCATTGAATATAAGGAACAAACATTTTATTTGACAACGTAAACTTTGGAAAAAAAGATTAAGTTTGAACATTTTTTTTTCATTTTTGAGTTTGAAAATTAATTTTTTAAAAACTGTTCACTAACACAACTTGACTCAAAAATAATATTAAACAATGGATCTGTGGCTTTCTTTTAAGTTATGGCCTGATATTGTACGTGTTGTTTGCCGTTATTTTTTTATAATTTTTTTCATAACAAGTAATTTTTTGAACAAAGTTGCCCCTCCCACCTAGAGGGGGGAGGCTCTCACCTAAAGGAGGGAGGGGAATAGACCTTCCTATTAGCACAATTCCTTTATTGTCATGGTTGAACTTATACAGTGTAAAACCTAGCTTTTTTTCGCATTTTATGCGAATCGCCCGGTTTAACCCCTTTGGGTTTTCAAATGGTCTGGCAGAGCAAAAGCCGCTTCCAAATGGTCTTGGATCCACTGTTCCGATAACAGGGGAGCAATATCTAGGGGTGGGTAAAAACGAATTTCGGTTCATACAATTATCCCCAAAGTTGGTTTTTTGGGGTTTTTCAAACGGTCGCCAGAGCAAAAGCCGCTTCCAAATGGTCTTGGACCCACCAATCTGTGATAAGGGGAGCATTATATAGGGGTGGGTTAAAACGAATTTTGGTGCATACAATTATCCCAAGAGTTGATTTTTTTGGGTTTTTACCGTACTATTCCTCACTAACGCCGCGACCAGGGACTTCAAGACTTTCATTGCTGTCATCAGCTTGACCACTGCTTTCGACTCATATACTTTTTTTTTTGGTTCACTTTCACACCCCAAAATTTGCTGTGGGCTCTTAGACTAAATCTACTACTTTCGGATTGACAATTCAGAAAATGGAATTTAATTTTTTTTTTTAATTATAATTTGTTCTTATCCGCCTTGTTTGTTATTCGTTTTGATTTCTTAATTAAACAGATCGCAAAAGAAATAATTTGAGACTCGAAAAACAATCCGTAAGTGGGAATAGTGCTAAGTACTATTTTTTGCATTTCGAAAGTTTTACAGAGTACCAATTCAATAGCGGAACGAAAAACATTTTCGAATAGGAATGGTTTCGGAACGAAATACAGAGTAGGGCCCCTGCTAAGTTGTTAATACTTGGTCCTGGTCTTTGTAGTTACCGCACTTCAGAGGGTCTACCTTCATGAAGATCGGGCAAACAATTTTGAGTTTCAATTAATCGGGCATGCTTTCCTCAGAACATAAATGTAGATAAGCTGGTGCATACTCTTAACCAGGGTCAGGCCGCTTTGAAGGCAGCAAAGACGTAAAATCGAACTGCTTTATTATACTTACGTTTCGATACGACTATCTTTTCTTTACCGCGATTGTATTTTCCCTTGTTTAGGCGGGAGGGGGAATTTTCCAAAAAATCGACTTGAAATAGAAAGTCATTAAAAAATAACGACAACACTTACAATATCATGCTATATCTACTTTTTTTTTAAAGCCAGAATGGCGATCTATAATCTTGTTTTTAAATCATTTTAGGGAATATTTTTTGAAAAATTAATTTTCAAACTTTAAATTTTGAAAAAATAATAAAATATTTACCGGTTATTTATGTGTATTGTACACCCAACTATAACCGATTTAAATTAAATATTTTATACAGAAGATTATAAATAGTTGAAATCATATTGCATATCAAAATGTTCACAAAAAAAATTTGGATTAAAAAAAAAAATCTGAATTTTTTTTATGAAATTTCGATATTTCAAAAACGGATAGATAATTTTTTCCGAAATTTAATATTTAATTCAACATTAATCAATACTAAAACTTGTTCATTTTTTTTTTCTGAAAAATGTTTACAACATTTTGTCGGCCAGCGAGGTATCCCGTATTAGCGGAAAGTTCTCCGCGACCCTCGCGTCGTCGGAGGCTATCGGAAGAAATCCTTATGAATCTGTCAAAAATATTACTTAAAGACGCACATTCAGCCCTATCGAGGTCGGAGCGGAATTCTCTCCGATTTCCTACGAATCGGAGACATTTTGCTTCGAGGTAGTTCTCCGATCAGCAAAGTTTAATTTTTTTTTCTTCAACTACGGCAGTTATTTTTATTTTTTTTATTGATTTTTGCATATTAATAATTCTTTTAAAAAAACAAATTCAAAAATCTATAAATAAAAACGATTAAAAATCGTTAAGTATGAAAAAAGGTAAAAAGTTAAAATATGATATTTAAAAAAAAATCGAAATAAATAAAAAAAAAAATGTACATACATTTTTGAATGTGTTTTTTAAGAGAACTATTAATATGTAAAAATCATTAAAAAAAAATTAAAATAACTGCCCTAGTTGAAAAAAAAATATTAAACTTAAAAAACGGGGAAGAAATTGAAATATTTGATGGTTTAAAAAATTAAAATAAATTATAAGTTTTTGTTTTTCAGAATTTTTGCTTTTTTTTTATTAAGAACCATTATTATTTTATAAAAATAAAATAAGAATAGCTTGTTTAGTTTCAGAGAAAAAAAAAATAAAAGGTGAAAAGTACAAATATCTGAACTTCTTATAAATAAATTTGGTGGCACAAACGGCTCATGAAGAACCAGGGCCTAGTAACTTACAACTATCAACCATTCCTGTGTGCGTGTCTGCAGGAATGGAGGGGACCTACAGTTTATTGCCGAATCCGAACGGCTAAGGTGAGCGGCACTTTTCTATGACAAGAGATACTCTTAAAGGATTTGTCACTTCCTCGCAAGGGGTAGTAGCTCCGAAAAAACTTAAGGTTGAAGCGGCTGGCAATCTGAACTTTTTAAAATTCGAAATATATTATAAATTTTTCTTTTTGCAAGAATTTTATATGTGGTTTTTTAAAGGAATAGTTGAAAAACAATAATCAGAAAAAAAAATTAAGAATAGCTAGATTAGTTGGAGAGAACAAAAATAAAAGGTAAAAAGTGCAAAATCTCCATAAAAACTTGTATGGGAAATGTATGGCTTTTAAGGCACGGGTTAATGACCTTGGACAACATTTTTTTTGGTCAATACATTTTTCGTAGCGCATAAACTTTCGACTTAGAGGGTGGCCGATCCAAGAAAAAGAGTTTGGGAAATAACGGACACTCTAATGTACAGTCTGCTTCTTTTCCACATATTCTTTAATTTATTATTTAGATAAATATGTACATATATAATTATTATTAATTATATACATATGTATGTAGGTACTTATATAATATGATCAATCTTTAAAATTCGAGGAGAAAAAAAAATAAAATGCACAACTGAATCGCACGAACTTGCTCTTGTAGTAAAACATGAGCAAGTTCGTGCAATCCAGTTGTGCATTTTATTTTTTTTTTCAATCGTGAACCTTCTCTAGCTCCCGTATTACGAATTACGTTTATCGTTCAAAATCCCTCGTAATCGTTAAGTTGCGATTACATTTTACGATTGTCGTTTTTTTTTTTGAACGATATTCGTTTTCTTTTACGACTGCTTATGGCGGTCGTATTTTACAGTTTTGACACTTATGACTGAGGTTTATTATGTATCTCTCATATTTATAAAAATAATTGATCATGCGTTCATTTTCGTAAATCATAAACGGTCTTGTCATGACTATCGTTTTTTTGGTATCATTTGTTTTGCCTTTCGTTTCGTAATTCGTAAAACACACATGTCCAAAATAAATTGCATCCAAACAAAATAATTAAAACAAAATGACTGCCAAATTTCAGTGGAAAATTTATTCATAATACCAATAAATTCCTACGAAAATTTTCGAGCACCATTCTAGTTCACAATTGTTGGATGTGGGAAAAGTTTCCGGGGAAATATTATTCGCAATAGCACCCAATGTGTAGGTTCATTACAACCGATATGACTGTTCTTTTATTTGTATGCACCAATCTTAGGATGGGTACATCTTTCCTATTCGATCGATCAATTGAATTACTTTAATTTGAATCACATTTTGCAGAGAAGAAATTGGGATTTGAAAATCACTGCTTCCCGATTTCACCCCAAGAAAGGAAAACAACAAACGACAAGCAAAATAAAATAGACTCCAAAGATAAAAGGTAGGTAAATAAAAGAAATTACTTAATTTAAAATTAATTCTCAATTAATTCAATATTCTTTTTTAGTTTTTTTTTTTTATTGTTTTTCTCCGTTTTTGTTTTAATTATTTTTGTTCTTTTTTTTTTTTTGTTTTAATTTTATAATTTTACATACATCATAGAGTTTTTATTTTCTTTTGATTCTATATCAATACAAAATAATAATAGAAATAATGAGAAAAAGCGCATTAATTGAAAACTAAAATTAATCAATAAATTACATAAAATTAACAAAAAAAATATAATAATAATCATTAAAATTATAATAGTAATTATAAAATCATTTTTAAAAATGTAACTCAAAGGATATCATATATGCTTTTGATTTTTGTTTCTTTTTTTAATTTTTTTTTTATTTCATTGTTGTCTATTTTATGTAGTGTATATATGTATCTGTGTGTATTTTGTACACATATTAAGCAATTATTTTTTATTTCCTTCCTTGCAATACAAAATGTAAAATATAAAAAATCGCAAGTAGATTGTTTTGATCAATTTATAAATTAAATATTTATTCCCTTTTATATAACGAAATATATATATATATATATTTTTATATGTATATATATATTTTGTTATAAACTAAAAAATAATTAAAAGAAGAGTATGTACTTCAACCAATTTTAATGGTAAGACAAAAAAAAATTTCAAAGATGCTTTTTAATGAAGCGACCCTGTTTTAAGATTACAACTAAACAGAAATTAGAAAATGATGATATGAGAACGATACAAACGGTATTCACAATAGGACAATACCAAGTCCGAGAAAAATTTAAAGCTGTTTTTATGTGATGAAACGAAAAATAGCAAAAAAAAAAAAAAAGGAAGCGTAAAGATAACAAACTTAACGAAGGCATAATAAATGTTAAGTTTCGAATTTTTAAATGGCTAAAACAAAACGTTTTCGTTGAATAGCAAAGTTTTTTTTTTTTTTTTTTTTTTTTTGGTGGCGAAACGCATCCAATATTTTTGATGTATGTAGGTGAATTTTATTTTTAAATATTTATTATATTTTCATTTTTTAAATACTTTTTTACTCTTTCTAACATCATATACATTTAAATATATATATTTATTTATATAAAAAATGAAAATCGTTAACGCAAACGTTTAAATTTTAAAAAATCGTTTGCTGCTGAATTGATTGCATGTAGAAGTAATTTTTTTTTTTTATTTTACTTTTTTTGTTATTTTTAATATTATTACTATTTATATAATTATTAATGTCGTTCGATTGGCTCATTGACATGGAGGTGAATTAACTTTTGATGACGAGTGATGATGAAGAATTTTACTGTGGCAATGTAGACCGAAGGCGATGACGATGTTAACGAAGGCGACGCCGAATATTACGGACGACGACAATGAATTAATGGATTTGCATTTGAATATGCATACTTTTGAGATACGCTCCTAAAAATGTGTGTTATGTGTGGGAGTGTGTATTTGAGTTTTTTTTTTTTTTTTTTTTTCATTTTAAAACACCAGATCATCAAACATCAACTAGGTTTAAATAGTTGTGTTTTCATTTCTTATCGGAACTATGTTATAGTTGTTTTTAATTTTTAACAGTGTTTTCCCTTTTTTTCTATTTTAAAATAATAGCTTATATTTTTATATGAATAATAATGGACTCATTAATTTTACTTGTTCTCTGAATAGTTTATTTTTTTTTTTTTTTTTTTGTAAATAAATTAGGATGTTCCATTTACTAAAGCTTCCTTCTTCAGTTCAATATTATCGGGATTGTTTCGGTTGTTTTTATTACGACGACCTTTTGGAGCTTGATGCTGATGGTGTTGCTGTTGTGGTATTGGCGGTTGCTGTAATGGTTGTTGTTGGGGCTGCTGGTGTTGTTGTATTTTATCGTTTTTATTCGGAACACTGTTAACCGCAATAGCATCTTTATTGGGAGCGTTTATCTGTTGTTGGTGTGTTGGAGGCACCTGTTGTTTTGATCTTTCCAGTGATGTAGCAGTTTTATCGAGATTAATATTTTTTTGTGGTTTATTCATTGCTACGCCACCATTTGCTGGGAAATTGTTTAATACAAATAGTTTTAAATAATTTTGTATAACTTTATTAATTTTTGTATTATTAATCATACTCACTATTATTAGAGCTTGGAGCTGTGCTCCTTTGCCTTCGTCGTCTTCGCGTGCTGCCTTCATTAGATGAATGACTTTCCGCTATACGAAAAAGAAACAGTTTTTTTATGCTTAAAGAATAATAATATAAAATATTTGTATCTATATTTTCTACAAAATTAATTGAACTGGTATTGAAAGGATATCCCTTATAAACAGGCCTTGATCTTGTATTCAACAAATAATTTACAAAAGGTAAACATAGTAATATGTATTTATCAATAATTCGCGATTGGATCGCACGAACTTGGTCTTGAAGTTGCTAAGCCATATATGTACATACGTCTGTATATTATGTCATATGTTCCTTTTGACGAAAATTAAACCTCCTTGAAATTTCACATTGACAGATAAATAAGACCTTTTTTTCGTCAAAAAGGTTTTTCAAAGTTATTTCTTAAGAATAAGGAAATTGCAATCCTAACTGCCCCTAAAAATTTCACAGTGAACAAGCTATTTTCAGTTTTGAATGTTGACGAATGGAGATAAAAAATGTCCTGAAAAAATAAATAATCAAGTTTATGCAATTTACAGCATAAATGATTTTTAACTTTTTTGGTATTCCTCGATTGCCAGAGAAAATTATTGATTTAAGAAATTAAAGCCACTCTGCTTAATTATTTAAGATTACTCTCTTCGTATTTGATTACTTCCTCTACAGTGGAAATCTTCAACGAAGAGAAGTTTGATGTCAAGCCAGTAGATTTACCTACAATATAAAATTTACAATTTAAACCCATTTGGAATTTATTTCTTGGCTTTGAGACAAATGTTAAAGGTCCAATTTTTTAAAAATATTAACATCTTCAGGAGAACGAACCGAGCTGTGACTGGCGAATTTTCAAATATTGAATCAGAGGCAGCGAAAACGTGTAAAATTCATCAATACGTAAATTTCAATTAATATACGTATGTCATAGGCAAAGATCAGACTTAGACCAACTTCTCTTTTTGTAAAAAGTGTATGACGTAGTGGCCGACTATCGACTATCAAATTTGAATTATACCCATAATCATAGTAAGAAAATAAATGTACCTATTTATTTACCTCTTTCAACACTGCTAAGCTCACGATTCTCTCGAATATCCTCATGGTTATTGTATGGTTCCCTGCCATTAGGTTCATTTCGATTAGGTCGTCGATTGCCACGTCTATCGTTGCCTCGATAGCCACCGCCACCACTTCGATCAGAGTATCTCTCTCTTGGGTGATCATTGCGGACGTAATCATCTTCGTCTCGTCGACCTAAAGGTTTATATAAGGTATTTGCATTTAATTAATTTTATTAAAAAATAATGTTTTACCTTGATGGTAACGCTGATTTCCACCAACTCCACCGCCCCCACCTCGGCCTCGACCGCGTCCACGGCCTCTCGACCCTCCTCCTCTCCCCGATCTCACCGACTCAATATCACTACTGTAACCTCGTTCAGATCTTCGATTCACTGGGAAATTTTGCATAGAACCCATGCTCGTTTCTTGAATGGCTCGCAGTTGTTGATCGATTTCTAACTTTTCCTGACGTAACTGTTCCACTTCCTACATAATTAAGAATCATAATTAAGAATAACTATTCACTCAATGGCAAAACAAATAAACTCACTTTTAAATGAGCCAAATGGTATTCTAGTAGTACTTTTGCATTGGAAATACTTTCCACGGTTCCAATAAATACAAACGGTACGTGTCCATGTTCTCGTGGTATGTTTTGATCCTGTTCGTTATCGCCTGCGATCTGAAAAGCAAATATCTTCGACTGTAAAACTTACGAACCAATCGCATCAATTGAAAAACTAACAAAAGATTGTACCTTGATTCGAAACACGCCACTTTTATCGACAATTTCCTGAATAATACGTCCATTTTTACCAATAACCTTGCCGACCAACTCACGCGGAACTTGAAAAAATTCTTCTGCATATTCCAGCATTGATCTAGCACGACGCACAGAATCCTCTGTTTCGCCGGTTATTTTAAATGTGCAACTTTTCTCTTCAAGTTCGATATTTGTAACGCCATCGAGGAGACGTGCAGCTTGAATATTACTACCGTGCGAACCTATAGCTAGACCCATAAGGTCATCGCGAACGTGAAACTCATCTGTGAATCTAGAAGTAGATAAGAGCGGCGTGGCCCTTTTAGTTTTAACAATTAATCGCCGATCAATAAAGGTTTCCTTTTTGGGTTTTGTTTACATTTCTTAATTAAGGTTTTATTTTTGTATTAAGAACTAAACTGGTAGCATACTATTAATACTAAAAAGCAGCCGAAAGTTGAAGGAATATTTATAAAACTTCTTTTTATTTGAAAAAAAAAAAATACTATGAAAAAATTAATCAAAAACAAAAGCTATAACTGTTTATATGATGTTAGATAAAAATCGTTTACAGATAACTAAAATTCTATTGTTAAACTAGCAAACAAAAAATATACATTCAGAGACTAACTACAATTTACTGACACCAGTATAAAAAAAAAAGTTGTGTAAAATAAAACAATATTGAGAGACTATTTATAGCTATCGTTGAAACGCTTAATAACGCCTTCTTCGGG
This sequence comes from Epistrophella euchroma, assembly GCA_947049315.1. NCBI lineage: Eukaryota > Metazoa > Arthropoda > Insecta > Diptera > Syrphidae > Epistrophella > Epistrophella euchroma. The sequence continues at coordinate 76,506,233 of OX346246.1, read as the reverse complement.
TGAAAAAAATGATATATGTAAATGGCCCAAACAATTAAATAAAATTTTTCTATAAAACAACTGCTTTGCAAAAAAACCCATTTTCATGATCGTTGACCCCATGTGATTGATGCGGCCATCGGATCGGTGAGGAACTCTCTCAGTTTATAAAGAGTCATTACCAATATCCATGCCACGTAGGCTCCATCTAGGAGAGTTCTACTATAATGATCCTAGCGATTTGGTAAACATAGACATTAGTCGTCTCGCAAGCTTCGTAAGAAGCTCTAAGTGGTTATTAGGAAGAACTTCTACTTGATTCATGTGGTATCACAAAGGACCAACTTATGGTCTAAGTGTGTCAAGCACTTGTGCTGACAGCCACGCTAACCTAACCTAACCTAATATCCATGCCAAATTTCAGCCTGTAACTAATCTTTTTGTTGTAAAAGTCAATTTTTCCTATACTACAGCACCTTTATCTAGACGAAAGTTTGGCTCAATTTTTAAACCTAAAAACGATCTGAAACCTCAACTTTGTATCGTTTTTGTGGATTGTATCAATTTTTACTAACGCTGAACACATATTTACTTTTCTTTTTCTGTCGTGTCATTACACAGGGTTATTACCTAAGTCGTGACAAAAAGCTAGAGCGTGTACTAGCTAATAACGTAAAATTAAAAAAAAAAAAACAAGTTTGAACACAATTTTGAGTTGGAAAATTAATTTTTCAAAAACTGTTCTCTCGAATAATTTGAATTAAAAACGTAATAAAAGAACGGACTTCTGGATTTAAAAAAAAAAAGTATAGCATGACATTGTAAGTGTTGCCGTTTTTTTATTAGTGATTTTTTTTCTAAGTCGACTTTTTAGAAAATGTACCCTTCCGTCTAGATGGGGTGAAAGGACCCCCTCCCATATGATTTTTTCTTGTCTCGACTTAACGCTTAAGCTTTTTTCGCACCTTAGGTGAATCACCCTGTATTTAGGCATTCTGCTTACAAAACTAAACCAACGCTATACAGGGTGTCCCTAATTCATGCTTTACATTTTAGGGTATGATTCTGGATCATTCATTGTAACAATCTTTTTCAGTTTTTGAGTTTTTTTGTACCACAAACAATTAAAAAACAACTAAATAAAATTTCACAATAAGAACGAGCGAGAGTAAGAGCGAGAAAGAATATTTGTTTACTCGCACTGACATTGACAAACCACGGTAAACATTTTTTTGTGATACATTTAACGCGAGAGGCATGAATTGAGTATCGTTGGAAATGTTTTTTTGCACATACATAAGTGCAGAATGTATAAATTTATTTAATTATTGTACCACAAATACTTGAGACCGTGAATTTGTTTAATAAATTATATCCACGAAATATCAATGAAAGGAACGTCGCAGCATTCAGTGCTTTTTTTAAATCTGACATTTCGTTGCTATCTACTTTTTTCATTCCTTTTCTCACACTACTATTTTGTCTGTCACGTAGATTTCATGTGCTATTAAAGAAAAGGAGTATGGGTACATTTATGTATTTAAAAATAATGTAATGTATATTTTCAATACTAAAATTTTTACAATTTTATGTCAATTACAGAATATTTTCTAGAAGTTTCTGTCAATTACCTAAAAATTTATTTGACACTCAAATTTCGAGGGCTAGGCGTACTAGTAAACATAAAAATACAAACATGAGTACTTTTCTTTTTTTTATTTTAATTTCTCAAAAACCAGCTTTATTTAAAAAGCATATAAAAGAATGGAATATTTACTTTAAAAAAAGCTATAACATGTTTTATTTTTAATATTTTTGTTTTGCCTTTTAAGTCAATTTTTCAGAAATTATTCCTCCCTGCATTATGGGGGTGCATGCAAAAAGCTTTTCACAATAAAATTAGATTAAAGCTCAGCACCACTAAAAAGGAGACTGATGATACGGCTCGGCATCCCTTGAAATAGCTATATCTCTAGCCAAACAAAAATAAAACGAATTAAAATACTTAAAATTAATTCGTAAACAATTGGTGGTAGCGCCTCTAAGTTGTTATTGTTGTTCAAAAAATTCGATGAACTTGAATACTTATGATGAGATTAAGCAAATGGGCCTAAGTAACAAAAGGGAAACGTATAATTATTATGTATTCATAACGCGCAATCAGAAATTTATATTAATTTATAAGTTTATCATGCCGATTATGAAATCAGCAAAATTGCATCCATAGTAAACCGCAGTCTAGTGCTCTCTTATCTCTTCATCGATTTCACGTGGAAAAAAAAAAAGGTACTGCCAATCACTACTGATCCACTATTGCGGTTTCTATAATAGACATGAAAAATAGTTCGATGCTATCGCCTCATCCCAACTCGACAGCTCTTCAAAAACCAGGGTCGATATTGGCATGTTATTTTGGAGATTTGTATTTTGTTTAAGATGTTTTGAGGTACCACTTTCGAGATTTAAAAAATTTACAAATTAAAAAATATTATTTTACTCAAAATTTATATTTTAAGTTTATTTTGTTTAGATAAAATGCTATCAATACGCAAATAATAATTATTATACAGAATTAAAAAATTATATACAGCATTTTCAAGTTAATAGACAAACAACATTACATAAATATTTGATTAAAGACTTACCCACGACTATTTAATTTTGTTGACTCAAGCTGACGAACAGCTTCCTCCGTTCGTTTCAAAAGAATGACCTGCAATAACAAAAAAGTTAAATTAATAAAATTTTATTATTGTTTTTGTCATTCATATAGATTTTACCTTTTGAGATAAATTTCGAAAATGCATGTCCTGCAACATGGTCGCCCTCTTTTGTGAAAAATCACATTTTGAAATTACTGTTAATATCCCACGTTCAGGATTATAACGGCAAATTCCTGCTCCTATTGATCTTTGAAACTCCCTATGAATGCCTTCTTCCTTGGCTCTAAAAATAATAAATATGCAAAATATTTAAATAAGTTACAAGTTCCTTTTATCTTTTATAAGCATAAATATTTGTAATTACTCTTCTTGCAGCTCTGCAGGCACATTAATTTCAAACTTATGAAAAGTCTTAGGTCCAATAGGAGGATTGGGATTTTTCACTCTAAGTCGCTTCAATTCAACAATTTCCGTATATTGATTTTCGAAGCCTACATAACAAACAGCACAAAATTCAGCCTTAAGAAGTTTTATTACAGCAGTCCACCATCCACATGTTTGACGTTCAAGAGATCTTGTGAACACTTCAACTTCCATGCCTTCCTCATACACAGCAGGTTGTTCATTTTCTTCGGGCGGGAAACGAACTTGAGAGAAAGGAAATCTCTGTTCTTCTTGGCATCTGGAATAGAATTGAAAAAAATGTAATGCTGTATTGAATACTGTCAAGTTAAATAACACGTTTAAAAAAAATTAAATAACAAGTTATAACTGAAACCGTGTTTTTGTTTTGTTCAAACGGTTTTTTCGGTGAATAAAACTGGTTGTTTAATCGAAAGTTTCACATTCAAAACATTGTTGGAAAATTTTCAATTAACTTCTCTTCAACATATCGATACAATTGACGAAAATCTTCACCAACTGGGCATCTATTTTTATAAATTCGATTTTTAACAAAATTTAACTGAAATTCGGAGATTTTGATGCTTAAATATAAATTGAGTAAAAGGAAACCATGCTTAACAATTTTTGAGATCTATCTCATGCAATTAATATTTTTCTCATCTTTTTTCATACAAAAAAGAGTTCTGTAACATAAAAAGGTTTCAATGTGAGATTGATGCCACCACATGAGATCTTTCTCAGTCAGAAAAGTGACTAAAGAGATTGAACATGTTTTTACAAACGTTCCAATGTCCTTTCTCCAAATATGCCATAAACTCAAAATTGGAAACGAATACGGAATCAAGTGTATGAATGTTTTTTTATACTTTCTTTTTTGTATGGAGACAGAATAAACTACAATCCTATTGTCAAAAAAGTTACGTATTTTTTGTTGAGACGTTATATGAGCTTTATTGACCATTTTTGACAAGTCATATGAGCAGTCATATGTGTGGCTTTAACCATCAAGGTTAATTCATTTGATGTTGTGTTTTATATAAAGCCTAGTACAAGTCAGCGGAAAATAGCCTTGGAGTGTTCAATCAACTGCAATTGAAAGAAGAGCGAAAAATTCAAACAAAAATCACAGACAATGAAAGTGGGATGAAAGAAAACAAACGAACCGAATACAACTTTAATTTAATTTTCCGTCTATGATTTCGTTTAAGTCGCTAGAAGTAGCGATCGATCAACCGTTGCTATGTAGACGTTTGTTTGACTTAGTTTTCACAATAATTAGAATGTGTCACATAAGTGAATATAGTCATGTTGTTCTACTAGTTCTAGTAAGTCTTTAATTTTGTGACCGAAGTTATTATATTCATATTTCCTTAAAAGTCGCTTAAAATCGCAGTCATCGCTAATTTTGTAGACTTTTATAGACAAATCGGAATTTCAATCTCTTTCAATTGCTATATTCACTTACGCTAGTAAAAAAATACCCTTGGTAGATCGCCCTTGTGGCACCTACCGAACATGGATTACATGTCTTATGTGCTATAACGTGAATTAACGGAATGGGAAATACCATAGGGATGCCCCTTTTCAAACCCTTTCGAATGAAATATCAATGACTTCAGTGGCACTTACATATATATCCGAAGAAATTGAGCTAAAATTAGTTTGAGTACTCCTTATTTAGCTGCAATTTACCCCAAACGCGATGACTCATCACCTGAAACTATCTTTATCTATCGATTGGTATATCTAGGATGTCTGTAGTGCAAACAGTCACTTAGCATTAGGGCGCGAGCGGTACATGTTTTCGTGACGGTCCTCTTTTCGCTACATCACACCCAACCGTCCGAGAAAGACATGTAATCCATGTCAAAATCGCTGGCCTAATGGACAAAAGCGAAAAAATTACTGATATTAGAAATCTTTCCGACCAGAGGATTCGCAAAGAGAGCAGTCTTACCTTTCATTTAATACCCTATTTATAGAAATCCCTTGTGGAATAAGTTTACCAAGCCCAAAAAGAATAGCCGCATGAGATAGATAATCTTACGGTCGCTTCCCAAACAATGAGCGATTTGTGGTAATTTGGCAGCTTTCTATCTTGTTAGAAAATAACAAAACAGTCGGACCTAAATCTGAGCTCACACGGGCAAGTGTGGGAAGCATTTTCAAAAGTCCAAGATGCAATAAACTCACTTTTTTTTACTAACACATACAAACAGAAGCAACTTGCTCGTGAACTTGCTTCCTATTTCGAAGCCAGTTGAGAAGCAAGTAGTGGCTTCGTTTGCTTACTATGTAAAATATAATCAACTTTTATCGTTCTTTCTATTGAATGTTCGTTCTAAATGTTTTTTTTCATTTTCTTTTTCAACCGATTTCATTATCAACCAAATTTTTAATTTTGATTGAAGAAACCTTTTTAACAATGGCATTCAAACTTTTGTTACATTAAACATGATAGTTATATATTCTGGGAGCTGGTGAACGGTTTGCTGAAAGTAACCCTCCAATTTTCGAGATAAACCATTGGTATAGCTTGAACCAAATTAGTTGGCCATTCTACTGCGCAGGTCTCTTCAAATTGCTCTGCTCATCTCTTTAATTTTGAAAGATAAACAAAAATCACTGAAAAAAGATGTACATACTGGCGTTGTGGTCATTATCGCTGCTGCAAATATACTGAAGCAAGCAAAGCACTAAGGAGGGTGAGTTTTGTTTGCTCACAGTAAAAAAAAAAAACATTTTTGTTCTCTTAAATCCTCTCTCTGCGCAACCGACCGTTGGCCAAGTGAATTGGTTCAAGCTATATAAGTGGCTAAGCCATCATACAAAACACACTCATAATGCAAAATGAAGTTTAACTTTCTTATAATGTTTCAAAATTTTTTCACGTACTATTCGATCCGTCAAGACTAAATTTCAAACTGGCATCGTTACCGTGGCTTTAACACCTTGATAATAGGGGTTTTTCTTTTTTTAGTTCAGAGCAGTCAGAACTGTAATAAAAATATTGTGTTTCTTGAGTTCAGAGAGCTCACAGCTTGGAATTTGGTTCTTTTTTCGTTCCGAGTGCGTTCAGAGGGTGCTCCATGAGCTCAAAATAAAATAACCGAGCGGACTTAGTAAAAAAACTGAACGCGGCCAACTTCATACAGTTTCAATGTAATTTGACAGATATGACAATTGAGTGCTCAGGTGTGTTCCATAAGCTTTGTTCGTTGAACTTTACCCAGGGTTGACCCAGATTTTTTTGACAACCCCAAGAGTTGTGTTGTTGACATTTTAAGGAAGAAAGAATTTCTGCACTCGAATAATTTAAACTTAAAATAAGATTAAAGAATGAATTAAAACAATTTTAAACGTTTTCATTTTCATTACCTATTTAATTTTATTCCATTAGTGTACTATTTTATCTAATTTCCATTTTAAAAACAATCACGAATCTTCAATAAAATAAATGCTTTACAACTTATGTCACTTTGACAGTTTATTGGTTACCTCAACTAGCCCCAGCCAAAAACTTAGATCTACTTCAGGACAAGTTCAGGGCGACGGCGACCCCAGGTTTCAAAAAACAGAGAATTTGATTGTCACCCTGGGCCTCCACTGGAAATAATTCATTTCATAAAATGGAACAAGAAATGGATATTTCCAATGGAGGCTCTGAATTTCATGAAATTATAGATTTCATGAAATCAATTTCTTCGTTTTTTCATACCATCGCAGAAGAAATAATTTGACGTTTACTTCCAGTTAGACTGACACATGTGTGCTGTTTACCTTTACATGTGGGTTTAAGAGTTGACTCGAAACATTAGGTGGTGTATTTTAGGTCTGTTTGGTTACTTTTGTAGCACAAAGTTGAAAATCTGTCAAATTTTTGAAAGAGAAAAATTCTCTCAAAGAGAGTAAAACCTGCCACAAAGTTAACAAACACCTTGTTGCAGTTTGTTTTTGAAACGTCAAAAGTTAATTGCAGCAGCCTCAGCAATCTTATTTGCTGATGGTGTATGCCAGCTCTGACTACCCATTAGAAGCGACGTGGAAACTGAAAGGACACTTAGAAGTCATCAACGATTATTATAAAAAATGGGGAACTTACATCAACAAGAACAAATCGGAGGCCATATGTGTGATAAACGCAAGTGGTAAAGGTAAGGAAGGAGCAGTTAGAGAGAGTAGGAATCTATCCATGATAGTCGATAATACGAGAATACACTTCAAAAACAAAGTGAAATATTTGGGGGTTCACTTCAATAATTTATTTAAATTCAAGAAACATGCACGCTTAAGTACATAACATTAAAAAAAAAAAAAAACTTCTGTTCTATAAAACCCTGATAAGACCAATTCTGGTGTATGCTTTTCCTATCTGGTTTTCGGTATCCCCAACAATCGTTAAAGAACTGGAGCAGTTTGAAAGGAAAATCTTGCGCCACTGCACCAGCAAAAACTTTGTCTCAAGTAATAAAAGATATTCTAACGAACACATTTATAACGAGTCGAAAATAAATCCACTCATTAGCTACGGGCATAACTTAATGTATAAAACAATAAATAAAACCCGCTCCTCAGAAAACGAGCTAATCAAAAACCTAACGCAGTTACAAAATGGCATAAGTTGGACATCTTCGCCATATCCGTCCCCCATGGGGGTGCTCCTGGAGGGCCTCTATGAGGACCGCACTGGGCCTAGGGACTTTTACACCCACTCGATAAGTGGCCAAAATCGTGGCTAATCAAAAAAAAAAATCAAAAAAAAAAGTTCTGGGGACTCATTGCGTAAAACGATTATCACCCGACGATAACGTTTCGACGATAGTCCTAGTACACGTAACCCTAAAAATGCCTATCGTCTGGACGATCACGTTTTAACGATCAAATATTTGCTTCACGTAAGTCGATTATCATCAAAACGCTATCGTCAAATCGATGGCTTTTGGACGATACCTAAATAGGTATCGTTTCGCATTTGTTTTCATGATTGTATGTAAGTTTGTACGCGACTATAGTTAAATGAGTGAAATAATTTACTTATTTTGCAAAATGACAACAAATATTCGAGAAAAATACAAATTATATGAAAAATAAAAAAAAAAAAACGTTGTGCCAGCAGGGATCGAACGCCGAACCTTTCGGTTGAGAAGCAAGTACCTATTCCATTGCACCACCATCTAATGTAAATTTCTGCCGATTTCTTGGGTTTACAAACCAACCGTGCACTAAAGACCTTCGTTCTAATAACGCCAATTGTTATTATGACATTTCAATGATGGTTTGACAATCTCTGGAAAAACGATAGACGAGGAGAGGGTTTTTAAATTACGTGAAGCAAATTATTGACGATCACGTCAGCGATAATCGTTTTGATGATTATCGTTTTGAAAATTACGGAATGACCCCCCTGATCTTTTTATACCAAAAAACATAAAATACACAAAATTCACGCAATAACTAAACTATCAAAAATACAATAAAATGCCAGATAAAATGATAGGTGGTCAAAACTCCACCCTATTTTATTTTATTTTATACTAACAATTACTTTTTAATATATCCTATTTGTTTAAATAATGGCGGCTAAATTACAACTGTCTAAGTAATCATAGCAACGAGATTTTATTAAGTCTAAATGCTCAGTCATCCTAACTAAAAGAAACGTAAATATCAATTGAAAAGAAAATCTCATATTTAAACTTTACAATATGTAAAATAAATCAATATTAAGGAAAAAAGAAAAAATAAGAAAAAAGAAAACAATAATGTGCTTACAATTTCGAAAAACAAAAAAAAACAACAAAAAAAAGGAAATCAACATTCAAAATGTTAATTTCAGATAAAAAAAAAAAAACTCGAAATGAAAACACTCAGAAATACTAATAGTTATAAAATTCTAAACAACGCAAATTATGCAATCGCATAATATGATAATATAATAAAAATAAAAATAAAAAAAAAAATAAAACCAAAACGAAATTATTAACTAATACCTAAATAAAACAAAAATTGTAAACACAAAAACCTCTGTTAAAAACTCTAGGTTCTTAAAACTAAAATAAAATAAAAAAAAAAAGAAACAAACCAAAGATTGCTAAAAAAAAATAAAAATCTGCTGATGTATGTAAAGTTATCTAATGATAAGTTTAGTTAAGTGAAATGTTTATGTATTATGTATTATAACTTATATTCTTATACACCCTGTGATAGACAAAACGTCAAAGCAATTGCAAACAAAAATACTCATTGAGCAAGAGTGTAACCAAAAAGAAAATCAATAACCAAGGCCATGTGGCAAAAATAAATTACACCGAACGAGCAGGCCATACATTACAGCCGCCATTATTATTATTATTATATTACATAGTAAGTAAGAAAAATGTATGTATTATACTAAGAAAAAGAAAAAGAAAGACTCAATAAATACAATACAATACAATACAGCCCACAATAAACAAGACAGAATATAGAAGGTATGCTCATTAGATACACCCAAGTCGCCATCTTTGCATTTTTGTGACGTCATAATCATGTTTTTGTATTATTTTCTTTCTTAAAATGAAGAGTATTTTTTAGAGCTCAGCATTTAATAAAATTTCTTTTGATAAAACAACAAATATATTATAAATATAATTTTAAATAATATTTATATATTGACAATTAAAAACTTTGTCCGCCATATTGAAATTTTAAATAAAAAAAAAACAGCGGAACGAACAGAAAAGGGCAGTTACGGATTTTGACAGTTGTTAAACTCCTTGCAACAAGAAATTTCTGTAGCAGAAAGTTGCAACTTTTTTGAATTAACAAACAGGAATTTGTGAAAAGTTGTGCGACGTCGTACGAATTTGTACGACGTTTCAGTAACCAAACAGACCTTTTATTCGTCTCTATACTCAATTATCAAATTGAAGCGTAGACGTCAAGCTGTTCTCTCTTTAGCGGGTTGATTGCAAATGAGATTTCATGAAATAATTTACCCACTATACAAATTTATAAAATGAGTTATGAAATTAGGTAAGAAATATATATAGCGTGTGGAGACGTGGGGTAAGGGTGAGTTCAGGGTTTTCAAAAAACGCCTTCGGCGACCCCAGGGCGACTTCAGGGCTCAACGAACCAACCTAAAATTAAATCGGAGTGCTCTGAACATACTCTGCTCAGAGTTAACTCCGTTCGCTCAGAGTCGAATCAGTGCTCTGCTCTGAACCATCTCTGAATTAAAAAAAAAAAAACCGTAACGTACTTTCAAATGACACCCAAAAACAAAAAAAATTTTATTGAATTTTTGGAACAACAACAACAAATTAATAGTTTTACTAATTAATGTATTTAATTCGTTTTACTTTGTTTGGCTGGAGTTATAGCTATTTCAAGGGGTGCCGAGCAGCCTATCATCAGTCTCCTTTTTAGTGGTGCTGATCCAATTTTATTGTGAAAAACTTTCTACATGCACACCATGGGAGTCGAACCCACGCAACATATATTGTTGTTGTTCTTCAATAAATTCAATGAAATTGACGGAATAAAGAATGGTCAAGTCTAATAAACTGACATTCTAGTAAGAATAATACAATAAATAAAAAGAGGTTGGGTTTGACCCACACTGATAACTTCCTATTGGTGCCCTTTGAAACTCGATACCCGATATTTACTTTTATAAGAAAATTATCAATTCAAAATCTTCAAAAACCTTATCAGTTGTGCAATCAAGAGATGTCCTAAGTTCAGCTGTTTAAAAACCTTATCAATTACTAAGTTTGGTATTGTGTTAAATAAAATTATTCGGGAGTTTTTATCAAAGGTTGTACTCGAGATATTCGAGACAAAAACATAACAATCTTATTTTAAAAAAAATGCAGTTTTAAAGAAAACTATTTAGTTTATATACAGCACTTAAACGAAACATAATTTTTTTTGAGAATATACTTTTTATTAAAGCTGCATTTTTTTTTTGTAAATAAGATTGTTTATTTTAATTCGATACTATATGTACATGCATATATGAACGTAAATATTTGACATTGTTTATAATATGAATTTCTCTATTTGTTTTTTATTATTATTGGACTTTTTGTTACATTTTTATAGCTAAGATTGTTTTTGTTTAAAAAACATATTTTTTCTGCTTTTTATTCGGCGCTTTATAACATGGATATACTTTTGAGATCTTTATAATTTCTTCTCACCTTGAGTGGGAAAAAACTTCACCAAAAAAAAGTTATGTTATTTCCCACTTAAGGTGAAGTTATTTTCCATGTGAAGTTAATTCCCGTGAAGTTGTTTTTCTCTGCACCATGCATGAACATAATTATTAATTACCAATAAAATCAAAACATCAATTTTTTGAAATAAATATGCGACAGATACTTAATAACTCTAAGTCAGAAGCGTCAAAACTATAAAATACGACCGCCATAAGTAGTAGTAAAAGAAAACTAATATCGTTTAAAAAAAAATACGACTATCGAAAATCGCAACTTAACAATAACGTAATACGGGCCCTGAATTCCATCAACCTGGGGGCCGATTCTGGTTCTGTGAAAAAGTGCATTGAGTAAATCGTTTTCACAGGGAACGTTACTTTATCCCGCCAAACAAAATCCCGCGTAACGAAATCCCGCCAATTATAATTTTATTCTTCAGATAAGTCTGTGACATGAAAAAAGAAAAAGTAACGAAATCCCGCCGATTTTAAAATTGTTTTTTTGGGGGGTATTTAGGTTTTTTTCAGCGTTTTGGTAATTTCTTATTCAATTTCAGCTTGAAAAGAAATTTTTTTCGAAAAAAACTTTGCTACACCCAACCTCGCACATACTCCAAATCCTATAGTGGGCCAAGCAGGGAGGTTGCAGGGGGGCAGCATGCCCCCCCTTAAGCGGCCCATACACACAACACTTGTGTCGACACTGGTGTCGGTGTACTCAAATGTGGTGTGTATGGGCAAGTGTCTACACCAATTTCGGTGTCGAACACGGTGTCAAGAAAATCAAAATCTTTTGATTTTTTGTGTCGGTGTTGCTTAATGTGTTGCGTGTATGGCGGAAGGCCACACTGGTGTCATGACACCGGTGCACACACTTGTGTTGTGTGTATGGGCCGCTATACATGCCGAGCTTTTTACACGGGATGTCGCTTTGTATTAAAAAAAGGAGTGATTTCGTTACTGCGGGATTTTGTTACACGGGATTTTGTTTTGCGGGATTTTGTTTTGCGGGATTTTGTTTGGCGGGATTTCGTAGCCAACCCGTTTTCACATTCGCTATCGCTCTCATGCATTGCTTTCACTTTTTCGATTCACTTGGTAAAAAAAAAGCGATTCTCGTTCTATGAAACAGCCAGCTCAGCGCTTCTCTCATTTTACTTATTTTTTGAAAAGTAAAGAGAAATGATTGAGAGAGAAACATTTTTTCTCTATGGATTGAACATAGATGGAAATATGGTTGGACTTCTCTTTATGTACTTGTTTTGTATTCACTCTTTCATATTGAAGATTCACGGATTTTTGACGGCGTGAAAAGGAATTATTCATTATTTTTTGTTTGGTTGCACATTTTCACAAAACGAGAATCGGAATTACTGGTGAAAAGTTTTTCGTTTCACTTTTTCACAAAACCAGAATCGGCCCCCAGGTTGATGGAATGCCATAATGCACTTCCAAAACGCAAAAAAAAAAAAATAATTTTTAAATTACTCTAAATTTTTGTTTATTTCGAAGGACTGCATTATGGTGGTATTAGGGTGACGATATCGTTGCCAGGTTAAGGAATGGCATGTTGTTGCAAGCCCCTAAAAACATAATTTAATGGTTAATTCCATATTTTTTTGGATTCCCTGTTAAAATATTGTCTATAATATAAGTTTAATGAGATAAAAATATTTATAAAAACACAATACCACTGCTTTTCAAATCAATTTTAATGAAAAAATTCCTTCAAATTGATTGCTTCATAAACCGAAAATAACAATAAAAATGCGCCATTTTATTTTTTGTCTTTTTTCTTTGCGGTAAATAATTTTTTTTTTCTTAAACACTAAAAATTTTTTTCAACATAAATTTAAATTTTAACCAGTAGATTTAATTTGTTTCTCAACCTGTGGACGATGACGATACGACGAAACTATGCGATTTTCACTTTGACAACCGTGATACTTCCTTTCACCTTTTTTTTTAGCAACAATTCGAAACGGATTATACCTAATGCGTCGCAAAACGGCAGAAAAAATATTACCTAAGGCTTATTTCACACATATTCAGTTTCATTCGGTTTGGTCTCTATTCGGTTCATTTTCGGAAGCACCTCATAAGTGTGAACCGATGAAAGCGGAAAGAATAAAAACCGAAGGGCACACAAAATAATAAATTGTTGCTTTCACAAATATATATGGTTTGTATTAGATTTATTTTTGTTCTATTTTGACTTGTCAACATCGTCCTGAGGTTTGTTATTTTTTGTATTGAAAATCAGTGATCTACTTGATATGAACCGCATGTGTGTGTTAAAGCTCTAAGCTGAGGTCGAAAACGACCCGAATACAAACCGAACCGAATGAAACCGAATACGTGTGAAACAAGGCGAGAAATTTTGTAAAAATTGAGTACATGTACATAAATAATAATGTACATATTGATACTTGTATATTCTGTCAAAAATGCGATCGGAAGTGGCCAGCGGTTTAATTAATCTTTGACCTTAAGCAATCGATTTGGGTTCACTTTAAAACAGGGGCGATGAGACCCCATCTTATGGTCATTGCCCAAATGCCCAAATTAGCTATGATTTACATTGTTATGATTTGCATGAATAGATGTGTGCAAATATATTGAACCCACGATCATCTGGCTACAGGTATGTACATTTATGTATGTATGCATATTATAAAGTGTGTGTACCTTGTTTTTTCTTCGCTTTCCAAAATAAATATAGATCTAAAATCTTTTAAAAAATGCATTTCATATCGCCCACGACAAATAATAATATGTAATAAAAAAAAACACATAAAAATCAACTAAAAAGTGACACCAAAGATCGTCGGATACATTTTATACGTCTCGCCCTGTGCATGGAGAACAGTAAGAAGCTATTTCTTATTTTCTAATTCTAATCCTATTATCTAGAGAAGCATATCTCCACATACTGCTAGTGTCAGTTTTTTAAATAAGATATAAATAGATGCCCAAAATAGATGAAGAGATTTTAAATAATTCCCTCGACATGCTTCAACTCAAATTAATGTTTTTTTCATAATAACTTATAAATATTATGTAGTTTAATAAGTAAAAGCTAGAATACTTACTCATCCAAACTGACCATTACTCCATCCTCAAATACATCTGTTACGATTCCCTAAAATAAACAAAAAAAACATGGAATAGTTATGTGTTTTAGGACAACGAAAGGCATTCATCATAAAGTGAATGCAATTTTAAACTTAAATCAAAGCAATAAATAATGTTCCCTTAAATTCATCAACAACATGATCTCTTCATATTCTATACAGGAACAAATTTCGTTTTTGGTTTAGATTTTGTTTCAGGTGTGGCCTGGCGGTTAGAGATTCGACACATCTGTCTTAAAAGATGTCATTCGCCTCGTCACGAACATACCCTGAGGTATTTCCCTGATTTTGATTTGCTATTCCTACTCTCTGAGCCCCCGCAATTTGAGTTCTTAAAGATTAGGTGGCTTTGGTAGAGAAGAAAAAGGTCGTCGAACGCAGGAAGATGCCCTTGTCTCTAGAACAGACTGCTCAACGGAATGTTTTTCATTATTTTGCAGATTCCTATGGCAATTAATGAATTTTGCGGTTTTCTAATATTTCAGGGCCAAACGAAAAATAATTTGCAACTTGCTTAAACCAAAAATTGGCAATGGAGGGGGAGATGGTTTTACCGATTTTTCGGGAAAAAATAACCAAGATAAGTTTTCAAAAAAATTAAAACATTTGGAAATAAAGGAACATTAACGCCGTGTATACAAACCTTGTAGTAGGCATCATTCTCACCGCAGACCTCCACTGTCAGATCGTCGTCCATTTTGTTGGATTAGAATACTCCTGTTGGTATTTTTGCTCCGTCGATTCTTTTTGCAACGAGTTGATTTTCTTTTGTAATTTTTATTATTTCGACGTAAAAATCAAATTTTGCAAAAAAAAGAAACTAAATTCCACGCGAAAGCTGTGGAATTTTTAGTTTTATTGCGATTTTTTATGTTTTTGCTTATCTGTGGCTGAGCCCCAGTACCAGTGGTAGTGCAATTTAGTTGAGGTCGGCCGATTTTTCTGCCTTTTTCTTCTTGGTTCCTTTTTTCTTCCTCGGTTTTCTTTTTTACTTTTTGTGGATCGTAGGAAGGTATAATTTTTTTGTAATAACTACAATAAAGAAAAGTTGATTCAGAAAACTAGTGATGTTGTTGAGTATTATGGAGAAATTTGTTTGCTTTATTTATGTATGGTTGCAGATAAAATTGAAATTGATAAATTTTTTTCTATTGAACTGAAAAATCGCGTGCAGACTTTTTTGGTTGGAAATTCAATGAACAAAAAAACGGAAAAAGATGAAAAAAGATAGAATGATATGAATTATTTTTTTTTTTTGCGAAAAATATTTGTTTGTCTCTGTTGCTCTTGTTGTAGTGGTGCAGGAGGGCGAATTCTTTATTTTTATTTATTTATATTTGACCTTTTTCCTCGCATGCAAATTTCGAAATTCGAAAATGCATATGGTGCCGGTTTGTTGAAGCGCAGCCAACTTCGAGCATTTTGTACAGGATTGTTAAATTAAAAAAAAATCTCAGTCAGAAATCGAGTTTGGCTTTTCTGTGTTCACTTTCCTATTTTTGCAATACCAAAAAAGTGAATTTTAAATTGATTGCAATTACCATAAAAAAATTAATTTTAAATTTTTTTTCATCCTATTATTCACTTAGGTCTTGGATTGAGGCTTACCTACATTAAAAACTTTTTGCAAAAAGTACAAAGAGTGATAAAATGATAACAAAAATATGCTTAGAGATGCCTATGTGCAAAAAAATTGTGTTTGGTCTGTGAAATCATTCTAAAATTACGAATCAAACACAATTTTCATAGGCTTTTTCACACACAGGCATTTCTAGTACATGTTTTAGTTTCTTACTTTTTGAAATTTGCTTCATTGTAAGTAAAGTATAATGGAAATAAAAAAACGTGCCATATTACAATTTTTCGTGCCACCGTGCCACAAGGGAATTATCGTTTCAAAAAAGCACGGTCAACGCTGGTCTAAAAAAAAATTTGGGGCAAGGGTTGTCCTGCGTAAAGTGGTCAAGGCATAGAGTTATTTTTTGGGTTTTTACAATTATGTGACACAGCTCAGATGGTATGTCTAAGGACATAAACAAAATACCATATAAAGGAATTTTTATTTAAAAAATATTATTATTATTATTATTATTATATATTTATTAAACAAGTAATAAATTACATGCTAATACAAAAATTATTGAGCTTCTAGCTGCAAAGGCCTACCGCTCTATAATACTTAACTAATTTTATATACATTTATACAATAGTGTCAATTTCTAAAAGAATAGCATTAATTTTATTTATATTTGATAAGTTTGGGTATTTTAATGTTTCGATGATGTCGTTTCCGTTTAATATTTTGTTGATGATTGGCTTAGTTCTGTTGCAGTTTTGGAGCAGGTGTTGGAGGTTAGATGTAGTGTTGCAGGTAGGACAAAAGGGAGGGGGTTCTTTTTTGAGGAGGTGGAGGTGGGTGGCAGAGGTATGGCCAAGTCGGAGTCGGATAAAGTTTGTTATTTTGGATTTTGGGATGTTTGTAGGGTATGTAGGATTTGACTTTGTTGGGTTCACTTGTACATAGTGGTGATTGTATATTCGCCATTCGTTTTCTTGGGAGCTAATCAGTTGTCTTATGAGGTTTTTAACTAGGTCACTCTTGGTATAGACGTTGTAAAGGTAGCTTGGTGATTTGCTTGCAAGGCTGGCAGCTTCATCCGCCAGTTCATTGCCTCGGATGCCAACGTGACCAGGGGTCCACATCAGTTTTATGTGCTGGTTTGAATTAATTAATAAGGAGCGGATGTTGTTGATGAGATTGCTGTTGTTGTTGTTGGTATTTGTAACAGCTTTAATGGTAGAGAGGCTGTCTGTACAGATAACTTGCTTTTTACCATTTCGTATGGCCTCTTGGATGGCGGTAAAAATGGCAAAGGCTTCTGCAGTTAAGATGGATGCTGTTTGTGGAAGTAATCCAAAACGTATCGTGCTGCCGTCTTCGTTTATTATTGCAAATGTCGTAGTCTCAGAGGTTTTGGATCCGTCCGTAAATGTGAACTTCCAGTTTTTGGACTTGAGTTCAGATGAAATGCTTAGGAAGAGCTGGCGATATATTTCAACGTTTGTATGGGTTTTACGATGAGGTACAAGGTTCATTATAAAGGAGTTGGCGTCGATGAGCCAAGGCGGTTCCAGAGGAGTTGAACTTTGTGTTTTTAACAAATCTTGTTTCGGGAATTCGGAGTTACCAGATTGAAGGATTGTAAAGATGGCTGACGGGGTCTTATAACTCCTTTTCCGATTCAGTGTTAGGTTGACTTCTTTATCAATTATCGAGTTCGTTGAAAACATAAGTTTAGCATATAGTGTGTATATGATTTTTTCTCTTCGCTCTTCAAAAGTAGGGAGGCCGGCCTCTGCCAGGATGTTTCTGATGGGAGTGGTACGGAAGGCGCCAACACTACATCTTGCTGCTTGGTGGTAAGTTGGTTTTATGATCCCGAGAGTAGTTTTCGGAGCGTTGCCATATATATAAATACCATAATCTATTTTACTTAAGATAAGCTGTTTGGTTATATTACAAAGAGTGTTTACATGTACGCTACTTTTCCTGCTTGATAAATACTTAATAATATTAGACCTTGCAGCTAGGGATTTCTTAAGTTCTAAGCAATGATCTCGCCAATTGTATTTATTATTGAATATGAGTCCTAAAATGTTTAACTTTGTTACTTTTTCAATTTCTATATTATTTATAGTAATTGGAAGAGGTGTACAGAAGTGTTTGCGACATACATGCAAGACTTTGCATTTTGGCAACGAAAGTTTGGCACCAGAAGAAATTGTCCATTCTAAAATGTCATTGAGAGCATTTGTGAGTAAATTTTTCATATCCAAAATATTTTGACTTTTAGAGAGTATATATACATCGTCAGCGTAGAGGCAGTATTTTAGAGACTTGTGCTTGGATAGAATGTCGCATATATATTGAAATGCAATAGAGAACAGGACGACAGATAATGGAGATCCTTGGGGGATTCCGTTATGTAGTCTGTATGTGGCAGAATAGGAATTATTAGTTTTTATAAGAAATTTTCTATTTGTAAGGAAAGCTTTAACATAATTGAAAATTTTGGGGCCAAATCCCCATTCTTTGAGTTTATTTAGAACAACATGGATTCCTATTCTGTCGAACGCTTTTTCAAAGTCTAGGGCGAGTATTGAAGCATGGTTTTTGGAGCTTAGTGCTCTAGAGATATAGTCATCTATAAAAAGTAGTGCGTCTGTGCATCCACGATTAGCTTTAAATGCGACTTGATTTAAGCTGAAAAGTTGTTTAGATTCAGCATACCACATAATTCGTTTTGCGACTATTTTTTCGAGAGTTTTTGCCATACAAGAGAGGAGAGAAATTGGTCGGAAGCTGTCTGGAGTTAGTTTATCTTTGTTAGGTTTAGGAATAGGAAGAATTGAGGCTGCTTTCCAGCTTTGGGGAATGACTGCATTGTTAAGGATATTATTGAAAAGATTGAGAAGTCTTCGCTTAGTCTCAGCTGGAAGATTTTTAATCATAGGGTACGATATTCTGTCCCTACTAGGAGTTTTGCCTTTTAGTTTGCTAAGACAGGCTTCAAGTTCAACCATAGAGATTTCACGCTCGATGAGTTGGGCTTGGGAGTTGGCTGCACATAAGGGGGTAGATCTAGTAGTGACTTCATATTTTAATGTTTTGAATTCCTCTGAAAAGTTGGAGTCTTCAGAGTATTTAGACCAGTAATGAGCAATGTAGTTCCCAATTTGAGTGGGGTCTGAGAGTAGGCCGTTTGGTGAGATAAGGTGGTTGATTGCTAGTGAAGTGGGATTACCAGTTAAGGAACGAATACTATTCCATATTTTAGCTGGTGAGGTTTCTGGGCTAATTGTGGATGTGAAATCCTCAAAGCTTTTTGCTTTTGCAATTTTAAGTTGTCTTCTGAATTTGGAGTTAGCTTTTTTGAAGTCAATCAAATTATCTTGATTGGTATGTTTTTTGAATTTTTTCCAGGCTGTCATTTTAGCCTTACGGAGTTCAGCTAATTCAGAATTCCACCACGGGGTTACTCTTTTGTGTTGTTTTGGGTAAGTCTGAGGGATAGCTATGTTCGCAGCAGATCTGATTGCTTTTAGGATGAGAGCGGCTTCTTTGTTAGTGTTGGGTGAAGGCTGTTTGTCATTTAGAGATTTCGTGATTTCCATTTTAAAAATGGGCCAGTTGGCTAAATCGACTTTGAATTTGGGAATATGGGGAATGGATTTGGTATGCTGATCAAGATTGATGCTTGTGATTATTGGGAAATGATCGCTATTATGAAGGTCATCAACGGTGTGCCAGTGTAACTTAGGCAGGAGTTCGGGAGAGCTGCATGTGATGTCAACATGGGTGA
The DNA here is from genome assembly GCA_947049315.1 of Epistrophella euchroma. NCBI lineage: Eukaryota > Metazoa > Arthropoda > Insecta > Diptera > Syrphidae > Epistrophella > Epistrophella euchroma. The sequence goes on along the minus strand of OX346246.1, from coordinate 76,486,486 downwards.
GGGTGCTATGAGTGGAGAGATGGGTTGGAGAGCCATCGTTTAAGATAGAAAGGTCGGAATCCAAAATAAAGTCTTCAATAGTTTTACCTCTTTTGTTTGTACAAGGAGAACCCCAGAGCATATTCCAGGAGTTAACATCTCCTGCTAAAATGACTGGATGAGAAAGTTGGTTAAATATAGTTTCAAGGTCATTTTTTGAAAAATTTTGATGTGGAGGGATGTAAAATGACAAAATACAGATTTTGATCGGTAAAGTTATTTCTATTGCAGAGCATGATATGTTCGAGTTGATAGGAATTTCTCTATGAGGGATATTGTGTTTAACAAGGAGAGCGACACCTTGTTTTGAATTAGTATTGGATGGCAGGTTGTTAAAATAAGACTTAAATGTCTTAGGAGAAAAATGAGTTAAGCCGTATTGACAGTGGGTTTCTTGAAGGCATATTACCGTTGGGTCTTTTTCTTTTATTAAAATATTTAGCTCATCGTAGTTATTTACGTAGCCTTTGAGGTTCCATTGAAGAACCTTAAGTTGAGCTTTATTTTGGGGTGGAGGGCGTGAGGGCTTCTGCACAGTATGTAAATGAACATACTGAGTGAAGCCCGTTGGGTGATTGTTTTGACCCCGACGTCCAGGGCCTGGGTCAAACGGGCTCAATGATGAGCCCGGTTGATCCAGCCCCCGAGCGCCAGGGTCGTTATTTTTCAGGATTATTGTATTATTATATGGAATCATCGTCCATATGTTCAGTATCATTTAGAAAATAATTATTTTGTTTTAATTGTTGTTGAGTTATTTTAGTTATAGGTGAAAGTTGTGTATCATTTTGTAATTTAGGTTTGGGAATGCTGGGTGGAGATCGATGATTTAGATTGTGTATTCTTTTTTTTTCTTGTTGGGGTGAGGAAGAAGTTGAGCTAGATTGATTATTGGGATCAACCTTAGAATTTGAGTGGGATTGGTTGTCAAAATTAGATTTATTTTGGAATTCGGGAATTATTATTGTTGAAGTAGACTGATGATTGGAATTATCACTAGAATTTGGTGCAAGGATTTGAGTGTCGGATTTAGAGTTGTTTTGTTGGTGTGAAGTTGATGTTGAAGACGATTGTTGATTTAAATCAGAATTATTTATTTGAGATGAAGGGGGTATGGTTTTTGTTGTGTTCTTATCGGTGTTGTCGAGTGGGTTTAAGCAAGGTGTGGTGGACTTGTTAGAAGGGTCTATGGTATTTCCTGTTGGATTTGGGTTTGGCTGGTTGGATGGTTTAGCCTGGGGGATAGTTTTAACAACTTGAGAAAAGGTTTCGTTAGCGGTTAGAAGGGGATATTGTTCCCTAAATATTTGTCTGGCTTCAGCCATGGAACATTTCCGAACTGTTTTTATTTTAAGAACCTCTTTTTCTTGAGTGAATTTTGGGCAATGTTTATCGGATGATGGGTGATTTTCACTGCAGTTGGCACATGAAGTACGTGTGCATTCGGAATTTGGATGTGGAGGGAGGTTGCAGACAACACACGAGGGGTTGCCTTTACAGCGGTTGGAGGTGTGTCCAAGTTTTTGACAGATGCGGCACCGCATGGGGTTAGGGAAATATTCTTCTACTTGGATGTTAAACCAGCCAACATCGACTGTAGGTGGGGGACGGAAGAGATCGAATGTAAAAAGAACTCGGCCAGTAGGAGATTTTACATCATTCACTGTTTTGGTAAATTTATATACTGCTATAACGCCTTGTGAGCTCATTTCGTCGACGATTTCTTTTTCTGGGACATTATTCAGACACGATGCGAAAGCAGTACCTTTGCACGTGTTGAGTTGTTCGTGTAATTTCACGGAAACATCACAGAGGTTTGAGAGTTTTTTTTTTGATAGGAAAATATTTGCAATTTTTTCAGATTTAACAAGAATGAGAAGATTACCATCTCGCAATTGGGTAATACTTTCATATTGAGTACTTATACTGTCAATAGCCTTTTTGAGCAGGAAGACACTATAGTTTTTAAAAGGTTTATCAGGGTCGGACGGTGATATGACGATGAACTTGGGGTGGTTATTTAAGTTATTTGAGTTGTTTAAGGGAATGATTGGATTGGGTCTTTTCCGTCTTTTGTTTTTGGGCTCAAACAGCATATCATCAGAGAGAATGCTGAATTGATTACCCACTAGTACACCACGTGGCCCTTGGGCCATGCTTCTTACGTTTTTTTTTTACTATAAGACTTTGTTTTGCACAAATCACAGAAAAAAAAAAAGGTTAGGCGCGTGGGAGTGAGAAAGCTATAGAAATAGCGGGGAAGTCACTAACGAAAATGAGACGATAACTTAAACGAGAAGAAGTTGTTGTCGGCTCGAGTGATAGTCGATGACTGTTAAAAAATATAAAATAGATGGTTTCGTAAAAATCGCAATTTATAAAGGGTAAATAAAAATAAAAGTCTAGAATCTATTTTCTAAACAAAAAATAATAGAGAGTTGGTAGATTCTTTTATATAAAAAAGTCATGGATATATACAAAAAATTTGAAAAATCTACAACTCGAGGTGTAGTAGCTGTGGCGTGATGGTTAGTGCGATGGACTGTCATGCCGGAGGTCTAAGGTTCGATCCCCAGCCTCGTCACCTATTTATTTAAAAGAAAAAACGGCTACTGCCTCTTGCGAGGAATTGACAAATCCTCCAAGAGTATCTCCTGTCACAGAAAAGTGCCGCTCGTTAGCCGTTCGGATTCGGCAATAAACTGTAGGTCCCCTCCATTCCTGCAGACACGCACACAGGAATGGTTGAGAGTTGTAAGTCACTAGGCCCTAGTTCTTCATGAGCTGTTGTGCCATTAAATTTATTTTTTATTTTTTACAACTCGAGGTATGAACGTTTGAAAGCAAAAATGTGAAAAATAGACGTTGGAGGAAATAATTACCATAAAAGAGGGTTATGTTTTCTGGAACTGAGTTTTATATTTTGAAAAAACAGATAAAAAGTATGTTGACCCATATTTGCTAAATTTTTGATTTAAACTCAGATTTATGGCTAACAATAACCGCCATATTATTCACTCAATATTTAAACTTAAATCCAGATGAATTTACATTGAATTTGTATGATTTACATCCAGATTTAAGTTCTAATCTAGTTGTATTGAGTGAATAATATGGCCGTAAGTGAATTCAACTCACCGAGAGAGAGCACATGAAGGTTTTTAGTTTTTTGTTATTCGTAGAATATATTTTGGGTTTTTGTTGATTCGGTCTGGGCTGTAGTTTTGTGTTGTGAGTTCCACCAGTTATTTTTTTATGTTCCCAATTCTTTTATGAAGATTTTTATGCAACTGAAATTTAAGGCCAGAGGCGCGCACATGCAACTAAACAGTTTGGCCAAAAATAAATTGTTATAATTTTTTTTCTCAATTTAGCCAAACATGTATGTAAGCCATCAAAAATACTAAAACGGGAACTTCACTGGATGAAGAGAAGGCTAAAGAAGCCATATAAGAGATAATATTGGGCTATCAAAAAAAAAAAACTTAAAATTTTGAGATCAAATTTGCTCAAAAAAGAGGCGATAAAGCTGTAAAATGGCCTGGAAACGACGATATCAGCGAAGTGTCTGAAGCTTACATGTAAAAATTGCCATATTCAACTAGAGCATACAGCAAGTGGGATGTTTTCTTATTCCAAAATCAAATGGTTCTTCGAAAATGCTAAAAGCGATATCCTACTTTTATGGTCCTTTTTAAGCTCTTATTTGAATTGATTTTTCTTTTGTATCAAATGAACTCGGTATTTTGTTTTTTTCCTTGAATTAATATTATTTACTCGTTTAAAACTAACGACATTTTAATTGAGGAGACCTAGGGATCAAGTCAAGTTTGGGGAGAGACTTGGACTCTTCACTTTTTTTAAAACAGCGCCAACGACTTAACTATTAACAACTAAGTGATGTTTGCAGTAAAAAAAAAGGAAGCTAATAAATGTGTCTTTATTTTAAGATAGAACCGGGTCTTATAGAAAATGTAAATACAAAGTTATGATACAAAAACTGCAAAAGGGATCAAGTCTCCCTCTTCTCCTCTATACATTTGTCCATCAATTTTTTGGCCCTAAGCCATACCATCTGAGCAGTGTCAGATAATTCTGAAATCCCGAAAAATAACCTTGAAAGCGCTTACGCCAATAGTACCTCTACCTCCGCATCGGGAGATTAGGCTCTGTTGTGTAATCTAGATTCTAAAAACTCAATAAATGAGGTCAGAAATAACCTTTGAAAAAATAAAACATATATTACTGATTACAATTTTTTATATAAGCAATTAATTTGTTTTTAAAAACATTTATACTCATTTTTTAATTCACTTTGAAGGTTATTACTTAAATGAATTAATTCCCATATTCAACACAGAGTCTTAAGTGCTGCTTCTGTTACACCTATTAGGTCTAAATTTTCATTATTCCGTTAACTATATGGTTGTATATCACCAACGTTAACTGCATTTACTTTTAAGTACTCAGGAACCTTATCATTTTTCAAATGTCAAAGTCTCTTCTAATTCTTTTTAGAAAACCTACTTTTTTTTTGCCTTTTTTCCCACACACATACCTTGCATGCTCTTTAAAATTTAACTTTAGTCTAAGATATTTAAAACTATCAACACATTCAATAAATTCCCCATCTATACATACATTTATGGGTTCATTCACTTTAAGTTTCATACATTTTGTCCTTTTAACGTTCAATTTCATTTTATTCATTTGAAGCCACACGTTTATGCTTTCCAAGTCCTTATTTAAACATTGCACCAACCATTCAACATTCTTTTCACTTCTATATACTTCCACTTATATATACGTATAAATTTCAACACACATTTAATATCATTTATGTACAGAAGGAAAAGTTACACACCCAAAACTGATCCCTGAGGGACCCCAAAAGCTCCACTCACATCGCATCTTGCGGGTCTCTTAACGTTTTTGTATTGTATTTGATATTTGAATTTTCTCACGGGTACCTATGATTGTATGTACATTATGGTACATACATACAATAGAAACACGTTCACACAAACTAATTAAAATTAGATTTTCGCATATGCCTATGCCAACGTTGATATACAGCTCATCTGAATAGGTTTAAATTACATGTTATTCTCCGTCGAAAAATGCACGTTCATTTTGGTAGGTACGTTGCTTTCATTTATGTTATGTTGTTCACATGATTTCTGAAGTGATGATATCTTTTACCCTAAAATCAGTAGAAATAGGTAGTTTGTGACTGTGAGCTAATAGCAATTCGATTGGAGTGGGAAAGGTTTAGAATATTCAAAAATCATTCCTTTCTGACCTCAACATGATCTATGTAGTTGGAAATTAACAAATAGCAAAACAGTATAAAGACGAAACAGAAAATAATTGTTTAAATAAAAAATGTTTTTAAAGTGGACCTAAAAGTATAAAATAATTTCTACTAGCTCACCGCCTCATGCAACAACTAAAATGCGAAAGAAAAACAGTAGTCGCAGATGGTCTTTTAGTTTGGCAAGTGCTTGAGGATTAAATATTAAAAATATTTATCGTTGATTGCTTGGGGAACTAGCGATTAAAATATTTGGTTGAGAAGGAATTACAGGTGCGGGCCATTTAAAGGCATTCACCCAGTAGTGGCTACATAAAAAATTTCTGATTTCAGGAGGAATGTACCTGGCTATTTCATTACTGGTTAAAAAAAAAAATGATAGGCAAGATATATGAAATTTTGACGATGTTCCAACGGAACAAGTTTCTGAAATCGATCTGTCACCTATCAAACCTCAATTCTGCCAGTTGATGCTTTATCAAAACAACAGGGAATTTAAGTCTTAGAAAACCTAGCATTTTTAGCAAAAACTGATAAGATCGTTCCACGAAAGGTGGTCAGTAATACACATTCCAACCATTTAAACGGGTGCCAGCATGTAATTTGACACAATCATGTTCAATCGAGCATACCTAGGCAGTTCTTAATTTATTTCAATCGAACCGAAAACATTCGACTCAGGGGGTTATTCTCAAATGCGCTTTTGATGGCGAATTTGCATTATCATATTTCCAAAAGCGATTGGCTTTCCGTTAGTCCAAAATCGAAAGCAAAAATACTTTCCAATGTCATTTTACTATTTAAAAAAAATTAATTTCGGTTTTAGAACATAGAATTTACAACAGTAGGTACCAAAACAAAATCAAATTTTCGGAATTTCAAATAGAAAACAGGAAGACAGAATTGAAAATACTAGCCAACACGGTGGAAAGTAAAGTTTCACTTCTTAAAGCGATTTGCCGCGCATTTGAGAATAAGGGGGGTTCAATTAGGAACTGATTGTATCGAGTGAACTCGATTGTTTCAAGTTACGTTATAGATCCCCTGGCCTAGACGATTACGGCAGGAAAGGATTGTTCGCGCTCGGTGATCTCCAGTAATCCCACATTTGGCCTCTATTTGAAATTACAAAACATTAGAAATCAGCCTTGTGCGGCTGGATCCCGCACTTGTTAGTTGTCTGGCCGTACGCTGTACCATTGTCAGACCCAAGTGCACCAAACGGTCTGCAGATTGTATCCCTTAAAACCTTTATCAATTTTTCTGCACAGATACAATTTTTATTAAGAAAACAAATACATACATCCAATTCTTGCACAAGTTGATAAAATAATTAAAATGGAATAATAAGGTTTTAAATTTTAAAAAATCATCCAGCTGCGGGAACCTTTAATGATGAAGTCGCTACAAAGTCAATAGAGAGCTGGGATTCGATCTAGTGGATACAAAGTTCATCCAGCTTAGCCACCAAAACCGTACAGAGTACGTCCCTGGCGCTTCAAGGCGTAGACCACGTCCATAGCAGTTACAGTCTTGCGCTTAGCGTGCTCAGTGTAGGTAACGGCATCACGAATAACGTTCTCAAGAAAAACCTAAGGACACACTCATTTGAAATAAGATCAAATTTTAACCAATGAGTACTTTGACAATTACTACCTTTAGTACACCACGGGTTTCCTCATAAATAAGTCCAGATATACGTTTGACACCTCCACGACGAGCCAGACGACGAATTGCAGGCTTAGTTATACCTTGGATGTTATCACGCAAAACTTTCCTGTGACGCTTAGCGCCTCCTTTACCCAAACCTTTTCCACCTTTACCGCGTCCAGTCATGGTTGTTCAAGATTCTATTTATTTTTGAAAAAGTTGAATAGCGTGTGTACGTTTATGCCTATGAGGATAAATAAATTATAAAACGATATAATTTTATTTGAAATTAAATTTTTAAAAACTTTACTCTTGTCTGTTGCTCACGTACTTTACTGAGTCAATTGAATTTCAGAATCCAATTCAGATTTCAGAAATGTTGTCTTCTTGAAATGGCGACGCAAATTATAAAAAATGAAACTGTTTGTGTCTGAAGAAAAGAGACGGATAAATATTTTTTTTTGGAGAAGAGCTCTACCGAAATAGTACTAGGGAGCAGGGTTGCTACTTTTGAAAAAATTTCCGAAGTAGATTTGAAATAAAAATGCAGTAGATTCAATGTTTTTGCAGTAGATTTTTATTTTCTAAAAAACAAATAAGATTAAAGCTAAAACAAAAGAAATATTATAAATAATTTAAAATAAATCAAATGAAAATTAATTTTTCTTCAAAACAACAAAAAAAATTCTTATCAAAGGGCACGGTAGTGCCCATCAGCCAAGTTCTCGGCACTACTACCTTTTTACAGGAACAAACTCAAGCGCTTTTCGACCCCCCTCTAACTTCGGAACCAATAATGTCAGAAACTCGCCATATTTGCATAGGGGGCGTGGTATCCGCCCACTTTCACAGAATTGCTATCAATTATATGGAGCACTTCTGATTGTTGTAGAATGATAAAATTTGGTAGAGCGGAAGGCCTTATTTGTACAGAGGAAAAAAATTAAAATTTAAAATTTATCATTTATCTTCTTATTATGAAATATTTTAAGTAGAGTAATATCATAATAACTCCAAATTATAAGAGAAATTTCTTATTTAAAGATAACTGACTAAAATTTGGTATGTTTACTTGGCAAGTTTTTTTTTCCATCTGATTACTCAACATTCAAAATGTTTTGAAAACTTGACAAGTAAAGGCTCTCCCAAACCAACGCGATTAATCGCTGCGACAAAAGAAAACAACAATAACAACACGTGGTTGTCAAACAAAACAACACGTTGTTGTTATTGTTTTCTATTGTCGCAGCGATTAATCGTGTTGGTTTGGGAGAGCCTTAAACATACCAAATTATTTATGAATTATTTATTGAAGGATTTTTTTCTTAAAACCAAAAGTTCAGTAGAATAGCAAGGTTCTATTTATTTTTAGCAATAAAGTGAGTGAATAAATACGTTTATGTAGTATATTTTTCCAAATTGGAAGTGAAAAATCTTTATAAAAATTGTTTAGAAAGCATTTTGCGTCTCTTGAAGTTTTCTCAATAACCGTCGGACGGCGGCGGCGATGTAGGTGCAATGATTAGTTTTACAAATATATTGCACAATTGTGAAAATTTTTTGATTCATTTTCGGATAAATCGAATCGATTCCTATTTTACTTTATTTTAGCACTCGAAAATCTAATTTTGCAAATTTTTAGGAAAAAATATATAGAACGTGAAATCAAAATGACAAAACACATGTAATTTATGAGTTGTAACCTGCTCTGAAGGAGATCACAATTTCGATTGTTTTTGTGACTCTCCCAAGTTGTGACTTTGGGGGAGAATACGAAAAAGTCACAAAATTAATTTCACCACCACTTATGACTTGTGACTTGTGAGGTATCAGTGATGGCGGGGAGAATTTTGGGCTGTAAAATTAATTTTCATCGTTCTTTTTATTGATTATTCATTCCAAATCTTTTTATTTTTTTTCATACCGCATTTTCATTAGAGCTGAAATGAAATTTGGCAAATTACAAAAAAAGTGTTACATTTCAGATTTCATAATTTTGTTTGCTGATAAGCAACTTTGTAGTTTAGTGTCACGCCGTTCCGTTCCGTTATCGCTTAGTGCGATATAGCTAATGTGATAGAGTTGTCGAACAGATCTTACCATACTAGTTATTGATAACACCCCTGTTTTAATTAAGTGTCTGTGGCATTAGCTTGTCGATGGTCCAAGAGTACAAACGTGAAAAATAAAGTGAATTGAAATATAAAAATATATAAAAAGTGTTATCTTTTACATGGCGCAGCCGGAATAAAGGTGTTTAAAAAAAAGAAAGAAAAAGTTAAATAAAAGCTAATCAAAATAAAAATGGCAACTGTACAAAAAGTTGATGTGAATTTGGGCAACCTAAACCCACCGCCACCATTGTCCTTTGAAGGAAACATGGCGGAAAATTTCCAAAAGTGGAAAAGAAGATTTAATATTTTCATGACGGCGTCAGAAGCATCTAAAAAGGATGACGCAATAAAAATAGCAATACTGCTTAACTCTATTGGAGATGATGCGCTGGAGAAATATGAAACATTTTCTCTAACTACTGTGCAACAAGGTAAATATGAAGAAGTAATGCAGGCTTTCGAAAATCATTGCGTTCCAACACACAAGAACGAAAGCATCAACAGACACGTATTCTTCCAAAGATCACAGAAGGACGGCGAGACAATGGACCAGTTCATTACAGAGCTCAAACGTATGAGTTTAAGATGTGAATTTGGTTCACTAAGGGATAGTCTAATAAAAGATAGAATAATTAGTGGCATCACAAATTCTAACCTCAAAGACCGTTTGCTGCGTGAAGAGGATTTGAATTTAGAACGGTGCATACGTTTGTGCAAGGCAGCTGAATTGGCTGAAGAACAGCTGAAGACGCTTGAAGATGGCAACAAGATAGACTACATAAAAAGAAGAGCGACATACAAGAGAACAGCAAATACACCAAACACCAAGAGATGGAATAACAACAACAACAGTCGGACAGAAAGAGACAACACGGAAAGAAACAACACTCAGGAAAGAAAACATAAAGAGTGCAGCAGATGCGGTACCAGACACATTCCAAGGAATTGTCCAGCATATGGGAAATTGTGCCATAAATGTAATAAGGTAGGACATTTTAAAAGAATGTGTAGATTTAAAAATATAAGAAATTACAAAGATGTGAACCAATTAAAATATGACCAATGTAATGAAAATGACAATAAATTTTTAGGTATTTTAAATAATGCCGAAGTAAATAATATATCGTGGCTTGAAAAAATATATTTTGTAGATTTTGCTAAAATCATAAATTTTAAAATAGATACTGGTGCAGATTGCAATGTTGTATCTGTAAACGATATTAGAGGGTTAAATATTAAAATTGAAAAATGCGACACGAAGCTTAGTACTTATGATGGTTCTATGTTAGAAATTATAGGGTATGTCATAATGAATTCGAAAATTAAAAACACAATATATAAGGTGAAATATTTTATTACTAAATGCAAATCTATTCCGGTTTTAGGACTACCTACAATTATAGCAACAAATTTGCTTCAGAGAATTGACGTTATTTCTAATTTTGACAATGTTTTTGAGATTTATAAAGATTCATTTGAGGGTCTTGGGGGGATACCAGATTTTGAATACGATTTTTCTTTAAAAGATAATTATGAGCCAATAATTGAACAATCACGGAAAATTCCTTTTCCAATTAGTGAAAAAGTAAAAGCTGAATTAGATAAAATGGAATATCAGGGTATAATTAAAAAGGTTGATCAACCAACTGATTTTGTCAGTCAAGTAGTAGTAGTGATGAAAAGTGATGGCACATTGAGGATTTGTTTAGATCCACAAAATTTAAATTCGTGTTTGAGAAGAGAGCACACTAAAATGCCAACTTTTGAAGAGATCACGTCACGTTTAAGCCACGCAAAATTATTCAGTACTCTTGATTGTAGTAAAGCATTTTACCAGATAAAACTATCTGAGAAAAGTGCATTGATGACTACTTTTATAACACCATACGGACGATACTGTTTTCAAAGAATGCCTTATGGTATAAAAACGGCCTCAGAGATATACCACAAAAAATTTAAAAATATTTTTGAGGGTATAGAAAACATAGAAATTTATATAGATGAGATAATAATATGGTCAGAAGATGAAACCCAGCATACAAAAATTTTGAAACAAGTTTTTGAGAGAGCAACGCTACACAACATAAAATTTAATAAATCTAAATGTAAAATAGGACAGAGTTCAATCAAATTTTTAGGTCATATTTTTGACAAAAACGGTATCAAAGTAGATGAAAATAAAATTAAAGCGATAAAAGAAATGGGTATTCCGAAAGATAGAAAAGCAATGGAAAGATTTTTAGGTATGATCACATACATAGGGAAATTCATTCCTAATGCATCAATTTTGACAGAACCATTAAGAAAATTGATAAGAAAGGATCAGGTATTTAAATGGGAAACTGAACAAAAAGAGGCTTATGATAAATTAATAGAAAATTTAGTACAATACGCAGTGCTAGCCTATTATGACACAAATTTACAATGTACAGTAAGTGTCGATGCAAGTGACACAGGTGTAGGAGCAGTTATTCTCCAAAAAGGCAAACCAATAGCATATGCTTCTAAAGCATTCACAAGTTCACAAAGAAACTGGGCACAAATTGAAAAAGAAATGCATGCAATTGTTTTCGGGTGTGAACGATTTCACCAGTATATAGCAGGCAGAAATACAATAATAGAAAGTGATCACAAGCCATTAATTCCAATATTTAAAAAACCATTAAATAAAATTCCGATTAGACTACAAAAAATGAGAATGCGATTACAACCTTACGACATAGAAGTAATTCATAAACCAGGAAAAGAATTAACGATAGCAGACACTTTATCTAGAGCACATAGTAGTGAATCGGAAGAAGACAGTGAAATGAATAATTTAGCAATTTTATGGGTATCATGTAAACAAAATATTTCAGATCAAAGACTACAAGAATTAAAAATCGAAACTGCGAATGACAAAGAATTACAAGCCTTACATGAATTAATTAAAAGAGGTTGGCCGAATGAAAAAAATAAAATACCGGACTTTCTAAAAAAATACAATACTTATAACAATGAAATTTATGAATCAGATGGACTTATTTTTAAAAATAACAGTATAATTATACCAACAAGTCTAAGACAAGAAATGTTAAAAAGATTACATTATAATCACATGGGAATAGATAAAACAAAAAATAGGGCTAGGGAAATAATATTTTGGCCAGGAATGTCAAAGCAGATTGAAGATATGATAGTAAATTGCCCAACATGTATAAGATTTCAAAAAAGTAACCCAAAAGAAGAAATGATTGAACAAGAAATACCTAAATCACCGTGGCAAATAATAGGTACAGATTTGTTTTATTTCGAAGGAAATAATTACTTAATCGCAGTAGATTATTACTCTAAATATATAGAAATGGCAATACTCCCAGACATGTCAAGTAAAACAACCATTAATATTTTAAAATCTATTTTTGCTAGACACGGTATACCATTAGTAATGAGAAGTGATGGAGGACCTCAATACAATTGTTTAAATTTTAAAAATTTTAGCAAAGCTTACAGCTTTAAACACATAATGTCCAGTCCGCACTATCCAAAAAGCAATGGTATGGTTGAAAGACACATACAAACATTAAAGAGACTATTAAAGAAAGCCAGCTATGACAATAAAGATCCATACTTAGCCCTACTAGAATACAGAAATATGCCAATATCTAACGATATACCTTCACCAAACATACTACTTTACGGGAGAGAAGTTCGAGGATTATTACCTCAAAAAATATTACCAAGACAAACCTATGACGAAAACCTTAGAAAGAGACAAAGTAAACAAAAACAGTATTATGATATTAATTCAAAACATTTACCTGAATTTAAAAAAGGGGATAGAGTTAGAGTGCAAAACCAAAGTAAACTATGGGAACCAGCTATCATATTAGAACAGAATAGCAAACCTAGATCATATAAAATACTAAAAGAAAATAACAGAACATTAGACAGAAATAGAACTCATCTAAGAAAAGATACAAACAAATTTTCAAAATTTAATTTCGCACCAAATATGAATTATGAAAAAGAATTTGAAAACCAATCAGAAAATATAAATGAAAATGTAAGCACATATTTAAATACAAGCCAATATGAAAATGTAAATATTGAAGACACAAATGTAAATGAAAATGTTAATGAGCAAAACATAAATAAAGAAAACGAAACTGTAAATAATAATCTTAAAAGAACCTCTAAAAGAAAAACATCAAAACCATATTATTTAAAAGATTATGTAACTGATGAAGAGATATAAAACATAATATAATAAGCACATACAAAATGATGTACAATACAAAGATTGCATTAGATGTAAATTTAACAATATTCATATCTAAAAAAATACTTATGTAAAATTACACTCAGATATGATTATTTAATATTAACTATTATACTTAAACATTATTTTTATAAATGAAATAACATTATTAATATTTAACATAAAATTAATGTTAATTGACATACAACAATGAACACAACACTTGAAAATGAAATTTGGAATGAATATTTATTTTCAATATATTATTTTTGTTAAAATAATAATATTTATAACATTTTAAGAAATATATTTATGTGTAAAAATCTATTTAAAAGAAAGGGGATGTGATAGAGTTGTCGAACAGATCTTACCATACTAGTTATTGATAACACCCCTGTTTTAATTAAGTGTCTGTGGCATTAGCTTGTCGATGGTCCAAGAGTACAAACGTGAAAAATAAAGTGAATTGAAATATAAAAATATATAAAAAGTGTTATCTTTTACAGCTAATACAATCTCATACAAATAATATTTTGCCCCTTCGTAAAGTTCTCTTGCCGTGCAGTTCCACTGAAGTGCAGTTCCGTCGAGTGCGGTCTTACCTTTAAAGGAATTCATTGACATCTTTTGTAGTTGCAGCTCCGTTTGTCCCCTTTCACACAGGGCAACTGAGTTGCCGGCAACAATTAGTTCATAGGCGAGAAGGGCAGGAAGAAAGAGGGGGAAATGAAATCTCCCCGGTCAACAAATTCAGGAGATTTTTTTGACGTTTCTCTTCACACTACGTTTGTGTGCATTCAACCAAGGTAGTTTAAAAGGAAAATAAAGAAAATCTCCGGGTTTTTGTTGCTTGTGTGTGAAAGGTACAAGAGATTGTTAAGGAGATTTAAAGAAAACGTCAAAAAAATCACCAGCAACTAGTATCTACGTGTGAAAGGGGACTTTCATATTCCAGTTGCAGCGTACTATTGCTTGCGTTCGGGTGGTAGTGAGATAGGCTATCCACCTATCCCAAAAATTTTCAGATACCTTGAGTTGTTGTTGCATCAGCTGACATCAGAAGTTTTTCAACAAGGGATTACAACAACACAAACCTGTCCGGATAGGTTTGGCTTGCCCCCCGAACGCGGCCATTCTGTTCAGGCAGTAAGTGCCTGTTTACATTGTATTTTTGATGAAGCATATTTTCGTTTATCAAAATGTTCCTCGTGTTTACATTATAGAGAAAAAATCCTTTCATTTCAATCTACCCATCCCTATCTCACATCCTTAACAACCACGTATCTCTCACTCACACAAAAAAAATTCTTCACGCTCAATCCGAAAACATTTATTGAAACTGGCGCATCGGCGTAATTTGGGTGGAATTAACCCTTCTCTTTCTTACTCACACAAAATCTACCCATCTCACTGGATGCGCCGTTCGTCAAAAATACAATGTAAACAGGCACTAATGCATTTGGTGTAAGCACGTCTTAAAAATGTCAACTGTCAATAAACGCACTTCATCGCTAGTGTTGTGAAACGATCCATCGCAGCACAGCATCGGCCCACTGACTTGCTGTCGCAGGACAACGCTTGTGTAAAAATAAAAGAATCCAAAATGTCCCCTAAACTAATTCGAAAGCAGAAAGTGTCCGAAACGAATCGCAGATGAGATTTTTTGTAAATATCTCAACAAAAAAACTTTAAATTCCATTAAAATAATGCAAAAAACATAAATGAATATGTAATAAAAACAAAAGTTAATTCAGTAGTTACGATAGTTCAGTGTAAACCTTGGAAAATAGAATTATAATTGTGGTTTCTCCTCCCCAGTGCTCTAGGGAATGTTTTTGTTTTTATTTTTTTTTTCGTATGTGGCGAGAACAAAAGAAAACTTTTTTAGCAAGGAAAAAAATCTAAATAAATTTCATTGCATTTAAACTAAAAAAAAAATTGTAAAAAGCTGAATAATACAACATGTTACCAACGACGAAAAAGAGTTCTACTAATAGTCGCCTATACCAAGCGAATCCAGCAGCAGCAGTTTCAGAAAAAAATTATAAATAGATTCGTTTTTACTACTCCGTGTTGCTGCCATCTGTTTGGAAGACGAGTGATCTTCCATTGCACAATCTGGACAGCAAAACTTCCAACACCCGCTCAGAATTCCATCGAAACTAAGCAAGTCAGCTCAAAAAATTCGAAGAAGTGCCCGCGCGCTTTTGACCTGCTGCCCTTTTTATTTATATTGTCGTTTCTTTACGTACTTTGCATCGTATTTTGGTCTTTTGGATAAATTCTGTACTCTGCGCGAGTTGTAACTCCAAGATTTGATTTTGTAAGGGGCAAAATGGGAAAAATCGATTGCATGGTTGTAACGCTGTTGTTGGTGTTTGTGGGTAAGTAGTGTAGGATTACATGAATTGCGCCATTGGGCTTCTTTCTGCTGAGCAGCAGCAAGCACAACAGTAAGTTAAATTTATATGTGTACCTTCATGCTTTCCCCTTGCAGCTCAAACAGTATGCGGATCAATACTACCTAAAGTTGAATGCGAGCAGTACGACGAAAAGAAGTGCCCCAAACCGCCATTACAATGCACACCAGTTGTGGAAACATGCAAAATTGACTCGGATAAGTCGCCCAGTTGCTACGTCCTTTGGTCGACGGATCCTACGACAGGTATGTCATGGTTGTTGTTTGTGAGGATTTAAATTAAATTATGTGGGGTAGGTGTGAAATAAGTATTGGCACTTGCTGCGTTGACCCTCCCCCAACATTCAGTTTAGAATACATTACCTACAAAAGCTTCTCAGGTTAGTGTAACTTTGATGAGTTGCATTGTTCTTCTTTGAGTTTACTTGAGGGACTTAACATGCATCTTTGTGTTGTTTTTAGTATCGACCCACTTGCCTGTTTTTTTTGTGTCTTCTTGTAAATATATTCATGATTCATAATAAGTAGGTACTTTTACAAATGCAACCATTTCGCTCTCTAAAGCCTATGTCTTCTTCCCGAAAAGCTTAGAAGCATATTTAAGAATATGCATAGATAGGTATGCAGAGAAAAAATATTTTTCAGGGCAGTACCTATTAGGCCTTAAAAACAAGCTAGCGTACCCCAGCTCAGATTGCAATTTTAGCATTATAGGTATGAATAGGTTTCCTAAGAAAAATTTCAGTTTTGCTGTCAAATTTCAATTTTTAACGGAGCATAATTTATGAGATCTCATGAACTCACCAATATTTATATTTTGTATACTAGTTGGCCCAACCCAGCTTCTCACGGGTAAAAAATCGTAAGAAAATAGCAAAATAAATTGATAAATATAACCTGCCCAATTCTGCTAAACGTTCGTGTGAAAGTTTGTTTTCTGCTTTCCGTCGCAGAAAAAACGAATGTTCTATATTTCGTGTACCTAAATGTCGATCAAAAATAAAATTTAAACATAAAAAGTGCTAATTTTTTCTTCAAAGAAGAAGATTTTTCACTCCCCAAAGCGGACTCTCTATAACCAGACGCGGACAGCGGACACCAATTTCAATAACCGCAATCGAGTTTGGCTCTCTCTTAAGCAGACAAAGTAGTATTGCAAAAAAATGGTAGTTGTTATGTACATTTTGGGCAAAATTTGATTTTAATGCTGAGAGGAAACATCAGCGCTTCTAAAACAGTAAACACAATTTGAAACGGACTTCAATTGCCTGCAGAAATGCGACTTGAATGTGGCAGTGTTGCCGAAGTTTTACTTTTACGAACTCGACCATATTTTTAAAATTTTTGATCCAATTTTTTGACAAAAGAACGTGATTTTTTTTTTTTTTTTTTGATAAATAATGTTCAAGTAACTGAGATTGCTGATATCTCAGTACAGCGGGTGTAGCTTTTATGTCCATCTGATGGCGCTGTTTTAAAAAAAAAAGTATATAAAAACACGCTCGTATGCAAATGCAATGTTGAGTCAAAATTTCAAAGCAATCGATGAAGAACTTTCGGAAATTACTCATAAGGAACAAACGTACATTTACATTTTTATTTATATAGATTAAAAAAACCACTTCCTTCTGACAAAGCCACAATTTAAAAAAACCTCGAAAGGCGTAAATTTGATCTCCATTATGTCTTATTTATAAGTTAAATTTATGAAGAATTTGAGGGTTGTCAACATTTTCTTAATAAACAAGAACGATAAGTTTTTCAATTATTCCTTATTTAAAAACTCGGTCCACCAAGTACTAGACATAAACATGATAACAGTTTTCTCAGAATAAATTTTGTACCTGCTTTCAGTAGCTTTTGTAGATTGCAAAATAAAAGAGCTTTAATTTATTTGAATGGTTTAAATTTAATACTGAAATAAATAATTATTCAAATAAATTTACATAAGTGTGAACGTAAAATTGTGGAATTCAAAAATTGTGCTTTGTGACCTTCGAAAAATTAAATATTAATAATCGGGGTATTCGCGATGCACTATTTCACAAAAGTTGACAGGTGACCAATCTACAAAGTCTGGCATGTCCGACAAATTCGTATTTCATAAAATATTTGGCCAGTTCAGGTTTCTCGATCTCCCTGAGATCTCAGAGACCTCAGTAATATCAGTAATTCCTGTGAGATTCCTCACTTCTGCTGTCAAAAAACTGAGTAGTATTTAGCCAGTTCAGGTTTTTCAAGCTCACTGAGATCTCAGCAATCTCAGAAATCTGAACGTAGCTCCTCAGTGAGATTCCTCACTTTTGCTGTCGCAGTTAATTAATTAATAAAAAAGAGATGGAAATTGGGGCACGAGTACGATAACTTTGGCGCCAAAAATTAATAACGGTTTTTTTAGAGGGGTCAAAAGGGGGTACATCTTGCCCCGTTTAGGAGGTAGGGGGAATTTTATAAAAAAAAATGACTTAAAATAAAAAAAAAATATAATAACTACAATTTACAATTTTCTCAAAAACTAGACATAAATCCATTCGGTTTTTTGTGTTCGATTCAGAATTAATATTTGCATTGATCACATAAAGCCAATTCAGCGCAACATTTTACAGTTTTGAGAAAAATTGGTCTAAATTTTTTTTCCATTTTTTTTAACGAAATTTTGAGTTTGCATGCATATTTTTTAAAAATTGTTGGAAAAAATAATTTAATTTAAATGTAGGATTATAGAACAATAGAACAGATTTATGACTTTCAAAAACGGTATATTACTTTACTGTAGGTGTTGCCGCTGATTTTAAATATTTTTTTTTCATTTTAAGTCATTTTTTTATAAAATTCCGCCTACCTCCTAAACGGATGGATGTTTTTGACCCTTCTACTAAAAACAAGTATCAATTTTTGGCGCCAAAGTTATCGTACTCTCCCCGACATTGGTTTTGACTTAGTGGAGAAATTTTGTTCAGGTTTCTCCTCCTGCTCAGTGGAGCTGACGGAGCTTGCTCAGTGAGATTTCAGAAACGTGAACTGGCTTATTGTCGAAAAAATACTTGACATTTAATTGTCATGGAATTTTTTTTTTATGAACTGAAAAGCTGGAAAGTTGACAATTGTCGGGTATTTTCCGAAAATTCTACAAAATTGTCAAGTTGTTAATTAACAAATTCTCACCTGTCGCAATTGTCAATGCTTATGAAAAAGGACCCTGGTCTAGTACAATTGTAAAAGTGGAAAGAACAACAAAATATACTCATGATAATCTTGCAAAATTTTTGCACACTTTTCCTTGACCCCATTGCAACAGAAAAATACAACCGGAGGAAAAAATAAAACCCACGACTGGATCGCACAAACTTGCTCTTGTAGTAAAAGTTTCTTCGAATTTTAAAGATTGAGTGTATTGAAAGTAAATAATTTTTTTATGGGAGCTTTAAGTTTAAACTAATATTATACATTATAGAGCAAGTGAAAAAGTACAAAAGTGAAAATTTTCAAACTCATTTTGGGATAGTGTTTCTCACACGAAAACTTATAAAAATGATGCCGAAAGCTTAAATTTTGGTTTAAAAATAAAATGTGTATATTCTTTTTAACAAAACAACTGCGGTAACTGAAAAAAAAAATATTTTTACTTTTGCAATTTTGCAAAAAGTGGCCAATGTAGTTAAGGCTTAAACAAAGGTTTTTTTTTTAAATATTTTAGATAATGTTAAAAAACCCCTTGTTACCAAGTTTCATAAAAATCAACCAAGTCGTTTTCGAAATATTTGGTTTTCAAAAAAAAAAATTTGAAACTTTTTTTGAAAATCCAAAAAAAAAGTTTTTGGAAAATTTTTCAGAAGATTCTCCATAAAAAAATTATCAAAATCAGTCTATTCCTTTTCTAGAAAAACGAAAATAAAAAAAAATGGTTCTATGGGAGGTACCATTTAAAACCATTTTTTTGAAATTTAATTTTTAAAAAAAATGTAGCATGTGCCTAATAAAATTTATTGATTTTTTTTTTAGAAAAATCTGTCGAGCCATTTTTGTGAAAAATAAGATTTTCCAAAAATGCTAAAAAAAATTATATGGCAGGTACCGTTATTTTTGGTCCTAAAAATAAAAGGAAAAAAACGTGTCGGGATAATGTCCCGAAAACACTTTATACCAAGTTTAATTAAAATCGGCCCATGGGTTTAGGCTGTAGACGAGTTCACAAACAGACAGGCGGACAGAATTGCGAGACCCATTTTTTTCGTCTTCCCTATCATCGTAATGTCAAGTTTGATTGTTATCTCGAGTTCAATTTTTTTACGAATCCAAAACTTGCCATATAGTACCTACATATATATCGCAAGTAAAAAGAAGTTTTCGTTGAAAAAAAAATTACGACATCTGAATTTCATTGCCTAAAAAACAAAAGCAGAAAATCCTGAAATAAACTGTTCCGAACAACCTTGTTTAACAAACCAAGTTCCATATTATGTACATAATCGCATTTAAATAAAACAAATCGGATCAGAGTGACAAGAGTCATATAGCCTCATTTACACGGGTCATAAAACGGGAGTATGGCAAATTGGTACAAAATTGCAGGAGTAAAATTAAAAGTTCTCCGCTTATCACTTTTTCATTATTATAATCATCGTTGCCGTTTTATTGGGTGCGTTCTGCTGGCAATCCAAAGCTATCCGGATAGGTTTGCGTTGTTGTAATTCTGATGCAACAAAAGCTCAAGTTATATGAAAATTTTTGCGATAGGTGGGTAGCCTATCGGATTTCCAACCGAACATGGGCATTGCGAAGCGAATTGCCGCCTATAGGTCAGTCTTATTTTATTAGCGTAGTAAAACGAAAAGAGCACCGTTAAAAATTAATGCAACTCTGATATTTGTTTAGAAGTATGTAATGAACAAATTTTCATAATTTCTTATTTATTTACAGCTGAGGTAAAAATAACAATGAAGGGTTGTTTCACTGACAGCCATGAGTGCAATCAAACAGAATGCATCTCTACTGCTGAGCCCCGTAAAAATATGAACTTTTGCTGTTGCAAAGGTTCACTCTGCAATAGAGACCACAAATGGATCCCGACATCAACAGAAGCTACAACTCAAGGTATGTATGATTCGACTTCAATCGAAATGATAAGATTACAAAACTTAATGTCAAAAATATCCATCTAAGAAATTTGTATTAAACTCTATAAAACGATATCGAGAAATCTATATCTCGGCTGGGGGTTGAACTCCATTCTTTCACAATAATAGAAGTCCCCAATATTTTTTTTCTAGTTTTTCTTTTTAATTTCAAGTTTGAAGATACAAAGGCGTGTCAAAATGTTCCTGAAAAAGTAAACGAATGGCGGTGCCACCTCAAATCCAACGCTTTGTTAGTCAAGAAGCATCTTTTAAAAGAATGCACCCAAACATTAAGACTGATTTTGCAAATAGTTTTAATATGAGAGCTTTTTGTATAGACGCATTTTTATAAAAAAAAAAAAAAAACTAGCTGTTACATGCCCATTTCGGTATTTTTTATTGAAATTCTACTGTTTCTCAACTAATTTTATGTTTTGATTGCAATGCTGGCGCCGGTATACTATAAGTATAGTAACGTATGGCATATCACACACACATACTCCGAAGTTGTAGATTACAGAGTTAAAAAAGAAAAAAACAAAAAAAAATCACTTGAAAATTTGGTAATATTCAAATATCTCAACTTAACGGCACCAAGAAATCAAAACTTTTTACTAAACATTCAAATTTTTAGTATCAATCAACTCTTAGAATTTCTTGTTTTTAGAACAACCCATTTAAAAGGCAAAAATCAAAAACTTTCAAGAATCCCACATAAATTCACAAAAAGTGACATTTCCACAACATAATAAAGGTTATCATCAAAATAAAAAAAAATAGCCTATATTACTCCTGGACATTGTAGCTTTTTATTAGTTAAAGAATTTTTAGAATCTAATTAGTACTTTTAGAGATTACCCGGTACATACAAATAAACAAATTTCACGTCATTAAAAGTGATGTTTGCGAGCGGGCTTTTTTGGTCAAATTCTTTAAGGATGCAAATAAAACAAGTTATTTCATCTTTCCCAACGTTTCGTCGATTTTCACGACTTCTTCAGGGGTCATATAATAGAAATGTTGTTATTGCAGTTGAATTAATATTTAATGATACACATTATAATAAATTAACATAAAAAACGATACTTAATAAATTAAAACACTGAGACAAGACAATCTTTAAAGTCGAAACATTAATTTTATCACAGTATAGTTTAAGTTTTCACGTCTTTATAATACATGGTGGGGCAAAGGTATAAACCGGTTTTGACCGGCTGGATCTCGGCCTGTGGTTGTGGTAGGAAAAAGGGAGGGGTCTCGTGGCAGTGAGAGAGTCTAGTTTTTAGTAGCAATCATGGACGGGAAAGCATCGTGGGTTTGCTGTTTGATTATTGGTCCTTACTTTTTCGAGGATAATGGGCGAACCGTCACTGTCAAAGCTGATTGCTATGGGACAATGTTGGAAGAGTTTTTTGAACCCGAGCTGGAAGAATTGAGTGAAGCAAATAATCTGGGAGATATCTGGTTCCAACAGGACAGGGCTACATCCCATACTGCTAGGATTTTAATAGTGAGATTGAGGCAAGTGTTCCCCCAGCGCCTCGTCTCTTTTTGAGGGGTGACATGGAGTGGCCTGCGCGCTCACCAGATTTGAGCATTTGTGAATTTGTGATTTTTTTCTTTGGGGGTACATTAATGAAAAAGTTTTTAAACTTCGTCCACATACCCTGTAAGAACTTAAGGACACAATCAGAGAGGAAGTTACGGCAATACCCATCGAAATGTGTAGAAGAGCAGTTGAAAACTTCAGAATTCGCCTTCAAGAGTGCATCGCGGCTGACGGCCGCCACCTACGTGATATCATCTTTAAGACTTTTTTTAAAAAACTAGATTCTGTACTGAATTAAACAATATAAACATAATTTCTGTAAGTTGAATTGTTTTTGTTTTACATCCTTTTAAAACCGGTTCATACCTTTTGCCCCAACCTGTATAAGTATAGATATAGATAAAAAAGACAGTTTCGTGTACTCATTAAACACTGTTTTAAAAGAAACATCAGGCAATTCAAACAAAAGCTTGATAAATATTATAGCTATATAATATTATCACCACTGATTTACAAAATTTCGGGGCGGTCGTACGATCAAAAGTGATACCGAACGTTTTGGTCAGCAAATTGGGGTCTGCAAACCAGAAATAGTGGATATAATCCATAGTTTGATATTGGACGATCAGCGAATGAAGGTGCGCTAGCTTGAAGACTAGGTTTATCACATGAATCAGTGATTTCAATTTTGCATGAATATTTGGATATGAAAAAGCTTTACGCAAAATTTTTTGGGATGCACGCGATGGCAGTCACATCGATTACATTGAAAATGGTAAAACGATCAGCATATAGCGCAGGATTGATTCTATGCCGATTCGAATCAAAAACGACCGCATTTGGCGAGGAAAAATTTTCGTTCCTATCAGGAGCAAGAGTCTATAGTCATAATGCAAAATTGCATGAATTAGGTTAAAAATACATATTTACTGAAGTGGTCGAGACAAATGAATATGTGTGTGTTTCCGTTTCTTGTGCGTGGATAGGGACCAAGAAAATCAATATAAAGACGCTGGAATGGTCGTTCTGTCACGGTCTGTTGTCCCCTCGGCGGCCGAGTAGTGGTGTTGATGGAATTGCTACACTTGCAAGTGTCGCACGATCTCACCCATTTCTGAACATCGGTAGCCATCCCGGGCCAGAAGTACTTCTGCCTCAACTTGGATAAAGTCTTGTTTATGCCACCGTGTCCAGATGATGGGGAGTCATGAGCGGCTTTTAAAAGATCCTCGCACAACTCCTTAGGGACCCAAAGCTTCCATGCTCGGTCGTCCTGTACTGCGTCACCAGTTCTTATGTCCGTTCGTTTATAAACAAATCCGTCCGATACACATATGTCTGGTAGTTTGTCCTTGTCCTCTACTATTTTCTTTAGCTCAACATATTCCTCTGACGAGAAATATGGTGAACTAAAGTCAACCTCTGGTGCTTCGGTTGTGATTTCCTCCATATGAACTCGCGAGAGAGTATCAGGGACCACGTTTTGGACACCCTTTCTATGTTCGATCACGAAGTCGAAACCCTGGAGTTTAAAACTCCACCTGGCCAGACGTCCAGTTAGGTCTTTTTGCGTCATTAACCATTTCAGACTTGCGTGATCGGTAATAATAGTAAAGGGTAAACCTTTCACGTAACTTCTTTACTGATAGAACGGCCGCATAGCACTCAAGTTCTGTTACACTATTATTCCTTTGAGCAGAATTTAGTTTCTGGGACATGAATGCTATCGGCCGTGGCGTGATGGTTAGTGCGATGGACTGTCATGCCGGAGGTCTAAGGTTCGATCCCCAGCCTCGCCACCTATTTATTCAAAAGAAAAAAAAAACGGCTACTGCCTCTTACGAGGAATTGACAAATCCTCTAAGAGTATCTCCTGTCACAGAAAAGTGCCGCTCGTTAGCCGTTCGGATTCGGCAATAAACTGTAGGTCCCCTCCATTCCTGCAGACACGCACACAGGAATGGTTGAGAGTTGTAAGTCACTAGGCCCTAGTTCTTCATGAGCTGTTGTGCCATCAAATTTATTTATTTATTTTTATTGAACGAAGTGTATTGAGCTAAAAGAAGATTGTGTTGAGAAATAAATTTTTTTTTTTTTTTTTGCCGAAAAGAGTGTTCCTTATATAGATTTTCAGGGACTTACTGACCCCCCTCGTACGTATTTCAAAAAATTTTCATAGAAACAACTTGATTTAAAAATAAAACAAAAAAAAAAAGAAATTGCTTTAAAGGTGATATTACATTGTCATATATATATGGCTAGTTTGCCAAATAAATATGGCTCAAAAATGTCATATAAGTGTGATAGTCATATTTATATGACAAAATATATATGACTCCATATATATGACAACCATGAATTATTTTGAATTTAAAAAAAATAAATGATTTAATGAAACGTGATTGGTCAAATATATCGGATTTTTTAAATATTTTAATTTTCGTATAGCAACTGTGTCATATTTGTAAACAAAAATTGACAGAAAAAGCTTGTGATCATTATATGGCATACTTATATGGCATAGACTATTAATACTTGTCATATATACAAATATTGTGCCATATTTTATATGACTCGCATTGGTCATATATATATGACAATGTAATATCACCTTAAGAAACGAACGATAGGATAATATCATAATGCCTCATTTACATGAGTCATATTATAAAATGTCATTATATTTGTCATTTTATACCAATTGTTTGTGAATAAACAGGATTATGACAAACAATTTGTATAATCGATATGAAATAATGTTACAAATGCAGTGCTAATAGTTTAAAAAATATTTATTCAAATAAATTTTTATATATAATGTATGTATGTGAATAATTTTTCTTATGTATTTTACTTTTAGTTCCGAAAGAGAAAACATCAGACGAAAATTTCTTCTACGTCTTATTAGCCATTCTGATTCTAACGGTTCTCGTTGGTATCTTCCTTGCCGGACTATTTGTCTACAAAAAACGAAAACAGGGAATGTTTAATGAAATACCTAGTGTAAGTTAAATATTTAAAAGGATTTGCGTACAATGAATTCTGACATTTTGCTTAGATCGAAGCTGAAGTAACAAGTTCATCGCCTTGTCTTGCACTACGACCAATAGAATTGCTCGAACTTAAAGCTAGGGGACGGTTTGGTGATGTTTGGCAAGGAAAACTTCGTAACGAAGATGTGGCTGTCAAAATATTCTCCATGCAAGAAAAAGATTCATGGAACACAGAAATAGAAATTTACAAGGTAAATACCTGTGTATAACGAAAACAAAGGTTTCATTCATTTAATTTTTGATAGCTTCCACGAATGAAACATCCTAACATTTTGGAGTTTCTAGGTGGTGAAAAACATTTGGAGAAAATGAAGCCCGAATTGTGGCTTATTACAGTTTATCACACAAATGGTTCGCTTTGTGATTATTTGAAAGCTCACACGCTCACCTGGGCTGATCTGTGTAAAATAGCCGAGTCTATGGCAAGAGGCTTGATGCATTTGCATGAGGAAATCCTGCCGACAAAAACAGAAGGTCTTAAGCCAGCCATTGCCCACCGAGACTTCAAGTCAAAAAATGTTTTGCTAAAGAGCGATTTAACTGCTTGCGTCGCAGATTTTGGTTTGGCCATGATTTTCCAACCAGGTTAGTACAC
The DNA here is from genome assembly GCA_947049315.1 of Epistrophella euchroma. NCBI lineage: Eukaryota > Metazoa > Arthropoda > Insecta > Diptera > Syrphidae > Epistrophella > Epistrophella euchroma. Next base: position 76,460,396 of record OX346246.1, on the reverse strand, counting down.
AATTGTGATGGCTAGTATAATGAAAATCTTTGTAATAAATTTTTATTTAGGAAAATCTTGTGGCGATACACACGGCCAAGTTGGCACTAGAAGATATATGGCACCTGAAGTACTCGAGGGAGCCATAAATTTCAATCGAGATGCGTTTTTACGTATTGATGTGTATGCGTGCGGGTTGGTCTTGTGGGAAATGGTATCAAGGTGTGATGTAAATGGACCTGCCGCAGAATATGCACTTCCGTTTGAAGCTGAGGTATGTAGAAGATTTTGAAATTAATTTTTTTTTCTGAGGTATTTTTTTTCTGTTTTATTTAGCTTGGGCAGCGGCCGTCGCTCGAAGAAGTTCAAGACAAAGTTGTTGGGAAGAAACTTCGACCCCGCATTTTAGATTCTTGGAGATTACACCCAGTGAGTAATTGAATATTTTATTTTATTTGTACATATATTTATAATTGTTATTTGTACATATTTATAAAATTCAACGTTAAATTGGTTGAATTTGGTTTTGAGCTCTAAAAAAAGATGATTCCATGAATAAATAAAATGCACGACTGGATCACACGAACTCTTGTAGTAAAAGTTTCTTTGAATTTTAAAGATTGCATTATAATTTTGGACACATAATTAATAATAATAATTATATATGTACGAATTAATCCATATACTATACATATATCTAATAAATTGAAAAATCAACATAATTCGAAATTAATTTAGTGAAAAAATCTTAAATTGTTTTTAGAGCTTAAAAAAGTACATTATTTGATTTCTTAAATAAATCTTAGTTTTTGAGAAAAAAAAAATTCGAAATCCTAAAACAAATTTTAAAAAAACGTGTCGGGGAAATGCCCAAAAAACGCTATATACAAAGTTTAAATAAAATCGAATCTGGCGTTTATGCTGCAGGCGAATAGACAGACAGACAGACGGACGGAATTGCGAGACCCGATTTTTTCGTCTTACCTATCATCGTAATACATATCAAGTTTGATCAAAATCTCGAGTTCAATTTTTTTACGAATCCAAAACTTGCCATATAGTACCTAGTATATATCACACGTAAAAATGTATGCGTACGAATTTCAAAAATAGTTTTGAATTGTTTTATAATAAAAATTATTATAAAATTTCTTAAAGGTTTTAGATTAGGTAATGTTGATATGCCAATTTTAATATTCCCTAACTTAAATATATTTAAATTTTTATATTAAATAATATTTTAACTTTTAAAAAGCTCCTGTTTGAAGAATTTTAGAGAGAACGTTGGAGCTGTCCATGGGAAATTTAAAATAAAAAAATCAATTATGTGGGAGGCACCGTTAATAACAGTTTTTGGTTAATTTATTTTTACCAAAATGAAGACCATATCTGAAAAAAGTTCTTTACTCAATTTCTTGAGATCTTTCTTATGAAAAATTGTAATAAATAAATTTTAGATGTAAACGGGGGTGTCTTAAGTCTTCGAATTGGCCAATCCTTGGCTAGAATAGATCAAATTCAGTGATTGCCACTCTACGTGTTTCAGACCACGCTTCTCTTTGGAATTAAAATTGCTTGACAACATTAATCCATAACAAACTAAAGACTTAAATTTTTTTTTTTAACAATTTTTTGTATATTCTGATTTTTTTGCAACTTCTTTTTTTGGTATGTTTGTAAGTCCAAGAAAATAATTTTTTTTCTACTCTTAATAGTTTTTTTTAAACAATATAAATATTTTATGAACCTAAATTAATTAATTAATTAATCTTCTTAAACTATTTCCAGGGACTAAGTGTCATCTGCGATACAATGGAAGAATGCTGGGATCATGATGCAGAAGCGCGACTCTCTTCATCATGTGTAATGGAACGTTTTACCCAGTTTAACAAATACCCACAAATGCCACTTTTAATAGAGACTAACAGTGACACCACAATAAAAGATACGACGAATTGTTTATAAAATTCAACGATACATCAAATTAGATTTTAGATGTGTGTGTTTAATTGGATGAAAAAGAAAACAAAAATCAAAATCAAAAAGAATAAAACGCATAGTTTCATGTAAGTAGATCCATACCCTTAGATTTATCGCACATCTGTTTTTGGTGTACAGAACGAAAGATTTAATCTTAAACAAAATATATAATGTGTAATAAATGCGCGTACATTTTAGGTAGCTATAAATAATTTAGAATTTAAAAGAAAAATTATACAAAAAATGTTGTTGACAATTTCAAAAGTTGACAATCTATTCGAGTAAGTTGTAATACACAACATACGACTGATTGAACATTGATTATTATAAAATGTTCGAAAATTAACAAAATTACTAAACAAAAATACATAATAAAATAACATAATAATGAGGAAAAACAAAAATATTATTTTTTTCATATTAACAATAAGTCTTAAAGCCAATATATTAGTTTTCAGAAATATTATATACATATATAGAAATGTTTATTTTTTCTTTGTTTTTATTCGATTTATTAAATGCAGCCCCAGGTAAATGTTAGATGATGTTTTAGTTTTAAATTAATCTCACCTAGTATTGTTTTTTTTTTGTGCTTCATTGTAGTTTATATATTTATTTATGTAAAGCTTTTATAATTTACTTACAGTTCCAACATGTCTAGTCATAAATACTAAACAAAAAAAAAAAAAAAATTGTACTCATTCGAAGCAATAATTTGATAATTTTATTTGAGTGCGCCTAAATTGTGAAAAAAAAAATAGATAATAAATAATTGTAGTCTTTCAAACTGGAGAATAATGCATTTTATACTCAAACACGCACTAAGGAATAATACGTTAATCGAATGGAAATGTGATTGCAAATTCTTTGTGGTCTATTCACTACCTTATCTGATACAATTTATTAATAACTTGCAAATAAAAACTGGATAGATAGGACTAAAAATGCAGTACTAACTTACAGTGGGTTGCCATATTAGTAGGGATATAATTATTTTTCATGATGTTTAATTTTAAGGGAATTCAAGAGTTTAAGATAAAATTAGGTTGCTTTTTTCGTTCAGTATTGGCGACAAGATGCCAATTTACACATACAAATGTAGGGTTCTCCATTTTGAAAAAATTGTTGAGCCTGGGGTTGAAGCCGACTTTCCAGTAATTCCTTGTTCTGGTCCCACCTCAACCAGGTAAATTCTTGGCAGCAATATGGCGGACAACACCATTATACGTTAAAGATCCGATCCGGTAAGCCATTATATTGCCGAGGGAGGATGAGAAATGACCAGAAAAAGCAAGAACTTTATAGTCGACTTCTACCCCTGGCCACAGAATTTTTCCGAATGGCGAACCCTATATTTTTATGCGTGAATCGGAAGCCTGTTACAAAGCCAAGTTATCTAAAACTCTTACGCCCAATTTTTTAACAAAGGTACTAAGCTAGCTTAGAACCCGGTCTAGCTGGACCAGGTACTAGCTCTGGTACTGGGTCCTAACAAAAAGTTAGTACCTGAGCATTTCTTCACATCCCTAGTACCCGATCTAGGTTCACACAGCGGTACTAGGAACCTAATACGTCTAAAACTGGTCTAATACTGATTTTGACAACATTTTGGCATTTTAAAAATTATTTTGATATTTATTTAACATTTACGTCAGTTTTTGTGAAGTTTTTAATTAATTTTTGACAGAATTTACCAGTCTCTGATTTATTTATTACGTTTTTTGTTTGTTTAGAAGATGAATATAATAATTATAATATTGTCGTGTGTTCATAAACTTTAAAATCATGAAAAATAATTATGTCCCTATTAATTTGGCAACCCAATGTATACATACAAAAGCTTGAATATAAAGTTATGTTGAGTAATAAAATAAATTTTAACTATGTTTGTACAATTGACTGATTAAAAAAAAAAAAAAAAACAAAAAATGTCTTCGGTTTTTAATGCTACTAGATTAGTTAAAGGCTGAGTTCCGAAATGTAAAAAATGTTACATTTTTCATACGCATCAGCAACCCAAACTTGATGCTTTGTAGAAATATTACATTGCATAAGTTTGACGTTTCGGAACGCAAAATAACAAATATTTTAAATCGAAGCAATCGAAAATTTTGAATGCGCCGTTTGTGCAGTAAATGCGCATCTTATGCATTTTGGAACTGAGGCCAAAGTTTAAGCCTGGTAAAATTTTAGCCGTTTAGATTAATATTTAGAGGTCGCTCATCGCTACTTTTCATTTTCCATATAAATTTGTCTGGGAAATTTTCTTCTGTTTGCTTCTTTATTTTATAACTTTACAACCGGTTACCGTACAGAAATGGTCGAGATGCATTCTTAAAGGAAATTTGTTTTTCTCTACTTTGGAAAATTGTACGTCTTTTACTGGTGCCTTCCTCGTTGACACAATTAGCGCTCGATGATATTCTTGGCGGTTTCGACATTAACACTATATTTCATTGGTTCATCTAAAGTCATAGCTTTGATCGCATCTTATCTGAATATAGTACATTTATTAAAATCAATCATATTTTGCTTAAGCTTATTAATGAAGTAATTGTTAGCAATTAAACTTCATTTCGAATAAGGTGTACCTAATTAGTGGGTGGTCATTCTCCAAACAAAATCATGATAACCTTCTAAAAAATTATTTCTACGCTAAAATTTTGTCAACATGATCCTTAAATAAAATTCACTTTGTTATGCTAAACACAGTCCATTTGTTCTTCTATTTTATTACTCTCCATGCTTATAAGCTAGAGATACACTGCCAATTTAAATTAAAGTAATTATCATAAAACAGAGAACAATATTATTAGATTTATGGTCAATATTTATGCTGATTATTCAGTTTTCTGTGCAATATGCCATCAATCAAATATTTTTCGTTTAAACATTTACAATCACAATCAATTTTTCTATAATAAATACATACAAACAAATAAAAACAAAATAAAATTATGTACAATGTACATTATAAAAATAATGTATTTATGACTAGACTATAACACATGAATTTAGATTAAGCATTACCTTTTTTTAAAATAAATTTTTTGGTTTGTTTATATAGAAAATTTTCCTTTTTTGATTAATTTTATTTTTAAACTAATGTTAATAAATGCAACAAAATATATATATTTACATACGTATTTTTAATTAAAAAAATTGCTTGTTTTATTTATTTTTTTTTGACTTCAAGTTTAATCGGAAATCAAACTCATATAATAGATGGAAATCGGATAAAAAAAAAACGATGTCGGGGTTAATAAATTTATATGTTAAATGCAACAACACAAAACTAATCCTCTTCGGGCTTAGCTTACCATGGAGAATTCTTGGCGTTAAACTTAAGCGCGGAGAAAAACTGTCGGCTCGAATTGCTATCGACAGTTTGTATGGAAACTCCATTTTTTGTGATGTTACAAACAGGCTTCCTGTTTGTTTTGAGAACAAGCTAAGATTTGTTAAACAGGAAATTTCATCATTCATCATTCCTATTGATAAATACATTTTTGGGAGTCCATAAAGATATTTGCTAATTGAAACACAGAAAAGTTATGTCCCATTCTGATATACGATTCACTTGCTTGATTCGTTTGATTTGGAATCAGATGGTACATTTAAAAATGCTTTTGGGCTAAAGGTCGCAAAAAAACTTTGATTGAATTTTATTCAATATAGTCCACTACATTTTCTATTGTTTTAGTTTTTCTTCTTACACAAGTCAGGCCACGGGCATATTCATCGTGTGAATTTAACAAAAATCCTCTAGAAAAATATAAATTGACAGCATACTTTTGCTGCTAAATATATTTGTGTCGGTAACTATCTTACTGATAAGCCCAACTGTCGAAACGCGTTTGGACTAAAGGTCGCAAAAAAAAAAAAAAAACTTTCATTAAGTACCTAAACTAAATTTTAAAATTCGGCGTTAAGGTAGAACTATAATAATCGAAATACCACTCAAGCTTTCCGAATCGTCAAAAAAGTCATCGATAATGCACTTAAACTAAATTAAGTAAAAATCTGACATTATGGGCGCATGGACTTTTTCTGATAGTCAAGAAGGTTACATGAAGACAATCTGGTAAACAAAAAATTCTTCAATATAGGAACCAAACACTGCTGTCGGAGAATAGTTCGGAACTTTTGTTGACTTTTACTCTTATTTTTTGTATCCATCCTCTATTTATATACTTCATTGATGTTTTATTTTATACATATTATTTTGTTTAAGCTGTTTATAATTTTGAAGGTTAAATGCAAAAAATATTCATAAATTCGAAAGAAGTAAAAAAAAAATTAAAAGACTAGATAGTAGGATATAAAACGTTATAAACATATTAAAACATTGTAAGTAAATAAGTATTAATTAAAACAACCCATTAGAGTTTCAAAAAAAAAAAAAAATTATGAACGAATATATCTATTTAATGGCGTTCTGTGCCAAATATCATCAAAATTAAGCATTAATAAACATTTGGTTTTTTTTTTGTATTTGAAAAAATGTAAAAATAAATAAAAACCATATAAGAGGTTAGGATTAAGCTAAATAAAAAGTATGTGTTTGATTAAATAAATAACAATATAAATATATTTGCAAAATTATTCTATCGTATGTAAAAAAAAACCGTTTCAAAAAATATATATAATAGAACAATGTTTTCATAGAAAAAATTAATAGAATGGTTTAAAAAAAACACGGAGAATTGTGTATGAATTAATAGGGTAAATTACAACTTCTAATTAATAAGATATTTTCTTAGTTTTAAATTATTTTTATAGTTTTTATTTTTTACAAACAAAATCTATATTTGAACACATAACTTATTTACATTATCTATATGAAAAGAAATAACATGATAAATATAAGAAAATATCTTATTAATTGATATATATTTTTTTCTGAAAAGTACAATATACCTGAAAGATTTCAAAATAGTTTTGTTTGATAATTTATTAAAGACAAAAATACAATTATAAAAACAGGAAAAGCTGAGTAATAGGTTCTATTTGTTATAATAAGCAATTGAAATAGTCTTCTTCCAGAATTGTATTATTCTGTAAGGATAAAAAAATAATAGTTTATTTATATTGATAATAATGATATTGTTATTGTATACCTGACTTTTTTATTAATATATAATTTTATCTTTTCAAAATATTTTAATTAAGTCATGTGGTGTTGAAATTATTGTAATGTTCCTGCAAGGAAATTAACTGTCAAGTTAAAGTAAAGAGCTTTTCTTTTAAATTATATATACATACATACATACAAAATTAAATGAACTCCAGCTGAAAAACAACTGCTAGTTAGCTAACAGTGAAATATTGTGGTCAAAATTATTTTATTGAGTTAAGTTGCTTCATGTTTTTTCAATACAATCTATCTATATACAGTTAAAGATCTAATTTTTGTCCGGTTATGAGAACGGTCCGGTTAGGAGAGATCTTGTCAATTTATTAGAGCTTCGCTTACCGGAGATTCTCCACGGGTTTACTCACAGTGGGTTGTCATATTAATAGGGACATAATTATTTGGATGATTTTGAATTTTAAGTGAATTCAAGAGTTTAAGATAAAATGTTGATGTCTTTTTCCTTCAGTAATGGAGTCACACTCTTGGCTTTGCGACAAGACGTCAATTCACACATAAAAATATAGGGTTCTCCATTTTGAAAAAATTGTTGAGCCTGGGGTTGAAGCCGACTTTCCAGTAATTCCTTGTTCTGGTCCCACCTTAACCAGGTAAAGGCGGCTTAAATTCTTGGCAGCAATATGGCGGACAACACCATTTTAGGTTAAAGATCCGATCCGGTAAGCCCTTATATTGTCGAGGGACCATGAGAAATGGCTAGAAAAATCAAGAACTTTAAAGTCGATTTCTACCCCAGGCCACAGAATTTTTCCAAATGGCGAAACCTATATTTTTATGCGTGAATCGGAAGCCTGTTAAATAGCCATTATCCTGCAGGATAAACCCATTAAAGTTATCTAAAACTCTTAAATTCATAAACTTTAAAATCATGAAAAATAATGATGTCCCTATTAATGTATTAAAAAATAAAACAGAAAATGTACTAAAAAGGGACCCTATAATTTTGTCTGTTTCATTTATTGATACAAAATAATCCTTAAATAGAATTATGTATTGGGAAGTTTTCTATTCGAATTTAGCAAGAAAGTGTCCGCGTCCTTTTATAAGAATATCCGTTTAGAGGAACGTAATTTGTATGAGAAACTCAAAAAAAAGTTCCCTAAAATGTGTCCGCTTAAGGGAATGGTCCGCTTATCGGATCTATTCGCAAGTACACCTTTCACTTTAGAATAAGCTGTTCGTTTATGCTCTAAGAACTTTTAACGATCAAATTCAGTTTCCACTTATAGAATATATTATAATATTTAAATTTGTTGTTAAGTAGTTTCCCACCACAAAAAAAAAAAAAAAAACAAAAAAAAATCCATCGATTTGATTGAGCTGAAAAAAGTTGTATGTATTCGTTGTGAAGTAAGAAGTGCACATCAATAGAAAACTTTAAAATTTTTTGATAGATGTCGCTAAAACTCAAAAAATAACCATCGAATGGAGCTAAAACTTACACAATTAATGTATTTGTTATGAACTTATGAAGTAAGGCACAGTTAGGTGATATCGATTCACAGTTGGCGAAACTGGGCCGACACTGGTCGTTTTATTAAATTAATATTTTTATAACTTTTGAAAGGTGCTATTATGGCTTGTTCTGTTTGAAACTGAGTGTGGTACATTTTGACGTAGGCTTTACAAGAATGTATTTTTCGTTTTTTGTGTTCGATTTTTAACTGGAGCTTAAAGTTTTTAAAAAGAATGGCGCAAAATTTTAGACAATTGAGTATGATGTTAAAGCATTTTTAGTATGATGCTAGGTTAAAAACAGGCTTTTCCAAATTTTAAACGAGTTAGAATCGTATTATCTTCTTAACATTTTTCTAAAGTTAAAGTCGCCAAATCCAAGTGTCACTTTGGCAGCTACAATTGCAAAAATGGGTTGAACTGTCATTGTTTTAGGCGTGTTCAGCTAGGAAAATAGTTTTAGTATGATACTATAGTTAGAAAATGTTTAAAACTAAGAATATTTTAGTAAAGAGTTTTAAAGTTAGAAAATTGTTAAGTAGTATCGTGCTAATACCTTAACATCAGGCTGTTTAAAATTTTGCGCCAATGTAATCCGACTCCAGAGACCTCGAAACGTCGAGAAATGTCAAAATTTTCAATTTCACAAATCGAACCGATTACAATAACTTCCAATGGGAAGTTAACAAGAATTAAATAAACCCCAATAATACACTGAAGGCAAAGATAATAAAACAAGTTATAAGTTATAGTGAATTTGTTATATTATCTTTGCTGAAGGTTTTTTATTTATAGATAACCGAGTGTTAGGTATTCAATAAAAATATACGAATGACGAATGAATAGAATAAGAAGATGTAAATACATAGTTTTAAGGACAATATTTTGTAAAATAAAATTTGTATTAATTGGACTTTTACTCAACATTTGGTCCTTCGAGCCGGATTGTGATATATTTGCAGGGCACGATTATGGAGTGATGGCCCATCATTACGGACTTACATATTATGTACGTCAAAAGCTAGATAAAAAAAAAGGCGTGCAAACAAATGGGAAGGCGTTCAAGACCAATGGGAAGAAAATAATGAACAACAATGTGGAAAAACGAATAACAGTGGAATCATCTTTAGACGATTTAGTAAAAAAAAAACTATTGAGGATACCCTCGACTTTGAAGCAGAACAAGGAAAACGTCCGGATTCCTGAAGTCAACACAGAACAATAAGGTAAAATCGATCAGGAGGAGGCCAAAGAGAAGGACAAACCTCATAAGTTTGATGGCGAAGCCAAAGAAAAAAAAGGAACTCGAAGAAAATGAGGTATCAGATGAAGATGAAGAAACCAAACCGTAGCCAGTTTGTAGATTCATCATTGTGTCCCGCCAAATGATCACAATCCGACTCAAAGAACGAAATGTTGAGTAAAAGTAGGATTGTAAATCAAATGAATACTAATTTTATTTGACAAAATATCTAAAATACTATTTTTAAATTTAAACAATTTACATCGTCTTATTCTACTTTCAATCTCTTCTTTCTTATGAAAAAGATACCGAACACCTTACGTTCATTTGGGTTTATGTATTCGTGTTGGATTATCTTATCAACAGTTATCCAGTCAATATGCCTATTCATGTTTGAACACAAGTTCATGCTGTTTCTATTCCTGTTTAAAAATAAAATTAAAAAAAAAATGTTTTTTTGCTGGTTTTGAATAATTAAAATCACTAGTAATTTTTTTTAACAAAATATGTACAGGTTTCTTCTTATAAATTCAGTTTAAATCTTTCCAATATTATATTTCTTTTTCTAAGAATTTCTCGTGAAGACCAACATTTAAAAGTATATTCTGGGTATCTGGTTTTTAATATCTTTTGTTGACCGGGGGAACAATAGACTAGTATATCTTTGAAAACAATTCGCCTGCTTTTTTTCAAAGTTTTTAAAAATAAAAATGAGGTTTAAATAATGGTGCTAAAAAATCAAACAAAAATTAAATTGCGTAAAAAAGTATATTTTATGTAAATGTTTGCGTAAAAGCTTATATTATATGTTTAATTCTTTTGAATAATTTCAAATTATCATACAAGTTTATATAAAAAAGTTTTTGGGATTTTGTTTGAAGAATCTTAAAAAAGTTATTTGTTGTAAAAATATTAAAAAAAAAATGGTAGCACTTTTTAACATATCATTCGGAATTATGTAAAATAAAAAAAAAAAATAATAGAAATAAATACAGAACTAAAGAATTTATATATTATGTATCTATATTATAAACAAAAATCTATATAAATGTTAAATGAGTTTTCAATGTTCAATAAGAACTGGGTATCTGTCAAATAATTTACAAATTTCTAATAACATAACACCTATTTTATTTTTCTAATCCCATTATTGAAAAAATTTCTAAAATCGAAACAAGAAAAAAACAACTCTTTACGAAAAGTACATTATATAAATAGACTCAAAGTAGGTAATAAATATTTAAAAAATTAATAAATGTAAAAGAAATAAAAATAAAAAAAAATAAATATTAATGAAGCTTTTATTTCGAAAGTATTTTCAAAGAAAATACACTACGTGTAAAAAAAATTTGGAAAAAATCCTGTTTTCAAAAACACCAAAAATTCTTTTGAAGTGTTTATAAGTATAGGCGGTTGCCTATAAACCAATACCTGCTTTCTTCAAAATTAAAAAAAGTATACAAATTGTTTAGGTAGATTTCTGTACTAACTAGCTACTATTACATATATTAAATAGGGTGTCCGTTATTTCCCCAACCACCACCACGGACACCCTAAAATCCATGCACAAGCTGTTAACATTTACCTTTTCAGTCAAAATAATGAAATGCAGTTTTTTTTATAAACACCAAATATTATATCTACGTTACGAGGGTTGTCTGGGTTAAAATTCTTTTGTCAAAATTCTGCTTTTCCAAATTTTGCTTTCAAAATTTTGTTTTTCAAAATTCAGCTTTTCAATATTTTGTTTTTCAAAATTCTTTTTAACAAAATTCTACGAATGATAAAAAAAAAGTTTTGAAATTGTTTTTAAAAATCTTTTACCTAAACGTTTTTTTCATTATTTGCAGAATTTTGTAAAACAGTGTTATAAAATTTTTTAAAATAATGTTATGTATTTGTTAATAGAAATAATGTTATTTTTTAATTTGTTTGTTATCTTCGCGTCGCTTAAAAGTGTTGGTTGCTCGGAGTTATGTAATGAAGTTTTTTTAAATCACATTAAGAAGAGACCTTATTTACTTTCAAAGCTGGATATCAGATAGAGGCATAAAATGGAGAGAACGTGAAAGAAAAACAAAAAAAATTTAAAAAAATTAGAAAATAGACCGAATAGGTAAGAATATCCTTTAGTTTTTTTTTCACTAATTTTTATAATTTGTTTAAAAAAATGAAATGAAATGTGAGTTTTCGGCAACTCGATTTTTACGTGCGATATATGTATATATGTATATACATATATGTACATATGTAGGTATTATATGGCAAGTTTTGGATTCGTAAAAATATTGAACTCGAGATTTTGATCAAACTTGACATACGATCAAAGGGAAGTCTAAAAAAGTGGGTCTCGCAATTCCGTCCATCTGTGTGTGTGTGTACTCTCCTATACAGCCTTAACCCGTGGCTCAATTTTATTTAACCTTGGTACCTATATGTATAGTGTTTTCCCCGACACAATTGTTTCATTTTTTTAAGACTGAAAATAACGATACCTGGCATACAATTTTTTTTAGCATTTTTGGAAAATCATATTTTTTTTTTTAAAATGGCTCCACAGATTTTTCTAAAAACAAATCAGTACATTTTTATTAAGTATATGCTACCTTTTGGTGAAAATAAAATTTTCGAAAAATGGGTTTAAATGGTACATATTTATTTATTATTTTCGAAAATTAGCTGAATTTGATAACTTTTTTATGGAGAATCTTCTACAAAATTCAAATAGTATTGATGCCAAAAATTCTCCGCGATGTTGGAGGATATCGAAAGAAATTCTTATGAATCTGTCAAAAATGTCACTAAAAAACGCACCTCATCACAATGTAACGCAAATCACCGGTGTGCGTTCCATATTTTCGGAAAAATATTCCGAAAAGCCGTTCGAAAAAACACCTCGAAGCAAAAATCCTCCGATTCGTATGAAATCGGAGAATTTTCCGCTCCGACGGATACCTCGATAGGGTTGATAGTGAGCATTAACGGTACCTTTAACAAAACAGTTACAGAAAAGCTAAATTTTCTCGAAAAAAAATACTACATACTAACAAATTGTGTACCAATTTTTTTTTCTTAAAAATGTTTTACAAAATTTTATATTAAATTAATTTAAAAAATAAAACCGCTGCCACGATTAAAATTTTTTTTTTCTCAAAAACTCACATTTGTTAAAGAAATCAGATGGTGCACTTTTTTGTATCTCTAAAAGCAATTAAAGAAGAGTTTTTTACTAAATCAATTTCGAATTATGTTGATTTTTAATAATTTTTCAATTTATTTCCATATATTCTTCAGTTTATTTTGTAGGTATATGGATAAATATGTACATGCAATTATTATTATTTATCATATGTACTTCTATGATATGTTAGTTAAGTTAGTTTGTTGGCACAACGGCTCATGAAGAACCAGGCCCTAGTGACTTACAACTCTCAACCATTCTTGTGTGCGTGTCTGCAGGGATGGAGGGGACCTACAGTTTATTGCCGAATCAGGATTTGTAAATTCCTCGCAAGAGGCAGTAGCCCGCAAAAAAACTTAAGGTGCAAGCGGCTGGTATTGAATCCAGACCTCTGGCATGACAATTCATCGCACTAACCCTTTAAGCAAAAGACTCCGTTTTGGATTCGCACACGTAGTCAAAAACCTATGGAGGACTCCGCGCACGGATCCAAATACGGATCCGCAAAACTGCGTTTGTCGGCTCAAATTAGTATATGGAAATTAGAATCACCACTGACCCACTTGCGCATGTATTGTGAGAGTGAGAGGGCAAATTCCTAAACGCAACATTTGCAAAGCAAATAAAAAAAGCAAGCTGAAACAAAAACAAATTGAAATGCAAGTGAAGTGCGCAAGATATTTTTGACATTTGCACAAATACATTTGCATTTGCGCATAAAAATAAAATCTTGTACGTTTATGGATAATCTGCTTAGCAGGGATGTTTACGTTTGCATTTTGGAACTGTTTGCTTAGCATAATTTGCGCAAGTTTTGCGTTTAGGAATTTGGCCAGAGTTCAACCATACTCAGCGAAAACATAGACCAAAACGTATCAAAAATGAATCGCAAAACAAAGTACTTCCCCACTTAAGTTCTACCTTCTACCTACAATAAAGTTTTTTCATTCAAAGTTTTTTCAATCGACAAACAAACGAAGCTTTTTTTCATTTCAAGACACTTTTATTTTCATCAATTAATATAAATTGCACTACAAAAACACGAAATGAACGAAAAACAGTAACATTAATTTATGAAGCGGCCATTTCTCAATTTTTTATAAGAAAATAGAAGAAAAGAGAAAAAAAAAGAAGTACGTCTTCGCTACTCCACTTGCAAAGATGAACTAAACTAAACAAAGGAAAATGCCTGTAGAAATAAAGAATTTTTGTAGGTGTGCGTGAAACACTCAGTGTAGCAAAGATCCAAGAAGGACCGAGAAAGTTATGGGTCAGTGAATTTGCTTGAAAGGAACCATTACGCCACGGGTTACTACAAACTTCTTCTATAATACACTCAATCTTTAAATTTCAAAGAATCTTTTACTACAAGAGCAAGTTCGTGCGATTCAGTCATGCATTTTATTTTATTTTATTTCACTCTTCCAATGCGAATGATGTTTTCGAAAAATGTGAAAACTGCACTTTCGAACACCAACACAGTGCTAATTCGTATTTGCGTTTTTGAACAAGACTTTTGCATTTTGCGTTTAAAAACATTTTGTAAACGCATTTTTGACCAGATGAACCTTTTTTAATAGAAATATATGTACCTATGAAATATAAAGTGATTTTTAAGAAAATAAAATATAGAAAAACAACTCTTTCCCCGCTCATCTTCTTCGTATAGCTTTGCGTTCATTTTATTAAAAAATAAAATAAGTTTCAAACACATTTCGTTTTTATACAAATCAGTTGATAATAATAAGTCTTTCGTTATATTCTTAGTACGTTATTTAAATATTATAATATATAATAAATTTTAAAATAGATATAATAATTTAATTGTTTTTTTTTTTTTTTTTTTTTAATTGTTATTATTGCACAAAATGTTAATTTTTCTGCGGTTTATTCGGTACCTATTTATTATTTAAATTAAAGAGTAAATATTCATATATAGTTGACAAAATATAAACAAATCATTTACTTCTTTTTGATTTATAAACAAAAAAAAAAACAAAAAAAAAACAATCAATGGTATAAGTAGCAAAAAAAAGTAATTTTGGACCGTCTGTATGTATAGACACATATAAATATGTAGAGGTTAATAAGACTTACACATAAATCCTAAAGTCTACATTTCTTACAATGTTTTTCTTTTTTTCTAAGTTTCGTATATGTTTCAAAAAATTACATTTAACTTACATTTATGTATATGAATGTTTTGTGTTTACAATTTTCTTTGTTTTTTGTTTTAGTATAAATATAATATATGTATATATATGGGGTTCTATTTTTTTAATGTTTAACAGGGTATATGTGCGATGTATGAGACACATCCAAGCTAACATATTCCAGCTCCTTTTTAAATTCAATTTAAAATCGTCTGTTTTTTTTTTGTTTTTTTTTGACAAACCCTCTTTCGTTTCATATACCTTTGTACGATATGTTTAACATAGTTTTTATCCATCAAAGTCTTATTTTTTTTTTTAAATAAAAATACAATATAGTGTGGTTATAAATGTTATTTAGAAACTTACGATATTAACTTTATATTGCAATTCTCTCCAAAGTCAATGCATGAATTTTGATTTGACGTTTTAAAAGTGTAAACTTTGAGTCTACACAGTGATTACTTTACATTTTTTAAAATTATATTTTGTTTGGGTTTATTATTAGGCCTTTACTTTGTTTGTTTCCAGATTTTGCAAAGTTTTAAGATATACTATCAAAATCATTTGTATGGAAGTCTTGTTAAAGTTAGATTTTTCTAGTTGCCATCGTTAACACCACATTTGGAACGTAAAATGGCGGCCAAACGTTGAGTGAGTGGCTCTGTTGGAGACTCGGAGTCACTGCATGATGTTGAATTAACCTTATTGCCTGCAAAACCAAAATTTTATTTTTATTCTTAGAAAAATGGATAGAATGTCTATAAGGCCACCATTGCTAATATCCAGATCATGAGCTGAAAGTTCCTTTGAGAGATGCAATGTATTAGGTACAATATCGTCTTCTTCTTCCAGTAGAAGACTGGAATATGAATGTGTTGTGTTATCGCTTCGACTGCGACTACCTCCGGTACTGGAGGAATTTCGCGAATTTAAAACGCACAAATTATTGTCCTCCAAATCGTCACTGCTTATGACATCTTCTGAATCACTGATACTTTCTCCAGCAAGGCCACTACTTCTTGAGCTTGAACGACGACTTCCATCGGCATTCTCACCTGATGAATTGTCACAATCGACATCAGCATCATCGCTTTGATTCGATTCACTGGCTTCCTCACTGCCGTTCGAGACTTCTTCTTCGGACTGATCTAAAGCTATTTCGGGGGATGATGATTTGTTGTAGTTCTCATCGCTGTCACTTAGAGCCTCGCCTAATAATTTGTAATGTTAGGTGTTAACAAAAAGTATATTCTAGTGATTTTATTATTATTAATGTTAATATTTAATATATCATAACAAGCAGACTTTTTTTCCACTAATATGCTTTTCAAGGGCGGCGTGCACCCCCCCCCCCCCCCCCTCTGGACAATATCCATTCGCTTATTAGTACTGATTACTTTCATAGAAAAAGAGACTGCATGCAACATATCCAGAACTTGACCCTGCCCTGGGCCATATCAAAAACACTACACACATCTAGAACATTGTTATAGATCTGCTGCTGTACATTGCTATTATTAACTTCCCATTGGAAGTTTTTGTAATCCGTCCGATTTGTGAAATTGAAAATTTTGACATTTCTCGACGTTTCAAGGTCTCTGGAGTCGGATTACATTGTTTTTGGAAAGATGTCTGTGTACGTTCGTACGTTCGGAAGCTTTTTTTCGTTCACAATATCTCGAGAACACAAAGAGATATCGACTTCAAATTAATTTTATATTACAGATAATAAGGTCATAACATGCAGAAAGGCCTTTCAGAGAAATTCAATTAGCGCTTTTTTATCACAGTAATTTAAAAAAAAAATTGTAAAATGGCTTGTTTCTCGAATATCTCTAGATATCGACTTCGGCCTGGTTTCATTCTATGCATAATGACGTAGTGAAAAATCGGTAATACTGAAAAAAAATCAACCCACAGTCTTTTTTGTAATTAAAAAAACATTTAAAATTGTTAAAAAATATCGAATATCTTGAGAACGCACAAAGATATTAACTTCGAGTTAATTTTATTTAGTACACCTAATCTACCAATTAGAGTGTGTAAAAAAAATTAATAAACGGTTTTTTTCTATGTCAAAATAACTGCAAAAAAATTGCTAAAAATTGTTAAAAAATGGTTTTGGCTCGAATATCTCGAGAACAACCAATGATATCAACTCCGGCATAATTTTAGTCTACACACAATTCCATAATTAGTTATTGATAAGGTTTGTAAAAAAAATTAATTAACGGTTTTTTTTAGGCCAAAACAACAGCAAAAGAAACTGCTAATTGTTGAAATTTTTCGTGTGTCGCATATTATATTTTGATCAAACAGCCTTCACTTGATTGCACAACTGATAAGTTTTTCGAATATTTTTAATTGGTAATTTTCTTATAAAAAAAAAAAAACATTACATATCATATGCAAATATTGTAATCCAATTTTTCACGCAGGCACTAGAGTTTCACGTCTTCACGATTCGATGCAACATGCCTAGTCAAATGGAGAAAATTAATTTTTGTTTAGTAAGTTGTGAACGAAATTTTTCTACTCAGTAGGAAAAGTCTAGCAAAACCACAGAACTTTATAGAAGAACAATAGCTGACAGTACAAATTACATTTATCGTGCTTTCAAATACACGAGTGTATATTAGACTGATTCAGACAAATTAAATTGTCTTCGGTTTTTAGTTAAAGTTTAGTGAAATAATAAGCCTGGTAAAATTGCATCCGTTTAGATTAAGATTTAGAGGTCGCTCATCGCTAATTTCTTTTATCCATATAAATTGTATGGGCCGTTTTCTTTTGTTTGCTTCTTTAGTTTATTAATTTACAACCGATTATCGTACGGAAATGATTGAGATGTTTACTTAAAGGAAAATGTTCTTTGAAAATGTCCTTCACCCTCTTATTTAATTAGTGCCCTCCTTCCGAATTTATTGAAGGTTAAAGTGGATGATAATATTTCTAAAAACACAACACAAATACTTATCAAGTCAATTTTATGAAAAAAATCATTCAAATTGATTGCTATAAGAACCGAAAATAACGATACAAATCTGCTAATTTAATTGTTTATTTTTTTTTTTTTCATTTTTCCTTGCTTCAAATAATTTTTTTCTTAAAAAACTAATTTATGTGAACATATACAACAAAATTCAATATTTAAACTGTATATTATAGCTTTCCACAGGGAATCCAAAAAACTGTGGAATAAACGATCCACTTTAACCTTCAATAACTTTGGAAGGATTGCGCTAAATTTCCTTTAAAAAAAACGTCTGAATGATTCCAGTACGATAATCGGTTGTAAAGTTATAAAATAAAGAGGCAAGCAAAATTGCAAAAGGCGGTAGGTGAATTAAATTAAAATTAAAATTAAGTATTTCGTCGGTTCAGACGAAATTATGACATTTCACAAATTTTGTCTGCTTCCCATTCGTGTATCTACACGAATAAGAGATTTCGATGTTATGTACATAAAAGCATTATATTCTGCCAATGAAATTGAATGCCTTAGGGTGTCACTCGAATCTATTTTGTTGGTTGGAAAATTATTTGACCAATCGAAAGCAAAATGTAAAAATTGGAACGGTGGTATCTAAAGAGATTTTGAACCATTCAGGTGTCCCTCAGGGCAGTCATCTCGGACCCCTTCTTTTCATACTGTTCATAAATGATCTTCCATCGAGAATTCGATATTTAAATTGTTTGCTTTTCGCTGATGACTTAAAGTTATTTAGCTCTATAAAATCTGAGTCGGACTGTCATCGACTTCAAATTGATTTGGATGGAGTCTCAGCTTGGTGTACTAAAAATCGTTTATTCTTGAATATAGCTAAATGTAAAAGCATTAAATTTACAAGATCACTTGGTGCTTTTAATTATGTATACCGTATCTCTGACTTACCGCTTGAATCAGTGTATAGTCAAAAAGACTAAGGAGTTATTTTCGATTCAAAACTATGTTTTGAATTGCACCTTGATTACATAGTATCATAAGCTAATAAATTATTAGGTTTCATAATAAGGAACTCTATACAATTTTCGGACCCTTACACCTTTAAATCTTTGTATTTATCTCTTATACGACCAATCTTAAGAGTATGCATGTTGTATTTGGTGTTCATTGCATAGAGTTGGTATAAATCGTCTAGAATCGATACAAACCAAATTGTCGAGGTTTGCGTTGTGTAAACTAAACTGGGTTGATAACATCATGCCATCGTATGGTGACAGATGTCTTCTGATAGCTTTAAAGACGGAAGTATTATCTAGTAATGCTGGCGAGAGATACACTCTGTAATCATATTGACTGTCGAAAACTTCTTTCTCTTTTCTTTTTTAAGGCGATTAAGGATACGTCAAACACTCTTTTTTGTTTCCCGCTCTTACACAAACTATTTTAGATCTGATTCAATTTCAAGTTTCTGTTCTTAACGCAATTTGCCAAAAAATTGACTTGTATTTAAGCAGGGATGCTTTTAAAACTATTGTCCTGAGTTTATTGTAGTATTTATATTATATTAAAAATTTTAAAATTGTTATTTTTATACTGCTAGTCTGATAGAGTTTTTTAACTCGATAAATAAATAAATAAATAAATTAGCTTGGATAGTATCCATTTCCATTCTATTGTTTTGAAGAGGTGTTTTAGAACGCTGGCAAAAGCTTTTCTATCTTGAAGTGGTTTTTGAAATGTGTTAAAAAAAAAACGTAGTAGGTAGTAAGGCGTTTTTCTTCTTCTCAATCAAACATCAATCGTTTGACGCACTTCGTATAGTTTCAAAAAAATTAAAAGTATGTACCTAAAGGCTGATTTCCAATGGCGCGTTCGCGTTAGAGACGCTTACGTATACGTTTACAAGCTTTACGAACGCGTCGATATGACAGATGACTTGAAGAGAACCTGAAAATCAAAATGAACCTACATAACTATAATTTCGAATTCCTTTCAACAAACTATTCCATTATTTTTTAAACAAAATCGATTTTTTTCTTTCAATAAAAGGAATTTGTCCAGAAAAACAGATTTTTTCTTCTAAATAAATCGATTTTTTTGTTGAAAAGAATTCGACCATTAGTTTAACTGTCAAAACGCACGCTGAAGTTGATTTTTTTCAACTTTAACGTTGAGGTAGCTTATGTAACGTTGGTTTGTGTACATGCTAAAGGTCGAACTATAATAGGTGGACGCTGTCGGAAACTAATGTCATAAACGAACGAAAAATTTCTTTCCGAAACGTCAAATGCACACGTAAACCATAATGCACGAGAGATTCGAGACTAGTTTACTACAACAATTTACATGTAGCTGTCAATTTTCTTCCGTAAGGTGCGCTCAAGAAGCGCTCTTCCCCTCCAAAAGCAAAAATGAACGAAACGTAACAAAACGCAATTATGTGTGCGTCTATTGAATTACTTGTATTCGTGTGGTTTCGTACGGCTGCGTACGCTGCGTTCCAAAAATTATAGTTCTACCTTAATAGGTGCCAAATCGTAACATAATACCCAACGCGTCATTGTAAACAATTAGCTTAAATTGCTATGTGTGAGCTTTCGCGTTGAAAGAAAAATCTGTCAAAGCGACGCCCAACGCGGCATTGGAAATCAGCCTTAAGGGTTTTTTTATGATATACATGCATATATGTCATACCTTACCTTTAAGCTTCTCCACAATCAAGGGATGAAACTCCTTAGCTGTTGCATTGTTTGGTTCATACTGTAAAACTGAAAAAAAAAAAAAAAGAATAAACAATAACAATTTTGTAAATATAAAGGTAGGTAGGTATGTATATTCATATGCTTATTATATTTATACTTACATATGCAAAAAGTTGCTATATTTTTTCAAAAACTGTTTAAAAATATATAATCTTAACAATTTAAGTGCATAGATACATCTTTGAAATTTTCTATATTGTCTTATTTTCATTGAAAAATACAACTTTGGCTTATAATTACGGCAAGGCTTTTAAGCGCCTATTGTTAAATTTCATATCTTAAAAAAAAAACAGAATGTTTTAAGTAATACAATGCAACTGTTCTTGTAAAGAATCTTATTGTCCGCGAACTGTTAAGATTTATAATAAATTTACAATAAAATGCAAAATAAATCTAACTATAGAAAATATGTAAATGAACTAAATCTATTGTTTGAAGTTTTTGTTGCAGAAACAAAAGTTTAAGATATAAAACCGCAGTTTTCCGCAGCCTTTTTCTTAAAATCATATAGGTTTGTACATGGAATGGAAGCATTTATATGACCTTTTCTTTAATAGGTTTATAGGTACTCAGATTTCAAAACCGCAATATGGCGTCGCATCGCAAATAAAGTATATGCGATATTGCGATAAGCACTAGAGCTACTGCAGAGCTTACTGTAGATAATCTAGAATCAACACTACAAAAACTTTTCAGCAAAATTGGCAAAAGTCCATAATTTTTTGTTTTCATAACTTGTTAGGAGGGCCACCCAAGGTGCTATTGTCCAATAAAAAAAGTTGACAATGACGCCTACCTGGAAATTGAACATACCCGAAGCGGAGCAACGAATCTTTGGAATCCACGACTTAAGCAATGTTTCTGAAAAATTTTAAGTTTTACCGGTAAATTCTAGAGTTTACAAATTTCTAGAATTTTCAAATTTCGGAAATTTACAGAACATTATTATTTACTTATAAATAATCTAATAGCAAATTGAATTTCGAAATAAAGTATGATGCATCTTAATTTATTTTACTTTGCTTTGCATATGTACGTATGTCTGTTCTTACTATTTTGTGGTAAGTGGTTACTGTGGCGTATACTTACTTAATTTACAGTATTTTAAGGCCTTTTTATAGTCTTTCAACATTACAGCGGAAAGGAACTGAAAAAAAATAAAAATAAAAACCAAGCTCTAATATTGTTAAAATGAATTCATTTTAAGAAAGTAATTAGGTTTAAGCTTTAAATAACTAAATAACTATCCTGATCCAGATCCGAATATAATAAAACGCCGCTAATAAAGGATTACCTCTGCCAAAAACTCAGTTGGAGCCGACATACTTTCATCTGCATCCGTATACTCCGAAAGACTCTGACTCAAATCTTCATTCGATGTCGATGTTGGTAGGGTGCTATTAACACTCAAGTTTGTTACTTGTGTTTTCGTAGCAAAAACGCCATTTCCATTTGATTCATCCAAAAACAAGGACTAAGATATGAATACAAAAACAATTTAAAATGCCAAGTATCAAAATAAAAAAAAAAAACTTACGTTTGACATTTTGAATTTGATTATTTCGGACTCTCACATTAGGCTTGTTAATGTTTTTGAATACAACTGTATCGCGTGGGATAAGCAGATTGTCTGAAAGAAAGAAAGAAAGTGAACTGCTTTTATCCAGTTTATAATTATTGTAAGATATCTATACTTATTTTGCATTTTTTTTTCTACAATTCAAGGTTAAAGACATTTAAATCCCTGCACACAAAGGCTTTTTTGTTTTGGTGAAGCATTATATACCAACATAGTTTCCATAGTGAAACACATAAATTAAACCATTCTACTTCAACAAAATGCCATACTATGCTCTTCCGTCTAGCCAGCTATCAACAATTCACTTCGAATAAAGAGGGGGTGCACATCTATAAAACGAATGAACTAAGCAAACAAAATATACATTCTAGAAAAGAGCTACCCCATACTCCTTATTTATATGCTGATGATGCCGTCCTTAGATAGCGTGTGGCCTTTATAACAACCTGCACTTTTCATTAATGTTTACAGGGCCGTATTATTTAATATGAGTGCATAATAGGTTAAAATGCACTCTAAGGCAATGTCTTTCAAAGATGCACTTATACTTATATGAAGACAATTTCGTTTTCTCTTTTTTGTTATATTGTATATACATATCTTGTGTTGGAATATCACCAAACTATATAAAAGAATATGGTCTCAAAAGTGTCATATCTAAGCGTGATGAGCAAAATTATATGGCATATTTTGTTATTATTTGTCAACATAAAAATATGTACCTATCTGACCCGGCGAACTTTGTTCCACCTATAATTGGAGGGTTCACAGCTGTAGTGAACCAAGTCAGAAAAGGTTAATTTCGAAGACCGTCTTAAGTATCTTTAGACCTAGTTTTTCAGTAAAAAAAATTCATGTGAATTGGCTTTAAAACTCGGAGGATAAAGCATCAAAAGCGTCTGTTAAATAAATTCAGAGTTAACTCATCAAATTAGTTGAGTTAACACGGGTTTAAATTAAATTATGAATACTGAAAAACTAGGCTTTTATGTTAAAAAAAAAAACTTTTTGTTTCATATGTCCGCTTATTTAAATCACGAATATTTACACCAAAACGGCTACTGCCTCTTGCGAGGAACTGATGACAAAACCTCCAAGAGTATCTCTTGACATAAAAAAGTGCCGCTCACATTAGTCTTTCAGATTCGGCAATAAGTCATAAGTCATTAGGCCATAGTTCTTCATGAGCTGTTGTGACATCAAATTTATTTTTTTCATTTTTTATAGACCAAGAGCTGGTGATCAATTTTTTCAAAGTGTCTTATACGATACCGCTCGAAGTTTTATTCACATTAAGTGTACCGCGGTACAAGAAGCGCGCTTCTCTTATTTTTCTTAGCCCTGTGGAATCTTCGACACTTCAGAAAGGAAATGGGGTTAGTGACATTGTAGGATGTTGGGCCCTATCAAGAATCTCGAGGAGAATCTCGTTTCTCTCGATAGGTTATTCCCTCAAAAATGTTTTTGCTATCGTGAATGGAAAAAATCTTTCTTAAACAAAACTCCAATGTAATGACATCCAATTTTCCTGGAGAGTTTATTTCTGACTAATAAATAATAATAAAAATAATGAACAATCCTAAGGAAATTTTATTTCGCAAAAACCATCTGTTTTTCAAAATTCTAAACTTTTTCATCAACTTTTGAATTTAAAATTGAATTAAATCGCCACTGCATACCGTTTTTTAAGATGGAATATTGTAGCCTAAAACATTCGGCACTAGCGAGTTACTGGCTGAACAGAATAGAATGACGGAACTGGAGCCGCAGACGGAACTGGAAGAGCTGTCAAAAAGTGTAGTACGTTATTTTTACATGTCCACAATGGAGCTGTACAGCTTTGAGAGTATTTTGAAGAAAACCTTAAGAATATTACTGTGTGCAAGCTCAGAATCCACATTTTTTGTTTCCAATAATTTTCCTTTTACTAAATAATTTTTTTCGCGATACAAATAACCACAATATTTTTGTCCGACCCAAAAAGTTGTTTTTTTTCTTCATACAATTTGAAACGTCAAAAGTGCCGTACGTGAAAAGTTAAAAATTGGTGAACTCTTCCGTCTGCGTCTGCAGCTCCGTATGCGTCTACGTTCCATTGTGTTCGCAACATTGAATTTGCGTGTATTCAATATTTTGACAGCTATTCCAGCTCCGGCTCCAGTTCCGTCTCCGTCACCATTCTGTTCAGCCAGTTATCCGTCTGAGCAGAAAATTCTCCGCGACGCATACGCCGCCGTGCCATCGGAAGTTCAAAGTATGTATATTCGAGGTGTCTGACTTCGGAAATCGGAATACACACTTTCACTGTGTAGACAAATTTCGCGAACAAATTTTCGTCGCAGGATATCGGAAAAAATCCTTATATGAAAATGTCAGAAATGTCACTCAAAAACGCACATCATCGCAATGCAACGCAAATCACCGGTGTGCGTTCCATAATATCGGAAAAATATTCCGAACACCTGTTCGGAAAAATACGAAACAAAAATCCTGCGATTCGTATGAAATCGTATAATTTTCCACTCCGGCGATACCTCTCCAGGGCCTTTGTCATATTGAGTCCTAGTCCCCCATATTGGTCATTTATATTAAAAAATGACCAAATGAATGTAAAACTTCGCATAAGTAATTTATGCACAAATAAATAAAGTGCATGACAGGATCGGACGAACTTGTAGTAAAAACTTCTTCGAATTTTAAAGATTATAAAATGTCCAATTTCCTCTGCAGGGCAGGGCAGGCAATAACTCAAAAATTTTATGCTCCAAGTTTATAGAAAATCGCTTCACTAGTTAAGCTGTAGGCCGAGAACAGACATACAGAGAGACGGACGGAATTGCGGGACCCACTTTTTTCGTGTTCTCTATTATCGTAATATAAGTTTGATTGTTATCTTGAGTTCGATTTTTTGCAAATCCAAAACTTGCCCTATATAAAAAATAAATAAATAAATTTGATGGCACAACAGCTTATGAAGAACTAGGGCGAGGGCCTAGTGACTTACAACTCTCAACCATTTCTGTGTGCGTGTCTGCAGGAATGGAGGGGACCTACAGTTTATTGCCGAATCCGAACGGCTAATCGCTAATGTGAGCGGCATTTTTCTATGACAAGAGATACTCTTGGAGGTTTTGTCGATTCCTCCCAGGAGGCAGTAGCCGTTTTATTTTTTATTATTAGGGTGGTGAGGCTGGGGATCGAACCTAGACAGTCCATCGAACTGACCATCATGCCACGGATACTACAGACTACAGCCCTATAGTATATCGCAAGTAAAAGTGTTCGTAATCATGTCTACATTCTAATGGGTTTTCCATTGGCAAATTTAGATTTCAATGAAAAAATTGATTTATTTTGTGGCGAATGGAACATAATATCAAATTGATTTATTTTTGTCACTGCATTTGTGCAAATAATTTTCTTTTATTTTTGTTGATTCTCTTCTTCGTATTTGTGCAATATTGCTTCTATGTCAATATTTCAAAAAATCTTTATCCCTCGATTTACTTTTAAAAAAGAAATATGAACTTGATAAAGTTGCCGGTTCATTTTAAACCGCTACCATTTATTTATTAGCAATTATTTTCCACATTTTTCAACATAATTTTTACAACCGAAATGTCAACAAAAACCACTTGCAAACTGACAGCTGGATTTATGTTGGTATTAGTACAAGGATTTAGATTTGCAAATTTGATTTAAAATCAAAAATAAAACAATTTATTTTGCCCAATGGAACGCAAAGAGAGGGGAAATTGTCTTTTTGACAGATCCAAATCAAAAATAAATTGATTTATTTTACCAATGGAAAACCCCATAAAAATGCATTTTTTTAAATCACCCTGTATACGTTAAAGAACCATGTATAACATTTCTTTGAAACTCTGGGAAGAGGTTATAACAACCCCGTGCCTCATCTTTTTTGTAATAGCCGTTTGATAAAGGCAACATCTGACATTAAACATTATTAAGAAAGCAAATAAATTAAATTGGTATCTAGAGACGATTAAATTCGGCCCTGTTCTGCACACAAAATGTTTATATCATGTGGGAAAAAGAACTACTGTTGTTTTTCTTGTACATATAATATACATACATTTAATACCACGTAATCGATACGAATTTCATGTCTTAAGATAATATATGTATAGGTACCGTTTGATTTTAAACAAAGGTGAATTGCTGTAAAATACGGTATTTTGTCCAGTTATCATTTATTATTTAGAAACAGGAAGAGCGATTGTTGCATGCAACCTTAAGTACAAGCTGGCAGACGGTAAATCAACTCGGATGGCAGTATAATAATGTACTATTAAGGACAAGAGGCTTTTTTTCCGAGCTCCAAGGTTATTGAACCTGATTTAGAAAAATGCACAACACATCAGCAGTTGCAACAAATATGTCATAAGTTCCATGACTGACGTTAACATTTAAGTTGAGTGGTCAGAGAAGCATTTTTGGCACCGTATCTGTAAAAAAAAAACATCCATTTGACATGACACCATTTAAAGATTCAGATTCAAAGTTATGTAGTGGTTGTTGTGCCAGAAAAATGTGTTATGCGGTTATATCATGAAAATGCATATATAGTAGAAGAAACATGAAATGTCAATTTTAATTATATGATTGCGAGGATTGAGATAATAATTTCGTTTCTTCATCTTGTTTGTGGTTAGCCTAAGAATTGCATGTTTTATAACGTCTCTTGACAATCATCATTTTAATTTGATATTATAAGGATGGCACTTGGCTATGAAGATGGTTTGTCATTTGAGGGTGCAGATGCAAATGCACATTTCATCAACAACTTTAAAAATTTATCATTTCATGTTTTTAAAATGCAAAAGATTTATCAACCATCCTTCAGATTCTTTAGTGGAGTTTTTATTAATGTCTCATTTAATCCTCTTAGTTTATTTATTTATTTTTGAATGAACATTAAATATCTACCAAACTTTTAATGACAGACTTCTATTGAAATCTCGTTAATTTTTTTTATGTAGAAGTAACTTCGTCTATCGTTCCCATTCTGTCTTTGTAGTGTGAGGCATTTTCCTTTTAGTATTTTGAAGATATAAATTACTTTTTTAAAGCAATTAAGTATTTATTCAAAAACGACCAACAAGAGCATCGTACAATAATAACTTTATCCATGGTAAAAAAATAAGCTAAACATTTTTGAGCTCTCAAATTATTCTTACTCGCTTACACAACATAGCCTCCCACTAACAGAACCGTATACCGCCATCCCGCCTGGGAATTTGAACATAAATAACAAATATTTTCATTAAATACACGCTGTCTTTATTGGTCTCGTTATCGTTAAGTTTAAAATTACAAAAATACATACTTTTAAAGCGAGCGATTTCTGTCAAAGTTCGAGTACGAAATTTTTAATTACAGGATAATGTAGTCTTTTAGTTCTGATTTTTATATAACAAAACCTGCTTTAAGAAGATGAGTTTACCTGCTGAAAAATATAGCCAAATGCAAATTACAGAGAATTAAGAATGATACTATCTTGGTATCTAATATACGCGACAGAATTGCAAAATTGTATACATATACAAAAAAATATATGTACTTATTTATTAAACCATTACTAATGTTATTGAAGACTTAAAGAGAAACATTTTGTCCCTATTTGGAAGCAAATGAAATTCACGACGGGGATACACTTCAAACTTGAAAGTGGTTTGGTATTTCTAAGATTTAATGAATGAAACCATACAAATATGTATTATTCAAACTTCTTTCCAATACGAGTTAATTAAAAATTCAAAACAAATCATACTCATACTTAGCATTTATTTTATATTTGTTTTGCATAAAAAATGAAAAAAGAAATGCTTAAAACCGGCTATGTGGCTTATGCTACTAAAAGCATGAAATATACAGGGTGTACCGGTAAGAATGGTCCAAACTTATTAGGGTGATAGGCCACCGAATCACAACGACTGTTTGTTTGAAATTTGTACAAACCCTTACTTTGAATGAGTTTTTTGTTCACCCGGTCCATAATTGATTTTTTGTTTTTTTATTTTTACACTAAAACATTGTAGTCCAGTAACTTTGTCGTCTTCGAGCGCCAAACGCATCATATGGTCTAAAATCAAAAAAGCCGCGAAATTTTCGCGCTTTTTTTCAGTTATTGCCAATTTTAACCCCAAAGGATTATTTTTTCGACTATAACTGCGCTGCAAGATTTCAAAGTAATTAAATTTTTTTCAAATTGAGCCCTGAACCATCTGTGAAGATCTAACAGTTTCGAAAATACAACAACAAGTAGTATAATTTTCAGTAGTATAATTTTCAGTATGATAAAAAAAAGATGGTTCTTGGCACAAGATGCATAAAAATACCAGAGCGTATAAGTTGGGTCAAAAGAAGAAAAAAATCCTCTGGTGGGGGTAGTCTATATCCCCCCGTTTAATTTTTCAAAAAATTGACTTGAAATAGAACACGACTCATAAAAATCCAACGAAATATTTTAGAATAAAGTCCTATACCTTTTGTCAAAGCCTAGGAATCCATTCTTAAATTTTCTTTTTAAATAAAGTTGTTTTGGTCAATAGTTTTTGAACAATTCCATTTCAAACTCAAAAATTAGGAAAAAAACATAGTTTTTTGGGTTCAACTATTTTTTTTTTTTTAATTTACGTAGATAAGTACCATTTTTATTTTAAATATTCCATGCCCTTATTAATTTTGAGTCAAACACTAAAAACCAAATGCTTCAATGTCTTCTAGTTTTGAAAATAACAAAATCCCATCCCAATTAAACGGCGGGATTTAGACTACCCCTTCCAGAGGATTTTTTTCTTCTTTTGACCCAACTTATACGCTCTGGTATTTTTATGCATATTGTGTCAAGAACCATCTTTTTTTTATTACACTGAAAATTATACTACTTGTTGTTATAAATTTATTATTGCTAAATTTTGAATATCTGTATTTTCGAAACTGTTGGATCTACACAGATGGTTCTGGGCTCAAATTGAAGAAAATTTAATTACTTTGAAATCGTAGAGCAAAAGTATAGTCAAAAAAACTAATCCTTTGGGGTTAAAATTGCCAATAATAACTCAAAAAAGAGCGAACATTTCTCAAAGTACAATATTTAGAAGGCAGTAGCAAAATAAATTTAAAAAAAATCATATAATCTGGGTTATTATTTTAAAAGGTTGGATTGACTTTAACGTAGAATATACTAAAAAAGACCCCATCCCCTAACCTAGAAACTTTTCTTAGAACTTGCTTGAAAATCATTTCACAAAGGCCAGATAGGTGGTCCAATAGTATTAACAAATTTGTATTTATTAATTTTTTAAACTGAAACAACATAAAATATTAGGTTCGTTCGCATACTCCCCAAATCTACGAATTTTTACGAATTTCTAAAAATTTAACTCAAATTGTGTTCGTGTACGCAAAAAATGTGTAGTTTTTCTTAAAAGAGAGCGCTCCCGAGAGAGTAAATTATATCCCCTTTCTGATCATTTCAGCCCAAAGAAATTCTTCAGGCAATAATTTGAGCTCCGTCAAAAGTCACTTTGAAATTTGCCAGAACATCTCCAAATAACCTAGTACACTCTGTGGTATCTGCCAATTGGTATTTTAATCGTGTTCCTTGCTCTTAAGTCATCGGAAGAAAAAAAAAATAGTTAAATATAAACAAAATGCCTACTAAAAAAAAAATATTTGTTCAAAGCGTTCGTGTACTTCTCTCGCAGTTTTACTTCTCTCTGAGAGAATTTCATCCCCACTCCTCAATATTTGATAGACTTTGAATTTTAGTGCAGAAAGTACACGAACAAAGCTATTGCTTCAGTTTAAATAAAGGAAACAAATGAACGGATTAAATCTAGGGGCAAATTTATTGAAATTTTACTTTTTTCGAAAATAGTGATCATTCTTATTTTATGTAAAGTTGAATCACATTTCTTTAGATTTTACTTATGGGCAGCGAAAAATATGCTCTTAATATTTCATAGTTTTATTTTCTCTATAAAGCCAACGATAAAATATCGCAGCGGTACACTCGGGCGTATACGCACTTTTATTATTTTAATGAATTTTTAACAATTTTTTCTCCATTTTCTTCTTGTACGTTACGAAGGCTTACAAAATACATTATTACTAACAAGCCCGGGATTGCCTTGCTTCGCATATTTAAATAACTTTATGATTGTTAATTACTTTTCTATTTGTTTTTTGATATTTTTATATTTGAAATATCTGACATTTCAAAAAATTTTCACTTTTCTTTGATATTTTAACAGTATTTTTCGTATACTGTTGTAGATGTGTTCCAAGCTCTCGCTCTACCAATTCATATTACAATCAAATACTTATGTATGTATTTTCGTAGATAGAGGAACAAACAGACAGACAAATTAACTTTAACATCTTCTATATATGTACGTACATACATACATATGTATCTATGTACCAATCATTAGCGTTTTCATTTTTGTTCTGTTTTGCGCATCTACAAAAATGATGGATCCTGTGCCCATTTACATGTCAAATTTCGATATTTGTTGTTGTTTTTAATATTGCGGTGTGAAGTGAAGTTTGTGGGAGCACTCGAGCAGCCATTTTTAAATTTCTGACAACCTGCGCAAGATATTTACCTTAGATTTGTGTACTGTGTGTATGTACATATCGTCGCCTGGATAAAATATTGTCGTAAGTTACAATTTGCTACTTTTGGGGAAACGCATTTTAAGTTCAAAAATTTTTTTCTCAAAAACTATACGGTGAATTTTTTAATAAATTTAATGGATCATACTGTAAACATTTGGCAACTCAAAAACGTGAAAATAAATATAATATTCTGATACGGTTTAACCAAAACTGCTTGTTACCTAAACACACACGACAAAAAAATCATGCATACGACAAAAATAAAACAAATTTAAATGTTGTTAGTTATTACATACGACAATACAATAACATATTACATATTTATTTAAAAACAATACAAAACTCAGATTTATTTTTTAAGTATGTTTTTTAATGTGGGGGAGAAGAGGGAGACATGATACCCTGAGACTTGACTCCCCCTAAATTTCCAGATCAAAATGAGTGAGTTATTTAGCAGAGTTTACAAGTGTCTTTAAAATCATAGTAATGCGTCTATACCAGTCATATTCAACTCACAAAGAAAGAGCACATGACAGTTTCTAGTTTCTTGTTAGTTCGTACAGTATATTTTGTGGTTCTGTCGGTTTTGTACCACAAGTTATTTCTTTATGTTACCAATTCTTTTGTGAAGATTTGTATGCAACTAAAGTTTAATTGTGTGCATAAGCCGTTGTACTTCATTCTCATGTAGCCCAAGTTATCAAAAAAAAAACTCGAAAAAGAGGTGATAAAGGCTGTCAAATGGCCTGGAAACGAGGATATCAGCCATGTCATTAAAAAAATTGCCAAATTCAACTTTCAAGGCATACTGCAAGTGCGAGGTTTTCATTTCCCAAAATCACTGCCTTTATTCACAAATCACAATCAAATGATTCTTTGAAAATGATAAAAACTTTATCCTACTTTTATGGTCCTTAATTTTGAAGTTTTTATTTGAATTGATTTTTTTTCGTATTACATCAATGTGGTTTATATATTTTTTTTGTTCTTCGTTGAATTAAGAAATTATTTACTCGTTCAAAAAAAATGAATGGTGTTTTTATGTGGGGAGGCCTAGGAGTCGAGTCTCCCATAGTTTGGGGAGACTTGTTCCTTTTGATTTTTTTAATTTGTCTGTTTTCTATGCAAAATGTGTCTTTGTTTTAACACAGGGATGGATGTTCTATAAAACGTGAATAAAAGGTATGATACAAAAAATGCAAAGGGGTTCAAGAGTCCCTATTCTCCCCTATAAAAAAAAATTTTGTTTTATTCTCAACAAACTTAAAATCAACAAAAGTGAAAAAGTTATAATTCTAAAAAACTTAATAATAAATTCATATCATATAAAAATTAAAAACAATTATTCAAAGCCTTCTTTTCTTTTGCCTTATCATAAAGAATAGAGTTCATTGTTGCGGGGACCACTGTGACATCTTGAAATTATACCAGTCTGTGTTTTATCTTATGAGATATACGACAAACGGTTACCGGAATTTCAGTAAAATGTTGTCGTATGTCCATTGAAAATGAAACATACGACAATTATTTACCAAACTTCCACTGAACAAATTTTGTATGAACAAAATGTCGTATGTTTTTATTTTGTCGTATGTGTAGCATTTTGTATACACATGCAACAAAGAACTTAAATGTTGGCGACCTGGTACATACGACAAATTTGAACGATATTATCTTGGAAACTAGGGCAGATATCGAAAAAACGGATTTCACAAGATTGTAGAAATAAATTCAAATAACAAAAGCGCATTTAAGGCCGTGAAATTAAAATTTCGATTAAATTTTATCCTAGATTAAATTTTGACATTTCTACGTACAGATTCACCTCACTAGTGTCAAAAATTAATCTTCGGATAAAATTTAACGCGATTTTAAGCCAATTCACACACGGCCTAAATCTCAAAATCTGGTTTTTTACACATACGACAATATTTTATCCAGGCGACGATATATAAAAATAAATCCCATAACTGGGCTAAACATCATCAGATTTGGTTGGCGATTGTTTTGTTGGATTTGTATTGAACAAGATTAACACAAAACGAAGCCGAAAAATTAAAAAAAATCCGAACGAAAAATTAGAAAAATCAAAAGAAATGTAGCAAATTCGACCGACAAAGTTAGAAAATCGTGAAAACATCTTGAAATTTAAAACTTTCTGATTTAGTTTTTTGTCCGTACGCGTATAACTCGGGTGAACATAATCAAAATTGGACGGGGATTTTGTTGATGGATTTGTATTGAAAGCAGATAAACATACTACGGAGATAAAAATTGGAAAATTAGGCCGGAAAAGTCGAAAAGTCGTGATAACAAGTGGAGCTAGCTCGACATTCGAAAGGAACTTTAAAAATGTATTCAATTATAAAGGTGGAACGAAGTTTGCCGGTTCAACTTGCTTATAATATAACAATATATGAAGGATTTAAAGTAACCTCTGTTATTATTTTTTTTCCACATCATAAATCCCTTTAGTTCAATTCTCGAGTTTTATTTTATGTATAAATTGCTCAACTTTTTCTTCTAAAACCTTTGAAAGTTAAATAAACCTAAAGACTTAAGTTATTTATATCAAAGGTCAGCTCATTGCATATGGTAAAAAAGACTTTTTTTATTAAAGCCTTTTTGTATGCGTGTTAGCCAGCTCAAGGCTATTCTATGAATAATGCTCCCTGGGAATTACCTTTTCTATCAATGTAGGTAGGTAGGTATAGGTACACATGCACTTTTTATACAGTATTATACTCTTCTTAATCGCTTTCAATTGAAAAAAAAAAAACAACCACCGTTGACACCGGCTCCCTACTATTTTATTCTAGTTGATGTGGCATACGGAATAAGAAATACCAAATAATTCACCTTAATCCGATGGATGAATGCGAACGACCAAACCTGTCAGACATAATTTCTAGCTTTAGAAAGTTGAGCATTGCACCAACACAGGAATTGTAACAACAATTTTGTATCTACGTATATGTAGGGCGATGTTAAGGGTGTAAGGTTACGCGCCGCATAACACACGTTTTAAATAAAATGGTTTTAAAGCAACTATTCCCTATGTATCTATGAGTACACACGAAAAAACCTGAATTTGCTAATTTTCCATTGATTTTTCAAGTGCTCATTAGGTAGAGGCCTTTTTTTTTTTTTTTTGTTTAAGGTAGGTCCTTGTTGTCTTGACACTTTTCTGAAGAATTTGAAAGAACCCTTCTGCATTTCGCATTGACAAAAAAAAAAAAAAAAGAATTCTATCTATCCACTCTCCTCATAATAGAGGTTTTCCTTGACCCACAACTTCAAAATCAGATGGGTTCTTTTTCTAGATTCTATTCAAAAACTACTTTCCTTGTTTTGTTTATAGAAGCTCAATATAAGAAAAGAAAAAAAAAACCACTGTCATAGAAAATGTGTCAATTTTTCCACAACATTTTTCATAAGCACCACACTTTCTAGCACCACCACCACTTGTCACTACAACAAGCGGTGGACTTGAAACAAAAAGACTGAAACTTAAAAAAAAAACAGATAATCTTGCTCCTGCCTACTGCCACTAGTGACACAATGATGTGAGATGTCCTTAAAGTGGACGCAGGCAAAGGAAGCGGTGGCGACAACCGGCGGTAGTGATGTAGCAAATGGTGGGAGGCTTATGTTTGTTTATATATTTTTTTTTTTTTAAACAAACAAACTCATTCATATATGTAGATCTTCCGTATAGAGAGGTAATTAAAATTATTGCAGCATCACTTGTTTTCTCAACCATAAAACATTCATGCATCCCAAAGATCAAGGACACAATTTTCCTATTTCATATACAGAAACGAAGTGTTTCCTTCTTGTGATTTTTAGAAGTTCGGTGCCATGGACATGGACAAAGTATAATGCCGTCCTATATGGCTATTATGCCAATTATCCTGGCAGCCATTAAGGAATATGTCTATTATAGCACCGCATATAATAATGCTGTATTGTGTGTTGTATTATGTTTGCCATAAGGTGACCACAATTTATGGTGTATACCTATTCTTGAAGGAGGCGTATATTTGGCAGACCACGGGACAGGATTGACAATATTCTGGCACATTATTGGAAAAAAGTTTTGGACCCCTTTTACTTACCTTTAAATATTTATTTATTAAGCTTAAGAAATAATTAAGTTAAAAGGATGTCTTTTTTGTTTTTTTTTTTTAATTAATTTTTCACTGAATTAAAATTTTAGGAATATTATTAATGGAAGTTTTTTAAAAAGTTTTAAATGCGTTTTTAAGCCGTCTAAGAGGAAGAATGGAATCCAATTTTTAGGTTTTTTTTTGTTTAAATTGATATTATATAGAGATACTACGCGACAGATAGTTCTATCCTTGATAAATTTACGTCTTAGACTACGTTCTACACACTTGTTCGAATGGATGAAAAGTTCATATGCACCCAAATGTATATTTTCTTACTAAAAAAGCTCTATAGTTTCTGAATAACTGAATCCTGCGCAGGTGCTATTATGTACGATTTCTTCTCATTCTCTTTTTAAAGTCTCGCCTCAATCAGGAATTTATAGCTGATACAGAGTTTTTGTAAGGACAAACAAAAAAATTGTAATTAAAAGTAAATATCAGCTGAGAAAATTACATCAAACTTTCGATTATGCTACAAAGTTTAATTCATATTTGGGCAATATAATACGTGAGAACCTGCAAGTTATTATTTTTCTCTATAAATGTAAACATATTTATTTTGTACCTGCACCTAGGTATATAAAGAGTGTGATATACACTATAGTGTTGGATCCAATTCAAAGTACCTAACCTATACCTTGGATTGTGTATATTTTGGAAAGGAGGGTATCATTGTTTCTACTTTTGCAGCAGAGGAGAAAAATGTGTCTATGAAGATACATTAACTTAATTGAATTTATATTGAAGCTTATTAAATTAAATTGTCATCAATCACTATAATTGATAAAATATGTGTTTTGTAAGAATGATAGATAGCTGGTAAGGTTATATATTGATAATAGTGGAGGAGTAACTTTTCAGAGAACATTCTTAAGTCTTTAATTTAAACTTGTGCAAAATAAAGTAAACGCTTTTTCTATAAAGAATTTTAAGTTTAAATTTTTTATAGTAAATATTATGGATGCATATTTGTACATATACATATTTATAATGTATATGTATGTTTACTTAAAGCTAGTACTTGCTTCTTTTGGATACACTATAGTAAATGCTTTATACAAAATTTAGCATAGTCCATACAAAGAATGCAGTATTTTAGTATTTCATTTCTTTAAAATCCCTTACGATTGCAATGAAATACTTTTTGCAAATATTTGTACTTCAAACATTTAACTCGCAGTCAATCTTGAAAAGTCTTTAATATAATGCAATCATTTTAGGCAGTTAAATACAAGTTAAAGGAATGCAATACTTAAAGACTGCTTGAATTCTTTGAAGTCTTTTAAAAGTATTACCTAAGTTAAAGCAACTATATAAAAACTTAGATTTTTTTTTGTTAAAGTCCAAATTAAAATATATTTTTTGAGCATTTTGAAAAACCTTACCTTGGGCCTTATTAGGAACACCTGGCCCTAATAAGATCCACAAAGTATTTTTGTCAATTTTTTTTTTATTTTCTTGCTGACAAAAAAATGAATTTTATCCTAAAATAAATAGAACAACTAACAAACTTTGTATTAGTGTTTATTTAGATACAAATTAAACACCGTACTTACTTAATTAATTACTTTTAAAATAGACAATTTTTTAAATGTCTTCTTTTTATAAAAACCACAAATTTTCCCCACCACAATTGAGTTAGCTGGAAATTTTAATTTTTTCTGGGCTATAGCATTTGGCCAGAGCACATATAAAAAAAAAAATAAGTCCCGTTGTTTGTCGGTTATGCCGTTTTTTGTGCACTGGGACTTATTTGGTGGACACCTACCTTACTTGAAGTCTTTTAAACTATGTTTCTTATCGACCCCTTTCCGCCAAATTATCGTAAGCGTCAATTTCATACTGTCACATAAAGTTAATTATTTCATTTTTTCCTGTGTACCAAAAGCGATTGGACCTTTTCCAATCTGTCAATAACAGTTTTGTTAAAAACGTTTAATGCTGAAATTTGGCTTAATTGGTTTTGTTGCTGAGCAAACAAAAAACAAAATGCCACTTACGATACTTTTTATTTTTGTCGCTCACGACACGATAATTTGGCGGAAAGGGCTCGTTAAATATGTTTGGGATTTTAATTTTCTCATGGCCAATTGACTTTAAATCAGTAAAAAGGTTAAAAAAAGAGCAAAAATATTCCCAGCAGTTAAAAGACTCTAAAGCCGGCCGTTAACGATCGAGCCAAATGGCTCGGTGCCAATTGGACTGGTGGATTTATAACCTGCTGAAAGTACAAATGGCTCGGCCGAACCCATTTACATGATGCAATTTGGCTCGGCGGCCGAGCCATTTGGCTCTATCGCGTATTGCCAGCTTAGGAAGTGAAAAGATTTCAAGCAGTTAAAATACTTCAAGCTGTCATAAGACTTCAAGCAATTAAAAGGCTTCAAGCAATCAAAAGAATTCAAGCTGTTAAAAGACTGCTCGAATAAAAAAGACTTCATTGCAGTCAAAAGTCAAAAGACTGCAGAAGAATGCAATCAATGTAAAAGAATTTTAAAAGGCTTCAAAGAATTAAAGCAACCTGTAAGCTGGCCATTCACGATCGAGCCAAATGGCTCGGTGCCAATTGGCACTATCGTGTATGGCCAGCTTTAAGTATTGCATTCCTTTAACCTTTAGTCTTTTAACTGCCTAAAATGATTGCGTTATTAAAGACTTCAAAATTGATTGAGAAATAGTTTTTGAAGTTGAAGTACCTACTGAGGTAAAATGATTGCATTCTTTTTTATCTCTGCTATACAAATTATAGTCAGAACCTTTTCTTGTAGGATTTATTTAAGTTTTTCAAAGTTTTACATATATCATCTTAAAAGTTTGATAAAACAAACATTACTACTGCTTTAAGTCTGTAATTTTATTTAAGTAGGTTTCATACAAAATCTGCTCTTTCTATATGTACACATCTAAATAAATTTTCTACGAACATACCACAACGTCAAGCTGAGCACACCCCGAGTTTTGGGGTGAAGGGAATTTGGGGCTCTTTCGGGATTGGAGTACTAAATTTGTCCTAAATTAGTCCCTTATTCCTGCACAGTTAGATTTTTGAATTTCCGTTGTGGTGGACCCAGCTTGACGAACCTCCTAAAAATGAAAATAGAGAAGATACTAGGTCCTATTTTTCACATAAGAACATGTTCAGAGCACGTTTAATGAAATCCACAAAATGGTTTTAAACAGTTTATGCACCTTAATGCCGATCACTGCAATATATCACATACTTATTCTGCCGTGTTAAGAGAAAATGACGTATCTGACATTTGACGATTTTTTGAGTTATAGCGAAGTTTGAAATATTTGGGATCGTTTTTATTAATAACTAAAGCCGTATCTCGCTTTTTCAGCAGTAAACAATCAAAACACATCCTCTTTTTATTAAAAATAGTTTTATAACTATTAAAAAAACGACAAAGTAAACTCCTATAATCATAACAAAAAAATGTAGATACGCCATTTTCAGTTAACATGGCAGTATTTACATGTTTTAATTAAAACAAGAGAAATAAAACAACAAGTACAAAAACAAATAAAACGGCAATAGGGAACTTTACGAATCTGTCAATGTCATGTCCATAACTTTGTGGGCTTGACAGATGCAAACGAAGAACGAACGCTAAAATAAAAAAGGCGGTTTTTTATACTAGAAGTTTAGTATGTTGTTGCGAAGTGAAAACATGTAAAACTCACAATGTGATGATTTTGACGTTAATAAGT
Source organism: Epistrophella euchroma (assembly GCA_947049315.1). NCBI lineage: Eukaryota > Metazoa > Arthropoda > Insecta > Diptera > Syrphidae > Epistrophella > Epistrophella euchroma. Next base: position 76,421,427 of record OX346246.1, on the reverse strand, counting down.
GAACGAGAGAGAGATATATTGCTATTTGGTAAGGAGCCCTTTCGTGGACAAGCGTTGCCAACTACTTTGAGGAAAATAATGCCTCAATCATTAATTCTTAAAACCTTGATTATTACACATAAGCTAACGGTCACTTAAAACTAAACTCAAAATAAACAGAAGGTCCCTTGGCACTGCGATTTATGGGGATTTTTGTTATTTAAAATTCCTGTGAAAACAAACAAATATACAGGCTTTTATGGTTCTCCTAAAAATAATAATAAATATTATGGAATTCTTATGAAGCTCATTAAAGCTGTAGAATGGCATACCTATGTACGTGTAACATTTTTTTTAATAGTGTTTTAGAATATGGATAGTTATTCTGTGAATATTAACTTTATGTTTAATGGACTGTATTCCAATTACTTACTCTTTTCTGAATGTATGTCCTGTGTAAGTTTCTTGGAAATTATAAAATATCCTTAATTTGTTATTATTATTTATATTATTTGTTGATCGATCTTTCTTTTGTAAGGTTTTAAATTGTAAATGAAAATTATTGACAACAAAAATATTGATAACATAAAACAAACAAAAAACTAAAATTTTATAAAGTTAAAAATTATAAAGTTAAATTCTTAAATCCTTAAGGCAATCGTGACTTCTTCCTATGGGAGACTTCATTTCTTTTGGTGACGCTTTTCCTCTTATTATTGTCAGCGGCAACACACTCCCCCCGTGAATGCTTTGCTTCACTTTCCGTTTCCACTGGCAATCGACACAGTTTCTGTACCGGACGCTCTAAAATTACGAAAGGCACCTTTTTTTCAGCAGGCTTTACCTTCCAATTTGAAGATGCTACTCGAAGACGAACATTGCGCACTAAACCATCGGCCCCGGAAAATGTTTTAATCACTCGTGCCATTTTCCAAAATGTCGGGGGAACATTATCTTCGCGGATAATGACCAAATCACCCACCTTCAAATTTGATTGTGGTTGGCGCCATTTTATCCGCTGCTGTAGCTGATGCAAATAATCTTGAGCCCATGCCTTCCAAAACACTTGACTCATCTTTTGAATTTTCTGTGCTGATTTTAAGTGACTGTCTGGAACTTGGGCAACGTTTGCTCCGAAAGGCTGAGTAATCGGTTCACCAATGAGAAAATGAGCTGGAGTGAGAAATGATAAATCTTCCGGGTCTTCTGTCATAGCTGAAAGTGGACGAGAGTTCATTACAGCACTCGTCTGCGCTAAAACCGTTTGGAATTCGCTGCTTGTTAGTTACTTCATACTTCATCGATTTAATGGCTGCTTCCCAGAGTCCCCCTTGATGCGGCGCTGCAGGCGTTATGAATCGCCATTCAGTACCAAAACGCTGCAGGGCTTTAGACATATCCATTTCATTCCAGCTTCGTAGCATTTTCCGGAGTTCAACCGCAGCACCCACAAAGTTCTTGCCGTTGTCACTCCACAACCGTAAGCAAGCCCCTCGAATGCTGGTGAATCTTAAAAAAGCCTGGATGAAATCAGCAGTTGAAAGACTCTCTACCAGCTCCAAATGCACTGCTTTTGTGACCATGCACACAAACACTGCAACGTACTTCTTTTCGATGATGTTACATCGCCCACCACGCGCTTTCAGCAAAAATGGTCCGGCATAATCAACTCCAGAATGGCTAAATGCTTTGCATGGGGTCACTCGATCTGTAGGTAATTCGCCCATCATTTGAGTAGTTGTCTGGTGTCTATATCGTGTGCAAATCACACAATGCCAGTTATGTTTTCGTACTGCACGGCGGAGATTTGTTATCCAAAACCTTCTTCGCACAAACGCAATTGTTTCATTTGGCCCTCCATGCAGAGACACTTCATGAGCTTCTCTAATCACCAACTTGGCTAACGGGCTGACATCAGGCAGAATAATAGGGTATTTTTGGTCCAATGAGATCGGTGCACGGCCCAACCGTCCACCTAAGCGCAGTAACCCCTTGCTGTCAAGCCAGGGCGTGCAGTTTGCAATTGGACTTGATGATTCAACACATTTATTATTTCCTTCAGTGCTTTGATTTCTGCAACATAGTATAAACGCTGTTCTTCAAGCACCCAGAATTCTTGGGCAGTCTTAATCTCTTCATTTGACAATGGACCGCTCCGACGATTCTCCGGCTGTACTCGGGCGTTGCTGGAAAATCGGAATAACCATGCAGTGAGTCGGCACAGCTCAAACATCTTAGAAGCACGTTCTAACAGATTAACACCACGCAAATTCACGTTCATTGCTGCTAATAATTTGTGATGTTTTCTGAATTGTTTGACATCGTCACCAAGCCTCTCCTCTTTTGCAATTTCGAAATCCGTAACAGATGTCATCTTGGGTTGACAGTTTGGCCAATGTATTGCAGTTTGAAGTAGCCATGGAGGACCTTGCCACCAAAGCTTTGCGTCGCGCAGCTCAGCAGCCGAAGTTCCTCGACTCAGTTGATCGGCTGGATTATCAGCTGATGGGATGTAGCGCCAGTGCGCATCTTCAGTCAAATTGTGAATTTTTTGCACTCGGTTATTAACAAAAATCTTAAGTGTTGCAGAATCCTTCTTAAGCCATGCCAGGGCAATTTGCGAGTCTGACCACAAAGTAGTCTTCACATGTGTCAGTTTTCCCGTCGTCTTAAATGTCTTTAACAGCTCACTAAGCATCAACGCTGCACATAATTCCAAACGGGGTATTGTTATTGTCTTTAAAGGTGCAACCCGAGATTTCGATGCCACAAGTATGCATTCAATGTGCTCCAATGTTTCGATACGCACATAAAGAGCAGCTCCATACGCCAAAGTTGATGCGTCGGCAAATCCATGCAACGAGATGTTTCGATTCAAACCGATACCCAACCATCGCGGCAATCGGATTTCCGTTACGAGTGGCAACTGCTGTTCGAAACGCCGCCACTCTCTATAAATAAACTCTGGCACTAATGAGTCCCATCCTATTTTTGCATTCCAAATCTTTTGCATCAATATCTTCGCCTCTATCACAATTGGACCTAGATATCCATTTGGATCAAAAATTTGCGCAATCCGACTAAGTAATCTCCGCTTGGTTACGTGTTTCATTTCTAGAACTGGTTGGGGCTGGAATTTAAACATCAATTCATCCGTTGCTGGAAGCCAGCGTAGTCCCAGCACTGTCGTATTTTCAAACTCACTGAGATCAACCGCCTGTTGTGCACTAGTTGGTACCACATTTGGCCTATTTGATCGCCATTTGTCAAGTACAAATCCACATGACCGCAAGACTGCATCAATTTCTTTACTTAGCTGGTGAGCTTCTGCATCTGTTTCTGCACCTGATAGGCAATCGTCCATATAAAAATCATGTTCTACCGCTTCTGCGCCAATTGGATATTGTCCTCGAGCTTCTCGGGCACCTTGAATCATTGCCCGTACTGCACAATGTGGAGCTGATGCCATTCCAAAAGTGACCACGGTCAGCCAGTATTCCTTGATTGTGCTGTTTGAATCCGGCCGCCAAAAGATTCGTTGTAGATCCCACTGTGCTGGGTTGACGTGCACCTGTAAGTACATCTTTTTAATGTCGGCTGTGATGGCAACTCGATGGCATCTGAAACGCATAACCAAGTCAGCTAAGTTGTCCTGCAATTTTTCGCCCACCAACTGCACATCATTAAGTGAAATTCCTTGATCAGTTTTGCACGATGCGTCATTTACTATCCGGAACTTCTTTAAAACTGGATGATGTGGAATATAGTAACAAAATTCGTTTGGTAATCGATCGGCCAATTTCATTTGACCAGCGCATAACAGTTCATTGATTGCTGCAAATATTTCTCTTTTAATTCTGGATCGCGCTCAAAACGGCGTTCTAGCTGTCGAAACCTATGTAATGCTATAGCTCTTGACGATCCTAGTTGATTGATGTCATTACGCAGTGGAATATCAACATGAAACCTTCCTCCAGGCAGGCGGCGATGGTTTTGCATAAATATTTCTTCACAGCGCTCTTGTTCAGCTGTTCGTATACGAGGTACTTCAATTTCCTCAGTTTCCCAAAAACGCTGCAACAGATGATCTAACTGTGGCTCAACTGTCTCTATTACTCCAATTATTTTGTTTAATCCAGAGTGTGCACTTGCTCCTCCACCGTACATCAACCAGCCTAGACTTGAGGGTTGAAATGCAATACTTAGTTGATTCACAATACTTCCGTCACGTATCACAATTGCCCATACACCCGCACCAAGCAGAATGTCAATTGGACCAGGTACACATGCACCAGGGTCAGCCAAATTTGACATTACTTCTGGAGGAATTACAGCTTCCGGTATCTGTTTGCCCGGCAACCACAGCTCTGTCAAGTTTGGACCGACCATTAGATCCACCGTTAATAATGGTGTATTACTTCTCCTAGATAACAGTTGACATGTCAATTTTCGCGTGTATGGCCTTTCAGATGTTCCACCGACTCCATGGATTCGAACGTTGCATTGCTGTGTTGGCCATTTAAGTTTGCGAATGACACTGTCGCTTATTAGATTTGTTTGGGCACCCGTATCGCATAATGCGCGCAGTGGTAGGGACACACGATCGTCTAATTTAATGCGGACGATAGCTGTAGCTAACAATGCGGCCCATATTTCTTCTTCTCTGTTGTTTATAACTGGTGATTGGGTGGGCGTATCGAGGCCACTACGCCCTAAATTTGCTGTTCGCTGCTAACGTGTATCTTCTGGAATTTCTACCTGTTCAGCTGTTCTTATCTGTCTATTAGCGACTCGCTGCAGTCCATAAAGCGTCTCGACGGGGGAACCTGTGTTGAAATTTACGGGACACTGAAGGCTATTATGCTTAACCTTACATCTTGGACATGGTCCTCCTGGACATTTTTCAGACTGATGTCATGAGCTGAAGCAATTCATACAGCGTCGCTGTTTTCTTACATATCTTAGCCTGTCAGATATCGACAAATTCTTGAATTTCGCACAGTGGAATGGCCAATGTCGCTGGCCTAAACAAAGATCACAATTAGGGTAAGGTTCATTGCTTCGTCCAATAATTCGAACACGATCGTTCAAAGAGCTTCTGGGTTCACGGCTTCTCTGATGATTGTCAGACTGAATATCATATGAATGAGACAACACACTAGCGCGCAGTTCGAGAAAACGAAACATTCCAGCGAGCGTTGGTAATTCTTCAGCTGATCTATGCAGTGACCATTGTACGTGACTTTCGTTATCGAGTAATTTCTCAAGTTGGTATATTAACATATGTTCTGCTACAAGATCTGGTCTTAGCAACAACTGCAGTTGACGGAATGCATTTCGTGCAGAATCAAGCATTTTTCGCATAGCCTCACATGTTGGGTGCTGTAGTGGTTTGAGTGCTGACAAAACTTGCAAATGAGCGCGGACCGTATTGTACTCATTTCCGTATTGTGTGCATAATTCAGCCCATAATTGATTATAAGTGTTTCCATCACCAATTGGCCAATTTTTGTATATTTGTTCAGCTCGACCTTGCAATGCTCCCAAAAGATGCCGCATTTTTTGCGAATCCGAAAATTTCAATTGGTTGTGCACCTCGGCTTCAAATATTGCTCGAAAATTTGCCCAGTCACTCTCTAAACCAGAAAACTTAGGTAAACGTGGCGGCTCGGAAATTTGAATTTGAATAGGTGTAGCACCACCATGACCATCTAGATTAGTTCCTGCTTGTGTAAGGGACCCTACTAATGAAGCCTGCCTCCGTAGTTTAAATTTATATGCCAAATATTCTACTTCAGCTTCGGCTAAAAATGCACTGCACTTGCCCAACTGTTCTTCAGAAAATTGCTGCTGGGCCAACATTGGCCAGTCTGCTTCAAATTTCGTCCAAACCTCTTCAATTCGATTGAGACGAATCATTGCTTCGTCAGATGACCACTGAGCGATTTCTTCTTCGGAATGACTTGTTGCAGCGCGTCGCAAAATTTCACGGTATAGCCTCATCGACTGTGGGACCGGGTTTCTCACTTGTTGTGATTTTGTTCTGATTATTTGAATTTGTGAGAGATTGGATATTAATTTGCTGTTCTTCAGCAGCAGCATCAATTTCCGCCTGTTGCTCACGTTTTATCCTCACAAATGCTCCTGGTGTCCCTAAAAACAAACAATATAAAAAACATAAAATTTGCTCATATACTGAGATGTCCAGTACAGCAATTTTTCATTGCTCTTTTTTTTTTTTTTTTTTTGAAACCTTACAGCGGAATCATCATGTAACCTGTTTTTTTTTTTTTTTTTGCACATTATCAATTTTTGGTTTAACGCACTGATTTAAAGAACAGCTTAAATGAAATGCATTTTTATTTTGCTTTGAATTTTTTTTTTTTTACGAGCACATCTGCGCTAGAACCAAACGAATTTAAAGAACTGAAACAAAATGCATTTCACTTAAATGCTGTTGATGCTCTGAATGCTCTAAATTCTCTAAATGCTCTTAATGCTCAATGCTCTTTAAAAAAATCAGTCCAAACTTCGTAAACGCAACGAAAATACGAATTTGGAATGTTCAAATGTTCTGGATTCCACTGTATTAATTTTACTCATGCTCTTTTTCTTACCTCCAATATTTTGGCTGCATATCTGATTATTTTCGCTCAAATGACTCATAAAATTTTCATCCCCACATTCGCTCATCTTTGCTCTATATACTTATGTATATTTTGTATTCTAAATTTAATAAGCCAAAAATAGTTTTATTTATTAAATTGCTCAATTAAAACCATCCTTTTCAATGCACAATTTTCGTAAACCATCCGGCTCGAAGGACCATGTTTTAGAATATGGATAGTTATTCTGTGAAGATTAACTTTATGTTTAATGGACTGTATTCCAATTACTTACTCTTTTCTGAATGTATGTCCTGTGTAAGTTTCTTGGGAATTATAAAATATCCTTAATTTGTTATTATTATTTATATTATTTGTTGATCGATCTTTCTTTTGTAAGGTTTTAAATTGTAAATGAAAATTATTGACAACAAAAATATTGATAACATAAAACAAACAAAAAACTAAAATTTTATAAAGTTAAAAATTATAAAGTTAAATTCTTAAATCCTTAAGGCAATCGTGACTTCTTCCTATGGGAGACTTCATTTCTTTTGGTGACGCTTTTCCTCTTATTATTGTCAGCGGCAACACACTCCCCCCGTGAATGCTTTGCTTCACTTTCCGTTTCCACTGGCAATCGACACAGTTTCTGTACCGGACGCTCTAAAATTACGAAAGGCACCTTTTTTTCAGCAGGCTTTACCTTCCAATTTGAAGATGCTACTCGAAGACGAACATTGCGCACTAAACCATCGGCCCCGGAAAATGTTTTAATCACTCGTGCCATTTTCCAAAATGTCGGGGGAACATTATCTTCGCGGATAATGACCAAATCACCCACCTTCAAATTTGATTGTGGTTGGCGCCATTTTATCCGCTGCTGTAGCTGATGCAAATAATCTTGAGCCCATGCCTTCCAAAACACTTGACTCATCTTTTGAATTTTCTGTGCTGATTTTAAGTGACTGTCTGGAACTTGGGCAACGTTTGCTCCGAAAGGCTGAGTAATCGGTTCACCAATGAGAAAATGAGCTGGAGTGAGAAATGATAAATCTTCCGGGTCTTCTGTCATAGCTGAAAGTGGACGAGAGTTCATTACAGCACTCGTCTGCGCTAAAACCGTTTGGAATTCGCTGCTTGTTAGTTACTTCATACTTCATCGATTTAATGGCTGCTTCCCAGAGTCCCCCTTGATGCGGCGCTGCAGGCGTTATGAATCGCCATTCAGTACCAAAACGCTGCAGGGCTTTAGACATATCCATTTCATTCCAGCTTCGTAGCATTTTCCGGAGTTCAACCGCAGCACCCACAAAGTTCTTGCCGTTGTCACTCCACAACCGTAAGCAAGCCCCTCGAATGCTGGTGAATCTTAAAAAAGCCTGGATGAAATCAGCAGTTGAAAGACTCTCTACCAGCTCCAAATGCACTGCTTTTGTGACCATGCACACAAACACTGCAACGTACTTCTTTTCGATGATGTTACATCGCCCACCACGCGCTTTCAGCAAAAATGGTCCGGCATAATCAACTCCAGAATGGCTAAATGCTTTGCATGGGGTCACTCGATCTGTAGGTAATTCGCCCATCATTTGAGTAGTTGTCTGGTGTCTATATCGTGTGCAAATCACACAATGCCAGTTATGTTTTCGTACTGCACGGCGGAGATTTGTTATCCAAAACCTTCTTCGCACAAACGCAATTGTTTCATTTGGCCCTCCATGCAGAGACACTTCATGAGCTTCTCTAATCACCAACTTGGCTAACGGGCTGACATCAGGCAGAATAATAGGGTATTTTTGGTCCAATGAGATCGGTGCACGGCCCAACCGTCCACCTAAGCGCAGTAACCCCTTGCTGTCAAGCCAGGGCGTGCAGTTTGCAATTGGACTTGATGATTCAACACATTTATTATTTCCTTCAGTGCTTTGATTTCTGCAACATAGTATAAACGCTGTTCTTCAAGCACCCAGAATTCTTGGGCAGTCTTAATCTCTTCATTTGACAATGGACCGCTCCGACGATTCTCCGGCTGTACTCGGGCGTTGCTGGAAAATCGGAATAACCATGCAGTGAGTCGGCACAGCTCAAACATCTTAGAAGCACGTTCTAACAGATTAACACCACGCAAATTCACGTTCATTGCTGCTAATAATTTGTGATGTTTTCTGAATTGTTTGACATCGTCACCAAGCCTCTCCTCTTTTGCAATTTCGAAATCCGTAACAGATGTCATCTTGGGTTGACAGTTTGGCCAATGTATTGCAGTTTGAAGTAGCCATGGAGGACCTTGCCACCAAAGCTTTGCGTCGCGCAGCTCAGCAGCCGAAGTTCCTCGACTCAGTTGATCGGCTGGATTATCAGCTGATGGGATGTAGCGCCAGTGCGCATCTTCAGTCAAATTGTGAATTTTTTGCACTCGGTTATTAACAAAAATCTTAAGTGTTGCAGAATCCTTCTTAAGCCATGCCAGGGCAATTTGCGAGTCTGACCACAAAGTAGTCTTCACATGTGTCAGTTTTCCCGTCGTCTTAAATGTCTTTAACAGCTCACTAAGCATCAACGCTGCACATAATTCCAAACGGGGTATTGTTATTGTCTTTAAAGGTGCAACCCGAGATTTCGATGCCACAAGTATGCATTCAATGTGCTCCAATGTTTCGATACGCACATAAAGAGCAGCTCCATACGCCAAAGTTGATGCGTCGGCAAATCCATGCAACGAGATGTTTCGATTCAAACCGATACCCAACCATCGCGGCAATCGGATTTCCGTTACGAGTGGCAACTGCTGTTCGAAACGCCGCCACTCTCTATAAATAAACTCTGGCACTAATGAGTCCCATCCTATTTTTGCATTCCAAATCTTTTGCATCAATATCTTCGCCTCTATCACAATTGGACCTAGATATCCATTTGGATCAAAAATTTGCGCAATCCGACTAAGTAATCTCCGCTTGGTTACGTGTTTCATTTCTAGAACTGGTTGGGGCTGGAATTTAAACATCAATTCATCCGTTGCTGGAAGCCAGCGTAGTCCCAGCACTGTCGTATTTTCAAACTCACTGAGATCAACCGCCTGTTGTGCACTAGTTGGTACCACATTTGGCCTATTTGATCGCCATTTGTCAAGTACAAATCCACATGACCGCAAGACTGCATCAATTTCTTTACTTAGCTGGTGAGCTTCTGCATCTGTTTCTGCACCTGATAGGCAATCGTCCATATAAAAATCATGTTCTACCGCTTCTGCGCCAATTGGATATTGTCCTCGAGCTTCTCGGGCACCTTGAATCATTGCCCGTACTGCACAATGTGGAGCTGATGCCATTCCAAAAGTGACCACGGTCAGCCAGTATTCCTTGATTGTGCTGTTTGAATCCGGCCGCCAAAAGATTCGTTGTAGATCCCACTGTGCTGGGTTGACGTGCACCTGTAAGTACATCTTTTTAATGTCGGCTGTGATGGCAACTCGATGGCATCTGAAACGCATAACCAAGTCAGCTAAGTTGTCCTGCAATTTTTCGCCCACCAACTGCACATCATTAAGTGAAATTCCTTGATCAGTTTTGCACGATGCGTCATTTACTATCCGGAACTTCTTTAAAACTGGATGATGTGGAATATAGTAACAAAATTCGTTTGGTAATCGATCGGCCAATTTCATTTGACCAGCGCATAACAGTTCATTGATTGCTGCAAATATTTCTCTTTTAATTCTGGATCGCGCTCAAAACGGCGTTCTAGCTGTCGAAACCTATGTAATGCTATAGCTCTTGACGATCCTAGTTGATTGATGTCATTACGCAGTGGAATATCAACCTGAAACCTTCCTCCAGGCAGGCGGCGATGGTTTTGCATAAATATTTCTTCACAGCGCTCTTGTTCAGCTGTTCGTATACGAGGTACTTCAATTTCCTCAGTTTCCCAAAAACGCTGCAACAGATGATCTAACTGTGGCTCAACTGTCTCTATTACTCCAATTATTTTGTTTAATCCAGAGTGTGCACTTGCTCCTCCACCGTACATCAACCAGCCTAGACTTGAGGGTTGAAATGCAATACTTAGTTGATTCACAATACTTCCGTCACGTATCACAATTGCCCATACACCCGCACCAAGCAGAATGTCAATTGGACCAGGTACACATGCACCAGGGTCAGCCAAATTTGACATTACTTCTGGAGGAATTACAGCTTCCGGTATCTGTTTGCCCGGCAACCACAGCTCTGTCAAGTTTGGACCGACCATTAGATCCACCGTTAATAATGGTGTATTACTTCTCCTAGATAACAGTTGACATGTCAATTTTCGCGTGTATGGCCTTTCAGATGTTCCACCGACTCCATGGATTCGAACGTTGCATTGCTGTGTTGGCCATTTAAGTTTGCGAATGACACTGTCGCTTATTAGATTTGTTTGGGCACCCGTATCGCATAATGCGCGCAGTGGTAGGGACACACGATCGTCTAATTTAATGCGGACGATAGCTGTAGCTAACAATGCGGCCCATATTTCTTCTTCTCTGTTGTTTATAACTGGTGATTGGGTGGGCGTATCGAGGCCACTACGCCCTAAATTTGCTGTTCGCTGCTAACGTGTATCTTCTGGAATTTCTACCTGTTCAGCTGTTCTTATCTGTCTATTAGCGACTCGCTGCAGTCCATAAAGCGTCTCGACGGGGGAACCTGTGTTGAAATTTACGGGACACTGAAGGCTATTATGCTTAACCTTACATCTTGGACATGGTCCTCCTGGACATTTTTCAGACTGATGTCATGAGCTGAAGCAATTCATACAGCGTCGCTGTTTTCTTACATATCTTAGCCTGTCAGATATCGACAAATTCTTGAATTTCGCACAGTGGAATGGCCAATGTCGCTGGCCTAAACAAAGATCACAATTAGGGTAAGGTTCATTGCTTCGTCCAATAATTCGAACACGATCGTTCAAAGAGCTTCTGGGTTCACGGCTTCTCTGATGATTGTCAGACTGAATATCATATGAATGAGACAACACACTAGCGCGCAGTTCGAGAAAACGAAACATTCCAGCGAGCGTTGGTAATTCTTCAGCTGATCTATGCAGTGACCATTGTACGTGACTTTCGTTATCGAGTAATTTCTCAAGTTGGTATATTAACATATGTTCTGCTACAAGATCTGGTCTTAGCAACAACTGCAGTTGACGGAATGCATTTCGTGCAGAATCAAGCATTTTTCGCATAGCCTCACATGTTGGGTGCTGTAGTGGTTTGAGTGCTGACAAAACTTGCAAATGAGCGCGGACCGTATTGTACTCATTTCCGTATTGTGTGCATAATTCAGCCCATAATTGATTATAAGTGTTTCCATCACCAATTGGCCAATTTTTGTATATTTGTTCAGCTCGACCTTGCAATGCTCCCAAAAGATGCCGCATTTTTTGCGAATCCGAAAATTTCAATTGGTTGTGCACCTCGGCTTCAAATATTGCTCGAAAATTTGCCCAGTCACTCTCTAAACCAGAAAACTTAGGTAAACGTGGCGGCTCGGAAATTTGAATTTGAATAGGTGTAGCACCACCATGACCATCTAGATTAGTTCCTGCTTGTGTAAGGGACCCTACTAATGAAGCCTGCCTCCGTAGTTTAAATTTATATGCCAAATATTCTACTTCAGCTTCGGCTAAAAATGCACTGCACTTGCCCAACTGTTCTTCAGAAAATTGCTGCTGGGCCAACATTGGCCAGTCTGCTTCAAATTTCGTCCAAACCTCTTCAATTCGATTGAGACGAATCATTGCTTCGTCAGATGACCACTGAGCGATTTCTTCTTCGGAATGACTTGTTGCAGCGCGTCGCAAAATTTCACGGTATAGCCTCATCGACTGTGGGACCGGGTTTCTCACTTGTTGTGATTTTGTTCTGATTATTTGAATTTGTGAGAGATTGGATATTAATTTGCTGTTCTTCAGCAGCAGCATCAATTTCCGCCTGTTGCTCACGTTTTATCCTCACAAATGCTCCTGGTGTCCCTAAAAACAAACAATATAAAAAACATAAAATTTGCTCATATACTGAGATGTCCAGTACAGCAATTTTTCATTGCTCTTTTTTTTTTTTTTTTTTTGAAACCTTACAGCGGAATCATCATGTAACCTGTTTTTTTTTTTTTTTTTGCACATTATCAATTTTTGGTTTAACGCACTGATTTAAAGAACAGCTTAAATGAAATGCATTTTTATTTTGCTTTGAATTTTTTTTTTTTTACGAGCACATCTGCGCTAGAACCAAACGAATTTAAAGAACTGAAACAAAATGCATTTCACTTAAATGCTGTTGATGCTCTGAATGCTCTAAATTCTCTAAATGCTCTTAATGCTCAATGCTCTTTAAAAAAATCAGTCCAAACTTCGTAAACGCAACGAAAATACGAATTTGGAATGTTCAAATGTTCTGGATTCCACTGTATTAATTTTACTCATGCTCTTTTTCTTACCTCCAATATTTTGGCTGCATATCTGATTATTTTCGCTCAAATGACTCATAAAATTTTCATCCCCACATTCGCTCATCTTTGCTCTATATACTTATGTATATTTTGTATTCTAAATTTAATAAGCCAAAAATAGTTTTATTTATTAAATTGCTCAATTAAAACCATCCTTTTCAATGCACAATTTTCGTAAACCATCCGGCTCGAAGGACCATGTTTTAGAATATGGATAGTTATTCTGTGAAGATTAACTTTATGTTTAATGGACTGTATTCCAATTACTTACTCTTTTCTGAATGTATGTCCTGTGTAAGTTTCTTGGGAATTATAAAATATCCTTAATTTGTTATTATTATTTATATTATTTGTTGATCGATCTTTCTTTTGTAAGGTTTTAAATTGTAAATGAAAATTATTGACAACAAAAATATTGATAACATAAAACAAACAAAAAACTAAAATTTTATAAAGTTAAAAATTATAAAGTTAAATTCTTAAATCCTTAAGGCAATCGTGACTTCTTCCTATGGGAGACTTCATTTCTTTTGGTGACGCTTTTCCTCTTATTATTGTCAGCGGCAACAAATAGGAAGTCTATTATTTGAAAGAATTAAATTTTGTCATAGGTATATATGTATGTAACTATAAATTTGTCTGTTTTAATTATTTAAGTCACTGATCTAAGACATGGCAGTTCAATTAACCACACCTCACAAAGATTGAAACTGAAGCCTAACTGCCTGAACAGAATGGTGACGGAGACGGAACCGGAGCTGGAATAGCTGTCAAAATATTGAATACACACAAATTCGATGTTGCGAACACAACGGAACGTAGCCGCATACGGAGCTGCAGCCGCAGACGGAAGAGTTCACCAACTTATAACTTTTCACGTATAGCACTTTTGACGTTTTAATTTGTATGAAGAGAAATAACAACTTTTTGGGTCTGACTCGTAAAAAAATAACGTACGACACTTTTTATTAGCTTTTCCGGTTCCGTCTACAGCTCCGGTTCCAGCATTGTATTCTGTTCAGGCTGTAAAGCTGGGAACCTTATTTGTTGAGGAGTGATGAGTCGCTACCGCAACTTATTTCATATGCTTATAGAGCCATGTTTGTCTCGTGAAATATGTTGTGTTGAAATCATTCTTAATACGATTGCACAATACGTAGACGTTTTTCTTCGGTTGGGTACGAAATCTCAAATCACAGAATTACGGAGTCCCGAATTACAAAATTCCAAAACACCCTGAAGAACACTTAAAACATTGTTGAAACGTTCGGAAAACCAATGAAGATTTTTCATAAATAAATTAATTCGACCAAACAGGTCGAAGAAGAGTAATCTTCAAAAATTTGGACATAAACTGTATACATGGGATAAATAAATCAATTATTGCAATCATTGGGTTACAAGTTTTTCAAAAAATATCAGCGTCACGACGGAAACTTTGGTTAATTCCAAATACATATGTAAATCGTTAATGTCTTGATTAATTTTGCTGTAATTTACTTTTTCTTGTACTTTGTGGGATTTCATTAATGTTTAATTTATAAATTTTAGAAATTTATAACATCCACACAACAGCATTCAATTTTATTGAATTCAAGTGCAGGTATAATAGGAATTGTCTGTATGGATCTGTATGTATGTATGTACGAATAAACTTAGTTTTTTTTTTTAGAAAAAAATATATTTACTGTCATAAAGTTTCCATACACACAAAAAAAATAGTTTAGATACTTAAACATAACTTCAACTTTATTTTTTATTCAAACATTTTTTTTTGGGATTGATTCTGAACCATGAACGAGAAAAAAATAAATCGATGTGGAAGTTTTCACATTCGTTATTTGGAATTGTGTCGAGCTAAAAACTATCCCCCTAACACAGCAATAAAATCTAAGAACAATGCAACTTCAGTTTTAGATTTCTTTGGAGACAAGCTTAAGGTTGAAGATTGGCTATTTGTTATTGAGTCATTGCGTTTTGATAAGATTGTGCAACATTTAGCAATTCGTTTAAGAAAAAATATTGGAAATGGTTAAGTTTGAAATTTATTAATTGTTTGTTTTATTGGTTCTTTTTTTTGTAGTTATTGAACATATCGATAGTGAGAAAAAGGCAAAAGTATTTAAACAGAAACCTGCTGTTTATACAAAGTACATATTTGGAGGAATAATTGATGCAGTTACTTATTGCATCCAATTTAATAAAAATCTTACAATTCTTTGTTTGGAGGCTCTCCCGATGAATGAAAAATATGCAGTTTCTATAGCAAAGGTATTCTTACTAATTATTGAAATGTCATATTTATGCTTTTAATCTCTAAGTGGCGCCCGGGCATAGTTACTTAGGAACGGGTAATGTGCTATTGTCACAGCAATACGCAATTCCACAAAGCAAGTTGTTCTTACTAACTTATTGAAATATCATACATATTTATGCTTTTAAACTGTAACTGGCCCCAGGGCACAGTTACTCGTGAACGGATAATGTACCTATACTACTGTCATATACGCAGTTCCATGAAGCAAGTTGATAGCTGTTCCAGATTTCTAGGAAACACCTTAAATCAGAAATTTGTTATAACTTAAATTATTTAAAATAAGGAATGTCATTAATTCATTAAATTGATATTACATTGAAATACCGAACTGCCCTCAGATGGGATAAAAAACTCAAAAATATATAGGTATGTATGTACATGTCTATGTGCTTTTTCAAAGATTATTTTGATTTTAATTCATTTTTATTTTCAAAACATGACCGGCGCCTAGGTAGAAACGCACTTCCATACCTACATTTAAACAAACGTTTAATTTTGTAAATATTTTAGGCCCTTTCAAGCAACTCACAATTGAAGCAAATAAGTTTTCAAAGGTCACCAATTGGTGATAAGGGTTGTGAAGCTATTTGCTCGTCTATAAAATGCCTGCCTACCATCGAAACCCTCAACTTTTCTGAGTGCAATTTGACTGTTTTATCGGCTGGCCATATTGGAGACATGATTAAGGTTATATTATCCCTAAATTGACGTTTGTAAACGATAGATACTTTAAATTGAAATTAATCCCGTATAGTTTCAAAAAATCTGCAGATATTCTGAGGGCTGGCAAAAATCATTGCGATACCAGGAAGTAGATCCGAATACGATTTCAGGCCTTCGAGTTATTCTTTTAGCTCGAAATCCAAATATAACTGATGAAGGTGTTAGGATTCTGGCCGACGTCCTCAAAGAAGATGTTTGGATAAAAAGTTAAAAAAGATATATGAACCTACATTATCTATACACTTTTTCATCAAACTCTTTATATTAATTTCTAGTTATCGACATGGAGAACTGCGGTATAACGGACATAGGTGCAAACCTCATTTCAGACTGTCTTGCAATGAATAATACCATTATCGACTTTAATATTAAAAACAATATTGACGTGAGTAAATTCATACACAGAAACATTCGACAGCAACTCGGAAAGGATGATGATAATGCAGAAGAAAGTGATGAAAAATCTTCAACAAAAATATCCATTTCAAAACTTAAGGAACGTCTTAAATTTATGGAAGAACAACTTGCATCGGAAAAAGTTTTGCGCAAACAAGTAGAACTTTTGAATGAAAAATTACACAATCAAATCATTGCATATGAAAATCAGCTGGCTGAAAGTAAGGAATTAGAGGTTCCTCAAGGTTATGTCTTGGTGAAGAACGAATCCTTAGAATCGATTATTAATGAGTGAGTATATTTTTAAATAATAACGTTTTTAAGAAAAGAGACATTTTTTTCTTAACTATTGCTTAGTTCTCAAAATTCCCTGTTACTAAAACTGTGAAAATCAAGTTTATTTTCATTAGATTTTCAAGATTTTTTATTTGAGTAAAGTTTATTTTAGAACTCTTCAGAAAATGTACTTATCCCTTTTACTTTGAAATACATATTTTTCAGGAGTTGAAAGTACTTGGACTTGGGGCATATTATTTTCCCAACATTCTCAGAAATAATTTAACCAACTTTAACAAAATGCCTGAAGCAACATTTTTTAGTTAGCTTAAGATCTCGTAAATTTTTTTTTGTCTAAAAATAAAATAACAGGACACACATTATGTACATTCAGATCGTATATAATTTAGGTTTTCTCATATCTTAACTTTGATTTTTTAAACATTATTTAGCATTTAAAATTATCTGATTGATGACCCATTTTTCGTTTTTAGGAGGAATGATCTGTACAATGAAGCATCTCATGCCAAACAATTGAAGGCGAAAAGTTATTTGAAAAAAATAAGTAAAATAAGAAAAGTGAAAAGTGAGATGAAGTATAAACAAGAAGGGACATCCAATAAAATATCAAAGTCCGATTATAAATTTAACAATAAAGCAAGTTCATTATCACATCATAATTCATTTCATAGTAATAAATCATTTTTCTTCTAGGATCGTGAAAAAAACTTAATATTCGAGAAGGATATTGGAGACAATTTCATAACAAACTACCAAGAGCCACATTTGACGGCAAGAGTAGACAAAAATGGCAAAGATTATGGAAACCATACAACGACGTCTTCAGAAAATGATGAAATTCACGAAGCAGCCGAACCCTTTAAAGTTTTTATTCGCAAAAAGCAGTCGTCAGTTCCGAACAAGTGTCCTTCACCAAGGTCACTTTTTCTAGGCCTCAGTTAATTTTTTTTAATTGTCTTTTTTCAAAATTGTAACTTGTGTCCTAGTAAAAATTAGAATCATTCTAACACAGAGAGATAGATACCAATTTAAGTATTTTGTTTTTATGATGGTGCAAACAAATATTGAACTTTTGTTTCTGATATATATGTATGTACACCCTGGGGTAGAACTATACACTTTCCAGTGGGGATTTAGTGGTCGTTTGAAAACAAACAAAACAACAAGGAAAAATTAATCAATCAATCAATCAATGTATTATGGTGGCCTAATTTCAAATTTTTGGGTATTTTTATCACTTTTCCTTTCGTAAGTGTGAAGCACAGTACACATATTGAAGGTAATATATTGCGCATCTTCGAAAATTACAGTGACCTGCCTGTCAGAATTTACAAAAACAAAACACAAGTGTTTCCGAATCGCAGTGACCCCGTCCTCAATTTACAAAAACAAAATACAAGACATGCGCAGAACTGAATAAAAATGAAAACTCGGAAGATATTACCTTCAATATGTGTACTGTGAGTGTGAAGTGCTATACCCAACTCATTTTATAACTACGTTTATATTAAGGACCAAGAGCTCGAGTTGGATTAGGATCGGATTTTCGACCCTTTTCGTTCATAGATTTGAGAGCTTTATATTGGGTTTAAGTTGAAATAGTGTTGAGATGACATATGGTGTTTCTCAAGTAAACTCCTCAACCCAGGTTTTTTAGCACAAATTTCGACTCGACTCTGCTCCTAAAGTCGGTTCAAGCTCATTTCAACTCAATGCAGGTATACAAAGGGTCGAAGTGAGCTTCAAGGTCGCTTAAATACCTCATCGCAACGTAGCATCATTCCCATTTAGCTTAGAATAAAGTCTCCTCCGGATTTTTTCCACCCATCAAAAACAATTTTCGGAAAAAGAAAAAAATATAAACCAAATATTTTAATATGTGTGAAAGTTTCGCCGTCTGCGTTGTTCCAAATGTTTTGCGTTGGTCTGAGAGACCTTAAAATAAAACCTACGAGAGCTTTGGATAGGTACTCGAACGCCACCTCTTTTGCTTTATGTTCGAACTCTGCCTTTGCTTCACTGAATGCACTCTTTCATTTTCCAAATGTCAACTGACCTGACCTGTCAAAATCAAAGTGCGGTGAAAAAGTAAAAAGAAGAATAAGAAATAATTCGTCATCTCATCACAAAGCAAGAAAAGTAGCAAAGGTTTTGCTCCAGCAAAAAAAAAAAAGAGTGAAAAAGTATCTGAAGTTGATAATTTTTGAAATTTCTTCTTATATCATTAATTTCATTATTAATCATTGCCTTTATTGGATATAAATTTGAATTTCATTGAAATAAAAAGTTAAAATGTCGAAGTTATTGGGCGTCCCCCTAAAGAAGCCATCCGAAGTAGATATTGTGAAACCACTAACTAATCTCATTCAAAGCACTTACAGTGGGCCAGGCTCAGACAAAGTTAATTACGCGGAGGCAGTCACTGAATTTTCAAAGCAGAGGAACACAGCTATATGGAAATTCTTTGACAAATACGAATCATCATTGGAAACAGTCTATGCGTGAGTTGAAACTTCTTTTTTATACAAGCAAATCTAATTCACATGTAAAATGAATAAAATTAAATGTGTTGTGTGAACAAATCTCACCGAGCTCTGACTTAGACTGAAAATTGAATTAATATAAATGAGAATCATAGAGTGAGTCATTGGACAGAATTAGCAATGTTGTTTTTGTTCATTTTTTCAATTGCTCTACTGGGTACCAGACAAATTAAGAAACCACTTACTCTTTTCCAGGTACTATGATCAAATATGCGCATTAGAAGCAAAGATTCCGGTTAATGAATTGCAGGTGCCATTTAAATGGAAGGACGCTTTCGATAAGGGTTCGATTTTTGGAGGAAAAATCAGTTTGAGTAAGTTGGAAGTAAATGCTGTGGTTTTTGTTCATAATTTTTGATCTGACAAAGGTTATCTCTTATCTCAAGTGATTAATATATGAGTCAATTGCGAGTAAATTGATTAAAATATTTCTTTAAACGCAATTGATGGGATTCTCTGTAGGATTATAATCTAGCTGATTTTAATTAAACAAGTAAACAAATATATACATACATATACAGATGTATGTACGTTGCTGATGGAATTATTATCCACCTAACTGAATTTCAAAAATGTAGAGTACTGTTATCTTTCTTATCACGCTTTTGAATCTAGAAGAACTTGCATTATCAAATGTTAGTACGTATGTATATGTAATATTATTTATTTGTACTTGTAAAAATCTTTGCTTCCCTCGATCAGCACAGTAAAGCACACCACACTCACGCATCTAAAAGTTAAAAAAAACCGGTGACTTGGTACGCAATTTTTCTGGATTCTCACTTCAACTTCAAATCGAGAAGCAAAATTCTCTTGTCAGGATCGTCGGTTGACGAAATTTTAAGTGAAATTAAGAAACCATGGAATTGTACTTGTACTTAAAATTTTAAAGTACAAGGTAACTGTACTTGTAATTGTACTTAAGCTGTAATTACAGAGGTTTGCACATAATACTACCCTTAAGCTGGCCCCGAGCCATTTGGACTTTCAGCAGATCATAAATCCACCAGTCCAATTGGCACCGAGCTATTTGGCTCGATCATGAATGGCCGGCTTTAACTAAACTATACTCTCATTTAGTGGCATATATAGACCACCATAAATATTTTTAAATCAGATACACTTTGTTATTTTTACTTAAACTTCAATATCGCAGTATCATCGTATGTATATAATAGTAGAATGTATGTACATACATACATGCATATATAGTTCAAAATAAAAGTAAACAGTTAGTTTATTTTTTTTAAGTATCATTTATTGAATCATCTCTTAAATTATCTTCTGCATTTTTATTTTCCAAAATGGGAATAGTGCTAATTTTTTCTTCTTTCATTAAAATTTCTTTATCATCATCTTTGAATAAATTTTGAATTTCGGTTGCTCTGTGTCATTAAGAATTTTATTAATCATATAGATCGAGAGCCCACAGCAATTTTTGCAAAAATTCAATGATGCAATAAGTTAGGTCTTTACTTTCTATTCGCAAATATGCAACTCATGCAAGCCGTTCGGGCGTTTGCCGACAATGCTGCAAAACCCAGATAAAAGGTATAGAACTTTTAAAAATATTATATAATAAAAGAGCTGAATACCATGGGCATGAATATCAGGGTCCAAGACCCCTTAGGTGAGGCCTTCTGTATGCAAGATTTTTATAGTGCGTCTTGTATCAGAAGACCCATCTAAGAGGTCTTGGACTCCATATTCATGTCTATGGTATTCAGCTCTTTTTTTAAATATATTTTTATAAGTGCTATACCTGTCAGGGTTTTCAGAAAAAAAAATGCATTGTTAATGCAGCAACGCCCCAAACCACAATTTGCAAGACTTGCATATTTGCGAATAGAAAGTAAAGACCTATCTTATTGCATCATTCACACCTAAAAATTGCTGTGGGCACTTAGTCTAATAGATTTTCCTTCTTTTTTTGTATTTTTCTTTTTTCAAATTTTTTTTTTTTTGTTTGGCACACCTTGAATAAAAAAACAGATTAATTGATTAAATAAAATTCTATTAATGTCTGTCCAAGACAGACAGTTTTACCTTCAGTAACTTCAAATCTAGTTTTCAAAAAACTTTTTTTGGATTTTTGAAAGAGTTTAAAAATTTTTTTTGAAAACCAAATATTTCGAAAACGACTCACTTGATTTTTACCAAGCTTGGTACCGAGCGCTTTTTTAACATTATCTAAAAAATGTTTCTTACAGTCAAAATTAACGGTACTTTCCATATAAATGTTAAAAAACTGTTACAGATCTGCCAAAAACAAAATTTACAGTTAGCCATTATTAACAGTATTTTGGACTTACTTACTTACTTTACTTTCGATCACAGCCCAGGATGGACTACGGCCTCAACCAACAAGCCCCTCCAGCCAGCTCGGTCCCTAGCTAGCTGCCTCCAGTTACGCACTCCAAGTTGGTTGAGGTCGTTCTCCACTTGTGTGCGCCACCTAAGGTGGGGTCTTCCTCTGCTGCGCAGACCGTCAGGGGTAGATTCGAAGACTCGTCGGGCTGGTGCGTTGGTGTCCATACGCTCCACGTGTCCCAGCCATCTCAGCCGCTGAATTTTCAGCTTCTTGACCAGGTCGACGTCGCTGTAAAGCCCGTAAAGCTCGTTATTAAATCTTCTCCTCCATACTCCATCGATACAGACTGGACCGAAAATCACCCGAAGAATCTTCCTTTCAAAGCACCCAAGCAGATTCTCATCCGTTTTTGACAGGGTCCATGCCTCTGCCCCATATAGCAGGACCGGGATGATTAGGGTCTTATATAAGGTCTCCTTGGTTCTCTGAGAGAGGGCTTTATTACTTAGATGCCTTCTTAGCCCGAAGAAACAGCGATTGGCAAGAGTAATTCTTCGTTTGATCTCTGCGCTGATGTCATTTTGCGATGTTACAGTGGAGCCCAGGTAGACAAAGTCCTTGACGACTTCGAAGTTGTATCTATCCATCGTGACGTTTTGCCCGAGCCGACGATGTTGAGATTCCTTTCTCGATGATAGCATATACTTCGTCTTGTCCTATCTCATTTTTTTGGACTCTCATTTAAATTACATTTTTTATGCAAAAGCTTCTCAAAAGTTGAAACCATACTGCATATCAAAATTTTCAAAAAAACTAATTTTGGATTAAAAAAAAATCGATATTTCAACAACGGGTAAATAATTTTTTTCGAAATTTAATTTTTAATTCAATAAAAATACATAAATTCTAAAAAAAATGTGTACCAATTTTTTTTTCTAAAAAAAAAACTTTTACTACAAGAGCAAGTTCGTGCGATCCAGTCGGGCATTTTATTTATTTACAGATAGATAATCTTTTGAACAAATTTCCCATACACATTTAATTACCACGTTTTTTTAACATATAATATGAACACCACAAAACTGCTTATAAAATAAGAGCTGCTTCGCTTAATGGTGGCCCATTTTCACAAAAAATGACATACCCATGCCAACAAAAGAGAGGAAAGTAGGAAACTCAAAACTAAGGTCCTATCAAACTTCTACTTAAAACAAATAAACGCTACCTCACTACTGTACTAAGTTACTCTTTCAGTATTATTAAGCACTTCATTAAATGAAATAAATTACTTTTAACTGTCTCAAAATGGTTTTGTTTTGAATTTTTAAAGCTATTTTGAAATTAAGCCAATAATACTTTAAAATCTTTTTTGCAGCTCTTACATCCCTTCTGTATGAGAAAGTATGTGTTCTTTTTAACATAGCTGCTCTGCAGAGTAATATTGCTGCATCACAAGCACTCGACAACGATAGTGGGCTTAAAGTAGCGCTTAAATTACTCCAGCAAAGCGCTGGCATTTTCCAGTATCTCAAAGGTGCTGTTCCAGCTGCAATTCCATCGGATCCAACTCCTGATCTAAGTCAAGATACTTTAGCTGTTTTGAGTAGCTTAATGCTAGCTCAAGCTCAAGAAGTATATGCCACAAAAGCAATCAAGGGTATGATTGAAATAAAATTAGATTCGGAATTACATCTAGTATAATTTTCTTTAAATTTAGATGAAATGACAGATCAATCCATCGCTAAATTATGTTGTCAATGTGAGGAGTTCTATGCTGATGTCTTACGTTTGATGCAAAAAGAATCTCTGCGCAATCTTTGGGATAAAGAATGGGTACCATTGATAGCTGGTAAACAAGCAGTTTTCCACGCCATGACAAATTTGTACCAGAGTTTGGTGTGCCGTGCTGCTAAGCGCATTGGTGAAGAAATTGCCCGTTTGCGCAATGCTGTAGATCTTTTCAATTCAGCCCAATCGCGTTCTGGAAATCCCCATTTCTTTGATGAATATGCAAATCGTGCCAAGCGCAATCTAGCAGAATCTACAAAGGATAATGAGTTCATCTATAATGAGATCATTCCAGACGTTAAAACTCTCCCCACACCACCCAAAGCCCAATTAGCAAAGATGCTGCCAGTGGCATCTCCAATGTCAATGAGGTACAAAGATATATTTGCTGAGTTGGTCCCAGTTGAACTACATCGTGCTTTGCATGCATCCGAAGCGCGAAAGAATGAGATTGTTAATGCCGAGATAATGAAGTTGCGTGAAGCCACAACTGTCTTGAATGGAGTTCTTTCCAGTTTGAACCTGCCAGCAGCTGTAGAAACAGCTGATTCTGGTTCAGGGTTACCTCCATCGCTGCTAGAAAAGTCAAGTGATGTCTCTAGCAAGGGTGGCATCGAAAGTTTGAATACGTACTTGAAAGAATTACCCGAATTGCTGACGAGAAATCGTGAAATTCTTGATGCCACCGAGAACATGCTCGATGAGGAACGTGATTCAGATAATCAGTTGCGGGCTCAATTCAAGGAACGTTGGACGAGAATTTCATCGGACAAACTAACCGAAATGTTTAGAACAAATGCCAAGAAGTATCGTGAAGTTATTAACAATGCTGTTGAAGCTGACAAAATTGTTCGTCAAAAATTCGAAAAAAATGCAAAGGTAAAGATTATAGAGGTTGAGTGTTTGTTAAATACAAATCTTGTAAATAAATATGTATTTGTTTGAATTTAGGGAATTCAACTGCTTTCGATGCCAGCAGACCAATTAAATCATTCTATACCGTCGTCTGGATGCAGTGTTGACCAGAATTGCTCTAGCGTTCAGAAGTTGAGGACTTTGATGGAAGCTGTAAGTATAAAATTTAATCTTTTTAAAAAATTTCCAAGTCGTTTTCTTGCTTAATGAAGTTCCTATTATTGCGTAAAATTAGTTTGCAAAAAGGCATCGTATAATTAAGCTAGCAAAACTAAACTTTGTATACAATTCCAAATATAGTCTTTTATTTTCAATGTACCTCATCTTTCGGGGTGTAATATATACCCCGAAAGATGTATTACAAACAATGTACTGGGGGGTCATTCCGTAAAACGTAAACGATCGAACGATATCGTTTTGATGATTGCTGTCCCTATTTTTCTTCACATGTATGATAGAGAGGAGTATTGTAGAAACGATATCGTTCGATCGTTTTGATTTTACGGAATGACCCCCCCTGATTGTAGAAATATTGTTTTCTTCTGAAAAAGAATTATATACTAGACTAGATCAAATGCACCATAATAAAAGCTAAAGATTGGACAGAAATGGGCGGGTCTGTTTTTGCTATTTATTTTTCGTTACATTAATTTGTTTTTGTTACTTTCTTTCAAGGTTGAAACTATTAAAGCCGAACGCGACGCCATTGAATCAGATCTGAAGTCAGCAACTGTAAACATGAAAGAACAATTTTTACAAGCCCTTGCTAAAGACGGTGCCATTGATGAACCTGCACTGTCTGCCTCATGTATTGGTCAAGTACTTGGTCCGTTGCAATCTCAAGTTCAAGAAAGCATTCAACGTCAGGCAACCCTTATTACTGACATTCAAGAGGCACATTCTGCATTTACTGCCGAAAATGGCAGCACTGGCAACTCGCGTGATGCACTCTTCTCCGAGTTGGCTTTGGCCTATGATAGTTTCATCGAGCTATTAAGCAATCTCAAGGAAGGCACAAAGTTCTATAATGACTTAACTCAACTGCTGGTTGTTTTTCAAAATAAAATCTCAGATTTTTGTTTTGCTCGAAAGACCGAAAAGGAAGAACTTTTGAAAGATTTAACTACAGAATCTAGCAGGCAGGCGCCACCACCAACACCTCAGATGCCCTCACATTATGCATCTACAAACACAACCGGTAGTACTTTTTTGAGTGCTCTATTTTAGTGGGTACTTTTTAACGTTCTTGTCATTTTAGACTCTCCAGGTGGATCGGCTCCGTCGTTGGCTGCATCTACGGGCAATATTCCATATCCGCAACAAACGCAAGGCATGCCGATGCCATATGGAGCAACAGCTGGCTCGCCATACCCAACCTATGTTCCACCTCCAATGCCACAAGGTTTCAATCCATATGCAACTCTTCCGTATCCAGCAAGTAATAACTGGTCTCATTTTGTTGGAAATTAATGCAAAAATTTAAACAAAATCTTTTATTCCAGATGCATACCAGTACTCTGGCTTTCCTCAAGCACCTCAACCTGGTCATTATGGGACTTATCCAGGTAGTTTTGCCAACCAACAAGGAGGATATCCAAACCAAAAACCACCAGGCTGGTGATTTCCCTTAACCCTCGGTGTTGGCTGATTTGTATCGTGTTTTTATATTTCTATATTTAGTTTGTATGTAAAACAAATAATTATTATGTATCCCAATTTTAAATTCAGTTTAGTACCCAAATTATTATGAATTGTGAGAGGAAGAAACAAAATGTTTCACAAGCATGCAACTGCAACGCAACTATTTATCACTGTTAACAGAAACAAATATTTAATAAAGTGCTGAAAAGCAATAAAACTATTAAAAAATATGTTTTAATTTTGAATTAATTAAAATATTTTATTCTGTTTTCCATTCTTAACTAATTACCCTTATTGCGAGTTTCGTCCGAGCAACCCAGAAATTTTTTTCGCCTATTGTGGGTTTAGCCCGAAAAATATTTCATGTTTCGAAAATTGCAATAGCTTTCGAAAAACTGCTCCTGAAAACCTGAAAAAGCTTAGCAAATGATAAAAGAAAGAAGACTAACTCCGAGCCATCAGTTTGTATTTTGAAATAAACATTCCACGATAGACCAAGTGCATCGAATTACGAATTGAAGGAAGATAAGTATGTTCGGCTATATTCTTAGATGTTGCTCAAGCCTTTGACAAGGTTTGGCAACATCTTGGAACTTTTGAGTACAAACTGCATAAGGACCTTCCCAGGCAGTACTATGAAATACTGAAATCCTACGTTACCAACCGACTCTTTAGAATACGTTACGACCAAAATTACTCGGAACTAAAGAAAATTGAAGCCGGTGTACCACAAGGAAGTGTCCTAGGACCAATTCTGTATCTGTTATATACAACTGATATTCCAGGGGACACCAACGCTATGATGGCCACCTTTGCTGATTATACCGCAATATTGATGCCAGATAAATCCGTTAAGAAGGCTACACAAAAATTGCAAAATGGAGTCGATAAAGTGATTGGAAGCAAAAATGGCGTATCAAATTAAACGAAACAAAATCGACGCATATAAACTTTACAAACAAAAACATACACAATGTTCCAATTTGTATAAACAGTACAGCAGTACCTTACTCCAATACCGCCAACTACCTTGGAATGAATTTGGATACAAAGCTTAGATGAAAAGAGCACATCAAAAAGAAAAACGGAGAACTTAACTTGAAGTACAGAAAAATGCACTGGTTACTAGGAAAGAACTCTGACCTATCTATCCAGAAAAAATTAATTTTATATAAGCAAGTACTGAAACCCGTTTGGGCATATGGCATCCAACTATGAGGCTGTACGCTGTACAAAGAAAACAAATGCTGAACCCATCCAAAAATTCCAATTTCAAAGCAGGTCCCTTCGTGGAATAATTAACGCCCCTTGCTATATAAATATAAGAAATAGCGATCTACATCGTGACCTTCAATTTGAAATGGTTACAGAAGTGGTTAAAAAACACGCTGTATCACACATTCAGCGACTGCAAAGTCATACCAACTTCGTAATGGAGACCAATTTAAATGCACGAGACAATATAAGTTATAAGTTTAAACCTCCCCCAATGTGATAAGTACATAAATTAAGAAAGAAAAATTATTTGTCGATCTTTCATAGATTGGTCCTGATTCACGGGTGGTTTTAGTGCGGTAAGAGTCCCGATTTTTACCGAGTGTCTTTTGAAGATTTCCATCGGATAAAAAAAACATTGCGATAATTTCATTTTTTTTTGAACATTAATTTCAGTTGTTTATGCAATTCACATTTTCAGATATTTTCAGTAGGTCAACGAGAGAAAATTATGTGAAAAATGTAAATTTCGTTCAGGCAAATATCACACTATCTTTTAAAAAATTCCCGGCGAACAAGAAATTTAAAGGTGAAATATTTTTCGGGTGAAACTTACAAGAAGGCTTAATATTTTTTTTAAAAACTATAGAGAACCGGTCAGAAAATCGATTGGTATGTCAAAGCTGTTTTCCATTGACATTGGGAATGTGGTTCACCAACATTTTGATATTTTCGCTAGTTTCTAAAGATATTAAAAAAAATATCAAATAATAACCACGCTTACTGTGGGCGTATTTGAGATAATGCAGGATGAGTATCTTTTATCTACTTATAAGTAAACCATCAAAAATTATATGATTTTTCATTACTGCGGAATTATTTATGTAAGATTGTATACCTACATATTAATTGTAAGATGGTGTATTATTTAAAACGTAACCGCCCTCATTTTATCAAACAGGTTAACTATTATAATTAAGCTTGTTAAAGAAAGCAATAAAAAACTAAATTCCTTACCATAAAGATCGTTGGAGTCATTGTATTTTTCTTGGTTTCAGTTAAATGTATCATGTACATATGTATTCATACAGCAATACCCAGCTGTGTTCTCTACAATTATTCTTATCGTATGTACATTCATACGGGAAGTTGTAGAATGGTTGAACATTATCTATAACTTGCTCTCAAAAATCACTGAACCAAAGAGATGTACGATATGTATAATTTTTTATGCATGAAGTTTTAATTCAAGTATACATTCATAAAGACAATTATTGAAATTTTACCTAAGGTAGTAGCCAGGAAAATATTTCGGAAGGGGACTTATTGGAAATGGTATGATATTAACTGCCAGTATAAGATCAAAAAACTCTTATTGCCAATATGTATTTGGAATTATGATTGTAAAATATAAACAAAGTAAAAGCTCGTGGGAATAACCAGGGCTGAGAACTTACATACATTCTTAACAATTACTTCTTAAATTTTAAAACAAGGTAAGAGAAATGCCAATTTAAAACAATTATTTGATCCAGATCTGTCAACTATTTCGTCTTCCAATGGGCAAAAAAAAAATTGATTTTTCACGACAAAAAAAAAAAATCAATTTATTAGATCTGGATTTTTATTAACACTGCTATACACCAGTACAATTGACAGCTATCAGTTTGACAACATAAGGTCCACAGACACGAATAAACACTTATACCATGACACAAAAAAAAATAAAATCTGAAATCGTACTCCATTCGGCACGAAAAAAACGAATTTTAGGCAGAAATCTGAATTTACCAAAGGAAAACCCCATACAAAAAAAGCTGGCTGCCCGGGGTATGCCCACCGGTGTGGAGGGCCCTAAGCTTGTGGAACCGCATATAGCCAGTACTTTTATATTGTTTTAAATTGGCATGTCTAGAGTCACTTCCCAATTTTTATTGTGGTTCAAAGGTAATTAAAAACTATTTTATAATAGGAGAAGACTAGAGAAACGCCAATTTATAATAGTTATAACAGTTTATCGTAATTAAAAAGAGGAGGCCAATAGATCAAAAAATTGGAAAGAACTCCCCAAACTGAGGCAGGCCAAACTTCTTCTTGGGAACTATAACCAAGAACATTATACTAACTGTATCAGCCTAAGTAGCAACAACCTCAGAATGGTAACGGGTCCCCTCACTGGCCGCTGTAAACTTAGAAGACACCTTAGTATTCTTGGTCTAGTAAGCAGTGCCACATGCAGATTCTGTAGCATGCATGAGAAACCCCAGATCACATCCTGGGCAGATGTGATGCACTTATCCATCAAAGAATAAAACACCTGTGATGCTACCAGGTAGAAGAGAGCGACCTTTCCTCTCCTAAAATACCCTAAATACTAAAATTCGTCAGAGGAATTTAGGTTTGGAGGTAGAGCTGTAGGATGACCAAACCCATCCAGCTCTAAGCGGGAACACAATAGATCTATAGGTCGCAGTGTTGTTTAAAAATTCTGCTTATTTTCAATATTTTTAACAAAATTCTGCAAATAATAAAAAAAAGTTTTAAAAAATTAAAAAAAAAAATTTTATTTGAGTTTGCCCCCCCCCCCCTAATCGAAATCCTGCGTACGCCCTTGCATATATGTGTACAAAATAAGATTCTCTTCAATTTATGTTAACACACTTTTTATCGTAAAATTGAAAACAAAAAAGTTATAACCGAAAAAAGATGACTGTTCTAAGAAATTTGTGTTAAAGAGGAGATATAAAATAAATAAAAAAAGAAGATAATAATACTTTTCTTGACATGGTCATCTTTTTTTGATTATAACTTTTTTGTTTTCAATTTCACGAAAAAAAGTGTATTAATATAAATTTTAGAGATTTGAATTCTCTACACAAATATGGTAAAATTTTGTTTGTGCTATGTATGGTTCTCAAGATATTGCGAAGACCTTTTTATGCCCCCTTTTTTCAAAATGTCGGGGAAATGGGGGGAGTTAAACCCTGAAAACTCGGCTTTACACTCACACTGATCCCTCCTACCTAAATACGGAATCTCGGTAGGTACTTCAAGCACATATTATTATGTAGATTTTTATATTAATTTTTGTTTTAATTTTTACGTATTTTATTTATGTACATACCTCTGAACCTATGACTTCATGCCTATATGGCCTTGACTTTGCCTTTAGGTTAACTTGTTAACCCGAGCATGCAGATCAAAATAGTAAGTATTTTCTTGTGAAATATGTTTGTACAAGATTGTACATAAAAAATAAAGAGAAATAAATATTCAATGTTTTAAAGCGAATTTAATGCTTTATAAAATTAATCCTAAAGATAAAGTGTTGCGTGAAGTGGACATTATGAGATGTATGAACATAAGATAAGCTATAACTTTTATAATTGGAACTTGGAAGTTGTTATATCTATTTAGCTACCGAGACAGCATATACCTATTGTCGATGCTACTGCCCAGCCGGCCGGCACAGTGCGTTTGTTTTTTTTAAATTAACTTCACTTTAATTTAAATAGGTCTACCTACCCATTGCTTTGTAATTTAATTTTATATAACCATCACCATAGTACAATAACCTCGTCGCTTACGTCTTTTTTACGAGAAAGATTAACTTTGAATTAAGCAGTCCAAAAATAGTAACCGAGTAAGAGCTAGCAATTTTTAATCGATTTGTTTTTTATAAAAAGTTGATTTATTTTATTTGCTATTGATCAGTGTAAGTATTATTTTTGTCTGAAATTATAAGTGAGACGTTATGAACGTATATATGTTCATCTATACCTATATTAGGTTCTTGTTTTTGGTCAGACCATATAAACCTGTACTCATATCTATAAATTAAAATAAAAGAATGTTTACAAAACATGTACATATATTCTGCTGCACAAAAGGACTTGAAGCTCTATACTTAAAATTACTCATAACCTAAGATTTTGAAAACATAAGTTGGAAAGAGGTACCTGATGGTAGTTTTAGTTACACTTTACAATTTTGAGTAAACGGAAATATGTAGTTCTAGGGTAGAGTCAGATAATTCTCAACACTTACGGTAGAATTGAAAAAAAAAGCTTTTAAACTGTTATTTCTCAGATTTTGAAGTTATAAGGTGCACCAAAGATCTAGGGCGAGTAGGTTGGGTTGAGACAAGAAAAAAATCGTATAGGAGGGGGTCTATTTCCCCCCGTTTAAGCGGGGGAAGATACATTCTAAAAAATTGACTTAAAACAGAAAAAAAATTATTAAAAAACAACGGTTAAACTTAAAATGCCATGCTATACCTTCTTAGAAAGCCAGAAATCTCTTCTTTAATTATGTTAAAAAATGTTTTTCTTGGAAAAAAAGGACTTTTAACTTTTTTTTAATTTCTCAAAAACTAAGATACATTTTAGCATCCGGTTTTCTGTTTTTATTGAAAATTAATAAGAGCATTTAATTTTGAAAAAAAACTATTCTTCAAAACGTAAAATTTTGAAAAAAATTAGTTTTACATTTTTTTTGTAATTTTTTTCTTCAAAATTTCGGTTTGAAAATTAATTTTTCAAAAACTATTCACTAACACAACTTTATTTAAAAAGAAAATTAAAGAAGATATTTTTGGCTTTACAAAAAGGTATAGCTTGGCATTGTAACAACGATTTGTTTTTAAATAATTTTTTAGAAAATTGGCTCTCCCGACTAAATGGGGGAATAGATCCCCCCCTCCCATACGATTTTTTTTTTGTCTTAACCCAACCCATTCGTACTAGCTCTTCGGTGCACCTTATACGGAACACCCTATATATGAATACTGAATTATCCATTTATTATTTTCTTATCGACTTATTCAATTTAGTGCTTTTGTTTAAAAAATTTAAGTTCAAGAAGAGGCGCAAGTTTTTTTTAGAAAACAAGAAACTATTGAGGGTAGGGTTCCCAACTTTCTTCGAAATCAAAGGAGGACACATTTTTTCTAAATTAAATCAAAAAAAATGAAACCTCAGTATAAATAAAATCCTCCCCGCCTGGAAAAACAATTTAGTTTTAGATAAGGCCCTAGAAAGTCTTACATAGTTTATTAAAAGGTTCCAGCAAGGGCTACTATCGAAATCGTACTAGGCCCACGCCTAGTTTTTTTTTTTTTTTTGTTGGCTCGAGACAAAAATAAATACAAAATTGGTGTATTTGAGATTCGGTACTAGGATTTTTTGCTTACTGGTCTGATACGCTTACCACTTTTGGCCTTATTCGGAATACAAAAGTTCAATGTTGAAAATTGAATTGAATTGAAAAGAGTTATTTCTGATGGGAGAGCAAAACTTTCTCAAAGAGTTTTTACTACATATCAAGGGCCTATCGAGTATTTGCTACGTTTTCCTTGACGGAATTTTCCCTACTGTAAACTTTTGGGGGCCTTAGTTTCACTCGGAAAAACTTACCTTTTTTAAGCACGTTTTGGTAACCTTAAATTAAAAAAGGCATAAATAATATGAAAATAGAAATATTAAAATGTTATTATGTAATTCCTTATGCTGATAAAAAAAATAATAAATAAAATCATAAAAAATTTGCCAAGTTCGAAAGATTTTGAGGAAAATTATAAGTTTTTGCTAAACTTTTTTTATTCATAAGAATTTAAACTGTATTTCAAAGCCTAGCATTTTTGCAAAAATTATGAAATTTTTTCACACACATAGAGCGAAAGCGTGCAGCAAAAACAAATTTGCATTCCAATTGATCCTGCGAGATAATGTATAGTAGCACTAATACATCAAAACTACATATACCATTGAGAAAAAGTATTTGAATATGTTTAGACGAGTGACAAAATGTCATTAATTGTATCATGTTATGCCATTTTTTCTAAAAATTGCTTTCATAAAGCAAGATTATGACATAGATTATGTCATAAAGCAGGATTATGACAAACAGTTGATATAAAATGACAGAAATAGTGACATTTTTACACATAAAACACCAAAGGTATATACTTATCAAATGAATCATTGATTATACCCTTCAGATTTTTAAAAAGGAGGACATTTTTAAGTGAGGAAGGACCGGAGGACAAATAGTTGAAAAGGAGGACTGTCCTCCTAAATGGAGGACAGTTGGGAACCCTAATTGAGGGTGTTGTGGTTAGCTCTGTTTGATTTCTGGTAAATCAACAATGCTCCGGCCATTAAAGTTTTCAAATTCCAGCCTCCAGGCTTTGGGGGGCAAGGAAATCGAACAAGTCATCGTGAGTACCGGAGTGCTTGGTATTTATGACTAGAAGCCGCGTGCCCTTGATTGAGGGGGATAGAAAGTTGTCGTGTCTCAGGCCGGGGCGCTTCACGTGTCGGGATCCCGTTAAGTTAGTAAGTATAGTTGTTTTTTTTTTTTAATTTATCAATATTTGCAGCACAACTTAAGTCCGCGAAAGCCTTAAAATTTTAGGTATTATGACTCTCTTTGTTTGGTTATCAAATTTTGTGTCCACTTTCAAAACAACAAATCAAACAAACGCTCAGGGTTTTCTACAATTCGGAGAATAAAATACTAAAATAAAATTAACGGTAAGTACACTATGGCGTATACGTACTTTTTTTTATAAATGCATATCTCATCATACTGCAAAAGAGCTTTACGAAATTTGGCTGTGATAAGAGCTGAATCGGTAACATAACATCGTTTTGCATTTTACTCTGTTATTAATTTAAAAATTAGGAGGATAGCTTCGGTTTTTAAATTAAACATTTCCATTTTAAATTTAACGAATTGGGGAAAATAAAAGAACTGGACGTTCAAACAACAAAAATTCCATTTGCCGCGAGTTTAAATCCGGCTGTGGGTCTACTTTGTGGCCTACGACAGCCAGTTGAATTTAAATTTTTACCCAGCCGATTTAAGCCGCACGGTAAAAATCAACTCATGAAAAGCCGGCGACTGCGCATTTTCTAATATTAAAATGAGTGCATAATAATTTTTTTCATCATAGAAGTATAATATTTATCTAGCGCTCCTTGATACTCGTATTTCATTTCATTAACATTATTGTAATTTATTGCTTTTTAAGGTATGACTGTATAACGCACTATAGATATTTTTCACTTCAACGTTGAAATTGAGATTCTACTGTAATCGAAAGTCTATTGTACGATATTATAAACCAAAATAAATACAACAATTGTGGCATGTCACTTGCATGATAATTAGACCAAGCCATTTTATTTAATTAAAAAAAAAAAAAAACGTTTTACTTGAAATACCATTGCTTGGATTATTGAGTTTCCTCTTAATAGCTCCAGGCATGTGGGTAAAGTGTCCTACCTTTATTCGAAGGCGCCATCCTTTGCTGCGCCTAATGTACTATCCTACCCTATACAATATAGTATACATTAATGTATGTATTGTATTAACATAAAGACGTTCAAAAAAAGAATTAAAATGGTCATGCATAAAATTTACCACCTTCTTCAAGCCTATCTTCAAGTCTACGTTATTATTAAAAGTTTTTTAACGTCTTTGCCTACATGATGCGTGAGCTAAATACTGAAGGCTAAAATACACCATAGCAATCAATTTTCTCAATCGGTTCTTTAACTCCAAAAGGCTAAAAAAAAAATTTAAAAACAAAGATCGGTTGAAATCAAACCTTACGATACCCTATTTTTGTGAATATTTTGTAGACTTCAAAGAAATATAGAATTATGTACCTAGATGAATTTATATACCTAAAGATTGTAATGGAGTTAAGTTATAAAAATGCTCGAGTGGTTTGAACGAACACAAAACACAAAACTGCGAGATTTTTACAAAACCACTTGTGCTGATGGTGGGATTGAGTTTTCTCAGGTTGCTTGGTCAGAAAAATATCCCATAAAGGATTCCTATAATGAAAATAAAAAATTAAATGATTTTAGCTGAGCCATTTATTTCGTTACTATCTAAATAATTGATTCGACTCAGTGTTGCCGCCCGAATTAAAATTAACGTGCCATATTTTCTGAAAAAAAGGTGCCAATTTTCGTGCCACATGAAAAAACCACAAATTCTTCTATTTTCTTGAAAAAAAAACCTGTAATCAATTTTATTACGGGTGTATAATAAAATAAAAAAAATCAAAAGAAATCTTTTGCTCTATTACCAAAAATTATGTGTTTCTGCCCACTTTTTACGGAATTTGGACCAATTTTCATAAAATTTTGTTGAAATTTGCTTCATTTTAAGTAAAATAACGGAAATAAAATAATTGCAATAAAAAAATTGAACTTTTTCGTGCCACCGTGCCACGAGGAAATTATCGTGTCAAAAAGCACGATCGTGCCACTTCGGCAACGCTGATTCGACTGTAGTTTCTCTGGTTGGAAATAAATTACCTTTGACCCAAAGATCGACACTTTCTCCGTATGATCAAAGACTGATGTTAATAAATCTTTGATTACTCTCTAAACAAAGCCAGAATATGTTTTATTATTAAATTAGTCAATAATTCTCCATCAATAATATCTCCATCAGCTCTGTGTAAACTGAAGTTCAGTTAAAGTCTAACTAGCTTTATTATAGTCAACTGCCTTTATTATATATATTCTACGTATATTATTTAGCAGAACAAATTATCGTTTAAACCAATAGATTTCAGTCTTCAACAAAAATTATTTTATAATTGATTTTATAAAAATGACAATTTAAAATACAGTTCAATTAAAGAAATCTAGTATACCTATACGTAAAAAAATCACGTTGGAGCTATTGCGAACTTTAGTCCAATGCGTTTCGCCCAGGCACGACAGTTGGGCCCATCCATCAGTTAGATGCTATCGTACCTTTCTAAGACACAATTTTTTGGGCGAAACGCATTGGACTAAAGGTCGCAAAATCACGAATTCTCCTTCAAACTGGCGCTCTTAGACCATGAATTGGTCCATTTTGAAAGTCGTTAGTGCCAATTTTTTTAAATTTTACTATAAAAAAATAATATTTTGCATGTTTTTGCATATTTTATAATAAATGCATATTTTTTCATTCGTTTTCAAAAAATAAAAAAATTAACTGCACACATTGACATTCTTAGGCGCCAGTTTTGGGACATGAAGAAATTTAAATCGGTATTTATTATTTTGATGCCAAAATAAAGGCCATGGCTTGAATTATTATTCTAGCCAAAAGAAAACGCTGATTCTGGCTCAAACTTCAACGTAATAAGACTTTGAATGATCATTGGTAAAGTGTAGTTTAATTATTGAAATAAAAAAAGTCATTTTATGTGGAAGGTTTGGCAAAAATGATTTTTGTTTGGCTAGAAATAATAACTGAATCATAACCTTTAATTTGACTTCCAAAAAAAACACAAATTAAGCTTTCCAAAAGGCTCAAACTTAACAATTAAAATTTTCAATTATAGCTATAACTGGCGCCTTAATATAGAATAAATGAACGCAATTGAAAATGCTGCTTTAAAAATTGCTGCCAAGCGTTGGTCCAGCCTTGAAAAAATAAGCTTGAGTTGAGTGTGCTCTTTTTGAAGGATTTTCAATAATGAAAAATAATTGGGGCGCATTCGTACTAAGCTGCAATGATGAAAGTTATTTTGAAAACTTTTCTATCGATTTTAAAACATTTCAAAAAAATTTGTTAGAAATATTAATGCTTAACAATGTTTTCCTTAACATTTACACTTAAGAATAAATCTACTTAAGTCTCGGTTAAGTGGTCAGTGAAAATGCAGTATAAAATGCATACAATTCAAGATGGCGGGCACACATGGTGAGGAGAAACTATGTTTTGGTATTTTGCTGATACGTCCTGTTTACCTATGATGTACATTTAGGTGTCCGTTATTTCCCAAGCTCTTTTTTTTTGATCGGCCACCTTATAAATCGAAAGTTTATAAGCTACGAAAAATTTAATGACCAAAAAAAATTTTGTCCGAGGTCATTACACGCGCCTCTAAAGCCATACAAATTTGTATGGAGATTTTGCACTTTTTACCTTTTATTTTTTTTTTCTCGACCTAATATAGATATTCTAATTTTGTTTTTTGATTTTTATAAAATAATAATGCTTTTAATAAAAAAAAAATAAAAAATTCTGAAAAACTAAAACTTTTAATTTATTTTATTTTTTTAAATTATTAAATATTTCAATTTCTTGACCGTTTTTTTAAGTTTAATGTTTTTTTTCTTTAACTACCGCAGTTATTTTAATTTTTTTTTATTGATTTATGTATACTAATAGTTCTTTTAATAAAACACATTCAAAAATCTATGTAAAATTTTTGTTTTTATTTATTTCGATTTTTAAGAATATATCATATTTTTGCTTTTTAACTTTTTTTTTACAGTTGCTATATCATCTGAATTCATATTTTATAGATAAAAAACTTATTGGTAGCACTAATAGATGTAAATGCAATTTTTAAATGTAATTGCTTATGATATGAACAATCGGACATCCATTAATTCGGGTTTGGTTTACTTTACAAAAGAATCAACTTGCATTCATCATTTGTGTTATTATTGATGTTACGAAGTTGAAGTACCCTATATTAATATTGAAATGAAATCTTCAAAAAAATAGCACTTTTTCTTCGAATTGCAAGTTATGGAAACCAAAGCAACAATAACACCACATGACGACTGATGGCCAGGCGCGGCGCGTGGTGGCCGGCGGCGGCGGGGCGGCAACATATTGGCGATATTCTGTAGTGGCCTCCTGCTCTTTGTATTTTAGTTCTGGACTATCTGAACGAGCATAGAGTTTGACAGATTCCGCGTCTATTTGCCTGCACTTAAGTGCATACCACTTTTTTTTCCCATCAGACATAAAGAGCTAAAATGACCACAACGTGTAAATTGTTTGCGGCTATGCTGTGCCGTCGCGCTCATATTGTGTAACAACACGGTTGATGAGTGCAACAATTCACACAATTCAACACGCGCATAAATGTGTAATGGACATCGTTTTTAAAATGTTTGGGGGCATTTTGAGGACTTGAAACAAATTGAACACATAAACTGTCGAAATGAATTGTGCCTAGGCTAGGTGCGATTTGTATTTTGTGATTATTTCGAAGAGGAAATTTCTTGTAGGGATGAAAGAGCGCCTGGCTAAATTAATGTGTTGTAAAACAAGGAGCATAAGCAAGCATTAATCGAATTTATTGCTTTGACATGACGGCCAGTGGTAATTTCAATTTTAATACAAGTTCAAATAAAATTCTTTAATTGTTTATAGTATAAGTACATGTGTGTGTAGGTAAAATTTGTATGAACCCATTTTTGGAAATACATATTTAATTAAATAAACATCTTAACGGCAGTCATTATGTATGTATAATAGCGCTGATAAAGTAAAGAGGCTCTATTAAACCTGTTTATTTTCCAATGAAAGCCAATATTTATGAGCACTCATAAGATATTGACCGAGCAGTTATTAGCGGGTAAACTCTGAGACGAGTGTGTTCAGAGCACTCCGATATAATTACGAAACACACCTGGGCACGGAATTGTCATTAGATCTGTTAGATTAAATGGGAACTGTATGAAGGTGGCCGCGCTTAGTTTTTTGCTCCGTCTGCTCCGCGAAAAAAGAACGAAAAAAGAAACACAACTTCTAAGCTCTGAACGCTATGAAATTAATAAAGAAATACAAAATTTTTGTTTGACAGTTCGGGTTCAGCTTTGAAATGCTCTGAACTAAAGAAAAAAATCGACCTTTAGGTGTTTTTTTTTAGGTCTGAGTAGAGCTGTCAGCATTGTGCTCCGTTTACTCGATCAATTTATTCTGAGCTCATGGAGCAAGCTTCGAGCTAGCTCTGCTTGCAAAAAAAGAAACGTAGATTTTTTCGACAGCGCATTGTTTTGCTCCGACCCTGAGTTTAAAAAGAAAAACGCATATTAAGAGCGTGTTATGCTGATAGTGTAGTTCCAAATTTTCACTACAAAAGAAGTAAGTCCCCTTTCACACAAAGATACTAGTTGCTGGTGATTTTTTTGGACGTTTTCTTTAAATCTCATTAACAATCTCTTGTACCTTTCACACGAAGATACAAAGTCGGAGGAGACTTGCTGTATTTTCCTTTTAAACTACCTTGGTTGTAAGTTGCACGATTTTCTTAAACCAGACAGTTTGCATAACCAGACAAAAATTAAGGGACGATGGGCCCTATCGGAAATCGCCCGGGGAATTTCGTTTCCCACGGAATATTCTATCGACACGAAAAATTTTCTGTTATTGTGAATCTCCCACGGACTAAGTTTCCCTCGAACAAAAATCCAATGCAATGACAGCCAAATTCCACTGGAAAATTTATTCCCGTTACCAATAAATTTGAGGCAACTTTCACGTTCCCAATGTTTTAACGAGGGAAACATTCGCTGGGAAATTTTTGTTCGCGATAACCTTCGATGAGTGTCCGCTTATTGGAGCTTTCACTATACCTACTCCTAAAGCACTTTCATCAAACTTTTCACTATTCGGAGTGTTAAGAAAATTTAGATATAACTACTTTGCTTATTTCTACTTTATGATAATTGCTTTTTTGTATTAAGTTATCTTTTTTTTTTTTTTTTGCAAAATAATACAAATTATTTTTTCGTTTTGTAACTATTATTCATAACTTTTGGTTGTTTTGTTAGCTAATAAACTTTTTATAAAATAAAACTTGAGACTTTATTAAATTGACGATGAGATTTATTTCGAAGACGCGGAGTAACTGAGCTTACCACATAAAATTGAAAAAGTATTGAAAAAGATAACCGCAGTGTTAATTTTAATCTGAATCTGAAAAAAAAAACAATAACGGCCACCCTAATTCAAGTCTATAAATATACGAGTTAATAATAAAGCTTTAAGAATATATTGTATGTGAAGATTTTTATGATACAAATTCTTTATACTACTGAAATAAATTAGCCAAGTAAAAGGCTTAGCACTGTTTAATTGGATTTGTTGAATTTTATTGATTCAAAACGGCATTAAGTGCACTAATGGAAGAACATTTTTTATTTTTTAAAACTCAGTTTATTTAAATTATTCTCTTGTTTCCCACATGTGTTTGCCCTTACTAATCAAAAACGTCAAAGAAATACATATGTACCTACATACACTTGTCAAAACAATCAAGAGAACAAAACAAAAATCACTTTTTTTTTAGTGTTTTTTGAAGAGCTGTATCTTTGT
This sequence comes from Epistrophella euchroma, assembly GCA_947049315.1. Lineage (NCBI taxonomy): Eukaryota > Metazoa > Arthropoda > Insecta > Diptera > Syrphidae > Epistrophella > Epistrophella euchroma. The sequence continues at coordinate 76,381,066 of OX346246.1, read as the reverse complement.
GAAAAGTGGTCGTATTGAGATGAAACAAAAAACATTCTGAAGCTTTATATTTTTTGTATTGAGAAATTTTAGCAAATAATTTTTTTAAGCTACCGTTATTGCGCAATCATAAGAAGCAGCATCACGACCCACAAATTTTAATTTGAATTTTAATTTTTTTTTTTTGTTTTTTTTTTTCGATAAATTGTTTATTCAGCTTTAATGTTGTCTGTTTTGTCATTCTACAATTTTTTTTTCAAAAGAATATCTGGCTTTGAATGAAAAAACAGATTTTTAACTTTGACTACCAATATCTTCGCAAGGAATGTACAAACGGAAAATTTAAGGGTAGTTCTAAAAACTGGAACTAATTTTCTACAAGATTTTCTTAAAACTTTATAACGGTTCTTCGTTTGGCTCCTCACTGTTACATTCAGGAAAGGTAAAAAAAAACGACTTTTTGTAAATCTTTTACTGCTTTACAAATATTGACTGCAGGACTTAAGTTGGTAAAACATTTTAAAGAACTATAGACCGACCACCAATATTTATGTAAGCTTTCAAATTAATCCATTGAACCGTTTTCACGTACCGAATGATCAAAGTCGTAAAAACCAATTAAAGGCACAAATTGGGTGGTTCATAAACATTGTGAAATTGTCATCAAAATGAAAATGAAAAGAACAATTGCTGCCCACTTTTTTCACATCTTTGCGTTAATTAAAATTAAGTCCTGCAGTCAATATTTGTTAAGCAGTAAAAGATTTACAAAAAGTCTTTAAAAAGTCATTTTTTGACCTTTTCTGAATGTAACGGTGAGGAGCCAAAAAAAAAAACAGAACCGTTATAAAGTTTTTAAAAAATCTTGCAGAAAATTAATTCCAGTTATTGAACTACCTTACAAAAAAGTAAAAATGCTAGTTGATTCAAATGCATTCGTCAAACAATAAAACCTGCACTCGATCGACATGATCACGTGACCTTCGGTAGCGCAGTGCGTAGTGCACTTGGCCCGGAGACGCTTGGTCTAGGTTCGAGCCTCAGTGGGGCAAAATGTTTTTCGAATAAAATTGAACATAAATAGACTAAGCACCACTAAAGGAGTCTGATGATCGGCCTGGCGACCGTGAAATAGCTATAACTCCAGCCTATAAAACTTGGTGGTAGCTCACTCAAGTTGTTGTTCTTTCATTCAAACCTTCAATATTAATATGATGGTGCGAAAGCTTTGCAGCCTACACTGCGCGTGTGTTATCACACAAAAAACTCTTTCAATTAATTCTAATTTAATTCTTGACCAGCGTCAAATCTTTCATACAATCTCCCTCCTTATATGTTCAACGAATTGTTGACTTATGAAAAGAGTATGGAGAAAAAAGAAAGAACCCGAATGAACAACAACAAGCTTGTGTGTGGCTAGTAAAAATGCTAGTTGATTCAAATGCATTCGTCAAACAATAAAACCTGCACTCGATCGACATGATCACGTGACCTTCGGTAGCGCAGTGCGTAGTGCACTTGGCCCGGAGACGCTTGGTCTAGGTTCGAGCCTCAGTGGGGCAAAATGTTTTTCGAATAAAATTGAACATAAATAGACTAAGCACCACTAAAGGAGTCTGATGATCGGCCTGGCGACCGTGAAATAGCTATAACTCCAGCCTATAAAACTTGGTGGTAGCTCACTCAAGTTGTTGTTCTTTCATTCAAACCTTCAATATTAATATGATGGTGCGAAAGCTTTGCAGCCTACACTGCGCGTGTGTTATCACACAAAAAACTCTTTCAATTAATTCTAATTTAATTCTTGACCAGCGTCAAATCTTTCATACAATCTCCCTCCTTATATGTTCAACGAATTGTTGACTTATGAAAAGAGTATGGAGAAAAAAGAAAGAACCCGAATGAACAACAACAAGCTTGTGTGTGGCTAGTAAAAATGCTAGTTGATTCAAATGCATTCGTCAAACAATAAAACCTGCACTCGATCGACATGATCACGTGACCTTCGGTAGCGCAGTGCGTAGTGCACTTGGCCCGGAGACGCTTGGTCTAGGTTCGAGCCTCAGTGGGGCAAAATGTTTTTCGAATAAAATTGAACATAAATAGACTAAGCACCACTAAAGGAGTCTGATGATCGGCCTGGCGACCGTGAAATAGCTATAACTCCAGCCTATAAAACTTGGTGGTAGCTCACTCAAGTTGTTGTTCTTTCATTCAAACCTTCAAAAAAGAATGTTTTTTGTTTCATCTCAATACGACCACTTTTCACAGAGATACAGCTCTTCAAAAAACACTAAAAAAAGTGATTTTTTTTTTGATCCCTTAATAGTTTTGACAAGTGTATAACAAAATCAAAAATAAATAAATTTTTATAGTTGATGAGCTTTTGCAACATTATTTTTGTAGAGCAGTGATGCCAGATGAGATTTTTAAAATCCCACCGAATTTGACAAAAATTGTCACCATTTTTGTACTGGAAGGAAAAAAAAAACACCATATGTTTTTGCCATTACTTTTGCCTTAATGTTTATTCTTATCAAATTTTCACTTTTACTTATATTTTCAACTGATTATAAATTAATAAATTTAGGGCGATTTTCTTCACTCGAATTTGAACACAACTTGGATTTTTATTTTCTTCTTCTAATTTTGTATTTTTTCACTCAAAGTTGACAGTTTCAACTTTCGATTTTTAACTCTAAAGTTAGTCCACTTTTGATTTTATCAACTACCAGAAAAAGGAGAAGTTGGACGAGGAAACTTGAGATTTTCCATCAGAATTGAGTTTTTTTTGCATTTTTGGTTTAGTTGCTACTTTTATGGCAAATCAAGAAAACCTGACGTTTTAATTTGAAACAATAATGTTTGGAGGAAACCATTTTTGGAAAAATTGGCCATCGTCTGCTTCAGGAAGCGAAGATGAAAAAGAAGAAGATTCTCCAAGGAAAAATATAAAAAAATAAATATAAGACGCGATTTTTTAAATTTTGTTTTATTTTTGACATTTTCCCCGAAAAATCTTCACAGTTCCTTCCTGCAAGATGAATACACCGGGTGCGTGATGCTATATTGAAAACATTAGTAATTTATTACGTGACACCATCGTCGTCGTTCTTAAATCTTAAATTTATTTCACGATATTCCGAAGCAACCGAATAAAAAACATTTTTTATAGTTTTTAATGGTTTTTCTGCCATTAATTACCTGTTTAATTTTTAATTGGCCGAAACTTAAATTTCAAATTAAAAAACTGGGTCTAGCAGTACTGCCTACCTCTCTAACTTAACTTGCAGCTTAAACCTTCAAATATTGAACTTATGTAACTCCAGTTTAACTGACGGGAAAAACTACATGGTATGATTTGTATCATTGTGATAGTTTTATTATTGTTTGAAGGACTAGTAACTCTCGGTGTTTATTATTATAAGTATGGCAAACAAATTTACCAAACATTGTTATTAACGGTACCTATCAAAGTGAGAAAAAGTTGTGATGAACCATCTTTTGAAAATATTTCAAATTTTATTATGAAACTAATGACTTTTTCGCACAGTTCTGCAGCTGCAGAAAGGAAGTTTTTGGACCTTCAATTAATAAAAACAAAAACATCTAATCGATTTGATATGGAAACGGTGGAGGTCCTGAATCGTATACCTACTACATGAAAAGTTTGGACATTTGTTTAAAAGCTTGTAGGTTATTCATAAACTTGTTTTTTTTTTTTTTATGTAAGACTGACTATTAAATCGAGTCATATCATTTATTACCTCAAATGTTTTTACTTTATTCTTGATTTTCTTTTAAGCTTTTTAGACTAAGAGCACACAGCAATTTTTGGGTGTGAATGATAGCTAAAATTTAATGATATACTAAGATAGGTCTTTACTTTCTATTTGCAAGTATGCAACGCTCAATCCCGGCTCGCAAGACTTTCATATCTGCAAACAGAAAATAAAACCCTATCTTAGTATAATTTATTGAATTTTTGTTATCATTCACACCCAAAAATTGCTGTGGGCTCTCGGTCTATTTGTTTTATAAAATAATAAAAAAAAAAATCTATGATATTACTTAAATTCGTATTTTTTTTAAATGTTATGCAATTATTTTCGAAAGGATTCATTTATTTTCATGTCTTTAAATAATTTGGCCTGCAGTAACACTGGTAGGGGAAACTGGGGCACATTTGACACTTAATTTTTAATGGTCTGTATTTCCGAAAATTATTGACGAATTTCAATGATTTTTTTTTAATATGATGCATTGACTATTCTAGATAAGACTCACAGATACATTTTACTCTTACAACAACTTCATCAATTTTTTAAAATTTGTTTTTAAAAAAAAAGTCATTTTGTCAAAAGTGTCCCGTGCCTGGGGCATCTTTGACTTTGCAAGGGGAACATTTGACAGTTGTAGTTTTAACTCATAATCGTATGCATAAAAGTATTAGCGGGTCTATTCTGCTTGTTGTTTGAATGGAAAGAAAAGTCAAACATTGTTTTAATGATTTATTTTAACAACATAAAGAAACAAAAAAAAAATATAAATATTAATTCATTTAAAAAACCATCGGTCCATAAAGTCTTTGAGTAGGTATAATACATAGGAACATTTTTAAATATCTTATTTAATAAATATAGAGTTTGCCGAGGTCAACGTCAAACAAATATTTTTGACGACAGCAAAAAGTTGGGGCTGGATTTGTGGGTTGTGGCAGTTTGAATTGGATTTCACTCCTTAACGTCAAAGAAATATCTTCAACGGCTGGTTTAATAAAAAGCTAACCTACCAATGATGTTGCTTTTCGAAGATAGTAAACAATGTAAGTAGAATCACTATGGACTTCTGAAATTTCCCCCGCACATTAAAATCGCTTCTTTGAATGTTCACAAAATTTCACAAGAACATAATGTCTGACTTCCAATCTCTCATCATAGTAATCTTATGTATATTCAAAAAGCTCTGTTCTTTCCATTTCAAAATTTTCTTGGTCAGAAATATAACCGTTAGATTCATCGGATTCGACATACGAAATGCTTTTATCGCTTTCATCCGACGAGTCTAGTTCAAGTCGGGGTGCTTTTTTAAGAATTTTTTCGGCTTTAAGTTTAAGCGTTCGTTTAGCGGCTTTTGCATTTTTCTTATCTTCATTTTCTTATACTCGACGCTTTTTCGTGGAGCTTGTAAGAATTCGCAAACATCCACTCCAAGCAGTTCTGTTTGGGGTGCTTAATCGTGCTATGGGTCTTACAGCCTCAGGTGTTAAAGATGGAATTGGAGATTTTGCAGTTGTAGGTGTGTTTAAAGGCGTATTAGTGTTGCTTTGGCCGGGACAGATTCGACTAAGTTTTCTTCACCTGGCAAAATGTCCACTAAAAATTCATCATCTCCGAAAATCTGGGAGTTGTAGGGATTTATTCCAGTTGCTTGAAAACCATTTTATATATTCCTTGAAGAGAAAGCCATTTGAAACGGAAGATTGGTCAGTTTCGCGACTTCGTAGATTGTTATTTGCTTTCCATGGTTCCTTTGAACAACTGGTGAAGTGTTGGATATGCTTTAAAAGATCGACGAATAGTTCGGAAATCATCCATCCATATTTCGAATTTAAAATAAGTGATCCAGGAAAGCAACCATTTGAAAATCGTTCGTTAAGGCGGATGTGAGGGAGCACATATGCTGGTGGCAAGCGATTTCCACAGGCATTCACTATGCGCCTTGCCTACCATTGTCACCAAACATCAGCCACGCTCGACTGATACTGTCAAATGTGCCCCATTTACAAAAGTCAAAGGTGTCCCAAAGGTTCTTTATAACTTTTTTATTGTTTTTTTTTATATAAATGTTTTACTTTCAAAGAACTGACTTTAAAATATTAACACTTTAAGAACAGTGCTATCATAATAATAATAATTCACAATAAAAAAAAAAGTCTTTAATTTTATTCACAAATCTCTTGCATACCGGCAGTCAAAAATTACATCAAAAATCTAGAAATCACAAAATCACGTCTTACTCGAAGAAGAGTGGAAGCAGAACTGCCAAAGTTCATAACGTTTCTTTATACTAAATAAGGCCTCGTTCCCCATCCCAACTTTTTTTCTTAAATGCTGCGTTCACATCAAAAATCGCAAAGTCAAATGTGCCCCGGTGTCATATGTGTCCCAGTTTACCCTACCTATCTAACTGCCATAATAGAACCGTTTATTTTTGATATTCGATTTCATCGTTAATGGCTTATAATTGATTAATTAATTAATTTAGTTAGTGGCTAATGCGATTTCGATAAAAACTTTGCACAAAAGATTCTTTTAAGTCGAAATAATTGCAGATACTTACCAATTTTTTTTGAAACTAAAAAATAATATTTTTTTTCGAAAAATTAAAAAAGAAACTTTCTAGATTGTAGTTTATTAAATACTTAAAATTGTACCAAACGTTTTTTTTTTGAAATTTGTTTGAAAAAATTTATAATTTTTTTATTTTCTAATTAAAGATACAAAAGCAGAAACATTAACATTTAATTTCATTGAATAGCTTAATACTTATATTATAGTTTTTTAGTACATACAAGAGCAAGCTCATGTGATCTATTCGTGCATTTTATTTGTTTCAACAGTTGTTTTTTTATTATTAGACTTCATAAACACGAGTCACTTGTCTTATTCAGTTTACCTTAGATGTCTGAAAATATTTGTACAATCTGGATTTTTGGTACGTATACTTTTGTCTAACAATAAGATAAATACCTAAGTATAAGACGGAATAAACCGTATAAAAGTTAACTATTTTTGATATTAGAATTTAGATCAGACAAAAATGTTCAAGATAGCAGTAATAATTTGTGGACTTGTTGTTTGCTCTCTAGGAGCATACGTTCCAAGTCGGATAAAACCCGGTTCGAATGGGCGTATTGTTGGAGGATCAAATTGTTCAATTGACAATTTTCCATACCAAGTTTCAATTCAAACATATGGTGGTCACTCTTGTGGAGGAACTTTATACAAGCCTGATATTGTAATTACAGCAGCTCACTGTGTACGAGATGTCCCGGTTAATGAAGTTGAAATTCGTGCTGGATCGACATTCCACAACCGAAATGGTATTGTTGCCGAAGTTTCAAGTTACAAAAAGCATCCTGATTTCGATACCAAAACCAAATTTAACGATATTGCGTTGCTTTTTTTGAAAAGTCCTCTTACGCTCGGAGATAAAATCAAGACAATTGATTTGATGACTACATCGCCAAAGCAAGGAACACGTGGCGTCGTTAGTGGCTGGGGAACTGAAAGTTTTTACAATAAAGACGCTGCTCCTGAATATTTAAAATGTGCTAATTTGAATGTCGTAACTCGAGACAATTGTATGTCAGATAAATATGCTTATGGAAAAGGTCGAATTTTCCCTAATATGATATGTGCTGCCGGAGATGGAGTGGATAGCTGCCAAGGTGACTCAGGAGGTCCATTTGTCATTGATGGTAAACTTGCCGGTGTCATCTCATGGGGTTTTGGATGTGCTGAAACAATGTTCCCGGGAGTTTACTCTAATATTGCTATGTTTTTGGAATGGATCGAAAATAATATTAAAAAATAATATTAAAAATTGAAACAAAAAAGGAAATATAATGTATATCTACATTCATTCTACCTAAATATTTTTGTTATTTATTTTAATTGTGCATTTACATATTTGTGCCTTACCTATCTATAAAGGTGTAGTTTTTAATGGCGGGTGTAAATATTTGTTGGCCCATGAGGATATACTATACGACACAATTATACAGTACAGTGCCCTGAATTAAGTAAGTAACGCAAATATTTATACCAAATTTTTGGCAGTTTCTTAACATGATTCGGGAAATGGCGATGGATTTGCCTTTAAGCCATGTTTTATACAAGCCCGATGGATATTTGGATAAACAAAATTCTTTTCCCTTGAATTTGATGCAAAGAAAAACTGTGTTATCAGTGTGAATTAGATATTCATGAATCATGACGCTTATGGAATCCGCTAAACACTCCATCCGTAGTGTAGCTTTCTTTTCTCTTCATCGATTCCACGTGGAAAGAAAAGAGAATAATGTACTATGAATTACTATGGATCCACTGTTACGGATTCCATAATCGACATAATATAATTAGCTATAATTATATGGCTACCTATCCCATTTTTTTGTGAAAGTTTTGCTAATCCCCGATGTCGTGTTTTTTTTTCAGCCAATTCCCTTCGGAATTGAAAAAAAAACATATCTAAAAACTATAATTATAAATATAAATACTCTTTTTATTTATGTTTTTGGTTTTAGAAAATAAGCACTTTTTTCCGGGTTGGGTAGGATATGTCGATTTTATAAATATCGAGCTCACAATGTCAATTTTCATAATCTCGACAAAATAATCGACTGGTTAAAAGGCCAATAGTCGTATTTATTAGATTTTTGACTGTTTAAACAGTATCTAAGTATTTTGAAATGGTCGGAAATATGCTTTATTCAATAAAAAAAATATTGCATTTGTCAAGGTTTAGACAATGGATTTCGATGTTCAAAGTTAGGAAAAAAGAAAGTCAATAATATGGCAGTAAGTGTTTTAACTACAAACATTTGATTCGCGGTCAATCTTAAAGTCTTTAATAATGCAATCATTTTAAGCAGTAAAAAGACTAAAAGATTGCTTGAATTTGTTAAAGTCTTTTACATGAACTGCATTCTTAGAGCGTTTTGATTGCATTGACAGTATTGCAGTCTTTTGACGGCTTGATGTAGTTTTAACTTCAATTACATAGTCTTTTAACTGCTTGGAATATTATTATTTGTAAAAAAAGTATGAAATCATTTTACGATTTGAAGTCTGTGAAAAGAAGTGACTTCGTAGCCTCTTTCATACCCATCTGGAAAAATGGAAAGTTTTTGACAAGCTTAGGCAAGGCCCTGGCAAGATTTCGGTAAGGAAAACCTAGACGAGGAAAACATGACAGACCCCTATTAGTGCCTCGCTTAGAACATTTATTTAAAAAATCACTGGCGAGGCTCTTGATAGTAACTAACTATGTAAGTATAGTGAAGTTAAAGTCATTTTATGAGAATTAATAAAAGCGGGATCTTTTTATATCATTGTTATTTAACTGTGCAAACTTCAAACAAGGAAATTAAATCGCGGTGTGTCAAATAGTACAATCTTAGCTGCAGACAAATATAAAATCGTCTCTTATGAAAAGACAATGAAACATTTAATTTAATAATGCTGTAAAGTATTTTTTCTTTTAAATAAAATTACCATACAAAATAATTAAACGAAATACGAATTTTATACGAAATATGTATGTATACATATTTTTTGGGGGTCACGTTGATCTTTTTTCAAATTTCACCTTTCATTAAACCAACTAAACAGCAAGTCAGAACATTTCTCACTGAACAACAAAATACTTGTTCTTTTCCGTTCTAAACAGTTCCGAACTATTCCGAACAGCCTCACTGACCCCCAGTTTAGACAGGCGAGTAGAACTAGTAGCCTTTATGTGTGTTAGTGTATCTGTATACGAGATACCCGACTAGTAGCTTAAATAGCATAATATTTTTACTTGCGAGTTGGTTGCTAGTTAGGCTGCTAGTGATTTGACGTTTGTGTATTATTTTCCCTTTTACACTTGTGCAATATTTGTTTTCTGTTTCATCATTTTACTTTTTTTTACGTTTGAAGTTTTATGAAATTAATTATAAATATCGTACTAGTTGATCGAACGCGCAATGAACTACTAGTTACACATACATTTACACAACTAACACTACGATACAAATCCTACTAGTTCTACTCGCTTGTCTAAACTGGGGGTGAAATGTTTCAGTGCTTCACACATACTTGCACAAACACTAAAGTAAATAACATTTAAGTTTGATTATTTAATTTTCCATGCACAAGAATTTTTTAGTGGTCCGTATTTTATAATAAAATAAAAATTTAAAATTAAATAAAATGGATTTGTGCTTAATTATAGTGAACTTTTGCCATTTTTATCAAGAAAAAACGTGTTTTAAAGCAAACTGCTGCAGAAGCATAAATATGATGATACTACCGGGCACTGTACGCATTTAAACCGACGTAAATTCACACAAACGGCACGAATATTGGGACTATGAGTACCTATTATGTAGTAGACAGGATCAACATGACGACCATCAGATTATCGGCAAGCTGGAATGTGGTAAATACTTTGAAGTCTTCGAAGCAATCAACAACAAACAACGAGAAGTGCCTCTTGAAATAAAAACCATGGAGAACTTTCGTGGAGGCACCAACTGTATCATCCTGCTGGCCGTCGTCGTCAAAGAATTGTCTCCCGTCAACAATACAGACTAAAGCAACTATTGGTACCTGGCAGTGACTGAAATATGTGGAACAAATCTAGTTATTACATGTCAGGGCTTAGGAAGAATTCAACTGACGAGGCTAAAAGGTTCATAACTGGTGAGGGCCTAGCCTTGTCTTTTTTCTTTGGGTTAAATGTTTTTTTTCTTAAACAATACATTTATTTCGACATATACAACAAAATTTAATATTAAGATTGTATATTACAGCTGATATTATTTCAACAGGGAATTCAAAAAAAGTATTGAATTAACCATTCACTTTAACCTTTAATAACTTTGGAAGTAGTACTGTAATCTAATAATTAGTTAAGGACATTTTTAAAGAAAATTCAATTTCCTTTTAGAATACGTCTCAATCATTTCCGAACAATAACCGCTTGTAAAGTTATAAAAAAAAGAAGTAAACAAAAGAAAACTTCTCATACAATTTGTATGGAAAAAATAAATTAGCGATGATCGACCTCTAAATATTATTACCATTATTATTTATTCACTAAAAAGCTAGAGGCATTAAAAATCGGAGACATTTTAATTTTTTTAAATCAGTCTAGTGTACATATGTACAATTGTACATACATAGTTTGAATTACATTTTTAGCCCTTTTTGCTTGTTTTGAGATAGATAGGTATTTCATTTTTTAATTTTAACTGCCTAAGTATAAATATATGTATGTAGGCCTAAAATTTTTTTCAAAATTTGTTGATGTTGCGTGTTGATGGTCTATTGAAGAGTGTCTTCTCGAATTTCGCGCCCCCTAAAGCTGCCGCCCGGGGCACGTGCCCCTGTTTGCCCCCACCCCCCTCCCCATAGATCCGGCGCTGCCCCAGGCTACCTTTTGCTTCAATCGCACACGGAGTAAATAAAGCTGGGACAAAATGTTATAACGGCTTTAATTGTATAGAAGCATATTTTTTCTATTTAACGCTTAGGAAAATAAAACATTGTTTGGTTTAAAAAAAAAAAATAAAAATTGAATTCCACATAACAACAGATTGTTTTTTTTTTATATAAAAACAAACAACTTGGGTGTATAAGTAATTAAACTTTAAACTTTGTTATTCTGCAATTTTTATCAAATTCAATTTTTTATAGAACCATACTGTTTGTCAATGTTATTGAACATACTTACTTAGAGCAGTTAAAAATTCATATCCACGTCCGAGTCCGAAATCATTATCTTTTTATAAATAAAAGGGCATAGATACGTACATATATCTTATTGCAAAATTTAATGGTATAAATGTATTTATCAGTCAGTGTGCTTACATAAGTATTTATATGGACGTACAATCATATAATTAACAAATAAAACAAATCTTTAACTTATGTAATGTATTACATACTTCGATGTTATTTTGTATTATTTATTCCTTAATTAAAATTTAAATGATGCAAATCTCGTGCATTTCCAAATATAAATTCATAAACTCATCAACCAAACAATCTTTTATCTAAAAAAAAATATAAAATAAATTAATCTGCTACTTCTAAATACTAATTTATTATTTTATTCATTTTAATAAAAAAAAAAAACTCCCTACCACATTGTAAATGATGGATGTTTATAACTCGTATAAAAGTACAAAAAATTATTTCATTTAAGTTTTGTGCATTCGTAGTTTGTAGCAGGCAAGCATAAGTAACGATGTCGTATTTTTTCATTAGTCTGACCTTCAAGGAGTTATGTTCCTGAAGTATGTCGCCTTTTTATGATTCTTTTTTATAACATAGAATCCCTTAGGTTTGCCATTGCCGGCAAAGTACTTGTTGAAACTGTTTTTGTTGATTGAGTTTGCCGGAGCATAGTACGATGGAGATTTCCTTTTCAGAGATTTCTTCTCTGCCATATTGGACTTGCCGAAGGACTTTTCAATTGTCTCGTTCTCCCAGGGTTTTGACCAGGTTGGAGTGTTTTTTATGTCGATTAAATCGTCCTTGGAATGTATTGAAGGAAATCGTGATTCATTCGAGAGTATCTTCTTGATGACAGGTAAATTCCAATGGTAAACATGACTAGGTTTGCCGTTGGAATTGAAATTAAATGAAACCTTGAAAGAAAAAAAAAAATTGTTATACTTGCTGGGATTATTTAATAGGTAATACAGATTTATACAAAAAAAGTGTTTTAATCAAATTTGAAAATATACTTTATTGATTTTTTTTCTTATGTCGAATTCCTTTTACCAAAAATAATCGATTTTTTCTTCTAAACAGACTCCATTTTTTCTTTCAATACAAGGAATTTGTCCAGAAAAGTCGATTTTTTCTTCTGAACAAATCGATTTTTTTCTTAAAAGGAATTCGACATTAGATACGAAGTATTTATAGTCCAATAATAAATAATAAATAATAAATAATAAATAATAAATAATAAATAATAAATAATAAATAATAAATAATAAATAATAAATAATAAATAATAAATAATAAATAATAAATAATAAATAATAAATAATAAATAATAAATAATAAATAATAAATAATAAATAATAAATAATAAATAATAAATAATAAATAATAAATAATAAATAATAAATAATAAATAATAAATAATAAATAATAAATAATAAATAATAAATAATAAATAATAAATAATAAATAATAAATAATAAATAATAAATAATAAATAATAAATAATAAATTATAAATTATAAATTATAAATAATAAATAATAAATAATAAATAATAAATAATAAATAATAAATAATAAATAAAAAATAATAAATTATAAATAATAAATAAAAAATAATAAATAATAAATAATAAACAATAAACAATAAATAATAAATAATAAATAATAAATAATAAATAATAAATAATAAATAATAAATAATAAATAATAAATAATAAATAATAAATAATAAATAATAAATAATAAATAATAAATAATAAATAATAAATAATAAATAATAAATAATAAATAATAAATAATAAATAATAAATAATAAATAATAAATAATAAATAATAAATAATAAATAATAAATAATAAATAATAAATAATAAATAATAAATAATAAATAATAAATAATAAATAATAAATAATAAATAATAAATAATAAATAATAAATAATAAATAATAAATAATAAATAATAAATAATAAATAATAAATAATAAATAATAAATAATAAATAATAAATAATAAATAATAAATAATAAATAATAAATAATAAATAATAAATAATAAATAATAAATAATAAATAATAAATAATAAATAATAAATAATAAATAATAAATAATAAATAATAAATAATAAATAATAAATAATAAATAATAAATAATAAATAATAAATAATAAATAATAAATAATAAATAATAAATAATAAATAATAAATAATAAATAATAAATAATAAATAATAAATAATAAATAATAAATAATAAATAATAAATAATAAATAATAAATAATAAATAATAAATAATAAATAATAAGTAATAAATAATAAATAATAAATAATAAATAATAAATAATAAATAATAAATAATAAATAATAAATAATAAATAATAAATAATAAATAATAAATAATAAATAATAAATAATAAATAATAAATAATAAATAATAAATAATAAATAATAAATAATAAGTAATAAATAATAAATAATAAATAATAAATAATAAATAATAAATAATAAATAATAAATAATAAATAATAAATAATAAATAATAAATAATAAATAATAAATAATAAATAATAAATAATAAATAATAAATAATAAATAATTAATAATAAATAATATATAATAAATAATAAATAATAAATAATAAATAATAAATAATAAATAATAAATAATAAATAATAAATAATAAATAATAAATAATAAATAATAAATAATAAATAATAAATAATAAATAATAAATAATAAATAATAAATAATAAATAATAAATAATAAATAATAAATAATAAATAATAAATAATAAATAATAAATAATAAATAATAAATAATAAATAATAAATAATAAATAATAAATAATAAATAATAAATAATAAATAATAAATAATAAATAATAAATAATAAATAATAAATAATAAATAATAAATAATAAATAATAAATAATAAATAATAAATAATAAATAATAAAATTGAAAACAAAAAAGTTATAACCAAAAAAAGAAATTTTTCTTAAAAAGGATATAAAATAATAAAAGAAGATGATAATGATAGTTTTCTTGACAATGGTCATCTTTTTTTGATTATAACTTTTTTGTTTTCAATTTTACGTCAAAAAGTGTTTTTTTACATAATTTATAGAGAATTTAAATCTCTACACAAATATGGTAAAAATTTGTTTAAGCGATGTATGGTTCTCAATATATCGCGAGGAACTTTTTACGCCCCCTTTTCCAAAATGGCGGCCAAATGGGGGGATTTTAACCCCGAAAACTCGTTTTTACACTCACACTAATCCCTCCTACAGATCCATCAAACAAAATTTTGTCCAGTACAAAATGCAAGGTTCGGCCAAAATTTTGTAACATTCCAATGGACTAAATGTATAAAACTAATCCTAAAAAAACTAAAGCGCTTTTCTAGAAATTATTCGTTTTTCGCTTCAATAGCTCGGATGTACTGATACACTTTTCGGAAATTGTTTAATTTCTCGGCTCACCTAAAATAACATAAATATGCCGGAATTCATGTTAAACAATTTTGTGTAATGTAAACACGTGTATAAGTCAGTGAATTCAAACCATTTTCAGTGATGAAGTATTCCAAAATTATATAAAACACATCTTCACCGTCGTCGCGCCGTAGGAAACACGCTGCATAACATCTTTTGCATTTAAGTTCACTGCGCACGAAATGCACTATAACAAGGCAAAACAATTCGATGAAGACTCTTTTTCCAGATTTTAATGGTTGCCAGATTTGGTAAAACCAACTTGAGAATTAAAATGTGCTAAAGTAAAAAAAAAAAAAAAACATTTTGTTCTAGGAAAGTTTCTGAAAATTTTTTCTAATGCAGGATAGTAAACTATTTTTATAGATCAAGTCGTGAAAACATTATAAGGGATCGATAAATTATCATGTTAGTCTAAAATTAACAAAATCGCTGGCCAGACCAGCTTTTTCATTTTCATTGCTTCTGTTAGAAAATTCACTTTTTTTGGTTGCATTTTAGGTGAAAAATGATGAAGATTTTTTAGTAATGAATTTTGGCTCTTTCAACCTATAAAATTAAAAGCAGAGGTTTTAATTCAGTGTACACTCAGTTTTTTTTCGGAATTTTGTCTAAGTTTCCAATTTTTCCTAGACTGCGACGTCGAACTGGTCGAAAAGCTGAAAATACAGTGGGGCGTATTGACACCGACGCGACGCATCAGCCCGACTAGTCTTCGAATCTACCACAGATGATGGTCTGTGCGGCAGAAGAAGACCCCACCTTAGGTCACGTACACAAGTGGTGAATAACCCCAACGAACTTAGGGTGCATAATTGGAGGCAGCTAGCTAGAAACCGAGCTAGACTGTAAGCTCTATCTAAAGTAAAGTAAAGTACGCGAGGTAATCGCCTTAATATCTTGATTATCTGCTTAGCGGTGGTATTGTGTTTTTATCAATATTTTTATCTCCTAAAACTTATATTATAGACGATATTTTCAAGAGGGAAACCAAAAAATTATAGAATTAACCATCCAGTTTAACCTCGAATAACTTTGGAAGAAAGAAAGAAATTAGTTAAGGACTTCTTAAAAGAAAATTTTATTCCCTTTAAAAACACGTCAATCATCTCCGTACAATAACCGGTTGCAAAGTTATGAAAAAAAGAAGCAAACAATAGAAAACTTCCCATACAAATTGTATGGAAAAAAGAAATTAGCGATGAGCGACCTCTAAATATTAATCTAAACGACTGAAATTTTACCAGGCTTATTATTTCACTAAACTCTAACTAAAAACCTAGTGGCATTAAAAATCGGAGACATTTTAATTTATTTGAATCAGTCTAATGAACATTCTACGAGTTTCAATAATATTAGGTATTTCTGCCCCCAAGCCGGCACTTTAACATTCTACAGGTACATATAGATCAAATAATGCCTCTTCTGGTAACCATTTATACAAAATTCTTGAGGCTGGCCTTTGAAGAGTATCGCAGGTTCTAAACATGTTTTATGAATAAAGTTAAGTCTTACCTTTTTCCCGTTACCCTGATCCAGAGCGTTGTTCTTTGCGGCCGAGTTGGTGGTGGAGCTGGTACCTCCTGCCTTTGGGCCCGTGTAATAGTATAGGTTTGGTGGCAGCTTAATGATGAACATGTGTGAATCATCGGGCGAAGCGTGACGGCGTGACTCGACGGCCAGACGTTTCCGGTTGTGGCTGTTTGGGGCGCGAACCTTTGCCAGGCCTAATTTGCTATGCGCGGGAGAAAGGACGTAAACAAAAAAAAATAAAATAAAAACCCATGAGTGTTAGATTAAAGCAGACCATCAACATCAACAAGCCAGGCGCAATTGAGTTGCAAAGAATGCAACAAAAATGCGCGCAGACTTTCATGTGCGAAAATAGCTGCCTAACTTACTTAAGTAATTTCTTATTCAGTATGTGTGGACTTTTATCCGATTTTATGGTCTTCCTTGGCATGGTAGCTGGTCTAAGGTAAGTTGCTTTGGGTTGGTCGTCGTTTCCAGCAGAAGATGAAGGTAATAAACTTGTTTTACTGCCGCTATCGTTGGTTAATCCATAAGCGAATACGTTAGCCGATACAAGGTAGTATAAGCTGAAGGGAAACAAACAAAATATTTACATATATATATATATTTTTTTTTTTGGAATTCTCATGTTGATTGAAATTTGTTCAATTTGTCGGCAATTAGAAATAAACAAGATATTTTTATGATGATGAGGTATTGATTGGTTCTATCAATAGACTCATATATGATGGTTTGTCTACACTGGGAGTAAGAAGCTTAACGACATTATCCAGTAATGAAGATGGGGTAAGACTAAAAACTATTCATCACAAAACTTGTAGATATAGGTATGTATAATAAGGCCGGATTAACTTATTTGAAGGCGCAAAAAAGATCAGTCAGTTAGAATTAGAACAGATAACGAAATCCACTTGATTGGTTTAGAGAAATATACATAATATACATATACATAATAGACGTTTTCTTTTTTGTATTTAAGAAAAGGAGATAACAAGAAAAATAGTACAGAAACGAGGCGACGGCACACAGTGGTGCTCTTTGTATGGGAGAGCGTAACAAATTTAAGAAAAACTGAACCACTTCACCAATTTCGATGACATTTGTATGCGTCATAATGAAATGAATTTTTTAAAGTCAACGCGACATAGAACAATTAGTGGATTCCAATCAATAGAATCAAAGTCGTTTCTAAGATCTCACTGACAAAGCTCCATCAGCTCCTCTGAGCAGGAGGAACAAACATAATCTTTGCTAGAATAGAAATCAAAACAAATTTTCATCTCTTTTTTATTAATTAATTAATTAACTGCGACAAAAAATAACCTTTTGTTTTAGTTTTATTGCATGGGGCAAGCCTATAGGTTCGATAAAATTTGAAACATCACCTAACCGATTTTGATTAAATTAGCTCTTTCCGGTGTGATTGTGACGCATTTTGGCATCTTTTTGCAAAACACCTTCGGTTTAAATAAGGGCTATGTTATCAATAAAACATGGTGCAAAGGTGCTGATGATAGAGAACTACTCGAAATTCGTTAGATACTGTTTGTCAGACCCAGAGCCCTCCGCCGCGCCACACCGACAGAATATTTGCGTCAAGAAAGAAAACGTTAAAATAAAACAACCCCCAAATCAAAATCCCTTTAGCTACTAACAATAAGGGCCAGTTGTATACAATCTTGGTTCAGTATTTAACCCGTGGTTCAGTAGTTAACCCGTGGTTCAGTAATTTTCATTCGCCGATTTCGGTGGATTATCTGAGGTTTAACTATGGTTTTAGGTTCAAGTGTGTGATAAAAGCCAAGTACATACCTGAACCATCGCTTAAGCTAAGTTAATCCGCCGAAATCGGTGAATTAAATATCCTGAACCGTGGTTCAACATTTAGCCCATGATTGTACACAATGTACAACTGGCACTAAAAGCGGTAGATTTAAGTTAAACTTGAGACAACTCACCAAAATTGGTAGGTTAACTCGATATTTATTCAACATTTGCTTTTGATTTTTAATCCTCCGAGTTTTTTAGGTCAACTCATCTAACTTTTTTTTTTTTTTTGAAAATTATTTCTTGAGTTAACTTTGCTATAGGTAACTCTGTAATGCCCACAGTTAACTAACTCTGGTTTAAATTGTCACTGAAAAACTATGGGCCTAAATATTTGGTTTGGTGGCGAAAATTGGTTTGCATACAAGTAAAAACAACTCGAATAAATTTTGCTCTGACCATGTTCGAGTTTTTAAAGAGCCTTTATGAACGCATTTTCTTCGATCAGGAACGTAGAAAAAGCAATATAGAGGTGTATCATCACGTGGGTAGAGCAATATGATTTTCCGAAATTAGCTAAAGTGTTGGATGTGGATTCACTTTTTAGCTAATTTGTTAGTTTTAAATAAATTTACCAGTCTAACTAGATTTTGACATCAACATTTGTAACTGCCTGAACTTTAAAACTTAACAATTCTAAAAGTATAAAGCATATACCTTACCCTTCAAATAATGATAAAGTTGCTTAATATATAAAATGTGTTGTTCTAATAATGCTTAATACATTATTTTGTTTCATTGTTTTAATTAAAAAAAATAAAAAAACAGTCAGGCTCAGCTGATTTCACGAGCAATTAAATTTATCTGACGAGGTGGCCGAGTGGTTAAGGCGTTGGACTGCTAATCCAATGTGCTCTGCACGCGTGGGTTCGAATCCCATCCTCGTCGTATTGATATTTTTTTTAAAATCAAAACAATAATTTTAATTCTAAGCAATTATTAAATAAAATCCACGTTTGAGATTATTTAACAGCCAGCTTACACACAAACCATAGAAGCATTCGATTAGATTCCTATAAATATGTAGATGTATTTAAGCCGATTGTACGACTTTTAAGCTGTGCCACAACTAATGAATTTTCATTTGAATTTGTTAAATGTATTTTATATCGTGATGTATCTTAACCAGGTATACAGGGTGATTTGTAAAAGTTTCTTCGAATTTCAAAGATTGAGTGTATTTTTGTATGAGAGCCTTAAATTTAAATTAGTATTATATATATTATAGAGCATAAATTGAAAAATTATTAAAAATCAACAAAATTCGAAATAAATTTATTAAAAAACTCTTCTTAAATTGTTTTGAGAGCTGAAACAAGTACACCATCCGATTTCATTAAATAATCTTAGTTTTGCAGAAAAAAAATTAAAATCGTAGGAGCGTTTTTTTAAATTAATTTTTTAAATATAAAATTTTGTAAAATTTTTAAGAACAAAAATTGGTACACAATTTTTTAGTATTTATTTATGTTGAAGTAAAAATTAAATTTCGAAAAAAATTATCTACCCGTTTTAGAAATATCGAATTTTCCCAAAAAAAATTTGAAATATTTTTAAAAATCCAAAATTTGTTTTTTTAAACTTTTGAGAAGCTTTTGTACAAAAAATTTAAATCCGTTACACACATAATTAGATAGTCCAAAATAAAGAAAATGGTTCTATGAGAGGTACTGTTAATAATGGTTAACTGTAAATTTTGTTTTTGGTAGATCGTAGACTATACTAATATTAGTATTTAGAACAATTTTAATCAAAATCGTAGGAGTAGTTTTCGAGAAAATTTATATTTTCTGTAACGGATTTTTAACATTATTATATGGGAGGTACAGTTAATTTTGACTATAAGAAAAAGTTTTTTTTTTCAAAATATTTTAGATAATGTTAAAAAAACCCCTGTTACCAAGTTTCAAAAAATCAACCAAGTCGTTTTCGAAATATTTGGTTTTCAAAATAAAAAATTTAAACTTTTTTTGAAAATCCAAAAAAAAGTTTTTGGAAAATTTTGGTATACAAAACTATTAAAATTTTTCAGAAAATTCTCCATAAAAAAATTATCAAAATCAGTCTATTCCTTTTCTAGAAAAACGAAAATAAAAAAATGGTTCTATGGGAGGTACCATTTAAAACCATTTTTTTGAAATTTATTTTTTAAAAAAAGGTAGCATATGTGCCTAATAAAATTTATTAATTTTTTTTTTAGAAAAATCTGTCGAGCCTTTTGAGAAAAATAAGATTTTTCAAAAATTCTAAAAAAATTATATGGCAGGTACCGTTATTTTTGGTCCTAAAAATAAAAGAAAAAAAACATGTCGGGGTAATGTCCCGAAAACACTTTATACCAAGTTTAATTAAAATCGGCCCATGGGTTTAGGCTGTAGGCGAGTCCACAGACAGACAGACGGACAGAATTGCGAGACCCACTTTTTTCGTCTTCCCTATCATCGTAATGTAAAATTTGATTGTTATCTCGAGTTCAATTTTTTTTTAACGAATCCAAAACTTGCCATATAGTACCTATACATATATCGCAAGTAAAAATCTTTGTATGGGAGGCATACTTTTAATAGCCATTTTCAAAAAAAAAAAAAAACATTTTCACCGAAATTTGCTAATATTTCTTTTATATAAATCTGTGTAGCCATTTTTGAGAAAAATAAGATTTTACAATAATACGAAAACAAATTATATGGTAGGTTTATTCCGTTATTTTTAGTCCTACAAAAATGAAAAAAACCTGTCTGTAGGGATAAGTCCAAAAAACGCTAGAAACCAAGGAAAGTCTAATAGGCTCTAGTCGAACAGACAGACAAACAGACGGACAGAATTTCGAAATCCACTTTTTTCGTCATACCAATCAAAATCTCGAGTTAATTTTTTTTTACGAATTCAAAACTTGTCATTTATTATGTACCTCCTATAAACCGCAAGTAAAAGGTAAAAAAGAGATGTCTTTTCTACCTCCCAGTTAAAACAGAAAAAAATACCGCAATATTTCCAATATTATGTTACACATAATTTTAATTTAAGGCACTCCCAAACCAACGCCATTATTCGCCGCGACAAAAGAAAACAACAATAACAACACGTGGTTGTCAAACAAAACAACACGTTGTTGTTATTGTTTTTTATTGTCGCAGCGATTAATCGTGTTGGTTTGGGAGAGCCTTTAAGGCAAAAACAAATAGTTTTTGAAAAATGCATTTTTAAAACTAAAAAAAAAAAATAAAAAATAAAAATTGAAACTTTTTGAAAATTTTACGTTATTCTGTGCTACTTTTGTGTACTTATGAAGTTTTAGTCTAATGCTCAATGTTTTAGTTTCTTAGAAAATTAAAATTTTCGAAAACTATTTGTTTTTAAAATTTAATTTTTGAAAATTAAGTATTATTACTATAGAATTTGTTGTAGCTAAATAAATATACATTTTTTCGTAAAACTAGATTTCACAATTTACAGAGAAATGGTATTTTCTACCTTACTACTGAAAAATTTATAACATTGTTCAATAAAAATATCACAGATTCAATTTGCTTTGTTGAAGGAAAAGCTACTAAAAAAAAACCTTCATTTAACTTAACAAAAAAAAAATTCATTGAGGAGAGAGAAGGGTTCAGGGAATAACTTTGGATAATTAGTTTCTCAAATTTCTAAAATTTTACATCAACTTTTCAATTTAAAATTCCAGGAATCGAATTCAATTGCTCTCCCATTACGATTTTAAGGTGGAAGGGACACCCTGACATTTTATCTTTGTTTTAAAATCTTAACCTTGAAAATCGGATCATTACAACGAAAGATATATTTTTTTTTAAAAAAAGCTTAACTTTGAAAATTTCCACAATTTTGCACCTAAGTCCCCTTTCACACGAAGATACTAGTTGCTGGTGATTTTTTTGACGTTTTCTTTAAATCTCCTTAACAATCTCTTGTACCTTTCACACGCAGATACAAAGTTGGAGGAGACTTGCTGTATTTTCCTTTAAAACTACCTTGGTTGAACGCACACAAACGTAGTGTGAAGAGAAACGTCAAAAAAGTTTCCTGAATTTGTTGACCGGGGAGATTTCATTTCCCCCTCTTTCTTCCTGCCCTTCTCTCCAATGAACTAATTGTTGCCGGCAACTCAGTTGCCCTGTGTGAAAGGGGACTAACGGGCCTTTCTCCATTGATAGACTACCGAGAGCAATGAACCAAACACACTTTTTCTTGGTTCTCAGGACGTACTTCCAAATGGACGCGCAGAAATAGACGCTCGTGTGGCATTAGCCTAAAGCTAACGTCAAAAGTACTTTGGCTTTGAATTGGACATCAAAAAGAAAAGTTATGAGGGTAGTCCTCAAGATTAATACGTTTTTCATTTTTCCTTGTATCTTTGGTATTCCTCTTCACTTGGAAGAGATATAGTGCTTGGCACTTTTTGTGAATTTGTATTTAAGGTTTGGTTAAGTTTATGAATATTTTTGAGCTGTACATAGTTTTCGGTTTCTTTTAAATTGAGTCATTTGTGTTAAATTTCGTGCTGGGTCTAGTTGTAACATTTTTTGTTTTGGGGAGTAAGTTGTAACACATAAAAACAGACACATGTTCATATTTTGAAACACATTTTTGGGAACCGTTTTGTTTAATTTTTTTCTTTATTTTTAGTTAAAAAGAAAAAAGTACATCTGACGTTGGTGAATGAGAAAAGTTTTTTTCAAAAAAATGAATATTGATTTTTTTTTTTTTTTTTTAGGAACATTAAAAATCAATTGATTAATTAAATAAGTGAACTAATATAACAATTTTTAAACTTTAATATTAATATTATAA
The DNA here is from genome assembly GCA_947049315.1 of Epistrophella euchroma. NCBI lineage: Eukaryota > Metazoa > Arthropoda > Insecta > Diptera > Syrphidae > Epistrophella > Epistrophella euchroma. Next base: position 76,357,919 of record OX346246.1, on the reverse strand, counting down.
GTTTGAATTATGAATGTGCTATATTTTTTTTTAGTTATTTGTTTTGTTTATAAATTGATAGTTTTCTTAAAAAACATTAATACAATTTTTATTTCAATTTACCCCGGTCTATGTTACAACTTTCCCCGCATATGAGGATGGATTTTGTAGCTGAAATATTTCTCTTTCAACAGAAAAAGGTTTGGCTGACTCATTTTCAAAATCTTAGGAACAGCATGAAAGTGTTACTTTTAGCCCCACTCTCCCCTACATTTGTTAGACAAAAATGTTGACTGGCCAATTTACCCAGGGTGATTTACCTTAGGTGTGACAAAAAGCTAGAGCTTGTAGGTTGAGTCGAGACATGAAAAAAATCGTATAGGGTCTATTTCCCCCCGATTAGGCGGGAAGGACAGTTTTCTTAAAAATCGACTTGAAATGGAAAATAAATCATTAAGAAACAACGGAAAAACTAATAATATCCCGCTATAATTTATTTCAAAAGTCTACTCTTTTATTTTGTTATACTGATTTAAATTACTTGAGAAAATAGTTTTTGAAAAATTAATTTTCAAACTCAAAATTTTTAAAAAAAATTGTGTTCAAAATGATTTTTTTCAAAATTTTTAAATTTTACGTTATTTGCTGAAACGAAACATAAATATTTATGTTCAACTTAAACGCTTATGCTTCACTTTTTCCTCAGCGTAAACTGTCACATAAGCTCTTATGTTGAACTTAAACATTTAAATTTTGTTTCAGAAAATGGCCCTAAGTGATATTTTTGTTTTAAATATTCAACGCTCCTATTAATTTTTAGTCAAACACTTGAAACCGGATGTCCAAATGTCTTATAGTTTTCAAGAAAATTAAAAATAACCAAATCTGATTTACTACCTAATTAGTGGAAATAGGATCTTTAAAGCAACAACATTATTTTAATCGATATGGAAGTCGAATTTAAGGAAAACTTACTTTTGTGATTTTCAGTTATCACAAAACTAGAATATATTTTGACACTTGGTTTTACGTGTTGAACTAAAAATTAATGGGCGCATAGAATAATGAACACAAAAATACTACATGATATAACGTCTAATTTTGAACTAAATGAGTTCAATTTTTCAATTTTTCAATTTTTTAATTTCTTAATTTTTAATTTTCAAAAATTGAAGTTTGAAAATTAAATTTAAAAAAATTGTTCACTAAAACAACTTGATTTTAAATGGAAATTAAGGAAGAAATTTCTAGTTTTATAAAAAAATATAAAATGGTATTGTAACAATAATCGTTGTTTTTTAGTAATTTTTTTTTCTGTTTCAAATCAGTGCCTCTCGTTATTTTTAATTTTCTCAAAAACTTAAAGACATTTTGGCATTCAGTTTTTATAGTGTTTGATTAGAAATTAATGGGAACATCGAATACTAAAAACCAAAATTACACTTAATAATGTAAAATTTTCAACAAAAATAGTATGAACTTTTTTCATAATTTTTCAAAATTTTGAGTTTGAAAATTAATTTTTCAAAACGTATTTTCTCAAATTATTTGAATTAAAAACGAGATAAAAGAGCAGACTTGTGGCTTTAAAAAAAAGTATGGCATGACATTTTAAGTGTTACCGTTGTTTTTTTTTTCTAATTCAAGTTGATTTTTTAGAATATTGCCCCTCCCGCCTATGCGGGGGAAATAGACCCCCTTGCCATTGGTTTTTTTTTTTTTTATTGTCGCTAGTCAACCTATACGCTCTAGCTCTTTGTCACACCTTAGGTGAATTACCCTGTATATCGACTTCTTTGAAAGTAAAATTTTGAAATATCTACTTGAAAAAAAGTCGACATTTAAATATTTTGCCTAAATGTTCTTAAGATTTCCATCAGCTTTTATTTTTTTTTTTTTTGTTTGAAATTAATTCTTACGGCTTAACCTCCACGCCTTAGTTTTCAGTCACCCTGTTAATATAAACGCACCTTTGACTATACATATATTACGGTCCCGGAAGCCTTTATTATAATATCTTTAACCTACTTCTGATATTTTTGTCATTTATAAAATATCAAGAAGTAATAATGCAGGTACAATCCTTCCATATAAAGTGCCTTTCTAGAATAGCAACTCTTCAAACTATCTGTCACAATGTCGGAACTCGTATGAAATTTTTCTTTCAAACTAGAACAAGCGTGCAGAAAATTAATTACATTATGGATTTGAATTGAAAAACGAGAATTAAAATGATTTAATATTAAGCTTCTTATGAATTATAAATCCAGAAATTTAATAAGGAAGCACGCTGTCTGACTGATGGAAAAATTGCACTTCCTATGTTTTATGAATCTTTCAGTGGTATGGATTAGGGGTTTCAATCAAAAGAAAATTGTAGCCCAGTGTAAAAATTTTATGTCAAGAAATGTTCAAGTCTTTTAATTTAATTAAGGTTTATTTTTAATCTATCAAAATAAATCGTATTTCACAAAAACTCTGTAATGGTTTACTTTTTGGTAAATTAAAGCCTATTAGTGATAAACGCATAAATGTACATCATAGGTTGTATAGATACTATGTATGTACTGCACATACATTATGTAGCTTTGTAGAAACACTAGAAAAGCTATGGGGTTTTCCATTGGTAAAATAAATCAATTTATTTTTGATTTGGATCTGTCAAAGACACAATTTACCCTCTTTTTGCGTTCCATTGGGCAAAATAAATTGATTTTTTTTAGATTATAAATCAAATTTGCAAATCTAAATTTTTCGGCAGATTACTTCTCCTTGTACTAATTACCAATATAAATCCAGCTGTCAGTTTGCAAATGTTTTTTGTTGATATTTCGGTTGTAAAAATTATATTGAAAAATGTGGAAAATAATTGCTTATAAATAAATGGTAGCAGTTTATCAAGTTCTCCTAAAAGTAAATCGAGGGATAAAGATTTTTTTTGAAATATTGATATAGAAGCAATAATGCACAAATACAGTGACAAAAATAAATCAATTTGGAATTGTGTTCCATTCGCCACAAAATAAATCATGGTTGAAATCTAATGGGGTTTACCTTTGGTAAATTCAGATTTCTGCTTAAAATTCGATTTTTTTCGTGGCGAACGGAGTACGATTTCAGATTTAATTTTTTTTTGTCATGGTATAAGTGTATATGTATCTGTGTCTGTGGACCTTACGTATTCAAACTGGTAGCTGTCAATTGTGCTGGTGAATAGTGGTATTTGTAAAAATAGGGGTAGATCTGCCGCAGAATCCAAATCTGAAAAATTGATTTTCTTTCGAGAAAAATAAATTTTTTTTTTGCCCATTGGAAGGCGAATATTGTCGAAGTCAGTGTTTTGACAGATCTGGATAAAAAAAAATTGATTTTTTTTACCATTGGAAAACCCCATTAATTTACCAACGAAAAACCCCATTACAGTCGTATTTATTAACGCTGTCTAACTTTAGGCAAGTCCAAGTACTAAATATAAATTTTAAATTGTTATCTAAAAAAGTTATACAACGGAATCGATTGTCTAAACGTTGACAAATGTGATATTTTTTTTTTATTAAATAAAGCATATATCCGAATTTTTTGAAAAACATATTTAGACACTGTCTAACTGGTCAAAAATCTCATAAATACGACTGTAAATTTTTTAGCGAAGAAGCTTCAGGCACACTCTCCCGAAGGGCACTTATGAGAAGTCCGGGTCGTCTTTATGGAAATGCTACTTCCACTAATAGGTACATAATATGTCTCCTGAAATGACAACGATTCTTATTCATATGTTATTGAAAATACATGTTAACCCCTTATCTCAAGTCGCCTCTAGTGATAAAAAGATTTAAATTTGCATAACAAAATAAAGAAGTTGATTAGATAAAAAGTAATAATAATACATCAAAATCTATTTGCTTTTGTTTTATTTAAAGGCTTAGGCAGCTTAGGTTCTGGAAGAAGGTTGATTGAAAAATCGGTTAACTTTAACAGAAAGCAATTTATTATTTTTTCATTTTCATACAGATTACTAACTGAAACGTGGTTTCAAGAAAGAAAAATAGTTTATTACATAATAGTTAATAGCATAATAATATACCTGAAGTTATAACTGAATAAGTTCATTTAACTTGACAAACTTGGTCACTTAATCTTATTTCTCAGTTATCATAAAAATAGAAAAGAATGTTATAAAATAATTTAATTTGTTGGAGAATAAGAAATTCGTCGTTTTATATTCGTTGGTGTTTTAGAACTCATACAGTAGACGTAGTTTATTAAGAATCTATATACATACATGTAAATAGCCTTAAATAAATTTTGTGGTACAGTAGATGACGGATATAAGAAACTCAAAAAATCCAAGGAATTCCTTTCTTATATCCGTTATTCTTATATAAAAAATTGTATATAAAAAAGAAAATTTTTTTATATAAATAAAATGCATGTAGGTATATAAAAAAGAAAATTTCTTATATAAATAAAAATGCCTATAAGAAATGTCAAATATGGGCTTATCTTTCGCGCCGATCTTCAATCTGTCACTTCTTTGGCAATTCAATAAGATTTTGTATCAGAATAAGTTTCTTATGTCATTGTTTTTCTTATAAACGTTTTTCTTATGTAAGGTTTATTTAACATGTATCTTTATGAGAATGTTCGTAGTGTTTTGGAATGACTGTCTTATAAGCGCGTTTTTCTTATATGAGATTTTTTTATATCCGAAAAACACATTCCAGCACAGGAACTAGAAACTTATAATGGTAGGAAATTCCTATTACTGCACGGAAAATTAAGTGCTTTATGCATTTCCCAATACCATGCACTAAGTTTGACATTCACAAACATAAATTGATTTCTTTTAAATTAAAAAAACTAGCTGACCCAAAATACGTTGTCCTGTTTTAGCTACATATGAATATTCTACTACTAATTCTAGAGGATTTACCATCAGGTGAAGAAGGAAAAAATCAAAATTGTAGGACCCATAAAAAAATTTAGCTCAACTGAACGTATTACAGACTGATAAATTTCTATAGGTATTTCCATATTTTATGGAACCTTATAATCTATTACGCCTGAATGTAAAGCCTAGTACGCAGATCGGGAAAAGACAAATTTTATCTCTACAATTCTAATCTCTACAAAAACGTTGGAAAAATCTTCTTTTTCTTTTTGTAAAATTATCGATAAATAATAGTTGATCGTGTTCGTCGTGCAAAACTATTGACCTGTCAAAATTTTTCCCGCAAAATAATGCTTCGAACATTATTTTTCCTGGCAAAATTTAGTGGAGACTTCACCCTACAGCGGGTACAAACGTCACAATTTTGCGCGTGAACTGCGTACTGCCTGAAAAAAAAAAAACTGAAGACAAAATTTGTCCTGGGAAAAATTTTGTATGAAAAGAAAAAATTTTCCCAAGGCTTAAGAGAGAGAGATGAAAAAATCTTCTAGGTTAATCTTTACCTGTTTTTAGTAGGTATATATAGCTGACGCGGCGAACTTCGTTCCACCTATAATCGAATAAATTACATTAATGTTCCTCTCGAAAGTCGAGCAAGCTCCAATTGTTATCACGACTTTCGTCTTCGAAAGTTACGGCAGCATCTAACTATGATCCCAACTGTCGTGCCTGGGCGAAACGCATTGGACTAAAGGTCGCGAAAAATCTTCCATTTGAATTTAATTCAATACAGTCCACTAAAATAACAACAAAAATAATTTTCTTTTGTTTTTGTTAATTCTCTTCTTCGATCACGACTTTCCCACTTTTCCGGCCTAATATTCCAATTTTTATCTCCGCAGTGTGTTTATCTGGTTCAATACAAATTCAATGTTTGATTTGAAATTAAGTCTATTTGAATAATCTATTTTTAATTGACTTTCGCAATAAGCTTCTGTATTGTTCTACTACCAATGCGTATCAATCGCCAATGTTGAAAGACCGTTCGAACAAAAAAACAATTTAGAAAGTATGCAATTTATTGTTATCACGACTTTCCGACTTTTCCAGCCTAATTCTCCAATTTTTATCGTAGTGTGTTTATCTTGTTCAATACAAATCCAAGAAAAAAAATCTCCATCCAATTTGGATAATGTTTAGCTGAGTTATGCGCGTAAGAAAAAAACTTATTCAGAAAGTTTGAAATTTCAAGATATTTTTACGATTTTCTAATTTTGCCGTTCGAATTTTCTAATTTTCGGTCAATTTTTTTAAATTTTCGGCTCCATTGTGTGTTAGCCGAAGAAACACAAAAAAGGAATCATATGTTTTCACGATTTTCTGACTTTGCCACTCGAATTTTCGTTCGAATCTTCAATTTTGGGCTCCGTTGTGTGTCCCCAACCAAATCGGATGATGTTTAGCCGATACGAATACAAAAAGCGATTCTTATCTTTTCACGATTATCTGACTTTTCCGGTTGTATTTTTTATTTTCGTTCGAATCCAAAAATAAAATCTCCAACCAAATCGGATGATTTTTAGCCGAGTTATGCGCGTACAAACACAATTTCATTTTAGTAATTTTTAAATTTGAAGGCATTTTCATGATTGGCCTACTTTTTGGGTCAAATTTTCTAATTTTCGGTCAAATTTTTAGCTCCGTTGTGTGTCAATCTGGTTGCATGCAAATCCAGCAAAAAAATCCCCAACCAAATCGGATGATATTTAGCCGAGTTATGCGCGTACGAACACAAAAAGGGATTCATTTTTATATAAATAGATTTGCAGGTGGGTCGGTTCTCTAAAATCTAGATATTAACGGTTACTCTATGGTGTGAAAAGCATGCACCAGATAAAACCGGCTATCGGCTTCGGCTCAATTTCATTCTACGCCTAGGTACCTAAAACTTAAAAAAAAACTAACCGCCTCCAATATTTCGAGAACAAACAAAGAACAGGCTCGTTGAACAAAGAAGTTGAGCTCAAGATAATTTTATTCTATAAAATGGCGTAGTTGACAACTTGTAGAGTCTGTGAAAATTTCTTTTCTTATGAGAAACGAAATGTCGTTAGATCAAACGGCCTTATGACTTTAAATTTTTTTGAAGATCTTGAATTGGCGATTTTCTTATTAAAAAAATAACACCGGGTCTCTAGTTTCCAAGGGAACCAACGAGAAGTTACCAGTGCGGGTCACACCCAACCTCTTTTTATAATATTAAATTCTGCAGTTTGAATGTTTTTCAAAACTTATTTCAATTATTCAATCTTTTTCTAGCAAGAGCAGGCTTACCGGAACCGGATACAATTTATTTGCCTTAACGAAGCTGCTACAAATAAATTGGCTCCCAGTTAATCTGAAATAAATTTGCATAATCCAAAAATCTTCTTTTACTACTTTTTACTTGTTTGTGTACTAACAATTCTCATTTAAACTTGCAGATCAATGCAATACAAGTACATATATGTACTCCAATCCCATACATATTTATGTAGATTTTATAGTCAAAAGAAGAGAAATAAAAAAACAAACAAGTAGAGTCAATAAAACTTTTTACTATACATTATATCAAATAAAATATTATTGGGTGGGGCCACGCCAACTGCAACTGCTGTACTTGTAGCAAGTTTGTGAGACTGGCTGATTGATAACCGAACATTTTCCTATACAATACATGCACCCAATGCATCCTGGTGGTGGTATTATTGGCTTAGTTTTTTTTCTAAAAAGACGACGATGGTAGAAACGTAACAGTCAATGCAAAGTGCTTCGAAGCCTAAAGGACAATTCACATGAGAGCGTCTAACGACCGACGAATAAATGAATAAATGTAATTTAAAACAATTTATAAACATAAATTCTTCACAAATACTGAAGAAAATCGTAGAAATATAATTTATTAAAATGTTTAGATACTTAAATCTGTTTTTTAATTGCTAAAACAAGATAAATTTGAGAAAACAAATTGGTCGTCGCTAATTCCAATCTGATTGTTAGGAATTGTCAAACTCTATTCGCGTTCCACATACGATCCACATTTCAACGAACAAATTGTTCGCGCGCGACTAACCTCAAAATCACTTTTGTTTATGTTTTCTTGGTGGTGATACGCGACGAATAAAAAAAAGCCATGTGAAAGAAATGTCAAAATGGACGAATATTCGTTGATTCGTTGGCCGCCCTCATGTGAATAGTCCTTTAGTGATTATTTATGAACAGATTATTGGGGATTTGGGTGAGCTATGATTCCAGCAAGATGACGTGCCGCAAAAGACGTCCAAAAACCGATTTTAGGACACTAGGTCCAGTTTGTTCACAGTGGTTAACATGTATGTTCAATGATTAACCAAGTAGTAATAATCCTTAATTGAAGATGATTTAGCTGTAAACAAACTGGCCCTAATATAATAATTGTGCCATTGTCGTATTGGTGATGTTGCCTAGCCGCAACGGAGATGGTATTCGACGCCAGATGGGTCTGCCATCTACCTTTACATACTCGACTGCATCATGTAAAAATAAAGTATAGGTAGCTAAAGGTACATTGTATTTGAATGACAATAATTACAAAAATTATATCCAATTCCACTTATTGCTTTTCGTTTCACTTTCCATGACGAACAGCAAATTAAATATTGAATAGCCAAACAATGCACTTTCCCTTCGTGCATTTAATTGAGACCAGTTTGAGCCCTTTCCTCAATTGTTCGAGTCTCTCGAGTCAATTTCGTATTTTTCAACTCATGTTCGTGTCCGCCAATCAAAAATTTTACCAAAACGTTAAGGTATGGGGTATTTGATCTAAACGTATGGCAGAAATCAAAACAACGTAAGGAATTAATTTAAATTCTTTTCAGCAAAAACAACCACTTGTTTAAATACAAATATTATTTATGGAAGGGTAACCTTCAACACAAAGAACCAAAAGAGTCACGCTATAAGAGGGCCGCCAAACACAATACTTAACTTATCCACCCGCACGTTGCAATAAGGTATTCCAAAACAAGGAACTCTACAAAGGACATTCCCCACAAAACAAATATCTTGCAGGACAAAGCTGATGAAATACTTGAAATTCCGCTCTGACATGACAGAAACCGAAAACCAAAAAACAAAAAAAAAAAAAAAATTTATTTGGCAAACGGACAAAATCAATATCCAACACTGACTAGGTACTGACTCCACGTGCTCGTGTGATGTACAAGCATATAGATATATGCAGTTGTCTGCCTTTATATCTAAATTAAATCTCTGGTCACATTGACTTGCACGCATTACCATCCCAGCATCCGGTTACGGGGCAGCAGAATAAAAAAAAAAAAACACTGAGCGATTGTCCGTTTGTCTGATTTTGTTTGCAGAACAAAACATTAGGTTGGTACAATCATATTGCCAAAACTACCCCCGGGCCAGGGCCAGGAATAAAATGAATATCTCTTAGCAGAGTGTGCAAAATGCATCGTATACAAAAGATCCCTGCTTGAATTTTCTCGTCCTGAAATATTCCACAGACAGGGTGGGCGACAGTGTTAAGGACTTTAAAAAAGGCGCATCTGTTATTCTGAAATAATCAACGTTTTTATTGTGTTTGTCGACCACAACAACTCCTAGTTCCAAAATGATTAATGGATTGAGTAAAGAAATTATTAAAAGACAAGTTATCAATTCCAAACAAGGTTTCATATTCATTAAACGTATTTTTGTTCTGTTTGGAAGCTCGGAATATTTTCCAATTTTCACAAACTTTTTTTTGTTTTTGTATTATGGGATGTTAGCACCTCATTTGCGGGAAATATATATGTAAGGTAGTCTAAAAAGAAAAAAACTTATTTCAGTAATTGGTCAGCCATAGATTTTTGTTTATGAATTTTATAAGATTTTTTTGTCAAGGTCATAAAAGTTACATACTCGAAAAATGTACCATCGGGAAAGTTAAATGGTCCACCTAGTTTGAGATTTTTCATGGTTGTTTTAAGTTTTTTTTTCAAGGTCACCTGCCATTGTACTCATTTGGGTACATTGGCAAATTTGAAAATGTTTTTTTTTTCAAAAAGTATGAAATATTTTTAGAAAATTGTTTTTGCCATGGAAGAATAAACATACGAAAAACTACAACTGAAGTTAAAAATAGTTTTAGACACAATTTTACTATTTAGTACCAATAAATAGTATCTAGTTTTTAAGCCAAAATTTCGATCGTAAAAATCATTACCGTTCTTTTATTTCAGATCTACAACATACACTGAAATAAAACCACCCATAGGTTAGGTAGAATTGGCTGTCGTTACCGACCCACATAGGCCAACCAGTGGCCCGTTGTGATACCACATGGATCTAGGAGAAACTTCCCCTACTCGTTGAACCATTTGGAGCTCCTTATGAAGCTTGCAAGGTTACTAATGTCAGTATTAGCCAGATCACTTGGATCATTATAGTAGAAGTCTCCCAAATGGATTCTACGTCTTTAGGATAGAGCAGAGCATGAACAGCGAAGGTGAGGAACTGTTTCCTCCTCCTCCTCATCCATGCAGCTTCTGCAGTAGTCATTGGCAAAGGTGCCAAGTCGCGTGGCGTGTCTGCCTATAAGACAGTGTCCAGTTAGGACGCCTATAACGGAGCTTATGTGCAATCTGCTTAAAGAAATCAGACACTTAGTGCATTTCAGATCCAGTTTTGGCCAGATTTGTTTGGTCGCCACACAAGTGGTGATGTTACTCCACCTAAGGTAAAGCCACCCATACTTATGTCAAATAATATCTAAGTATTCGTTATGAAATAGGTAGGTAAATATTTTTTAACAATTGATTTTATTGCAAAAAAAAAATTAATTAAATTTTATCCTCGGCATTTCTAATCAGTCCCCTGGAATATTGAAATAATAAAAAAAAAACGATAACTATAGAATATCGATCGAATGTCCAGCGCTAGCAATGCCAAGTATCGAGTCTCCTTAAAATAAAACCGTGAGACTTTTCTTGCTTCTGTTTGTTATGTGAGTTGTGAAGAAGGCACTTATGCGAGAGATTGTCGATTGTCCGTTCAGTTTATCACACTACGGAGATAAAAATTGGAAAATCAGGCCAGAAAAGTCGAAAGGTCGTGATAACAATAAATTGCATTCTTTCTGAATTGTTTTCTTTTTCGAGTTCGAACGGTCTTTCTCCATTGTCGATTAATACGAATTGGTAGTTTATATCGATACAAAAGTTTTTTGCGAGAGTCTATTCAAAATAGAATAGTAAAATAATTTATAGGTACTGTTGTTATTTTAAAAATTGTATCTTTAATATTTTCCCATTTGACTATTTCAAATTTGTATTGATTGTTTTATTCTGAATAGACATAAGCCAACCCAGGTAACCCGAGTGTAACTCATTTGAAATTTTAATCGATTTGAATGCGAGCCTTACCTTTTGGGAATAATAGAATATCCTGCAAAATTAACTGGAAATAATGCTGATCTTAATGGAAATTTGGGATCACATAATTCAAAAGGTGTTAAGTGGAACCGACTTTGATATTTTTTTTACTAAAATGCTAAGTTACACCATATGAATGTTTATCTTTTTTAAAGCGTCAATAAATTTAATTTCTATTTTTCAGTACATGCGTCATATTTTAAAGAAAATAAGAGGAATATTGGGGTTCAACTATTTTTTTATCAGTCCCCGGAAAAAATCAGTCCCTGAAACTTCTTTTTCGAAAAATGTCCCTAAAATTGACATTATTTATTTTTTTGACTGGCCGCTTTCAGCAACGTACAAAGGCGTTCGAACTATTGACTATAGGACTACTTTTTTCGACTTTAAGCTTCCAAAAATGTCGTGCAAAAATATTCAACATTTTATTCCATTGTTTGTAGAATCACCCACATATGTACAACAGGGCGCAAAATTATTCAATTTTGTGTACTCATCTCTAAATTAAATTTGTATTGATGGCATAAAATAAAGGCTCTCCAGTGTCTACTAACTTAAAACCACAGTTTGATCGTACATAAGAGCAAGTTCGTGTTACAAGTCGAGAATTATATATTTAAATCCTGGGGTTAGCACCATTTCAAGTCGGCTTTGAGTTATGCAACTGAGTCCTTAAGTTGTTAGATATATCGAAAGAAAAACGACACAACTCAACAAATGTAATTTTTTAGTTAACATTGCGTTTTTGTGAATAAAAAAAACTGTCGAAACTGTCTATTTTGTGTGGTCTTAGTATTTTAACAGAATAATTGAAAATAAAATTTTCATTCAATTTTCAATAAATTAATAAATTTGGTAGCACAGCAGCTCATGAAGAGGTAGGGAGTAGGGAGTGGTGACTTACAACTCTCAACCATTCCTGTTTGCGTGTCTCTGAACGGCTAAGGCTAAACACGCACTTGCGATTTCGATCGCGCGACTTTTTAGTCGCAAGAAATAGAAGAAACTAGTTTCAATGTGAGTGACCGCACTTGCAACCGAGAAATCGCGACTGAAATTTGTTACATTTTTCGAGCGACGCGATTGTCGCAAAATAAAATGAAACAAATACAATTACTTGTTTGTGACCGCACTTGCGATTTAAATTTCTGCGATTTTAAAATTGTAGTCGCGAAAAGAAATAAACATGCACGCACTTGCGACTATCAGTCAAACACATGGTTTGAAATGTGAGTGCACGTACATGCGACTGAAGAATCGCGGCGCTTAAAAAAAATGAAACAGGTTCCATTTTTAGAGCGAATTTTCAGTCGCAACGACTTTAAATCGCGAGTGCGTGCACAGTCATTTAAAGATGTATGTTGTATTCGATAGCGGTTAACAATCGCGCGATTACAAATCGCAAGTGCGTGCACAGCAAAAAATTGTTGCGATCGCGATTTTCTAATCGCAACGACTTTAAATCGCAAGTGCGTGCTTAGCCTAAGGCTAGGCACGCACTTGTATTGCGATTACAAATCGCAACTATGATTCCGATATGATTAAATTTGTACCTGTGATAGGTATAAATGCTTTACGTACTCGTGTAATTTATGGACTTTATTATACCATTTAACCATGTTTACATATTCCCATATTAACCCTACCTATTCTCTTGTTATTCTTTAAATAATTCGCCTGAAACCATAAAAACTGCCAAAGTCCGTCTCCGCAAATATTCTTTGCATCGAAAATTCAGCAGAAAGAATTTATCAGACCTTCTTTCTGTCCTACACCTTCCCTCAGGGGAATCACATAAATGTTTTTTTTTTTCTTTTAACTTATTCTTGGATGTCAACTTCACAACATGACATTAATTCATTCATAATTCAGCTAAAGTACATAAATGCCTCCACTCTACTCCCAGTCAGCAACACCGTGTTAAAACAAAGATGAAAAGATCACAAAGAAAAAAGTAACTCAATTCAAACGAACCTCATAAGATACATCCTCAGGAAATGCATTGTGTTGCTGGTCTCACTCTTGAGTCTTGACGACAAAGCACAATTATTATTTATTAACACCCAAATAAGTTTTTCAACTGTTAAGGATTTTACTTTTAAATAAAATACTTTAACATCCACACTTTTGGGTGAGGGGATGATAATAAGAACTTTTCACTTTATAGTAATTTTCCCGGCGAGAACTGTGTACTTAGTAATTAATATCCACGATATTACTGGACACTTCCTGGTAATATGTATATAATCGGATGCGGACAATGTCACCAGAAAAAAAATCACGTTACCCCTTCTTTTACTACAGCACCGCTATAAGAACCCCCACAATTATGATGACGACGAAGATGCAGATAACGAGATACTCGTCAAGAATGTACTTCAAAACGGTTTTTTTTCTTTGGTTCGGTTTCAATTTCAGCACTCAGTCTACCGAGAAAGGAATCGACTACGCCTTTTCTTGCAATTCTCTAACAATAATGTTGAACCAAACCAATAATCAAAGTTAGATACAATTCGTATTTCCTATAGATAATATTTTTTAATACAGGACCGGGGTAATTTACCGAAGTTCTACAGTTAAATGCGAACCAAACCGATACGACGAAGTTGACGCGGACGACCAATGTTCCAACACGTACGTTCTAGATAAAATCTCATCGAAGACTGACTCTGGCCTGACTGTTGCCTGGTCTTTTGACTTCACCTGCAACAATTCAACAAAACCGATGACGATGATGACGGACTTCTTCTGCACACATAACATATACCACGGGGCACGGATTGTACTGTGTTTTGTGTATGGTGCGGTGTGGTGCTTGCTGTGACTTCTGGCTGGTGCTTGCTGGCTGATGGCTCTACCTGTGATCTCAGGAGAGGCGCAGAAACATTTCTAACTATCCTCCAAATTGTATAGAAACCATGGAAGAATAGGAGGCTATGAGAAATGAGAGTTGGAAAAGGCCAATAATATCTTAAAAGGCATTATGGGCACTTGTCTCTTGTGATGCTAGGCCGTGTGACTGGGACTAGGTTTCGGGAATCGAACACAACAGCAGCAGCAGCAGCGCATTGATGACAAGAAGTGTGCTTTTTATACACTCCCTCGAATATTCTGGGATTTTGTGTAGGGCTGACAAGAAAAACACAGTCACAATTTGATAGAGTTTATGATAGTGGATTTATACGACTGACTGACTCGTTGTGAAGGCTTACAGAAAAAGTTGAAAAATAAAACAAAACTACTGTTCATATGAAATAAAAGGTGCTTTTTCCGATCCCAGAGGAAACTGGTAGTTGGTTGAAAAAAAAAAACAACATTAGGAATCAGCGACGCCATCACAGAAAAAATTTGACGTTTCCATATAAACTATCGATAACAATAAGGTTAGGATAAGAGATAAGAGCTTAAGCCACGAAAATTCGGTGGGCTTAGCTAGGCTGTAGGAAGGGGATTTTGGTACTGCATTGAACATAAATCTAAGTTGTTTTTTTTTCACACACACTTAATGTTGGATTAAGCAGTAATAATGGCAATGTCCGTGTAATGGCAATTTAATGGCCAAGTTCCATTACGAGCTTTTACGATACATAATGCATCAATATGTTTGGTTTTAAATTACTTTGTATGAAACTTGAAAATAATTCGATAAGAACAGGGTTTTTTCATATTTCACAGCGTTAGTAATTTGAGCCAAACATCTTGAATCCATTGAAAAGTATTTAGCAATTAAATCAGTCTGGAACACATATGTTCTCATTGAAATGAAAAAAATGCGATACTGCTACGATCAAGCTAGAAACAGTCCAATTTAACAAAGCGTTGGGCGCCATTTTCTGTTATAGTTTATTAATTATGCTTAATGTAATTTTTACTGGCAACATTTAAATATGTATATAATTTGGTTTAAAAAACATACACATAAAAATAAATGTTTGGCGTTGGGCGCCATTATTAATATGGCTCATTAATTTTGCTTATAATGCTTTATTATTTCATTTTTATTGGCAATTTGTATGCATTTACTGCAATTTGTTTGTATGTACATATTTGTATTCTAAATATAGAAACATACACTGATAAAAATAAAATAAAGATTTGGCGTTGGGAGCCATTACTAATGTGGCTTATTAATTTAGCCTTAAGTCATTTTGATGAGATATTTGTATGTAAATTCAATAAATAAATACAGTTAAAAATTAAAATATAATCTGTCTATTCTTTTAGAGCATACTGTACTTTAATGGAGTTACTCAACGTCACAGGGTAATAATGGGAAGCGGGTGGTGAATACACGAGTATACCGTAACCGTATAGCATAGTGTTGCATCGTCAGATATCGGACAAAGGCAGCACAGCATAGAGCACACCCAGCCCAGCACAATATCGTCCTTGTATAGTAGCGGTTGGATCGTCGTCGATGTTCGTTGCCAAACCACTTCATCAGTTTCATTGAACAGATTTTGGTTATTGTTGTTGCTGGCGACTGGTGGTGGGCATTTCAGGTTTTAGTCATTCAGTTCTTAAGCCCCCCGAACAATGGTTGATATATCATTAAGTGATTTATATAGCTGGTACATGAGCATTGACCGAACGGTGCAACATATGTTCTGCTTGCACGGATCTACGATGAGAATATATAGGTATTTACATTTCTATCCGGGAAGTTCTGATTTTCTTGTATACCATTGTGGTGGTGGGATGGCAGATGGAATATACCGTTTTACCAATTGAAGTTGCACTTGATGGCGACAAATTGGATTAATAATACCGAACCGAGTGGTTCAAATGCCCCACAATCCCTTTGATGAAGAAGAATCACATCGAATACACAATACGGTGCCACAAACATGCAAGGATAATACAAGCTCCTTGTGAGTTCAGCCGCCTATAGGTAGGTGTTCATATAAACGGGAACATGTGGTTTAAATGCTGTTAAGTACTTTATAGCATTCCTCTAGTTAATTCAAGTAGTGTTGAGCTCTACTATATACATAAATTGCATGTGGCCGCAAAAGATTGTGGTTTATTGGAGAAAGAGAGCGAAAGGTTAGTGAAGTCCACTTAAATGAAGAAGAGACATTGATAAATGATATGTTGGGTTGGTATAAATGTAAAGTACTTCTTGATATTGGCTTTGTCAACTTGAAGAAAATGTATACCTAGTTAGTATGTATTTTAAATTCTATTGATTATTTATTAAATTTACCTAGGTATCTTATTTATTACTTTAAGGGCCACTTGCACAGAAGAAGCAGTAACTCGAACTTCTGATTTATAAATAAAATAAAGCTATCTGAATGATTTGAATCAATTCATGATGTACCAAACTACATATTTTTTATCTATCTAATTGTAAGTTAAAAAAGTTATCTTCTCGATCTCTGGATAAATATTTTAACTCTGAATAGCTCCCACGTCAAATTTTAGAATTTCTTACGAGAAAGCAAGTCTAAAGGTTAGAGTTTGTTTATTTTTCAATGTGTTTTGTGTTGGAGATTCTGAAAAAATATTCTTATCTGCTTGTTATTTATTTTCCGTTCATGCAATTAAAAAAAACAGTTTTTATTTATTTATTTAAACTGGGACTGTTTTATTTTTTATTTTTTATTTTTTATTAGGGAGTTATGACAAATACGAATGTTTTCTTAGCCGCGTTTTATTTTCTACGGATCTGGATCAGGATCATTTTTTACACGTAATACAAAAACAATTCGGGATTCTGCTCTCTATCTGGATCTATTTCACAGATCCAAACATTAATTTTTACTCTGGCGTGTAGATGGCTTTTATGGTAAGGTAGTGTTAATGGCAGTGTAAAGAAAAGAGGCAGGAAACAAATGAAAATAATTAAAACGTAAGTAAAAAAGAGATGTCCATATCACTCTGCTGTCATTGTGATCCATATCGTTTTATTTTCAAGGGATGATCCTGATCCAGATCCGTAGATAATAAAACGCGGCTCTTGTATAAATAAATGCAGCTAGGAATACATTCCATTTATACATTTGAACCGCTGGCTGACTGGGCTGAATGGCTGATCAGAAGGAGAGCGAAACATTTCTCAAATCATGGATTTTCATGGATCAAAAAAAAAAATACAAAATTTTACTGCCTAAACTAAAACTGTCGAACACTTTTGACGAACGTAATAAAAAGGAGTAATATGCCACAGAACTAATTTGAAAATCTTTAAAATAAAGCCCAATAATTGCAAATTATATCCCACAAATAAGGCGCTAAGAATCTGACCAATTCCTGAAAATAGTTGACCTTTTTTAACCAATCATTGACTTTTTCGACGACATACTTTTTTGCAAATATCGCACACATGAAGTTCTTAGATTTCAGAGTCCATGCGTTAATTTTTTTAAAAACGGGGCTTAGAAGAATAGAAAGGCTAAAATTTTAATCAGAAATCAGTAGCAGATAACTCTAATCATGAATTTTTACGTTATCTATGTAAGTTCTTAGAGAAATGAGTGAAACCTAAAAATTACATGTGAAGTTTATTGTTAATATCTTTGTGCAAAAGAGTTTTTTTACATTAACAAAAAAAAAACAATTTAGGTGCATGACCAAAATTTAACCATTGTTAATTATTTTGCCTCATTTTCTCCATTAATTGGGTCATAAACTACTTTATCAACTTGCTTTGTGTCATTAACTATGATTCATAAATAAAACTGATTAAGTTCTACCTTTTTAATGAAGCATACACATAAATTGTGTTAATCTTTAACGGATTCAGAATAAAGATAAATTAAGCCCCACATCTTAAATAAATTTGATAAAAATTCCAAATGAATGTTGCTCTGAGAAAATTTTAAACACAAAAGGAAACAATACGACATACATATATATGTACTTAGATATCTGCGTGACTTCTTTTTATATGCATAAATAAAACTTATGTGCTTCTAAAACAGCGACGTCCGATAGGGAATCCTGGCCTTTTTATACATATTAATTAGATTAATTCTTTTTCAGTTTCTTGTTGTTTCTCTATCATATCATATTAAATAAAATTCACAACTGGATCGCACGAACTTGCTCTTGTAGTAAAAGTTTCTTCAAATTTATGATATAAGTCCATGTGGAGGGTTCACACCTGTAGTGAACCAAGTCAGAAAAGGTAAAATTCACTAATATTTTACTCGTATTACATGCAAGTTGATAATTCATTCTCAAATTTTTCTTCTGATTTAAAAATAAAATGAACGAAATAAGCAAGATTTAATACTAGTTTTAAACGTTTTTTTGTATGACTTGGTTCGGTACGGCTGTGAACCCTGCATAAATAAATTTAGGCTCTCCCAAACCAACGCGAATATTGGGCCCGCACGACGAAGGAAAACAATAATAACAACGTATTGTTTTATTTGACAACCACACCACGTGTTGCTATTGTTGTTTTCGTTCGTCGCGCGCCGAATATTCGCGTTGGTTTGGGAGAGCCTTTTATCCATAAAATAAATTGAAGAATATATGAAATAAAATGCACGACTCGGTCTTTATGTATATACGATCACACTGTGGTTGGGAGCCTTAAGTTTAAGGTAGTACATATTATATAATATGTAACTTAGACCTTAAATTAAAAAAATCTTAAAAATCAACATAATACGAAATTAATTTATTGAAAAATCCATTTATATTGAGAACCAAAAAAATTACACCATCTGTTGTCTTTAACAAATCTTAGTTTTTTGAAAAAAACAAATTCAAAATTAAATTGTAGGAGCGGTTTTTTTTTAACTTAAATTTTTATATATACAATTTTGTAAACATTTTTATGAAAAAAAATTATACACAATTTTTTAGTATGTAGTATTATTAGTATGTTGAATTAAAAATTTAATTTTCGAAAAAAATCATCTACCCGTTTTTAAAATATCGAATTTTCAAAAAAATTAATATTTTTTTTTTTAATTTTAGGTAAATAAATTTTTTTTTTTTTTAATTTTGATATGAAGTATGATTTCAACTTTTTAGAAGCTTTTGTGTAAATTTTTTTATTTAAATCGGTTGCACAGATAATGAAATAGTCCAAAATAAAGAAAAGGGTTCTATGAGAGGTTCTTTTAATAATGTATTGTATATTTTGATTCTGGTTAGTCATAGACCGTACTAATATTGGTATTCAGAAAAATTTTTTTTTCGAGAAAATTTAGATTTTCTGTAACGGTTTTATAACATTTATACCTTTGGAAGGTAGGTAGGTACCCTTAATTTTGAATTGGTATAAGAAAAAATGTTGATCAAAATATTTAAGATATAATGTTAAAAAAACGCTCGGTACCAAGTTTCATAAAAATAAACCATTCGTTTTCGAAATATTTTTTTTTTTTTAATTTCGTATACAATACTATTTGAATTTTGAAAAATATTATCCATGAAAAAAATTATCAAATTCAGCTAATTCCTTTCGAGAAAAACGAAAATAAAAAAAATGGTCACATTCTAAAAAAATTATATATTAGAGGTACCGTTATTTTTGGTCCTAAAAAAATGAAAAAACGTGTGGGGGGACTATCTAAGAAACGCTAGGTACCAAGTTTAAATAAAATCGACTCTTGCGTTTAGGCTGTAGGTGAATGAATAGACAGAATTGCGGGACCCACTTTTTTCGTCTTCCCTATCATCGTAATGTCAAGTTTGATCAAAATCTCGAGTTCAATTTTTTTTTACGAATCCAAAACATGCCATATACATACATACATACATAGTACCTAACATAAATATACATACATATATTAAAAGTAAAAATCATAGCTAAAATTACACACATTCCCTATTTAAAACTCTATAAGGCTATTATCACAGAGAATGATAAAACTAAAAACTTTTTTTAATGCTGTTCGTTCATACTTTTCATTCAATATTTTTATTTGGTTTGTGCTTTTAAGGACAGGTATTGGTGCCAACAAAAATCGTGCTTCAATCAAACCATCGCTTATTTTTATGGAGCATTCTTAAAACAGTCTGTTTCTACAATGAAAAAAATTAAAATTAATTTTATTTATTTATAAAATGTTAATGAATAAAAGTGAATAAAATATTTCAAAGATTTCTGATTTAAGACTTTTATGAAAAATTATTGTCCCTGTGTTCTTTACGAAATACCTACAGGATAAGAAAAATAAAAAAAAGTCAAAAGTTAACCTTAAAGTTAAGTAAAAATCAGCGTGTTATTGACTATTCTAAAAGTATAAGATTCAAATTTGAATTGAATGCTGTTTTTAATTATTATTTATTTGCATGATTTCAATGATTTTTTAAACAAAATAATAAAATAAATAAAAACGGCTCATGACGAACCAGGGCCTAGCGACTTACAACTCTCAATCATTCCTGTGTGCGTGTCTACAGGAATGGAGGGGACCTACAGTTAATTGCCGAATCCAAACGGCTAAGGTGAGTGGCACATTTCTATGACAAGAGATGGAATGAATGAATGAATTCCTTCATGACAAGAGATACTCTTGGAGGATTTGTCACTTCCTCGCAAGAGGTAGTAGCTCCGAAAAAAAAACTTAAGGTGGAAGCGGCTGGTATTGAACCCCAGACCTCTTGCATGACAGTCGACCGCACTAAAGGCGGGTCACACACAGCGTGGTCCGGCGGTCTTTGTACAAAATTACAAACAAAATTTGCACGTCGCGTTCTTTCCTTCCATGGTGAAGTATTGATGAAAGCAAGAAAGAGCGACCAAGTCCTGAAACTTTATTTTTATTTTCATGGTTGACATGATTTTGGCCGCCACCCATGACTGTTGGCTTCATTTTCAGAAGCCGACCATCACCAGCACAGAAACTTCAATAACAAAGCAACAGCAACATTAACTTGAATAAATTATCGCATTTATAAAAATCATTTCAGACGCACAAGCCTTATGAACAAAGAGTTTTGCGAAATGAGAATAATAACAAATGCAAAAATAATAAAATTCAGGGAACAACGAAGACGAACACAGAATATATTGTTTTATCTAAAAAAAAATGAACCAGATTGTCGCTATTAAAAAATATTTCAAACTCTCTATCGCCGCCGCCGGGCCGCCCGGCCGGCAACATGCTTAGCGTGCAGTTTGCGTTCGATGATTTTGTTAAACAAAGAAAAGCAGTAATAAAAACTGTCATTTTAATTGAATTCAAGAATTTAAAAAAATCTCAAATCTCATGATCTTTCTTTCTTTAGCAATGGGGCGAAACAATTTACTATATGGGTATAATATCCCAACCAAACACAACAATGACAACCGGAACTGAACAATCCGAGAAGTAAAGCAGCCAATAGAATAAGATTTATATAAACACAATGACAATTTAATGTAAAATTAACAAAAACTCACAATGTAAAAAGTTAGGCCCCTATTTTGTGCCAACATATATCAAAAAAAAATCACTGTATACTTTAAGATAACTAGCACTAAGCCAATTGTAAATATTAACTGTTCAATAAAATAATCTTGAAATCTTGAAAATATGGGTATATGACATCGGTAAAGTATTAAACCTTTTTGCGTAGTATCAAAGACAATAATTATATTACCAATAATACGCGGAATTTTACAGTATGTACTAGGTATATACTGTAAAATTCCGCGTTCAAATCGCTGGTACTGTCTGTCGTGACGTGACCCCAGTGGTGACCCCATAGATGTGTGCATGAAATCCCCATATCCAATTAAGTATTAGTTTTACAAACTGTGCGTCGCCGTCGAAATGCTATCTGCTAGCAAGCTTGCATGTCTGTATGTGTTATGTTATGTGAGTGCAAAATGTTTATTTTCCTCTGCAATTTTAAGGGAGGGTGAAATCATCGTTGCCCATAAGTAACACGATCAAGCTTTTTTTGCACGATAAATAGCACGAAAAAATTCAATATGGGATGCTTTTTTATTTCCATTATTTTAAATAATAAAACGAATTTAAACGAAATTTAATGAGAATCGGTTTTTTGACAATATGTGAATAAACAAGGAGAATAGAGAGATTCGGGAAAAGAACTACTCTCTGCGTCTTTAGAATGTATGTAAATTTATTTTTTGATTATGTTTTTTTTTTTATGATTTTGTTAAATGAAAAAAATTATTTTGTTATATTTTTCTGTATGAAATTCTTTTTCATTTTATTATTTTTATTACAGTACCTAGAGTTTACGTGGATATGTTTTGTATTAATTTTCATAAAAGTTTTGTCAAAAGTTTAGCAATCTGTGTCTAGAATTGAAAACATTCAACTCCTCACCTCAGTAACTTCTTCGCCATCGTTTATTTCGTATATCGTATATGTAAAGACACACCAAGGGCATTAAAATTCATGTGAAATTAGAATTCATGTGAATTTTAATGCCCTTGGTCTCTTCAAAAAAATAAAAACGAAATAAACGATGTCTGAAAATTATTTAAAAAAGTAATGATCAGTAACCTTAAAAAATCCAGTATACTTTTTAATTTTGAAGAATCAGTATTTTTCAAAGTGAATGCAAACACTGTAGCAAATAAATTAAATTAGGAAATTCTAACCCTCGTCACCTGTTTTAATCCTCTTAACTCCCCCCCAACTCATCAATGGAATAATTATGAATAATTATACTCGCACTTCTGTTATTTCTGGGTAAAATTGATCAAAAAACACTAAATTTTGTAAGCTAACGACCAATTTTTTAGATTTCTGCACCCCACAACTCACTTAGTGTTGCTCCCAGCGAAAATATAAATAAAACATTATCTGTAGGAAATTTAATTAACTTTAATTCTTTGGTGCAAACTTTTCCACTTAAGCCCTTGGTTGTCGAAATATTCGCGAAAAACTAAAAAAGGGGATCCCCTCTCCTGACTTAAGCTCGCGACCCTGGGCTGGGGACTTTTAGTATGTTGTACCTGAGGGTTACCCGCTACCACTAGCTGTCACATAAGCTCTTATGTTGAACTTAAATATTTAAGTTTCGTTTCAGCAAACGGCCCTTAAAAAAATAACCCAGACTACACGATTGTTTCCATTTGTTTTGTGATTTTAGGTCTTCGTTGACTGGACTATTAAATATTTAAGTTCAACATAAAAGCTTATGTGACAGTTTACGCTGAGGAAAAAGTAGAACATAAGCATTTAAGTTGAACATAAATATTTAAGTTTCGTTTCAGCAAATGGGCCTTAATGATTTTTTTTGTTCAAACAAATATAAACCAAGTAGGGAATAGAAAAACAATTTGATTAAAATTCTGAAACAACGAAATGCGTAACGAATTAAACGAAAGAATAGAGAAACGAGATGAAAAAAAAATGAAACAAACCATACCCCATAGCCATAACATTCATACCAAGTCCAAAACCAAGTTAAAGACTATGCACAGGATGCTATGATTAACGGTTAAAGTGTTGATGGTTATTCCAATTCAAATGATTATGGTTAGCACCATCTACGATGAAAGAGAAGTTCACGTATATTGTTGCAAGTTTCATTGCGATCAAAGGAAAAACTTCGACAAAGAAGAAGTGAAGTCTCACCTATGTAAGTAAAGAAAAAGAACTATTTATTGAGCATACACAATATTCTAGAATGACCATGCATACAGCATGGACCATGGGTGCGTCAGCTTTGTTATTATTTGTTCAATAGAATCATGCGAGTAAATACCTAGGTGCATCGTACATCAATACATTAATACCTCTTGAGGTTATCACTACCGATGAAACGTTTTTGTGCCAGATCATGGGTCTGTCCACTGTCCGTAAAGAGGATCTTTATAAAAGAATGTTTGTTAGCATTTACTTAGTCATTTCTCATTTCCATTTTTATATTCCGACCATAGTCTAGAGAGTCTAGACGAAGTTCTTTTAATACTATCATTTTATATCAATGGTTTTATCTTTTGTTATCATACACACACCTGTGTATCAATTATATAATGATGCGTTATACACGTTTAGCGTTTGGACTTCATAAATTATTTTATGGAAAGAAGTCTAGACTTAATGTGAATTGGTATAATTTCTAATAGTTGCAGGTCGCATTTGACACTAATGGATAGGGTTACCTTTTATGCTGCATGCACAACTTCCATTAGGGAATAGAAGAAACTGTGCTATGGCTTTAACAGAATAGAAAATGCAGTCTTCCGGGTCCAGGTGCCAAGGTATTTAGGTATGTACATATTTATCTATTTCTAGTTTCTAGTGAGTGAGGTTAGAATAAAAATTCTTTAGAGCAGTTCAGTTCAATGTTGAACTATTTAGCTCCTTAACATTTTTTGTGAAATTTACTTTGGCTGCAGATTGGTTAGGAATTTTGATTTGCAGTGTTGGACTGCAGCACTTTAATTTAGTACATTTCAAAATTCCTTAAATTTAAAATATAAAGGTACTTATCCATTTAAATTCATATCATATCTCATCGCTGAAAATATACCCTATCATAACTTTTGTATAAGACATTTTCAACAAAGAAAAGTTGTTTTAGAAAATTTATTAGCTAATCATTTTTCATTTTAAACGCTAAAGCCTAGTAGGCTGCTGATCCGAAAATAAATTTTTAGTTTGTCTCCTCTCCAACATGACAACGAAATGCTAACGAAAACAATAACGAAAAATTACCCCTTGCACAGCCCAGTATGCTGCTGATGCGAAACTAAAAATCCCATACAAAAATGACAGAGAAAAAAAATTTCGTTCTGATTTTTGTTCTGTGGTATGCTGTTCGATAAGCGAAATCAATAATTGTAGCAGATTGTTTGGAGAGATCTTCCCTCTTTTTTGGCATAAAATTAATTGCCTGCACATTGTGTGCGGAAAAGTGTTTGTATTTGTTGTTTCTTTCATTGCGACATTGCTTTCTGTGAGTTTTAAGCGTTTGTGTTTATTTATTTAGCTACAAATTACAATAACTATTAGTTTTTAGATTGCAAATATCTATACAATTTAATTTTTAAACAGTTTCTTGAAATATTAAAATCAATTAAATTAAAATACTTATTAAACAAAGTGCAAGCAGCAAACAACGGCTTATGTGAACAATAGATCGTTCTATTAAATCTTTGATAAATAAAGTCTACATGATCTTAATGAACGTGAGTTAGAATTTATATTTATTTGTGATAAAAGATAATTTGAATCAGTATATCACCAGTTAAAATGTTGAAAATAAATAAAACACTGGAAACTGTTCTTCGATGGAAAAGTGACGGTAAATTGATCAAGTTCAATCGCTGGACGTATGGTGGTAAATGTCTGTTATCATCCCAAGGCAATGAGCGAAGTGCATATAATATATAATATAATATATAATATAATATTATTATAATTGATTCAATTAAAATAACTCAATTAAAATAAAATTTGCGGGTGTTTCAGGCAAGAGGGGTACAATACAAGTCGGTTCTCTAGCTAGAAGGTACTCTACGGAACAGCGTACCGCAGCAGAATGAAAAGCAGAGTGATTCGTTGTGTCATTTTTGTATGGCATTTTTCGTTTCGCATCAGGAGCATAGGCTTAAACAAAAACAAAACGAACTACTCCTTGTTGCTTTTGTCATTAGGCGTATTTTGTTGAGCCCCTTAATGTACAAATTAAGAAATGTTACACATTAAGCTTATTTTACACGTGCAAATACAATAACAACGAGTTAACAGCACATTGGCTCTTCAGTAATTCTAATGCGCTCCCGAGAGAGTAAATTATTTCCCCTTTCTGATCATTTCAGCCCAAAGAAATTCTTCGGGCAAAAATATGAGTTCCGTCAAAAGTCACTTTGACATTTGCCAGAACATCTCCAAATAACCTAGTACACTCTGTGGTATCTGCCAACTGGTATTTTAATCATGTTCGTCGCTCATAAGTCACAGGAAGAAAAAAATAGTTAAATATAAACAAAATACCTACTAAAAAAAATTATTTGTTCAAAGCGTTCGTGTACTATTTCGCAGTTTTACTTCTCTCTGAGAGAATTTCATCCCCACTCCTCAATATTTGATAGACTGTGAATTTTAGTGCAGAAAGTACACGAACGAAGCTATAGAAATCACTTATGTAAATCACTAAATAAATATAAAAACTAAAAAAAATTCTTTCAAAGTTTAATTTCACTAATCGGAATTTGTAATAATTAAGTTTGTGTTGTCAAATTATCTCCTTTATGAACGCATCTTTTTTTTTTATAATTGGCATTTCTGCAAGCAAGTTTACTGTTATATTTGTGTTTTTTGGTCTGGCTAATTTCTGTTTTGTTAATTTTTTTAAGTTTTTCTAAGAGTTCGGAAACAAGAAAGTACAAAATTAATAGAGGTACCTATATACGTTTCTCAAATGCTATTTTTCTTTTTTACTTATTTCTATTGACTATTTCAGCTAAAAGAAAGGGTTGGACCAAGGAAGAAACTAAATCGTTTCTCCATTTTTACAATGCCAGAAGGCCGGAATTTCTTTGTCCAAGGAGGCAAGGAGGAAAAGATTCGCCTTTTCACATGTGTTGGAGGATATGATTTCTGCAGGTGTTACTGTAAGAAAACTTTTTTATTTTATATAATTTGCTTGTCTTATTTGGTTTCGATTATTGTTTTCAGGGTCCCGAGACAACTCCAAGTCATTTGGAAACAAAAATGACTACGCTGACACGAGCATACCGAGCGGCAAAAATAAATAATGATCAAACAGGAGCTGCAGCATGTATTGAACCGTTTATAGATGAATTGGAGGAGATCTTCGGGAAGGAACCAACTATTTTAAACAACCATATGCTCAGTTTTGGAGCCGATGATTTGGAGAAGGTAAGCCAATAAGCAAAATGTTGATTGTAAAATAATCAATTTTTTCTTTTTTTAAATAAAGGCTTCTTCGACCCCAGTGGCATCAGCAGCTTCATCAAGTCATGCAACTGCAGATGAATACGATGAATACATAGATACCATGTTTCTGGATGAATATGATCCTGATGAAAACTATGGTTTGTCCCCAGAAAGGGTGAGGATGGATAGTGACGAGGCAATTTATCCTATAACCTTTTTAAAAGCAAACCTAGTGGACCAATCACCATCAACAGCAAAAACACCAGTGCTTTAAAAAAAACCCCTAGTTCCGAGATTGCTTCAACAAATGATATCTCTTCAACTCGTGAACTGGCTTTAACTAATGAACCATCTTCAACTCCCGAACCCAAAGCCAAACCAAAAAAATTAAAATTGAACCAGTCCAAGTATCGAGAAGAAAAATTAAAAATAAAAAGATATGACTCACAAGCGAAAGAGGAAAGATTTTGAAAACTAGAAGAAATAGAAAACAAGAAACTGGATTTAGTAAAAAAAAATCTATGAAACCAAAAAAAAAACAATAAACGAATAAACTATAAAATTATTTTTTAAATTGTTAACTTATTGAACAAAAACTTTAGCGGTAAGTAACAAAGTTTAAACTCTTCAAACAAGTGAACTAAACTAGATTTAAATTGTTTTTATGATGGGAAAGCAAAACGAAAACAAAAAAAAAATATATATATGAAAAACTCATAAGTGTTAAACACAATGTCGTCTCATTCCAAAACTACTTCCTCGTTTAGGATGATTGGAAGCTTCCTCAGTCATAACTTAAGTCTATAGCAAAGCCTGAAACTCATTTGAAGATTTAATAAATATTTCAAAAGTTTTCATTCTACGAACAATATTACATGAATGTCAATGTTACATCCTAGAATGAAAATTTTGGAAACATTTTTTTGTATGGATTTTTTTTTCAATCTCTGGTCAAATTGAAAATCGTTTACTAAAATCGCAAATAGGATTTAATGAAGTAAGTTAGTTTTGAATTTTAAAAACCGTTTTCAATTCAACCAAAGATTGGAAAAAAAATCCATACAAAAGTAATTTCGGCATAGGCTTCAGAATCGAAAAAGGCCGAAATTACTTTTGTATGGACTTTTTTTCCAATCGCTGGTCAAATTGAAAACGGTTTACTAAAATCGCAAAAAGGACTTAAATAAGACTAAAAACCACTCCAATGAATTCAATGAAACAAGTAGTTTTGAAATTAGGTAACACTTACGAGTATTTCTTATGAATTTCTCTTGAAATTTTTGTAAGTGTTACCTAAATTTCAAAACGACATTGCCATTAGATTAGACGGGAACTAACCACCCATTTTTTTGAGATTTTTTCCCAACTTATATAGGAATAAAAACCACTTTCAAAAAGTGGTTTCTGTTCTCGCCTAGTGGGAAATACCTCCTTCGGTGCACTTAGTTTCTGTGGACTTGTTCACGGCACCGTTTGTATTGAACCTATCTGAGTGCAAAATTGATTTGATCTATTAAAATCGCAATCCTACCTATATATTATGTTATGCGTTCCAAACTTCCAATGAAGAATGTACTTTTTATAAGACAAATTTCGAAGTCACGATTATTCATTCACAAATATTATACTGTACCTATGCTTAACACCAGGCGGCAAAAAATAATTTTAATGGTGTGTGCAATTGACGGTTTGCTATACAGCTTATAGCAGGATCGAGCATTCCCATAACATTGATAGATAAATTCTAAGCATATTTGCGCGTGCAGCCTCTTTTGCATATCCCCCATATTATTGCATTCATTCTGAAATGCCTGTGGCTTTCTCATTATTGGAGACTACATGTCACGTTTCGAAGGTTAAGAAAGATTTTCGTGCACCACCAGGAACGACGACGCAACGTTAATTTTGCCGTCGAAGAAATCTTATGCAAATTTTCCATGAGTATATTGAGCATGAACCCATCGCACATTTGAAAAGTTTTTAAATTAGCCTCAGGTTGCGACTTAAGTCGGATATTTTATTATTAGTGCTGAAAAGGCAAATGTGGTTTTCAAAAGAGTGCTAATCTATGATGCCTTTAGAGATCTATTTTTAAGTTATGTGATTTATTAATTAATGTTAATTTAAAAATTAATTTCGTAAAAATCATTTAAGTACCTATACCGCGAAATTTTCGCGCTTTGTTCAGTTATTGACGATTTAAGCATTAAAAGACTAGTTTATCGACAGTAACTTCTGTCCACATATTAAAAAAATCGATTTGTTTAGAAAAAAAAATCGATTTTTCTGGATAAACTCCTTGTATTGAAAGAAAATAATCGATTCTGTTTAGAAAAAAAAAAATAATTTTTTTGGAATTCGACATCAATTTCATCGTTTAATTTTTGATGCTTAAAGCCTAAACTACATAAGACAAAAAAGTGAAAAATTACAAAAAATAACTGCGCTAGCGGGAAAAAAATATTTTTACTTTTGTAATTTTACAAAAAGTGGTTAATGTAGTTAAGGTATTAAGCCTTAATTAGTGCAGTATTGTTTTGTGAAAAAGAATATACACATTTTATTTTTATACCAAAATTTAAGCTTTCTGCATCATTTTTATAAGTTTTCCAGTAAGCAAATGAGTTTGAAAATTTTCACTTTTGTACTTTTTCACTTTTTTGGCCAATGTAGTTAAGGCTTATCTATTATACCGAAGAGAAAAATTAGTAAAAAACTATGTTTGTTTCACATTCATAGTTCAAAAACAAAAAAACATTTGTAGTTCAAAAACAAAATTTAAAATTATTCTAAAAGTATTCTGGCATAGAATTTTCTTGTAATTTAAACGCTTTGTACAAATACTCGAAGGTTTCAAGCATAAAGGTATATTTGAGCTGGGTGATGCCCTATATAGGAATATGAGGTCCAAGAGCTTTTAAATAAGGCCGCTATGCAATGCAAGACGCTTTCACAGGATGCAAAAATCCATTTTTAAAAGTAATTGGACCATATCACACTGGGTCAATTTTAAACCAGAAAACCCCTAGGTAGCTTTTGCTTCAATCGCACATGGAGTAAAGAAAGCTGGAGCAAAATTTTGTGTGTATGAAACGAATTATTTGTATAGAAGTATTTTTTTTCTTTTTGACGTTAAGAACAACAAAAAATTGTTCGGTTTTAGAAAAATAACAATTATTAAATTCCGCATAACAACAGATTTTTGTTTGCCTACAAACAAACAACTTTGTGTTTGTATTAATAGTTCAACTTTGTTATTCCTCTAAAAACAAGGAAGAACATTTTGCCCTAATTATTCTACGCACTTCAACTCCCTCGCCAAGAAGCTTCAATTTCCCCAGGTTTAATTGCTCTGGTGTGTGATAGCCCATTGTGTGTGATGATACAAAGCATATGAAAACTTTAAAAAAATTTAAAATATTTTTCTGTTTTTGTTTTTTAAAAAATGTAAACTGCTTGCTAACTTCACACAGACAAATGACAAATCTGTGCGTACCTCCAAAAAACTGTTTGCGTACCCAAAGGGGTACGCGTATCACACTTTGGGAAACACTGATAGACTATAGGGTTTTCCAACCCAAAAAGTAAACGGTTGAAAGTCCCCTTTCACACAGGGCAACTGAGTTGCCGGCAACAATGACTTCATAGGCGAGAAGGGCAGGAAGAAAGAGGGGGAAATGAAATCTCCCCGGTCAACAAATTCAGGAGATTTTTTTGACGTTTCTCTTCACACTACGTTTGTGTGCGTTCAACCAATGTAGTTCAAAAGGAAAATAAAGAAAGTCTCCGGGTTTTTGTTGCTTGCGTGTGAAAGGTACAAGAGATTGTTGAGGAGATTTAAAGAAAACGTCAAAAAAATCACCAGCAACTAGTATCTTCGTGTGAAAGGGGACAAAGCTATTTGACAATGATAACTTGGAAAAAGTTTGAGAGCAGTAGTAAAAAGGAAAGTTTTCAAATATAACGGTATTAATTTATCTCCTACACAAACCATTCCAAACTCAGCATTTGTATACAGCGGCTGCGGGAATCATTTGCTCATTTTCTAGCCAAATTTTATTTCAACTGCATCCAACTTAACAATTTTTCCGCTTTTGTTTTCATTCTGACATCTCCATCAACACAGAAAATTTGAGAAAAATATATTTTGTGAAAAAAGTGAAAATAAATCCACAAAACCAATTGTAGTTTTAATTCATTGTTTGAATTATTATGACTACTATGGAGCCACAACAAAATAAAACCTGGGATCTTTCCCTTTATGAATTGCAACGCAAGCCCCAAGAAATCATCACAGACAGCACTGAAATTGCAGTCTCGCCACGGAGTCTTCACTCTGAACTTATGTGTCCCATTTGTTTGGATATGCTGAAGAAGACTATGACAACAAAAGAGTGCTTGCACCGCTTCTGCTCCGATTGCATCATAACAGCTCTGCGTTCAGGCAACAAAGAGTGTCCCACTTGCCGTAAGAAGTTGGTTTCCAAGCGCTCACTACGACCAGACCCCAATTTTGATTTGCTTATATCAAAGATCTATCCCAGTCGCGAGGAATACGAAATGATTCAGGAGAAAGTCATGGCCAAGTTCAATCAGACCCAGTCGCAACAAGCATTGGTCAATTCGATTAAAGAAGGAATCAAGTTGCAGTCGCAGAATCGACCTACACGCTACCGCAAAGGAGGTGATAGCGATCGTGACCACAGAGAACACTCGTCGCACCACACTTCAAACAATAATAGCGGTAATGTCCAGCAAGTGGTTGGTGCAAGTGCGTCATGCAACAATCGCGTAAATGACGAGGCTTCCGAGACCAGGAACGCCTCTAATCCACCTTCGGTTCGCAGTACACCCTCTCCTGTACCATCGAACAGCAGCAGCAGCAAGCCAAAGCGTGCTATGTCGGTGCCGACATCTGAGCGCTCCGAAGAGTCGGAGAGTGATAGCCAGATGGACTGCCGCACCGAGGGCGACTCCACCATCGATACCGAAGGCGAGGGCTCTTCGGAACTGGGAATAAATGACGAGATCGAATTGGTATTCAAGCCTCATCCGACTGAGATGGCTGGCGATAATCAGTTGATGAAAGCATTGAAGGAGAATTGTGTCAGGTACATCAAGACAACGGCTAATGCTACAGGTGACTGTCTACAAATAATGGAGAAGTGAATTTTGTTTTAATACGATTTGTTTTTTTTTTTGTTTGTGTTTTAGTTGATCACTTGAGCAAATATTTAGCAACTCGAATGACACTGGATCTGGGAGCTGATCTGCCTGAGGCGTATCGCATGATAAACTTTTGCATTTACATAGCCCCACAGCCACAGCAGCTGGTAATCTTGAATGGCAACCAGACATTGCATCAGGTCAATGATAAATTCTGGAAGGTAAATCTAAGTTATAATATATGATTTTTAATCAGCTACTTAGACTTCTGTTTGGTAACGTCAAATTTTTTTTTGTTGCCAAAATCCATTCGAAAATAAACCTAATTTTGGGTGTGGAACGTTTCATGTTACCAAACAGGCGTATACCATCAGAACTTTCTTATAATGGTTTTTGGCATGAGTTGATGAGTTGATTTGGTATTAACTTAGGGGCCGGTTATAGCGATAAGGAGAAGGCATCAAGCATTAAATTTGTTTTAAATAATTTAGGCTTCGTTGTCGTCATACACCACTGTGCCACCTGGTGGAATTTTTTTTAATTATTGGACTGTACCAACATTTCTTTAAAAAAAAGTCGAGCTACCGGGTTCTTGCACTGGTTACTTGAATTAATTAGTTCTGTCGCATTTCAAAATACAATTTTTAGTTGAAATTAACGTTTTTTGTTTCAATTCATATAAAACCCCGTCACATTTATACTATATTTTAATTGTTTTTTGATGAACTGTTGTAGATTTAAAAAAAAAGTAGAATATGTCCATCTTCATGTTCCAGGCTCTCGCTCTACCAATTATCATTACAATTAATTAGGTATTTTCGTAGATTAGGAGGAACAAACAGAAAGACAAACACAATCTTTCACATTTATAACATTAATAGAATCTATACAGTTTTAATTTTTTTTTCATCTTTCAGGTCAACAAACCAATGGAGATGTATTATTCGTGGAAGAAATCCTAGGGACCATTGAATCGCTCTCAATAGAAAAGAGTGCATTTTCATCGTATTTATCCATCTCAATAATATAAAAAAAGAATAAATTTTTAAATTAATGTTTGTTGTCATTTTTCTTCAGCTTACGAATAATGTAATCTATGTATGTGTTTTAGAATGAACACATTATAATAATATAATATAACCAATTAAATGTAAAACAACATTTTAGGAATTCAAACTTGTTTTAATTTTTATAATATGCATTCTAATTTTAAAAACGTATGTACATCTTAAAATAAGTATGTATGTAATAAGATTGCATTAATTGGGGTGATGTTTGAAGAGGTTGAATTTTATGTTGTTGTATCCATATTGATAAAGGTTTGTAGAAATACATATGTATGCACATTTGTACATGTATGTATTTTTTTTTTGGCTACGTAAAATATTTAAAAAATCAGTTGATATTTTTTTTTATCTATCTAGGTAGGGACCTGTCGGGAACCTCGTTTCCCTTGGAATATTTTATTGCCTCAAAACATTGTCTGTTAACATGAATCTCCCCCGAAATACCTTCGAACAAAAACCTAGTAATTCCAGCAAAATTTCCCTTAAAAAATCATGAAATGATATACAAATTTTTAGAACTTCTCCTTTTCAAAGATGGTTTAGGTTCTTTGTCGATAATGAAAGAATGTTATTCGTTAACAAATAATTCTCTCTGGTAAGCCAGGGAGGGGTTGGTGATCGAAAATTTGAATTTAAGCTTTCTATATGGTAGCTTTAAGAAATCAAATATCTTACCAACTAAAATATCAAATAAAACCTGATAGAAGTTCTGTCTGGTCTCAACTTTGTTTGATCTTTGATTCCTTTTTAAATCAAATAATTAAAGCTTTCAGAGTAAATTCTTAGATGATGTAGATTCCAAAGAAATACAAGTAGGTATTAATGTCAACATCACTATCTGTGAATTGTTTTTCCTCGCTAGACATGTTAAGCACCAAAGTCACGACATGTTTACTGATGCTTTTACAACTTCATATAACAATATGCATATGACTGGGTCTTAGATACTTTAAAGTCGTTAAAAATATCTTTTCGGGATTAATAAAATATTAGCACAAAGTAGATAAGTGTAGCATAAATATGAAGTCTTGATTTTTTTTTACCTTTTTGAAGCTAGTTCTATTTTATAGACGAAAACATTTTCAATAATACTCGTAGTTTAGACGAATTAGAATTTAAGATCACAAACATGAGTAACAGGCGGGAACAAAACGATCGGTCTTTTAAACAAATATTGTTTTGACGATATTTGTCTGTATAGAAACATAGGTTTACATAATGCTCAACGACAATTAACTACATATACAAATGCATATTTTTTGGTTATAACTTTTATATTTTAACTGTGCTTTACTTAGCTTTAAAATTGACCAACAGTTTGCTTTTATCAGTGAAATGTTCTTTTTGCCTGGAAAAAAAAAATAGAAACAAGGACGGGCATTTTTGTCAAAATTATAATCAAAGATTTTGACGAAGATGTGAAGCTGTTGTCAAAAATAAAGGTGGAACGACAAAGTAGGTAAACAGGTTCACCGTTAAGTAGCTTCTTTCCAAAAAAAGAACATACCATAACCTTTTGTTTTTATTGTTTTTTCCAGGGTGAAGTCATCTTTACCAATTATTATAGTTTTTTTTTCTTCAAAATTTCGTTTGTTTTCATAAAGCCATTTAATATTCCATTTATTAAATACATTATTGAGAATTAATCTGTGCATTTTTCATTTTCGTCCTCTTCCGAATAAACTTTTTATTTTGAATAAGAGACGGAAAAGAATCTTGTTTCTATTATTTTTTCCATCACTGTACATACATGCATATATAGCGATTGATAGATAAAATCCGAAAAAAAAACGATGATCGTCACCAGTAGGTACAACTGAAATATGGGCCGACATGCTTTGAAAGTGGAATTTTTTATGCCGGCATTCAAAAGAGTAATTTTCAATTTTAAGTGGAGATTTTTTACATTGCAATAAAAGACTGTATTCAGACCTACTATGTTATACCATTCGATGGAAACTTTTGATTCACGTGAATATTTCATTGCTTTTGCCTTTACCTAATTATTTTTTTTTTAACTTCTGTTTTTCTAATGCAAATCTTAGCCGTTTTGTTTTTTTTTTTGAAATTCTCAAGACAATTTTACTGTTTAAATTTAATATGAACACCTCTTTGTTATGTACATTGAGTTAAATTGAGGGATGAGCTGTAATACACGTTAAAAAAATGAAGGTAAATCCCGTCTTAGAAATGAAATTGAACGCAAATACTTTGGAAAAAAGGGTATTCTGGACGGATGAAGTACAGTTAACTTAAGGTGAAAGAACTAATTTCAACAATTTGCATCACTGGAATAACACCAATCCGCATGATAACAAAAAACAGCACCACTTTAATTATTGGAATCTTTAGCTTGGCATTGGTGGACAAACAGCAATTGGACCACGGTTATGGAATTCCTTTAAGTATGGAAAATCCTATCTGCACTTCCTACGAGATAGTTTGAAAGATTTGCTCCACAATTTTCCCTTGGCCATAAAATATAAATTTTATCTACCAACAAGATGGAGATCCAGTACATTATAGCCTGGCAATAAGAAACTGTGGTAGTAGCCGTGGCGTGATGGTTAGTGCGATGGACTGTCATGCCGGAGGTCTAAGGTTTGATCCCCAGCCTCGCCACCTATTTATTTAAAAGAAAAAACGGCTACTGCCTCTTGCGAGGAATTGACAAATCCTCCAAGAGTATCTCCTGTCACAGAAAAGTGCCGCTCGTTAGCCGTTCGGATTCGGCAATAAACTGTAGGTCCCCTCCATTCAGTGGCGATTCCTCACAGTTGGCGAGGTTGGCGGCGCCAACCCTAAAATTTCAGCTTAATTATACGTAGGTACTACAAACAAATTCTTTGCATTAAAATTTGGATTCCTTCCTACAAAAATACAAAAAACCTAATTATCCCAATGCTTTTAAATCCTTAAAAACCAAAAAAAACCTATTCAAATCGAGCCATTCACGGCAACTCCTACGTGCTATATTAATCCCATACAAAGTATCTCTCTAAATATTATTTTGCTTTCAATTTCGGTCTTGGGTTGGCTACAAAATTGGCGCCAACAAATCTCATACAAACTTCACTTTTATATCCGATGTGCTGTCCCGTTCTATCTTTAAGAACAGACCGAAAAAATATTTACAAAGGTTGGCTCTAAAAAAAGAGCCAACCTGAGTAGAGAAAATTGTATGTGTATGTGCTTGCTTGGTCGTTTGTAGCGATAGCGAGTGGGAAATAAACGATAAAACAAAATGTGTCGTTTGGTCGTTTTTCGCGAGACAGTGTTAGTGGGATGGGATATGGTTTGGTTTGCTAATTTGAAAAATAAGGAAGAAGTTGGGTAGCAAATTACGAGATAAAGGTGTGTGTGCTTGCTCGCTTGTCTCGAGCATTGTATTGTATTCCTTGTTACCTACATACTATAAACATTTCATTTTTCAGTAGAATTTTTGTGGATTGATTATGTTTTTGAACAACTAAAGGTAAACGGAAATAAAATAAAATAGTTTAATATATACTCGCACTCTACTTATGCGTGAAATAAATAAAAAAAAACAAGATACCTATTTAGTTTTAATTCGGTGGCGGAATTATTAAAAAAACAATACTTTTCGATTACTTTTGTCTGATTTGAACTAAGCTAAGCCTCATCCTTTAAATTAAAAGATTAACATACCTACCTAGTGAGTGAGTGATTTATTAATATTAACAAGCATTTCAATAACAAGTATTTTGATAGTTTGTTGTTAAAAAGGTTTTAATCGAGTGGCAAAAGGGCAAAAAAAGCTTAAATTAGGTATGTACAAAATTAATTTTTTATGTGCCAGCATTTAATATAGGGACGCAGAATCTTTAACTTACCTACATTTAAATTTGTTATCAACATTTTTTACTTCAAATAAAAATGTCTTAAAAGTAGGTATAGGTAAAACCAGTACATTGTACTTCAATTATGATGGGTACACCTTCACCTGATCAGAATGGGAAGCGCACTTAAAAAACAAAAGTGCCTTATGCATTTCAAGTTATTTTTTCCATGACAAAAAAAAAAACAATTAGGTAGTCCAGCAAAATAGGGTTCTTATAACGAAAACCAATAATTTTAGATAACTACATAATGAAGATAGCATAGATTTGGATGCTTGTATTTACTTGCGACATACCTACCTACAGAGCGAAATGCATAAGAAAGGTATATCAAAAAGCAAGAATATAGGGGCGGTTGGGGGTACGTATTTCTTCCTACAATAAAAAAAATAGGAAACTAGTTATAAAAAATATAACGGCGTTTTAAAATCTTTTTATTAACCAAATACCTTATAGTTTTTGAGAAAATTCTAAACACAAGCTTTTTTTGTTCACTTCTAAATTATTTTCTACAATTCATATAGATTAATCAGTATAGACACAAATATGTTCGATTAGACTGTCCCTCAGAAAGTGGCTTAAACCTTAAAAAAAGGAGAGTAAAAGTGAGAAACAGAAAAGCACACTTTTAAGTTGATTAAATAAGGTAAACAGAGTTCTATGTAACATTTAAAATTTTTGTAAAGCCCAATTGACTAGGCTAGCTCGGGATCTTTTGGTTTGAATCATTGTTTAAACCTTCTTAAATTAAATTTTGCCGTACCATCATAAGTGTAAATTTAATTTTTTTATATTTTGTAACGATTTAAAGACATATTGCTTTAACATTTACAATTGATAATATAATGTCGTTACTATTATAGTATAGGTAAAGAAACAATTATTAATCTTGTCTAGAGTAATCTCAGAAAGTATGATTGACATAATTTTTTTGGTAACTCTCTAATATTCTTTATTTTTACAATGCCATTTTTTGTTTGGTTTACCTGCTTGTTTTTAAATCAACAAATAATTTTGGTTAAAGTTTTTTGTCAACTTTTTTCTTGATGTCGACCGGTATATTCACTACTACATTTAAACCCATCTCCTACACTCATGTCAAAAAATAAAGGATCAAAAACAGTTTTCCAAATTTGAAGGGTTTTTTGATGTTTTGATAGAGCGACGGCTTGATTTTTTGTATAGATAAACAAGTTTTAAATAGAAAAAAGAATAAAAGAAAAAAATTAAAATTTTTTGTTTTATTACATTAAGTTTTGATCAAAAGATATTTTGTAGCCAACCCAGAACTGAAGACCAGAAATCGCCACTGCCTCCATTCCTGTAGACACGCACACAGGAATGGTTGAGAGTTGTAAGTCACTAGGCCCTAGTTCTTCATGAGCTGTTGTGCCATCAAATTTATTTTATTTATTTATTTAATAAGAAACTGTGGCCTGATGATAATTTTAGTGACCGTTGGCTTGACCCCTATGTATGCACAGGGGTGTTCATGAAAAAACATGCGTTTGAAGAGGTCTAGGTTCGATCCCCAGCCTCTGCCACCTAATAATTTTTTTAAAATAAAACGGCTAATGCCTATTGCGATGAATTGACAAAACCTCCAAAATTATCTCTTGTCATAGAAAAGTTCCGCTCAAATTAGCCGTTCGGATTCGGCAATAAAATGTAGGTCCCATCCATTCCTGCAGACACGCACACACGAATACTTGAGAGTTGTAAGTCACTAGGCCCTTGTTCTTTATGCCATCAAATTTAATTTTATTTAATTAAAAATAGGCAAAAAACAAAAACAATGTAGGCCCTAAGCGAATCCAAAGTTTGTCATGGTAATACCATGGTATTACCGATATCGAACATTCACATTCGCTTAAGAATGTTCTTATTTCATCAGTTTTAGGGATGAACGTTGACACGAGGATAACTAAAATATCAAAAACTTCTAGAATGTTTAAAGTTTAATATAATTTTCAAGTCATTGGGTAAGAATTCTCTAAATTAAACTATAGCCTTTTTTAATTTTTATAAATTTCAGAATTTTATTCATTTTTAAACTAAAAATAAACAGCGATCACAATAGAATTCAAACATTATTTAATTCAGCAAATAATTTTTTTTCTATAAACGACGACGATCAAAATAAAAAAAAATAAAAAAATAATAAGGTACACGATACCTTTATGACAAAGGAAAGGACTAAGGAACAAATTATTATATTCCTGAGCGTACATTGTATTATTAAGCACTTATGCTTTAAGTTGTGATGTAAAGTAATAGTAAATTGTGTACATTTATATGTATAAGCGCAGAATAATAAATTATGGATGTAAAGCAATTATGTATTACAAATCTGTACAGTTTTATTAAATAGGTACTAAAAAAACTATGTTTTTAATATTTTCTTCTGCTGACATCGACGCTTTTTAGCTTTATAAGTATGGCTTCTTTGTAACGGGTATATTCAGGACTGGCTTCGATTTCGTTGCGACATTCACCTTGTATACGTCTTATGCACCTTTCAATGTTGGACTTTTCTCCTGTTTGGATATTCGCTAGGAGTTCTTTTTCCATGCTATAAGTAAGACCTAATTCAGCGAGTTCTTCAAGCTCATCTTCGGTCAAAAGACGAAAGTCTCTCATATATTCCTCGCTCTTTTCGTAAATATCTAGCATTTGTTCGGCTAAGGATTTATCACCTCTTCGATTTATTTCCATGTGTTTACGCAAAAGTCTTGAGGCTTGCGGATTGATGAGGGTTTCCTGAGTGCTTAAGCGATATATTCGTTTAACTTCATCTTCTGTAAGGTCTCCACAGCCACAGAAACATTTTAGAAGAGGTTTTGCTGAGATCTGAAAGTAAATTAAAATATAAAATTATATTAAAATTGAAATCATTACTTTTAAAATTTTTTTGTTTAATCCGTTCGTATCGAATTTTTAAATAAAAACAAAATGAAATGGAAAATAAAATCATTTCAAATCGGAAAAACAATTTTTTGTATGACTTGTTTCGGTACAGCTGTAAACCCTCCATGTACGTCCATACATAGGTGCAATACGTAGGTATGATTAAAAATTTTTAACTTTTAGATACAAAATATTGATAAACATTAACTGTCCCATTTTCGAAAATAACAAAATGGATATAAGCAACTTAAGTTCAAAAAACGCTATATTTAAGGAAAATTGACTTATTAGTTTAAACTATACAGAAAAACCCGGATAAGTGCATATCGCATAAGTGCCTAACCCGCATAAGTACCTTTTTTTCAAGAACCTTTCGCTTACGAATATAAATTTTATTGAAATTTACCTGAAAGAAATTCTTTTATGTACACAATTGAAATCAGCCGAAAAAGACAAAAGTTTCTTTTCATCATCACCAAAACTTTAAAAGCGCTGACGATCTTAAGAAGATTTACTGTGCATAACAACATAGATGATAGTGAAATCGAGCGTCTTAAAAAAAAGAACTGATTCCATAACGCAACACAAACCAAAATAACTTATTATATTATTTTACATTGTGAATACAAAGTTCAAAAGGTTACCGATACTAGTCAGTTGATGCAATGTATTTTCCTATTTTTACTTGCGATATATATATAGGTACAAGTTTTGGATTCGTAAAAAAAATTGAACTCGAGATAACAATCAAACTTGACATTACGATGATAGGGAAGACGAATAAAGTGGGTCTCACAATTCTGTCCGTCTGTCTGTCTGTGGACTCGCCTACAGCCTAAACCTATGGGCCGATTTTAATTAAACTTGGTATAAAGTGTTTTCGGGACATTACCCCGACATGTTTTTTTCCTTTTATTTTTAGGACCAAAAATAACGGTACCTGCCATATAATTTTTTTTAGCATTTTTGAAAAATCTTATTTTTCTCAAAAATGGCTCGACAGATTTTTCTAAAAAAAAAATCAATAAATTTTATTAGGCACATGCTACCTTTTTTAAAAAAATAAATTTAAAAAAAAAAATGGTTTTAAATGGTACCTCCCATAGAACCATTTTTTTTATTTTCGTTTTTCTAGAAAAGGAATAGACTGATTTTGATAATTTTTTTATGGAGAATCTTCTGAAAAATTTTAATAGTTTTGTATATCAAAATTTTCCAAAAACTTTTTTTTGGATTTTCAAAAAAAGTTTTAAAATTTTTTTTTGAAAACCAAATATTTCGAAAACGACTTGGTTGATTTTTTGAAACTTGGTAACAGGGGTTTTTTTAACATTATCTAAAATATTTTGAAAAAACTTTTTCTTAGTCAAA
Organism: Epistrophella euchroma; assembly: GCA_947049315.1. Lineage (NCBI taxonomy): Eukaryota > Metazoa > Arthropoda > Insecta > Diptera > Syrphidae > Epistrophella > Epistrophella euchroma. Next base: position 76,316,435 of record OX346246.1, on the reverse strand, counting down.
ATAACGGTACCTTCCATATAAATGTTAAAAATCCGTTACAGAAAATATAAATTTTCTCGCAAACGACTGATACGATTTTGATTAAAATTGTTCTAAATACTAATATTAGTACAGTCTACGATCTACCAAAAACAAAATTTACAGTTAACCATTATTAACAGTACCTCTCATAGAACCATTTTCTTTATTTTAGACTTTCTCATTATGTGTATAACCGATTTAAATTAAACAAAGGCTTCTCAAAACTTGAAATCATACTGCATATCAAAATTTTCAAGAAAAAAAACAAATTTTGGATTTTAAAAAAAAATTTCAATTTTTTTTTTTAAATTCGATTAAATTCGATATTTCAAAAACGGGTGGATAATTTTTTTCGAAATTTAATTAAAAATTCAACATAAATAAATACTAAAAAATTGTGTGCCAATTTTTGTTCTTAAAAAATTTTACAAAATTTTATATATAAAAAATTAATTTAAAAAAAAAACCGTTCCTACGATTTTAATTTTCTTTTCTGAAAAACTAAAATTAGTTAAAGAAATCAGATAGTGTACTTGTTTAAGCTCTCAAAACAATTTAATTATGCTGATTTTTAATAATTTTTCAATTTTAGCTCTATTTAGCTCTATAATGTATAATATTAGTTTAAACTTAAGGCTCCCATAAAAAAATTTATGACAAAATAATTTAAAATGGCATAAATAATGACATTTTCTTTTACGAGTGACAAAATGTTATTATTTTTGCAATAAAGCTGAGTCTACACGACTGACAACTTGTCAGAAGTGCTAAGGCCCATTTGCTGAAACAAAACGAAACTAAAATATTTAAGTTCATGCATACGTTTCGTTTCAGAAAATTTCGGCCTAGATACAAATCATTCATAATGACATGCAATTACACGAAGTGATATAATGATGCTCTAAAGACATTGCCAATTTGCCAGAAAATAATGATCAAGTTCATTGTTTTTTAAATTTGGTTATAAGTTACAAAATGGCAAAATTGTGTCAGCATAAAACTTTATTTATTTAGATGATGGTAAAATTTTAAATCAGTTGCACTTGTCAATTTTATGACAAATAATTACGGCCATATTATTCATTAGTTTAATCCTTAAATCCAGATTTAAATTAATTTCAATCCAAATTTAAATCCAAGGCCATATTATTCACTTATTAAATCCGAGTAGTTAAATCTAAATTTTTAAATCCAGATTTAATAAATCAAATTGAACTCCAACTGTGTTCCGGAAGACAGTTTAAGTACTTACATCCAGATTTAAACGCAATTTATATTCGTCACAAGTCTCGAATATTTGATTTTTGGGCTCGAAAATAAATTTTATTCATACAAAAATAAGAAAAAATAAGAAAAATAAGAAAAAAAGAAAATACAAAAATGGGTTAGAGTGAATAATATGGACATGGATTTATATTTTTGGATTGAATAAATCCACTTGGATTTACAGTTCACTAAAATTCAATTTTAATCCAATGTGAATAATATGGCCGTTAGAATAAGATGACAAAAATAACAAGTACAGGTAGATGAGGCCTGAAACTATGAAAAGATAAATGGCTCGAATGTGGTACAAATAATCGTATTTTTCCAGTAGTGTACATAAATCTAGCTTAAAATGCTTGAATTAAACTGTTAATTATAAGAATAAAATTAATGTTTTTTTATACGTATCGAATACCGAAAATAGGTAAATAACAATTCTACTAAGTCTTTGCATAAAAAAAACACCGTTAGTTCCTTAACACACATAAATAAACGTCGAGGGAGATATAATAAAAAACCTTCGGACTCTGTAACTTATTTTACCATTGCAACAAACTTAAAACATAAACTGTGATAAATGATAACCAAATGTTCCGGTAACGAACGCAAGATTCGGTCTATAACTTCTAGACACATATTTCTTTTTGGCCCATATAAATATGTACGTTTGTACGTATATGATGTCTACATTTTTTACGAATCTCTGTATGAGGGGGTTCTTAAATATCGTCACGGATTATTAAGAATGAGTATTTCCTTAGGCCCAAAAAAGTTCGGTTTTAAGAATTTCTTGTACTGATTATATCCGAATAATTGTGATACCTCAAGCGGAATCATTATTGTGTATGGTAGCGCTCTACCGCATCTAATATTAAGCATATAATAATGCCTGGTTGCCTCCAATGTACTTTAAATTAATTGAATTTTAAATAATGTTCTTTTATAGGTACATATATTTCATACTATGGTTGAAATCTTGACGGAGACTTATACCTTTGTAGTTGGCAAAAGTCAGAGCACCCCCTTGTGCCAACTACAGAGGTGTAAGTATCCTTAACGTCGCATAAAAAATCTTATCATCTGTAATGTGTGATCGCTTAAAACTGTTTGTCAAGGATCTGATTGGCCTCTATCAGTGTGGTTTTAGGCCCGGCAAATCAACCGTCGATCAAATGTTCACACTCCGACAGATTTTGAAAAAAAAAACAGTAGTTTCAAATCGATACACACCACCTCTTTATCGATTTTAAAGTCGCATATGATAGCGTAGACAGAGACGAGCTATACAGAGCCGTAGCGCATCGCGGCATCCCTGCTAAACTCATCCGCTTGTGCAGGATGACGATGGAGAAATCTCGCTTCTCCGTCAAAGTCGGCAAGAACACCACCGAACCCTTTGATGTCGAGAAAGGTTTGAGGCAAGGCGACGCGTTATCATGCAACCTGTTTAACATCGTTCTTGAAGCAATTGTACGCAACTCGCAAGTCAACAACAGAGGTACAATTTTTCAAAAGTCTGTTCAACTACTTGCTTATGCAGATGATATTGACATCATTGGGAGAACGAAGCGTTTGCAAGTATTGAATCGGAGGCGGCGAAAATGGGTCTGGCTTTTAATGAGGACAAGACGAAGTATATGCTATCATCGAGAAAGGAATCTCAACATCGTCGGCTCGGGTAAAACGTCACGATGGATAGATACAACTTCGAAGTCGTCAAGGACTTTGTCTACCTGGGCTCCACTGTAACATCGCAAAATGACATCAGCGCAGAGATCAAACGAAGAATTACTCTTGCCAATCGCTGTTTCTTCGGGCTAAGAAGGCATTTGAGTAATAAAGCCCTCTCTCTGAGAACCAAGGAGACCTTATATAAGACCCTAATCATCCCGGTCCTGCTATATGGGGCAGAGGCATGGACCCTGTCAAAAACGGATGAGAATCTGCTTGGGTGCTTTGAAAGGAAGATTCTTCGGGTGATTTTCAGTCCAGTCGGTATCGATGGAGTATTGAGAAGAAGATTCAACAACGAGCTTTACGGGCTTTACAGCGACGTCGACCTGGTCAAAAAGCTGATAATACAGCGGCTGAGATGGCTGGGCCACGTGGAGCGTATGTACACCAACGCACCAGCCCGACGAGTCTTCAAATCTACACTGACGGAAGACCCCACCTTAAATGGCGCGCACAAGTGGAGAACGACCTCAACTAACTTGGAGTGCGTAACTTGAGGCAGCTGGCTAGGGACCGAGCTGGCTGGAGGGGCTTGTTGGTTGAGGCCTTAGCCCATCCTGGACTGTGAGCGCCATTATGTTCATCATACCTACACAAATATCGCTAGAAAAAAAACTAATTGAAACTAGCTGACCTTTTATAATAATTTAAAGACCTTTCAAATGCCATACTTCTTACCTTGAAAATTCCAAAATGAAAATGCTAAGATCCCGGAATCCATTTTGTTGTTGGAATATTTGATTTAAAACACATAAACGTGTTACCCCTTGCTGCAATGGTTAGTGCTTGGAAATAACATAGTCCAATGCTCTAACGATAAAAAAAATAAATATTGCGTTGGCGCCCCCGCCGCTGGGGTGGGTTCAAATAAAATCATTTCCATCTAAAATATTAACTTTCAGGGTGATAAAATGGTTTTCGTTCGAATTTTACTGAAAATTCACTTAAGTCACATGGCCCTAGTTCTCCACGAACTATTGCACATTCAATTAATTTAATATTAAATGTATTTCCTAATTTTATGTACAAATGTAAAATTAGAAATATTAGTCTTCTGCTTATTGGGGGCTGATTGTGTGTGGCCCTTCCTACAAATTTGTTGTTACCCAATTTGTTTAGAACATATATTTTTTTATAACCTTATAAAATCTGTCACTTTAGATTTTGAATTATGACTTGTTAGGTTTATTATGTTTCACGATAGAACATGTCGCAGGCTGTTTTTAAACAAAATGTTCGCAAGGTATTTGATTTGTCTGTTTTCAGTGAGTTTTTGTGCATTTAAGATGCGTTATGACTTCTGTCTCTTTACAACGAAAAGTGTTTGGCGCAACCAGGCATTATAATTTTTATGTATAAAACAAAATAAGTTCAATTCGTATGGGCTAGAAAATGTTGTATATACTTAGATATAATAAAAATTCTCTATTGTATACTTTTAAATATGTACTTATATAAACAAATGTAGTGTAAAAATAGCCAAGTAGTCATAAGCGGTTTATATAAGCTCGCAAAAAAGTTCAATGATTTTAAAATATTCTTCCACTGTTTCTTAAATTTTTCACGTCGCTATCAACAAGTTGTTTTTTTTTTTTTTTTTTTTTAATCAGGTTCATTGTTAAAGGTTCCGCAAATATTTTTGTGAATTAAAATAAATACATTTTTATTCACATGTGTCTGTTTTTATTTTTTGTGATTCATTTCATCATTTGTTATAAAACTAGTATTGCATGTATGTAGGTACATTGTGCATAAGTATAATGGTTGGGTTGTATTTTTCTTCAAAATAACAAGTTTTTTTCATGCAAGAAAATCCCTTGATAATGAAACTGCTGTAGGTAAGAATAAAAAACAAATAAAACTAATTTTGAATTCTTCCAATTTTCGGTTACACATGACAAACCATGAAGTAATAAAAAGTTAACCAGTTTAAGCAAAAAAAAAAAACAAAACGAAACCATTTAAAAGCTCTAGACCCCAAAACTAATTAAGATCGTTGAAGCAAAGACCTGAATATTATGATGACGACGATGATTTCTGATTTCTTGATCTTGGGACAATAATTAAAGGTGTGTTTTTTTTTTTTCAAACTGTTAACCTTTTGTTAATTTTCTTTTTTCGAAAATCATGTTTTTTTTTTTTTTAATTTCGAATAAACCGTAATTTTCTTATACATACATGCTTATGCTACGTGCTTACGTGCTGTACTTGATGAATTACTGCAAATGCCAAAATGCTTGTTGAAGACAAAAGATATAAAACTTCTATTGACTTGGTGGTTGGGTTACGATTAAAACCATTTAAATCCAAAAAATTATAAACATTTTTTTTGTTTTAATTATTTGGAAGAAAGAATGACTTTTATAAGAGCCACCCTAGTATACAGGGTATCCTTGTAAGTATGACCCAAACTCATTATGTTAAAATACTTACATCGTCTAGCTTTAGTCTTTTACTTTTACAATACAAAATCAAATTCAAAATGGCTTCTCGGCCGGATATTCTATACATAAAGTAAGTTATGGGTGGATATACGTAAATAAATTTATATGGGTTTTCACTTGAGGTTTACACGTGATGTTTACACATGATGATTGCTAACACAAAGCATTTTATTTTTATTTGTTTTTGAACCATGTTTTTTTTTGAATTTACATGGCTAAAACTTTCGATCTAAGGCTAGCCTTAGTAAGTTTTATACATTTTAAGAAACTAAAAGAAAAAGGTTATTTTTTAAAGCAAGAATCAATATTGATTCATACGATTTTTTTTTTAGAATGCTCTTTCAAAAATTGAAGTATAAAACTAATTTTGATCAAACTACGCGTTTATCTAGTAATTTTAAGAAAACGGGCATATAAAATCAAAATTATTTTAATGCACAAAATAGGTCTTTTTATTGACCAAAATGTTTTAGTGTAAAAATAAAAAAAAAAATAAAAAACCAATTATGGACGGGGTCAACAAAAAACTCATTCAAAGCAAGGGTTGGTACAAGTTACTCGAAAACCGTTATGATTCGGTAAGAAGAAGTTACTAAATTCTGAGAGGTCATGACCTGGCCGATCACCATAATGAGTTTGGACCATTTTTAACGGGACACCCTGTATGTAATGTCATTAAGGAAACAAAATATTTAAGATTAAAAATTAATTTAAATTGTGTAAGAATAGATCCGTGAATATTCTTGTAACTGGCTCATTTCTACCATAGTCAGTTCTTTGAGGACCTTGATTGAATTGGGGTACTGACCATAAAAACCTTGGAATAGTCCGGCTACTAAGGTTAGCTAATCCATACTTTATTTAGAGATTATCGGAGTTTAAACAGAGCTATGATGTTATGTTATTTTGATAATACTAAAACTGCTTACAATTAAAAATTAACAACGTGCCCTGCGATGAACTTTATTTAATTTTAAATTTTGACATTTGTTCACATAAAATTCAATTCAGGCATAGATACATATTTATTACAAATTTTTTTACGATGCTTGCTTAAAAGCTTAAATGCATATACATATATATATGTATAATCTCTTAAAAAATTTTGACGTGTGAATATTGTTGCCATTGTTTTCTTGATAATACACACTTACAGATACACTCAATTTCCGCAACCATGAAGATAAGAAGACACAAAAACTGCAGCAACGCATGCAACATTGTGCAATTAAATTTTACAATCTACATGTTCATTATTCCAATTGCGCTAATTCACATCAATCAACTTTCAGTGAAACAATGTTTTGTTTGTTTGAGTTATAATTCGTTCACAACATTCTTTTCATAAAATATAACATGATTGACTTGTAATCAACTTTATAATTTAATGCAGTTTTCTTGTAAATGAAATGTATTTACTTAGAATTTATATTAGGGTGTGAGGTAGTAAGGTAGAGGTGGCAGTAGCAACCCGTGGCGTAAACGCGTTAGCGTAGGACTGTCACGCTAAATAAAAGGTCGTGGATCCGAAATTCCGAATCCCGGCCTCTCTCTGTCGCCTAAAAACAGAAATGAGTATCTTGTTGCTGTAAATAGTAAGTTTAACTGGCTGAACAGAATAGAATGACGGAACTGAAGCCACAGACGGAACTGGAAGAGCTGTCAAAAAGTGTCGTACGTTATTTTTTTTTACATGTCCACAATGGAGCTGTACAGCTTTGAAAGTATTTTGAAGAAAAACAAAAGAATATTATTGTGTACAAGCTCAGAATTCACATTTTTTGTTTCCAATAATTTTCCTTTTAATAAATAATTTTTTTCGCGATACAAATAACCACAATATTTTTTTCCGACCCAAAAAGTTGTTTTTTTTTTCTTCATACAAACTGAAACGTCAAAAGTGCCGTACGAGAAAAGTTAAAAGTTGGTGAACTCTTCCGTCTGCGTCTGCAGCTCCGTATGCGTCTACGTTCCGTTGTGTTCGCAACATTGAATTTGCGTGTATTCAATATTTTGACAGCTATTCCAGCTCCGGCTCCAGTTCCGTCCCCGTCACCATTCTGTTCAGCCAGTAAAGCAAGAGTGTAAATACTATCAAGGCCGCGTTCGGGGGGTACTCAGATAGGCTATCTGAGATACTTTAGTATCGGATATGTTTTCGAACGAACCGGATAGGTTACCTATCAAAAATCAAAACAGCTGACAAAAGTTTGAGTACGTATCAGAAATTATTTTTTCCCAGATCTCTGTTGTGTCTTCAAAAACGTATATTGTGTCTTTCCAATTAACAGATATCTTCATTTTGTTTATTTTCGCAACAATTTGTATAGTTATTTTTATGTTTAAAAGCCAAAAACAAACAACAAAAAATAAAATCAAACAACTACTCAAGCGACACCCGAAAACCAAAAGTCAGATGTAATCAGCTGTTCCTCAAATTGCACATCAGATAGTTTAGTATCCCGAAAATTTTAGGATAGCTTTAGATTTGTTTTCGACGACAGCTGTTTGGTTCATCAACTGAATGTTCCTATGGCATTACAACAACACAAACCTATCCGGATAGGTTTGGCTTGCCCCCCGAACGCGGCCAATATAATGCTTTTTATATTGAGAAATGTTGGCAAATGATTTTTTTAGAAACAACGAGAAGAGCGTCGTCAGTTTTCTTGACTTTTTTTTTGAGACAGTTAAATGGATTGGTTCGATAAATTGTTTATTCATCTTTAATTTCGTCTTTTTTCGTTTTACAATTTTATTTCCGAAGAATATCTGAATGGAAAGATACGTTTGACTACCAATATCTCAGCAAAGAATAATGATACAGAAAATTTAAGGGCAGTTTTGGACGTACAAACAATAAAAGGAAGAAATTGTATGCTTTTTTTTATGAAATAGACTGAGTTCCAAAATTCATCAGATGCGCATTTACTGTGCAAACTGCGCATCCAAAAATTTTGTAGCTGCTTCGATTTAAATTTTACTTTTTGCATTCCGAAACGTCAGACTTATGCAGTGTAATTTTTTTACAAAGCATCAAGTTTGTGTTGCTGATGTGTATGAAAAATGTAGGTATTACTTCCGCATCAAAACATTTTCTACATTTTGGAACTCAGCCATACTTTTAGTACAGGAAAAATAGACTTTTACAAAGAATTAGTTAGAGGCTGAAATTTGGCATGGACGTTGGTAATGGGACTCTTTAAAAACTGAGAGAGTTCCTCATCGATCCGATGACCGCTAAGGTCAGTTATAAGAGCTTTAAGGGTCTAAAAATAAGTTTTTTGCAAATATCTCAAAAACAGTTTGTGCTATAGAAAAATTTTGTTCCACAATCTTGAAGCTGAAAGCGGTCTTACCGCTTTTTTCATAGCATTTACCGTTAAAAAGTTACAACAAATCTAAGTTTCAAGATTGGTAAATACAATTTTTCTCTAACACAAACTGTTTTTGAGATATTTGCCAAAAACTCACATTTTTATGACTTTTTGCCCCCTTTCTTAGAGATTTTTTGACTTTTTCCTTTGCTGTAACTTTTTAACGGTTAATGCTACGAAAAACCGATAAGACTGTTTTTATAGGAAATTGCCTCAGCTACAAGATTGAGGCACAAAATTTTTCTATAGCACAAACCGTTTTTGAGATATTTGCAAAAAACTCATTTTGCAGATCTGTCAATAATATAACAATAGCTGCCAGTGTGCTGACAATAGCCAAATACCGTGCTTCAATGCTTAATTGCCTAGTTCATTCGGTTGGCAGATTTTGTCCCAAAGTCTTACAATTTCACTGTCCGATGATTGGCTGATAGTAACCTGAAAATGACGTTTCGGTTAGAAGGTGTTTGTTGACGAAAAAATGGTCGATCCATTGGCAGGCTAGAAGTCAAAACCAATTTCCATCTCTTTTTTATTAATTTATCAACTGCGACAAAAATTTAAGCAAGTACAAAGTAAGAGGCAATTCTAGCCGAATAAGGTTTATTTTGTCAATTATATGATTTAATTTAAATTGAAATTTGTTTTTATTTATTTGATTAGATATATTCATTAATAAATATAAATTTATTATTTTTTAATTAATCTCCTTCATATTGGTTCGTATTTACAAAAAAAAAAAAAAAAAAAATCACCATCAAGCAAATAAAATAAGGACATTTAAATTTCACAAATATGTATATTCGAGTCTTATCTATCATGATGTTTATAAACCGTACCGTGTTCCGTATACAGTTCATTTTTTAATATGCATATGTTACCACGGTAAAAAGCCGAAATAATGAAATTCCAGAATTTACCGGTAAATCCTACCTCACTGTTTATACATAGAATACATTCGAAGTTTATTTAAATCCAGATTCTTTAAATGCAAAAGAAACTTTGCATACACCCGACCTCGCACCTACTCCAAATCCTATAGTGGGCCAAGCAGGGGAACACCATGCCCCCATACATACATCATACCTGTGCTAAGGATTTACCGGTAAATTCTAGAATTTCAGTATTTCGGCTTTTTACTGTAACTCATACAAACTACAGGTTCAAATAATTGTAAACAACAAATGAGTTTATTCACCCTATTTATAAGATTGGAGAATATGTACGTATAACTGATTGAAGCTTTGCTTATCGGCATTTTTTTTTAACGAAGGGTGTCCTGCTGCCGGAAATTATATTCTCAAGTTTTTAATCAAATTTTATATTTTGTAGTGACTTGATTTTAGAACTTCTGTAAAAACCTTAAGGCCCATATACGGATCATAAATCTACATATGTCATAGCTAAGTTAAACCTAGTTCCAATGATGAGCTTATTTTATTCTCCTTTGCTTCAAAATATTTGTGATCAACTTAAGTCGAATTCCTTTTACCAAAAAAATCGATCTTTTTTCTAAACAGAATCGATTTTTTTCTTTCAATACCAGGAATTTGTCCAGAAAAACCGATTTTTTCTTCTAAACAAATCGAAGTTTTTGTTAAAAGAAATTCGGCATTAGTAAAAATTCATGTTGAATTCCTTTTCTAAAAAAAAATCGATTTTTTTTCTAAACTGAATCGATTTTTTTCTTTCAATACAAGGTATTTGTTCAGAAAAAACGATTTTTTCTTCTAAACAAATCGATTTTTTTGTTAAAAGGAATTCGACATTTGTTTCATAAGAGAAATCTCTGAGAATTAAAAAGTCAAATTTGACATTGACAAGCAAAGAATTATTTTATTTTTTTCTAAAAAAAAAACAAAATAATGTTGAATTCTCAATTATATTTGGAAAATTCTTTCCACTGCGTTTGCGGTAGGTGCACTTTTGGCAGTATACGGTTAAGAAAATTTCAACCAGAAAATTAATTCCAGTTTTAATTTTTTCTGCTATCATCAAAACGTCATGTTCCTCAAGTTAGCAGAGCAAGGTCAGTAGAACTATAAGTTTTAATGATGCCATCATTACGTGCTTAATAGGTGCTAATTAAGTACCCAACAACGAAATTAAGTGCTCCAGTACTTTTGGAAAAAATTAATGTTCTGCTAACTTGATTTCAAGTACAAGTTAGCAGAGCAATTTTCGAAAACTGGTTAAAACGCATGGAAACAAAACTGCTTTGCTTTCATAATTAGGTGCTAGTTAAGTGCTCTACGAGTCAAAAAAAAATTTGAAAAAAATTGTTTTTTACAAAAAAAAATATTTTAAAAATTTTGAAAAAAAAAATTTTATTATTATTTTTTATTTTTTTTCTACTTTTTTCGTCATACAAATACTTGAATAATTAAGATTTTATCTAGTTAGAATTAAGTACCCCAATTTCCGAAAGATTTTCTAAGATTTTAAGAAAAAAAAAATAATTCCATTTTCCATAGAAAACCCTGCTCTGCTAACTTAAATTCGTTTTTTCTCGAACAATTCAAAATTTTTTCACTTAAATCTTTTGATTAATTAGAAGCTCATCAAACTTGAATTAAGTACCCCATTTTCCGAAAGATTTTCCAAGATTTGAAGAAAAAAAAAAATGTCCATACAAACCCTGCTCTGCTAACTTAAATTCGATTTTTCTCGAACAATTCAATTTTTTTTCACCCAAATCTTTTTGATTTTTTTTGAGGGTATTGTATGGAAAATTGAATTATTTTTTTTTCTTCAAATCTTGAAAAATCTTTCGGAAAATGGGATACTTAATGCGAGTAATACATAATAGAGTATTTCTCGTCGTCACGTTGCGTCTTTTTTTCAATTTTTCGAACTTTACGACGTGACGAGACGACGAGAAATGCTTGATGTATTATTTCACTGTTTAAAATTCTTTTTTAAAAGAGAGAAACTACGGAGAGATCTCGTCACGCTGACTTCTCATTTTCTCGTCGCATTGTGAAACAGCCTTCATGTACAGTTTATAACCAGGGTGGTGGGCATAGAGTACCTATGTTATCTAGAGAACCCACTTAAGGTGGTTGTTCTATTCCACCCTACAAGCTGTACTGAGAGGATTTGCCCATTAGATTTTGTATGGGCTAGTTGTCCCGTGCATTTTAAATGGAACTCCAACCACAATATGTATACAGTTTGCCCTATATTTTGAGCATGTATTAGTGGGGCCGTGAAGTGTAAAATAAGAGAGTTTTCTCTTACTTAATTCAAATAAAATTTGCGAGTGTTTCAGGCAAGAGGGGTTCGAGTCAGTTCTCTAGATAATATAGGTACTCTGGGTGTCTTTCTAGATTAATATAATATAGAGCGACTGACAGCTTATAGCTTTGACCCTCACATCTGAAATGGTTGAATGGAAAACCATGTAAAACAAAATGTGTGCAACAAGACTAGTTTTTACTAGTTAGGGCTTAGGCAGCATTAAACTGACGAGGCAAGAATGTTCATAACTGGCGAGGGCCTAGCGAATGCCTATAGTAACCCTTGCTAGACCCTTGTTAGTAACTATGAAAAACTTGCCAGGGCCTTATTGAAAACTAGTTTCTTTTTCCAGGTGGGTACAAGATACAAGAGGAAATACATGGTCCTTTTCCTTTATCCATTAGATATGATCTTTGCCTGTCCAACTGAGATCATTGCTTTCTCTTAAGTCTTACCGTGCAAAGGGATTCCGTAGCATCGGTGTCTAGGTGATTGGCCGGTCCACAGACTCTCATTTCAGCCATTAGGCATGGATCAACACATCGCGTAAACAGAGAGGACGTGGTCAGTTAAAATCGATCCAGTGGTTTAAAAAAATGAACAAAATTGTACTTTGTTAAATATAAAATTTAACAGAAAAATAAAAAGATGAATATGCAAACTATTCTATTCATACATAATGTACATATTTTCAAAAAAAAAACTTTTTGTTCTTTTGTACCATAGTTTACCAAGATCGTAATGGTTTTCGTCATATCGATCTGTGCGTCTGAAAACTGTTTCACATTTTGTTTCACATGCCTAACTGAAATATGGTGTTTACAGTTTCGAGGTTCATTTTATTACTTTATTTCTTAATTAAATGGCCACTTATTTTGTAAGCTAGTGCAGTGATATCAAATTTTAATTTATCAAAAAAAATTATTTACCAATCTTTTCGTTAAATGTTTATTTCTTTTTTGGAAAAAGCCTCCTTAATACCTTGTAATTGGTGACCATATGAGAAAGGTACTCTAGTCTTGCATTTTTTCACTCAAATTTTAAAGAAACTACACTTTCTTATTGCGAAAAACCAATGATCAACGTATTTAAGTTCAACATAAGAGCTTATGTGACAGTTTATGCTGAGGAAAAAGTAGAACATAAGCATTTAAGTTGAACATAAATATTTAAGTTTCGTTTCAGCAAATGGCCCTTAGTGGAACATAAGGAAATGGGCCTTAATAAAATATTTGTATTTAGATCTAATGTGTCAATTTAAATATTATCGGAATTCGAGAGAATTTCTTAAAATTAATTTTGTCAAAGCTTAATAAGCTTCAATCCTTTATTGAAAGTACGCGATAACTTCAATTCAATTTCAATTTTCCGGTAAATTTGTCAAGTTATCAATAACAATTCTACACCGTAACTGCTGCTTGTAATTCAAGTTCTATTGCACCAACAAACTTAGCACTTTTTACAATTCTCTCGAATTATGTATAAATTATTTATTGGTTCAAAAATTTTGTTCGCCCACTATCATAGACAAACCCTGGCGAATTACAGGCGGTGATAAAATATTTGATTGAGTTCTGATAAATTCTTGTGCTCAACAATATGTAAAATGGTTCAGAAGTGAGAACACCCAGATTATATTTTTCTAAGAAACTATTGTTCTATTGCACTCACTTTTCGTAAATGTAAAAATTAACTTCATGAATGAAAATCGTATAAAAAGACCATTGGCCAACTTACCACTATTTCTAGCAAAAAGCTATTTAGCTGTAACGAGAGTATCAAATCTTCTTGGCACATAGTTGCTTTAATTAAAAAGACAGACCAATATTATTTGCGATTATATATCTTGAGCTACCCGACCAACAGACACCTGACTAAGTTGAAGATGAAATCACAACTGATACGAGAACGAGTTTGTATTTTTATCATTTTAAAATTAAATATAAATTATATTATTTATCATGTATCAATTTAACTAATTTTATTCTTCTCTTTCTTAGGTCAAATACAAATCGTTTTCGTTTTTATACTGACCAACCATTCTCCCTTTGCTCAATTCTTGAAATATTATACTCGCAGAAACAAAAACGCACGTCATGCCTTCATTAACATCAGATGAGGCCAACACACATGAGCTTGCGTGTTTGTCATATTGAATGTCTTGAGTCTATCGCTCGTTAATAAGTTTGATGAATTCAAATAAGTTTTTGTGAGAAATTCAATAGATATTATGGAAGACGTGTCGTCTACTGAGACCAGAAAATGAAAAATGATCTTTATATTTTGTTAACTGGTTTCACAAAGCTCTATCATGCGAATCGAACAGGGCTTATACAACTTAAAAATATATACTTTTATGCTAAGTCCGGTATAAACACAAAAACACGACATTGAGGGATAAAAACCTAAGCCCTGGGCAATGCTTCGATTGAATGATTGTTGTCACATACACAATAACTTTTAAACAGGTTGAAACTATCAAAATTGTATTCTTTCTTTCAGAGTGTTGTCCCAGAGAATTTTCAACAACCTATATACATTTAATTTGTACACACACTTTATCAAGGTTAACTGTACCTATACAAAATAATTCAATTTAATTTTGTCAGTGTGAAAGATAATTTTTGAGAAATTTTATCCTCTTCAGGAGAATTGACAGTCAATTTGGTCGATTTTGTTTTGTATTTGGAAATAAAATATTTAATAAGTTGCATTCTTTAACATCTCACTGGAATTGCCCGCAGACAAGGCACATTTTTTACTCAGTATGATCATAAAACCTTAGTGAATACCACCATTGTTTTAGAACTATTGGTGATTAAGTTATAGAAATTTTGCCGAATTTTATACGTCCTTTTTCTTTCCTTTTTCAAAATTCTGTTTTAAACAACTTTGAAAATAATAAAAAAAAAAAAGCTTCAAATTTTGAAATCTGTTTTTAATTTAGCAATTGTATGTATATCACTGATTTTGGCGGGTTAACTGGTCTACAACGAAGATTTTGACATTTTATGGACTTTTGTTACAAACTTGACCTTGAAATATTTTTGGAACTTAAACAATCCGCCGAAATCGGAATTCTGAAGGACGGACTAAATAGCCACGTTTGTATAATTTGCCTTTAAAGACCGGGACTGCTAAAGGATGATTTATGACAAAAACGCTAGTCTTATATTTCAGTTTGGAGGGTTAGGATTAGGACCTAATTGACCAAACCGTTGTTGTTTTTGTACTTGATGGACCAAAATGTTGCCGAATCTGCATTTATGCAAAACAGACAACTGCTTAGGGTGGCAAAATCAGTAAGATTTTTTTTTATATAAATCAGGAAGGCTCGAACACTACAAACCAATTGACGGAACAATTTTTTTTGTCCCAGGTTTTCTTGACAACCCCAAGAGTTGTCAAAAACTGGGTTTTTCGATTCTCAAAAAACATCGTAGGGCTTTCAATTGTGTTGTTGACATATTAAACAAGGAAGGATTTCTATGCTTCGATAATTAAAACCTAAAATTACTTATTTTATTTGTTATCATTGTATACTATTTTGACTTAATTCCATTTCAAAAATAAACGAATCACGGATCTTCAACAAAATAAATGCTTCACAACTTACATATGTCACTTTGGTAGTTTGTTCGTTACCTCATCTCGCCCTAGCAAAAAACCTAGATCTACTTCGGGGCGAGTTCAGGGCGACCCCAGACCCTAGGTCAGAGCGAGTGTCTTTAGGGGTCAACAGAAAATGTGATGTATTTAGTTGTGTCGTTATTCTTGCTAAACGACTGTATGTTTTCAAATACATACATACATGTCTAATATTAATACATTTTAAAAATACACACTTCTTGCTTCTATTCTATCCAAATTCGAATCAAAAGCGAACAGGACTCTTCCTAATTTGTATGGATTTCGAAACAAAACAATTTGCATACGGCGGCAAGAAACTCGGCGCTGACCATAAAACTTTCTGTGACAAAAGTTTCATTTCATTTCATTTCATTTCAATTTTTTATTATACAAGTTTTTTATTTTCCATATTTTTCCTCAAATTTAGACCTGGATCGGCCGCAAACTTCCACCGCCTAGTCGGGTTTGAAAAGAGGTAACTTAGACTTGAAAAATGAACAATCAGTAGGTACAATCACAGGAACTACTAATTTAAATGTACGTTTTCTGAAATTCCAAATTTTGATATACTCAACTATCTCATGACAAAGAAAAAAACTCGCAGATTTAATATTTTTTTTATGTTTTTGCGGAATTTAGAAGGAGAATTTATACATTCATGATAATGTAAAAGATTAAGATCTTTTGAATAAGAGTAATGTAAAAGTATTTATTGAAATTTTATTAGTCTAAACAAAATTAAATCAAGGTAAACATCTGGCAAACATCCACAAACTCTCAATAATTTAATTTATGTCGAATTCTAGTCCTAAGTATGTATCATAAAAATGATTTATTACACTTCAAAAGCCGAAAAATTTATAGATTCGACGATAAGAAGAGAGTTAAAAATTCTTCAACTTCAATCAATTTTTTGCGTCACTGTTGATAATTTGAACGAAAACGTAAACAGTATACTCGTATAGCAAAATCAAAGATCATTTTATTTTATTTGTTTCTTTTGATTGGGTTTGGCTGGATTTTGTTTAAAAGTGTTTTTTTTTATTTCTATATATTGTTATGGCGTATGGAGATTAAAAATGTTTGTGGCCGCACCTTAATTTTAGAAAAAACATTACATGACTGTTTGGTTTTTAATAAAGTGTTCATGAAACTATTTAAATTAAATAAGAAATTATTTAAACAAATATTATTACAGCCATTTCCAATATAGTAGTATTGACTACGCTAAAAAGTATTGTGTTTTATTATCTAAATCATAAAATAAATGTTTGCCACATTCACCATTCCAGTGCTTTTCTTCCTTTTCAGCAATCTTGTTTTCCAAATAGATTTATTTCAATTCAAAAAAGTTTACACGAAAATATTCACCCTTAAATTTTAAACATTTGTTGTTTTGGCTCCGACTCTCAGTTGTTATTATACTACAAGATAGAAGGCTGCAAAGTTTCCAAAAATCGTTTCAATTCAAAAGATAAAGAAATTGATAAGTATTTGAAAATTTTGTCCCTCTCCATCTTTGAATTGACTATACCAATGTACTCCTCAAAGTTGTATTTCTTATTACAGAATTAACTAACTGTTAAATCTTGAATTATTTAAGAACCCCTTGCATTCCATATTATCTATGTATGTACTTCACCCTTCTAAAAATAGAGTAAGAACATGTTTTGAACTACCCTAATGGATTTGTTATTAAAGTATAATTTCATATCATTATGGTAAATTTATATTAATTTTAATGAAAAACAAAAATATTTGAAATTATATTTCTCCATTAAGTCATCATTTAGGTCATGAATATTGTCAAACAAATCCACATGTTCATTAATGTATAAACATATTAGGGGTTATTACAAGTGATAAGTAATAATGCGACGAGTTATTTTTTATTTATTAATCCGTTGATGAATTACGTACCTACATACATATGTATACATATAGGTTTTTTTTTTTTTAACATTATTGTTGGCAGAATATTTCGTAATCTTTTTTACTTAAGATAAGTTTGTTAGCTTTGTGCGATCCATTTACTGAAGCTTTAAACCTGTTGGTAAACAAATATTAATATCTTTTATAACTGACTCAAGCCACGTCTTCGAATAATCGTATATGTAAATAACAATATTCGACACAGAGTATCAGCTGAAAAATTGTATGACATTAGACATACAAACCTTATCTAAGAGACACTGAGTGCTTCTCCCTTCGTTTTTGCTTTATAAAATGTTGTCATAAAAGGTAATAATTGATTGAAGCATAGTTTATGTGTACATCTATCAGAATACAACTTTAAAAATTGAGACAATTTATACTTAATTTTTTTTTTATAAGAACTAGACGCCGGCAATTTGATAAAACCTCTTAGCTCAGGTTTCTAAATTAAAATCCATGTATTTTGGTAAATGTATACAATGTATTCCAATAATTGTTGTAAAATACAATAAATATGTATGATGATGAACATAGAATACCTAACTTAAATTGTGGTTAAAGTTAAAGAGCAAGAGCAATTTAATAAAACTTATCGTAATTATTTGATACTTGTTGAAATTGTCTTCGAGTCCTGGGTCAACCGTACGATCACAACTGTCGTTTTAAGGTCTGAAACATATTCATCTGATTTTAAAATAAATAAATTATTATGCATTAAATTTTATGGCAGCTATCAAAAACATAGCTAAGTTAAGGGCAATATTTCATATTTCATATTTATTATTTCATATGTATATACAGATACAGCCTGCATAAGATGCGACAAAAAGCTAGGTCATGCGGTTTGGGTCAAGATAAGAAAAAAAAAAATTATGTTTAGGCGCAAAGAGCAGTTTTCTAAAAAATGAAGTAGAGAAACAAAATTAAAACAACGGCTACACTTTTACTTTTTTTTTTAAATCAAATTATTTTAGTGAATAGTTTTTGTAAAACTTATTTTCAAACTCAAAATTTTGAAGAAAAAAATTAACACTAACTTTGTTTGAAAAAAAAAAAAACGATTACTAAATCACCTTTCCTCAGAATTAATTGCTATCTACGCAAAGTGATCTCTCCTGTCACAGCAATGCCAGGTGACACGCACCAACAAATATATGTAAATGCTTAATTAAATTTATTTTTATCACTATTCTAATTCGTTTAAAATTATTTGATGGTGTTGAGCGAATTAGCTTCCGTTGAAAGAGCTAATATAAATAGTAAGTAGAGGCTATGGTAATCAATGCTAATGAACAAGTATATAGGACATTTGTAAGCGCAAAACGTTTCAAAAACTTTGGATTTCCGAAAATTTAATAGTACAACTTTTAAAGTTAACATATGAATGAATACTGTATTGAATTTAGTTATATTTACATATTAGATTGGTCGTTAAATGGGTGATGTCCAAATTATAATGGGGCACCCCTCAAAAAGTTTCTAAATAAAGAAAAAACATCGTTAGAAACCTCCTGCCTCTATCTTAATTTTAACACGTGCCGCCGGGCCTGTATTTTGCCCATATAAATAACATGAGTTTTTCTCTATGTTTTCTAAAAACTAGACGATTCCTTTCACAAATGCATTATGGCTAAATTATCCATTTAATAAATAGGAAATATCTACTTTTTGGTTTATGACCTTCAGACTCATAATAGTTAACTTAATTCCGTTTTTTTATATTTGCTCAGCTTATAAGGGCAGCGGCCGTTGCCGTTGGGGAGAAACGATTGATCCAACATCAAATAGAACACGTAGATCAAAATAAATTATTAGTCCAGTCATATTAGACATTTGACTCCGGAAAGCTGGATATTATACAGCCTCCTGATGGTGTTCTTAAGAAACTGTAAAAACTCCCCATTGATAGAAGCTCCGCTTACAATTTTACGGGGGATTAAAGGCCCCCCAAAATGTTTTGTCAGGAATATCTCCCTAACGGTGCCTTGTACAGAAAAAATGTTGATAGCAAATTTGATATTTGTAGCTTAGAAAATTTACTACAAAAAAGATTGGTCCACTTTTCTTCATAAAAATAACGGTTCTCAAAATAATTGAATCGGTAGAGTTGAGGTTTTTAGATTTCTATAGAAATGGAGAATACGCAAAAATACTTAGGGTGTTTCGCATACGATGGTGTAACAAAAAGCTAAAACTCTTTTGAAAATTTCAGATATAAAAATATCGGTATTGCTTTTCACTTGAAAGATAGAAGATTTTATAAAATAATCATCTCAGCCTACATATTTGAATGTTTGTTTAAATATATGTACAATTGTACATAGTGCCGTGTTACCTAAAAATGATGTATCTACATTTTTTTGAAATCAATTCAGGAGTTTGTTTTTCCATTTACTTGTGATAGGGCAAGTTTTGGATTCGTATTTCAATCAAACTTGACATTACGATGATAGAGAAATCGAAAAAAAGTGGATCCCGCAGTACCTTTATTAAACCACTGTAGCTATCTTTTGAAAATGTACTTTACAAAGATGAACCATTCATTAATTTTGAAAAAAAAATGGTCTAAACTTTTTTTTAATTTTTTTTTTATCAAAATTTTGAGCTTGCGTGCGAATTTATTAAAAACTATTGACTTAAATAATTTAATTTAAATATATGATCAAAGAAAAGATTTATGGCTTTTAAACCCGGTATAGTACTTCATTGTAAGTGTTGCTGTTGTTTAACTGCTCAAAAAGTGAGATTCAGCCTAAGGTAAGTTGTTAGTAAAAATCATCCAAGGATTTCAAACTTGGTCTTAACTAAGAAAATCGACAAATTTTGGATACCTTATTATGTCAGCATTATGTATGTATATGTAATTTGATTTGTTTATTTTATTTACCTGTAACCCGATTGGTGATAAACCTAAATTAAATACACATTTTCTATACAAAACTCTTAAAACCTAGTACTCGCTATACAAACAAGCTTCAATTCTTTGATTGGCGATTTTATCATATTTTAATATCATTTTATTCGACCACTAGAAGCTCGCTGTCGATCGATCAAGATAATAATTATTTCAAAACCAGTTTAGATAACCCTAAACAAATTGTTTTTCCTGTACGTCTTAAGTAACGTCCCCGAATAAAACACAAAAGACTATTCGGTTTCTCACAACAAATCATTTGAATTTGTCCAATTTATTTCCAAGTCTCTATGCATTAGCAAGAGAAACACGCAAACCTATGTTCTGCTTGCCATAATATTGAAGATAGATGGTGAGTCTTTGTCCATGCCGATCATTTGTTTACTTATATATGAGTAATATGGAGGGCACAAACAATAATAACTCATGAGGGTAATATGAACCTATAAAAGAAGAAGAAGAAAAAGGGAAAAATAAAATAATAATTGTAGATGAGATAGCTTACATTTAAATATGTACAAAAGAAATTGTTGTTTTTGATCACTCAACCATCGAACCATCGACAGATTGAATCAAAATTGATTGGTTACGATTAATTTGAGTTTCATTCTGACGAAAAAAGATGATTAAAATCAAAACCTTAATAGCTCAAAGATCAATATGTTAAATAAAATTTGAATTGAGATCTTAATTAAGTCAAAAGGGTATTTTCAGAAGCTCAAACTTTTGACGTTATTATAGGTGTTTAATATATTTATGGGAAAATTAAGTGCGGAGACCGTTTTAGTAAAAAGAGAAACAAATTAAGTTGTAAACATTTTAATTCAATTATCAAAACATAGCTGTAAGAGCCAATTAATTTGTATATTAAACGAACTTAATTGTTTATAAATCATTTGAAGCACCCCATATAAAACATAACAAACTGGATTCATGAGTTTACATTTTATAAATGAGGAAAATCGTATAAACCGTTTAATGTTTATTACTTTTCTGGAAAAGAATATAATGTAACTACATACACAGCAAGTGATCACAGCTGATTTCAAAGTATAAACAGAACTGACCTTTTAATTTATTCTCATGCTGGTCAAGTCTCAAGTCTGCGATAAATGATATATTTTTAATATAAACAAGAAAACGGTATAAAGGCTGTTGCGGTGACTGGTCACGTTGCAGTGATTTTGAATTAATTTGCGAGACGCCACACTGTCTGTTGTAAAAATGTTGTAAAATATAAAAACATAAAGGTGTTTTCTATGTTTATAAGTTCAATCTGATAAGTGGATGGAAGTTTTAATAAAATAAGGTTTAAATGAAATTTGTAATGTTTGTGTTCATTACCATATCCACTCCTATTACAGTTGTCGTTTTACTAAAACGACAGTAGAACCTCACAGTTCTTGAATTTATAACTGACGTTTAATTAAAACTTAAAACTTTGGCGTTCTATCCACTTAATTAGAAAACGAGAGCTTGAGCCATTGAGGAGATGAATTTTCGCTGTTTATTTGAAAATTACATTAAAGAAACTTTGGAATATCTTATCAAACTAAATAAAAACATTTAATAGACTTTTATGATATTAAAACAATTCATATTAAACTAATTAAGTAAATATCGGAGATCTTTTTATCTTAATGACCCTCTACATTCCCATGTATAATTAATATATCACTATCACTTTCGTTTAAAAGTATCAAGTGGCTATGATCGGTCAATCAAAAGTAATTTACGGCGCGGCGGCTGCATTATGAAGTGTGTAGTACTTGCTTTCAAATAACAATAGACAGTGTGTCTAGCCGGCACTCAATTCCCAACACCCAGCATATCTATCAACCACGACTCCGCCAACGCGCCACACCGTGACCGTATTTGTACAAAGACTTCCCTTTTTTGTAAACTATTGTCATCATTTCTGACCACGCGTTTGAATAAATTAAGCGGGTCAGTTTTGTTTACACTTTAATAACAGCTGTTATAAATTTTTAGCTGGGAATATACAAAAAAATGATTGCAAACAGTTATGCCGGCTCTGTGTACAATAAAGGTTTCCCTTTTTGTTAAATGAAATTTATGAATCACTTACTTATTATTTAATTTTTGACGATTCATGACTTTTATTCCGTGATTTTTCCTTACGTTAAAAGTAAAGCTTTTGTTTAGTCGATTTTTTAATGGGAAAATAACGAAAATCCCAATTAATTCCTATTGAAAAGTTAGTTTCAAATCAATTTAACTGGAGTTTGATCAAAATATGAGCTGAATTGTATTTTTCCACTACAAGGTAAGCCGAACTTTATTTTTCTGTTAAATTCATTTTCATTTTTTCATATACAAAAGTTGAAACCTTTCTTATCAAAAAATAATGACAAAAAAGAGTTCAGCAAATCATAACATAAAAAAATTGTATCAGACTGTGATTGTTCTTCCACATATCTTGGAAACGCTTCTTTGAGAAAAAATAATGAGCGTTATTTTTGTTTTCAGCGACCGAAAATTAGTTTAAAAAAATCGTTCGATGATGTTAGTATAGATTCATCAAATTGTTCTTGCCCAAAAAATTAAATATTCAAATCTTAATATTCCATATGTTTGTTAATTTTTTTCAACCGCTTTATTAATAAATAATCGAGGGCATCGAATGCAAATGTTTATCCTACTTTGGCGGCCTCTTAAACGTTAGACAGAATCATAATTTAAATCGATAACGCTGCAAATAAGTTCGTGGTCGCCTTTACAAGGAATATTTGTAACATTAATATCTTTTGGGTTTGGCTTCCGGGAATGCCAAAAATTTTGTGTGAACTAAAACATGTTTTCTTTTCTCTGCTGAAAAAAATTGTGGTGAGGTTTCAGTTCTGAAACATAAACTGGTTACCTATTAACATTACATACATTTATTTCATATATGCACAGGTATCTTACCCTTAAATGGCTAACTCTGCTTAAACTTTTTTTTTCGCAACTCCCAACCTTAATAGGGTGCGTTTGTTTCCTTTTGATAAGGCCGCGTCCAAATGCAAAAAAAATTATTAATAAAAACCTTGCATCCTGCTTAAATTTGTTCTGGAACTGGATGAAAGATTTTAATTTTCCAGAAGTTCTTTTCTTGATTGGAAAGATCTAAAAAAGACGTACATATATAAAATATGTATATACACAGGTACCTACATTACATATCTACATAAATTGATAATAATTCTGATCATCCAAGAACCTCCTTTTTTAACGGAAATAGGTAGTTAGGTACCTACTAGGTATAGCCTTTTTAAAAGAAGTATTTTTAGTGCGGTAGAGTTATTATTTATTTCATAAACAATATGAAAAGACATCAAGTTTTATATTTACACAATCTTGGCAAACATGTACAAAGTAAGCCCAACCTCATTTTGATGTGCATTTTTTTTTCGTTTCCAAAGAATAAAAACGATAACCCCATGAGAGCATTTGATAGTAAACAACGCATTATTGTATCTATTTTTGGAGGAAATTTGAACTGCTAACAAACTTTGTGTTTGCTTCAAGGAGGGTTGAATCATTCACACTTCTTCACTATATTGCTGCTCCCTATACAAAGGAACCAAGAACCAAGTAGGTATACCTACATCAGATGTTTTTGCAATAACTATACCTACATCAGATGTTTTTGCAATAACTCGTGCTCGTGCATTGAAGCATGGCAGGTGTAGGGTGTACGTATTTTACTTTTTTTCCCCCTAAAAAAACACATCGTCATTTTTATTTTTAAAGAAATTCATTTCAACCCTTTTGGTTTGGAAGAACTCTCTATATTATTGGAGCTTTTAAAGCTCTGTCAAGAAATTGAAACACCTTGTCATGTCTGAGGTTTTTGTTTATTTTAAAATGAAAACTCTACGAGACCTTTTTAAATGTTTGTTGTTCTGATATTCAGACTTCACACCCCTGTTTCCACATCACATTATAGTGTTAATAATAAACTGTTAATTTTTGTTGGGAAGAAGAACTAATAAAATTAAATTCTCACCTTACAGGATGTTTCCATGGTAAATATTTTTTTTGTATCCCTTGTGTTCATCATTAGCGAGGTAGTTTCAAAATTAATAAAATGAAAGTTAACTTTTTAACTCTATGAACACTTTAACCGAAATTATTTTTGGTTTAAGGTAGTTAACATTTTTCTTTGGTACTTTTATATTTAAAAATTCAAAAGAAAGGCACTTCCTATTTCTTGTTTTTGCTTGAAGACACCACCACACAACTCCACCGAGACCGAAAAACCGTATTCATCGATTTGTCAAAAGAAACTGACGTATTGATGAAAATGAATAGAACGAGCAAGAGGATGACGGATGAGCTTTGGAAACGGAATCGATGATAAATTTCAACTTGAAAACAAAACAGCAAAAACCAAAGGCTCTCAAACATTGTTTTTATTATCAAAAAAGGGTGTTTCAGATTAATAATGTCGTTTTTCTTTTACAAATATGGATTTTGATCCCGGATCACGAATTTTCTTGGCAAAAGAAACGCAGATTGGATTTGTTTTTTGTTTGGAAATGTATGTGTGGGATGTCAAATTTAATTTTGTCAAAAATAATTTTAATTTAATAAAGCAAAATATAATTTTGATAGGCAAAGAATCAAAAACGGAATGCAAATGAAATAGAAAATCACAGAATCACAGAATCACACAAAAGCACAAAATGACGTTTTATAAATAGTGTGTGTGCAAGTGCGTGTTTCATGTAGGTGTAAAGGTCGAACTATAATAGGTGGACGCTGTCGGAAACTAATGTCATAAACGAACGAAAAATTTCTTTCCGAAACGTCAAATACACACGTAAACCATAATGCACGAGAGATTTGAGATTAGTTTACTACAACAATTTGCATGTAGCTGTCAATTTTCTTCCGTAAGGTGCGCTCGAGAAGCGCTCTTCTCCTCCGAAAGCAAAAATGAACGAAAATGAACGAAACGTAACAAAACGCAATTATGTGTGCGTCTATTGAATTGCTTGTACTCGTGTGGTTTCGTAGGGCTGCGTACGCTACGTTACAACAATTATAGTTCTACCTTAAATCTCTCTTTAATTCGGGATCGGAGATTTTGATCCCGAATTGTCAGGGATTGATTTTTTTTGGTTGAATGTAATGCAAAAACTTGTCCGGGATCAAAATCCCTCACAGGGATCAATTTTTTTTTGGCTGAAAGAAAAACGACATAAGAGAATATTAATCAAAAATACTGAATAAAAAGATATGAATCCTCGGCTGTCATTTGAGTTTGCCTACAAGCTCTATTAGATAAAAAATGAGAACGTATGTGTAAAAATGGCGTATTTATCTTCACAACTCACACATTCACCGTATTTATCTTCACACCATCCTGCTATATTAGCTGTATTTTATTTTTCCCCAGATTTGATCCGGATTGGATTTGGAAACATAAATACAAGTAATACAAAAACAACACCAGATCCAGGTCTGCTTCTAGATTTGGATTTCGAAATCCATTTTTTGAACACTTCCCTAGCAATATTTTAATTTAATAGGTTGGCACTACTGCTGTGATTTACAGAAAAAACTCAATAAAATTAAAAATTCTCGAAATCAAACAAATGCCGCCATCATTCCAATTTTTTTATTGAGTTTTTCTTCATTCAATAGAGCATAGAGTACCTATATTATCTAGAGAACCGACTTAAGGTGGTTGCTCTTTTCCTCCCTACAAGCTGCACTGCGAGAATTTGCCCATTTGATTTTGTATGGGCTAGTTTGTTCCGTGCATTTTAAATGGAACTACAACCACAATATGTATACAGTTTGCCCTATATTTTGAGGATGTATTAGTGGTCCCGTGCATTTGAAGTGTAAAATAAGAGAGTTTTCTCTTACTCAATTCAAATAAAATTTGCGGGTGTTTCAGGCAAGAGGGGTACGAGTCGGTTCTCTAGATAATATAGGTACTCTATGCAATAGAGACGACGCGTCGCGAGGCACGGAAAAATACATAAAAACTATTAACTTAATGAAAATTAAACTAAAGAAATAAAACTGTTCCATTTTAAACATTCAATACCAAATATTATTTCAAATAATATTTGTGAAAATTTTCCTTCTGTCAATTTTATTGTGCAAATAAAGCCAACTGTGAGAAATAAATAAATTTGTGATCCAGTTTGTTTTATTATCATGATCTGATCCGGATTAGGTCTGGGGGAAAATAAAATGCAGCTATTGTTGTTGGATTTCACATCTATTCATCGACACAAATTGAATTAAAAATTCAACAATGTAAATAAATGGGGTTTGGAGGGTGAAACATACGAAAGATTCATATCTTTATATTCAGTATATTTTTGATATTAATCTGGTTTTCGATTCAACCATTTCAGATATAGGGGTCAAAACATATCGTCGCTTTTCTGGTAGAGTGGCATAAGCTAAAATTTGCTTATTTTCAGGAGAGCCATTTAAAGTTTTTTGCTCCATTCAAAAATTCTTTTTTTTTTATTAATAAAATAAAAAACTTGAAAGTTGTATACATATATGAAAAAATGGCGTTCTATGTTTTATAGAAAACGCAATATTTAAAAAAACATCTATTCGATTTAAGGCCGTGTGTGAATTGGGAATCGCGTAAAATTTTATCCGAAGATTAATTTTTGACACTAGTGAGTTGAATCTGTATGTAGAAATGTCAAAATTTACACACGGCCTAAGACTTTTGGCGAAAAAATTTGATTATTTTCCCAATTATTTTGACGAAATGACGAAATGATTAAAAAAACCTTAGCTGATTTCATACAAAATTACGGGGAATGTTTGCGAAAATCGACAGGAACACTTTTTCAGAACGTGATTTTTTTCTAATCAATTCTGTGTTCTTAACTCAAAAATGACAAATTTCGACTTAATGTAAGACCGCACTCGACGGAACTGCACTTCAGCGGAACTGTACGGCAACAGAATTTCACGAAGCGGCAAAATATTTTTTGTATGAAATTGTATTAGCTATATCGCACTAAGAGATAACGGAACGGAACGGCGCGACACTAAACTACAAAGTTGCTTATCAGAGCATCAGGTACAGTTCAGTTCCGTTATCGTTATAGTGCGCGCCGCAGTGCGTCAAAAATTATTGAATGTTTTGTTTTAGTACAGTGAAATACAAAATGGTGGCTGTTTTTTGCATTTTGTGTAGGAAAAACATTTTTTATGTGTAGGGGAAGGTAGTGTAAGAGGAAAACATTGTTTTCGGGGTGATTTGGCCGCCATCTTTTTTGTTAGTATTGTAGGAATTCAATTGCCAATAACTTAATGATTTGTCGCTTACTTTCGCACTGCTGCAGTTCAAGTGCGGCATATTTAAAAACTGCCGCGGAGTGCTGTGTAGTGTCGCGCAGTTCCGCTGAAGTGCAGTTCCGTCGAGTGCGGTCTTAACCTTTATGCCACTCTGCCAGAAAAGCAACGACATGTCAATTGTGGTAAATCGAACGAACCTGGATTGTTTTTTTTTAACTGTGTGAATATTACTTCGTGTGGAGATTGGATGGTAGTCAAAATGCGTTTTTTCTTAGTCCCCTTTCACTCAAAGATACTAGTTGCTGGTGATTTTTTTGACGTTTTCTTTAAATCTCCTTATGCCGCATTTACACGAGTGACAAATTTGCCATCGTTTATAGCCTGTGGAGGTGCGCATGTAAAAAAAGATGAAAAAACTTCACTTATTGCACTAATTAATCGAGACAATAACGAAGATGAAGAAATTAAAAATTATGCCATATTTAACAAAAAATTCGATTTGTTTAAAAAAAAATCGATTTTTCTGGACAAATTCCTTGTATTATTAGAAAATAAAATCGATTATGTTTAAAAAAAAATCGAATTTTTTGTTAATTTGTTAATTTTGGTACTAATAGCTGCATTTTATTTTCCCCCAGATCTGATCCGGATTAGATCATGATAATAAAACAAACTGGATCGCAAATTTATTTATTTCCCATAGTTGGCTTTATTTGCACAATAAAATTGACAGAAGGAAAATTTTCACAAGTCTTGTTTGAAATAATATTTGGTATCTAAGGAAGAGCGAATGTTTAAAAATGGAACAGTTTTATTTTTTTAAGTTTGATTTCCATTAAATTAATAGTTTTTATATATTTTTTCCGTGCCTCGCGACGCGTCGGTTCTATTAAATGAAGAAAAAACTCATACAAAAAAATTGGAATGATGGCAGCATGTGTTTAATTTCGAGAATTTTCAATTTTATTGAGATTTTCTGTAAATCTCAAAAGTGGTACCAACCTATAAAATTCAAATATTGCTAGGAAAGTGTTCAGAAAATGGATTTTGAAATCCAAATCCAAAGGCAGACCTGGATCTTGTGTTGTTTTTGTATTACTTGTATTTATGTTTCCAAATCCAATCCGAATCAGATCTGGGGGAAAACAAAATGCAGCTAATATTACCGAATTCCTTTTACCAAAAAAATTCGAATCAGAATCGAATTTGTTCTTTTAATACAAGGGATTTGTCCAGAAAAGTTGATTTTTTCTTCTAAACAAATCGATTTTTTTCTTAAACAACATAAGTTGTATCCTAAAAAAAATCGATTCTGTTTAAAAAAAATTGAATTTTTTTAAAAAGGAGTTCGACTTAAGTATGTTACTTGGTGAGTACTCTCCCAAATCCAAACTTATTCGGATTAAAATCGCGTTGACAACCACGTGTTGTTATTGTTGTTTGCGTTCGTCGCGCCGAATATTCGCGTTGGTTTGGCAGTGCCTTAAAGTGAGGTACACATTATCGATCACGTATGACAGTCGGCTGACTGTCAGTGAATATCAAAAAATTTTGTGAGCATGAGCTTGCCTGGAGTTTGCCTGTCAAACCATCAAACAGAGTGTACACATTGGCCGCGTTCATCACCACGTTTTTGACAGATCTAAAAATTCAGTTCTGAAAAACGTAACACTGAACGCACAAAAAGTCTGAAATTATTTATTTTGTTTTTATTACTTTTTGCACTTTTTTGGCTTATGTAGTTAAGGCTTTAAAATCAAAATCCGAAAAGCGATACGAGACCCAGACGATCAGACCACACACCAAAAAAAAACTGGTTCAAGAACTATTTTTTTTGTTGCTTTTAAGCTGTCATCTGAATTTTCAGATAGAATTTTTCATCTGAAAATTCAGAAAAAAACGTAAGAAATGTAACTAAATGTCAATCGACGTCAACTGAATTTTTATGACTGCTGGGCCAATCAGAAGCTCTAAAAATGACAGTTCAGAACTGTCAAATGTGCTGATGAACGCGGCCACTATCAGTCGTGAGCAAGCCTGTCATACGTGATCGATAATAGGTGTGTTTTGTTCAACTCCTTAATGTGCACATTCAGAAATTCATCACATTAAGCTAAATTTCCACATGAAAATTCCACCAACAACAAGTTAAGTCTTAACTACATTGGCCACTTTTTGCAAAATTAAAAAAGTAAACATTTTTTTTTCCCGCTAGCGCAGTTGTTTTGTGAAAAAGAATGTATACAACTCTTTTTAAACCAAAGTTTAAGCTTTCTGCTTCATTTTTATAAGTTTTCCAGTGAGAAAAACTATCCCAAAATGAGTTTGAAAATGTTCACTTTTGTACTTTTTCACTTTTTTGGCTTAGGGATAGTTCACAGTTCAATAAAAAAAAACTTTTCAGCAGAAAATTTTTTTTTGCGATAAAATCGCTCCCATAAGAAGTACAAGTATTTTTTTTTCGAGGAGGAACTGTATACTAGACTTTATGTAGTTAAGTTTTAACAGCACATTTGCTCTTAAGTTACTCTATGGCTTAATGTGGAACATTGCAGAATCGGCACAGTAACTAGCTCAACAAAACACAACTAATGTGTACCCCGCTTTGTGATTTTAATGCCACTACGACCTTAATTAAATTCGCATAATGTCCTGAGGCTTTCAAACTTTTCGCTACAAAAAATATCCCATCTAGAATCTATATTATATTGAACTGCCACAGCGATAGCACTATAGCAGCTGTCACTCGTTTTGTTTGGAATTTGGATAAAAATTGTTTACTCTAAAAATTTGTATAATTAAAAAGTAAAGTTAAAACTTTTGTAAATAATGGCTGCAAATAGATCACGTCGTGCTAATGCAGGAAATAAAATATCCAAGTTAATCGAAGAAGAGGAAGAAGATGATTTTTATAAGACATCGTACGGTGGTTTCGAAGAAGAAGCGGACGACAACGAATATGTGTAAAAAAACATTTCTTATTTAATTGTAAAAACATAGGTATAAGAAAAGAATTTGTTTCTTTGATTCTGTGTAGACAAAAAGACGAAGAAGAAGACGTTGTTGATTCTGACTTCAGTATAGACGAAAATGACGAGCCAGTATCGGATAACGAAGAAGCCACAGAAAAACGAAAGAAAAAAGGAATCAATACCAAAGCGTACAAGGTTTGCTATAACTCATCAATTCCTTGAACCACTTGTAATCCAATACCTCTCAAAGGAACCTCTGCCCCCTAAAAAAGATGTCAAAAACACAACACCCAAGAAAAAGCTTACAAAAGTCGTCAAAAAGAAACTGCGCCCAAAATTCACAATCCATGATTCTGGTCGAAAGTCTATTCGCGCATCAACAGCCATCAAAACAGAAGCTACAAAAATTCGACTCAAAGAATTAATCGAAGCAAAAAAGAAGAAAAAGAAGGTAATTCGAGTTGAAGAGTACATGCCAACTCAGGATGAACTCCTCGAGGAAGCCAAGATAACCGAGCAAGAAAATATAAAATCCCTTGGTAAGTTCTACGATATATCACTTCCGTTTATCATTTATCCAATCGGTGACATTTAGAAAAATTTCAAAAAATGGAATTGGAGAAGAAAAAAACTCGCCCGACTAAACGCACTTTCGCTGGCACAATGATCCGTTACCATTCAATGACAATGCCGATTGTAAAGAAGTCGTCCAGGAATCTAGGTGACTCTGAGAATGACAACAAATGCGAGAGGACATTTATAACTTTTGATAATGATATCGACGACAAAGTTTTCCAATCGATATTCAAACCGATTCGGGTTAAGGACAAAGGAGGATACATCTGTGCTATTACAAAGTTTGGTCACATTACTAGAGTTTCTTTAAGATCCCCTCTATTATTATATATCTCTTTTTTGTAGACTTCCTGCCAGATACTTCGACCCAATTACACAACTGCCCTTTTACAGTATCCAAGCATTTAAGATTCTACGCGAAGCGTATTACTTGCAATTGGAAGAGAGAGGCAATATTGAGCATCCTGATATGGCCAAGTGGATCGAATGGCGAAAGATGGTCCGTGAAAATCGTCTCAAGGCTTCCAATAAAACAAATAACGCCTGAGAGTTAAGAGATATCATTGTTTACCATTAAAACCAGATGAAACTTACACAGGTTTTTTACTATTTTTATTGAGAACTTTTATTTAGATCGGGTTATGTTTTAAGCTCCAGCGCGAAGCTCTTCCTGCCAAATACATATATATCACTATTCTCCTTTCTCTACATATCTATTTGATTATTTTTTTATAATTGATATACGAGGCGTATATAAAAGTTTAGTACCATAAAAGTGGCTACAAAATCTAACTCGGCCTTTAACATTTCTTCAGAATTATAATTAGATTTTTTATATTATCGTCAGCATTTAGTTATATAATAAAAAAGTGTTTTTGATATGGGTTTGTTGGCATTAGGATTCAATAAATATTGTGTTTGCAGTTCAGCTTTTACTTTGTTGCTCATAATGTTAAAACGGCAAGAGCTCGATATTGATACCGATTATGGAACTCGCAATACTGGATCCGCAGTGTTTCGCAGTGTTCTCTATTCTTTCCACGATAAATGGTGAAGAGAAATCACTGCGGATTAAGTATTACGAATTCTATAATCGAAATGATTTATTTAAGTATTTTTCTTCAGGTTGCATTGAAATTGAATCGACAAATTGAATTGAAATTCAAATAAAATTAAATTGAAATTGATGAAAATGAAATTAAAATTAAAATTAATATTGATACTCAATTAAATTGAATTGAATTGAAATAGAATTTAAATTAATAAAATTGAAATTAAAATTTAAATTGAATTGAATCGGTTTAAGTAAATTGTATTGAAATTGAATTGAAATTAAATTCAAACTGAAACTAAATTTGATTGAAGTATATTCAAACTACATTATTGAACTTGTGTATTGTATATGTAGCCCTAACTTTTTGTTTGGTTAAGCTGTAAGAATAAGCCCTCCTTTGTTTAATTAAAATAATTTTTTCACAATTCCATTTTGCTGAGAAATAAGCATGTCGATTATGGAATCCGCAATAGTGGATCCGCAGTGAATCGCTGTAAAATGTTCTCTTTTCTTTCAATGTGAAATCGATGAAGAGAAAAGAGAGCACTACACTGCGATTCACTGCGGATGAAGGTTTGCGGATTCCATAATCGGCATGAAGATTTAAGTATCATTTTAGTCCATTCCTTTTAAAAAAAAACAAATACATAAACTACTTTTCTTATAAACTCAACATTCATATTTTTATTTATCGTATTCTATTTTTAACATCAATTAAAAATATTTGTTTCCTTTTTCATGTAAACAATAAAATTGTGCAACTTATTTATAATTGTGCATCCATTTGACTTTATCAAAGTATAAACCTAATTCTAAAAACAAAATATAACAACAGCAACAATAATTAGCTAATTGATCTATCAAAGCTTTTTTTTTTTTGGCCACAACATCGAAGACATTATTATAATACTCTTTGTTCATAAATAAACATTGTTTTTTCCTGTTTCTTATGTGTCCAGTCAATCGTTTCGAATTGTATTCAGTCATTTACAAAAAAAAAAATGAATCCTATATAAGCGTGTCTTCGTCTTGTGCTTCAAAGAGCATCAAAAGGGAATGCTGGGAAGGGGATCGTCCCAGGGTAATTCCACCCAGTGAACCATCAGGTGAGAGAAGACCAGTCTGCAGGCTGTTGTTGTCTCTGTAGCCGGATGTTGAAGATGTCTGGGAAACAGAATCCCAAGAGATTTCACTGAGTGGCTTTGGACGGTCATCCGGTAGTGGTTGTGGTGGACCTGGGTGGGGTGTTGTTTCTTGGTGGCCATGTCGAGATCGTTTCAAACGAAAAGTCTTTCTGCTTGAAATCTTGGTTCTTTGCAAGCGAGATTTCTGGTGTTCCCCGGAACTGTCATCGGCGGGACTTTCTGGCGATAGTGGAGTTGTGGATGTTTCTCCAGATGAATGTTTAAATTCCACAGAAGTTACAAATCGAAGCTTTGGTGCCTGCGCCTTAAACGGAGCTTGTTGCAGTGATTGCGAATGAGACAAATGTGCTGCGAGGTTTGGTGGAATTGCTGCAATGGTAGTTGTGCTTGCCGATTGTCCTGCAGGAACTTGACCCAAAGTTGGAGCTGAGCCGACATTTTCTCCACTATGACTTTCGCTGGTTATATGCTCACGGTTTGTGCCCGTTGACCCACTTGATAAAGATTCTCTAGGTGGATGAAGTGTTTGCTGCGACAGGGTATCACTCGGAGTACCAATGACGCCTGAGCCGCTTCTTGAATCGATTGGAACAGCTGAGACATGTGAATGACTGGCTTGACCAGTAGCTCCAGTAAAGATGGAAATAAGTGATGGTCTCTGTTGAGATTTGTGTCCATCTGCAGCCGTGGATGATGCTGCGGTGGCTTCACGTTTGGTATGATCGGAGTTAGTTTGTTCTGAAACGGAACCTTGAGAAAAATTATTAACAGACACATTTTGGCCAGACATTATTTTACCATAGCGTTTCTCTTCTAGTTCATCGCGTAAATCACGTAGTTCACGGGCTAGTTCGAGTAGAAGGGCTCCCTTAGATTTTATACCTCCTTGTGGTGGGGTGCCACGTAAGCGTTCTCTAATTATGAATTGCATGTGGCGTTCATGGTCTCCAATTGGTGGTTGAGCAATCTAATGGATGAAAAGAGAAACTTATTTTTATCGAATTTTTATGAAAAAGTTTTCGAAATTTGTATAAAATTCCGATTAGAATAAACTGTGCTGTCCTTACTTTGTGCAAAATAAATGGCATAAGAACAATATATAAGGGTGTGCGGTGTGTAACAACGAATTCCAAGAAGCTCCAAAGATCCGGAGCCGCTTCATTGCGTCTGCCCAAATCTCGCATAACTCTTGCTATTCGCGACCATTCTGTTGAAAGGCGGTTCTCAAAGCAAATACACACAATCCGCAGAGCTAAGAAAGCTGCCTGATACAATGAACCTGATATTCTGGCCGGTCTTTTTGCATCTCGACTTCCAGTAAAGGTGAGTGAACCAGCACGCAAGTCACCACCGGCTCTATTAATTTGTGCAACGGCTTGTCCAGTCCGACCTGCTGGAGGACTCATAGCATTCAGGACAGCAGTTAATAAGAATGATACATCACTTTGTTTCAGTTCTCCAATATCGGAAACGCCTCGACCCGAACAGACTTTCAAGCAAAGTGGCATCAACAAATGCATCAGAAAACCCTCGGCCTTCTCTTGTGTGGCAAATTCAGCACTTCCACCGCAGATCTGGACCAATGAAAAAAAATCAACTGGGCTGACCACCTGTAAGGCAACCAGTCGCACAACAGTGGAACAAAAGAACGCCGGTGGATTCTGAGACATAAGAGCAGCGCCTGCACTCGATACACCATCAGGAGCTGAGCCTGGCTCATTGACGATTAAATTCTGAACCGTACTTATCAAGGTTTTCATCTGTTGCCAATGAAGGACATATGGATGACGAACGATAGTTTCATGGATACCCTTAAGGAGACCAGCTGCTGCCTCCCAGTCTGTGTTGCGTCTAATCGAGGGTTTCTTTGAAATTTTGAGGAAAACTTTGTCGATGCGACGAAGAATGGTTAACATAGTATTTCGCAAAGCATCACTTGACCATTCAGCTCTTGGCAAAATTGCCTGCATGTAACGTTGAAGACCTCGGCAGGCCATGGACTCTGGATCGTAAGGTGAAACTTTAAGCAAAGAATGCGCAATGTCTGCCAAACGTATGTGGCACTTAACATCCAGAACTTCAGTTGGTTTTACGTCATTTGGCAGCTTTTTTGCGAGTTCTTGCAGACGGGTTGAAGCTTTACTTAGGAAATCTCCAACAACAGATAAAAGAACATCTCTTGGCCTTCGATATTCAGTGCGAATCACCTCGGAATCCTCAGTCGAGTCGATAAGGTTCTTTGTCCTTGCATCACTCACATACTTCGAATGTGATTCCTCTTCAAATTCCAAACCTGGAGAACAGGGCGGACCACGGTTACAATTACGCTGGCTGGAGCCCTTATGTTCAGGACTATTCCGATAGGGTCCGTTGTAAATTTTTGCCAGACCTTCGCAGTTATGAACCATTGTACGAATGGCTACTGCTAATTGAAGAATAATATCCCATTCGGATTTCCCTTGTAGTGGAATATAACTCGGGGACTGGATTTGTTGAAGGTAGCATGGCAGAATTGCCTCCAAGATTATCTATAAATAGTCATAAGATTTTTTTTGTTTTGAATTGATAATCGAAATCTTACCAGCATTTGATAGCCTCTTGTGCTTTCTGCGGAATAGGAGACCACCATCACGCACAGTGTTATACAATCAAGAACGGTTACATCTCCGTCTTCATCATGATAGCAAAAGTCTATGGCTTTAAGTGGTTTTGGTTCTTTGACGAGTTCCGCAATGTTTAATGGATCTGGTGATGGATCTTCTAAGCTAAGAAGCAGATTGAACAGGCAGCTCGATTGGACCTTTAAGAAAAAATTAGTTTTGTAAAACTCATTATTAGAAATCAAATTCAGACATAACCTTGTGGGCTTCGCCATAAGCTCCTTCTTCATCTGTGTCCAAAATTGCAGATACTGATCCAAACATTTGTAAGATAAATGGTTTTCGATTTAATAAATAAAACTGCTTCACAGCATATTCTATCGTAGTTGTGATCAGCTTATTGGTTTGATGCAAAGAATACACTTGCAACAATGTTGGCATAATCATGAAATAGCTTTAAACAAATATTAAAAAACAAAATGTTATGGATACATGTTTTAGAATTAATTTTAAATTACCCATTTGTAGAAAAAATATTTTTGAAATTGAAGGCAGCATTGATATAGGTTGCCATAACATATCGCATGATGCAAGAGTCTTCAGCATGAAGAATAGCTGCTCCTGATAGGACATTCAAAAACAACTGAATGTCTGCTGAATATGCAAAATTACCAGCCATTGCCTCGAACATTCTAGCAATTAGTCGTACCCACATGAATTTATGCAACACATCGAGACCAAGCAGAGCCTATTTGTTGAAAAAATACATTTATTTAAAAACATATTTAAAAACAAAAAATTGTTATTAAAATCGCATCTAACCTTTCCATATTCTCCGCCCTGATGAAGATCCAAGTCAACTTCTAGAGCTTTTCTTGGAAACGATGGAAGTTTCATGAGTTCTTCATGTAAAAATACAACTCGCTGTACGACCATGTCGACATTTTTTAAAATAGCCCAAGTCAAATGAACTTTACCAATTTCAACGAATTTTTTACTCAACTCTTGTTTTTGTAAAGCTAAGAAGGAGTCTTCTGGTTTCATTGGTATTAATCGAACTTCTGGATATTGTGATCGTTTAAAGAAATATAAATCTCGAATGTACCAGTTTGGATTTAGAATTTTACCTTAAATTATAGAATTTTATAGAATATTTTATCGACTAGGTTCAAAATAAGGCAGGACATATGTGAGTAATCCAAAAGTATCAAAAAAGTAATAATTTTGGGTCATGCTATGCAAGAAGCTGATATTATCGACATTTAAATATGATACTTAGAATTTTAACTTACTGCTTTTGTAGTCTACTAGCACATAATGATGATAACTTTTCTCATCAACAGGGTAGAAATCGAGTGCTTCTTTTAAAAGCTGACTAAACAAAGTATCTTCTTGAACAGGAAACTGTGATGGTATGTTTCCATCATCTAAGAAAAAATAAAGTTAATACGATAGTATGAAGGTGTATCTAATCTATACCTTCGAATGGACCATGAACAACAATTTTCTTCGCAGCTGGAACGTTGGCTGTAAGCAAAATTGAGGCATCACACTGCTCTTTACGGAGAATTTGCTTTAAATCCTTAAACATGATACCATGAACGCTGTGAACAACCATCCAAAGAACAGACAGTGCTGACCCAACCAACTAAAATTGAAAGCATTTTTTTGTTGCATATAATTTTAAACATAAAAGATTTTCCCGCCCAGTACCTCTTGCTTATGTTCGTTCGATGATCGAACATAAAACATGATATAGCCTATGATTGAATTGTACAAAGCGAAGGCAGCTTGCTGTGGTAACCGTGGAACAAATCGAATTAGGTGGCGGAGTAGCTTGAACATTTGATCTTGACGTTCACGTGTTAGTCTCTCCAGCACATATCTCAAGAATAGGGCAGATTCTTCAACCAAACATATCCAAATGACCTGATATGCAACTTCATAAACTGAGTTGCCATCAGAGCCGATCGCTGCATCATCTAAACAAGCAACTATCTGCATCACGGATGAACAGAGGACAGATGGGAAAAGCGAGTGAGCTGCATGTAAGTGTGGAGCTATGCGGGCACCTTCAAGTTCTTCTTCACCTTCGGCGTGATCTTCACCCGGGGCGTGGTCTAAACCTGGCTCATGGGAAGCCTGCTGATTAATGGGTATGGTAGTGATTAAGAAGCTGTGTCGTTCAGCTCGTTGTTTATCATGTTGCTGACGGATAGCATTTCGAATGGCCTCAGTTTGTTGCATTTTTCGACTTTTAGTTGCAGTGACTAAGGATCGCTAAAAAAAAAAATTCGAAAATACTAAACCATGGGAAATGCTTATCAATCAATTAAAATTGACTTACGTGTCTGTCTTGGTTCAGGGTCACATCCATATCCTTTGTTTGTTGAGTTGGGCTCCATGGTGGATCAACGACGGGAAGACTTTCAATTCCAATCTTAGGGGATGGCAGTGTGAATTCAATACCACCAGGTGGTACCTTAAAGGTAACATCGTGAGCTCCATCTTCCATACGAGGCCACACTTGAAAGCGACACTTCCAAAGAACATGAAATCTATTCAAACGTATATGTATGTATAAGTATGTAACAGTATTTATGTAAAAGCTTGTAACATTCAACTCTCCTACCTCATAATAGCACCGATCCTAACATCTGGATCTTTGTTTTTAAGTGACCTCTGCATTATATCAAAAGCAAAGTTTTGAGCTTTTACTGAACCCATAAGAAATAGAGAAGCAGCTACTGCGGCTGTTTCCTTTTAAATAAAAGTTAAATATTATATAATTTAATATAAATTAAATACTAAATTAATTTACTTGATTATGTTCCAGCAGTAATTCCCATGCAGCTGGTAGTGCTTCGATTACAAGTTCTTCTGTTAAAATGACTGCACCTTTAAGCAAAGTTGACATAGGAAAATGGAATAATCCTCGTATGTGGTTCTTAACAAATTTCAAAATTGGCGGTGTTTCTTTTTCTTCTCTTTTTTCTTGTTCAGTATTCAGAGCTTTTGCTAACTTTTCTACCATTTCTATATCAGGATCATCACTTATTCTTTAATAGAAAAAAAAAAAAACAAACATATACTGCAATGCTGTGCAGATGTTAAGCGATAAATTTATTTAAAAAAAAAAACTGAAAAAGTGAACTTTGATTCTTTTTCTCTTCTATCAAATTGTCAAATTACTCAAATCGTTGCTACGCCGTTGTTTTTTCCATGTACGTATTTGGAGATTGGAGTAATTCTTGTAATAAATAAGATTTAGAATAAGGTATTCCATAAAGAGATACAATTCATTCAAATGTAGTTCACTCAGGCGTATACGCACTTTTCTTATTTTATTGAATCTTTGACAAAATGTAGGTACTACAGTTTTTATTTTCTTTACGTGCGTTGATTTACATCAATTGAAAAAGCGGTGATAGTGTTCTTTTCCTCGCGAAATTTCCGATTACGTTGGAATTCGTGATAAGGTGGTGTATGTATTTTTTGGGCAAACGCTAACTCAATTTAAAAAGTTCTCATTTCAACCACAACCTACTCTTGATTGGGCTACAACATCAAGTACAAGCATCCGAATAGTGAAGGTGAAACTGCTGTATTATTCAGGTCGATTATGGAATCCGCAATCGTAGATCCGTAGTAATTCGAAGTATATTATTCTCTTTTCTTTCCACTTTTAATTGATGAAGAGAAAATAGAGCACAACCCTGCGATTCACTAAATGCGGATGCAGTTTTGGGGATTCAATAATATATTTTATTTCAAAGATGTGCGACGAAATTCTAAATTCTGGAGAGGGCAGTAGATTTGAAATAGCCCAGGGCGAGAAAAACCTAAATACGACACGGAGAATAAAAATAAACTGTTCTACCGTTTAAACAAAAATATAAATTTAAATCTCTCCTTTAGTAAACAGATAGGTAAAGACCGTTAAAGAAAATCGATCGAACAAGGTATTGATAGCTGATATTTGGACCAGCCATTTACATAAATAGGTAAATATTCATTTAATTTTATCTGCAAAGTGATCTCAAGTTTGCAATTTTTGCTTTTGTCTGCACTGCAAGTCGTACCAATTTTCATAATTTTACATCAGAAAAACTTCATCAAAAATAATAATAATTGCAACAAAATAACTGGCTGAACAGAATGGTGACGCAGACGGAACCGGAGCCGGAGCTGGAATAGCTGTCAAAATATTGAATACACGCAAATTCAATGTTGCGAACACAACGGAACGTAGACGCATATGGAGCTGCAGACGCACACGGAAGAGTTCACCAACTTTTAACTTTTCACGTACGTTTCAAATAGTATGAAGAAGAAAAAAAGCAACTTTTTGGGTGGGAAAAAAATATTGTGGTCATTTGTATCGCGAAAAAAAATTATTTATTAAAAAGAAAATTATTGGAAACAAAAAATGTGAATTCTGAGCTTGTACACAAGAATATTCTTTGTTTTTCTTCAAAATACTTTCAAAGCTGTACAGCTCCATTATGGACATGTAAAAAAAATAACGTACGACACTTTTTGACAGCTCTTCCACTTCCGTCTGCGGCTTCAGTTCCGTCATTCTATTCTGTTCAGCCAGTAAAGGGCTGAATTTTTTCCTTTGTATACAATGCAAGTCTTATTACCGCTCAACTAGTGTGCTAGTGGATACACATGAACATGGGAGTGTTCGATTCCTTTAGAATATCTAAAATTTGGAGCGGAGAAGATAGGTATATACTTACTTGAATAAAGTCTCTCCCAAAACATTCGGTGCGAATCTGTGACAACTGAAAAATGTTCTAAGATTCGCATCCCGAATCATCCCGAGTGTGGACACTCTCATTAATCACCTTTTAAATTAATTTTGAAAAAATTGAAAGGCGAAAGTTTCGCGTTGGTTTTGGAGAGTCTTAAATATAAGGAAAAAAAGCCGAAGTTTCTTTTATTATAGTAGTATATATGTAGCTATTTTGAAAAAAAAAAAAAAAAATGTAGATTTTATTTTGTGGCAGTAGATCCATTTTTTGCGGAAAATGCAATAGATCTACTGCAATTGGAGCAAAGTGGCACCGCTGATGCTTACTCAGCTTTCAAATAAAAATATATTTGTTAGTTAGAGGGGATCGAAAACCGCTTCAGTTTGTTCCTGGAACAAGGGTTGCCATGAGGTGCGTTCTTTTATGTTACTGTGGTTAACTATAGTTAACTTCGGTCGTTCCTTTAATTCAGAAAAGTTACTTCGAGTATCTTTATGACGTCATAAAATCGTTCCTAAATTCCAAAGTAAAAGTGTCAAAAAGTAACTTTTTGTAACTTTTTCCAACTCATCTCCTCGATATGAATTGAAATAGGTGATCTGTCAAACACAGCTGAAATGCAATGGTGGATGTTTTGTTTACATTTTGCCCATTTGATTTGGAATTGTTTTCAATATTTAAAATATGTTTTTATCAATTTAATCGATTTTTTTTTTGTCGAATTTGATTTTTGGAATAGTTTTCTTTTATTTTCTGATGCATTTTCTTTCTGTCGGCATTTTCTTCTTTATATTTGGTTAATTTTTCATCAAAAAATTCTGTGCCATAAGCCATGAAGAAAATTGCACTTATTTCTGTTCGATTTATACAAAACTGAGTGTAAAGAAATTTAATTTGGAAATATTACACATTTTATTTTGAATTCCTAATAATTATTTTTGCAATAGATTTAATGCAATCATATTTTTTCTTGGTTATTCATTCCAAATACAATTCAATTTTTTTTGTTTGTCAACCCCTTTCGTTTGACAGATTAACTATAGTTAACTCTGGTCGTTCCTAAATGAAAAAGTTGCCAAGAGTAACTTTGTCCCCTTTCACACAGGGCAACTGAGTTGCCGGCAACAATTAGTTCATTGGCGAGAAGGGCAGGAAGAAAGAGGGGGAAATGAAATCTCCCCGGTCAACAAATTCAGGAGATTTTTTTGACGTTTCTCTTTACACTACGTTTGTGTGCGTTCAACCAAGGTAGTTGAAAAGGAAAATAAAGAAAATCTCCGGGTTTTTGTTGCTTGCGTGTGAAAGGTACAAGAGATTGTTAAGGAGATTTAAAGAAAACGTCAAAAAAATCACCAGCAACTAGTATCTTCGTGTGAAAGGGGACTTTCTTAACTATGACACATCAAATTTTATTTTTGACACATTAACCCTAGTTAACCACAGTAACATAAAAGAACGCACCAATGATCTTTGATATATCTCCTTAGTCCCCTTTCACACAGGGCAACTGAGTTGCCGGCAACAAACAGTTCATAGGCGAGAAGGGCAGGAAGAAAGAGGGGGAAATGAAATCTCCCCGGTCAACAAATTCAGGAAACTTTTTTGACGTTTCTCTTCACACTACGTTTGTGTGCGTTCAACCAAGGTAGTTTAAAAGGAAAATACAGCAAGTCTCCTCCAACTTTGTATCTGCGTGTAAAAGGTACAGGAGATTGTTAAGGAGATTTAAAGAAAACGTCAAAAAAATCACCAGCAACTAGTATCTTCGTGTGAAAGGGGACTTACAAATTTTTAAATTCTCACTTTTCAAATGTCACTTAACCCCTTCTTCATCTGAACGCTTTAGGAATCAGCAGTTGTCTTACCTATCCTTTTTCGAAATGCTTTCCTTTCTTTTCGATGGAGAAGTTTGAGTTGAACTCTGTTCGGATACCTTTCGAGTTGACCTTTGACGGGTGGGTTGCTTAGTTGTGGCGTAGCCTTCCTGTGTTTGATGCTCCATGTCAAATGTAAATCCAAATTCTTCACCATAAACCTTTAGATAATATCACAAGTTTTTAAATTCTTCTATCAACATACTCATATATATGAAGCTTTGGAATAAAATTTAGCCCAACCTTTCTCACAGCTTTGATTAGCCTCGAAGATGCTCTCATATGCCTCTTATAACAATATGGATGACA
Source organism: Epistrophella euchroma (assembly GCA_947049315.1). Taxonomy (NCBI): domain Eukaryota; kingdom Metazoa; phylum Arthropoda; class Insecta; order Diptera; family Syrphidae; genus Epistrophella; species Epistrophella euchroma. The sequence continues at coordinate 76,273,294 of OX346246.1, read as the reverse complement.
GAATCCTTTGTGAGTGCAATAATAGTTATAGCTATTCATAACTTCGATTACTGCCTTCATCCATGGCATATTCTTAGCAGTGTCATCGGCTTCATTTGAATCGGTTGGTGACTCTGGTTGTTGGTCATCACTCAATATTCCTGGAGATTCTTCACCTCCGCTTATAATTCCTGGCTCAGAGGTATCACTTCTGTCCGACAGAGAAGATACTTTTCGTCTTGATTGTATTGAATCTACTCGTTTAACTGGAATTAGAGACAGTTCGATTCAAAGTTATTTTATTTTTAAAGGAACTTACAGTCTGCCTCAAGATCTTTGCCATCTTTTGTGCCTCGACGGAGTTTAAGTGATCGGCGTTTGAAGGATCCACCAGTTGCAGCTCCAGCAGTTCCCCTTCGTAGGAGGAACGGCCGTACTGCAGCAACGGGACGACGAAGAGCGCCTTAAAGTAAAATAAAATCAAATAAGATCAAAGTAAATAAATATCCTTTGAAGCTTACCATCTTCACCTTGAATTGTCAAGGTTGTATTGCTGCTGTTTTCTGACTCATTGTCTGGTTCATGAAGTACAAATGAAATCTTCCTCTCAGTTTGAGCACCTGTAAATTTGAAAAAACAAATCATTTGTTTTATTCTCAGTTAAAAGAGGCTACTCCATCTGCAGCCTACCACCATCGTTACCGGCTATAGATTGAAGGCTTTGTGCTGAAGTCTGAGAATGCCCCATTGAACTTAGAGCCATTGACCATCTCCGATTGGCTTCTCTGATGGGATTTAAAATTTTAAATCAGCATCCATTAAAATATTTAGAAATAAAAAAAAATGACAAACCTATAAACTTTTTCCCATGGTGCAGGCTTATCCTTGTGCAGAAGTTTTGAAGCTTTGGGTAATGTCTGGTATGTGTCACGTAGAAAAGCGGTTATCTCATGTAGAAGAACGCAAGCAATCAATTTTAATGCATGTGGACAATCGTTTCCATGAGGATTAACACTCGCTGTTTTTTTTTGGAAAATTAAAAAATTTTAGGAATAAGTACATTCGAAATTATGTTATAAAATAAACAAACATTCATCTAAAAAATCTTCTTCTTCATCTTGTTGAAGAAGTTCTCGTTGTTTCTCAGGATCATTCAAGCACGAGTTGGCCGATTCAAAGTTCATTCGTTCAGTAAACAAGAGTTCTTCGAGTCTGGCTCCTAGCATTTCAGCCCACTGCAAAATATAAAAACAATAGAACACTTGAAATAGAAATTATTTAGTAAAATTGGTCTAATAGTCCGTTGAAATGTTACATTAACCTTGCATTTCATACAGGACAAATTTTTTTTTTTGATGGATCTGTAGGAGGGATCAGTGTGAGTGTAAAAACGAGTTTTCGGGGTTGAGCTCCCCCCCATTTGGCCTCCATTTTGGGAAAGAGGGCGTAAAAAGGTCCTCGCGATATCTTTAGAACCATGCATCGCACAAACAAAACTTTACCATATTTGTGTAGAGAATTAAATTCTCTACAATTTATGTTAACACACTTTTTATCCTAAAATTGAAAACAAAAAAGTTATAACCAAAAAAAGATGGATTAAAATCGCGTTGAACACGCGTTGAATATTGACTGTAATGGATTTTACGCCAAAATTTAATCTACGAATCAAATATTATTTAAATTTCAATACAATAAGGCTCATCGCCCACTAGGCAACTTTTAGTTGCGCAACTAAAAGTTGCTCGGAGTTGCTTGCCATCGCTCACTAGGCAATTTCCGAGCAACTTTTGGGTTCAGTATTTTTAATTTAAATGTTAAATTGACATTGTATTTTGTATCAGTGACGATACAAAATTCGTTTAGTGTGAAAATAAAACTTGTTTTTCGGGCTAAAAGCCTCTCATTTGGCAAAAATTTTGGAAAATTCACAAAAGTTGCTGGAAGTTGCTCGGAAGTTGCCTAGTGGGCGAGGGTAAGCAACAAAAAGTTGCCTAGTGGACGATCTCCCATATAAGCTAATGTAATTGGATTGGGAGCAACAAAAAGTTGCTGAGGCTAGCAACAAAAAGTTGCCTAGTCGGCGATGGGCCTAATGGACAAACGATCTTGTACTCAACTGAAAAAAAATATACGGAATTGTGATTTTATAAATTGCTAAATTGTATTTGAAAATTTATAAATAGACTATACCCCAGAGTATACAGCCGCTAGTTTCTTCAAGGCAATTAACATTTTCACATTTTCGAAATAAAGAGAACACCAAATTGCTTAATAGACCGAGAGCTGGTGAACGTTTTGCTCAAAGAGTTTTATACCGCTCCAAACTTTGTGAGCATGGCATTTGTACCAGTGCAAACTACATGCCATCATAACCTTTCAGGGATATCGCGGCCCTAAGACCACCATAATGCACTTTGAAAATGCAAAAAAAAGGAGTGAATTTAAAGTATTTTACCGCTTCAAATTTTGTGAGAATAATGCTTAGATGTGTCCAAACTAATTTCAATCGATCTGCCGGCGATACCGAAACCCTAACACCACCATAATGCATTTTCAAAAAAAAAAAACAAAAATTAAAAGTTTTTCAAACAGCTCCAAATTGAAATTCATCGGTCTGGCAGCGATACTGCAGCCCTAACACCTTCAAAATGCAACCAAAAAATGCAAAAATTTGTTCACTAGTACTTGGTAACTATCCAAACTAAATTCCATCAACATGGCATCAATACCGCGGCTCTAACACCTCTATAATGCACTTTTAAAATGCTTTTAACTGCTTCAAATTTTGTCCATATATAATAATTATCTGTCCAAACATAATTCCATCGATCTGGCAGTGTTACATCGAGCCTAACACAACCATACTGCATTTTCAAAATGCAACAAAGGTTCACAAATAACTTGTATCTTCCAAAACTGAAATTCGTTGGTCTGGAAGCGATACCGTGAACCTAACACTACCATAATGCACTTTAAAAAAAAAAAAAAGCATTTTGCATTTTGAAACAGTTAAAATAGAGAAAATAGTACGTATTTGGGAAATAGTGTAAATAGGGGATAGGCCTTTTAAGATTTTGAAAAAAATATGGTTAAATAGTCCTATGTACAAAAATGTATGTACAGTCGTAAACCTTCCTAATCACTGAAATATTTACAAGCTTGTTACTTCAAAAATCCTAGAAAGTAACGTAGCCCTTAAAATAAATTCGTTAATGTTAATCAATTCGAAGTGAAATCCAAATATAAATGAAACATCAATAATCTCGCGTCGAAAGCTTTACACAGAAAATACATTTTGTTTTATATTTGGTTTAGATAAGTCCGTTGAATTATATTACCTTCGAAGTAAATTTCTTCTTCCTTGACGCTTGAATAATTGTATTTTTCACACCTGGGAAAAAAAAACTATTTTGTATGAAAATTTCACTACGATTCGACCTTAGGCTTTATTGAAAAAAGACGTAGCGAAAAGATAGGACTTTAAACTATAAAAAAATATAATTAAAATTTTTGGATCTAAATTTGGATCCATACGATTTAAAGGTACTTAAAGGGCTTCTAGAAATTATCTAAATAAATGACCTAGAACTAAATACTCAAAAATCGAATACAATACCAAATATGTCATAAACTATTAGCGGCAGTATGGGTAGATATATGTAAATATTTTTATTTAAAAATTATTTGCCTTCATCATTCCTTTTATGACGACTCAATTGAAAGACTTTTAAATTTTAGCCCAACAAAGTTGAAATTTGCAATTACATACTAACTTTATGTATGGATGGATACCCTATAATTATTTATAGGTTTAAAACCTGGATAAGTGCCTTTCACATAAGTGCCTAAAATTTTGAGGATTTTATTCATATAAAACTCATCTAATAAGTACCTACCTTTCGCCTAACTACATTGATACATTCCCCGCTTAATTTTGTATACTTTTATTGAAACTTACTTAAAAAAAAATCTTTTACACAATTGAAATCAGCAGAAAAAGACAAAAGTTTCTTTTCATCTAGCGTTGCTTTTTTAAAAGATAACCGATACTTGTCGATTGATGTAATGTTATTTCCTATTTTTTAAATAACATTGAATGTTCTTTATGTTGTCAATTTTTTTTTATTTTTGGAAATATAGAGTTAAGTGCTTATGCGCACTTAAGCGGGTTTTGTATAACTGCCCAACCCGCATAAGTACCTCTTAAAACGAGACATTTTTGCTGAGGCACTTATCCGGGTTTTACTGTAGGTATATACAAAGGTACCTAATCTAACAATAAAAACCATTGAATTTAAAGTAGAGAAAGAGAGTAGAAAGTAGGTATGTAGCAGTGGCGTGGCGTCTATATAACACGATTCCTATCGAGTTACCTTTTGAAATTCTACCTTTCAACATTCCATCAAGCTTATTAAATAACGAGCAACATTGATCTATATAAATAGAAAATTCTCTAAATATGTCGAAGAAAACCGTGTTGTTTTTTTTCTATAAGAAAGCAAAAGAAATAACTCGGTTTTCTGCGTCTTGTTTAGAGAATATTTTATGCGAATAAATGAAGAAGAGCAAAGAGAATAAATTTGTTCTATCCAGGGAGAAATTTAATAAGTTCTATTTGTTTTTCTTGTGGTATATGTGGAGATGTAGAAGAGAAAATTTTGTATGTATCTCGCTGTTGTATGTATTAAGTTTATTGAGCAGGGCAGAGGTAGAAGTAGGTTTCTGTTCGAAAAATTAATTTTAATTCGAAAAAAAGTAACAAGCTTTTTTTCGTTTTATTTCAATAATTTTGTATGTATATCGCTGCGCTGCTGTGTGAAGTTTTCTGAGGAAGTAATGTGTAATTTATTTTATTGTAAAATTAAGCTTTTAATACCCTATCTATACAAAATTTGTAATCTATACTTATACCATAGCGTGGATGGGCAATACTCGATATAGGCAATTTAAGGTAGACATTTATAATTTAGTTACCTACTATGTTTTCTGGTGACTAATTTTTCTTCGACTTACCATGTGAAATAATCCACGCCACGCCACTGGTATGTAGGTACATAGGTACAACATAAGTACCACATATTTTAGTTTGTTAACACCAATAAGGTTTTAATAAGGAAATTTAACAAAATCAATTTTGCATATTATCTCCATAGAAAATTATTAAAATACATTGTTTTGTATTTATTATTTCCTGTATCATATTATTGTATCATATAAATGTTTAATAATAATTACAAATAATAACTTCGACAGCACATGCAACATGACGAGGTGGCCGAGTGGTTAAGGCGTTGGACTGCTAATCCAATGTGCTCTGCACGCGTGGGTTCGAATCCCATCCTCGTCGACTCCTTTTTTTTTTTTTATTTTTTCCTATGAAATTAAATAATAGATAATGTAAATACAAAATAGTTATTTCGCAGTATGCTGACTCACAACAGAAAACCTTAACTGGATACTGGGTTACACTGGAGCGCAGTGTCATCAACTATATTTGTTTATTTATTTATATGTGGGGCGGTTGCGGTTAGCGGTTGTATAGATTTTTTTTCCATAAATATAATAAAAATGAGCAAAAAAATAAGAATATCTGCAGTTGTTCCGAAGGAAAAAAAGTTTATAAATTCCGTAAAAATTTGTATGGGAAGACTATGGCTTTAGGAGCACGGGTTAATGAGCTCGGCCAAGGTATTTTTTTTGGTCCATAAATTTACTGTAGGGCATAAACTTTTTATGAAGGGTCTGATCCAAACAAAAAATTAGTTTGGGAAACAACGGACACCGTAATAAGTATGCACAAGCTGTTAAAATTTACCTTTTCAGTCAAAATATTGAAACGGAGTTTTTTTCTATAAACACTGAATATTTTATCTACGTAAAGAAGAGGGTTGTCTGCTTACAAAATTTAAAAAAAAAATAAAAGAAAATTTAAACTTTTTTTTTTTTTATTATTTGAAGAATTTTGTAAAACACTGTTTTAGAATTTTAAAAATTATAATTATTATGTATTTGTTAATAGAAATAATGTTATTATTATTAGTAATGTGTCGCTTAAAAGTGCTGGTTGCTCGGAGTCATATAACTAAGTTTTTTAAATCTCAATAAAAAAAACCCATATTTACTTTCAGGATGGATAGCATACATAAAGTCTTAAATTGGAAAGAACATAAAGAAAAAAGAAAACAAATAAGATTTCTTAAGAAAATAGCTAAAAATATCGATTTTTGTTCACTAAATAAATACATACATACATATATAAATTTAATGGCACAACGGCTCATGAAGAACCAGGGCTTAGTCAACTCTCAATTATTCCTGTGTGCGTGTCTGCAAGCATGGAGAATCCCTACAGTTTATTGTCGAATCCGAACGGCTAAGGTGAGCGGCACCCAGACCTCTGGCATGACAGTCCAACGCACTAATCATTACGCCACGGGCTACTACAATTTTTTTTTCACTAATTATTATAATTTGTATCGACCGATATCTTGTTTAAAAAAATAAAATGAAATGTGAGTTTGCCCCCCTTCCCTCCTAATCGAAATCCTGAGTACGCTCTTGCGGCCCCACTCGTGGTAAGATCGAGTCAAAGTTGACAAATCGTGTAATCGTGGAATTTTTCGGTGAATAAAAAATATCAAATTTTGAATGCCCAAATTTATTAGAGCATACCTATACAATATGGTGATATGCCAGGGGCCGAATTCCCGCATCGGCGAGTGGGCCATACGTCACTGAAATATTTTACATTGGCATTACTGCTCCATTTGAAATACATTGTAAAGAGTGCCAATTGAAATAATTCAGTGACCTAAATAGCTCACTGATGCGATGATTTGGCCCCAGTTCATGACCTCTCAAAATTTAACGGTTTTTGAGTAACGGCTGTTTGATTTGAAATCTGTAAAAATCCCTACATACTTTAAATAAGTTTTTCGTTCAACCCGTCAATAATTGATTTTTATTTTTTATTTTTTTTTTATTTTTATTTTAGTCTCATGCTTAACAGCAGGACAATAATTTCCAACATGAGGAGCTTTACCACCACCAGATTGGTGAATCGAGGAACCCCCCAAGGTGGGGTCCTTTCGCCTCTTTTATGGAACGACCTCTTAACATCATTGGAAGCAGAGGGTTTCAAAGTGATTGCCTATGCTGACGACGTTGCAATATCTGTATCTGGGAAACAACCACAAGTTCTTTCGGAACTCCTACAAAATGCCTTAAACAGGCTCACCAATTGGGCAAAGCATTGTGGCTTGGACGTCAACCCACATAAAACGGAACTAGTACTCTTTACGCGAAGGTACAAAATTCCTCAAATTAGCCCACCCACAATTAAAGGAATACCCCTAAACTTCTCCGACCAAGCCAAATATTTAGGCCTTACTTTAGACAAAAACCTAAATTGGAAGGCAAATATTGATGAAAGAGTAAAGAAGGCTACTGTAGCACTCTTTACATGTAAAAAGGCCATAGGCTCAAAGTGGGGCTTTTCCCCAAAAATAACCCACTGGCTAAATACCTCGGTAATCAGACCGATACTCACTTATGGAGTTGTCGTATGGTGGACCGCACTGGACAAAATGGTAAATTTGAATAAACTCATTAAAGTCCAGCGGTCAGCAGGTATGTGCATCACGGGAGCACTTCACTCAACACCAACAGCAGCTTTAGAAGTACTTCTAAACCTAACACCTCTTGACATCTTCTCCAAAATGGTGGCAGCCAACTCATGCGTGAGGCTTAGAGCCACCTCTCAATGGATCAGTAACAACACTGGTCATGCTTCTATTTTAGACAATTTCAGATCTATCCCAGATCGCTTAGACTATACCACCCCAAAAATGGTATTCGAAAATAACTTCCATATTTCTATCCCCTCAAGATCCTTTTGGGAAGAAGGAGGACCTCAAGAAGAAAACTCGATGCACTTCTATACAGACGGTTCAAAGACCGACAACGGCGTTGGAATTGGTATCTATTCGAAACAACCGAATCTCAGTCTATCATATAGACTTCCCAATGTAGTGTGTTCCAAACAGAAGTAATGGCGATAAAAGAGGCATTATCCTGGCTCAAAGAAAACGTTATATCTTGTAAGGATATACGTATCTTCTCAGACAGCCAAGCCGCTCTCAAATCTCTCGCGTCTGTCTCCACAAACTCTATCATAGTCCACGACTGTCGATCATCTCTGAATGAGATGACAGAACAGTTTAACATTCACCTCATCTGGGTGCCGGGCCACAGGGACATTCCGGGAAATTGTAAAGCTGACGAGCTCGCCAAAAACGGAACACTTCTGCCCACTGTTAGACAAAGACACAACATAGGAACACCACTTGCTACATGCAAACACCTCTTCAAACAATATGCTCTAGAATCAACAAGTGCTAGATGGTCACAGGGTACCACCTGCCTAGCAACTAAACAAATATGGCCATGCATAGACCTGAAGCGGTCAAAAGGCTTGATTTCCCTGAGCAGACAAAGTTTAAGCTCCACAATTGGAGTCATAACAGGACACTGCCTCATAGGTAGACATGCTAAGAGGCTGGGGGTCTACACAAATGACTTCTGTAGAAGCTGCATGGACGAGGAAGAAGAGGAATCAATCCAACATCTTCTATGTACATGTCCGGCACTCTCCAATAGAAGGAACACCTACCTAGGTAGCCCCTTCTTTGATAATACCAGTGAACTGGCAACGATCGACACAAAATGTCTCTCAAACTTCATTAAAAGCACAAAATGGTTTGATTAATTTCATAACTCTCCCATGAGTAACTTTCCTTAGTGGTACCACAATGGACCCTTAGGGTCTAAGTGAGTCAACAACATCTAGACGGCCACTCTAACCTAACCTAACCTTACACTAAAACATTGGCCAATAAAAAGATAAGCTCATAGTTTCATCAAAAATAAATTTTTACTTCAATTCAGTTTTGAAATAAATAAAAAACAACACCTGAACTAATGTGCTAATCGATCGAACCGGAGTTTAATACTTCCGTTTTTTCTTATCGCAAGGCCATATTTCGTCCTTATCCTTTGTTTCAAGCTCTTGACATGTAATCAAAACGTTGCTACAAGTATTGGCCGTAATCCTTATTATGTGTAAATAGGCCAATATTTAGTGTACAAATAAAAGAAATAAAAATAAATTATGGACGAAAAACTCATTCAAAACGGTTTCTTGTTTCTATAAAAATTGTATGGGAAGTTTTCTTTTGTTTAATTCTTTTTTATAACTTTACAACCGGTTTTCGTTCGGAAATGATTGAAACGTATTCGTAAAGGGAATTGAATTTTCTTGAAATATAACTAAAATATATTTAATACCTGATGGAACATTTTCCCAGCTGCTCGCTGTAAAATATGTGTCCTTCGAGTACCAGTTGTTAATTGTTGTCTTGCGTTAATATTTGCTCCAGAAGCTCGATAATTTGTCATATTTTGTTTCATCCAACTAGGCCACATTCCTTTGTTGCATAAATGTACAAAATGTGCACATTCTATGAGAAAAGCTGCTCTTGCTATCAATGGTGCTTGAGGCTTTAATAAATATTAATTTATCATAGTTTAAACATGTTCACTCGTCTTTTTGTAAATCTCACCAAATCTAAAACAGCAGCAACTAATTGTGGATCAGGAAATGATCCGGGAGCACATGTTTCCAACAAAAATGAAAATCTTAACATTCCTTCTTGAATTGGCTCAGTGGGAATAAGTTTTCTTTCTTTTAAAACAACAACTTCGGATTCTCGTGGACCCTCGCAAAGATCTGAAGAACTACGCCTGCTCAAATCTGAAAACAAAATATTATAAAGATAATAAAAGCGAATATAAAACGTTATTTGAGGACCAAACCTGCTGTTTCCTCAGTTCCGCCAATTTTCTTTTTTCCCTTGACAATCCCAAACCTATTCAATCTCCGTTCGACCCTTCGTCGAGCTCTCTGAAGAGATCTGCCTATGCCATCACTTGAACGACCTCGCTGAATTTTTAGCGATGCATGTCGTATGAAGGTTCCTGTCATATCGGGATTTAGCGACCCGATTTCCAAATCAATTGAAGCAGGTTCCTTCGGTGTTCCCCGGAACCAGCGCACTAAATTACTTAGCCGCCCTAATGAGTTTCTTTCTGAACTTGATGTAGAATCGGACAAAAGAGCCCTTTCCGAATGCCTTGGGGTAAGGGTTGGCCGAATTGTCGTTCCTCGTCGACGAATATTACTCAACGGACTTTGGCTAGATTTGTAATGATCGTCACATGTTTCGGTTTCCAAAAGGCTCTTTAAATTAAAAAGAAAAAGTTGTCAGAAGCTCATTAAAATTATTAAATCTTACCACGGCACAAGCTGAAGAAGTGCTGCGTTTTTTTAGTAGATGTCTCCTTTGGCTTCGGTTGTCTTCCATTTGGATGCTAACTGAAGGCTGAGCACATTCAGCTTGTGGGATATGTCTGTAAAATAGGTGCATTTGAAAAAAATGGCGTGTGCAATAAAATGCAATACAAGAATCAATTCTGATCTGGATCTTATGTTGCAATATAAACTATTTTACCCCCATTTTTGGTTTTAACTTGATTATAAAATCAAAGCTTACCTGATAACTCTGGTGGTCTGAAGTAAAGGGCCTTTCTTGTTAGGTCTTGGCGTCACAGCTAAAATTCCACTTAAGGCCACCCGTCGAAAGGGTCCACCATGTGCACCCTTGACATAAGTTATCAACTGACGAATATCACAATACAATGCTGCATTCTCCGGAGACTTCAGATCTTTCTGGGCTTCGACGAAACGCGTCACCAATGGCTTGAAAACAGCGGTTATGACCTGACTTTCGGGTCCACCAGTTAGTCCGCCACTAAAATTGGTCGCATAGCCGCCCTGCCCGCCTGATGATGATATACCGCCAAGATCGGTGTTAAGATTTTTAAATCCGCTCGATCGTTTATGGTCTATGTAGATTAATATACACATTTGTGGGAGTGAAAAGAAATAGCATGCATGCTGCTACTTGTGAAAGCCGCCTATTTATTTCTTTTTTTTAAACATATATACATATATTATATACAAATGATGGTATGATCTATGACTTGTGATTTAGATTTGGTATACGATTTTAATGATTTATGATAGCACAGCCTACGTTAAGCAGATCATGCGTTTTTAAGAAATTTCCAATTTCTACTAATAGATTATTATTAATAAATTTATAAAGGTGCGCCTAAATTATGCTTACATGGATCTTATATAATATAATATATAGTATAATATTATAAGCGGACATAAAAAGCTTAAAAAAAATAACTCACTCAGCGGGGAAAGCAAGGAACTGGGGTCAACACAAAATGCCACAAATGCATGGAAGAATTCTACCAACTCATGGATTTGTGTAGTTTTGACCATTGATTGAAGATAGGCTTTTGTGCGTTTTGATGCCTGTCGCATCATCCGAGAGAGAATTTTTTGACATTGGCTACGAAGAAAGTCTGCTGGTGGTCCTCGAATACCTGTGGAAAAGAAACATTTATAAATATACATAATTGGTCGTATTTATAAACATTGTCGAACTTTAGACAGTCGCCTAAGTTAAAAAAAAAACCTTTATAATTCTTGCGAAAGTGATCTAACTTTTTATCTTACGTTAGACCATGTAATCGATTATCTAAACCTTGACAAATGTTAGACTTAGACATTGTTTAAACAGTCAAAAATCTAATAAATACGAATTAATATGTTTATTTATTTTAATGCAATATAAGAACAATGTAATATAAATTAGAGATGAGGTTGTAAATTACATTAAACTAAAGACTTTTTAATCGAATATGACAAATGATTATAGAGATACAAACGCGTCTCTTGATCCTGTCTGCATATTCCTAACCGACCTTCAATATTGTTCAACATTGAACCAAAGTTTAATTTTGTTGTTTTCAAACTACTGGTTAAAAAACACTTTCTCAAAAAAAATCTTTAAGCTTAAGGCCCATTTGCTGAAATGAAACTTAAATATTTGTATTCAACTTAACACTATGTTCTCCTTTTTCCTCAGCGTAAACTGTCGCACAATCTCTTTATAGTACGGGAGCTAGCAACGTCAAAAAAAAAAAGAATTTTAACTGTCCTGGTTTTTTTTAATATTTTGTCCCCCTCACTACTTCGGTTCGAATGTGGAGAGTCTGGCTGGTGAGATGTGTTGCGTTTTCCTAAGAGCGTACCTTACCTAACGGTAAAATTTTGATTTTCAAAGTTTAAAAACTGTTTATCACGACTGTTCTGATTTCCGACCGAATTGTAAAACGAAAACTGAATCCGTACGGATTGAAAAAGATTGTTCTGACTTTCGAACGGATTCAATTTGCAGTACAAGTAACTTGAAATAAAAAAAAAATTGAAGTCAAACGAGGTTTGATTTTGATGTAGCTTGTATAATTGTTAATTTTCCTGTAATTCATAACGGTCCGCGTAATTCTCATTAATAAAAAAAATTCTCAGAAGGGGTTTCAAGAATCGAATTTTGATATTTATCAATGATCAATTTGATCATTGACAACCGTAATAAGGCAGATAAAGTTATTCTTTTATAATACATAATCCCTCCTTGGTAGTCCTAAGGCATTTAAATCATTCGTCAGTTCTTCCCACAATCTATCAATATATTCTGGCCTGTTGTTAGTCTTAACCCATCCTCTCCATAGGTTGGGATGCTTTTCCATAAAAGCAACCAATAAGGCGAATTGTTGTGCTACATGAAAGTTGGCCCCAAAACAATGAAAAATGCCCCAATTCACAAAATTTAATTAATTTTGTGTTGTTGTTCCTTTTTATATACATTCTTGAGGCCATTTTTCATTTTTACTTGCGATGTATAAGTCCTATATGGCAAGTTTTGGATTCGTGCAAAAAATCGAACTCGAGATAACAATCAAACTTGACATTACGATGATAGGGAAGACGAAAAAAGTGGGTCTCGCAATTCTGTCCGTCTGTCTGTCTGTCTGTCTGTGGACTCGCCTACAGCCTAAAGCCATGGGCCGAATTTAATTAAACTTGGTATAAAGTGTTTTCGGGACATTACCCCGACACGTCATACGGTACCTGCACGGTACCTGCCATATAATTTTTTTTAGCATTTTTGGAAAATCTTATTTTTCTCAAAAATAGCTCGACAGATTTTTCTAAAAAACAACCAATAAATTTTATTAGGTATATGCTACCTTTTTGTAGAAATTAAATTTCCAAAAAATGGTTTTAATTGGTACTTCCCATAAAACCATTTTTTTTATTTTCGTTTTTCTAGAAAAGAAATAAAGTGTTTTTGATATTTTTTTTTATAGAGAATCTTCTGAAAAAATTTATACCAATATTTTTAAAAATTTTTTTTTTGATTTTTAATAAAAGTTTCAATTTTTTTTTTTGAAAACCAAATATTTCGAAAACGACTTCGTTGATTTTTATAAAACTTGGTAACAAGCGGTTTTTTAACATTATCTAAAATATTTTGAACAAAAATTTTTCTCATAGTCAAAGTTAACGGTACCTTCCATATAAATGTTAAAAAACCGTTACATGAAATATAAATTTTCTCGAAAACGACTCTTACGATTTTGATTAAAACTGTTCTAAATACTAATATTAGTATGGTCTACGATCTGCCAAAAACAAAATTTACAATAAGCTAATATTAACAGTACCTCTCATAGAAACATTTTCTTTATTTTGGACTATCTCATTACGTGTGTAACCGATTTAAATTAATTTTTTTGTACAAAAGTTTCTCAAAAATTGAAATCATACTGCATATCAAAATTTTCAAAAAAACAAATTTTGGATTTTTAAAAAAAATTTCAAATTTTTTTTTTGAAAATTCAATAATTCAAAAAAGGGTAGATAATTTTATTCGAAATTTAATTTTTAATTCAACATAAATAAATACTAAAAAATTGTGTACCAATTTTTTTTCTTAAAAATGTTAACAAAATTTTATATATAAAAAATTTATTTAAAAAAAATCGTTCCTACGATTTTAATTTTTTTTTTCTCCAAAACTAAGATTAGTTAAAAAAATCAGATGGTGTACGTTTTTTAGCTCTAAAAACAATTTAAGAAGAATTTTTTAATACATTTTAATTCGAATTATGTTGATTTTTAATAATTTTTCAATTTAAGCTCTATAATGTATAATATAAGTTTAAACTTAAGGCTCCCGCAAAAAAAATTATTTAATTTTAATACGCTCAATCTTCGAGATTCAAAATAAACTTTTACTACAAGAACAAGTTTGTGCGATCCAGTCGTGCGTTTTATTTGTTTGGGGCCCATTTTTCATTGGGGCAAATTTCATGTAGCCGAATTGTTGTTGTGTTTTATGCTTCCCCCTATTTATTATTTTAGATTTAAAATTTTTTTTATTAAGAAACAATAAAAACTTACATTTATCACAACCGAATCTGCAATCCGCCAACAAAAAGATGACCGAAATGAAAACGTCAAATTTTTGACGGATTGCAGATCCGTTCGTTTTGTAGAACACCCTTCAATCCGTAAAATCTCAAACAATACGGAAATCAGAACTGCGAAAATTCGAAAACGGGACGTTTTGGTATTCGATCGAAAATCAGAACAGCCGTGTATAATATGAATATATGGACATGTCTGGCAGGAGTCTGATGTTGCAAAATCCACGCCAGACGCTATTTTATATTAAAGATAAGAAAGATTTTTATAAGCGTTCGAAACAGGAAACTTGGTTTATAAAAAAAGGTTTGGTGACATTGTAGTAAGTTTTGCCGCGGTTTTAAAATTATTTTTTTCAATCTTAAGTCGATTTCTTATCATATCAATTGACCCTCCCACCTACATAGAGGGAAATAAACCACCCTCCCATACGATTTTCTCCTTGTCACTATACCCAACCTACACTCTAGCCTCACATATGTCGCATTTTATGCAAAACACCCTCTATATAGAGTACCAAAATTAATGTTTTCAAGGTCTAAGAAAAGTAAAGTATTTTCTTCAGTTTAGCTAAAGCCAGTTCTTGTATGTTCTCATTGAATTAAGTGAGAAAGTGTTATCAGTTCAAAATCAAAAATTCAAATTGCAGAAATGAAATAAATCATACCATCATTGCATCCATGCGGACAGCCAAGGTGAAGCAATGCTCTTTTTATAATTCCCATAGAAATTTCATGAGCATGTTCCCCAAGTTTCATCACACCTAGTTCAAGTAGCACTTCACAGATATTTAAGCCAGCTTCCAGAACTCGCAGCGAAACTATACTATAGTCTCTCTTGAAAACATTAAAGACAGCCAAAAGTACGATTTCATAGTCAATGCCACCATCACGAGTAATATAAAATGAAGATCCCGGTGCTTCCGACTCATCGACCCCAGTATAATCGATATGAGAATCAGTATGTGATCGCAACATTTGTCCTCGAAATCCCGTAACTCCACTCAAACTTCCACCATTACTCAGCGCATCGAGCTGTGAGTCAATTGAACCCTGTAAAAGTTTTCCCAAAAAAAAGGCTAGATTTTATAGTTATTCACAATTGTTTTTTTTACCTGTCGTTTTAAGTAATCTGGTGATGGTGTTGGTGTGTGTTCAGTTACAGTTATAATTGGATTACGTGCAAAAAATGTAGTCCTTGGTCCTGACGACTGTGAGGGACGTATTGTTTTCTGTGGTTCCACATACCTGTAATACCTTAAACGTTGTTCACGAATATTGTGTTATTTTAATGAAATGATTGTGCAGATTATGAAGGGATTTAAGAAAAGAATCCAAAATACCAAAATACAGTGTTTAATATACAATTGGAATAAAAAGGATTTTAAAAATCATCTATATGAGATTTACATATTCTACCTATGTACTTTACATATACGTTATTTGCAAAATAAGGAGAAAGATGCAGCGAAATTAAATCTTATATGTAATTTTGTATTAAGCAATTGCAATTTAAGAAAAAGCTCTAAATTAAAAAAATAAAATAAAATAAGAATAAAATTTAGAAAGGAAAAAACTTACCCGCTATCAAGAAGACAGCTGGTGTTGAAAAGTATTTGAAAAATAAATAAAAAGGAAAGTAGAAAAATAATTTGAAAAAAAGTTGAAAGATGCGTAAGTAAGAGCTAAGTAAAATAAGGTTTTATAAGAAAATTGCAAAATAATGCTTTTTAAAAATAAAGAAATTATGTGAATATAGTCTTAGCCTAAAACCTAAATGATGCCAAGGTTTGAATGTTATGTTTAAGGAGTTTTCAATAAAGAAAGGTAGATTTTGACAGTTCATGTTTTGTTTTTTGTTGTTGTTTATTTCCCTGCTTCTATTCTTTAAACACTAAAGACAAATCACCGTTATGGTAAGTAACAATGTGTTCTGGAGCAGTTTGAAGGGGACCCCGATTTCAGCAAAAAAACAAAAACATCTTCAGCGAAGAGGACTTTTTTGTTTGGATTGTGATGGTATTATCGGTCCGTAATTCTTCGAAAACGACGATGACATTGCCATCACCATCAACGGAGAGCGCTACCGATCAATGATAACCAATTTCTTTTGGCCCAAAAGTCTAATTGAGTAACGCATAACCAAAATACTACTACTACACGGTTAGTATCATGGACTGTCATGCTGGACGTCTCGGTTTGATCCCTAGCCTCATCGCATCTAATAATAATTTAACAAAACAAACAACGGCTACTGCCTCTTGCGAGGAATTGACAAAATCTCCAAGAGTATCTCTTTTCATAGAAAAGTGCCGCTCACATTAGCCGTTCGGATCCGGCACTAAACTAAAGGTCCCCTCCATTCCTGCAGACACACTACAAAAGCGCGATTTTTTCTTCAGGAGTATTGTCACTTAAATTAATTTCTTAAAAAAAGGAAACGGTATGATCTATCATTTTCCCTAAGTCCAAAATGGTTAATTTTACCCATCAGATTATATAATATAACCCAAGATATATTAGATTTTTAAACAATTTTATATCAGAAATCAACAAAAAATGTCTTCAAAAATTTTAATAAATTCGTTCGTTTAATTTGTTGGTCAAGACTCGGTTAAAGACTTTGGATTAAGAGAAAATGACAGAGCATTGTTTCCCTTTTTTAAGAAATTAATTCAAGTGATAAATACTCCTGAATTTTCTACAGATTTTCTGAAGAGCACACTTGTCATTTTAATCAAATTTGATGATCCGATGACTGCTTTTTTTAAAGTGAGCTATGCTATATTTTATATGTCTGAAAATTTGATTAAAATCTGGTTCAGATTGTATACATAGAGTGGAGAGTTTCTATAGTGGAAACTCTCCATAAGCAATTCGAGGCCATATGGTTATCTCACGTAGAGGTGATAAGAATTGTGCACCAAGACCGTGCAATTTTACCCCGTTAGACTTTTTCTTGTAGCAGGTCTGTGCCAAGTAGCAGGTCTGTGCCAATTCCAAATTAGCCGCAAACAACCGGTGGCTTCAAAGTCAATATAATAGCTTTGTTCAATGTTCTCTGCCCCAGGGGGACCTGGGGAACGTCAATCAACTGTCAAAAAAAACTCAGGGCTACTCGGGTATTCATCTTACATCGAACACCTCAGTGGTACAAGCACATGATTTTTTTTTATAATTATATTATGAAAGAAATACATAACACAATTATCAACAAAATATTTTATAATCATAATTACCATCTTAATTTATCATGAACATTCACTGCATTAACTTGCTAACAAACTGATCTGAATCTTAGAACAAGTCTGAAAATCTACTCAAAGAAAAAACCTAGATTTCGTAAGAGCGCATTCGGAGCTTGACGCGAACGCACATCGAACACAGTGGAATTAACCTATGGCGAAAAAAGTGCTATATTAATTGCTTTAGAACGAGTTCGGGGTGACCTAGTGCATTCCAGGACTGACATCGAACAAACCTAATCCAATTAATTACTCAAATTGTGTGCATTTAAACAATCTCATATTCTTTCATAGGCCTTTTAAGTGAAATAAAAAAAAACACTGGCAATTATTCACACAAAACTTTTTTCAGGGCTTCAAAGAAATAAAGTATAGCACTTCAAATTTAAAATGGAATCAAGGTATGAATTAACTAATTTTATAAAGGGTCTCTAATTATAAATGATCTAACGAGTATTAAAATTTATTCTACTTTTTAAAACATTTACGGTACATATAAAAAAAATTAATTAAAAATGCCGAGACTAATCATATCGATAATTTTTTTTTGAACAAGGAATGCTAGAAGACGAAAGTAACTTGAATAAAGTTAAGAAACGGGATTTGAAAAACGAGGAGAATGTACAAAAAAATGTTTCCCTGTATAAGCCAGTGCTGTCCCAATATGTGTATTTTTAACGATTTTATTAATAGCTTAGCAGAAAGTTTACCAACTACTGTCTTACCTAAGACTTGGCATGCTCTTGCCTTTAATTAAATTGCTACTGGGCTCACGGCTAATCATTGATGCAGAACGTGATAATTTTTTTTCCCCGGTGTCCAAACTTCGATGATAGTCCTGGAAAAATAAAAAAAAAGGTCAAGTCGTTTTGAGTAACAAAAAAAAAAAAAACTTCCGAAGGCAGAGACATCTATATGTGATTTATATGTTAAAATTTTAATAAAATTTTCGACAAATAACTGGCCAATTGCATATGATTTTATGAATTTATTTTGTATTGGTGTTTCAAGAATGTACTACATATACACAAAAGATTTACTTCAAATACAATAATTCCAAAATCTTACTACATGCTGCAGTGGCCTCTTGCCATTTGTACTAGTTTCTATTCCTACTTTTTCCAAATTCTTTTCGGACTTGGAGAACATTTTCGTTTCAACGAAAGCTCTCAGATCGGCCATTTTGACACGTTTCTTCTTATCACTTCCTCGGCGTTCTATTGTTGAATTTGAATCATCTGAAAATTGATTTTACATAAATGGACTGTAATTATTATGTATTTTGGTTGAATCACTAACCAACTTGACCTGGAACTCCTGACTCAGGTATTTCAATGTAGTCTTTTGCTAATGAACTATTGCTTGGACTATCTCGGCTAAATGTTCCTGGTCCTTGATAAAGTGATATTTCTATTTGGGGTATTGGTAAGGAATTTGAACGTTTTCGAGGTTGATGGGTAGGAATAGCTGCTTCTTCAGCGATTTCAGTTAGCCTGGAAATAAACATATTTTTTTATGTAAAATAAAAAGTTTTTAAAGAAATTTTAGAAATCAACCTGTTGTACAAATACTGTAAACTCCAGTAGACTCCCTCTTCTTGCCAATGTGAGATAAAAAGACATCTAAGAACAGCTACATCTAGAAACGTTGCAGCTGACACATCTGCCTTTGTTTCTTCAGCAAACTTTTCATCCGATTCAGATTCCTTTTCGGTTGATGTGCTTGCTTTTGGTTCTTTCTGAGAAGCTCCACGAATTAGTTCATGCTGCTCAAAATCAAAACGTGTTGGTTGCTTGTCTTTCGAATGCATTGACTGTCGACTACCTCTTCGACTTTGTGATTGTTGCAGAAGACTTGCATCCGCCTTGAATTTAAAGCTTATTTTAAATATTCTTTACTTTTTTTATGAAAATAATTCTTACAGTATAAAATGAAGGATCAGTTAGATATGGTCCTGAGGGAAGACGAAATATAACAACTCTTTCTTCTTCGATGCTGGATGCTTCCTCGGGTATTGTTTCAGGAAATGCAAAATCTTTCGGAGATGATACCCAGGATCCCTTTGGAATAAAAACAAAAAAATCAAAATTTGAATATAGAACAAAGATTGAAAATTTTTTATAAGAAAACATACATCTTCATCGTGCTTGGAATGATCTGAATAAGATATACTTTTTGGTGAGTCTGCTTTTGGTGATAGAACCGTTTCTCCAGTTGTTGAAGGTTTTCCTAAAGTAAATTAGTTACAATAACTCAATCAAAGAATGTTAATAATTTTTCTATCTTCACGAGCTTTCGTGCCTCGTGCCACTAAATTAATTTTTATTTAAATGTAAATCGACCTCACCCAGATGTTAAAGGGCTTAAAAACTGTCGCAAAAGACCTACATCCCACTCCGAACAATCAACATTTTCTCTACAAAAAAGGTCACAAAACTATAACAACTTAGTTTAAAACTTTTTGTTCAATGTATACTTTAAATTGTTAAAAGTTAGTACAGATTAAAGGCTATCCCAAACCAACACGATGTTATGCCCATATTCCCATATTACATCACCCAGAGCTGACCCACTATACTGTATTCAATACATACAGTAATGCATAACCGCAGCTTTGTGTCACACTTAGGCCAATGCCACACGAGCGTCCAAATGGACGAACTTCCATTTGGAAGCGCGTCCAGTATAAAAATCTCTTGATGTCACACGAACTTCTTTTTAGACGCGCGAACGGAATATTTTACTAAGTTAGTTCCTTTTCTTTAGTTGATAAATAAAATTAATATAGAATTAGTGGATGAAAATTCAAAAGATGTCCCCTACCGCCTTCCCTGTTGTAATGAGCCCTATAAAATGTATAACATTTTTGTAGAGGGGAGTTGGGGTAGTAAAAATGTGGAATATTGTTTTCCAAAATTCTGAAAATTTTCATCAACTTTTGAATTTCGAACATTTTTTTATTTATAAACTGATTAAATAACCTCTATTGCCTCTCTTATTAGGTTTATGCCTACAAAATTACTGGCAAAATTTTAGGCAGGGGTTCAGGGAATAAATTTGCATTATTATTTTCTCAAATTTCTAAAATTTTACATCAACTTTTCAATTTAGAATTCCAGGGATCGAATTCAATTGCTCTCCCATTACGTTTTTAGGGTGGAAGGGGGTACCCCTCCTCAAAAGTTTTTTAACACAGTTGTAGCCTGACATTTTATCTTTGTTTTAAGATCTTAACCTTGAAAATCGGATCACTATAACGAAAGATATAATTTTTTTTAAAAAAAGCTTAACTTTGAAATTTTCCACAATTTTGCACCTAACGGGCCTTTCTCCACCACCGAGAGCAACGAACCAAACACACTTTTTCTATGCAATTTTTCCGATTTTTCGACTAAATTAAAAGATTGTGAGGCTTGTGGTGCACGTAAAATATCTAATGAAGTATAAAAATAATCGTTGTTTTCCTGACATTCGGAATAAGAAAAAACCAAATTAAACCATGCATGCATTGATAAGATATGAGCTCATAGAACAAGGCTTATAATATTGCCGTTATCTCAGCTCAACTGTACTTTAGGAACTTAATTTTTTTAATTTAATTTTGGATACATTATTTCTTTTAGCTGTAAAAATTTCAACAATATCTATTGGCCCACTAAAAAGATAAAAATAAAAAACACAAAAAAAAGCCATCGTACTAATTTGCGACAGTACCCCTCATGCCGTTTTACAATCTGCGCGGCATGAGAATCAAACAGTTGACAAAGTTGGACGCGCGGACAACACCAATAAGTGGACGCTCGTGTGTCCATTCACATAAGTTTTCTTGGTTCTCAGGACGTACTTCCAAATGGACGCATTAGCCTTAATATGACGCAACGCTCAGTGAGTGAAGCCAACTTCCAGAATGCAACTCAGTGGGTCAAAGCTGAGTAATGCATTTTGGAAGTTCTACGAGAGGTTCCAGGTTGGTCTCCAAAACTCAGGTGAGTCGAATTATAACTAGCCAACGGTTACGGTCGTTTCACTCTGTAACTGTGTTAACAGCGAAACATATTCGACGACGGCGAAAACAATAATAACCAGTTTTTTTTATTTTACGATCATGTATTGTTATTATTGTTTTTGTCGTTTCTCCGAATGTTTCGCGTTGGTTTGGTAGAGCCTTCATTTTTAATGTGTAACAAGTTCTCATAAGATAATCAAAACGAAGACAAAAAGGATTCTACAAGCTCTAACATAAAGTTAGTTGTTTGTCCTCCGCCAAGCCGAACACTTGTATTGAACTCAACTTATAATAAATATTTTTTGAATAGGTATTTCGATAAAGTAACACATTTGCTCATATAAATTAACCTACCACGGGGGGAGGGGCGGCGGCGGCAGCGTTGGTGGTGGCTGGCGTGGACAGCAGAGACCGCGTCATCACACATAGCACACGCGATGAAATTCAATTAATTAAAATAGAGGTTCACTCGGGCGTATACGCACTTTTTTTCATTTCAATGAATCTTTAACAAATTGTACTACAATATTTTTTTTTGTAAGTTGAGTTATTTTCAAAAGTTCTTCTGTCAAGAGTGCCGAATGATTTTTTTTTAAAGCAGATATTGCACAACCCTTTCTTGAAACAGAAGGGGAAACTGTAATCTGAATAACTGCAACCTCAAGTACAAGCAGCAGCATCCAAATTGTGCGAGGGTGAAACTGATATGTTATTATTTTCTTTGATTAATATTTTATGAGGGGACCGCAGGCTTTAAGTAGACCAGTACGGCACAAAACGTTAATATATCATACTGGTAGAGGGTGAGAAAGTTTCCAAACATATTTCTTATGAAACGAGTAATTTTTGGAAACCTTGCACGTCTTTGAATATTTTTTGCCCTCAAAGTTTTTCTCTCGGAGCAATTAAAATAAAAATTAATCGATTTAAAAAGGTGGAAGTGGAAGTGCTAGGAGGCGCATTAAGAACTGGAGGAGCTATAGAATAAGTACAGCCCTGTTTCAAATAATTGTTAAGTACCAATTTTTGTTAAGATTGTCTATACTTAGGCCCATTTTTAAAGTCAAGTAGGTTGCACTTAAGTATAGCCAATATGAGAGATGAAGGCTCAATATTGCAGTGCAGATTGACCTGAATAAGTGGGACTTGAGTCTTCCATGTTGGCTTAAGTCGCACTTACTCCGTGCTTACTTAAATTGTGCCTAAAGTTAGAAAATGGGGAACTTAAGTGCCACTTATTCTAATATTTTTGAACTCAAGCTGGCCTCTAAACTAAAAATTAGCCCGTATATAGTTCAATGCATCATTAGCCAGCTTATTTCTAAAGTTACAATGTATAAATAAATTATTACATATGTAGGCCTCTTAAAAATAATTTAGGTATTTTAATAATTATTCTTACGAGCAGCAAAAACATCTGCTGATCCTTTCGGAGAAGACGGGCTTAATAAATTCCTGGCTTTAGGTTTTACTGGTGCTAAGAAACATGGTGCTCCTGGAGCTCGATTGTCCCACATTCCTTGCCACAATCTGATGCCATTTTCCAATCGAAAGTTTTGAAAATCAGATTCTTTTAGATGATGAATTATCGGAGCAAATAGATAAACAAAAAGCTGAAACAAAAACAAATAAAATGTCTATTGTTTGAAAGTTATGAATTTTAAATTATTTATATAATTACTGTTATAGTTGGTACAGAAAATAAGTAGTTTTCGGTTTTTGGCATATCCTTTTTTAAAACAGGATCAAGATCTTCTTCCTCATCGGCACACTCTTCGGAAGCATATAAAAGAATCCATTGCATTGTGTAGAGCAATTTTGTTTCAACAGCTCCTATTGCTTGCATGTCCTTAACTCTGAAGATTTATATAAAATTAATATACATATAAAGTTACAGGTCCAGAAGTAAAACTCACTAAATACCAAAAATCGAAATCAAATTGAAACATATTTTTGTATCAAAAATTTGCATTTGTCAAGACGTTGATACAAATATTTTAATTATGTCTCAATATCTGCAAAATTCGACTATTCAGAAATTTCCTTCAACAGTATGTAATGCTATTGAGTGAGTTTTATCTTTGTGATGATAAGAATTATATTAGTTAAAAGTAAAAATACTACCTGTTGTGAAGTAAAGCTGCAACACAATGCATTACATGAGGTAGGGCAGCTTGTAATAGTCTCCATCGGGGAATAGCAGCTAGAGCTTTAGTCAAAGGTGGTGATAGTCCAAATTGTATATTCTGAACCACAACTTTTTCGAAGGACTTAAAATGAAAATTAAAGCCATTGAAACGTATGTATATTTAATTTTTATTATTTAACAAAAAAAAACTGCTTTTTCCTAAAAAACAAACAAATAACCTATAATCAATAGAAAAACGAATTATGCTTGTAGTTACCTTGCATGCTTCCTTTAGCTCCTAATGGCAGCCATTGTTTGTAAAAATTGAAATTTTTATTTGTAAATAATTTTGGAACTAACATTTTAATAAAAAAAAACTTTAAAGTGTTTCGTTTTGATCTACAATAGTGTTTTTGTGTTTAACAATTAATTCATTCCATATAACAAAAATAAGTTGAATATTCAAATTTAAGAATCCGATTGGGTCTATTAACCGTTACGAAATTTTCATGTTAAAATAAAAATAAAATATAAAAAAATCCTTCCATTGATTTTATTAATTTTAAAAATTAATTTTGTTCTAATTTGGAAAGAAAATAAAAAAATTAAACTCATAAACATGCATTTTTAAACAACAAATTTTAACAGTTTTATACTTCTAAAAATCACATATTTTTAAATTATTTTCAAAAGATTTATTTCATTTAGTTTTGAAATCTGTTTTTTTTTTTTTTTTTTTGTTAAAAACTTACGTGATGGCCGGGTGCATGTTGACAAAACTACATCAATTTCATACGAAAATACAGTTATTTAAAAATATTTTTTCATTTTGTTAAATTGCGTTGACGAATGCAGTTTTTTTACAGGTGTGTAAGCAAAAGACAAATGCATACAGTTAGACATTTAAGTAAAAAAAAAAAACTATTATAATACACTTTTCTTATACCTATGTACATATTGTATAAACATAATAATAAATTTATTTATTTTATGTAGTGAATTTGCATAAGCATTTTATACTATAAATGTTGCATAACTGAATACATGAAATTTCGTCCGAACTGACAAAAAATACATAATAACCTCTAAGGATTATGTGCTGGATGAAAGTTTTAGAAACTAGTGCAGTGCGCAGTCAAACTAATATCACCAAAACTATTTCATAATAAATACGTTGCCAAGACTTAACTGTGAAAAAATTTATCAGATAAAAAGAAGAGCCAAGACTTTATTTTCTTCTTGACAATCTATTTAATATGAAATGTTTTTTGGTGGTATTTTATTTTATTTCATTTTGTAGGATTACGTTTTATCCGTATACAGAGCTTCACCTCCCTTTAAGGGAGTTTGTTGGTGAAAATTACAGATTTATAAATTTTGTTATAGTTTGTGTGCGAATCCTAGCTTTAATACCAAATTTCAGCTTTCAAGCAACTCGCGAAGTGCACTACTCTATAGGTTTTGATGAGTGAGAGAGGTCAGTAAGAAATCGACGTATTTGAGATATTAATAAAATCCGAAGTATAAAAGCTAGACAAATAAAACTTTGTGTAATTCATTTGTAATAGGTTTGAGATGCGATTTACTTGAGTAATATGAAAGCGGCATGCTCGGCTAGAACTCGCAGGAAAGAGGTGGGAACTTGCCCATTCATCTCAATTTCTTCTATTATTATATAGCCCAGGAAACAAAAACATTGCTCCACACAAACTTCTAAATGTTGGTAATAGGTTTCATTCTCACATATGTATGGTATACCTAATGCTGATATCTATCCTTTTTTTCGCGAGATTATCCCTTTTTCTGACTTTGAATAAACTATCCCGTGAACGCTTCTTAAATCCCGAGTTATCCATTTACTATCCCTTTTTTTAAGTTGAAAACGCTGAAACAATTAAAAAATGCGGCAATTATACGTAAGTACGTACATGTACATTACACAGTTGCTTAGCTTAGTGTAATTATTTTGAATAATTTCGAATTGAAAAAATGCCGAAACGAACTAAAGGGTAATGTGTTTTGAACGCTATATTTTTTGTAAATTGCAATTTGCCATAAACATGAATTCTACCACTTTTTAAAATCGAAGCCAGATTTACTCAACCAAATCTCTAAAAAAGAGAAATATGTGACTCGACAAAGTGGTGCCGATGCGAGTGACAATGACATCGAAGACGACGACGATGGAACAATATTGATCGATTGATTATCAAAATGTTTTTTAAAGATAAATTTCTTTCTGCTAAATGCAGAACATTTTCACAACAAATATTTTTGAAATATAAAATCTTAAACTAAAAGATGATTTATGGTGGAAATTTCATATTTTTGTATTCCGATATCCCGCGAAATCTCTAAATTTGGCGGGTTTGTCCTTTTTTTTTTCAGAAAAAAAGATATCAATATTTATACCTAATACTATTATACAACTTTTCAGAAATATCCCTATTTGTGGGTGTTGAGGAAAAAAAATAGTGCGATTTTAGTGGGAATATTTTTTGATTTTTTGGGAATTTTTTTATTTTATTAAAATGGCTATATCTTGGGATCCAATTCATCTAGAAAAAAGTTTGATACACTAAATGATTGAAAATTGTTTATTATTTAATTATAAAATATAGAAATATATATATTTATAGCAGAAGATTCTTAAAAATTCACCAAAAGTCAAATATTTGAAGAAAAATTGTAATGGAGGTTGGTTTACTTAGGTTTTATCATAAACTATTTAAATAAAAAATAAATTAATATGTGTATACTCTTAAATAATAAATTCTGCAGAAAACCTCAATTTTAGAATAACGCAGACAAAATATTTACCTCTGTGAAAGAAGATTTCGAATGTACTCTTTTTTGATAAAAGTCCTAATTATGTGAATTAAGGCTGACGTTTAAGCTATTTTACCTAATTATTTTTTTTTTTAAATTACCATATAAGTAGAATATAGAAGGTTTACTTTGTTCCTTTATCTATACATGGGGAAGCGATAGTAGTTGCTGCAGAAGATTAGGACATTCTGGTTGTGCTTGTTTTTCTATGCTCCGCAGAACATTAGAACATTTGCTTTTTTATTTTTTTGGAAAATTACGGTACAGGTAAAATAAAGTACCTTTATCTATAAATACCAGTGTACCTAAGTAACCCAAAATATTATTATAATTTGGCGAGATTTAATGTTATTATAGTCATTTTAATTTTGAATATCAAAGTGAAAAGTTATATTTAATAATGCCTGAAATTAATGATATTTGTGATGATCATTGTGTTAATAGAAATAATGGTGCACTTGTGAAAAGAGGTATTGATACCTTAATTGAAGCATTGAAGTCGAGGAATGACAATTTGTGGACAAAATTTGAAAATTTTGTAGACATTTTGTTACATATAGAATGTCGGAAAAATTATACCAGGAAAAGTAGCATTGTTGCTTTTAAAAGAGCGTGTGAAGAAGGTAAGGTTACTTAATAAACATTAATAAACGTAAAATATTCTTAACTTTTTACAATCTTACAGAAGCATTTTCATCATCTTGCAGCCAGATGGAAATCTGTCAAGAACGGCAGACAAACGGCAACAAATCTTCCACCTGCTCCAGAACATTTACTAAAACTGATATCTTGCAACTGTCGTACACAATGTACAACAAGGTGCGAATGTAAGCGATCAGGATTGTTATGTTTGGTAATGTGTGGAACTTCATTATGCATCTATACAACAAGGGAAGAAGACCATCTGAACGAAGTAGATGACAACGAATTTTAATTAAATTTTAATATGGAATTAATAATTAATGTTTAATGAATATTCATTAATAATTTAAAGTAATTAATAATTAATTTTTAATTAAAATTTTAAGAAATTTAATTAATGCAATATTATAGAAAAAAAAATAATATATAAGCTCTAAGCAAATAAAATAAAATTATATGTTTTAACTCAAAAGGTTTTCTTTAAATTAAATTATTTTTTTTTTATAGAAAGGATAAGCTGTTTCCAGTGACGCAAAATAAAATATTAAACACAGAACAAATAGTATTCTTGTTTTCTTTAGTACCTTTAACCATTCAACTTTAATAGCAAAAACTGTAAACACTTGTTAAATATTTCCGTTTTTCAACTTTTAATGACAATTTGCTAAACTTTACACATTTATATACAAAAAAAATGTTATATAATCTTGAATTGTATTTCATTTTGCAGCGTTTGAGATACTTTGGAAGTTTGTGAAATGTAACGTTACATTATTTTTTGCTTATACGTTCATTTTTTTTTTACGATTTGGCTTAAAATAAAATATTCTTTTTTGCTGAAGGGTATGGAGGAGAATCTTGTTAAATAGCAAAATTGAATACTGAACAAAACTGTAGGTATATTCTGTTTTGACTAAATGGAAAAAAAATCCATAAAAAATGTTGACAAAATCACATTTTCAACTTTCAATACAAAATTTTCCAACTTAAGGGTACTATATACCAAAAAAAATGTACAATCTTATGTAAAATTAAATAATTATAAATTATTTGAGGTATTTTAGTTGTTTTCAAAATGTACCGTTATATATTTTTTTTTACCATTTTTTTTTCAAACCTTGATTGCAGAAATTCCTCAACAGCTAGAGGCGGGGATGATTCCTTAAATACTCCTTTAAAATAGCACTACAACCCTACAAAATTTCAAACCTATTGCCAAAATTTAGAAGTTTTGCACAAAATTCCTGGGCTATAACATAAATTATTCCAAAAGTTAATCGATCGAAAAACTGCGCTGGAGGTATTGCCAGCGTTGACCTTACCCACCCTACCTTGGAAGTTAGAGACTAGTTGATTAACTTTCCCTTTACTCATCTCACCTTTATTTCAATATTTTTAATAACTTATTATTCGTGATTCATAAGTCCACAGATAAACTCTTATTTTGAGAATTTTAGCTCTCTTGCTTGTGATAAAATATACGTTGTGCCCAACTGCTTGTTTTGGCGCGTTATGTGTCTCCAAATTTTTAAAATAATATAAACATTTTTTTTTTTAAATGATTAATTTTGAATTGATTTTTTCTTCAAAATTTAAAACACATACAAATTGGCTTTTTATAAAAAACCGATTTGTTTTGAGTTTTCTCGTCCTATGGACGAAAAAAAAGTTTGACGGAATAAAGAATTGTCAAGTCTAATAAGCTGAGATTCTAGTATAAATAGTGCAATAATAATAATAATAACAAAAAATGTTCAGTTTGAAATTCTGAACATTTCCCTCGTCAGATTGAAATCGCTATTTAGTATTAAAAAGAAGGAGAAGAGAAAAGTTTGGGAACTACAAATAAACGTCAACTTAGCAGGTCAACTTTCTCAAAACTATAGATAAATGGTCCGGGAGCGGATATATATTGAGAAGTACCTAATTGCTGGTTAGTTACGCAAAAAAAAATTATTTGCTCTGTTGATTTGCGAGAATCATGAGAGAAAGTTGACCTGCTAAGTTGACGTCAACTTAGCAGGACACCCATTTTTCACGAAACAACAGAGCAATTATTTTTGCGTAACTAATTAGCAATCAAGTAGCAACTAATTACTATATACTTTTTAATCTGCAACGGAAAAAGTGACCTGTTAAATTGATACACTTTAGATATACGCGACACGAAAATATTTTTCAACTATTTTTAGCAGTTTCTTTTGCAGTTTGCTTTTTTACAAACTCTACCAAATATATCAAGTATGGCATTGGTATAGAATAAAATTAGCCCGATTTTAATATCTTTGTTCTGAAGATATTCGAGCGAATATTATTTTTTTAACAATTTTTAGAAGCTTTTTATATTAAAAAAATTGCAGGTTGATTTTTTTAAAGTCTTACCAATATTCTTTACTACGTCATTATGTATAGAATGAAATCAGGCTGAAGTCGAAAGCAATTTAAATTTTACAACTTTTTTATAAATAGATGTAATAAAATTTTTTTTTTTTTTTTTTTTTTTAAAAAGCATGTCTTACTGATAGAAATTCGTTTTCCGATCGGAAATTCATCATCAAAATAAGTAAATGATTTTTCTGGAATAAAAATTGTTTGTGAAAACAAAAACCTTTGATTTATCATCGATCCGGCCGGCCGCTCCCAATGATTGAACTAATATTTTTGTTATCTGATGTTCATAAAATGTTAGCAAAATACATAGTTAAATTTAACTCCTAGGACACATCCGATCCGAATACTTTGAAAATATCAACAACAAGACATATGTAGCTAACATAAATTTATTAAATGTGTTTCTCTTAGCTAAGAGCGCTCTGAGTGTTAACGCACTCTACTCTGAAATCTGAATAATTATGCTCTGCTCAGGCTCAAAGTTAAAAAAAAAGCCTATACAAATTTGTTGTTTGGCGTCGTTCAATAAACCGGAAAATTTCCATGTTTTTAGGTTGTTAGCTGCATTTTTTTTAAGATTAATTAAGCGAGTAATTTAAATAAGCAAGTTCAATTAATCGTATAAAAAGCTGTTCTACTTACACAGGAAATTTTCAAACGAATTTTTTTGGTCAATAAAGTGGGAAAGTCAATAAACCGAGGTGCAATTAAACGGAGAATGGAGAATACGTAAAAATTAATAACAAAAAAAAAAAACAATTAAAAGTTAAGAAGTTCAAGTTAACATAAACTAAAATAGTCGTCCATACAAAATTTTCGTTATTGCAATAATACTGTGAAAAGAGTATTCGTCTGAGCAAATTTTTAGTAGTACCTATCCTTAAATAGTATGAACCCTTCTCTAAGCTCCTGAATAAAAATGTAATAATTGACTATATTGCCCTTTTTTCTCTATGCAGAGGGTTCCGTGGTCGGTAATGCAGACTTAAACCATAGGTTTCTGAGGTTATTTTAAGTCGAAAAACTTAAGAAGTAATTTTCGAATGTAAGTATAACGGTTTTTATGATTTTTGGTTTCATTTATTTAAGTGGCTCTTACTTTGTTAAGCTGCAATTGATTTTTTAATTTTGTTATGTATGTATTTACACAAGAGCAGAATAAGAAGAAGGAAAACACAAATAAGAGAATTATTTTTGTTTTTGTTTTATTGTACTGTATTGAATGAAATTCAATTCAAAGTTTTTTTTTTTACACGAGAGCAGTTAGGAGTTTTTACCCACTCTGCAATTTTTTTCTATGCGGGTAACGGTTTTCCCGCCATTTATTATGCGGCTACATGTTTGAACTGTTAGACTTTGTAAAGCTTACAATTAGCAAATTGTAAGTTATTCTTAGACAAATTCACTACAAGTACAAAAAAGTATTATTTTCTGCATCTAATTATGGTTACTTGGTACATAATTCTAAAACCAGTGCCAGTTTTATAGAAAAAAACACATATTCGCCAGAGTGACCCGTTTTTAAAAAATTAATAAAAATTAAAGTTATGTTTATAAAAATAAATATTTTCATATAATGTTGTGTTTAAAAATATTTGAATACAATTATTTCATGATTAGGAAATAGGAAAAGCCAAACCTTTGAAGATGGGCTTAGAACTGCAGAGAACAATACTTTAATGAAAAAATATAATTATGTGTATTTAATTCTAATAAAGAATTTTATATAGAAAAGGGTCAAACAAAAATGTGTGTGAACATTTATGTTACATAGAACATCAAATTTTATTTCATTAAATAAAATCTTTTAGACACAATATCAAGACACTGACAAGGCTCGTGATTGAGCTATTTTTTTGTCACATAAAAAAACTGAAAGCTTATTTACAGCTTCTTTTTTTTTTAATGTATTTTTTTATTTTAATGTTTATTTATTATAAGCTTATTTAAATATGTAACCATATTTAGCAGTGATCATTCCACACATCCATTTTTGTCATTTAAAATAATAAGTTTAATATTAAACTTATAATAAAACTATTAATATATGTAACTTACCATACAACTCGCTTCATGAAGTTTTCCAAGTTTTGGACGTATAAATGGTGCAATTTGACGCCATAAAAACGTTTGCACAGAAACTGGAAGACCCAAATCTTGAAGTCCATCATCCTGTTGAAAATCATAGAGCTCGGCAACGTTGGCTGTTACCATTTTGATGGTGTTTTAGTTTTTTTTTAATTTTTAATTTAATTGTTGGTTTACATTTCTCCCTGTGGATGAGAGTAGTTTGAAGTAGTTTGGAAAGCATGGTCCTTTTTTATAGTAGGTATATGTTGTGTGTGTTTTTTTTGTATAAAGGTTTTAGTTCTTTAATGTTGGAATTAATAGTAATTTTGGTGGATAATTTTTACTCCTTCTGAATAAAAATTTTGATCAAAATCTGTTAAGCTTAACGAGAAACCCAAAAATAACACCCCTTTTATATATGGCAGGTACCGTTGACAACAGTTAACAGTTTTTGGTATTTTTTTTCACCAAAATGGAGACTTTATCCACAATATTACACACAAAAAAGTTAATCAAAATTATTAGAGCCATTTTCCCAGATAAATAAATTAAAATTTTTTAATATCCCCTCCCCTAGCTTCCCTTTTTTTTAATTGATTATTTGATTAATATTTAATACTTATTGGTGGGTAAAAAGTGGGAAAATTGATCAGCGTGAAATTTTGAATAATTTTAAGTCATAGGCCAAACCATGCAAAATCAAAGCGGGTAAACTTCCCCATAATTGTTTTTTTTTTACATTTATTTTGGCCTTCCAAAAATCTTTTGTAGAAAAATTTTAAGACCCACAAAGTATGTATTAAAGCCAAGTATGCAGATCGGGAAATGACAAATTTCATCTTTACAATTCTAATCTCTACAAAACGTTGGAAAAATCGCGAAAAATTAATGTTTTTCTTCTTTTTTCTTTTTGTAAAATTATTGATAAATAAAAGTTGATGAGTGTTTATCGTGCAAAATTATTGACTTGTCAAAATTTTTCCCGCAAAATAATGCTTCGAACATTATTTTTCCTGGCAAAATTTAGTGGAAACTTCACCCTACAGCGGGTACAAACGTCACAATTTTGCGCGTGAACTGCGTAATGTCTGGAAAAAAAAAAAAAGACAAAATTTGTCCTGGGAAAAATTTTGTATGAAAAGAAAAATTTTGTCGATCTGCGTACTCGGCTTAAGCACTAATATAAGTATTTTTAAATGTTTCAGTTGGGGTAGGAGGGGACTGGAGCCAGCGTTGCCAAACACTTTGGTCAAAATAATGCCTCACTTGAGAAAGTAAAAGATGCCTTTTTCAATAAAAAAAAGCCTCACCTAATTTTTTTTAACTAAACAAACAAAACAAATCCTTTATTAAAAAAAATTAAATAAATCACAATAAACATCTTATTAAGGAACATTAGTTAATTCATGGCCGATTTCATAAAGCCCTTTTAACCGCATTTAACAGGCTTTTAAATCTTTATGAAATCGACCATCAGCCATTTAAATTTAAATTAAAACATGAGGAAAATGCAGTGTAAGAGGTATTGTCGTCTGCTTCTTAATGAGTTCTGTAAAATGGCTATAAAATCGCCATTTCCTTCAGCATCAACAGTGACTCACTCAAAAGGAAATTGCAATAAAATTTGTGTTGCACTTTCGATGAACAAATTTAGGCCGTTTTCGCATCATTTAACGTTGAAGAGTTAACAGCAATGTATGCAGCCACTTTTCCTCCCAAGTATATATCTTCTAACGGCAAAAAATTTTCTTTACTTTCATTGGAAAATTGTGAATAGTTTGAAGGTGGATACACATTCTTTTAGAAAATAGTAATTATAGATAAAAATTATTTTTTGGCCAAGATTTTTTTGAAATGTTTTAAACAATAAATTAATAAATAAATTATAAGAACAAATTAAAAAAAAAAAAGCCTTTTTGAAAAAAAATAAGCCTCAAAGCCTCAGGCAGTGAAATAATGCCTAAAAGGCATAAAAAATCCTCAGTTGGCTTCGCTGATTGGAGCTTGCAAAAATTAAATGACATTGGATTTTCTTTTTTGGGAGACTATAAGCCCGTATGCGAATGGGAGTAAAATCGCGTTTAGTTTTATCCGAAAGATTAATTTCCAATACTAATAAGGTTAATCTGTACGTGAAAACGTTAAAATTTAATCCCGTATAAAATGTAATCAACATTTTTATCTAATTCGCCCACGACCTATAGAAGATTCTCACAAAGTTGAAGCAAAATCCAAAAATCGTCAATCAACAAATTTTTGTTAGATGTTTTCATATGGAATAACTTAGATGTTAAAATATTTTCAATCACGTCTTTCAAAGCTGAATGGCATAATTTTTGTAAAAAGAATCACTTTCCATTGATAGGAATCGAACTTGGGTAAGTGACACTTATCACGAGAGCACGTAAACCCTCTTGATAAAACACCCCACATCCGGTAGAAAACAACTCAATTAGAAATAATTACAAAGCGTTTAGATTTTACCCTAATGATAGGCAAAGGACATGCGATTAATATTTATGGCGATTCTTGTTTATTTTGTTCTTTACTTCTTATTCCTGTAGATCGCATGACACGCAAAATTATAGGTATAGCAGAAACAAACCATATCACATCAATTTCAGTTTTGATGTCAAAAAACTATCTCTCTCTTTCTCTATATTTTATTTGTTTTAATAATCCTTTCCTAAAGTGCATGATAATTGATAATAACAACAACAATCAACAAGTGGTCTATGCATCACGATTGCATGTTGGTTAAATATGCATAAGTGTATTTTTGTTTGGTATCCTTTGTTTCATCTTTCACAACATGAGATGGTGTTTTAAGGACAAGTTCATTGATTCTTTAAGTCTTCTCCCCTCTCCCCCAATTATCGTGCTCTAAATTTCTTATTTTTTGTGAAAATCTCAATGTCAGCTGATAAATGTTGTGATGTTGAATTGCGTACATGAACGCAGACTCCGGCCATTTTACAAAAATGTATCCCAAAAAGTCCTCCATCTTGGTACAGAAACTCGAGAGGATACCGAAAAGAAAACCAACGGATGATTACCTTTGCCAGATAACCTGGTTACATAACCAAAATCCTCCATGTTTGATTTATTTTTTTCACTTTGCGAAAAAATAAATTTTCACTTTCATGATTTTTCACAATCAATTGGCTCGATTTACTGATAACTATTATCACCCTCTCGTGGGTATCATAAAGAATAACTTTATTTGATAGCAAACACTTTATCACGAAAGGTTTTCCACACACAAAACCAAAAGGGGCACACCCAAGGTAATAAATTTTAACTTAACGACAAGAAAAATGAGGTTTCCTTTCAAAGCTATCGTACAAATTGCAACACAAACAAATAATCTTCCTTATCGCGAGGGATTCCGGTGGAAAATTAAGCAATTAATTTGATTATTTTACCTTTTTTTTTCAGATCAATTAAATTGGAGATTTTATTTCTTTGCAACTTGGGAACCGTTATAAAAGCTAGGTGCAGATGTGGCTGCCTTCGATTAAAGACTGATGAAATAAAATGGCGACTTTTTCGGTTACAGCTCCAAACTTGGTATAGATAAAAACGTTGAAAGATTCAGCTCAGCTGCGTTTCCTTTTGTAATCGAGGAGTGAATGCGAGGGTGGTTTTGGAATGTAAACAAACATTATCCTTCGCTCTCTATACTCTCATTTTTGCAACAAAAAAAAAAGGATATGGGTCAGGTTAGTCAGGTCATATAGTGTGGGAATTGTGGAGATTGCGTGTTTGGTATAAATGCAAATAGTAAATAACATTTACCGGTTTATATTTTTCCAACTTGTGGATTCAAATTTGTGTTCATTCATAACCGGCTAAGGAGGATAAAAACAGTTGTGTGACTTTTTGTGCCACCTGTTGGTAGTAATATTGTCGGTGAATAACTGGATTCAGGATAACCAAGTGACACATTTATTTTCATGAAAGCAACAACTACTCCATTTAAATGAGCCGTATTAATACTAAAATATTACCCTTGGGGAGGGGGAAGGGAAATGGAACCATTACGACTGTTATTGATGATTTTTCTTAAAAACGGTTCATAGAGTTT
The DNA here is from genome assembly GCA_947049315.1 of Epistrophella euchroma. Classification (NCBI taxonomy): domain Eukaryota; kingdom Metazoa; phylum Arthropoda; class Insecta; order Diptera; family Syrphidae; genus Epistrophella; species Epistrophella euchroma. Next base: position 76,237,448 of record OX346246.1, on the reverse strand, counting down.
TATTAAAAAATTAACCGCTCTTTTGGTTTGCGAATAAATGGGTGTCCTGCTATTATGACGTCATTTTAGCAGGAACTGTTTTTTTCGAAAACAAAAAAAGTGATTTAATATTTTTTACGTAATTCCATATTAACGTGAGTTACTTTTGGGATATTTTTAGGGCCTATTTTATTAAAATGTAATACTAATACAAATAAAAATAATACAAAACAATATTTATCGTACATCGTAGTAATTCCGCCCGCTAATTAAAATAAAATATTTGGGAAAAATAGTTTTTTACTTAGTAGAGAAGCAATCTGGCTGTCGTATATCATAATCACAACTGTTTGCAATGCCAGCGGCTGTGGAGATGGATAGCTTGCCGGTAAAAAAAAAAAAAACTTATCTAAAAAAGGAGAACTTTTTAAGATATATAACTATATACCCCACATACACTTTTATAATAGAGAAAAATATAATCAGCCCTATTAAGAATTCCAACGTAATTGGAAATTTCACGGATCCCGAAAAAAAACTTTCACCGAATCCTGTCCTAATGACAATTTGTATGAGATTTTCGACTGCGATTATTGCGAATAGTTTTTTGTCGGGATTCGTAACAAGTTTCCGATTACGATGGAATTTACGATAGGGCTGGATTCATCATTTTAATCGACGTAAACCGACTTGACGTGCGAAAATAAAAATTGTAGTACATTTTTTCAAAGATTCAACAAAATAAGAAAAGTGCGTATAAGCCTGAGTGCACCGCATTTGAATGAATTTCATATCTTTATGGAGCATCTTTCTTATTAAATAAATCTCTTTTATGTTTATAGTTAAGAGACTGATTACATTGATGTATTTATTTTTAATAATCCTTAATGACAGCAGACAGCAGTCTTCTAAAGTCGAAGGATCTTCCTTGAAATAACTTTTTATTTTTTTTTGTTTCCATTTTGAATTAAAGGCTTTTATTTATGTAATAGCCCGTGGCGTAATGGTTAGTGCGTTGGACTGTCATGCCAGAGGTCTGGGGTTCAATACCAGCCGCTTCCACCTTAAGTTTTTTTCGGAGCTACTACCTCTTGCGAGGAAGTGACAAATCCTCCAAGAGTATCTCTTGTCATAGAAAAGTGCCGCTCACCTTAGCCGTTCGGATTCGGCAATAAACTGTAGGTCCCCTCCATTCATGTAGACACGCACACAGGAATGGTTGAGAGTTGTAAGTCGCTAGGCCCTGGTTCTTCATGAGCCGTTTGTGCCACCAAATTTATTTATTTTTTTTTTTTATTTATTCCAATTCATCATTGTCTTATCTGTTAAAGTTCATTTTATTTATTGGTAATAATAATTATATTATGTTTAATAATTTAATTATTCTATTTAGTTGATTACTGCAATAATTGAAGACCATTGTGTTCATACATTTTGAAAAGTTTTTAGTTTTCGTTATTATTAGCACTTATTTTATTCTTAAAATTAAATATCTACAAAGCTTTAGAAAATGTCTTAGCCGTGCGCAAGAATATAATTTCTTCTCATTAAGTATTGTCATTACCAAAAAAGAAATGTATTGCAATAAAGTGTTATCATATCAATGACATAGCTTTAAAACAAAAGAAATCCTGATGCGCTAAAAGAATTACTCCTCCTAAGGGGAACGCACGCTGGTAAAGAAATAGTTTTTTTTCCATATCTTCAACAAAAGTGTTGGGAATTCAAAAATAGGCATGGATATTTTCTTTTTTTTTTTTAATATAGAAGTAAAATGAACAAGAGTTAACGTCTATTGAAAAGGAAATATGCCTCCCCTAAAACTTTGCCACCCTGGGCTATGATAACCCATTCTGCCCATATAGTAAATATAGCCCTGCATACATTTGACACTTTGTTAGATAATTTGTACTTCTAATTTCAAAATTAAGGAAAAGTAGAATTTTTATATTTTCTTGTCCATACTTTTCCATGGAATTACTCTTCAATGATTTTTAAAATAGTCTTCTCATAAATTAATGATTATGGTTTGAATCCACAGTATGATGGCATATAACATCAAGTTTGTGCGACCTAGTCGTGCATATATATATAGTATATATATAGATAGATATCAGTGGCGAGGCGTCCATATAAGACGATACCTATCGAGTTACCTTTAAAAATTCTGTCGCAACTCGCAAAACATCGTGTTATTATTTGCAAAAAATTAACTCAATGGTTTGCGTCTAATTGGATGAATTTTGTATGTATGTATCTCGTAGGAAAATTCAGCTGATGAACCGTTGTCAAAGACAAATCCCAAGCCAACCGAAAATGTTCGTTATAACTAATACTAAACTACCCTATGGGCAATTCGAGGAACAGCAAACGTTGCGTTTGCATTTGGCTTTTGGTTGGCAGGTGTTGCGTCTTTGTTGTTGGTTTTTAATTGCTTGTAAAAGAATAAAATATTATAAAAATGCCTTAAAATGCATTTCAGTGTAATTTGGAATTAATTTAACCAAATATACGCGTACAAAATTAAATTTTAATTTTCCTTTCGTCAGCTGTTTTGACCTATCCGATTTTTTCGTTCGAAAACATATCAGATACTAATTATCTTTGATAGCCTATCGGATTGCCAACCAAACGCGGCCAATAAAATTCGAAAAAAAAAATGACACGCTTCTCTTTGTCTTATTTGATTAATTTTGTATGTGCCTCACTGCGACTGCACTGCTGTGTGAAGTTTATTAAGCAAGTCGGGTAGGTTTTTCTTTTAAAAATTCAGTTAATACTGTCAATTTAATTTGTTGTAAATTCAAACTTTTATAACCCGATCTATATCTACAACATTTGTAAAGCAATTAAGTACTTATATTATGGCAGATCAGCAATACGCTATATAGGGAATTTAAGGTAGTTTTCTGGTGACTAAATTTTTTTCGACTTATCATTTGAAATCAGCCACGCCACTGATAGATATATATATGTATAGATATACAGTTTACTTTTATCAAATTGTATATAAAAATTGTTAAGTTACAATATTCCATGTTTGTCGCTTTATTTACGTTTTTTTTTTACTATGAAGGGTCTTTTGTTTACTTTTTGATGACGTTGTACCAGTAGCAGACATTTTGGATTTAAAGCGTTCGTATAAATTTGAATATTTTTGCTTCTCTCTGAGAGAATTTCATGTCCACTTCTCAAAACTTTGAAATTTTTAGTAGGTAGATACATTAATTAACTTAATATGTTTACAACAGTTAATTGAAGGAAATATTTTTCTCACTAAGCTACAGAAACGTTCTTGTTAAAAACGACGGCCCAAATGCATCTATTTATGTAAATACATATGAAAGGTCGAGGGGAAAAGCGGCACAATTCAAAATGATTCCGAGAAAAATGCAAATAAAGTTAACTTACTTACATAATACAAATATACGCTAAATTGTGTTTAGACAAATTTTTCTCCAAATTTTACGTTAATAAGTGGTATTTTTTTTCTTCTTATATATTGAATGCTCCTGTTAATTTTAAGTCAGACACTAAAATCCACATGCTTTAATTCTTGTTTTTGAGAAAATTGAGACAAAATCGATGCACTTTCGTTATTCTTCCATTTTTTTTAATGGTTTTTCTTGTAAAATCACCACTTTTTTTCAAAAAGTTAATAGTACATCAATTACTACTCAAAAAAAGCTACAAAATGTCATCATTAGTTTAATTTTGAAAATAATTGGACATGTGCCGTTTTTTCCCTGGACCTTTCATCTGAATGAAGGCTAGGCATAGTAAAAGTTTTTTATTTAACATTATCATCAAAATTTAAGCAATTTTTCATTTAGCGCTATTGGCAAATTAACTAAATGTCTGAAGTATTTTTAAATGACACATCAACTTTTAATTTTCTCGTATGAGTCTACGTATTAAAATTATTTGTACTACGGTATGAATACCTACATACATATAAATAAATTATTAGCAAGTGTATTTGTTTTAAATGCCGCCACACAGATTCCGCTACAAATATTTAAGCAGCTGGCAACTCGCCATGAACTTCCTAATAAACAAGGTATTTCAAAATTGTTTGGTCCTATTCACACCTAAATCGCCACAAAAAAAGAATCTTACAAGTATGTATTAGTATGTTTTAATTTTAGAAAATTTCTGATAGCATTGCATACATGAAACTAAGAAATGTTTTGCTAACCATTGAAAATTCTATTGTATTTTTTGTGGTACCCATTCAATATGGAAAATTTTCAATCCATGAAGCAACTTGTTGACAGTGATTAAAATCGATCATATAATTCGGTTAAGAAACTTTTTCAAATTTTTGTTCTAGTTGATCATGATTATGGGATATCTCGTTTTTAAAGGAAAACTTAAGGGAAGGGAAATTTTCAAAAAATCGACTTAAAAAATAACGGTTGAACTCATAATAACATGGTATACCTTTTTGTAAAGCCAGAAATCTCTTCTTTTAGTTTGTTTTTCAATAAATTTCTTTTAAGGAATAGTTTTTGAAATATTAATTTTCAAACTCAAAATTTTGAAAAAAGAAATGAAAAAAAAAAATTCGAACTGATTTTTTTCAAAATTTTTCATAATCAAGTACTAATTTGGATTTAAAAATTTAATTCTTTAGTTTTTAGTCAAAAATAGAAAACCGGATGATAAAATGTATTTCAGTTTTTGAAAAAATTAAAAATAACGGGAGGGGAAATTTTCTAAAAGAATTGATTTGATGCAAAAAAAAAAAAAAAACAAATGATTTAAAAACAACTGTAACCGTCATAATTACGTGTAATACTTTTTTGTAAAGCCAATAATGTTTGCCTTTATATTGTTTTTAAATTTAGTTGTTTTAGTGAAAGTTCTTTTTTTAATAAATTTTCAAACTTAAATTTTTGAAACAAAAAATTATAAAATTGTTTTCAAACTGATTTTCTTCAAAATTTAATGTTATTAAGCATTATTTTGTTTTTAATATTCAAATGCTAATCTAAAAACCAGATGTCAAAATTTATTCTAGTTTTTGAGAAAATTGAAAATAATCAAAGTAAGTTTTCGTTAAATTCGACTTCCATCCGTTATTTTGTTGCTCCAAAGATCCTATTTCTACTAATTAAGTATAGTAAAGTAGATTTCGTTATTTTCAAAAACTCGTGCGTCGGCGCGGCGTCCAGGGTTTTTCCAACAACTTGCTCGGGGGGTCTTAAGATCCGAATAAAATAGCTTTTATTTTCTTTGTTTAATTCGTTTCGAAATTTTATTTACTTATTTTATCTTAAATTGAGTTACCAACACCGTATTTTAAATATACTTACTGTCTGACTGTCATTTACAATATTTTATTTTCTAAAGCTTAGTTCGCTGCTGATGCGGAGCAACATTTTTCATTGGTCTCCAACACGAGAACGAAATGTTTACAGAAACCAAAAAGTAAAAAACTACAAGAAACTACTAAAAAATTTGAAAAATGTTTTTCGGTTCAAATATCTCTAATGTCGAATTCCTTTTAAGAAAAAAATCGATTTGTTCAGAAGAAAAAATCGACTTTTCTGGACAAATCCCTTGCATTAAAAGAAAAAATTCGATTCTGTTTAGAAAAAACAATCGAATATTTTTGGTAAAAGGAATTCGACATAAAATAAAAAAATTCAATTTCAGTTTCTATTGAAGAAACTTAATCGAGACTGTTTTCGAACAGACCTCTATAAATGAAGTTAAAATAAAATAAAAAAAGGATTGTATAAGATTTAATTATATAAGTTACTGTCATTCAGTATTTATAAGGCTTATGCTACAATTTTAAGGAAGCTTTATCAAAGGCTTCGCTGAGACATTCATTTTTGAGATGGGGAGATGACAACTGTAGTAATTTAATCTTAAACTAAATTAATTTACATAAATCGTCATCAAATCTTTTTCAATGGAAGTTACTACAAGACTAATCTAGTTTTTGAACCTTCCCAATTATATCTAAGATATGAAACTTTAAACTATTCTTTTCGCGGACATTAATTATTTAAACTTTAAAGACTTTTCGGAACTTAGCGCGTTAAATATAAAAAATATTATTAATTTCTTTTTCCCGACGACGTTTCAAAGAAACTAAGATGGTTGAGTGCGTAGAGCTGTGGACTATTATCCGAGTTCGATCCCTAGAAAGGTTTAAAAATCTTTGTGTTTTAAAATTATTTCCAATACATTAATTAATAAGGTAGACAGGTCAATGAAAACTGGGTGACTTCTCTGCAAGAAGAAGTAACACTACGGTGGACCGCTCTGGACATAGCGATTAATCGCGACAAACTTAGCAAGGTCCAACGATCAGCCTATCTATGCATGAGTGGAGCAGTTCGCTCTACTCCAACGGCTGCATTAGAAATTCTCTTCCATCTGATACCCCTCGATATATTCAGCGAACAAACGGCCGCAAAAACCGCCTTTCGTCTTAATGCCTCCTCACAGTGGATCAACAATGAGATTGGCCACTCCGTAATTCTGAACTCATTCAGATATTTTTCAAGTAACAACGACTACACCATCCGCCAATTAAATTTTGACAAAAACTATCAAATATCCATCCCATACAGATCTACCTGGGATGATGAGACTTCCTTGGAAGATGAATCGGTTCATTTTTATACTGATAGATCAAAAACCGATGACGGGGTTGGTGGAGGCGTGTACTCAGACAGACTAAAATTGTCTCTCTCATTTTGCCTTCCTAATCATTGTAGCGTGTTCCAGGCGAAACTTTTAGCGATAAAAGAAGTCCTATCTTGGCTTAAAGAAAACGTAATATCGACAACGGATATCCGCATCTTCTCAGATAGCCAAGCTGCCACTAAATCTCTGGACTCGGCCTCTACAAACCCTAAAACAGCCCTTAGCTCTCGTGGAGATGGCAGCAGCAGTTCAATATTCACATTTGTTGAGTGCCGGGCCATAGAGACATTCTAGGGAACTGTAAAGCTGATGAACTCGCTAAAATTGAAAAAACAATTCCTATTTTAACAGATAGGACAAATATTGGCATACCTATAGACTACAAACCTTAGGCGGAAAAACATTACCACCTGCCCGACAGATTTGGCTGATGCTGGATCTGAATCGCTCTAAATGCTTGATATCTTTAAGCAGATTGCACATAAGGTCCGTAATCGGTGTCATGACAGGACACTGTCTAATAGGTAGGCATAGGCATGCCACACGACTTGGCGTCTGTTCACACGATTTCTGCAAAAGCTGCATGGGTGAGGACATGCACGTGTCCAGACATGTCCAGCTCTATCCCAAAGATGTAGATTCCATTTGGGAGACTTCTTCTACAACGATCCAAGCGATCTGGAAAATACTAAAATTATCACTCTAATACGCTTCGTTAGAAGCTCAAAATGGTTTAAACCAGTAGAGAAAAGTTTTCCTAGATCCATGTGGTATCACAACCTAAGTGTGACGGTTTTTTGCCGAAAGCCACTTCTACCTAACCTAACCTAATTAATAAATAATCGTATGTGATAAATGGTTTCATAATTCAAAATAATACAATAAAAACCACTTTAAAGAAATTTAAAATAAGAAATAATTTTTTTTTGCAATTTTTTCAATCTCTATAAGGGTTGTATAATCGGCTTCTTATAGACCGTACAAAGGCTTTTTATAGACTCTGTAACGTTCTCCTTTTTATGCTTACAGAAATTTTACAAATGTCTTAACGAAATCAGAACGTCTATTCAGTTAGGCATGAGGCATGACTCAAGCTGAATCGTTAGTTAGGAATAATAATTTTAGTCTACACACAATTCCATAAATAGTAACAAATTTAATTATTTATTAGAGAAAAATCGAGAGGTTAAATCAAAATTACGAAAAAACTGAAAGGCTGAAAATAAAGGTTACCTTTAAAAAATTGTGTAATTTCCTTGACCTAATTAAAATTTTGAAAACAATAATGAAAATAAGACAAAAAGACAAACAGACAAACAGAGAGCCATTTCGCTCATTGGTGTCTGGAACTGAAAGTGATTCTAAAAATTTTCTGCATGAATATCCAGAAGTACCTATAATACCGAAAACAGATGTGCAGATTTTTCCAATGCAGCGAAAATAAATTTACACAGGTTCTTATGAGGGCTGACATATTCCAGGCTCTGCATGCAGCCTTCGCTGCTCGATGGAAAAAAGCTGCTTCGGCATAAGTTGTAATCAAATGACTTCATTTGGTGCAAAGAAATCTTATGCCAACGTAATTTTGTATTTCTTCGAAATATGCTTAGACGTTCAAACTTTTCAAATTTTTCACGAATTTTTGAATTTAAAAAATCTTTAAAAAAGTATGGTGTAGAAATACTTGCACTTATATTTTAGTGTGGTACCTACTTTTAAAATTCAAAATTTTTTTATTTTTTGAATAACTTAAACCGATTTACTATTATCGACCGACGATTTAAAACTTTCATAACGCCTCTTTCATAACGCCTTCAGTTACGTTACTGATTCAAGGTCAAATTTACCATATAGTAGGTTCATTGTTGCCACCGTCGAAAGTACAGTACACCGTAAATTTCTCCAAATTTATTTTATAGGAGATTTCAATTCAAGTTGTTTTGGATGGTTACAAGTCTGAAGTCCAGAAAGAAAATGTTCGTGTGCCCCAAGACTCGCAGTATTGTCTCCGACACTATTTTTTATCTTCATAAATGATCTTCTATCCCTAACAACTAATCTACTAAACTGTTTCACTGCACTGACAGCACCGTTATAGTTTTTCATACTCCTTTCCAGATTCACTTCCCAGTTCTTCGAATGTGGAGCTGCAATGGCAGAATATGTTGAGCTCTTTAAATTCAGGCATAAACAGCATCGTCCAATGGGGCATTAAGAATCGTGTGGAATTTAATGCTTCCGAAACTCAAAGCTGTCTTCTGTCGTTGAAGCGGAGCATACCCCCTTTACCATTATATATGAATGGAACTTTCATCGAAGAAATTGAAAAGGTCTCGATTCTTGGTATAAGTGTCTCTGACCAACTTCTGTGGAATGTCGCAAAAAATGCAGCGAAATGCTTAGGTTTTTTAAGACGATGCAAGAACTTTTTCTCTCGTCCGATCTGGCTTCTATTTACAAGGCATACATCCGTTCAAAGCTGGAGTATAACTCCCATATCTGGTCGGGAGTATCCAAAACATCACTGCACCTACTGGATAGAATTCAGATTAGAGCTTTTAAGCTGATAGGTGACAAATCAATTTCAGAAACATTTATTTCTTTAGAACACCGTCGAAATGTCTCTTGCTTATCTTTGTTTTATCGCTACTTTTTCGAAATATTCTAGTGAATTCTAGTGAAATAGCCTGTTGCGTTCCTCCTCTTAAACAATTTCAGCGTAACACCCGGTCCGCCAGGAATGCCCATCAGTACACCTTAAAGGCAAACTTCGGACGTCAAATATGCATCGTTATTTCCTATCTTACTGGCTGAACAGAATGGTGACGGAGACGGAACCGGAGACGGAGCCGGAATAGCTGTCAAAATATTAAATTCACGCAAATTTAATGTTGCGAACACAACGGAACGTAGACGCATACGGAGCTGCAGACGCAGACGGAAGAGCTCGCCAACTTTTAACTTTCGACGTACGGCACTTTTGACGTTTCAATTTGTATGAAGAAAAAAAACAACTTTTTGGGTCGGAAAAAAATATTGTGGTTATTTGTATCGCGAAAAAAATTATTTATTAAAAGGAAAATTATTGGAAACAAAAAAAGTGAATTCTGAGCTTGTACACAATAACATTCTTTTGTTTTTCTTCAAAATACTTTCAAAGCTGTACAGCTCCATTGTGGACATGTAAAAAAAATAACGTACGACACTTTTTGACAGCTCTTCCAGTTCCGTCTGCGGCTTCAGTTTCGTCATTCTATTCTGTTCAGCCAGTTATTCTTCCTCTATTTCCTAAATGCCCGCACTGTGTTTATTGTAAAACATTAAAAGGGTAGTCATAAACCCCTTGAGTGCGCGTTAATTATTTAAAAAAAAAAAAAAAAGGCTCTTATCATTCCACCACGAGACAGGAAATTGTCCGACTGTTGCAGGCGTTGCTTCATGAGCACAATGCACAATTAATTAATTCGAATGCTCTGGATCGAATGACATCTGACGACTATATAAGGCTATGATTCGACCTCATAAACAACATCTTCGAAGCAACTATTCTAACTGCCTGACCAGAATGGAGACGGAGCTACAACTGGAGCCTCAGCTGGAAATTATAAAGACAAAGGCGTTTTAATTCCACGAATTCCCATTCCTATGATTTCAAATGATTTGCCGTTCGACTTCAAACGCCTTCAATTTCCGACTCGGCTTGCTTTTGCAATGACAATAAACAAGGCACACGGCAAACCATCAGCGTTGTTTGTGTATGCCCAAAATGGCAAAACCAAAAAAAGTTGTTTATTACCACGGTACATATATTAAAGGTAATATTATTAGCGTTTTCATTTTTGTTCTGTTCTGCGCATCTATCAAAATCGATAAAAAATGGTGGATCCAGTGCCCATTTACATGTCAAATTTCGGTATTTGTTGTTGTTTTTAATATTGTGGTGTGAAGTTTTTGGGAGCACTCGAGCAACCATTTTTTAATTTCTGACAGTTTCAATTCTGACAACCTGCGCAAGATAATACCTTATATTTGTGTACTGTGGTTTATTACAAGGTATTAGAATATATATAGGAATATTTTATACAGATTAAATTATCATTATCATTGTTAGGTACTATTTAACCTAAATATGTATAAAATAAAAACTGCATCCTGTGCATTGGGGTTTTCTCATTTATTATTTGTGTTTCCCAATACATAAATCGCTTATAGGTAGGACAACGTCTGCCGGTTCAGCTAGTAAAATATAAATATTAGTATACATGTATGTATGGATATAAATGTGTCGTGATTATGACTCATGAGAATATTATTCCTACATACCATGTACATATCAGTTTAAGTTTTTTTTCTATACCGGAAGTCTATTAGCAAAGTTGTCAGCCAACAACGCTATTTTCACAAAATTGCCAGCAAAATAACTGAATGCGAACATACTATAGTATATAGAATAAATGGTGGGCCCTTTTGGCAAACACACTAAAAATCAACTAGAAAAGTGAAAGTTCTATAAAACTTCATCTACTACATTTTTATAAACACCAGCTACTTTAAGTCAATTTGAATTCGTGTATTGCAGGTATGTTTGAGAAAAAAGAAACTCTTTCGTCATATTAAACATATACATAGAAAACTAAAAAAAAAATGAAATATATTGTCTCTGTGGCGATTAAGGTGGTTTATATTTTTGGAATCCCACAAAGAACAACAGCCATAGCATAAGAGTTAGGTAGCACAGTATGAAATCTCTCCCACTGCTTCAATACTCAAAAAGAATTCGTATCTGTGTCATCCAATCTTTAAATAGAAACTTTTTGTTTTGAAAATGAAAAACTTAAAACTCAAGCATAGTAACATTTTATTTTCTGACGAGAACAAGAATCAAATATTTCGTTTTTATTTTTTTTACAATCTATTTTGCTAAAACTGCTCACTCTCTCGAGAAGCTACAGCTGCACACCATTAAGCTATGAGCAATGTACCTATGTACATCACCAGCAGGCCTAAGGCAAACAATTTCTCTCGCCCGAATCTAAAACACCCCCATATCGGATAGTGTTTTCAAAAAACCTAATCTTTCTAAAGTCAGAAATGTTTTGCAGGTTGTCAAAAATATCAGGGTCGGATAGTTTTCTATATGTCCGTCCTTCATTTTTCTATCAGCTCATCTTTTCGAATATAACTAGGAAAATAATACAATGGCCTCTTGACCGAAACCAGCAAGTATAAATTCATCACGCATACTCACAGTTTTGGGCCTTCTAGTGATATCCAACACTAGCTAGAACTTTCATGTCAATTTTTAAAAATAGAATAGATAGGTAAGATAGATAGATATGGCGGGACGGGCTGAAAAATGTCAGATTGTGTATGTAGACTTTAGATATGCATACAAAACCTACACACACACTAAGTAATAGTTCTGTCAGTTTAACTACACATGATTCCGCTCGATTGTGTTCACCTCTGAATTACCTTTCCGTCTCGTAGTAGCCAAACACTGTTCAGTCGAGACCGAGCTCATCCGCGAGTTAGTTGATTTTTCTCATTCAAATTCAAAATGGTGAGTGCTAACGGTTACCGAAAGGCTGCCTGCGAAGGCCTTTTCTTTTTTAATTAAATCACCCTTAATGTAAAAACAGTTTATTAAGCAAAATCAATGATTCCTTCCGTATTTTTTCTCGTTTTCTGTAGGCCGATGTACCAAAGCGTGAAGTAGAAAGTAAGTAAGGAAGGATGAGTTGTGTGTTTCTGAAAAAAAAAGATGAAATACCAGAATCTTTCTAACACAGCCTTGTGGATTAATTAAAAATGAATAACATAAAAAAAACATAAGTGAACTGTGCCCTGAAACTATTCTGACCCTTTTACAGTGATCAAAGTGACATAAGTGAAAAAAAAAACTGTTTTATGAAACCACCATATTGCATAATCATAAAAAAAGAAATAAAGAAGTGAACCGCTTAATAAAGAAATATCTTTGAACACAGCCCCATTACTATAGTGCACGATACAAAAAAATACTTCGGTTATTTTTAGACCTAAGTATTGAATGTGTATTTGTAGGATTTTTGTTTCTATTCTCATATTGTGCGCATTACGCATGCCTTATTTAGGCGAAGTGAATATGAATAAAACGAAAAAAAACGAAATGTAGCAGTGTCGTCGGCGGCAGCGTCCGTATTTAAATAAACGGCTCTAAATAAGGACAGTGAGAACTATATCATGTTACAAAAGAATTTTAGACATTTATGAGTTCTAACGAAAACTGATGAATTGTGAATTTGGAACGTTAGCAAGAATTTGGAATTTGTTTTCTCAAAAAAAAAAAAAAAATTAAATTAGGTGAAGGTTAAGTAATATTAGATCACGTACTTACTTGCTTCCTTGCTAAAGAATGAGGTCATAGTTCAGAGTCATTTGTGGCTTATGTTTAAAAAAATATTTTTTTTTTTTATAACTAAGCATTTTTATGTGTAATATAATCTTTTTTTATAAAAAATCTTCTGACGTTTAGCTTTAAAATATTTCCATTTGTCATTCATACATTTTACTTTGGAATAACAATAAAAATATAACACTTTAAAAATTTGCTATATTCTGGGGCATAAAACTCTTGAAAAAAAAAAGAATGGATGCATAAATTAGTGACTATGTTTAGAAGGCTCAGATGTTAGATTCTTCCAAATTATTTTATGTTTGAGCTGCTTCAAAATATTTTATTGTTCAAATGCATAGTAGGTGCGACAACCTACCTTTAAGAAATATGACCTTGACATTTTGAAAGCATAATAGAAAAAAAATAACCTTTTATATGATAATGATTAAAGAATCAATAACTAAGCATTAGCTTTTAATTGTAACGATTAGTTACGGCCACATGATTTATGAATTAATAATAGGTACACCTACGTTTTATCTCAGAATAAATTTAAATTCCAATGATTCTCTCTTTTAATCAACATACACGATACATCTACGTCAATTTCGATCGTATTCTGTGAGTTACCCATTCTAATGTCAAATACTTCCAGGTTCTTCCATTTTTACTTCCAGTCTTCCATTTAATTGTCAGCTTTTGTCTGTTGTCAAATTTTATCTGTTCGATAATAAAATTATTTTAATTTAAAATTTTGAATGAAGCAAGAGAAGAGGTGAAGATAATTAATTAAAATGCCTATTCACTGGAAAGGCTAATGTTAGGTGTGTTTCTTTAGGCTCCAAGGTCTACTCACTGCCAAGTAGGTACTTCTAGCTTCAATTAACTACCTACTATACTTTTTCTTTGTGGTCGAATCAGGTCAAAAGTAATTAATTAATGTAGTTCAGAAATACATATATGTATGTATCTACGGAAGAAAAAGCCAAAATCAGTTAAAAGAAATCGCGTATTAAATTATTATTGTTATCGTTTTTCTATTTTAAAATAAAATACAAAAACAAATAACCATTACATTTACCATCGAGTTTAGATTTCAATTTTGGCAGAAATAAAGCGTTCCATTATCGTCTACTGGGAAGTGCTAAAAAGTTATCTGCAAGACCCATTGTAACACGCCTATTTACAATTTGTTGTGAATATATATTATTTACACAAATTTCCAATCTTGCCAACAATCCAACATCTATGCATGTAGGTATACTTATGGTCGTATTTATTAGATTTTTGACTATTTAAACTATGTCTAAGTATTTCGAAACATGTTTTATTTATTAAATAAAATATTACTTCTTTGCCAAGGTTTAGACAATCGATTAAGTTGTCTAAAGTCAGATAAAAATTTACATCACTTTAGGAACAGTTATAGAAATATTTGATTTAAAACTTGGACGACTGTCTAAAGTTTGACAGTGTTTATAAATACGACCATTAATTTACTTATATGTACCTATCGATTCAAACAAAAAATTGCTTGAAAGGAGCTTTTGAGTATAAGAAAATAAAAAATCTACCAATATTAATATCTATGGCACTTTCTGACAATAGATCTAGAGCCCTTTTAGCTACAGTTTAATGGTGAAAATATTTCTGTCACATTTTTTTTGGATACCAGGCTAATAAGTTGGTATCCAAGGGAATGCGCGGGTAAACTCCTTGTTTTTAAGACCAACAGGAATAATAACCTTAACCATAAATTGAAGTGGGCGTGCTAGGGTGAGGATTCTACTAAAACCTACTCACAATTATGAAATGCACATTGATATAGTAAAAACATTTTACTAGGCATAGTGTGTCAATATTGGCGTTTTTCTTTTTTAGTTCAGAGTTGGTTCAGAGCAGAGCACTGAATAGGCCTAGGCCCTGAGCGAACGGAGTAAACTCGGAGCAGAGTATGTTTAGAGCACTCCGATTAAATTACGAAACACACCCGAGCACTAAATTGTCATATCTGTCAAATTACATGGAAACTGTATGAAGTTGACCGCGCTCAGTTTTTTACTCGGTCTGCTCGCTTATTTTATACCAAGCTAATAGAGCGCGCTCTGAACAAACTCTGAACATGCTCTGAACGAAAAGAGAAACACAAATTAGAACTGTTAAGGCTCTCCCAAACCAACGCGATTAATCGCCACGACAATAGAAAACAATAACAACAACGTGTTGCTTTGTTTGACAACCACGTGTTGTTATTGTTGTTTTCTTTTGTCGCGGCGACTAATCGCGTTGGTTTGGGAGAGCCTTTATACACTCTGAGCTAAAAAAGAAACACGATTTTTTGTTTGACAGTTCAGGCTCTACTTTGAGCTAAAAAAGAAAAAAAACCATTATCTACGTTTTTGGTTAAATTTAATCTTTGAGCCCTAAGTTTATTTTGACGTATGTAGGTACCTACTGTTATGCACCTTCCTCGAGAATTACGAATATTACACAGGTTCTATATGATAAATTTTAGCTTGGAGTGTCAGATGTTTCTTTGTTGTTCACGAAGAAATTTATGTATTTGAATTTAAAAAAAAGTAGGTATATACCTTACCTACTTAACTTTTATTTTTCCAAACCATGTCCTTTAGTTTCGATAGGGCACATTTCACAAAAACTCATATGGCTGAAATAAAAGTATACTGGTACACCTATGTCACAGAATAATTACACCATAATAATATAATAGAATTGAAACGACGGCGAATGAAATTAATAAATTTTGTGGTGGCATAGCCCGTAAAGAATCAGAGAGAGCCTATAGTTAAGAGTGACTTAAAACTCTCAAACATTTCTTTGTGCGAGGTTTCAGCAACGAATATCACAAAAAAAACAACCAAAAAGAATCTTATCATAGAAAAAACTTAAATAAACTCTCATATTATAAATGTGTATGTATTCTGTGATAGCTGATAAGTTTACCAGTATTTATTAGGCAGCAATAAACTAATTAAAACAAAAATACTTATAACTTTATTTTTTAATAACAAAAAAAAACTAGATGTCGAATTCGTGTTCGAAGTTATGGGCTCACCCACCGAAGGTATTGATGCCTATGATCTTGGAGATGCTCTCCGCGCACTGAATCTTAACCCAACTCTGGCTCTCATCGAGAAAATGGGTGGCACAAAGAAACGTGGCGAGAAGAAGCTCACAATTGAAGAATTCCTCCCAATCTACTCTCAAGTCAAGAAAGAGAAAGATCAAGGCTGCTACGAAGATTTCATTGAATGTTTGAAATTGTACGACAAGGAAGAAAATGGCACCATGCTCCTCGCTGAACTTTCACATGCCCTCCTTTCCCTTGGTAAATAATAATAATAATAATAATTTTTTACTTAAGAATTAAAATTTTTATATAAATATTAATTTTTGAAATTTTAATAGGTGAAAACTTGGACGATGAACAAGTTGAAATTCTGTTTGCCGACTGTATGCCCCCAGAGGATGATGATGGCTTCATCAAATATGCCCGTAAGTATAAAATTTAAAAACAAAATAATTTAAATAATACATGTACCTATATGAGAAAAATAGTAAAAGAGATTTATGTTATATGTATTGATATCACCATGTTTTTTCAATCAGCACTTTTATTGATTTTAAGCTTAAGAATATTCTATTTTTTATTTTCAAGTTAAATTTTTGTATCTTTAAATTCAAATAAGGTTATCAGGGTTTTTAGTAAATAATTGAATTGTAATGAACAGTATTTTACAAATATTTGAACACTTAAATAAAAAAAAACTCGTTTAAAATAAGGAAGTGGTTAAAGAAATGCACCAATTTATAACAGTTCTGTTTAAAAAGGTACTGTTTTATGCGGCCCCGCAGGTGAGCATACTTCTGGGTTCGGGCAGCCAAAGTGTTTTTTTGTTGAGTCACGCAAAGCTCGTTAATTTACTTACCCTGCATTTAACGGTGATTAACTATTATAACTGTTATAAATTGGCATTTTCCCAACAACAAAAAAAATGTTATTTAAGAATTTAGTGTCTGAAAGTTAATTAAATTAACCATAAAATCATACTTAAAATACAATTCTGTTTCCATGAGGATCGTTTTTAGACTTCTTCAGTAGTCCCGGTCTCCCAGTGGTCATTCACCAATTTTATTTACAATTACGTTTACATTTTAATTACATTTTAATTACGTTAAAACTAGAGTTATTAAATACCACAATTGAGTATTGAATGCAAATATATCTTCGGCCTTTCTGATGATAAACCTACGCGTAAGGTTAATCATTAAAAAGCTTTAAATTTTTAGTTTAAATGTGGTTACTTTATGTTTGAAGTTTTTAAATTTAAATGTGTTCAAACCTAATGTTTGAAGTTTTTAACTTTATTTTTATAAGACAACAATAATCTTCGGATTTTAATGAGCATTTTATCAATACTTTTTCAAAATCATTTTGGCTAATAAAGGAACAGTTCTCAGGTTCTTTTTTTTTGACAAGATCGTTTGAATTTTAACAATTTGAAACTTTAAAATTCAGAGATTTATTTAAGTATCGTCACTATGATATTAAATGGCTAAGATTAATTAAGAAAAAGATAAAAATGTAATCTATATGCTTTTAAAAACTTAAAACTTAAACACAATTTATTTTTTAAATATTAAAAATGTCAAAATTTTAACTAAATTATAAAAATTAAAAATTGATTTAAGCATTTACTAAATAGTAAATTGTGAATATAGTATAGGCACTTAGAAATATGTAATAGGTTTTCTTAACTTTTAAAATATATCACTAAATAATTTTTTTTTCTGCACTTTTATATGTATAAATCACCACACCACTCTTTGTTATGTGTTATGTGCACAAAATTCTCACAAAAACAAAATTTTTGCACCAACCAAATCACCACACTCCCAACACACTACCAATCCCTTCAAATCAATCAAATTTTGCGCAAACATATAATTAAACAACAGAATTCGTCGAGAAATTGATGAGCGACCCAATCGTCTTTGAGTAAACTGTAAGTGTAATAATTAAAAAAAAAAATAATTTGGATTTAGAAAGTGGCTTTCTCTGCAATGAAACAACTTTTTAACTGCTTTTGCCAAATTTGACACTGAAAAGGATAAACAAAACTTCTCCAAAAGTAATTTTTGTGTCTACTAATCTAACTCTAAGCATTATTTACATACTTCTAAAATATTTTGTCTATCGTTCTATCTATTTAATTAATGTTTCTATTTTTCATTTTATTTATTAATATTTTTTCCTTTTAACCTAAAACTACATATAAATTATATTTTAATCCAATTTTTTTTTTAATTTTTTTTTCTTATAAAGCATTCCTCGCTAAAATGTGCGAACGAACAGATGTTGAAACTGAATAATTTATCTCATCGAAACAACACCAACGACATCAAAAGATAACAACACCACATTCTCCATTGATGTTATCCATCCATTATTTATTTACTTAATTATTGTTTCTGCTATTTAAACTTCAGCTTTCATCGAGAAGGGAAACAAGAACTCTTAAAAATATAATATTATTTAAACAAACAGAAAAAAAAAAGAAATTAAATTAAATATAAATTTTATAAAAAACATTTTGTTTTTTGTTGCTACTTCACCAAATACTTAATAAATTTACACAAAAGCCAAATTCATGTGAAACATGATACTACTACATTTTTTGGCCGAATTTGTGTATATAGATTTTTATGATGCCTTATATAATATAAAATATATAACACGAATTTAAAAGTTTTCAAAGGAATTTATGTATGTATATAATATAGGAAACTTGGGATTTTTTTTTCATATTTTTTACGAAATGAAAATTGAATTTAAATAATTAAAAAAATGTGTGTTTTGGTTTCTTCTAAATGTTTTTAGCCATAGCAAGTACATTTTTTGTTTTATTTTCTTTCTCACTTCGCACAGGTGGTAGGCCGTTTTGAATATCAAATACAAACCTTAAAATTAATATATTTTTGTCTTCAATTTGAATTCAGTTTTATTTGGAATTGATTTTGCCAGTTATTGTAAGAGAAGAGATATTTTGGTTCCATTTAAATTCCATCATTCACAAATATATTATAATAATTTGAAAATGCACTCAATAACGGTAGAATGAGTTTTTTTTAGATTAAAACTTTCTTTGAATCAAAAGATAAATTTATATTTTTTTTTTTGATTTTGTATTTGAAAATCAACTAACATAGGATTGTTAACTTCTTTAATAATTTATTTTAAATAATAATTTGTAGGTAAAATATGTATAAAATACGATATTTTGTGAATATATTTTGTTATTATAATGATTTTACTAAATGAAATAAATTGTGCAAAACATCATCTAAATGCAAACAATGATGAACAGTTTGTTTTTATTAATTCGAGCACATAATGTATGTAGTAAATTATAGGAAACATGAAATTTGGCCCCAGTTAAAAATGGCACCAAAAAATAGATAAAAGATAATCATGCCGAATATGAAATCCGCAAAACTGCATCCGCAGTGAATCGCAGTGTAGTGCTCTCTTTTCTCTTCATCGATTTTACGTGGAAAGAAAAGAGAACAATGTACAGCGAATCACTGCGGATCCACTATTGCGGATTTCATAATCGACATGAATAAAGTAGATAATGAAATAAGACACCAATCGCAATAAAAAAATATATCATAACAACAACAATTTTTAATGTCGAGGGGATTTGGCAGATACCTTCTTCATTTTTTGGTTGGGATTGGAATTTTACTAGATATACAAAATGGATGTTTCTACGAATCAGACTTTTTTTTTGAAGGGATCCTGTGTTAATAATTGTGCACAAAATACACATATACCTACACAATTTTTGAAAAATCTTAATGACAATTTTTTTATTTGAGTCTGTTTTAATTTAAAACTTGTTTTTTTTTTTTTTTGTCATTTGATTCTGGCGATATTTTCATTTGGAAATTGGGGAATTTTCGAGTCTTTTCATCTTAAAATTTACCCAAAATGCAACAGCCAAGTCATGAAAAATCTACCCTTATCACAAAACTTATCACTTTTTGTTTTTCGTTTTTCACGTACATTTTTAGATCATACAACTTTTTAATACACAAAGTTCGTATTTATCATAATGCATCATAAAATAAATAAAAATAAATTTGGTGGCAATGAAGAACTACGGCCTAGTTAGTGACTTACAAACTCCCAACTATTCCTGTGTGCGTGTCTGAAGGAATGGAGGGGGCCTACAGTTTATTGTCGAATCCGAACGGCCAATGTGAGCGGCACACTTCTATGACAGGAGATTCTCTTGGACGTTTTGTCAGTTTATTTTTTATTATAATTAGTTGGATGAGGCTAGGGATCGAACCTAGACTTCCGGCATGACAGTCGTATATACGCACTGACTAACTATCATGCCATGGCTGCTCCATTATTAGATATATGTAGTTATGCATCATGATCATGGGAAATTCAAATGGTTATTTTTGTAAATTTTTATAAGCGGCATAAGCTTATACTTATTATAAAGTAAAAATATGAATTCAAGTTCAAGTCCTTTTCATGGTATGCTAAAAAAATAACTGACCGAGAAAGATCTAATGTTGTCAGATCTATCACAGTAGTCTGATCGATATCTCACACTGAGAGCTATGTGTGAGATGGAACTCATTTTGATATGCAAAAAGATGAGAAAATGATTCATTCCATGAAACCGATCTCATAAATGAGGTACCTACTAAGCATGGTTTCTCTTTAATCTCAAATTTAGCCAAAAATGAATAGGAAAATTTTTCTTTGTTAAAACCATATTTCCGAAATTATAATATATGTTTCCGTAAAAAGCCGACATAATGAAATTCTAGAATTTACCGGCAAGTTCTACATCTCCAGATTCCTTAAATGCAAAAGAAACTTTGCATACACCCAACCTCGTTACCCTAAAATCAAAGATTTGAATTATAAAGATATGAATCCTCGGCTGTCATTCCGGTTTGCTTAAAGGCCTTCCACACTATCCCACTGAGTATTAACACAAGTCAAAAAAGTGGGAAGTAAATATGAAATCACATCCCACACGACTTGACAGCCCATCTCACACAATTTGACATGTGTTAATACATAAAAATTTTTAGGATTGGTTCTAAAACCATCACACATTCTATCCCACTTGGATGTTTGAGGTTAGGGTGAATTGATTTTTTAGATTCAGGTGTGGAAGCAAAATATGAAAATCGTTTTCTTCACACAAATTTGGCAGTCGTAAGTAATTCTATCACACTTTTTTTTTGACATGTATTAATACTCGATTGAATAGTGTGGAACGGCTATTACGAGCTACAGCAATCAGCTGACGCATAAGATTTTCAAAGTATGTGTGGAAAAAACCTCGTAAAACTCACGCATGAAAGCAGCTCCTCAGTTCAACTCACCGTTAAATTGTTGTTGCAATTCTCAGCTATTCATCGACGCGCACCGAAATTACAAAAATAACAAATTCATTTCTAGTGGAGCCCCAGGGTTATGTCAAGAAGATTTTTATTTTCAGACATTAATAACTTCATTTATAGGCCTGTTCCTTTACTTTAAAACTGTGATTTTCTGTGCATTTTACTACCATTTTATTTTTTTTTATATGAACTTTGACAGAACTTTGGACTGAAATTCACACAAATGCACAGAAAATCACAGAGCTTCAAAGTAACGGAACTAGGCTTATATCTTGTCTTCTCAGAGGAAATATGTGGACATAAATTTTGAAGTTTCATTTATTGCAGCCATTTTCTAAAATCTTGATGCTATTTTGGCTATTCTAGTACTAGTAAAGACAGAGTTCGAAACGCAACGTACGTGTTGCATTAGCGCGAATAAATCCAGTGTTTGCTCCTCGCAAAATAAATGCCCACTCAACGCAAAAATAAATACTTCTAAAGTTATATCTAAAATAAAGAAAGAAATACAAATTGCTTGTGTAGCCGGGGTTATCCATACTAGACTAGTAGACTAGATATAAAGCAAACGCAATAACTACACAAGATAGGTAGATTTTGTATAAAAACTATTTTAATTTTTAAAATACCTACCTATCTGTTTTAGCACTTGAACGCATTCATTTTAAGGTTTTCAAATCTGCTCGGTACATCCCTGCTTTACGTATAAAAATGGCCGCGTTCAATAGCACATTTGACAGTTCTGAACTGTCATTTTTAAAGCTTCTGATTGGCCAGCAGTCATAAAAATTCAGTTGACGTCGATTGACATTTAGTTACGTTCCTTACGTTTTTTTCTGAATTTTCAGATGAAAAATTCTATCTGAAAATTCAGATGACAGCTAAAAGCAACAAAAAAAACAGTTCTTGATCCAGTTTTTTTTTTTGGTGTGTGGTCTGATCGTCTGGGTCTCGTATCGCTTTTCGGATTTTGATTTTAAAGTGAAAAAAATAATAAAAACAGAATAAATAATTTCAGACTTTTTTGAGCGTTCAGTGTTACGTTTTTCAGAACTAAATTTTTAGATCTGTCAAAAACGTGGTGATGAACGTGGCCAATGATAGAGGGAGAAAGTTATACTTAACAAATTTGTTTTTATATTTTTCTATCTGTCATCTTGTTTGTTGATAAAGAAATAGCAGCTGATTTGCAAAAATTTTAAATACGCCTTTTTCTTTCATAAATTTAATCCTGTTAAACAAAAATTATTTAAGAAATACATCAAAACATTAACTAGCCATGGGTAATCAATTAGTTGGGATAGCACCTTCACAAATCTTCCCCGTGGAACATTATTTCTCGGGAACATTCGGTACCGAGATAGTTTTTGATTCCAAGTAAGTTTGATTTGTTTTTTTTTTCTTTTTATTTAAAAAAATAATCGCAATTTAAATATTCTTATTAGCATGGGCAGTACACGCTTTTTCAAAGTTGCAAAAGCCAAATCAGAAGAAGGTCTGATTGTTGTGAAAGTTTTTGTAAAACATGATCTAACGTTACCTTTGGAAGTCCACAAGGAAACGGTGGAGACAATTAAGAAAACACTTGCCAATTCTGTCAATTGCCTACCATTTCAAAGAGTAGAGGTAAGATTCATTAAATATTCTTAAAAATTATATCTTCCTATTATTTTTCTCTCAGATAACCGATAAAGCGGCCTATATAATGAGAGAGTTTGTAAAACACAGTCTGTACGATCGTGTTTCCACACGACCATTCCTCACAACTTTAGAAAAAAAGTGGATAACTTTCCAAATCTTGTGCGCTTTAAATCAATGTCATAAACAAAAGATTTGCCATGGTGATATTAAGGTAAAAAATAAATTTCTATAGTTCCATATCTGAAATTTAACTCTCAACTTAGCTGGAAAATATACTCATTACATCCTGGAACTGGATTCTACTGTCTGATTTCGCTTCATTTAAACCTACTTATCTGCCTGAGGATAATCCCGCAGACTATACATACTTTTTTGACACAAGTCGTCGACGAACTTGCTACATAGCTCCAGAAAGATTTGTAAAGACGATGACATCCGACGATGCAGAGGGAAATATAGAGCAATCTATACTTCCTACTAATTCGCTTGTTTCATTAGGATCGCAATACTCAAAAAATACATTACCAGCGATGGATATCTTTTCGGCCGGGTATTTTATTTATATTTAAAACTTATATTTGAATATTTTTTGCAAATTAGTATTCCCCTTGTAATTTCTTGCTCTCATATAATTTCACTTCAATCTTATCGTTTTTTGTTTTGTAATCGATAAAAGACTTTAACGATAGTCTATTGGGATCATTGGAATCGAGTTTTGATATTGCGAAGGTCTTTTTCGACCATTTTTAATTTATTTCGAAAGTAGTTGTCGTTTATCATATAGTGTTTTTCATTAACCAAAATATAATATAATTGTATTAATTTTTCTTTATTTCAAAAAAAAAATTATATCCACATGCATTCATATAAATATTTCAATTAACATAATTTTGTTATTATATACATATTTTTCTGATGCACAATAGAATTGAATCACTAATAATTGCTTGGCAGTCAGTCGTGTCGCTAGGTTGTAATTAAAAAACTTCATTGGCGTGAAAATAAATATATTTTGGGTGGTAGAGGCTGAGATTTGATTGTAAAGACGGTTTTGTTTCTTTTTTTTTTTCTCGACAAATTAAATCGAAGAAAATCTTAAACATTACGAACAAACATTAGTTATTATTTTTCAAGAGGTGCAGACTCTTAACTTATGTTTATAGGCGGATAGATTATAATTGACTTATAATAAACCAAAAACAAAACTTAGCCAATAAGTCAAGTTCTACGCCCTTCCCGTGTTTATTACGTTACAAGCTGTTTCAAATGTGGAATCAACTATTTTCTTATTTAACATAAAGTGACTTAATATAGACAATAACATAGAATATGTAATAATATTTCCTTCTCAAAATTCACATAGTTGTGCCCTGCTGGAACTCTGGTCTGAAGGAACAGCTCCATTTGAATTCTCCCAACTTTTAGCTTATCGTCGAGGAGAGCGCGAATTGGTTGAAAAGCATTTGTCTGGTATTGAGAATGAAAATCTAAGAAATTTGCTCGCATCAATGATAAATCTGAATTCAATTAATCGTCGAAGCGCAGAAGATTACCTCGACCAAGAGCGTGGTCGTTTGTTTCCCGAATATTTCTACTCCTTCCTACAGTCTTATTTGCAAATGTTTTCATCTGCACCAATCATGTCACCCGATGACAAAATTATGCGCTTACATTCGGACATAACACACTGCATCAAAGTACTTACCAACCGTCCATTGAGCAGTGTAGATGACACCGAAGCAGATGAGAATCAAGAAAATGATACAGATCCAACAAAAAGTGCATCCCAAGACCAAGATGGACTTATTTTAATCATAACTGTTGTAACATCATGCATCAGAGGACTTCAATATTCAAACAGCAAGATCTGTTGTTTGGAAATATTGCAAAAGCTTTCGCAGTACACAACATCAGAGACAATCTTAGACAGAATTCTACCCTATATCGTGAGTATTTGAAGAAGTTTTTAAGATGAAACTAATTTTTGTTTATGTTTTTCAAGTTGCATTTGGCTCAGTTTTCATCTGCAAAAGTTCAGGTACAAGCTGTAGAAACTCTTACCACCTGCCTAGGATTGGTTAAAGAAATACCAAGAAATGATGCAAATGTTTTTCCCGAATACATTTTGCCATCAATTGCAAAACTTTCTAGCGAACCAGCAGCAGTTATTGTGCGTGTTGCCTTTGCTAAAAATATATGTAATTTTTTTTTCAACATGGAAAGAAATTTAAAGACTAAATTGATTTTTTTATTTATCTAGCTAAACTTGCAAAAATTGCTATATACTTCTTGGAGGAAACCCAAAGAAATACACCAAGTGAAATGCCATTTAGACGATACCAAGCTGAACTGAATGCACTGCACGAAATTATTCAACAGACCGTTTTGAGTTTGCTTACCGATTCAAAACCGATTGTAAAGCAAACTTTAATGGAATCTGGTATTTGTGATTTATGCGCGTTCTTTGGAAAAGAAAAAGGTATATAAATATTCAAAAAGTAAAATTTAATTTATAAGATAAAAATCAATCAGTTAGTTCGAATGTGGGATCAAGGGTAATTATGACGGAATATATTTAAGGCACAATTGGTACAATTGGTGTTAAACAAAATGAAAGATTTAAAAATTAGCTGACTTAAAAGAGTCAACTTTTTTCTATGTGTGTGTATTGTATACCGAGATCTTGAAATATTCTTGCAATTGTATCAGTAGAAAGATACGTCTGTTGAAAGTTGGTACTCTCATGCTAAATTTCAGACAAGCGTTTATCAAACTACCTCCAAAAGAAAACATTAACAGTGCCTAGTGATTTACAACTCTCAACTATTTCTGCGTGCAGTGTATCTGCAGGAATGAAGGGGACCTACAGTTTATTGCCGAATCCGAAGGGCTAAGGTGAGCGGCACTTTTCTATGACAGGAGATACTCTTGGACAATTTTTCACTTCCTCGCAAGAGGCAGTAGCTATGAAAAACACTTTTGTGTTGTGACCGGGAATCGAACCAAGACCTCTGGCGTGACAGTCGTGACGCACTAACCAATAATGACTACTACAAATTCAATTCAACAAGTTCAATTAAATAGTTCTAGTCTTTTACCTAATATTCCATTAGTAGGAATAATGAAATTCTAGAATTTACCGGTAAATCCTGCTTTACGGTTTATACATAGTATACATTCAAAGTTTTTTTTTAAATGCAGAAAAAACTTTGCATACATCCAAACTCGCACCTACCGCAAATCCATAGTGTGCCCCCATAAATACCACACTGTTTATGCGCCGTAATGCTGGGTAGTCTTGCATTTACCGGTAAATTCTAGCATTTCATTATTTCGGCCTTTTACATTAACATGTAGATTGTAGAATTCCTTCTTTTAAACTTGGTACTTACTTTTAATCTTAATTTAATTATTTTTTTTTTTTTTAATTTCAGCCAACGATGTTGTTCTTTCACACATCATGACATTCCTCAATGATGAAGATAAAAATCTAAGAGGAGCTTTTTACGATAATATTTCCGGGGTTGCCGGATATGTTGGCTGGCAAGCTTCTGATATTTTAGTCCCGCTTCTCCAACAAGTAAGTCTCATAGTTTTCATTCCCCGAATGAAAATTTTATACAAAAATTAAAATATTTATTCCAATAGGGTTTTACTGATCGTGAAGAATTCGTAATTGCCAAAGCCATCCGAGCCGTAACCATTCTCATCGAATTAGGTCACATACGTAAACCTGCTGTCACAGAAATAGTTGCGGAATCAGCTTGTTATCTATGCCATCCAAATCTATGGATACGTCACGAAATAGTTGGAATGATATCGACGACAGCAAAAATTCTTCACGACATCGATGTCCAATGCAAAATTATGCCAGCAATTGAGAAATTCCTTCGAATGCCTTTGATTCAAGTTGAAATGCCTGAACTTCTGTTGGACAGTTTATTGCCACCGGTTCCAAGAATTATCTATGATAGTGTTGTAAAGTAAGTTGTTCTTTTAGATTCATTGTTTGGTGGATAATATTATTATTTTGAAGATATTCGGATATTCAAAAGTTCGTGACCACTTTGGAAGATCGAAAGAATGTCCGAGAAAATACCCCCGACGGAATGCTGCCACAATACAATGAAGTAGACACTTCTCTTAAGAATGTAAGTAAATAATTGTAAAGTAAAAATGTTATTTTAAATTTAAAAATGTTATGTTCATCGAATTTTAGCTCTTCCGTCGTTTAATCTCAGAAGGGCTGAACGAACAAAACGAAATGCAGCTACTTGAAATGAAAGCGTACATACTTAAAGTAAAACACAAGCATTCCGAGCTCAAGGAACAATCTCAAAACGGACGAATTCGTCTAGACCGTGAGGACATACTTTTCCATGATTATCCATTGATCGATAAAACTTCAAAAATGGATCCAAGAAAAAAAGGTCGGCAGGACGGTGATCCTAATTCGAATTTAGAATGGCAGCACATTTTTAACGATGGACATTCCACTGCAGCATCGCCTTCTAGCGATTTAAATATTTCTCCAGTTCAAGCTGGAAGTCCTTCTTCGGTTGGACAAATTCCACCAACTGCCGCAGCTTCTTTGGGCGAGTATACCATTCCAGAACGAAACCTTTGGATTGGTGAGTTGTTCGTTTAACAATAATTATTGTCCAATTTTGTTTAAAATATTTATAATTACATACATTTAGAGCGTCCATCAGAATGCCGATTTGACGTCGATAAATTAAGAAACAAAATCAAAGGAAGATACAACGCCACTCAGAATTACCATCATGAAAAAAGCTCTTCCCCATATCCATCAGGATGGCGTATGAATGGCACCATAATCGCTCATCTCTACGAGCATCGGGGTTCAGTGATCAAGATGACTTCATTGAAGCCCCATGGTGCTCTGTTTGCAAGTGGCAGTATAGATGGTACCGTTCGATTATGGGACTGCAACAAGCTCTATGGCCATCATGGCATACATAAATCTAGGCAAGTCTACTGTGCCAACACGCCGATCTACTCACTTGCAGCTTGCGATGGTGGACAATCTTTGGCAGTGGGAGGGAAAGATGGAAGCTTGTTAATTATGAGAATAGATAGGAATTCATCGAAAATGGCTCTCCAACAAGCGATCCACACAGATGAAAAGTAAGAAGAAAATAATCGCGTAATTGGAAAATTCGGAATTAATTATTTATTTTTTTAGTGAACACAATGATGGCCCAGTTGTTGATATGCAAACTTACGAACAGTCGTCTCCAAGTGTAATCATCTATGCGACGCTCTATGGAGCGATTGTCGCATGGGATACTCGCATGCAAAATAGGGCATGGCGTTTGCAAAATGAGCTGCGACATGGAGTTATAACAGCAATATGTGCTGATCCCACTGGGTCATGGCTAGCAGCTGGTACTTCAGGTGGCAAGCACATTTGCTGGGACTTAAGATTCCAACTGCCAATAGCAGAAATAAAGCATCCATCTGATTCGTGGATCAGAAAGGTTGCATGTCATCCAACAGAGCCTTCATGTTTGATATCAGCTACGCAGTCGAATAACGAAGTGTCGATTTGGAACATTGAAACTGGTCACAGGCAGACTGTCCTATGGGCAAGCAATGCACCAGTTTTATCAAACACAAGTTTGGTAAAGACAATATTTCGGTCTTTTTTTCCATTTCTCTAAATTCAGTTTTTTTTTTTTCTTCATAGAATGATCCGTCAACTAGCTGTGGAATTTTGGCTGGAGTTGTCGATAAATCGCCATTTGTTCTGACTGGAAGTTCGGATCAAAGAATTCGCTATTGGGATTTGATGTCCCCAAAGAATTCGGCACTTATTGTTCCATCGGCAAAGGATAACTTGTCTGATGTTTCATTTACTTACAGGTAATGCAAAAATATATCGAAAGGTTTTTAATGGATACAAAAATGAATTATTTTAATTTATCCATTTTATAGTTCCCGCCTTACCGATGGAAGCCAAGTAATAGAAGAAAATATAATTTCTTTAGCGACTACTGAATTAGGATCATTGCGAGCGTCAACTGAAGAGACACCACGATCTGGACCAGAAATGCCTTCGCATAGTCATCATGATGCAATTACAGATCTTTTAATGTGCAAAAATGATAAACAGCAACCATTTATTGTATCAGCTGCACGAGATGGAGTTATTAAGTTGTGGAAATAATTGAGCTTTTGTTTAAAATAAGTTTACATTATTGTATGTAGCTTGTTAATTAGGAACGTAAGAACTTTATTTATGTAATATATCTGTGATTATTTAAGGATCTTAACTGTTTAAATGGGAAAAAGATTACCGACTATCACAATCAGTAAAATAAGGGCCTAATTTTACTGATAGAGATAAGATGAAACAATCCGAATTCGGAATAAATTGAAGTTAGTTTTCACAAACATTTTTATGTGAACAACAAATTTCCCTCTTACATAAATACATAAGAATGGATTAACTTAATTAGGGGCACTTCAAAGAAAATGTGTTAGTCAAGAGCTCACAGTAAATTAAAAATTATGTGTTTATATACATAGCCATCGGCGTCATTTTTAATTGAAATCTAATCTGGAAGAGCTTTTTCTCATCATTTGGCGAGGTTGGGTTTTCTATATCTACTCAAATTGCCCCTACCAGATTTAATAGCCAACTCGCGTGAACTTTGTTTCTCTTGAGTTATGTCTGTAGTCTATCTATTGAGTGGCATTGGAACCTCAACCTGCTTAACACGCGTAAAGAACTTGTTAAGTTGTTAATTTGTCTTACTAATATGGTTTTTCTGGGGGGTTCCATCGAAATGGACACTTTTTCCACACTTCTAGTTTTTACTATCCGATAGGAATTGAGCATTTCCTATATACAACCGAAAATAAAAAAATAAATATATTTTAGCTGAACGTGTCAAAGAGGCCATTACACATTTATTAATAAGAATCATAAGTTAAATAGCAGTTAAGTCTCTCTCGCCGTTGTTCCTCCTGAATAAAATTAAAAAACTTTAATATTTCATGATAATACATTTAAATGTTATATCAATTTTAATTATTATGACGCAACAAACTTAAAAACTATATTTAAAATTAATAATATAAACTACAAATGTCCATCCCTGCTTCTCATGTATCCCAGCAATTCATTCAGTGCATCGCCAATTTTGTTGAATTGAACAGTTCGTTCTTTGTATGCTTCTAATTCTTGTTTTTTAATAGACAATAAATCGGATTGATATTTGCGCGAATCCTTACGAAAACCTGATAATTCTTTTACTATTTTGTCAAGTTTTGTAGCTGTTTCATGGACATTAAGTTCGTCTCTAGTAGGCTTTACATCATCAATGTGAACTGGGTCCAAATTTTCTAAAATGAAGATTTATATTTTACAAATATTTTTTTATCTATTTCTAAAGCGAAATGAAATCTTCTATTTTCGGGTTTACAATTCCGAAAGTAGAATTCAAAAGAAATAATGGCAGACTCAAAAAAATTTATAGGAAAATAGAAAAAGCATTAAATATTATTTTTGTTTGGATTTCGTAAGAAGAGTACCAATTCAAAGCGGAACGAAGATCAGGAAAGAAATACAGAATATGGCCCAGATTTAGTTTTCTTCATTAAGCAGCTTAAAGGAACAAAAACCAGAAGAGTAAAAAGATCAGTGTTATGTACCTGTTGAAACTAATTCGACATCAGGTAGTGAGCAAGCTTCTTCGAATTGAAAAGCATTTCCGTCAGCATCATCATCATCATCATCATCAAACGGTAGCTTTTGATCATTGGCAAAGCTTATTTTCAGATCGCTCTGCTTAATTTTTTTTTGTGGAGATGATTTTGATGACGGTTTATAAAGTTCTGGAAAAGCGCCTTCGCTAAGAGGCCTAAAAAAAAAAAAAGAATTCAATTGGATTTGTTTGTGATTTTGAAGAGTTGCTGAAAATTAAATTACTTCGCGGCAGTCTTTTCATTGCTGCGCATCATTTCCAAACGGCTACGATAGTGCCTCACCAAATACTTCCATTTATTCTCTACCTGAGACCATGTTAAGTGGAATCCTCGTGTTTTCAATCTTTTGGAAATTTCCTCCCACATTTGTTTCTTTGTGCGAAACTTTGTGCCAAGTAGTGGTCGATGCTCTTCAAGTAAGTCGAGAAAGAACCTATTCGATTGGGTTGACCAGATCATTTTCATTTTACCATTTTCATCATATGACACGTCCTCATCGGATTCTTTAAAATTCAATGAAAGTTGAAAATTACTATTAAAATAAACCACAGTTAAAACTTTTTGAATTTAAACAAAAAAGGCAAATTCCATCACCAGTTTTTATAAGTGATCGGAGGCGGGGTAACAAGCACAAAAGGTCTGTCCAACCAATGATTTTGTAAAGAAGACACCTACCTACCTACCAAAAAGTAAGAATTTGGAATTAATTTTTGCTAGCCTTCCAATCCAAAGAGGAAAAAAACCGTTTATCATGAAAAAAAAGTACCTATGTACCTAATTTTACCCGATTTTCTAAATGCGGTCATAATGATTTTCTACTTACTGTTCAGCTGTGAAAAAGAAGAACTATCATCAGTTGCAGTAGTTTTTGGTTTCTTGGATGACTGCTGCAAATCCTCAGAATTCTGTCGTTTAGAGGAAGATGCTTTGATATCCCCAAACAACTTGACCAATTCTCTAAGACGTAGAAATAATTGATGAGGATAAAGATCTAAAATTGATTTTTAAATTCCTACTTACGGCTCAACTGGTTGATTCTTTTCCCTTTTATCGGTGTACATCTTTCTCAGACTATTGTATTTATGTACAATCTGATCAAACGTAAAAGAGAAGTTTCGATGAGCCATCTTGTTGTTAACAACCTGGAGCATTTCACGTTCACTGGTAAAGGTGTCCTTATTGACGTTTTTTAACAGCGAAATGAACATATCGAGAGCTTGTTCTGTCCAAATGGCATGAGAATTTCCGTCAGTTTCTACGACATCACCTAATAAAGCATTTGAAATTGCAAAATAATTATACCTATCTTTAGGTACTTAAATTGAGGGATGAGTTTTTTCTTACACTCAATAAGGTCTTCCACTAAAATGTCGCTGTAGGTATCCATTTCGATTGGATACTTTAATAAATTATTTGAGAGTTGTTCTGGGCTAAAATGAAAAATTGATTTCCGAAAAATGATTTTTGGAATATTTAACGGTGTTACACTTACACAGAACCAAAAGAATTCTTTTGGTAGTTCCGAGTAGAATTTGTGAACACGTTGAAACAAACAAATCTCGCAACTTGGAGTTTCTGTTGAATCCGTTTGTTGGGTTCTCTTCTCTGTGCGCCAGATGAGAATTGAGAAATGCGAACTGATTTTGGACAAAGTTATAAAAGTTGATCTAAGGTTATGTATCTATTTGTCTATAGTACTGCGAACATTATAACTGTTTTATCGGTCAGATAATGAACAAAATTTATTCTGAGAATTTGTATGTTTATTATTGAAAATAATTTTTGTAAAATAAATTATACTTTTTGTAAAAACGATACCGCCATGAATATAAGAAACGTCAGAACAGTTTGACAGTTCTTTAAATAAAAAAAACCACCACTAGAGGATGTTTGCGCTTTCTTACTTTACGTAACGTTACGTTAAGTGTTAGGTGAGTTAATCGTTTTTGTGTGGTGAAAAGAAATAATAGGGGCGTTTCAAAATTTGAAATGCATCTTTTTAAATTTAATAGTTTTTGTTCCATGAATGAAAGAACACAAGATTAATCTACTTCTGTTTTTTGAACTTTATTGTTTTAATTTTGACCACTCGTTCACGATTCGTGACGAACCTAGAGAAGAAAATGAATCACTTTTTTCGCAAAGACTGATGTGGTTTTCCATTCAACCATTTCCGATGGAGACAAATAAAAACAATCGTGGTAAGAGAACGTAAAACCATGTAAAACCATTTTGTTTGGAATTTGTCTGGTGCCACTTATTGTGCAATCGTGGTTCAAATATTAGTCCGTGGTTCCGGAAGTCTAATTCACCGATTTCGGCGGATTAACTTAGGTTCTTCAGCGATGTTTCAGGTAAATAATTATTGGCTATTATCACATAATTGAACCTTGAACCATCGTTGAACCCCACTTAATCCGCTGAAATCAGCGAGTTAAAATTGCTGAGCCGTGGCTTTAATATTGAACTACGATTGTACAATTGGCCCTTACTATCTTATCAAAAGTAAACGGCGCGGCGCAGCGAAATGATAATTTAGCTACACTAATACGTTATTAATGGGGATTTAAAAGATCAATCCAAAAAAATAACAGAAACCGAAAAAAGACAACTTTTATGGTTATGGAAAACAACAAAAATAATTAAAAAGTCATTCGAATTTTTGGTTAAAAGTGAAATATTGTGTGATATAGGTTTCTGTATAGTAATAACAATAAAAAAATAATAAATGAACAAAATACATGAATGTATTTAAAAATATTGAAAAATCTATGAAAAAAATATTGTTTGTATAGGTATATAAGACTTCTTTAACATTAATTTTTAGTCATCTAAACCTGTAATTTAAAAAAAACTTCATCAACCCGTTTTCAAAGTAATTGATTTTTAAAAATATACCTAATATAATTTCTTTTTAAATCTATTTTTTTTTGAAAATCTTTACGCAAAGTTCAAATTAAAAAAAAAACAACCTCCTGAATTAAAATTTTGATCAAAATCGGTAAAGCAGTTAACAAAAGAAAGTCGAAAATAAAAAAAGTCATATGGCAAATACCTACTGCTAGTAACAGTTTTTGTTTTAGGTACATTTTTTTTCCGCCAAAATACGAATCATACCTAAAGTGCACAATTTTTGCATTATCACAACAATTTTTCTTTGAAATTTACAGAATTTTTGGCACGAGTATGATAACTTTGGCGCCAAAAATGAATAAAGGTTCTTTGTAGAGGGGTCAAAAACAAACATTTTTTACTATGGTGTGAACAATATTAGAAAGAAATGACTTAAAATGAAAAAAAAAAAAAAAATATTATAAAACAACACCAACACTTATAATAAAGTATTATACCGGTTTTTAAGGCTAAAAATCTGTTCTTTAATCTTAAATTTAAATTAAATTATTTAAGATAATAGTTAAAAAAATTGCATGCAAACTCAAAATTTTGATAAAAAAATGAAAAAAAAGTTTAGACCAATTTTTTTTTTCAAAATTGTGATATGAATTAATTCTAAATCGAACACAAAAAAAACGAATGGTTTTATGTCTTCTCGTTTTGAGAAAACTGAACTGAATTACTGAAACTAGTTTTTTATGTGATTTGGTATATACAGTGATCTAATTTTCAGGATTAATGTTGATGATAGGGAATTGTTGTTGGGTTAGCTGTTTTATTTAACAAGGGCATATAACAACACAAAGCTATCCATAACGACTTAGATACAATCCTGAACGTGGCCATTTTTCATTATCAAATCAATTTTTTTGTAAATAATTAACAGAATTTTCAAAAACCGAATTGGGTGTACAGAAATTAATGTGTTAATATCTTTATTTTTTTTTTTAAATTTGGCTAAAACAATCTCATTTTGAAGTATAAATTAGATCTTGTGGGAAATTAAATAACTTTGAGTTAAAATTTGTAATTTTGAATGAAATTAATTACGCAACGAAGATATACATTTTAAAATTCGAGGTTAATAAAAAGACAAACATTATTTCTTGGATAGAAACTGTACAGCATTTACAGGATGCCAGCGAAAATAAAGCGTGAAATCATTCCCTCATCAAAACCTCAAGAAACCTTTAGCCATTCAAAATACTAAAATTACATTAATAAATACCCAAAGATATTCAAAATGAACTAAACAAAATTTAATGTATACATTATTAATTCCGGTTCCCAAACAAGCTTACATTTCAAGTTCAAGTAACGAACTTTTTATGACGTTCAAACCTTCGAAGATTATCTAGGTCATGATTCATTCCTCTTAATTCTACACAACAAGTTAGTGCATTGATCTGTTTGGTTGTTTCAGTTTCTTCAACAATTTGTATGAATTCTCAACTCCAGATTGGTACCTAAATTTTCCACGAAACTTATGAAGTGAATTTTCAAATGCCTCAAATAAGCCGTACCTCATCAAAAGGAGGTAGGTTTTGTGAATTAGTGTATGTTCAGACTAAAGATTCTTCAAGACTAAAATAAAAATTCTCATTTATCTTATAAAGTACCAATTGTACGTTATTTTTTTAAAGAGGTACCTATATATATATATAAAGATTGCAGACTGAGACACTGATGACAGCTGAATGCTCTTACTTACGATAATTTTTTTTGTAGGTTCATAATATGTATGAATTTGGTGGGAAAACGTAAGCAATTTACCAAATCACCTCTTGTATCAGGTTTCTTAAGTGTTCGCCAAAATGAAATAGCAACATATTTTGTGTATTTATTTATAGAATACAAATATATTTATGTAATTGCTTTTAATTTGGATATGACTTTTCGTCACATATATGGTTATGAGTTCAACAATTATGGACAGGAAATTTCCGTGAAGTAGACAGTCTAACAACTTACTATTTGACAAACTGTGATTTTTTGAATCTTGTCATTTGAATATAAGTTGTTGAAATTTCATAAGATATTCTATGTTTTCTATAATGGATATAATGTTTATGGATTGTTTTTGCAATGCTGTTATTAAGAGTAATGAAGGCTGATGGGATTAAATAAAATAACAAAGCTATTTTTGGACCCAAGCAATTGTTGTTTTAGTTGTTTATGATTTTAAAAATAATTTTAGCCTTGAAACAATTTGTTCTATGTTCCATGCAGTATTTTGGCATGGCAAGTGGACACAATATTTCTGGAGAGCATATGGCTTAATGGTTATTTCTGAAAAAGTGAAAATGTTGTCTTAATGGATGCAGACGGTCATATGAGAAAATCTTAGTTTCAGTAAGAAGTTATGAAAAGGTAATTTTTATTTGGTCTAAAATTGAACGTTAAAACCAATTTTCGTAGACATCATATAAAAATAGAAGCCCATTATGGCATACCTAATGGTTAGTGACTGTCATGCCTGAGTTCGTAGAATCGAATCCCAGCCTCTATCACCTAGAAACAGAAATGTTTTTCATGGATATTTCTTCCTCTTGCGGGGTATTGGCAATTCCTCTAAGAGTAAGAGTATTCCCAGAAAATTGACACATAATATGAAATTTATATGTTCTTCTTTTTCGAGTGTCAACGACGACAATATGTCGTTATTACTCTATAATCTACATGAATGCAGGTATAATTTATGGCAAACCAAATTGGAGATTTTATTCAAACCTGATATCGACGCCTGAGAATAGTGAGAATTGTTTTGTACCATACGTCACTTTTGTCGTTTATTAGTTAGTGACGGATTCTATGGTAATTTGGTATGCTCTTTCTAAATCTGTGATCCAATTTGCGCTATGTACCACCAATCCTGAGAAATCAAACTTCGATTTTGTCCCATATCCAGAAAAATCAACGGTTTGTAGCATTGTTTTGTACCAACCCGGCTCAAAAGAATTAGAAAGTTCACCTTGTATTGAATTAAGAACATACAAAAAAGTATTTTTCGATAGGTGAAAGCTCTGGACAAAACTAAAATAATAAATAATAGTTAAACATTGAAATGATTCTTTCCCATCAATGAAATTTCACCTTTTAAAACACATTTCCATAATATTTGATTTGTCACATATAATTTTCCGCTCAATTCGTTCTTCATTATTTTCTGGATCCATCCAAACCAAAGTGCAACCGAATCAATTTTCTTTTGTTTTATATTAAATTATTTCTTTAAAAACTATAATTTGTTCTTATCTGGCTTGTTTGTTATTCGTTTTGATTTCTTAATTTTACAGATTTCAAAAGAAATAATTCGGGGCTCGAAAAAATAATCCGTAAGTGGGAATAGTAGTAAGTACTATTTTTTTGCATTTTGGAAGTTTTACAGGGTACCAATTCAAAAGCGGAATGAAAAACATTTTCGAATAGGAATGGTTTCGGAACGAAATACAGAATAGGGCCCCAGTTCTGGTTTATAACACCTCTATTACAGTAATGTAGAATTTCCGATAAAATAACAAATGATTCATCACTTATATGGTTTGTATGCCGAAGCGAAAGAACGTGCAATCGTGGATATAATACATTAACATTAGTATTATTAATGGATAATATTTTTTCTGAATCCTGTAACTAAAGTTTTTTTTTATTTTTCGAATGAAGTATGTTTCATTACGACTTATTATTGCCTGAGGACATAAGCTCTTCATCTCCGGGAATTTGTTCGAGTAGTTGGTACATTCTAAGACATAAACTTTTCAAATTTTATGTTTAAAGAGCTGATCTAAATTATTTTGCTGATTGTGGTAATACCAAAAACGTCAAAAACGAAAACCAATAAACAAATTAGTCAACAAAACTTACTTCCTCGTTTTTAAGGAGATTGGTTTATTTTAAATTAAATAAATATTTACAATAAGTTTGAATCATATTTTATTAAACTAATGTTTTTCATTTATTTTTTTATTTAAGTCTACATATATCTGAATCAAAACATTAATAACCAAAGAAAAGTCGATTTTTTTTTTAATTTGTAGCATCCACCTCCATGCGCCCTTACCTTTTGGATACATTGATTAGGAATTACTTTGTATCACATGCAGTAGGTCCAACATTATGAGAAAACTTTTTAGTACCAAAATAAAGGAGGTGGGACACACGTCTTAAAAGATGAATCTTACGTAAATTAACATAGCTTCTTAACGGTTCAGCAAAACGCTTTGAAAATTGGTGGGTAAACTCTTTATAAGGTTTACTTTAGACAAAAAAAAAATCATATTACGTTGGAATACCAAGTACGTAAACATTTAAATGTATTTTTCTCGAAATAGTGCCAATGGCGTATGGGACATACCGATTATTGGGTGACGATATTATGATAATCTTTTTCATTTTTCAGAATTTAAAATTAGGGTACACGGGTACCTATTCACATAGCATCAGCGAAGAACTGCTTTGAAAGAAAAAATGAGGTAGCACTAATTAACTTTTGAGAAATGTTATTAAAAATAAAAAATAATTTTACAAAAAAAAAAAACATTAACGGTACCTCCCACAGTGCCGTATATCTTTTTTTATTTAGACTTATAGTAACAGACTTAACCGCTGATTGATTACTGATATAATATTTTTACAGACTAGCCCCTGTATCAATAAACGAAAAACAACTGAAAGATATAAGACTAACACATTTGTCAACCTGCAATTCCTATTAATAAACGTGAAATGGTCTGTGACATAGTGACACCGACCGGATAACTTTAACTCGCCAAATTTAGCATTTTAGGGATGGATAACTTCATGCTAAGGTACATTTCATAATAACCGGTTCAACCAAACCATATTTTTCATCAATCAGTACATGCGTGTGACACATGTATATGAATACTTCCACGATTTGATGAAGTGTTGAAGTGGATCAGACTGGAACGATTATGATATGTTTATTAGTAATAAAAGTTATTCAACGAACAGATTATCTATCCGTGTGCTAGCTAACACGTGTGATAAGGAGCGGACAGTGACTTTTTATTAATAGGGCTGTAGATATACACATAATCATATTCATATATGTAGGATGTTAAATACCAACACCAAATGAGCCAAGAAAGTATAAACATTTTAAATCACTATACAGCTATTAATTTTATCTCGGGCTTTAAGTTTCAACCCCCAAAACGAGTTTGGCTGTGAATCATTCCAGGACAAGCTTTAAAACCTATATAATTCTGAATTTGATGTCTATCTTCCACGAGCCATAAGATTTTATACCAAAAATCAACAAAAGCATTTTAAATAGCATTTTAATTGTTTCTTCATGTGGAAAATTATAATTGACCTTCGAAGAAACTGAGAACCCAAACACATCTTTGCGGT
The DNA here is from genome assembly GCA_947049315.1 of Epistrophella euchroma. Taxonomy (NCBI): domain Eukaryota; kingdom Metazoa; phylum Arthropoda; class Insecta; order Diptera; family Syrphidae; genus Epistrophella; species Epistrophella euchroma. The sequence goes on along the minus strand of OX346246.1, from coordinate 76,198,318 downwards.
ATTTAACACTTCTTGATAGCACGTCCAAACATCTGGTTAGCCAAAACCCAACCGGGCCAAATAACAGCAAGCTCATTCAACCCCTTAGTAAAAAAAATAAAAATATGTTTTTATTTTATTACTCACATCCGCAGCCAACTTTTTAATAAAGGTATACTAATATGTATAAAAAAAAAACGTAAAAGTTATTATTAGCTATAGATAGGTCTTAACAAGTACCGCACTTGTTCATCAGTCGTTGTCAGAGTCTTGGCATGTTGTGGGTTGTGGCGAATAGCTCGTTCGTCTTATTCAAAAGAGAGATGTGATCTGCATAATTCCCGCCAATATAGTATACATTCAACAGATACATTTAGCTTATAAGAAAAATTATCTCCTGAGGAATAACAGATATTTAATATTTTCTATCTTGACGGTTAAAAACCAACCAATACAGCACTAAGCGATCGCAGGCTTAACCGCAAGTACTAATGTTACTTACTTTGTTAACAATCGCACGACGACGAAGTACTATAAAACAGAAAATCATGGGACTAGGAGAACAATTCTTTCATAAGCAGTCCTAGTGTCCACTTCGGCAGAGGAACATCACTTTTAGATACAACGAAAACCCACTGAAATGCAGATCACTTTAGTTATTCTAGTCATAACAGCATTGCTGATCGGTGTCTCACAGGCTTTATTTTTCCCATTTCGACGTGGTCCTAGTCCCAGTGGTGGTGGAAGGCAACGTTCTGGACGAACCTACTCAGACATTGCCAGAGTCGTCAACCCGCAACCATACGCATCACCTGGAATCGGTCCCTATCCAGCACAACCGTTTTGGTCTTATGGATAAATCTACGATCAAACGATATTTCTTTATAAGTTACTTATACTAATGGTTAATCAGTATTACGAAAATAGATTAAGAAATAAAGTGCAAATATAATTTGTGTTCAGTGCCAAAACCAGTTTACTTTTGTTATTTTTAAATTTTTGTGTTGTTGCAGTGTGTGTGGTAAAAAAAGGGAAAGGGAATCGAATAAGTTGCGTTGCGTATAACGGTTGCGGTTGCTCTACTTTGGTATCACAAAAAATGCACGACAGCATCTATTTCCGTAAAAGAGATGAGTTACCTACATATATGATATTTATTATTTCGTTCTGCGTGACAATGATTTATTCAAGTGTTGAATATGTAGGTACCTACCTCAAATAATTAGAGTGATCGTGGATTTTCGTAGCACGTAGAAATTATTAGTAAATTGGAATGGTCCAATCACTGTTTGAAGAATTTAAATATGATTTAGCTGCTACTCAACGTGAGGTGAATTTTTTTTGAATGGAGCATACATTTATCAGGTACAGAAAATCAAGAAAGGTGTAACGAACTTATTTAAATTCAACTCACAACCATGTTTTGTGTACTTTTGAGTATGTGTTTTTTTTTTTTATTGATTTGGCGTATTTTTGATAGTGATTGGAAGATAGTAGGTACAAGTGCTGGTTTTTTCTTTTTTAATGCAAAAACGGTGATTATACATTAATATTTTGTTGGGGATTTTTGTAAATCATAATTATTGAGAAGTGAGAGTCCGTTCATAATTGGATGTATGTACCTATACTTTTGAGTGGGTGCGCAAGAAAGGATTCCGTTCTTAAATAACTATAAAACTTTACAATACATTTAAGAGTGCCTCTTTAATGTTCTAAAAGTTTCATACTGCGGTTCGTTTCATATTTAAAAATATCTATAGTTAAATGTTCGGCAACTCTGAGTCTAGATAACATTTTTGGAGACAACATAGTAGGTACCATCATCATACTCGTAATAAAAGATAATAAATTATATCTTTCTGGTGATGCAGTTTTTAATTACCATACCAATGAAAGTAAAAGAGAAAAAATCGAAAACTACCAATAATGTATGTTTATTATTCAAAAAAACGAAAGGTTTAAAATTGGAAATTTAGGAAGTACCTATGCGTAAGCTAATTTCTTATCCACTTTTCAAAAATATAAAACTTAAGCTTAATTTGAAGATTTAAGCGAAGTGGAATTTGTATTAAAAAAAATAGCGTTCTTCCCAGGGGAAAAGTAGAATTAGCGACAGGGAGGAAGAAATTCATTTTGAAATAAATATAAATTAACCGACGTAATGAAGCCAAGTATAACACCTTTCGATGTAAGATTTATTGATATCTGATTTCGATTTTTATTTCGCTTCGAATTGACTTATTTCCAGAAAATATCACCCTGATTCAAAAAGTGATATTTTTCGTTAACATACTTTTATTTTTTATGAACATTTTTTGAATGAACAACAACAACACTAAGATTCGAACCATGTACGAAGGTCTTCAGAAGCCGATGTCCTACACATCGCGCTACCGAAGCCACTTGAAAAGCTCGGATTCTGAAGAGCTTGGTACATGGTTCGATCCCGAGTGGAGGCATAAGAGATTTTTAAATTAAAAATGAGCCAGGAAACCAGACTAAGCTCCACTAATAAGGAGTCTGATGGAGGTGGCACTCGTAAAATAGCTATAAACAGTATTCGATGAGCAACTCCAGCTTTACTTGATGGTAGCACACAGAAAATGTTCAATGTAATGTGATTATCATACAAAACCCTTTGTATATATTTTTTAATTTCAAAACTCCAGTTTAAAACTTTTTCTTTGACATCATGTTATTTTGTATACCTTTTTTTAAATCCTACCTAAATAATTTAATAAACCAATAAATTCACCTTTAAAGCTTGGCACCTTATACCTTCAACATTTATGTATATTTCACTATACAGGGAACCCAGCAAACCATGCACAAATTGTTTCTTAAGATACTTCAAAAAGAATTGTACCATTCATCTGATACCTCAATGAGAGTAAAGTCATCCTATGATAGGATCATAGACTACTTCGAGTCATAAAATAAAAAAAAAAAAAAAATAAATTTGATGGCACAACAGCTCATGAAGAACTAGGGCCTAGTGACTTACAACTCTCAACCATTCCTGTGTGCGTGTCTGCAGGAATGGAGGGGACCTACAGTTTATTGCCGAATCCGAACGGCTAAAGAGCGGCACTTTTCTGTGACAGGAGATACTCTTGGAGGATTTGTCAATTCCTCGCAAGAGGCAGTAGCCGTTTTTTCTTTTAAATAAATAGGTGGCGAGGCTGGGGGTCGAACCTTAGACCTCCGGCATGACAGTCCATCGCACTAACCATCACGCCACGGCTACGACTTCGAGTCATAGATCTACTAAAAAAAACCATTAAAAAATTGAATAATATAAAAAAGTGCGTATACGCCCTAGTGCACAATTATGTTTTATAGTTGTTTTTATAGAAAATAAAACTACGACATATTTACGGCATAGTTGACGGTACGTCATATACATACATATATTCAAAATCTAAAAAATATGAGGTTCGATTCTACATGAAGCTAGAATGTCTTTCTTGACACAAAAAACATTTATTGTGAATATAAGTGATTTTGCTTCTTTAATATAAAAATTGTTTAAAACTTAACCAAAACTACATATTCCACCATCAAAATTGTGGTGAAATAAATCCGTTTTCATCTATGTAGCTATTGGATCATGAAAAAGTTTTTTTTTTTTTTAACTTAATATTCCTTCTCATGTTTTGGATGGCAATAAATGTGACAAACTTATGTTGTGTTGTGTTCCTTAGAAGGACCGATGGCGTCAACTAATCGAGCAACAATAATCCAAATTTGTCTAAGGAAAATTAAGTTTTTTGAATATAAAATGTTTAAGCTCTTAGCAGCAGTTGTATCTTGTACACACATTCGTCATAGTTATTATTTTTTTACTGCCCATAGTGTACATCTTGAAGTAAATAAAGTATTATGTTGTATGAAACTGTTACTTGTATTAATGTTTTAATACTAATATAAAAATCTACATGATCCAGATCGTTTTGTTTAAAATGTTATTTGAAAATCTGTACACATACCTTTAATTGCTCCAATTAAATTTTAAATTTAAAGCCATTATAAAGCCAAAAAAATTAATCAGAGTTTAGATCTCATAACAATAAAAACACACATATCATTTGCAAGTTGCAGCAACTAAAAAGCATATAGTTTTAACCAAAACATAAATACATGTAACCTTAACGCAACAGGTTTAACTTAAAGCAAATAGATTTAACTTAAGCGCGAATCCATTTTTAGCACATTTGGTATTAACATGTTATTTTTTTTTAACATAAAGGGACGGACATATTTTGACAATTCATGTCAGCCACGTTGCTTTACCTTTTGGTAATTTCCAGTTTTTTTAAGGTTTGAATGAAATGACAACAAACTTAAGTGAGCTACCACCAAGTTTTTATAGGCTGATGGAGTTATAGCTATTTCATAGTTGCAGTTTTTCAGAAACTAAACACGAATCACCATGGCAAGTTACACTGTTGAGCAAAAACGACACCGTGTGTTCGCTGACTTGGTTCCAAAGCAGTTAAAAGTAGACCCCGATTTCAGAAAAAGAATCAAATCATTTATTTGATGAATAGGTATTTGAGGAAGCAAAATTGCCAGATTTGGAATGATACCAAAATCAACTTACATAATGTATACTAGGAATGTGAAGAAATGCTCAGGTACTAACTTTTCGTTAGGACCCAGTACCAGAGCTAGTACCTGGTCCAGCTAGACCGGGTTCTAAGCTAGCTTAGTACATATGTGAAGAAATTGGGCGTAAGTCTTTTTATATTTTTCAATCAAATTTTTCAAAAAAAAATATCTAAAGTACTGAATTCATATTTGCTGGATTCTTAGATTTTATAAATGCAGATATCGCTCAACATAATTAGAAATAAATTCACATAACAATTACTGAAATAGTTTTGAGACCAACGCGATGTATACAGATCATCTTTTTTTTGATTTTAACTTTTTTGTTTTCAATTTTAAGTAAAAAGTGCATTAATAAATAAAATGTAGATATGACATTTTAAGATTTTCGGATTAGCCGCGTTAATAAATAATAGATATTAAGCGAGTTCAATACAGTACTCACCCCGAACGTTTCGCTACAAATTTTATTGAGCGTGGTCCCGGTGACTCGCTTAATATCTATTATTTATTAACGCGGCTAATTCGAAAATCTTAAAATGTCATGTGTAAACAACCGCGAAAACCTTAAAAGTTAAAATGAGATAATTCAATTTTCTACACAAAATTGCTAAAATTTTGTTTTTGCGATGTTTGGTACTCAAAATATAGCGTAGAACTTTTGACACCCAATTTTCCAAAATGGCGGTCAAATAGGGGGCCTTGTACAAAATGCAAGGTTCGGACAAAATTTTGTAACATTTAAATGGCTTGCGTACATTTATCAACTCGAAGATTATGTTTGCAAGGATGTGTTGCTGTAGGGATTTGGTTGTGCGATGATTTTGCTTACGAGGATGTGTCGGGCGGAGATTTTGTTTGTGAGGTTCCCTTTTTATTGGCGATAAATAGTAAAAAACCAATATAACTATTATAAATTGGTATTTCGTTAGCCTCATCCAATCATAAAATTATTGTGAATTGTATAGACATATAGCTTTTTACTGTTAAAAAGCTTTTATAGAAGAAATATTATTTTAGACACCAACCATATTGCTATACAACCTTCCAGTTAAAAGCTTAACAAAACCAAAATGGTTGTGTCTCTTTTTAAAGTAGTTTGTATGTAGTCGACAGATTTGTGTTTTCAAGTTTATTAAAAACCGTTACTTTAGTTATGGTGTTATTTTTTTTATTAAAAAAAAGGTTTGATCTTTTCCCATTTTGCATTTTTCTATGAAATAAGGATCCATTGTGATGATTTTATTAATAATATACTGTATACTATACTGTAATAAATCAGCCAAGTGGAAGTCTTGGCACTATTTAATTGGACTTGTTGAATTATTGATTCCAAATAGCTTTTAACGGCCTTTAGTCCATAAAATTGGCGTTTCGTCCCGGCCATTTCACTTGGACTCATCAGTTGACTAGTGACGCCTTTGTCAATACTCAATACGCAATTTTAATTAAGTTCAGTTCATCTTACATTGATTTCATGGCGAATATTTAGTGTGAACTATACTATGAATAATTCAAGAGGTCCAATTAAATAGTTCTAAGTATATAATGTGTATTTAATGTTATGTTACTCATTTATAATCTACCAATAGCATGTACTATAAAAAACTAAGACTTATTTGCACTCACCTGTATACTTAAATAAAATTAAATTGAATTGAATTGAATTAAAGTCTTCTACTTGGCTGATTTATTTCAGGAATGTATAAAATTTGTATTATTAAAAAAATCTTCGTATATAAAAATGAAAAAATCATGTGCTGAAACTTGTAGATGTGTTCGATGTAAAATAGAAACCCGAGTAGCCCTGAGTTTTTGACAGTTGATTGACATACCGCAGGTTGCCCTGGGGCAGATAACATTTCTGCGATTTTTATGCGTTTGTGTTTGTTGTTTGTTTTTGCAAATGGTGATACTTTCAAGGGGTAATTTTTCGTTCTGGTTTTCGTAAGCATTTTGTTGTCATATTGGAGACCAACTAAAAATTTAGTTTCGTTTTAGCAGCGTACTAGGCTTAAGAGAGAACAACTGCTAAGAGATCTCGTCACGCTGACGTCTCGTTTTCTCGTCGCATTGTGAAACAGCCTTGAAGACATTAATAAAAACCATCAACTTCAATCTCATTTACGAGTACATAGTCTGAAACATTAGTTTTGTTATAATTTCCTGTTTTGTAAAATAAATGAGCTTCGTAAATTAAAAAAAAATCATGTCGATCATTGAATCCGTAGTGATTCGCAGTGCATTATTCTCTTTTCTTTTCACGTTAAATCAATAACTGGCTGAAGAGAATGGTGACGCAGACGGAACCGGAGCCGGAGCTGGAATAGCTGTCAAAATATTGAATACACGCAAATTCAATGTTGCGAACACAACGGAACGTAGACGCATACGGAGCTGCAGAAGCAGACGGAAGAGTTCACCAACTTTTAACTTTTCACGTACGGCACTTTTGACGTTTCAATTTGTATGAAGAAAAGAAACAACTTTTTGGGTCGGAAAAAAATATTGTGGTTATTTGTATCGCGAAAAAAATTATTTATTAAAAGGAAAATTATTGGAAACAAAAAATGTGAATATTCTTTTGTTTTTCTTCAAAATACTTTCAAAGCTGTACAGCTCCATTGTGGACATGTAAAAAAAAAATAACGTACAACACTTTTTGACAGCTCTTCCAGTTCCATCTGCAGCTTCAGTTCCGTCATTCTCTTCTGTTCAGCCAGTAAAGAGAAAAGCGTGCACTTCCCAGTGAACCACTACGGATGCAGTTTAACGAATTCCATAATCGGCATGAATAAAACGATAACGTTGAGAGTTCCAAAATACCGATATATTAATCATGTCTATTATGGAATCCGCAACAGTGGATCCGCAGTGATGCGCTGTATATTGTTCTCTTTTCTTTCCACGTTAAATCGATGAATAGAAAAGATAGCACTACACTGCGATTCACTGCGGATGCACTTTTGCGGATTCCATAATCGGCATGATTATTGCACTTGCACGATTGCACTTTGGAAAGGAAGTTAAATTCAATAAATATGATATGAAAATTAAAAACAATGTGCAAATAACTTTATTTAATTAATGTGTATTAACACAGTCTAATTTTTAGTACAAATCACATCTTATTGTGGGTTGCGAGCCATATTCTCTACAGCAGACACCAATTGCATAACTTGTCCAGTGACGCGTCCAAGACAAGCTCTCTCCCTGTCGTCGGTCAAAACCTTGCACTGATTGAATTTTTCTTCGGCAAGTTGGGTGATCTTCCTACGAACTTCAGGCTTATCACTTAGAGTCTTGGAAGTGCTAAGACGAGCCTTGATCTTGGCATCGAATGCTGCTGAGTCTGGGTATGAAGCCCAATATCCTAAAGACGAATCATCATCTTCATTGTTGTTATTGTTTGAGATTGGAGCACGTGAACGTTGTCCTTGATTACGGTGTTGACTTTGTCTTTGGAAAATAGCTCCAAGATTTTCGGCAGTTAGCCCATTAACATCTGACGTGGTACGTCCGCTAAGAGAATTTCCGTTACGGGGCGATGCATCCCATTCGTTGGAGCCTTCATATGAAGGGTTGTTATTGTTAGTGTTGCTATTGGACTAAAATTAATAATGGAAAATGTTTTTGAAAACAAATTTTATAACCCTTTTAGAAAAGACCAAACATACCTCATAAGCGCCGAATGCACTGGCAACTACCAAACTTAAAACAATAAAAAACTTCATGATGAAATTTCAAAGTTTAATAATGATGATATTGCTAGCTGAAATGTTAGACTTCAACTAAGGAATGAATATTCAGCTATTCAAATCTCGCTATTTATATTGAAAAGCATCGATTCATCTCAATATTTTAGATCCATTGATTGATTAAAGAATTTTTATTGAAAATTTGATAAGAAAATATGATTGATGCCTCTCACTCAATTTGCTGATAAGTATATTCCACACGTTTGATGAAAGTGCAGATTTTTGAAACATCATACTTAATTTTTAATACCATGTTAGTTAGAAATTCGTTGCTCTGTATATACAAAAATGTTTGTTTGCGATCTGTTATTTGATTTCATTTCAATGCTAAATGGAATTAACAAATACCTACTATGTATTCCTCCTTATAAATATAATAACATCTTATCTCGAATAAAACAATGTATCAGTCAAGTTTTCTATATGGACCATCTCAAGCTTTAGTTCATTTTTATACAAACATTTTTAAAATTTTTTAGATTTAAAAAATTAATAGATATTCCGAATTTGTTTTACAATTAGACGTGTTTTAAAAAAAATTATAAGCCAATACCTACATTAGAAATGGCGCAACAAATTTAATCAAATGGAAATGAGTTCGAGGTTGAACCTTTAGGGAGCTATGGTATTAAAAGCCTTATTTATAAATACGGGTGATAAATTTTTTTATCATATCACAAGATACAAGATCAATTTACTAAAAAGATCTAGATAATTGTATCTTTTAAATAAATAGGTATTAATTAGTTGCATATTTCATCACACATAAGGTCAAAATAAAGTGCAGAGCTTGAATTTGGCTCGTCAAACAACCTAGGTACTAGGTACTGCAAAACGAAAAGTAGAACGAAAATTGTTTTTTATATTTTCATGCTTAACATTGAAGGCAATCCAAGTTTAGTAAAAGCTAATTTTTATTAGAAAAAATCTAGACAAGGAAAAATTGTCAAATACTCGTTAGCCCCTTGCTAATAAAACTTGTAAGGCAGGTTTTGCTTTTCCATCAGAAATATGTACTTCTTTAATAAATAAAAAAAAGGACCTTATAGCCACCACACAACATAAACATGGGACTAGTAAGTCTCTGGATAAAATTGGTGCCTTAGAATTTGTTTGAGCCACCGAATAAAAAGGGTCGAAGTTTTACCATAGATGGCGCTCAAAACAAAAAATAAAAAACTAACCATTCAATTGATATGAAAAATGTAACACATTACAGTAGGATTCTACACAAGATACAGTAAGAACATCCACAGTAATGTAATATATTTGTATTTCGTTAAATCCTATTACTGTTATAAATGTGAAAGTTTGTCTATCAGTTTGTTCTTCTTACGGCCAATTTCTTCACATAGGAACTAAGCTAGCTTAGAACCCGGTCTAGCTGGACCAGGTACTAGCTCTGGTACTGGGTCCTAACGAAAAGTTAGTACCTGAGCATTACTTCACTTCCGATCTAAGTTCAGAATTCACACAGCGGTACTATGAACTTAATACGTCTAAAACTGGTCTAATACTGATTTTGAGAACATTTTGGCAATTTTAAAAATTATTTTGATATTTATTTAAAGAAAGAATTTGCCTGTCTTCGATTTATTTATTATCAGCCCTATTAATAAAAAGTCACTGTCTGCTCCTTAACACACGTGTTAGCTGGCACGCGGATAGAGAACTTATCCGTTGGATAACTTTTACGTGCTCGCTTATATAATCACGGACCTACTAATGGGATTACCAAATTCGCCGGCTTAACAATGTGTGCGCACAATTCAAATGTTATTGAAATATTTGACCTAGCATCAATTCCGGCCCATTTTTTTTAAAACGCTTAGTCCGCCAACGATATTTTCCGATTGCACGTATGGCAGAGGGCTAGTAGCTTATACAGGCGCGGATCCAGGAATCGAGTTTGGGGGGGGGGGGGGGGGGTGGGGTCAAAAAAACCCTGGAAAGGGTCTAGCTATATGCTTCGGAAAATAACTAACCACAGTAAATGTCGACTTTTGTCACATTCATTAATTATTTTTTAGCAAATTTTCAAAGCCAAAAAACGCACTTTTTCATTCAAAGTCATATTGTGTTTACTTAAAATATTGAAGCGGGGAAACCGGAAACCAAAAAATACCAAATTAAAGTTGAATGAAGAAGTCAAGCAGTCAAGTTCAACTGAAAACATTTTTCCTGACCCTGGGGCCTAACTATCTAATTCGATTCTAAAGTTAAATTGTTCAAATCCGGAAAATATGTACTGTGTTATTTGAAAATCGGAAATTGAAATACGAATTTCATTTATCTAGATACGTTTGCCCCAAAATCGGAAATGTTGTACTTAGCAACTCTATTTTCGTTGCTAAATACATTCGAATTTCTTAAAAGTCATTCCATATTTATTCACCAACCGGAAAAGTTTTGATGAAAGCCAAAATGTAAGTATTTATTAAAAAAAAAATACATAAATAATATTTTTTGATTAAATGTTATTAACTGATTGAAGAAAATAGAATAAAAATATAAATTTGAAGATATTTTTGATGATTTTATTTTAAAGGGAAACCACAAATAAAAATATTAACAAAATCAATTTGAAATTATGGTTGATTTTATGTGTTCTCATCCGGATTTATCAAAGGTCTATTTAAAAACTGCGGACGCACGGAGAACTTCAAGTAATCTGTGGAAGCGTTTATCAACTGACTTAAACGCAGCTGGTCCACCAATGCGTGAAGATTATGCTTGAAAAAAAGTAAGCTTTTAAACGTGATTGTACAAATTCAAAAATATTTATTTTAAAAATTAAAATATTTATTAGGTTTGGGCCGATTATAAGAATCATATTAAGTTCAAAGCACAAAAAAACAAAAATTCCATTTCGGGAACAGGAGGTAGCCCGTCTAAGTATTGTAGTTTTAATGCTTTGGAAGAAAAGGTAATAGCGTTGCTGCAGATAGATGAGGCTGTCAATGGAATGGTATGAACAAAGGATTTTGGATCAAGAAATGAAAACGAAAAAGAAACAACAACTGTGCTTCAGTTTCCGATTGAAAAACGAATGTTCATTGTTTCTCGGTCTAACCATTTGAATGTGTGTCCCATCCATGACTGCAACAATTCCCGGTATTCCAGATTTCAAATGGAAATACTTTTTTGATTCTATCTTTTCCTCATTCGTCGTATTAAAATTTATATATTTTGGACAGAGCTGTTTTTCAATAGCTTTAAAGACTTCAAAAATAACCGTTGAAACTGTTTGCTGCGCCATCCCAGTGAATCGATCTTGATCTATTTGATGCTGGTATCCACCTTGTGCAAGAAATTTAAGCGTTGCACCTAGTTTTATAATTGCAGGTATTGAAGATGATCTTTTCCTTTCCCTCAGCTCTTCACTTATGCTGTTCAAAGCATACATAAATGCATCTTTTGAAAGACGATAATTTTGAACAAAACTATAGAAAAAATACTTAATCTAAATAAATTATCTCGCCATTAAATTTTGTATTCTATCACATTGCCTTTTATTTGATAATCCCATTATTTTAGAATTATCTCTGATTATCTTCCTTTGAATCCTTTCTTCAGCACACATTTCTTCATCAAACCACAATGCAACTGAATCCATATCCATTTTGAAATTTATTTATCAACGAATAAAAATTTAAATTAATTAATTAAATTTAAATTTAATTAAAACGAATATAATTTGATTTTTTTTGAATTTAAAATGTCATTTTTGACAAAAAACCGCTCGAGTCTAGAAACATTTATTCGAAAGTTGCAAAGGGTCTTTGGCAACATTTCATTTCGATTCGAAAGTTATACAGAGTAACATTTGAAATTATTTTATTTTATAATATATTTTATTGTATTTTACTTTCGAATCGAATTGCAGAGTTAGGCCCCTGTTCTTCAAAAGAAATATTTTTTTTTGTTTTTTTTTTTTAAGATTGCGAAATAACGGTATATGTGCTTAAATAAATCACAGCTTCCAAAATAGAAACTTAAGCATTCGATTAGACCATTTTTAACAGAGATCCATGTAGGTACACCTATACATATTTAGCCAACTCATTAGTGCGAGTTCTTTCTTAATCGTGTGGACCCAGGGTCAAAAAGCGCTTAAAACCGGAAAAGTTTAAATTTTAAAATCAAATAATTCTCTTACGGCCATATTATTGACTTTTTTCAAAGCTAGTTTTACTAAAAAACTAGTTCTGAAAAGGGGGGTTCACATTCAACGACCTGTCGACCGACCTGAGTCGTTTTGCTAGCGTTCACATTCTACGACCGTTTCCCCGACTTCATTTTGAAAAAAAAATTTAATGAGAAAACATTACTCGTATTTATTTTTTTGCACCAACACTCAGAAAAAAAAAAGTTGTTAAAACAAGAATTTAGCGCTTTTAAAAAGTTGTAAGGTTAAAATTGTTGCCTTAAGAACTAGTTTTTACTACAAGAATTAATTTTTGAATGTCCAAGAACCAAGGTTCTTGGCACAACAATTTTCTGTTTGTTAAAAGCAATTAAAAATGCAAAATTGTTCTCCCAAGTATAAATTTGTTGTGGAAACAATTTTTATTTGTATTATTTCCTATCAACAATGGAATTGTTAGTTGAAGAATCAGTTCTTGCGGTAACAATTATTTTCAAGAATTATTTTTCTCGACACAACAATGAAAATTGTTGCTTTAAGTAATTTAATTTATTACTTATGTTCAAGAACTAATTCTTGATATTAAAACGAAAATTGTCAAAATATCAACAATTTGTTCTTCGCACAACAAAAACTTGTTCTTGAACTGCAGGAACTGTAAATTTAATGACAAAAAAAATGCACCATTCATTTTGTGGCCGCCAACGCGACGCCGATTCCAGTAGACTCACTGGTGAGTGCAAATTAGAAGTACGTGCAAGTTTTTTCATCCATTGAGTAAATTAAATGATTAAAATCGCTAAGTATAATTAATTTTACCTTTAAAAACTTCTTTTCTAGTGAACACTTATCATGCTGCCCAAGTGACGATACCCTCCTCTTAGTAATTGGAAGCGAAGAAGGCCGCTCCCCTGAAGCCTGAACTAATCAGCCGGTTTCTTCCAGAAGTACATTGTTTACAAAAGTTTGTGCAATAAATGTGTTTTCAAGGAAATGTAAAAATATTCCTACAAAAAAGTCAAGATTTCATGAAAATCTTGATTTTTTTGTAGGTACGTATATGTATATATGTTTACATTTTATTGAAAATACATTTTTATCGCAACAAACTTTTAAGAATTGTTATTGTTGGTGCAACAAATTAATTTTAAATTTTCTCAACAATTAAATATTTGGGGTAACAATGAAAGCTCTCAATTATCTGACATTTTTAATTGTTGGGGCAAGAACTTAATTTTTAACTTATTTTAAAAACTAGTTTTTGAGGCAAGAACTTTAGTTCTTAAGGGTTTAACAATTTTATTGTTAATTTAAAAATTTAAATTCTTATAGCGTTGTCAACAACGCATTCTTAATTCAAGAATTTAGATATTTGGGTTCATTTTAACCAACGAAAATTGTTGAGCCAAAGTATAAAATTGTTGGCATTACAACTTTTTTTTCTGAGTGAACCGCATAAATTTTGTTTTGTTTTGCACTTTTTTCATTGTTTGACTTCGATTTCACAGCGTACTATTTAAATCTTACAGAAAATACCGAAAAAAGCTGAAAAATTAAAATCGTCGGTCGTTCGACTAGTGTTCACATTCACTACAACGGTCGACCGACCGAGCAAAATATTAAAAAATTTGAACTACACAATAAATCGATCGACGGTCGTTCGACTGCTGTTCACATTACAAAAATCTGCCGACTAGATACATGTTGATCAACATGTCGTTGAATGTGAACCCCCCTAATGTGAGCCCCCCTAAAGGGGTTTCGAGTTTCAAGTTTTTAATAATTTAATTTAGATGCCAAGAAATGTATGAATATTTTTATTTAGATGTCAAAGTACTTAAAAAACTCGAAACTCCTACAGAACTAGTTTTTCCGTAAAACTAGCTTTAAAGAATCTCAATAATATGGCCGTTAAAAGTGTTGTAATAATTTTGCTACAGAGTATACACTAATATATACTAAAACTAAAACTATTGATTTTGGACGATTTTATGGAAGAGCAAGTTTGTGCAAAAGTTGTGGATTTCTTTTCAAATAATGATGTAGCCCAAAATTGAAGAAAATTACCTCATTTGGCAAGAAGCCCCGCGGATTTGATCTTGCACATGCCACATTTTGTTCTAGCGTCGCCGCCTCTGACATAATAGCAATTATATACTTTTAAAACTTGGAAAAATTTATTTGGCTATTCTTTGTTTTGTCTAGTCGTTTAATATTTCCTTTAATTCAAAATATTTACATAATTGATGATTTAAAAAAATTTTTAATAATTTCGCAAAATTCAGTTGGCACTTTGTTGTTCAGCTTTTTTTTTTTTGTTAAAAAAATTGTTATTTGACCATTATTTATGCAAAAGATCGCCTAGCTGTTTTTTTATTTCGCTGATAGATTACTATTTATTTAAATTCTATACCTTAAAATTACGTGCGAAATTTTAAAAACGTTAACGTACTTTGTCTAAACTTCAAAAAGGCTTGCGTAAAACTTTACAAGCTATAATTTTTAGTTTGACATTTCTTCACACAAAAAATCCATAAAATCAAAAGACTTTAAAGGAAACGATTAACAAGTCAAAATAAAGCTTTTCACAAAATTAAGCTTTAAATTAATTTTTAGAAGTAAATCTTTAATATTTATGGTTTTTAGTAAAAAAAAAATTAAAAAAGACAAATTAAAAAAAATTTATCGAATCATTTCAAATCAAGAAGAACGAATATTTCTCTAAAAACACTAGGAATTCCGGGATTCGGGTTTTTTGATTCAGGATTTTGAGGTTCGGATCTTGTTAGATAATTTACATTTTCAAATCAATACAATAAGGAAATTTTATTTACACGGATGACCTCTAGATCTGATTAAACAAACAAACAAACAACTTTAAATAAAAATACATGAGACATATTACATACACAGCTAAATTTCCATAACACGCGCTAATCGCTAAAAGTGATGTGTCAATCATCATGGGGTAACGACTGATACTTGACTTTAAGAAAAAAATTCCTTTCTTTAGCAAAACTAATATAATTGATTGAAGTGCAACATTTTAGCTTTTTAATAATAAAACGTGAATTGATTTTTATTCAGCTGATAACAATGACCATGATGAAATGAATTTTTTTTCAATATTTTCAACTACACCTAGAAGCATTGATAGATATTAAAATCTTGATTATTTGACGACAGTCAATTGAGTAAACTAGGTACAGTCTGAGAGAGAACCCTATTGGATGCTGCAAAACTTCAGAATAAAAAGCAAAAATATCATTGAATATGTAAAATTAAATTTTAATATTTAAAATAATTGATACTGAATCAGTGGGTGTACAAATTTGTTGTTATTTACACTTTTTTAAGCCCCATAATATTTGGTAGGTTTGAAATTCAGCTAGACCACTTTTTAGTTATGACTGGCTTCATTAAGTTATTATTGCTTTTTTTAATTGGCAGCGTTTACTGCATGGTAAGAAAGAAATTGTTTGCTATTTCCTTCTTTTTTTTTATATTTCGTTTAACTTTCCGTATATATATTTAAGCCATTTCAACTAACATCATCAAATCGACTAACCAGTACAAATAATTTGCGTCAGATGCTAGAAGGTCCTGAAGCTGAAGACAACATATCACATCATACTTTAGAAGAAACAAATGCTTCACAAATTGTTGAAACCATCAGAGCTGTGGATCTTTTCAAAGCGAAAGTTTCCAAACGCATAGCCTCATCAAGTGTTATACTTCATTTTCCTGGTATGAAAACAAAATTATTGGAAATTGCTGTGGAAAAGTTTAAATCGTGTGAATTGTCAAGAGGTTCAAAAGAAATTCAAGATATGGAACACACATGCCTTGGAATCGCTACCGCACAAATGATGAGTTTAATTAATGCTTTTGAAAAAAATCCATCAATGCATTTTTAAGCTTTTCATAATGCCTATTAATATGATCATTTTTAGGCAAGATAAAGTTTTAAATAAATACTATAAAAAACCAATCTATTTTTCAAAGACGTTTTATCATTCCTATATACGTATATAATTTTAAACAAAACTGTTATAAATTGGCATGTCTACGAGTCATATTTTTACTTCCGATATAGGTACTATAGGGCAAGTTATGGATTCGTGCAAAAAATTGAACTCGAGATAACAATCAAATTTGACATTACGATGATAGTGAGCACGAAAAAAGTGGGTCCCGCAATTCCACCTGTCTGTGTGTATGTCTGTATGTCTGCCTGTATGTCTGTATGTCTGTCTGCACCTCGGCCTACACCCTAAACCCCTAAAGCGATTTTCTTCACTTCAAACTTGGAGATTAAGATTTTTTGGTGATTCCCTAGAGGGGTAATCGAGATTTTTTTTGAGGTCAAAAAATAACGGTACTTGCCATACAATCTTTTTGAAAAAAGTTATTTATCTCAAAAACGACTCTAACTATTTCTTTTGTGTATTAGTAGTGGTATGGTCTATATTTCAGTGAAAAAAAATTACCAAAATCAGTTATTAATGGTACCTGCCATAGAACCGTTTTTTTTTTATTTTCGATTTCCTCGTTAACCGCTTAACCGATTTTGATCGGAGGTCCTATCAAGTGTGAATAATACTGCATACAAATATTTTCAAAAAAATATATTTTTTGGATTTTTTTTTGAAAAAACATTTTTTTGATAACGGATTGATGAATATTTTTGAAATTATGGTTTTAGCTGTATATTATTATATTCTTAAAAATGGCATACCAATTTTTTTTTTCTAAAAAATATCAAGAAATTTTATATATTTCATTCTGAGATTAAAAAATTTTAAGTACTTATTTTATCAATTTAAAGACTGTATTGCATGCTTTTTTTCCATATTCAAATTCCGTTCTTCAATTTATTAAATGGATAAATACATACACATACATATTATTATTATTTATGTGTTTTATATTACACTCAATCTTTAAAATTCGAAGAAACTTTTACTACAAGAGCAAGTTCGTGCGACCCAGTCGTGCATTTTATTTCTTTTAATATTTGGATTTTTCTTCAAATAGATTAGGAATTTTTTTAAAAAATCGTTTTGAAATAGAAATAGAATAGATTTCCTTAAGTTCAACTTCAATCCGTTTATTTCTACTAAGTAAAGTATTAAAGCCTATTTTATTATTTCAATGTTCTTAAAAACTGCAAGACTTTAAGCACCTGGATTTTAGTGCTTCACCAAAAATTAATTAAGAAGAAAAATAATAATGATAGTAACAGACAATTTTGAACATAATTAATGTGAAAACATTTATTTTCAAATTTAATTTTTTTTTCAAAATTTTGAGCCTGAAAAGTAATTTTTCAAAAACCGTTTACCAAAAGAACTTGAGTTAAGAACAAGATAAAAAAATATATTTCTGCCTTTAAAAGAAAATATAGTATCACATTGTGAGTAGTGGCGTCGTTTTTAATTTTTTTGGGGGACGGACAGAATCCTGAAATCCATAATCCAATAAACCTAAAATCCAAAAAACCCAAAATCCCGAAAACCAAAAATCCTGAAAAGCCATAATACCGAAAACCCAAAATCCCGAAAGGCCAAAATGCCGTAACTAAAATTGAAAAAATATTTTCTTCAAATTTTTAATAAGTAGGTAACATCACATACATATTATGCTCTTCGTGACTCTTTTATCACATCTTTTTATCATTATCACAAAAAATGGAATAACTGCCTGAACAGAATAGAATGCTAGAACTGGAGCCGCAGACGGAACTGGAAGAGCTGTCAAAAAGGGTCGTACGTTATTTTTTTTACGTGCCCACAATGGAGCTGTACAGCTTTGAATGTATTTTGAAGAAAAACAAAAGAATATTCTTGTGTACAAGCTCAGAATTCACATTTTTTGTTTCCAATAATTTTCCTTTTAAAGGCTCTCCCAAACCAACGCAATTAATCGCCGCGACAAAAGAAAACAATAACAACAACGTGTTGTTTTGTTTGACAAACACGTGTTGTTGTTATTTTTTTCGAGATACAAATAACCACAATATTTTTTTCCGACCCAAAAAGTTGTTTTTTTTCTTCATACAAATTGAAACTTCAAAAGGTCGTAAGTGAAAAGTTAAAAGTTGGTGAACTCTTCCGTCTGCGGCTGCAGTTCCGTTTGCGGCTACGTTCCATTGTGTTCGCAACATTGAATTAGCGTGTATTCAGTATTTTAACAGCTATTCCAGCTCCGGCTCCAGTTCCGTCTCCGTCATCATTCTGTTCAGCCAGTAAAACTAACAGCCCTATTCTGCCAAATGCAGGGGGGAACGATTATTCCAAAGTCGTCAGTTTGTATTCTACTAGACTTTCGAAGGGAGACATTCCCCATCGGTAACTTAGTTTGCCATTTTCAAGAACGAGCGAATCGATCAGCTCTACAAAAGTATCACTTTATATCCGGAATGAATTTGTTGCGTTTGTCATATCAAAAGTAACATAATTTTTGACAAAAAAATGTATTTTAATTAAATTTTTTTTTTTTTAATAAACTTTGAGCATAACTATTTTTACAAGCTATCCAGAAAACTATGTATTTTAGACCTCGAAGTCTTTACCAACATTGTGCTGATAGTTGAATGTCTTCTCTAGTGCAGCTTGTAGCAGGAAGAAACTGAAAAGTTTAGTCGACAAATTTCTTCAATATTACCTTATCGTTGGGTATATCCAATATCCATAACGTCCATAGATTTTTTTTCTTTATAAAAATAATTTTCTTTTCTCAAGTGAATGTTTATAACTTTGACATTTCATTCAAAACTGAATTTTCGAAAGATTCGAAATAGGGGCAGGTAAAGTAGTTTCCCCAACGTTTAACAGAATGGAGACGACAAGCGAACGTGAATCGTTGAAGTGAATCGAACATTTGATCACCTGTTTAGCAGAATAGGGCTGGTAAAAATGAGAATTCTGTATAGAGCTGATCGATTCGCTCGTTTATGAAAATTGCAAACTATGTTACCGACAGGTAATGTTTCCCTTCGAAAGTTTAATAAAATCCAAATTGTTGATTTTCGAATAAACATTCTCCCCGACCGACTACGTTTACCAGAATAGGGCTGAATAAGAAATTCCTTTTACAACGTTTTTTACGTTCCGAGAAGATTTCTTATTTATTTATTATTATTTATTTAAATGTAGCGAAAAATTTTATTGAATGAAAATCATTAAAAACACATAAACAAGTGGCCTTTCAACAGTGACAAGACAACCAATGAAAATGATATAAAATAAGACTGAGAACCTTATATTCCTGCGTTTACCACTAAAAAGTCCCATCAAGAGGTTATGTGTTGGGGATAGAGAAAAGAAAACATTTCAGTGTCTTTACTGGAACACTTCTTCTCAATGAAAAAGGATTTGCGCAAATTTTTCATTTCATATAATTTTTCGGGATTTCGATTTCGGGATTTTGTGTTTTCGGGAAAATGGATTTCGGGATTCTGACCCAAACCCATTTTTTTTCTACTTCAAGTAAATTTTTTGTCACTCCTGCATCATTGCGTCTTATGCAGAACACCCTGTTTGAATCCTGCTAGGTTTACTTTTCTTGAGTTTTACCAGGGCTGAGAACATTTGCAAAATACTAAGTAATTCATTAAAAAATGAATGAAATTAAATCCTTTTTTCTTGTGTTGGATTTAATGGATTATTTTTGTAGATATATACCTAAATATGTCCGTTTTGGGATATCCAGAGATTTTCTTTGCTTTTTATCATTCGGCAATGATCATACGAATCACAAATTCTTGTTTTGCAGTTTAGCCATTAAATTAAATTATACAAGTCAGCCGCGAAAAGTACACCAATTCTAAGTTTATGGCTATCGAATTGAAACAGTTCCTATGAGGTATAAATTTCTTATTTAAATTATTACTGACAAAAATTTGGTAGGTTTACTTGGCAAGTTTTATATTTTTATGACTCAAATATTCACTGTTCAAAAGGTTTTGAATACTTGTTTAAATTAATTAAAGTCAAATATACAATTATATATTTATAGTGCATAAATATTTATTTAAAATTCTATCCAAAAACTATCCCTTAAAAAAATCTCGCGAAAATATTCATTCCTCCCTTTCTACGCCCCTGTAAGCCCCAGAAACACAGCTCCATGGTTGGTATGTGTAATAAATCTCTATAATTTAATAACTATAATAAATTTGTTACATCCTGTTTACACGTTCGCTTCATCTTTATTTTGTATCTAATTACTTGTTATGACGCATTTGTTCTCGTTAGAACCTCTGAAGAGCTATTTTATACTGTTCTTTATCTTAATCCAACTTAATGGGTTTTCATATTCTAGTTTCCCAAAGTAAATATTTGTTGCAAGAAAATGACACCAACAAACAGATACAAGTTTCCTATAAAAGATACATTTTCTGCGAGATCACTATCAATTAAACGAATCAAGTACTCACCTGAGCTCCATCAAGCTTCAGAAGAATCAAATTAAAGTTTTATTATTTAGTATATCAAATTCAGAATGAAATTCTTTGTAGCTATCATTGCAGTTTTTATTGCTACAATTTGTCTAGTCGAAAATGTAAGTGGAGTTTTTTTTTATTTTCTCATTGGTATCCCATGTTGAATTTTTTTTTGTTTCAAGGCTCAGACACTCGGTGTTGGTCCAGTTGGTCCACCTTCATTTTGCCCAATCCACTCGAGCATACTCATCTCGGAAGCCAGCAAAGTCGATACGCCCGATCTCCCAGCGGACCTCAAAATAAGATTGGATGAGGTCCTGGAAAATTCGACCAAAGCATGTACAGCATGTGATGGCTTAATTGTTTGGCAAAATAAAATTTGTATTATTAACAATTTGAAATCAAGTCTGCTGCAAATACAACAAATTCAAGCTGAAGCTGACGCAAGACTCGCTACAACAGCTGCCCCTGTGCAGTAAAAATTTTTATTTTTTTTTTTAAAGAAAAATATTTTAGTTGCTGACAAAATGAGCTATGTACGTAGATAAAATATTAAATATAATTATTCGTTATTCAATCTTAAAGTATCATAAAAATACATTTTAATAGAATAAATAAATTTGCATTCAAAATAAGCCATGTGGACACTTCCCTTTTTCTTTTGATCTAAATCGGTCCCGACGATGTTTTCGTTTGGCTTCTAATGTGTCTCTGCGGAGGATGTCACGTTTGTTTTCAACGGCTAGGGAAATGTCTTGACAGTCTTTTGCAGGATAAACAAAAGTCCATGAACCAAAAATTGTTGGTATACCACCACAAGTTTTGCAAAGACCTGAAGAAATGGAGCAAAACAAAAATTGCTACATATAAGTTTGGAGACTTTTTAATTTATAAAAAAAATTCTAATGGATCATCATCACATCATATACATATCTAATATTGATTTGGAATTCTCAAATATTAGCACTTTCTTTGCGGCGTCTATTTACCTACATATTTCAACTGAAGACCTACATATTTCAGAAACTTTTTTTTTTTTAATAAGGTAACCCTTCAAAATCGCGTCTCGCATAAAAGAAAAACACGCTTATAAACATTTTTAGATTATCCCCAAATATCAAGGGGCTCGGTAGTGCCCAGCCAATTTCTCGACACAAACCCTTTTGACAGAAACAATCTTAATAAAGTCAGAAACTTCAATGGCAAGTTTTTGACAAGTTTAGTTAATGCTCTGGAAAATTTTCAAATCTAGACGAAGAAAAATTTTCAAATAGTCTTAAGGTCTATCCCATCACAAATGCCACCTACATACACATGTATATAACACAAACTGTAATTGTATAACCACTTTGAATGGCCTTTTGCGTCCCAGCGATTTTACTTGGACTCGGTCTGGCATAATTTCCAATACTTCTGGCTTATTTTCCAAAAATATTTCTGGCTTATTTTTCCAATTTCGAACAGACAAAAATTTCGTTAACTACAAAAGTCTTGTTCGAAAACGCAGGTATAAATTTGACTGCTTTAGCAGTGTTTCCGATTAAGTCACATGTTCTAAAACATCATATGTGGTGCAGATGTGCAGTAAAAAAATAGAAGTGACGAAAGAGCCTGACATGGCAGTTTCTTCAGATATGTGTAGATGTGCGCAATATAATTTTGTGCTATTATTAGATATTAGTTACAGAAAGGTTTTCAGATAGATTTTTATTAATACATTTTTTGACCAGATCTATTGAATTTTTGAACAAAAAAAGATACATTTTGTTTTGTTGTATCTTTTGTTCGAAAACCTCTAATGCGCGTGCAAAAAAATTAATTTCATATTCATCAAAATGCATGTTTACAAGAAGATCTTAGCTTTAAGATGTTTCGAAACTTACCGCGTTAAATATAAGAAATATTAGACTCTTCCAGCCAAATTAATAAACCTGGAATAGCGAAGGATTAGACCTTATTCCGTGGACTGAGTGTAAAATGTTATCAATAAAACAAAATTTCTACAAAGTGACGTTTACTTAACTGAACCACCGAAGAAGGTGGTTTAGCGAAGGAATAAGAACTAGATTGTGTGAATTTATTCCGAGATTACAAATTTAATTTTGAATTAAAATAATAATGTCCACTATATGTATCGATTTCTTAAATCATTTGCAACTGTTTGACAATCAGCCATCAACGACAAAAAAAAAAATATTTAAAAGCAGAAAAATACAAAATATAGGTTTTTCAAGGAAATTATGAGGACTCATAGCAATTGTTGAAGATGACCTAAACTAGGAAGTAAGTGGTGGACACTCCTTTTCTTTTTGTAATTAAACTTCATGGCAGAATCTCCAGTTAAAAATGAAAATCTCACTTTTCTATCATGTTCCATTGTTAAAATAAAAACAAAACAAAAGGAACAGATACAACACAAGCAATATTATTGAAAAACGATAATAGTCTTGACAGATATACAAGAGAATTCTTAGGTGTGTTTGGTAACTTGAGCTTTATTTTTTTTTTTACAGATTATTACAAATCGCTGTCAAAACCCATACGGAGTTTGCAAAACTTTGTAAAAATGTCAAGTTACCAAACAGACATCGCACTTATTGTAGTAGATTTTCTTAAGAGATTTTCAGTAAACATCACATTGCTATTCTACGATTATTTTGTTTTTATAAATGGAAAATTTTAATCCGTAGCTTAACTCTTATTCCATGGTATAGTAAATTCGTGAAATAAGGTTGTAATTAGCCTTTTGTATTAATATAACTGTTCGAATCGAATTCTTTTTCGATTTCCAAATCAACACATTAAGGTGATGTGAGAGGAATTTTGAAGTTTATTTCTAAACTAAGTCTAATTGGGCCATCTCACACTGGGTAAAATTTAAACCAGAATAACCCTAGAATAATTATTAATTATTGCTTCAGTCGCACACGAGATAAAAAAAGCTGACTGAAAAGTAAGTATACATGAACCGGGTTTAATTGTAGTAGTGTTTTTAATTTGACTTTTGCTTATAAATTTGTGTGTATATTTTTTTTTCTCGGAGCGCTTTAATATGAAACGAACGTTACTACGACACGGCTTCCAAAATAGAATGAAATGCGCATGACAACCGTTTTTTGTTTTTCCTTGAAACAAACAACTTGTGTTTTTATTAGTAGTTCAACTTTGTTATTCCGCTCACAACAAGGAATAATATTTTGCCCTTTTTTTTCCGTACTCTTCACTTCCCTCGCCAACGAGCTTCAATTTCCCCAGGTTGAATTGCTCTCGTGTGCGATAGTCCATTAAGATTGATGATTGCTGAAAATAAACTTCGAAAACATCTCAATTTCGTTCCTTATACCTTTTGTCGATTTCAATTTCTCGAGAAAGAATAAAGATATCGACATCGAATAAATTTTTATTTAATAGGTTATAACGTCATAAAGTGTAGAAAAGGATTTCATAAATATTCAATGAGCAGTTTTCTTATTATAATTATTTAAAAATATGGTTGTAAACTGTCATTCGTCTCGAATATCTGGAGAACAAATATTGCTGTCGACTTTGGCTCATTCTCCACGTCATAGTGATGATATGACTTAAAAAAGCAAGCGACAAAAACTGCTGAAAATTGTTTTTGGGATTGGGTATTATGAAAGTGATCAGCTAGCCTAAACGCCAAAATTTAATATAAAAGCCAAAAAACCTATCCATCAAAAAATTCTTCCAGACAAAACAATGACAATGATATTAACTGTCTGTCTAATTTAATATTAAGTATAAAAATCAATAATCAGAAAAAAACAAATCCATTATCACTTACCAGCAAAAGTAGCCACAATAAATCTATCAGCCTTCTGAGCCGTCATATAAAAAGGACCCCCAACTTGTTTCACAATACTTCCTGTAAGAAACCAATCGCATTCCATTAAAACGTGTCGCCTTGGGGGAACCCTTTCTGTTAGTTCAATATCAATTTGTTTTCCTTCTATAAATGTGCGCGCTGATGGTGACGGATTTGCTATTGATATATGAAATTGAAGACCAATTGTTTCGGAATTCCACGAACCAGCAACATCACAAGGTGATCCTTGAAATAATGAAATCGAAAATATATACATAGATTTTATGAACAAAATTTTCTTGTTTTTTTTTTTTTGAGTAAATGATTGATGGAATCACACAAAAATGATGGCAAATAAACGTTGATACAAACAAACAAAAAAATGTTCAATGTTACAAAGTGTCTATGTACATAAATTTGAATTTGCTTTGCATAACTTTCAACAGCTGGCTACAATAACCCTTTGCTTAAACAAGCAGAAGTATTTGAATTTTGTTTGTTAACTGCTATAGTAAGCAAGTATGAGAAATCTTTTTCAGTTGTAAGGAACATGTTATTAATATATTACAAGCATACAAGTTAGAAGGAATGTCTTGAAAAATGATTTAACAAAGAGACTTTTTAACAAACAATAGTTAGCAATCAGGTCAACACCGCAACAACACCTGAGGGCATATCTTCTCTGGCAAAATGGAAGAATTTTCTGAGGATCAAATTTGAAAAATTCTATGCCAAGTTGCTTTAAAATGTTTAATAATATTGGGTATACATTTTGGTATAGCTAGAAAAATTCTGTTATAAGGTATGTTGAAGTATAGGATCGTTTTAGGTTAAGAATTAATTTTGGAAATATAGAAAAATCTAACGATCAGCTTGTCTAAATGGGGGCCCTTGCCTGACTACCTCAATTGCAGTGGACATTCTTGTTTATCTGACATCCCTCGATATCCAAACCTTGACTAAAACTGCCAATTTTCACAATTTGTCAACAATTGTTGCCCTAATCCTGTTCCACACTTCCTAAATTCGGAAGTCTTGGGCAAAAGAGAGCGCTCACGATAGAGAAAAACATTTCCCCTTCCTGAAAATGTCTGCCCACGATATTTTCTTGGGCATCAGAAATTGGCAAGTTTGAGTTCTGTCATAAAATGGCAGTTTCAAATGGATTTTACTTCTCCTATTATTGGCAGTAATCCTACTGTGGATGTTGTATTTGTAGTTCGTGTTATTGTACTATGTATGTATAGCTTTCCCAAAAAAAAAACACGGCTTATATACGAAGCCAATACTTTGCTCTGTTTGAGAGAAAGTATAAAGAAACAGAATAATATTTAACCTACCTTCAGGCTGTGTTTCATCTGCTGCCTTACATTCTTTAAGACTTTCAAGTTCGTCTAGAACCTTTTCCATAACGTTGGTTAAGTTTGCTGTATTATTTATGTCGCCACTACTAACAGTGTTTGTTCCTGATGCTGTATTTGGGCCATTTAATGTAGCTTCACTAAATGTCTGTATTTGCTTACCAATACGATGATTAGAATCATCTGCAAGAACAAAAATTGATTTTAAAAATAATAACTGAGGTTCTGTTTTCAAATTTTTTGTTTTTTTTTTTTGTTTGTTAAGTAATGTCAAAACTTAAGGTACATTTATATAACGGACTTTTAAATGAAACATGGTAATGTTCCACATTGGTATTGTCCTTTTTTGGCAGTCTACCAACTTACAAAGCATCTGAAGAGGAGTATATATCTCTTTTTTTGCTCATAATACTGAGTACAAAATGGGAGTGAAAAACAACTATGAAAACATCAGCAAAACAAGGATATGTCAAGCAATCCATTTACGAATGGGAGGGAACTGTGATTGGGATCCCATCACCTTGTGTGTTAGGAGACAAGATGGTGGGAGGGATAGTGATATAATATACACCCCAATGAGGGGACTTCCTGTTAAATTCTTTGTAAATAAATAACTCAAAAAGGGAGAAAGAGAAGAATTAATCTTCTCCTCTCTCCCCCACCCCCATCCCCCGTCTAGATCAAGTGGAGTGTTTTTTTTTTTGGTCCTCTTTTCTTCTGGGTGTATATATCCTGACAGGATGAATGAAATGAAATTCCAATAATTTACGTCTGAATGCTTCGATTGCTTTATGGCTTTGTGCCAAAGCCCGAATGCCAGTAGAAAAATATTTTCTTTTTCCCATTCACAGCTCTCTACGAAAGGAAATTATTTCCTGCCGAAGAAGAAAGACAAGGCCTTGAGGCGAGCGGCAACATAAATTGACGATATCCTGAAGTAAATTTAATTCAATGATAGGATTCTTTGGGATAAAATCCCTCTGGTTTGGTTTGGTTTGAGGTTCGTCGTTTGTTCGCTGTGTATATGAGAACGCCTGCACTGGTTGGACTTCTTATGATAAACTAATAATAATCCAACCATCAACGACAAAAAGAAGGCATTAAATATTTTTTTTTTGTATTTATTAAGTTTGAGGAAAAAAACACTTGCTGTTTTGTTTTGTATTTTAATAATAAATAGGATTTTCTTATTTTTAATATAGATTTTGTAGATTTACTTCTAATGGATGAGATAATTTTTTATTGCAAAGCCTAAACTCAGGGAATGATTTAATCAATTCAATGTCCTTGTAAGGTTTAGTTATTTCTATCGGTGGGTGCCTTTCATATGCAAATATTGTCTAAAGTTGTAAATTTACGAAACAATCGCAGCGCCGCGTGCGTCACCCGCCGCACTGTGGTCCAAAAAGCCAAAAGTCGTGGCAAAAATACAAGATCTGATGTTTTTTTTTGTAATTGTTTTGTTTTGTTTTTCTAATAGGAATATAAACAGAACTTCAAAAACAGCACACAACTATTTTTTGGCAAATAGTTTGGTTTGTAAATCTTTTCATGCAATTATTGCATATTCCATGAAGAATCTCAATTTTTTTTAATGTCGCGTGATTGTTATGTTTGTAAGTAAGTTAAAGGTAAAAAAATTAATATTTTTAATAAATAAAACAAAAAAACACTTTTTTTATGAGTTTTTGACAACTGAATAGAGCTACAAGAAAAAAGTCCCGCTAAGTTCCGCTGATATTTCCTCGCATATTTTAGCCTAACTATTTGTTAAACCATATGCAAAATTTCAGCTACAACTTTTTGCAAAATTTTGAGATAATGTAATTTGTTTAAAAAAAAAGCATGTTGTCGGTCGGTATTAAAATTTCGGTCTTAAAGCAGATTTATTTTTGGAATGTTTGAGTTTTTCGTTTCTCAAAAGAGCTGAGTTCGTGAAATTTTCTTCTTATTTCAATTAGAATACTTTCTTTATTATCTTGATTGTAAAATTTTTTGAAAAATCACAAATTGTATAGCCTTGGAAATTTATTTTGTGGTGTAGTCTCCATATTGTGTTATGTTTTGATAAATAAAGATGAAATACAAATTTTTGGTAAAATTTTTCTTTTATTTCACTAATTATAGTGGTTTCACAATATTTGTTATTTTATTATAAAAAAGCGACGCGTTTCGGATCTTATATATCCATCTTCGGGCTTAACTTTATGACTTGTGGTGTTGTTTGCCAATTTTAACTTTTGTGTCATATTACAAAATGAATTCAAGAAAATAAACATTAACATTTCATTTAAAACTAACAATAATTTACAAAAAATTCTACAAAATAAAACAATTAACGACACCAAATATTCATCAGGTGTATACAAAATAAATTGTGATGACTGTGACAGCTTTTATATAGGACAGACAGGGAGAACTTTTTACGACAGATTTACAGAACATAGACCGAAACAAAACACTTAATCTACATTTGCACAGCACTTAATAGACAACAATCACAACTACACCGACTTCGAGACGAACTTAACACCATTGCATTTTTGCAAAAAAGGGACAAGACTAGACGCACTAGAAGAATATGAAATATATAAATCATATAAGACTGAACAAGACAATAAACTTAACGACAAATTAACAATCAAAACAAATTCACTCTACAACACTGCAATTAATTATGAAAATCAAAAAAGGCAAGCAAATTAAAACGAGACGAATACACCGCCAACAACACCATGATCAATAAATACAATACAACTAAAGCATACATACATATACGACACAAAAGTTAAAATTAGCAAACAACACCACAAGTCATAAAGTTAAGCCCGAAGATGGATATATAAAATCCGAAACGCGTCGCTTTTTTATAATAAAATAACAAATATTGTGAAACCACTATAATTAGTGAAATAAAAGAAAAATTTTACCAAAAATTTGTATTTTATCTTGGAAATTTCCTTTGAGAAGAAAAAAATTTTTTGGCAATGCGTTCAAGAGTTATGATTTTTGCAACGAAAAAAGTCATTTTGGACCATAGTGTGCCGCGCCGGCCGTATGGACCTGGGGGTACCTAAATTGGTTCAACCGTTATATATTGAGGGACCAAGCACAATCTGAAGTTCGTCAATGCAACCGTGCGTAGATAAAAATTTCAATATTTAAAGTTAAAAATTGTACATACCCAAGTCTGCAATAGGTGTATCTGTATTTCTTGCAACACCCCGTACAGAAGTCAACAAACTGTTAGCATTTTTGATTGCCTCATTTAATCCATTTGCATTTCCAATAATTGGTGCAGAATTTGATTCCACTAAAGGACGCGCAAAAACTTCCGGAAACGTGTTTGTACTTCGAGTGCATACATGTGTTCCATTACGTATGGAAAAATCTCCCACACCATCATGTTGCTGTCTCATTTCTTCTTCTTGCTCTTCGTCGACATCTTCACTACATTGAATTAATCCATTCGATTGCTCTTTCCCAGAAGCAATCGGCCAGGACCTACTTTTTCGTAAATTATTTTTCCTGCCATCAATTTGCAATTTATTTCGCCACTTTACACTTGAGGATCCGAATGGTTTGGTGCTGTCATCATCGCCGATGTTGCCATCACCCCCACTATATATGCTTTCAATAGCCAAAGCATTCATCTTTGGTCCGAAACCAGCATCGAGACTGCTCCTTTCCCTCCTCAATGTCGCTGCTTGTTGTTGTTCCAATATGGCATATGAACTTTCCCGAGGTTGTGATGATATCTTCGATAGTTTTCCTCGTCCTGCATCCAGCTTCATTGAAAATGAAGGCAACGATGGCCTTGACATTTGCCTCTTTTCCGTTGCTGTTCGAGGATACATATTTTTCAGACGAAGAGGGCCGTGTCGAAGTATGCGGCTTGCCTTTTGTATTTTACGAGCTTGTCGATGGTTCGGTTGGTCCACATTCGACACAATCATCGGGGTATTTTTCAATTGAAGATTTTTTTCGGAAGGGATAGCATCTGCGTTACGGTCGGCGATGTCGGTGTTGGTGTTTGAAGATGCAACAGCTAGAGTGGGAATATCTTGTGAGCCAAAATTATTCTCTCCATCCAATAATTTGTCAGCATAATTGCCATTTGGAGAATCAGATTCTGTCTGTGCCAGCTTAAGTTGTTGGCTGAGAATATCCCCTGCCAGATCGTAAATTGAACTCAGCGCGTCCGAGGTTCGAACCTCGTATTCACTTTCTGCGAAATTCGAGGTTGCATTCAATCGTTCCTTGAATCTTGAATATAAATTGACTTTGCTGCCAGGCGCTGAAGTCCCATAAACCATCACAAACTGCCAGCCTCTTCCATTCCTGAATAACGGTAGCGATGTCATGAGATAAATAAAAATAATTGCGAGGGTTCCATTATAGTTCATTGCATTTTTATCCGCATTAAGCTTTTTGTGCAAATTCAAATTTAAATATGAAATTAATTTTATTTTTATTGAGAAACTTCAAAACTAACAAAAAAAAAAAAGCAAAACACAAGAACAAAAATATCAATGACAAATTGTGAGTCTGGACGGGTTGGGACGGAGTGGCATGGGAGGTTTATATCAAATAAATGTCTCGGAATAAATTTGTATTTTTCGTTATTTATTTGCTCCCAGCTGAATGTTGAACATTATTAGTTTTCTTTAAGGAGTTGAGTGGGCATGGGAAGGAAGTAAATATGTATAAATGGGTTCGGACAGAAAAGAAACTTCTTGGATCGATATCCAGAGTTGAGTGTTTTGTACAGCTAATGCATTTTCCTTTATACTTTCCCTAGGGCATTTGAAATGGTATACACTTCATTGCATTTGATTCCTTTATTCGTTGAAGTTAAATAATAATTCAAAGGCAAATAAAAGTCACAACAGGGTCACCCGTATCGGATTTTTTTTAAATTCTTTCGTAAATTATCTTGATTAAACTTCGTACATGTATAATAATAATCTCTAAAGCAACTTAATGCATTTCAGGTTCTTGCCAAAAAAAATTGCAAAACAAAAGGGATTTAACATTTTTTGAGAACATTTTGCATAATATTTAGGTTTTTTATTAAGCTTGTTGTAGCCCGTGGCATAATGGCTAGTGCGTTCGTTTCTCAGCCACTGCCACCTAAACACAAAAGTGTTTTTCAGGGCTACTGCTTTTTGCGAGGAAGTGCCAAATCCTCCAAGACTATCTCCTGTAACAGAAAAGTTCCGATCAGCTTAGCCGTTCGGATTTGGCAATAAACTGTAGGTCCCCTCCATTCCTGCAGACACGCACACCAGGAATGGTTGAGAGTTGTAAGTCAATAGGCCCTATTTCTTCATGAGCTGTTGTGCCATCAAATTTATTTATTTATTTACCTGAATTTACATCTTAAATTGAATCTACATGAATTGTACATACCTACCTGAAGTGAAAAATTACAGCCAGGGCCAAAAATATACATAAACACTTCTAACTTTTTTGGCAACTAACTAGAACTGCCAAACTACAAAGCATCCTGTATTTTTGTAGAAGGTTGCATTTAGCATTTAAATTATTCGGTTACACAGCGAAGTTAGTCAAAACGGCAAAGCCGAATGTGCCCCAAAGACGAATGTGCCCCAAAGACGAATGTGCCCCAGTTTACCATACATTATATAAGACAATATTCAAATTATACCACTAGGTGTGTACAATAGTGTATGTATTTTATACTGATCAACGGTTGATATTTCCAGTGTAGTATTCCGAAACTCTACACCAGTGTTTCCCAACCTTTTTTGTACTATGCCCCACCACAACATTTTCAAAATTTTCATGCCCCCTAACATTACAATTTTTATACCTAAACAATGTTTAACATAAAAATCTGAAATGTTAAATAAAAGTAAAATGGCTGATATCAGAAAAAATCCATAGAAAAAGAGTAAACACAGTAAGTTTGTTTTCGAAACATAATAATGTAGAAACGAAATTAAAGTTCATAATAATTTAATAACTATGTTATATATCAATTATTTAAAACTTGTGAGATCCCTGCACTTGATGCCTCCTGAAAATAGATTTTATGTCAGGCTCAAATTTAGAAAGTTTCATTCTCAAGGCTCCTCGTTTTGTCATATCAAGAAGATGTTTTTCTTTATCAGCAAGCCATTTATGGCACTAAATTCACATTCAGTTAAATATGAAGATGGAAAAGGTAACAACAGCTCTCTTGCATATTTGGTTGCATTGGAGTATTTGATTTCGGATTCTTTACAAAGCCATGTCATCGCTCCTTTTATTTCGAATAAAGTTTTAATTAACTCATCATTTTGTATTTCCGCGAGTTCTTCCTTGAAACCTTATTCTTTTTTATTCAAATCAGAAAATTTTTCTTTTTAATGAGCCGAAAAACTTTTTAAATGATCGACAGTTACATCTATAGCAGTATCAGTCACTTTACATTTTTGTAGCCAAGAAAACCTTACAAATTTTTGTTGTAAATATATGTCTGACAAATTTAATAAAGGTAACGAAACCAAATATCTTCTTCTTCACGCCTCAAGATGAACGAATACTGGCGATGGCGAATTTTTCTCTTTCTTGAACAACCACTCATCAGAAATATATCTCCAAAGTTGGAAATACAAGAAGCATAGATTTTTGGGAGAGATGTGTTATCGTGATGGAGCATAATTTCATATTGCCCCCCTATAAAATGAAATTGCCCACCTGTGGGGCGTGGGCCTCACGTTGGGAAACACTGCTCTACACACTACATCACAAAACATTAATAAAGGAGTCGACAACATTATTTTGTTTACCTATATGTTTTCTGTCTCGTTCAATTTTCAAATTCAAACGTCAGCTTAAATTTTTTGTTTTTATTTCTAAACTTTTATTTGATATCGTTGGTCATTGGAATGTACATATGTTTTTTTTTTAAATTTACATTCAATTTTATAAAATTCCAAAAGAGAAAAAAAAAATCTAATAGATATTATTTAAAAAATACAACAACTAATCAATTAAATTGTGAATAAAAACTACTTTTTTTTTAAATACCATTTGAATACCTTATAATGTACCTGCTTGTTTCATCTATGAGATGTGAATAAAAAATAAAAATTAAAAGTTAACAAAAAATTTAGTGTTTTTTTTTTTAATGTGGTTTTTCAAAATTTTCTGAGAGGAGATTTTTTTTCATCTTGCAACACTGATACTACTTAAAAATTTTATAACTTTAAAGCTCTTTACCTAAATGTTCTTAATAATTTTAAACATTTTTTAACTAGTATCATACTAAACCTATTTTCTTAACCAATTCCAGCTGAACACGCCTAAAACTGTGACTGTCCCATTTATACCATTTTCACATTTGTAATGGTCAAAGTGACATTTGGAGTTACTAAAAAGATTAAATAGGCATTTGGCGATTTTAACTTTAGTAAAATTCTAAAAAGATAATACGATGCTAACTCTTTTAAAATTTGTAAAATCCTGTTTTTAATTTAGCATTATACTATAAAATAAATGCTTTAACCATAATACTAAATCGTCTAAAAATTTGCGCATCTTTTAAATGATAAAGTCAAAAGAAAAAAATGTTTAAAATTTTTTTGCAGAAAGTAGAAAAAACTGGAGGAACACTTGACAGTATAGCAGTTTCATAACATAATAATTTACATTGTATTCCAAAAAGTTACCAGTGGAACTAGCCTGTCTTTTTTTATTGGAAAAAAATTTCATTTTATTAATTAAAAAAAATAATAACAAAAACAAAAACAAAAAAAAATATATATATATCTTATTTTAAAAATTTACAGATTTCACTCATAGAGTAACCATGGGGACATTGAAAATTACTTTATTTTGCTAGATAAACAAAAAACATGACTAATCTTTACAATCTTTACAAATTAATTAAAACGTAATATGCTGTTTCAAACACCATTATAAGTTTTGAAGTTTCTAGGTGTAGGTATTTAATGTCACTTTCCATTTGGCAAAAAATAAATCTTTTTAATTTTCTTTAACTAACCCCATCATACTTTTCTATTCAACCAAAAAAATTGTTTTTTTTTTTTTAAATCTGATTATCAAAACTCACATACCTATTAGGGCAATATGCCCTAAAAACAGTTTTAAGCGCTTATAATTATGCCCTTAAAAATCAATTACATATATATGCCCTTAACAAGTAATTATATGCTCAAAAAAAATGATTGCATGAATATTGCTTGTAAAAATATATTCTATTTATGTATACCTATGTAAAGTATTTTTAAAAACTGCACTAAAAAGAACGACATAAATCTAAACGTCTTTAAAACTAGCATATACAATACAAATTAGCATAATCAATTGAAACCATAATTAGAATTTTGTGCTCTTTTTGTGCTATTTTTGTGTGAAATTTTATCCGATTTTAATTTTTGACACTAGAATCTGTAGGTATGTGTACGTATAAACTTCAAAATTTAATTTCGGATAAAATTTATTCGAAATTTTAATTCAATTCACACACGGCCTTAAAATATTAAGAAGCACCAGATTACAAAATTGAATAAAATCGTTCGAGTCGAAAAAATAGGTTAATTAAAAAAAAAACAAAAAACTCCATACCAAATTTCCTTAATGCCAATTTTTTCGCCATAACCTGAAGTTATGTTTTAATTTTTTGGTAATGCCTACCCCATAGACCTTTATTATTTATTGAATAAACATTAGAAAACACTGTAAAAGTTATGATTTTAATGAAAAATATACAAAAATACGGCAAAATATGCACGTTAAACGTAAATATACAAAAAATATGCGTTTTCGACGAAACATGGTGCTTAAAAGACAGTGGACCTTACCAATAATCAAATTTAGTTATGATTTAAATATTGCAGTGAAATATTAACCTTAACGTTATGGATCCTAAATTATTAACCATACATTATATTCTCAATTTTTTGAAGTCAGTTGAATACATGGTTCATTATTTAAAGTCCACGTGAATATTTAGGTAATACCATGCACGGTTTATTATTTAGAGCCCATTCAATTATGATCCATTTTACTAAAATATTTAAGTCGTAACTAAATTTTATTATTGGTAGGGCCCAGTATTTCTTATAAAACTGATTTCTTATCTAATCTCGTCTTAATAGTGTTGCTAGAAAAAAACATGCTCTGGCATATTTTTTGTTGTCCTACATATTACATAGGTATATCGATTTTAAGCAAGCTCTACTCCTGCTTGTACACTCAACTGCATCAGTGGCCTGTCTTATAAGACCGCATTGTATTCTGTATGGAATAAAAATAAATACTTACCTATAATTTTCATTTTCACAAAATCACAACCTATACTTACCTCCATAACTATGTAGATGCACACACATATACAACATACAACCTTGTTGTTGTTTTTTTTTCTCTTTTTGAATATTACTTCATGACCATTCTCCACTGAAGCTTGCCTGTTGACGACGAACAATACTTTTCTTTCTTCGTTTTTTCCCCGTATACCTAGCTACCTTACCTACGCCTGCTGTAATTCATCGCTTGTGTTCGTTTGTTTATTTTTATCATTCTAGTAATGTTTTAGTAACACCAACCAAAAATTTGATAGTTGTCCCCCTATACGCTGGAGTTCATTTTTCATATTCTAAATTCGTGTGTTCATTTCAATCATTTCAGTCATTTCTTTAGTAACACCACCAAAAATTTCGTTGTGATGCCCCTATACGCTGGAGTTCATTTATGATTTATTGAATTTATTTAATTTATTTCATTTAATCATTTTGGTAACACCACAACTCTCTCAAAACGATCCTATAAACATTTTCAATGTTAAAATATATTTAAGTTCTATTGGAAAGTTTATTTTCCTAGCAATAAACATGAATACATACATATTTTTTAAATTGCTTATTAAAATTTCTGTAGGACCCAGGCTTGAAGTATTCAGATATTTAACATATATTAGCTCATTGAACATAGGTCAAATCTGCCCCAATTTGCAAAAGTCAAATGTTCCCTAAAGGTATATCGATTTTAAAGGTTCTTTATAACTATAGTTTCTGTTTTTTAATTTATAATGTTATATTTTTACAAAATTAACTTGTATTAATTAACAATTTAAGAGTAGTGCTACCATTTTACTTTTTACATTTAAACAAACGCTTTCATTAAGGTCACAAATCACTAACATACTGCTGATCAAAAATTACATCAGTTATCGAAAAATCACAAAACCACGAGTTACTCAATGCCAACTTTTTTTTTTGTACATCGGTGTCAAAGGTTTACCTAAGATCCTACAAATTTTGTAAAACAAAAAAAAATAACTTAGCGTTTAAGAGCTGTAAGCGAAAAACATTGTAGTTTTTATAATTTTTATTTTTTTTTGACAGTAAGACAAATCACCATGGCAAATTAGAGCGGCCAAAATGTTAAAATTTATTTTTTCAAGTGCGCAAGGAAAGTAAGTGTTTGATATAAGTTATTAGGTGGAAAAATTTGGCTCCAGGGGCATAAGTCCGTAGGATAGATACAGAGTTTTTTTTTCCCACCTGAATAGAATCCAAAACTATTTTTTGACTGAAACTGTTCTTCTGTTTATATATATATGTCGATTAACTAATCAGAACTGCTCATACATAGGTATTGTGAAAGACTCGTAGGGTCACAAAAAAGTTCGTCTATTTTTAATAATCATGCCGATTATGGAACTCGCATGTGATTCGTACAGTACAGTGTTCTATTTTCATTCCGCGTATGGGTAAAAAGAAAATAGAGCACTATACACTGTACCAATTAGTCGGCCAAAAGTCGACTATATAGTCTGGTTTCGAAAACAAAAATGACAAAAGTGTGAACTGACACAAATAAAAAATAAAAAAAATCATTGCGTCTAAACAAGTGAACCGTATTTTATATTTCATATACTCACAACAGTCGCCATTTTATAATATCTACACATTTAAACAATTTTTCTTCAATTAAATATTTTGTCACACCAGGACCAGACCAGACACTGATCTGGATCTGGATTCTGGAATCTGAATATGATAAAAATGTGGTCAAATGATTATTTCAATGCAAAAATAAGCACTGTCTATATTGTTGTCTTGTATATAAATGTCATAACAACTCATGCAGTTAAGAATTGGTGTTTGATGGTTTAAAGTATTAGCACAAGAATTGGAGGACTATAAAATTTACTTTTTTAAAAATATGAGTTCTCGTATTTATTTTTTAAACAAAAACATGAGATAACTGCAAACATAAAATATGGACAGACAAATGAATGATCTGTGAGCTCCTGAACGATAACTTTCCGCAGCAAGGTTTCCAAACGCAATCATTCCGTTTTTCAGATATAAACTACAGCACACTTTGTAATCTGAAGCATTACCATTTCGC
Organism: Epistrophella euchroma; assembly: GCA_947049315.1. Taxonomy (NCBI): domain Eukaryota; kingdom Metazoa; phylum Arthropoda; class Insecta; order Diptera; family Syrphidae; genus Epistrophella; species Epistrophella euchroma. The sequence continues at coordinate 76,160,799 of OX346246.1, read as the reverse complement.
ATGAGAGAACTCTCACAAGACTTTAGTCCTTCTCGAGCATCAGCTAATAAATTTTCGCCATCTGGTCTCGTACTTGCGGGCAATGTATTAACTTTTTCCGTTAACGTATTAATAATATTAGTGCCAAATTTTAAAACATCATTAAGGGTTTCGTTTGGGTTGGAGGTCGATACTCCATTCTGATCGCTGTCAATCAATGCTGGCACATTTATCTGAGAAGATATTAACTGAATCTAAAAGTATAAATAAGAAACTGATAAATTTAACCAAGACTAAATTAACTCATTAAATTTTTTAACTTGATAAAATGTCAAAAATCCAAAAATGAGAAAAGTATTCATCGCGAAGGAAGATTAATCTGAACTGCGGCGTTAAAAAAAAAAAACTCAAGAAGTGATATACATTATTTATCTTTTTAATAGACCTTATCTGTTGTGATATCAATGTAGTGTGTTTAATTTGTATGATAAGGTTTACCTTATTTATCTACTGATTAAAATAGGTTAAAAAAATTTTTGAATTTTCTTTTATTGTTGGGTCTCTGCGTATACATTTAAATTTATATTTGGGTGGTCCTTATTTTGAAAAACTTTGAAGTAAATACAAACAAAATATTGTTTTAGTTTCTTGAACACACTATTATATCAACTCTTTATAGTTTTTATATACAAGGTTATCGGTAAAAGATGCACCAAACTGCTGGAGAGAGTAGGTTGGGTTAATACAAGAAAAAAATCGTATAGGAGGGGGGTCTATTTCCCCCCGTTTAGCCAGGAGGGACAATTTTCTAAAAAATTGACTTAAAACAGAAAAAAAAAAATATTTTAAAAAACAACGGTAAAATTTTAAAATGCCATATGCTATACCTTTTTAGAAAGCCAGAAATCTCTTCTTTGATTTTCATTCTAAATTAAGTTGTGTTAGTGAATAGTTTTTGAAAAATTAATTTCCAAACTCGAAATTTTGAAAACAAAAAAAAATTAAAAAAAAGTTTCAAGCTAATTTTTTTTCAAAATTTTATATAATTAAGTATAATTTTTGTTTTCAAAATTTAATGCTCTTATTAATTTTAAATAAAAAACTGAAAAACGGATGTTAAAATGTATCTTAGTTTTTGAGAAATTAAAAAAAATAAAAAGTACTTTTTTCCAAGAAAAACACTTTTTTGGTTTTCCCAAGATTGATCTGCTCAGGTCAATTATTAAATTAGTGGATTACCCCTTTTTTATTTTTTATTGCATACCATCTAGTTTTGTGCAAATAATAAAAAAATATATATATGCCAAGTTTGAAGATTTTCCAGATTTTTCTAAGCAAAAAAAAAACAAGAAACTGTTAAAAATTGTTTAAAATGTTTTTCGAGCAAACGGCCCAACTTTGGCCTTTGAAAACCAGATAAGATTTTCGAATATCTTGAATTGGCGATTTTATTACTAAAACTAAACATAGGGTATCGAGTTTTTAAAGGCATCAATACCTGTTACCTGTTTGCGTAGCACCCAGACTCTTTTTGAAATTATTTTCACAATCGTTTATTCCTTTCTGTGATCGTATAAATATAATGTCATGTCTGATTAAAATTGAGCCCCATTTTGTATGATTGCAAAACTAGTCGTACAATAAAAGTATATCCATAGTTATATGCATTGACTAACAACTTACACCTTACTTACTGAATCCAATCGAACCGTCCGATATGAACTTTGGCCTCATTCATCTCCCCACCAAATAACCAGGACTTTACATGAGTTATTATTATAATAAAAAGCAGACCTCACATTTTTATTCACACTTAAATTATTATAAAACTTATAACATTGATGTTGAACATAAAACCACAGTATACTTGCGGCAAATAAAGTCCCCAATTCCTAGATCACACTCGCTTTTCTCTGATAAACTATTGGAAACAAAGAAGGAGCGGTATGCTTCATCAAACGTTTTATCGTTTAATCTAATTAAGGCAAATTAAAACATTCAAGATAAAGTTTTTACTCTAAGAGCCGTATAAGCGTTAGCGCCACGTTTACACCGCACAGAACCAACCGCACTCACACACGATTTGTCAAGAGGAGTCCCATCGGGCGTGGGAAATATATTTCCTATATAATGCAATCGGAGAGAGGCATTTCCTTCAGTTTGCGTTCTTTTTTGTTAGTGGGCACTTGTATAGTGTGTTGTAGTGCGGTTAGAAAGGAGAGTTTCAATCCATTATTTGCCTTCCACACTGCCCACTCCGCATCCGCATAGTATGCCTTGGTTAATGTATTTAAATGTTGTTCCTTAAAAGTTTATCCTCTCCAAACTTGGGCCAGATATTTCAATTAAGCGCAAAAACTTATCATCATGACGGAGTTGTGGCAACAGCGGTGATGGGTGGTAGAGGAGTAGAGGACACACACAGGGATATAGGGAGCACTTAATTTAGTTATAGGATTGTCAATGCGGTTGTTGAGAGTCCTTGCAAAGGATACCAAAAAACAAGAAGACAAAAAAAAATATATACATATATATTTATTCTCTCCATGCTGAGTTATTCAGAATACGCAAATCCGCATTCGCTGGCAGGCTCACCAGGCACTCGATCATTCGGTACAGTGATGAAGAGGGCTCCATAAACTTATGGCAAAAGGATACAATGTAACCAAGTGCTGTATCCTTGCTGAAAATATTATGTATATATGTGTGTGTGTATTGTGTGTATGACAAATGAAATTAAAAGTATTAAATTAAATTATATCTTTGAAATTTCGTTCGCTTCTGGTGAGATGGTGTAGAAGAATATATTTACATGCGAGTGTGTATATACTAAACATGGTGGAGAATTATGATGTTGTGTGATGAATGTAGATACGAATAAGAATGTTCTTAAATTTTTGAAGTTGAAAATATTTATGATGATTAATCTGTGAGGGGATTTATTGTTACAGTTTAACAAATATACAACATTTTTGTATGAAAGTTATTTAGTGTTTTGAAATAACAAAGAAGAGAACACAAATATTCAAAATGATCTAAACTCCTTCAGCAATTAAGAAAAAAAATATTTCTTAAACAATTTTTCATGATGTAATCTGTATGTCAGGGTGTCATTTGTATATGTGCGTTAAAACATATACATCATATCTCCTTTATCAGTTTTAAGAATATTTAAATTACAAATAAATAAATGTTGTGACGCATCAGCTCGTGAAGGACAAGGACTTACTAACTCTCAACCATTCCTGTGAGGCAGGAATAGAGGGACCTACAAGTTTTTGCCCAATTCGAACGCCTTAGAAGAGAGGCAATTTTTTATGAAAAGACATAAGTATTCTTGGAGGTTTCTCACTTCCTCGAAAGAGGCGGTAGCCCTGAAAAAAATTATTCGTTTGTAAGTTGAAGAGACTGAGGATCAAACCCAGACATCTGTCCAACGTAGTAGCCATTACGCCTTGGGGTACTACAAGCATTTTAATTATTAATTTCAAATATGAAAGCAAAGTCACTGGGGCGTATACGTAATATTTTGAACAAATTCATTTTCGGGTTCACTGATGCGATCAAAGCCATATCCTCTGGTAATTTGAAAAACACATGCAAATGCTCATATGCTCTATATTTTTAAAGAGTATTATTATAGGCTACATAAAGGTTGAATAGGCGGGAATTTTTCACGTTTGATACGAAATGAAAAAAAAAAAAAACAACTCTATCTCTCGAACTATTAAACATCCATCTGCAAATATTATTTCGCAATGTCACTATAACCTCTGTGAACATATTCTAAATTCCACCATTCAACCCTCGTGTCCTTTTTCACGTATAAACAGTTTTTGGAAATTCGAAATGGACGCACATTTAATGGCAAATGCTTTCCAGTTCAGTGCAACGGAAATGTCGTAATTTCGCGGGTAAGTTGTAATTTCAAACGGAAGTAAGATACCATTACATTCCTGATGACGCAAGAGAGCTCTGTATATAGAGATTGGAAGGAAGTGTATTTTCAGGTTTGGAGTCAGCTTTCCTCTTTTTAGTGTGGTAAATAATTTCAAGGGACGCACATAAAACAGACATCTCAGAAAATAACGACAGTTTCATTGCACTTTTCTTCTCTGAACTTGAAACATTTTTAGAAAATTGTTTTCAACTCGACTTGTTCAATTGAAAAAAAAGAGAAAAAAAAGCAACAACAATGAAATTTTATGTAATTGTTTACTTTTTTATTTGTCTGTCATTTTATTCATCAGAGCGTATCGTGTTTATGATGTTATTGTTTAGCGCAGACATTGATCTATGATTAATGGTTGAGAAATTTAATTAAAATCATTTTTATTTTCGTTGACGCAAGAGTCGTAAATAAAAATAATTAAAGACGAAAAAATTAAATTCATTTGGATTTATGTAAATTGAAAAATTAAAGTTAATTGCAGTGATAAAGAACTCAAATTATTATAGGTACCTACTTATTCCAAGGTCAAATAAATTCTATAGTTAAATTACACTAGTTAACAAAATTAAAGGGTACAAAAAATTTCCTTTTTTGAAGAGATGTATCTGTATGGGAATTTGTTATATTGCAATGCAACAAAAAGCATCCTAAAAGCTTTATGTTTTTTGTGTTGAAAATTTTAGCAAAATATTTTTTAAGGTACCGTTATTGCACAATCATAACAAACAGCATGAGCCAAAAAATTTACCTTGTCTTTTTTTTATTTTTGTTTTTGAAGGGCGTCATTTTCTTTGAAATTTTTTTTTTAGCCAATTAAATACAGTTATTCGATAACTATTTTATACAGCTTTAATTTCGTCATTTTTCGTTGTTCTAAATTTTTTTTTTCAAAAGAATATTTGGCTTTGAATGAAAAAAGAGACTTTTGACTTTGGTTACCAATGTCTCAGCAAGGAATGTGGACACGGAAAATAAAAGAGCAGTTTTAAAATCTGGAATTAATTTTCTATAAGATATTTCTATATCTACGATTATTTTTTTTGCCTCTCAACCTAAAATGTTTGAATTTTGCAATAATGGTACCTTAAAAAAAATATTTTTGCTAAAATTGTTAACACAAAATGTAAATTTTGTTTGTTCCCTTAATTGTTTTGACTAGTGTAGTATGCTTATCATATTCTGAGACAATTCAGTTCACATAATAATATATTAATATACAGGGTGTCCCGCAGTCCACGATAAAAAAGAAAATCTTGAGGTCATTTTAAGTCGAAAATTTTAAGAGGAAATTTTCTCGTTTTCGCTTAATTTTCGACTTAACCAAACGGTTAACTGGCTCTAACTTTGTTGAACTGCAACCGATTCTTTTATTTTTTTATTCACACTTAAATAGTTAGTTAGTTTTACCGTTCTTACAACTTTTTTATGTGGATGAAGGTTTTCCAGCAATTTATTATTAAACCAATTTGTTGGCATTTTTAGCTTTGTTTTTCTACTTTGGTAGTTTTTTTCTTTTCTCAAAACACGTAACTAATTTCTTAATAAATTAATGTATTAATTAATTTGTTAAGAAAGCCCAATTTGTTCCTTTAAAAATAATTGATATTTTTTAGCACAAAAAAATACTTTAAGTATTATTAAAAAATAAAAACAAAAAAATAACGAACATTTTGTGTGATGTTTTTTTAACAGTTCAACTTTTAGCTCTTTTTAACACTCAATACCCTTGATGAAGTTTTTATTAATTTTTATTCAAATATTGAAATTTTCTTAACTTTCCTTCTATTGTTTTTATTTTATTTGAACCTTCAACGTGGAACGAGTGATTTATTAAGAGCTATCAGAAATAAAAAAAAAGAACATAAAATTAAGAAAAATGCATGAAATCTTTATTTGATCCGATAGTACGGTCGATTTAATTTATTGTTTGAAGATTATTTCATGCAAATTTTGGCCGCGGCTGCGCCTCAAATGGTCCATCCGCTTAGTCCAATTTTGGAATACTCTTTCTAACATTTCGGCCGGTATCTCACTAATAAATGCTTCAATGTTGGTTTCCAGTGCGTCAATCGAAGCGGGCTTGTCGCTATAGATATGAGCCTTAACATAACCCCACAAAAAAATAGTCTAGAGGCGTTAAACCGCAAGATCTAGGCGGTCAATTGACCGGCCCCAAACGTGAAATTAACTGTTCACCATACTCGCTTTTCAATTGGTCCATTGTTACGCGTGCTGTGTGGCATGTGGCTCCGTCTTGTTGAAACCACCATGCAAGTCAAGCTCTTTCATTTTGCGCAAAAAAAAGTTTGTTATCATCGCAAGGTAGCAATTCGCATCATATTTGAAGAAATACGGCCCAATAATTCCGCCAGCCCATACTCCGCACAAAACAGTGACTTTTTCTGGATGCATTGTTAGCTCTTGCAATGCTTCTGGCTGCTCTTCACTCCAAATACGGCAGTTTTGCTTGTTCAGGTATCCATTCAACTAGAAATTAGCTTCGTCGCTGAACACAATTTTGTCTGTGAACTTTCAAAACCAATAATGTTGCCAAAAAGAAAATAGCAAAAAACTCACTCATTAGATTTTATAAACCTACATAACTAGGATCACCCTGTGTCGAAATTCGACACTTTCAATTCCGCAAACAATTTGCTTGAAAATATTAAAGGAAAAAAACATTTTTTTTTTAATTTAATTTTTTTTTTACTACGCACACTGTTCGACAGTACAAACACAAAAATGAACCACAGTGTATCTCAAGTATATTTTCTGCACATCTCCGCAATTGTGGCTTTCCAACCATATACAATTTATCGAAATCAGTCAAATACTTTTTGAGAAAATGGGACCACTAAATTTATTTAAGGATATTTATACAATAGATTTTAATCGAAAGTTGAAATTTAAATAATTAAAATTCCGTATATTGACATGGTTATTACTTGATGAAATTGTCAAGAACTAATCAGGCTAAGTGAGATCGACAAGCGAAATTGAATCAAATTTATCCATCTTTTTGTTAATGATCAAAAAGATGCGCGAAGTGATGAATAATATACCAAAAAACACTTTATTCAAATTGTACTCGGTTTGGTGAAGACTAAAAAAATTCTTTAAATAAAACCAATACTTTGCCCTAAAGAACAAGTTAAAATTAATTATTTTAATTTGTTACACATCACTCACGTTTACTCATATTGCTTGTGTCATCCCATCTGCAGAAACTACCATTTAAAATAATCACAATTATTATAACTCTCTCCTAACTCAAATAATTTTATAATTTAATAGTGTTTATCATAAAATCAATGAAAAAACACCAACAAAACTTAAATCACTCAAAAGTTGCAATTTAACTAATTTTTTTTTCTCACTTATCACAGGCAAACTGACAGGAAATGCTTTACATCACCACTTCCGGATGTAAATTTCTCTGGCGTCCTTCATGTTGTCATTTCCATTTACTTACTCATCATTGTTCCGACACACCATTATCACGTTGCCTCTCTTTATATCTGCACATTTAAGGTCCTATCCTTGCAAAGTCACTGTCACACTTCTATGACTGTCATCGAAATAACTTGGCAAACTGAAGCAACACCAAAGAAGTATACGAAACCATTCCTTTAGAAGGAACCGAATTACACACTTTGGAAGTTTGAAGAACTTTCAGTGGCATCTTGAATGGCAGAAGGCATCTTCTTGTTAAGTTGCTGGCTTCTGAAATTCAAGTGCAATCCTCAATTTTGATATTTTGTGCGATTCTAGTAATCGTACTTATTTAAAGAAAATTGAAAGGATGGAAATTGTAGTAGAATTAAAATGCGAGGATAAAAAAAAAATGTCATGGTGAAATGGAGACGACATTTTCATAAACTCTCTTGTCATATCAAGTCAGAATTTTACAATGCAAACAACATAACTATCCTCGTCGGTACACTAACTAGTAACTACCTGTGTTGCTCAGATTCGCTGGTGATAAGATATGTGACGTTTGGATAAAATTGTGCCCAAGGATATGCATTATTTTTAAGAATTCGACTAAACAAGATTAGTTTCGCAGAGAGTACTCCTAAGATGGGAGAATTTCTTAAACAAAATACAAAAACTTTCAAGTTTTAAAGCAAAGGATATTAGATAAAAAAAAATAAAACATCCAACTAATTCTTAATCAATATAAACTTTCTCAGAATTAAAATTCATATTCGTAATCCTTTTGAAATAATTGAAACTTGTTGGCCAAAATGCAAATTTTTCCCCCCTCCCCAAAAGTTTTTGACAGCCGATAGTGAACAACTTTTTGATTCGAGTTCAAAATCTATTTTCCAATTATGGAAAATTTGGGAAACTGAGAACTGCATCTGGGATAGCTTTCAAAGTTCTTCATAAAGTTTTCACGCAAAGTGACAGCAAATTTCATCCCACCCCGCCAAATAGAAAAGGTTATTTTGTTAGGATCTTTGTTGAAAAGTGATATCCGCGAAATATTATTCGTTAGTTTCTTTGAGGACACCAAAAAATAGGAATAGAAGAAGAATAAGATTCTTCAAGAAAAAGTTTGGAAGAAGTTTCAAAATAAAAACAAAAACAATTTGAAATAATGCAACATTAGAATTAGATTTCAGAAATGTTGGATCCTAAATTCTAAGTTAACTGTTAAAGTGTTAAGGCAGCGTCAGTGAACTTTTTCGTAGTTCGATCATTTCGTTGTTTTATTTTCGTGGGCTAAAAGTTTCCTTCAAAATAAGGGAAGTATTTAATTACATTGTAAAGCCCAATTTAATCAGCTTCATTAAAAAAGACGATCTACCGGTTCGGAAGAAAAACAACCACAACTCAACTTATCTAAACAAATCTCATTTTTCATTTTGTGTTTTACCAAACTTGTGGGGTAGTTTTTATTTCTTCACTTTTTATATTTGCTTGAATCTGAATGTTGTTCCACCAAAAGTTTATGTCAAAATGTTGTAATTATGTTGTGTGACCCATTATTTTCAATTATATTTTTAATATTTTAGGTAGACTTTTTTGGTCAATATGTTTTTTAATGCAAATAAAACAAGTCTATTTCATATTTTCCCAACGTTTCGTCGTTATCCACGACTTATCCAGGGGTTTATCTAAATTTATTTTATTTAAAGTGATTTTACATAGCTTTTTAAATAATTATTTTTAGTGCAGATATTTTTTTATATAAATTTGATTTAAAACAAAACACGATAAATTAACATTAAAATAAATTAACATGAAAAAAACTTATTACTTTACGGAACAAACAAAAATTATCACAGTAGTGTATGCAGGTACTTATTGAATTGCCCCCTAATTGTTCGTAAATAAATGAAAGTACATACATTTTCCCACAAATTTTATTAAAAAAGTTCTTTTTTTCTCTGACGGAAGAATGGTTTTTGCTCAAGATCTAGTTTAAAATCGATTTTTTTCCACTCCGAAACTCGCATTAAATAATTAAATATGTACTATCACATTTAAAAGAATCACTGAAAATTTTATTAGCTGCATTTTATTTTCCACCCAGATCTGATCCGGATTAGATTTGAAAACATAAATACAAGTACATATTACAAAAACAACACAAGATCCAGGTCTGCTTCTAGATTTGGATTACGAAATCCATTTTTTGAACACTTCCCTAGCAATATTTTAATTTTATGGGTTGGTACCACTGCTGAGATTCACATAAAAACCTCAATAAAATTGAAAATTCTCGAAATCAAACACATGCCGCCACCATTCCAATTTATTTTATTGAGTTTTCTTTTCACTTAGGGCCACTTGCACAGAACGAACGGATAAATATATAAAACTGAGGATAACTATCTCAGTTTAAATAAATAAATAAAAATATATCGGCGCAAAATTTTAAACAGCTCGATGTAAAAGTACTAGCATGATACTATTTAACTATTTTCTAACTTTAAAACTCTTTACTAAAATATTCTTAGTTTTAGACATTTCTAACTAGTATCATACTAAACCCATTTTCTTAAGAAACTCCAGCTGAACACGCCTAAGACAGTGACAGTTCAAACCATTTTTTCAATAATTGTACCTGCCAAAGTTACATTTGGATTTAGTATGATACTAAAAAGATAAAATAGGCATTTGGCGATTTTAACTTTAGTAAAATGTTAAAAAGATAATATGGTGCTAACTCGTTTAAAATTTGGAAAAGCCTGTTTTTAAGCTAGCATCATACTAAACATGATTTAACATCATACTAAATCGTTTAAAATTTTGCGCCATCGTTTTTAAATTGCACGAACGGAAATAAATAACAAGCGGATAAGAATATTTTTTCAGAATCACCAACACAACAAACACAAAACAAACTCTAAAGCTTTGACTTGCTTTCTCGTAAGAAATTCTAAAATATTCAGTGTTAAATATTTATCCAGAGAACGAGGAGAAGATAACTTTTTAAACTGAGACAGAGACAAAATATTTTGCTACAACATGATTTGATTCAAATCATTCAGATAGCTTTAATTATTTATAAATCAGGAGTTACTGCTGTCAAAAAAACTTCTGTGCAAATGGCCCTTAATAGATCCGTAGCACGAAACAAATACATAAAAAACTATTAACTAAATGGAAGTTTAACTGAAGTTAAATATTGTTCCATTTTTAAACGCTCGTTCGTCCTTAGATACAAAATATTGCTTCAAACAAGATTTTGTAAAAATTTTTCTTCTGTCATTTTTATTGTGAAAATAAAGCCAACTGTGAGAACTTAACAATTTTGTGATCCAGTCTGTTTTATTTTCATGATCTGATCCGGATCAGATTGAGTGGAAAATAAAAATCAGCTATTGTTAATATTGAAGCGTTTGGAAAGAAAAATCAGTATTTATTTGTAGGTATGTCAAAATAAAGATTATGGTGCAGTCATTATTTCAAGCCAAAACAAAATTTCAATTTGGCTAAACCTTCTAGATAAAATAATTTTTATTATTATAATGATTGAACTAACTTACCAATGATCATAACAAGCCAAGTCAAAAGTCTGGGCTGGAATTAATTTATTTTTGATCAGAATAATACCTCAAGTCATAAGCATTATTTTGGCATCAAAATAATTACCGATTTGAATTAATTTATTATTTAACTAGCAGGCCCGTGCTCGCCTTGCTTCGCATGTGCAAATAACTTTATGATTGTTAAATACTTTTGTATTTGTTTTTTGATATTTTTATATTTGAATATAAAAATATCAAAAAAACAAATACAAAAGTACGAAGATTTTTTTTTTTTTTTTAATAATACAAATTCTATATACTACTGAAATAAATCAGCCAAGTAGAAGACTTAGCACTATTTTATTGGACTTGTTGAATTATTGATTCAAAATAGCTTTTAACGGCCTTTAGTCCATGAAAATTTTTGGCGTTTCGTCCCGGCGATCTCACTTGGACTCATCAGTTGACTAGTGAGGGCCTTGTCAATACGCAATTTCCATTAAGTTCAGTTCATCTTACATAGATTTCATGTGAATACCTAGTGTGAACTATATCTAACAAAACGCCAAAAATTTTCATGGACTAAAGGCCGTTAAAAGCTATTTTGAATCAATAATTCAACAAGTCCAATAAAATAGTGCTAAGTCTTCTACTTGGCTGATTTATTTCAGTAGTATATAGAATTTGTATTATTAAAAAAAAAAAAAAATCTTCGTATATAAACATTGCCAGGCCACGGGCACAAAAAACTTCTAGCTTTAATGATTAGGAATTCTTATCTGGTTAGATATAGTTCACACTAGGTATTCACCATGAAATCTATGTTAGATGAACTGAACTTAATGGAAATTGCGTATTGACAAGGCCCCCACTAGTCAACTGATGAGTCCAAGTGAGATCGCCGGGACGAAACGCCAAAAATTTTCAAGGACTAAAGGCCGTTAAAAGCTATTTTGAATAAATACAAAAGTATTTTTTTTTTTTATATTTGATTATCTGACATTTCGTAGTAGCCCGCGGCGTAATGGTTAGTGCGTTGGACTGTCATCCCAGAGGTCTGGGGTTCAATACCAGCCGCTTCCACCTTAAGTTTTTTTCGGAGCTACTACCTCTTGTATCTCTTGTCATAGAAAAGTGCCGCTCACCTTGGCCGTTCGGATTCGGCAACAAACTGTAGGTCCTCTCCATTCCTGCAGACACGCACACAGGAATGGTTAAGAGTTGTAAGTCGCTAGGCCCTAGTTCTTCATGAGCCGTTTGTGCCACCAAATTTATTTTTATTTTAGTATTTATCTCACATTTCAAGCAATTTATCACTTTTTTTATTTTTACTATTTTTGGGTAGACTGTGGTAAATTTTGAAAACAAAAGTAGCCTATGTCAATCCTTATGTTCTACCTCTCTACCTCTCGCTCTACCAATTCTCATTACAATCAATTGGGTATTTTCGGAGATTAAGATTAAGATTTACCAAACAGACAGACAAACAAACTTTCACATTTTTAATATCAGTAGGATTATTAAACATACATATATAAATAACAGCCTAAATCCCACTTACATATGTATGTATGTATACATTTTTATTTTATGAATAATTGTATTACTTTCAATTGAGGCAATTTTTATATCACATTTGAAACTTCAAACTACAGTTGCTTAACTTATATTAGGTTTCAAGTCAGATTTGGAAGTTTAGTTTCACTTTAAATTCCATCGCCTCTACTCTTCAGTCTTCAAAATTTGTAGATAACTTTCAACAGAATATAGGTAAGGTATACATAATTATAATTGCAATTGAAACTTCCGTGTAGGTACTCGTCTTTCAATACAGAATAGATTGCATCTTATGTATTTGTTATAATTAAGCTATAATTGCTTGCTTGCATGGAATTATTCATACACGATAAGTTCATTAAGTTGATTCAATGGCTTAGTAACAGCGATATCGTTGGCAATCTACGCGCAAGAGAACTTTTTCGCTGTAATTCGAGAAACATGAACAAATTTAATTGCATTATTCCACTTTCAAGACATGGAAATTCTTCGATAAATAATATGAGTATCACTTTCTAAATATTAGATTGAGTTCTCGTTTTTGAATAGATATTGGTGGTACGATTTATCATTTAATTTATTTATTTAGCAGCCCGTGGCGTAATGGTTAGTGCTTTAGACTGCCACGCCAAAAGGCCTGGGTTCGATTTCTAGCCTCACCACCTAATAATTTAAAAAACTTGTCATAGAAAAGTGCCGCTTACATTAGCCGTTCGGATTGGTGCCGTGACTTAAGGCCAAGTGACATAAGGCCCAATTTGGGTGTTTGGCCTTATGTCACTTTTCAATAGCGACATAAGGCCAAATTTTAAGAGTTGGCCTTATGTCACTTAGAACTGTTTTCTTTAAAACAGAAACTATATTGAATAAATGTCGCCACGTAGTTGTATATGTACATATACATATGTTACTTTAAAAACCCGAATTAGTAAAAATCTGGAATTTACCAATAACTCCAAGAGCACCCAGCATAATGGCGTATAAAAAGTGAGGTATGTATGGGGTGGCATGCCGAATTTATTCAATATATTTGCAGTTTTAAAGATGTCCGAAACCTCTTTTACTGTAAAGGGAGCTTTTGGGAATGTTAGATAATTACATTTGGCCTTTGTGTCTCAAAGAAAATTGACCTTATGTCACTTTACAAAAGCGATATAAGGCCAAATATGTAAATTTGGTCTTATGTCGCTTTTGTAAAGTGACATAAGGCCAAACACCCAAATTGGGCCTTACATCACTTGGCCTTATGTCACGGCACCGTTCGGATTCGGCAATAAACTGTAAGTCACCTCCATTCCTGCAGACATGCACACAGGAATGGTTGAGTTGAGAGTTGTAAGTCACTAGGCCCTAGTTCTTCATGAGCTGTTGCGCCACCAAATTTATTTATTTATTTGATTTTATTTATTTATTTGTATTTATTATTTATTCATTTATTAAGTGCCTTACGCTTTAGATATAGACAGAATAAAATTGAAAATAGGCTTGTGTAGTTCGTGAACGAACTAGTTCAATGAACTAGTTCACTTTAGTGAACTACTGAACTAAGTTCACGTTTCTAGTTGAATAGTTCAGTAGTTCAGTTAGTTGTCAGCACATTTGACTTTTTCACTAGTTTATCTCTACTTAAGCCTTAACTACATAGGCCAAAAAAGTGAAAAAGTACAAAAGTAGAAATTTTCAAACTCCTTTTGGGATAGTTTTTCTCACTGGAAAACTTATAAAAAATGATGCTTAAGCTTAAATTTTGGTTTAAAAAGAATTGTATACATTCTTTTTCACAAAACAATTGCGCTAGCGGGAAAAAAAATATTTTTACTTTTGTTATTTTGCAAAAAGTGGCCAATGTAGTTAAGACTTTATTCTTTGGATAAAAGGAGTTGGAGGCTGATTACACGAATCATTTTTTCATTCGTTGCTTCTTTCGTCATTTTGACAGATATGGTGAGGGGTAAAGAAACGAAGATGAATTCTTCTTATATTTCTTTACCTCTTAACTGTTCTGTCAAAAAGACGAAACAACCGAAAAATAGAATTTTTTAATCAGGCTCTTACTAGTGTCTGTCTATGTCTATATTTAAATTTCTACATTCCACTGGAATGTAAAAGAGATACACGATTAAGCTGATCTCTTCTGTCTTTTCATGATTGACTTCTCTGTTCTCTACCAAAAAGCACAGTGACAGTTCGCGAAACTACCTTAAAACTTATTTGGTCAGTTTATATATCGGAGCGCTCATTAGTTTTTCTTCGTCACTTTAAAAGAGCAGGAGCATTAAATGTAAACAAGATTCCTCAAAAACACTTGCTTTTCCTTTATTTCTATTTGATTTACTGCGACAAAAAATAATTGAGCAACGAGTCTAAAAAAAACCTTCCTTAGTTTTTTGACAGCAAAACTGAGGAATTTTTGTGATTGTGTTTATATTTTTGAGAATACGGATTCCTCCGAGATCTCTGAAGTAACGACACAGCTGCTTTTAGGAATGATTGAAAAGGTTAAATTTGCTTTTTTAAATTTTTAAAATTTCTGTAAAGTGAACTAAAGCCGTGGCGTGATGGTTAGTGCGATGGACTGTCATGCCGGAGGTCTAAGGTTCGATCCCCAGCCTCGCCACCTATTTATTTTAAAAAAAAAAAAAAAACGGCTACTGCCTCTTGCGAGGAATTGACAAATCCTCCAAGAGTATCTCCTGTCACAGAAAAGTGCCGCTCGTTAGCCGTTCGGATTCGGCAATAAACTGTAGGTCCCCTCCGTTCCTGCAGACACGCACACAGGAATGGTTGAGAGTTGTAAGTCACTAGGCCCTAGTTCTTCATGAGCTGTTGTGCCATCAAATTTATTTATATTTTTAAAGTGAACTAAATTGAACTAAAATGAACGAACTAGTTCACTTATACGATTCGAACTAAATTGATCGATCACTCAAGTGAACTAAATCGCGCAACTCTAATTGAAAATTCAAATTTTTTGATCAAATATCATGGTTATAAATTTGAAAATATTTTTTGTTGTGTATGTGTGTGGGGGGGGGGGGGAGGGACTTTGAGAGACAATATAATGCAAAGTCCAGCCTATTGCAAATAGTTGGGATGTCAAAATCTTGTTGACAGCTAAGAAATAAAGCTAAATATGTTTAGAATCTTTGAATTTTGTTTTAATTGTATTTTACTATAAATAACAAATTCTTCAAGAGCATTTCTTGTATTTCTAATGTGAATTTCATTTCAGCTTTTCAATTTGGGTAGAAAATTGAAGGTCCAATATCCCTTATATTCCTTGAAACTGATCACGCACGCACATACACTGGTGTGGTTAAGAATCAGTAAGCCTTGGTTCTACAAATACTTACATTATAGAATTGAATTAATTTGAATTATAATACCTGAAAGCATTTATGTAAATGATAAAAAAAATTGACATTCCTTCTTCGCATTACGGTAAGTGAAACGAATGTACGCGGATAGAATGTCTCAAGATTTAAACTAAATATCTTTCAATCTCTTCAGAAGAAATGCTGAAAAATATGAAATTTGAACTTAATCGTATAAACATACATATGTATATAGGCAAGGTAGTCTCCCATTCTTGTTGTAAATTCGTGGCATTTAAATTGCAGAAAAATAATGGCATTAGATCCATTACAATAAGCTGGCAGCTTTTAGTAAACGAAAACATTTTTCTGTCATTAAATAAAGTAGAAAACAACAAAGTCACATTTACTTCGGTCTTTTAAGGTAGACAGAGAATAATTCTGCTACTCCCTCTCATATCATTGTCTTCATTCATCATCAATACAGTTTTCATCATCGTTTTCAAGTAGTTCCAAACCTATTTTTATTTACTTATTTTATTGATGTAATTTTCTTCGTTTAATTTTTTCGCCAATCCTGGAGATTTTTTCTGATTCTTGGATTCATTGTGAAATTGTAAATGATGAGGGTGGTATGAAAACGATGTTTCATTGTGATTTCGATCAAAAATTAATTTCGCCTTGCATACATTTCAGATCTTTGGGCTTTAAATTTTGTGTAGGTATCTAGATTTAAATGGGCAGTCACAAGTCCTTCACTTCCTCTTTTTTTTGGTCGAAAGACTGAAAAGTTTATTTACCAGAATGAATTTCAGCTTCTTTCTATTCTTGGTCTTGCAATGTAATTCCATATGATTGCTCTCATTTAGATAAACGACTGCGAAAGATCGTAACAATGATGTCATTATATTTGAAAATTCTTCTGAAAAAAAAAAAACGTAAGGATTAGGAAATAGAAATTCAAACATTACGGTACTCCTTGTTCTTTTTTTTTTTTGTTTAAGGAACTATTCAGTTCGAAAGTTAAAAGAAGAAAAGAAGGCCATTTGCGTTCGCAGACATCATCATCTACAGCTGCACATAATGAAAGCAAAATAATGAAGTTAATAGTCAAATTATCGAGTATAGTATGGAGAATGTTGGTACATCAACAGATTGGCCAATGTGTGGCTGCCTGGGTAAATGATTTTGACATTCTTTCTTTAAGTTTTAAAACCTTCTTTTAATGAGCATTAAAAAAAATATGCAAATTGCCTCTTTTTTAAGAACAATACATTTTTATTACATACATTATATCAAATAGTATTAAAGTGATTTCTTATCATTATTTTGAATGAGGAATTATGTAGGGTATTTTATTTTTTAAATCAATAGATGCTCGTGAATTGCGAGCTCTACCTATGTGTACAAAAGAGGAGGCAGGAACATGGGTTTTCCAAAGGGAAAAAGGAGCGATAGAGAAAGTATAGAGATGCCATAGTAGGAATGAAGTCCGGAAATTTTAATAAACGGTAAAAGGAAGCTCTTAAGGTTACAAGCCCTGAAATAAAGTCGGCAAGAACCGTCATTACAGTGGAAATGGCGAGGATTTGGAAAAAAAAACATTTCTGCAAGCTTTAAAACGACACGATGATGAAATAAAATCGACTGTCAGGCAGATTGTATCATTCAATCCAATGATTTAGATCAACAATTCCGTCAACCCGTTCTGAATGAGGTAGAAGATATGTAGTTATATCTTTTATAAAGCAGCTCGCACTACTTCCGAACTGTTCAAACCAGTAGGCGATGACCTTGTTAGGAATATCCACTATCTCATCTGCAAATAAGGTCGAAGGCCCAATGAGTAACCTCAGCATTGTTTGCCCGATCCTAAAGAATTTACTCTGAATTGCGTCAAATACAGAGGCATTCCTTAACATCGCCTATAAAATCTGTTTCTGGCCTATTATGTGATCGCCTAAAGCCATTCCTCAGCAACCTGATAGGTCTATATAAGTGTGGATTTAGACCAGAAAAGTTCAATATGAAACTAGCGAAGAACCATCTCGATTTTCCAATGGTTAAAAAAATCAAACTTTTTGATGCAGTGATGCCTACGTTCTGCAGGACACTAACTCTCACATAGCAAAAATCAGTCGAGAAACGATGGAAAATGGAACAAAACTCATATAATTTGTTTCAGTTCTCATCGTTTCGCGACAAATTTTATCGATGTGATTTTATCGATGTAGGCACAGATATGTAGAACACCGATTTTTACATTTTTTGTCTTCCAATGGGCAAACAAATTGATTTAAAAAAAAAAAAATCAGTTTAGCAGATCTGGACTGGATTCTCGATTCTTTTAACTAACAATAGCTGTCGGTTTGAAGAACTCCCTGCATTGTGAATTGGGGAACGATTTTATAACGAAAATATATTATAAGAAAAAGATGAAAGCGTTTCTCGTCACGCTGACGTCTCGTTTTCTCGTCGCATTGTGAAACAGCCTTCAATTTACCAAAATGAAAACCCCATAAGTGTCAGACAGAAGAGGCCGGTAAAATTCCCGTAGTTATAAGTTTTTTCTATTTCGCTTAAAAAGAAACTGTTTTTTTTCCTAGGCTGGGGAGAAAGTGACCTCAAAGAAAAAGTTTTTTATTTTTAAATAAAAATACGACCGTTTGGCACTAAATTATCAATTATTGCCTTCTTTATTCTTCGTATTTTTGACTTTTGTGCTTAATTGATGTGAAAAATATTTAACAGATGTCGCTGAAACTCCCACCATTTAGTTTTAGTAGCGACAAGGATAAAATTATGAAACATTTTACAAAATATGCCAATATGAAAAATTGTTCAAAAGCCCAATTTTATTTTTATTAGGTAAATATTTTTAAGTACATAATATGTATAAAGTTTGAAAAGGCTTTTCAAATAGGGAATATAATTTCCTATGTATGTTTATTAAAAAATGTTTAAAGAAAATCAGCCCGCACCCACAGACTTCGACATTACCTGCCAATTCATTTTAATAAACAGCATTGTGAGCCAAATTTTTAATTTTTTTTTCATTATTATAAGATATTGAGTTTGATTTTTTATGAAATATGAATTATGTTTCTTTCGTAGGACAGGTGATTAAGAAAAAGTACGAGTTAAATAAAATTTATCACCTACCTATTCATAAACCAATATCAAAACCAATTATTGTTATTGCATTGCTACCAACTTAAATTTTTTATCAGGTATAGGTCAAAGTTTTTAATAGACTGATTTACGAGTGAGGTTTTTCGGCTCGCTCAACATAATTGTCCGACTTTCCCATCTATGTTAGCATTATAGGCAATAAAATCAGAATAATGAGCAGTTAACGAAACATTTTAATTTGTATGCAATATTTCTAAGGACATTGCTTGTCCTTATAACTTAGTAATAAATTTTGTTTTATTTCCTCTCACCTCAAAGATATCCACTATATGGGTAATATTTTATGAAAAGCTGAAAACATATTATTTGCTGCACTCACGTATTGTAACTTGAGGACTTAGGTTAGGTTTATGAACGAACAGCAATATAATTATTCTAGAATATAGAATCCTGCAAAATTTATGATAATTTACTAACTTTAGCTTCGGACAGTTTGCTTGGTGGGGAGAATTAGCTTCAAGGACAAACAAAATCATTGGACAAACGATAAAATATGATTGTACTTTATCGCTGCCATTTATATGTGTCACAGGCAGATGTGGGAAGACGACGACGACAACAACCAATACAAAGATTTGAGTGCTTGCAGTTTTTCTATTGTTTGTACGGCTGGGAAGTCAAAGCAGAAGACTTTTACCTTGGTCTTGACTCTTGACTTTCAATGTGGTCAACTTTGTTCTTATTTTATTTAAGGAAAATTTATCGATTCCTATAATGTACCTATCTGCGCTCATAGATCTACTATTTTGTTACTTCTTATACGTCTTAAAGAATAAAGTTTTATACATATGTTGATAAACACATAAGCTTTGAAGACAGGCGATTCCTATAAGGACACGCTGCACGTCAGTTATTTTGCAATTTTTCCCAATTAGTGACCACTTCCTTTCTTTTGATTACAATGCTGAAGATTCACAGTGATATAGAGCCATTTGAAGAAATGGATATCGTGAGATTCGTGCAACTACTTCCTTCAACTATTCGACGTGTTAATGGTTTTGTTCGGAGTGAATTTGTTTCGGTGGTCAGTCATTTCCGCTAAAGTATTGAAGTACGTGTGGCAAATTAGGATTCATGGCATCTTTATTCGGTGTACGTGAAGGGATGGCAGTTCAAGATTAATTGTATTGTAATGTGAGTACATACATAGGTCTTTCAGAAATATAGGGATGATGTGTGACTTTGTTTTATACATGCTTCAAAGAAGAAAAATAAAAAAAACAATGCTCGACTAAGTCATATGTGATTCTAGGCTGTAAGAGAGCTAAGCATTTAAGATGTATAGCTACGTGATGTATTGGCGTATAAATACAATGGCAGACTTCAGAAGAGTATGGATCAAGGGCACCTATCTACTAAAACAATACTGATTTATTTTTCAAGTTCAGATTCAAATTTATAAACAGTTCACTATTATAGTTATTATTGAATATTGATTTTTTTGGCGACTTAAATGCAAACATCGGGAGGGAGGTTTTGGTTTGATAGTAGGAAGACACTTCCGGTAACGGACTTAGTCTGATTGACTTTGTGACACGGCGCGGCGGTTGGGGCGTAATGTTATCATAGCAAGCACTCGATTCCCACATCCCAACATACACAAAGGGACCTGGCGGACGAACCATCAACTAGATTGATCATGTTACGATAGACGCCACACATGCTTCAAGTCAAGTAGGTATCCTGGATGTCTGAACGTTCCAATCCCCCAACTTAGACTCGGATCATTGTTTGGTGGTATCTCAAATACGTATGTGGACATCCAGGACGCCACAACGTCGGGCGGATGCTGTGAAAAGGTTTGACGTCCCAAAATTATATTCGCAAGAGATCACCAGGACATTTGCTGACCAAGTCGCCACCAGCATCATCTGCATCAGAGGACCAGTGGAAATGAAATGAAATCAGGAGTGCCGACACTGATTTGTTGCATTTCACTAGTTGATTCGAAATCCCTGGTTCGATAAAGGATGTAGGCGCATGCAGCAAAGAACGAGGCCTACCAATCAATGCTTCAGACCAGCACCAGAGCTGCTAAGAGAGAGCAACCTGAGAACTTTACGGGCAAAAGAGAATGGAGGAACGATGACAAAAAAGAGAGAGCACGCGTAGCGTAGCGGGCGGTTAAGTTTGGTATGAATAAAGCTAACATCGACTACACCAAAGTTTTTTAATCCTTGGGTAAAACCCTGAACCCATAACCAAGCATACCTCAGCCCATGATAAAAAGCATCTCACTTATTAAAGGTATTAGCCTAGTAACGTTATACATCAGCGCTTGCGTTAGATCCGGTAGTTCTGATTTTTTGTTGAGTTATTTATGATATTAGCCTAATGAAATCCCAAGTTTTCGAACTCAAGCGCCGAACGCATCATGGTCAAAAATCTAAAAATTGACTTGAAATAGAAAAAGACTCATAAAAATCCAACGACAATATTTGGAATAAAATCCTATACCTTTTGTCAAATCCAGGAACCCATTCTTCAATTTTCTTTTTAAATAAGGTTTTTTCAATTGATAGTTTTTTAAAATTTATTTCCAACTAAAAATTTTGAAATTTTGAAAAAATTCAGTGATTTTTTTTAAAACTATTTTTTTTAATAAAATTTTACTTGTTACTTACACTTGTTTTGTTTTCAAAATTCAATCTTATATATAAAAATGAATGTTTGTGTGTTCGTTTTCTATAGACTCGCGTACCGTTGAACCGAATCAATTGAAATTCACAGAATATGTTCTACGAGCATCGAAAGGGTTTGTAAAGTGGTTTCAGTAAAATCCGCCCAACAGCCATCCCGAAATTGACAAAATTTGAAATTTAACAATATATTAATGAATAAATAGAAAAATATGCCAGAAATTTAAAAAAAAAACACAAAAATAAACTTACTAATCAAAATGATCAAGACTCCAAAAAATTCTTATTCAATGCCAAAGGGAACGATTTTACCATTTTCAATACAGGTAGGTAAAAAAAATTAAACAAACAACTACAATATATTAACTTTTTTCGGTTCCGAAACAACAACAAGCCTCGGATATGGATGATTTTAATGTTGATGACCCCAGCAAACGAAACAAGGACAATGAATTTCGGATCTGCACGTGGAATGTCCGGACCTTAAACAGGCCACGTGCAGCCGAACAATTAGTGGAGAACCTGGATAGGCTAAAGGCTGATGTAACAGCCATCCAGGAAGTGCGATGGGATGGAGAGGGCATACGAAGGATGCAATCGTGTGACATCTACTTCGGCGAGTGCTGCAAGGAGCAGGGTCAGCAGTTTTGTTGTAAGGGAAGACTTAGGCAAGAAGTCTTGGGCTTCAGAAATATAAGCGAGCGCCTGGTCACAATTCGCATCAAAGCAAAGTTCAAAAAACATCACGTTGATCTGTGCCCATGCCCCAACGGAAGAAAAGGATGACTTAACCAAAGAAGAATTCTACGATCTCCTCGAGGATACGTATGATATGTGCCCCAAGTACGACGTCAAGATTATTCTTGGCGACTTCAACGCCAAGATCGGAAAGGAGGGCATCTTTGGTTCGATAGTCGGAGGACACAGCCTGCACGACAACACTTCCGGTAACGGATTCAGGCTCATTGATTTCGCGGCGGCGGGGCGAAATGTCATCATAGCAAGCACTCTATTCCCACACCTCAATATACACAAAGGGACCTGGCGGTCTCCGGATCAACGAACCGTCAACCAGATTGATCATGTTGCGATAGACGCCGGACATGCTTCCAGTATCCTGGATGTCCGAACGTTCCGAGGTGCCAACATAGACTCGGATCACTACCTGGTGGTAGCGCAAGTACGTATGCGGATATCCATGACGCCACAACGACGAGCGGATGCTGTAAAACGATTTAACGTCGCAAAGCTAAAATAGCAAGAGATAGCCAGGACTTTTGCAGACCATGCACGTCTCTCTTAAACTCTCAACAAGCCCGCCACAAGCATCATCTGTAGAGGACCAGTAGAAGCACTGCCAAAATGCCATCAAAAGTGCCGCTACTGATGTGCTGGGTTTCACTAGGCCACCACAACGAAACCCATGGTTCGATGAAGAATGCAGACTGGCGCATGAAGCAAAGAACGAGGCCTACCAAGCAATGCTGCAGACTAGAACCAGAGCTGCTGAGAGAGCAGCCCGGGAGCTCTACGGGCAAAAGCGAAGGGAGGAACGCCGACTTCTCAGGAGGAAAAAGAGAGAGCATGCGAAGCGGGCGGTCGAGTCTATTGAGGACTGTAGCGGCAGGGGGGATGTTCGAAAGTTCTACCGAAGGGTGAGGCAAACTACCCAGGGTTACAAGGCCAGAACGGAAGCCTGCCGAGACGAGAGTGGGAATATGGTGGTAGACACACAGTCGGTGCTGAGGATCAGGAAACAACACTTTTCTAGACTGCTAAACGGCGAAGATGGCCAAAATTCCGCTGTAAGACAGAAACTCCATTCAACCTGGACGATGATGGTCAAAACTTCCGTCCACCCGACCTAAATGAAGTTCGGTTAGCGATAGCCAAGCTTAAAACGTACAAGGCTGCTGGTGCAGATGGCCTGCCAGCCGAGCTATTCAAAGCAGGGGGAGATGACTTGGTAGGGAGTATAGCTTATCTCCAAAATTTGGTCGGAGGAAAGTATGCCCGATGAATGGAACTTCGGTATAGTGTGCTCCATCCACAAGAAAGGAGATGCTTTGACCTGTTCCAACTACAGAGGTATAAGTTTCCTCAACGTCGCATACAAAATCTTGTCATCTGTACTGTGTGGTCGCTTAAAACCGTTTGTCAACGATCTGATCGGCCCCTATCAGTGTGGTTTTAGGCCCGGCAAATCAACCGTCGATCAAATGTTCACACTCCGACAGATTTTGGAAAAAACCCAGGAGTTTCAAATCGATACACACCACCTCTTTATCGATTTTAAAGTCGCATATGATAGCGTAGACAGAGACGAGCTATACAGAGCCATGGCGCATCTCGGCATCCCAGCCAAATTCGTCCGCTTGCGCAGGATGACGATGGAGAAATCTCGCTGCTCCATCAAAGTCGGCAAGAACACCACCGAACCCTTTGATGTGGAGAAAGGTCTGAGACAAGGCGACGCGTTACTGGCTGAACAGAATAGAATGACGGAACTGAAGCCGCAGACGGAACTGGAAGAGCTGTCAAAAAGTGTCGTACGTTATTTTTTTACGTGTCCAAAATGGAGCTGTACAGCTTTGAAAGTATTTTGAAGAAAAACAAAAGAATATTCCTGTGTACAAGCTCAGAATTCACATTTTTTGTTTCCAATAATTTTCCTTTTAATAAATAATTTTTTTCGCGATACAAATAACCACAATATTTTTTTCCGACCCAAAAAGTTGTTTTTATTCTCCATACAATTTGAAACGTCAAAAGTGCCGTACGTGAAAAGTTTAAAGTTGGTGAACTCTTCCGTCTGCGTCTGCAGTTCCGTATGCGTCTACGTTCCGTTGTGTTCGCAACATTGAATTTGCGTGTAATCAATATTTTGACAGCTATTCCGGCTCCGTCTCCGTCTGCGTCACCATTCTGTTCAGCCAGTTATCATGCAACCTCTTTAAGATCGTATTTTAAGCAATTGTACGCAACTCGCAAGTCAACAATAGTGGTACAATTTTTCAAAAGTCCGTTCAACTACTTGCTTATGCATATGATATTGACATCATTGAAAGAACGAAGCGAGCTGTTACCGGTGCGTTTGCAAGTATTGAATCGGAGGCGGCGAAAATGAGTTTGGCTGTTAATGAGGACAAGACGAAGTATATGCTATCATCGAGAAAGGAATCTCAACATCGTCGACTCGGGCAAAACGTCACGATGGATAGATACAACTTCGAAGTCGTCAAGGACTTTGTCTACCTGGGCTCCACTATAACATCGCAAAATGACATCATCGCAGAGATCAAACGAAGAATTACTCTTGCCAATCGCTATTTGAGTAATAAAGCCCTCTTTCAGAGAACCAAGGAGACCTTAATTAAGACCCTAATCATCCCGGTTCTTCTATATGGGGCAGAAGCATGGACCCTGTCAAAAACGGATCAGAATCTGCTTGGGTGCTTTGAAAGGAAGATTCTTCGGGTGATCTTCGGTCCAGTATGTATCGATGGAGTATGGAGGAGAAGATTCAACAACGAGCTTTACGGGCTTTACAGCGACGTTGACCTGGTCAAAAAGCTTAAAATACAGCGGCTAAGATGGCTGGGACACGTGGAGCGTATGGATACCGACGCTCCAGTCCGACGAGTCTTCGAATCTACCCCTGACGGTCTGCGCAGCAGAGGAAGACCCCACCTTAGGTGGCGCACACAAGTGGAGAACGACCTCAACCAACTTGGAGTGCGTAACTGGAGGCAGCTAGCTGGAGGGGCTTGTTGGTTGAGGCCGTAGTCCATCCTGGGCTGTGAGCGCCATCTAAAGTAAAGTAAGTAAGTACAATATATTAACTGCAGATACAAAATTGGAATACAAAACAATTGCAAATACGGTGTCAATGACAGAGGCGGTTTGTGTTTGTGCAATTGTGAAAAATGTTCTTTGAAGCCCTTCCACACTATCATATCTGCAAATTTTCACATTTTGCTGTCAAAACCCATAGCTAAAAAACCCAAGTGTGAGAAACTTGGTGAACATTTCACGTTGCCACACAGAGGTACTATGTATATACCGATACCCATATGTTAAATAGATACAAAATTATAAGCACGCGAAGCAAAGCTTCGGGTTTCGGGATTTTGGGTTTTCGGGATTTTAGGTTTTCGGGATTTTGGGTTTTCGGGATTCTGACCTCAACCCTGTCCAGGTTTATGTCCTGACAAGAGTCCGGACATAAAATATTTCAGTCTTTTACTAATGTTGTTGAAAACTCTAAGATTCACTGCTACATTCTATAATACTACAATATTGCAGGGTGTTACAGTTAAACACATCGAACAAAAATCTACAGATGATGATACCTACCATAAATTTGAATTTCTCATTCTCAATTAGGTACACAGAAACTTTAAAAAAAAAAAATAATAATAATAATTTCTTTTCACGCATACTTTTAAAATCCATCATCTTAATTTTTCACTTCTTTTTAATCCTTAAAAATGTTTAATGCATTCCAGCCACATGACTTTCAATTCAAAAAACAAATACAAATGACAGGGCATCTATATGGACTTACTTTTTCACTTCACCAGTTGTGTCAAATAGTATAGATACATATAACTGAATTGAAAGTCGAAAGTATTTTCAATTATGAATTTTCTCGGCGGAATATTAAACGTCATACGAATGCTGAGAGCGTTTTTATTTTTTGAAATGCACTTTCACACGCTCCTCGAACAGCGAACGTTGATTTATTTGACAACAAACCAATGTAGGTGTTCTGTTCCGACATCAGGGGGAGCCAGCTCAGTTGGAGCTGAAACCATTCCCCTTGCATATACCACACTTCCACTCCACTGTCATTTCTCGTCCTGGAAAACCCAGAGACCATTTCACAAAAATCGAAATAGTTTTCAGAACTAAAAAAAAAAAAAAAACGACAAAACACGAGATTTATGACAATATATGTATGTGTCTCGGGACACATGCTAGGGATTGGTTATAGCGAAAGAAAATTCGCGAGCAATCATGTGTGTACAAAATACATACATAGTTAATGTAGGAAAACTTTTGAAAATAAATGCAACACTGTAAAAGTTCCTTGCTCTTCGACTTTTCTATATATTCTATATACATACTTCCACAATGGAAAACTATAGCAAAAAAATATTACTCTTTGCAAAATCATTCTGTCGGCTGAATCGTCAAGTTTATAATACTTTGTAGATTGCAAAACTTCTTTAATATAGATAAACACTCTCGAAGTGGAATGACATTTTCCCGACTCAAGGGTGAATAACGCATACTGACTGTGAAGAAGACTGAATAATAAACCGACGACGCCAAGTGCATCCTGTGGATTGCATATACGCAAAACGCATTACGCCTGGAATGATGTTCAAGTTGACTTTTCATTACTTTAATAATCGAAGCGATATTTGAGAGTGTTATGAGTGAGTTTGACTTTGAAGTACAGTAATGTATAATTTGAGTGCAGCCCAAGTGTTGATATACAGTAATTAACAAATAAATTTTATTCAACCCCATTGCTAATTTTCTCCATGCAAATAAAAAAAACATTGTTTCCCAAGCTAAAAGATAAATTAAAAAAAAAAATTTGAGAGAAATGTTAACTTTAAAACTTTTGTATTATGTCGAAATTTTGACGAAATTAAAGAGAACAGTTTTAGTGAGACTGCCCAATCCAGCCTGTGGAAAATGCAACATCAAAAATTAACCGCCGTTGTTACTTACCAAATGATTGTTGTCATTTGCCAGCTACATGTTGATAATACAAAAATAAAAGATTTAACTAAATCCAAATAATTCTGTTTTTTTTTTATACCGCTTGCAAAATAACTCACCACATCTACACATATTTTTTTTTATATTTTTGTATCCTCTTTGGATATTGAATTAATTTGTTTTAACTTCAAATATTTTAAAAATGTATATAAGACACATTGATTCAATTTACGCCTTACTCTCAGCTTCAGTATTCGTATCAGCATTTGCATTGGAAGCAGCAGCAGGTGCCTTTTCGTCAGTCGATCCCATCACACAGCACGGACACTTTTCCTTCAGCACAATCCGATACTTCGGATGACTACAAAAACAAAAACAAAGTTAAATTTGCAATTATGTTGAGATTGGTGCAGTGTACAGCTTCATACTCTCCCACCTACCTCGTCCCATAAACAATCGGATTAACAACAGCACTGCTCTTAGCAAGTGTGGCACCCCAAATGGTTGCGAATGGCGTAAGGCCATCTATTTTGAATAATCCGAAGTAGCATATCACTAGATACGGTGTCCATGCGGCGAACCACAGTGAGATGGTTGTTAAAGCCACTTTGGCCAGCTTGGCTTCGGCACTCTTTTCAGTATCCTCCGAGGAGCGCAAGGACTTAACATTCATCTTCTTGGCCTGTTCCCGCATTGCCTTCTCGTGAGCTGACACAGCCTGCAAACATTGAATTGGAGGCACAATTCAGTCACATGGATACCGTTATAAATACTAACCGCAATAATAAACCAATACGAGAAACATATGAGAAACAGCGGCGTGTAGTACACGAACAAGGAATACGTGATGAGATACGATCTGGGATTCCAGTCCCTTGTCATATAATCGATGCTGCATGCGGTCAGATTTCCTTCTGGAACGTAACGACTCCAGCCGAGCATGGGTGTTACTGTCCACAGAGTTGCAAACATCCAAATACCGAGAATTTTCATGGTAGCCAGCTTAATGGTCATGGGTGTGCCGTTGACTCCTTTTACTATGACATTGTATCTGTCAAAGGCAATCATGCACATCGACCAAATTGAAATGCAGCCAAACATTGACCCACAGAGGGCGTAGAAGTCGCACATGAGCGGGCCGAGAATCCAGGTTTCGTAGTAGAAATTGATAATCATGATGGGTGATTGCGTAAGCATCATGCAGAAGTCCGAGAAGGCCAAGTTGATGACGAGAAGATTGGCAGGCGTACGTAGGGATTTAGTTCCACCGAAGATATAGACAACCAGACCGTTGCCTACACAAGATATGACCATAATGATGAAGGTGAAAATTCCAAGAATTTGACTCCACATTGGATCCATTGGAGGAAATCTACTCCAATAGGGGTTGACCAAATGAGCCATATCCGGAGTGACCTGGATAAGATATCGAAATGAAGGTATTTTTTGCATACATTTTAAAGTATTAAAAAAAATAATATGGCTAAAACGATTTTCTTAGAAGTGGCACTAAATTGTAACACGATTTGTTCGCACGTTATCAGTGGCGATTTTGGGGACATAAGGCATAGGCCTCAGACGGCACTTTGCTAGGAGGCGGAAAAAGTTGCAAATAACAGTTTGTATCACCTCGAAATTTTTTGAAAAGTATCATTTATTATTATTATTATTATTATTTTTCGATATTCAGCTCAGGTAATTTTTTTGGCTAAGATCAATATTTCGCTAATGTTAATAATAAAAACAGTTACAGACCAACAAATTAAAACTGTTTCAGTATTTTCTTAAATTAAGCACACTCGTTATAAAAAAAAATGTTTAGGAGAAGTTTCCTGGAATTTAATATACTATTTAATGTAATATGGAATTTAATAATTCAAAAAAGGTAAAATACTTTTAAGTAAGTGTTGATGATTTGGAAGAGAAATTATGGGGTTAAACCAGTTGGCGAGGGTTAGAATTTCCTAATTTAATTTTTTTGCTACAGTGTTTGCATTCACTATGAAAAATACTGTTTCTTCGAAGGTACAAAGTATACTGGTTTTTCCAAGTAATTGACCATGACTTTGTAAAACAATTTTCAGAAATGTACTAAGAAACAAATCGTTTAGGATAGGGGGGGGGGGGTCTATGTTCCCCCGTTTATAAGGGAGAGACCATTTTCTAAAGCATTGATGTAAAGTGCTTTAATAATTATTTAAAATAAAAGGAAGTACCTATAAAAAATACTATAAGCTTTTGAAAATCCAAAGACATATTCTTTTATTTTGTTGCTAAAACAAGTTTTTTTTATTTAACAGTTTATGAAAAAATTGAATTTGAATTTAAAGTTTTGAAAAAAAAAAATTATAATGATTTTATTTTCCAAATTTGTTCAGCAAATTGCTAAAATTAAGTTCAGTATGTGTTGCGGTCGTTAATTCTTAGCCGAACGCTAAAAACAAGATAGCTGTAGGTTTTTCAGTTTTTGAGAAAATCAAATATTATGAACACTACTATTTTTTTTTAGAAAATTATTTCTCTTACAAAACCGTCACTTTGCCAAAAAATTATGCACATATGGTTTTTGAATAGCTATAGAATCATGTGGTAAAATTTTGCGTTTTTTTGATATTTGAATGACGGGTAGGCCGCGGATTCATACATTAAGTTATCGTCTCAATTCCACTCCGTAACTGGGGCAATTTTTATCAAAATATATGTTCACAAACATAATTTTTCACTGAAAGTAGATGCCTTAGTATTGTGTATCAATTATTTTTTACCATGAATGATTAATAGAGAGACTTTCACTTGGTTTTGACTGTCGAACATAATAAAAAATACATACATTAAGGGCCCTACCAATAATCAAATTTAGTTACGACTTAAATATTTCAGTAAAATGGACCATAATGAAATGTGCTCTAAATAATAAACCGTGCATGGTATTAACTAAATATTAACATATACTATAAATTATAAACCATATATCGGATTGACTCCAAAAAATTGAGAATATATTTTTTGGTTAATTATTTAGGATTCATCACGTTATGGCTAATTTCACTGCAATATTTAAGTCATAACTAAATTTGATTATTGGTAAGTCCCTAAGAATATTGCTCTTAAGCCTTCCTTAAAATAATTTACATAACTTAAAATAATATATGTTATCGTTTTAAATAGATAGATACATTTTGAAAAATATCTGACACTTTTATTCTAAATATACAGATAGGTACATATTCTTTTCTCAATTTTCTTTTTTAATCGAATAACAGTTTTTGTATTACACCCTATATGTGTATTTTTTTGAAAAAAATGTTAGGCGGCGAAGTGTTCCCTTCCTCAAATACATGGCATACCAAATTCTGCCTTCACTCTATTTTACCCTATACCTTCATTTTAAATTCAAAAATGTCTGCCGTAAGTGGTTTTACAACAAAACTGAGAAATTTTATTAATGAATTTTTAGCAGCGAGTGATGCTTTTACGTCGAACAGATGGCGCTGTATATTATTTTATATATGTATATAAAAATGCATGTATTCACATATAATGCTGTTTCGAAGTACCAAAGCAATCAGTGAACAACGTTTGCAGATTCAAAAGTATGAACAAACGTCAACTTATATTTTTATTTATTGAGGTCCAGTTTTTCAGTGAGGGATTAAAATTAAACTTAATTTAGCTCACTAAATTTCATGATTTAACTCTTGATTTACTGGATGTGCTTGATGTCTCATACACCTTGTTTTTATGTCGATCAGCATGAACTTTGTGAGAAACTGCTTCTTGGGATAACTGCGAATTGTTTTATAATAAGAAATGTTAAATAGATTAAACTTAAGTGACACCCTGTACTTATTAATATTATGACAAATAACCATCCTACTTCGTGACAGATCGTTACGCAGTCAGTCTTCACTCAACTTCACTCTATTAAACACGAATAATTAACATATTGTCCAGAATTAACTTACTGGTTTAACTCACCACTGAAAAACCGGGCCTTAAAGACGATGATGAATGAAATATGAATGCAGATTTGATGTAACAGTATATCTTTAACCTTCACAGCCTTATTTATAAGATTTCACTAATACTCGTTTTAACCTCGGAGTAGCTAAACCGAGTCGAACCACTTACTCCCTCTTTACGCCACGTCAAAACAAATCTTATTTATAAAATATATTATCAAAAAAATGACCAATCTAAAACTCTGGTTATTATAAACGTAAACAAACCCCGCAGCTAAATTCCACAATTATTTTTTTATTTTATCTAAATATCTATATAAGCAAAATAAAAGAAAACGGTCTGAAAACTGGGATTACGTTTGCATACCTTTTTGCAAATGTCACACGATGCCGATTTCATGTCAAAATGACATAGATACTAAAACGGTTTTACTCCAGCTTTATTCCTGCTATGTACCAGGTTTAGCTTACTTCGCCTCTATTCCGCGTAAATAACTTTTTCAGGATTAGAGGTGTCGTAAAGTCGGAGTAACCTTACTCCGCCTCTAAAACGAGTTAATAAATAAGGCTGTCAATGTGCAAAGAATATATTCTTAACTCACTCGATCAAGAACGGATCCATTTGCATACTGTGCAGCAAATCGAGGCCCGGAACTTAAAACATCACTAAAAATTTAAATAATGGATAACGGTTTTTGTGTTAAATGCACTGTCGATTTCACAAGCACAATAATACTTTACCCATCCATCTGCAATTTTTTTCATTCACACTCAAACATACATCAGTTGAAATTCACTGATTTTTTTAATAGTTTTTAATTTAAAAATAATTTTTCTTTTATTTTTTAACTTAATATGAAATATAAAATAAATCAATTTGAGTTCCGATTGAACAAATGTAGCACACTGTCATCTACGCCAATTGCCATTCGGCTATGTATCGGATTCCAGTCAAGCCCACGAGCTCTTTTTTATGCATCTGGTTTGGTTTCATTTAATTGAATTAGGTTTTGTGCATATTTTGCATTTGACATGGAGTATTATGATGCCTTTGTGAATTATTCATATTTGGGATGTTTTCGTTCAGAATTTTTCACCCTTCGCACATGGCACTATACTCGTATACAGAGTGTCTCTTCGCTGTACGGGTTATTTTCGTTTGATTTATTTTGTTGGTTTTTGAAATATTTAATAAAAGTATGTACTATGTTTTAAAATGTAATATTGATTTATTCAATTTAAATTGACCTTAGCTAGTAGATAACGATTTAATTTCCTGAAAATAAAGTTTTGAAAAAATAAAAACAAATTTAAATTAAAAACAAACAAAATCTTTTCTACATTTTAGGGGCTGGCTTATGTTCATTAAACTTATTAATTTTGGAAACAATAGTTAAAATTTCTTTTTCAATTAGATTTCGTTGATTTTTATGAGTTCTATCCTTTTTTTTGTAAATTGCTAACAGTAAAACCCGGATAAGTGCCTCAACATAAATGCCTCGGTTTTAGAGGTACCTATGCGGGTTGTGTTGTTATAAAAAACCCGCTTAAGTGCGCATAAGCACTTATCTCTATATTTACAAAAATACAAAAAATTGACAAAAAAAAAACGTTTAATGTTATTTAAGATTAAGAAATAACATTACATCAACTGACAAGTATGTATCGGTAACCTTTTAAAAAGGAAGCGTTAGATGAAAAGAAGCTTTTGTTTTTTTTCTGCTGATTTCAATTGTTTACTTAAAAGTATTTTTTTTCAGGTAAATTTCAGTAAAAATAAGCGGGGAAGGAAGTTAAGCGAAAGAGTTTTATATGAAATAATCGTCAAAATGTTGGTTCTAAAAAATAAAACGTACTTACATTATGCGGGTTAGGCACATATACGATGGGCACTTATCCGGGTTTTACTATACATGTTAATAAGCCTTTAGCCTAAAAAAAAACTTTGGTCGAAACAAAGAAATCGTTACTTATTTGAAAGCTTTTGAGTTTATTTTTTTTTATGATTTATGATATCGCATTTTAGACAAATTTATATAAAAATAAATATTTAACATTCTACTATTATTTCTTTAACTACCTGCTGCTTAACGGTGTGCTATGATGGAGAGGAGAACTCCAGGAGTGGTTTTCGTTATACTTACCGTTCGTCAATATGGTGCGTCTATGCACTCATGCGTCCATTACTTCCCGGCTGAACGATGTGCTTGCAATGTTTGCTTACAGCCTTATTTATTAACTCGTTTTAGAGACGGTTATTAATAAAAAAATACATGCGGAATAGAGACGGAGTAAGCTAAAACTGGTACATAGGAGGAATAAAGCCGGAGTAAAGCCGTTTTAGTATTTATGTCATTTTGACATGACATCAGCATCGTGTGAAATTTACAAAAAGGTGTGCAAACGAAATCCCAGTTTTCAGACCGTTTTCTTTTATTTTGCTTATCATTCAATAGATAGGTACTTGGTTAGATAAAATAAAACCAATAATAATTACTTTAAATTAATAATTTGTGGAAATCAGCCATGTTTATAATAACCAGAGTTTTAGATTTGTCATTTTTTGATAATATATTTTATAAATAAGAATTTGTTTGACGTGGCGTAAAGACGGAGTAAGTGCTTCCACTCGGTTTAACTATTCCGAGGTTGAAACGAGTATTAGTGAAATCTATTAAATAAGGCTGTTAATGTTTGTGATTTTTTGTAGAAAACAATTCGAATTTTTGTCCTAACTTATCTACATTTTAATGGATGAAATAAGAAGAAGGTTTCTTCGTTGCAAAATCAACAAAATGCAATTCTAACAATGTCTACTAGAATAAGTTCCTTCGATGTAATTATAACCCATTTTCTGAATAAAAATATTCCCGCAAGCTTTTTTTAATGTTCTTCCTTGAGTGCGGTGATAAATTAAACGTCTTTAGTAAGAAAACCAATAAGGATATCCTTCGACAATTCACTTCCTGTAAAAATAAAAACACAAAATAAAAAATGCTACTGGCATTTGAGAGAATCTAAATCATTTTCGTTGGTAGATAATATCCTTGTGCTAATAACAGCACATTGTTTCTTTATTTTCGATCTTCGAATATAAACACATACCTAACCTATATAAAAAGTAAGTGAAACAAAGTCCCTCAAGACATCACATAGTATAGCAATGACAGAGTAGCAAACTTGTTAGGGAATACGACTGAACCACACGAATTACCATAATCAAAATATTACAATGCATCCAGATATCATGTACTGCATAGTGCACCCTGTCAGGCAGTACACAATGCACAGGAAACAGGAATATCGAGAAACTACCGGTATAGCTTCTATACCGAGACCGACTTAGCAAGTACAACGATGACGAATATGGCAACGACGACGATGACTAAGAGAATATGACTCAAAAACCCTTTCCTGAATAATGATAAGTTGTCTTGCTGCGAGTGCAGCTGGATGCTATGGATACAATGTTCTTCCTCAAACCGCCCACTCGTCGGGTAAAGTCAAGTTTATAGGAGAATTTGTTCATAGCTTTAGCTTAAAGATCTTGAGAAATCTATTATCAATTTGAAATATTCCCTATGAGATCCTAAAAGAATTTTTTTTTTTCATGAATTCTAAATTATTCAATACTGAAAAATGCACGATTGAGCCGCACGAACTTGTCTTACGAGCGTTCACACTATGGTTTTTAAGACTGAAAGTTATAAGCCTTAACAATTAATGGGAGTCTTTGTCCGCTGCTGGCTGATGCGAAAAGAAAAATTCCATACAAAAATAACATAAACGAAAAAATTAGTTTTTATTATTATTTATTGTATTATTCATACTAGAATATCAGTTTATTAGACTTGACAATTCTTTATTCCGTCAATTTCATTGAATTTTTGAACAACAACTTAACAACAACAACTCACATCTCGACCTGTGACGTCAGTGGTCAGCAGTAGTGGAATGCGTAGTGAATACGACTTCGAAGACTGAGCAAATCTGATGCGTGGGTTCAAATCTCGCATGAT
The DNA here is from genome assembly GCA_947049315.1 of Epistrophella euchroma. Lineage (NCBI taxonomy): Eukaryota > Metazoa > Arthropoda > Insecta > Diptera > Syrphidae > Epistrophella > Epistrophella euchroma. The sequence goes on along the minus strand of OX346246.1, from coordinate 76,125,466 downwards.
GTAGAAAGTTTTTCATAATGAAATTGGATTAAAGCTCAGCACCACTAAAAAGGAGACCGATGATAGGGCTTGGCACCCCTTGAAATAGCTATGTATATCTCCAGCCAAACAAAAAAATAAAAAACGAATTAAAATACCTAAAATTAATTCGTAAACAATTGGTGGTAGCGCCTTCAAGTTGTTGTTCAAAAAAAATCGTTTGTCCACCCTCAGGAAAAAAGTTATTAAGCTTTTCTTTTTTATAGCAAGTATCCCAAAATTAAAGAACGCCTCTACTGCCCACAATTTTGAACTTAGGAGGTCCGGACCAATTGCAATCGTTTGTCCACCGGCTCCTTATGATTGTCCACCAAAAATTTTCGTTTGTCCACCCTTAGTTCAACAAAAAAAAGAAAAGTTGAATAATTTTTGAACTAAGGGTGTGGACCTAAGTTAAAAATTGGGGATGTTAGAGGACTTTTTATTTTTGGGGGTGTTGCTTTGCTATAAAAAAGAAATGTTAAATAACTTTTGAACTTTTTAACAAGGGGAACAACATTTTTTCTTTCTGGGCTAACATGGTCAATCGGTGGACAAACGATTGCAATTGGTTCCGTTCCGAAAAAAATTTAATTTTTTGGTGGATAATCATGAGGAGCCGGTGGACAAATGATTGCAATTGGTCCGGACCATCACCTAAGTTAAAAATTGGGGATTTTAGAGGATTTTTTGTTATTGGGAGTGTTGCTATAAAAAAGAAATGTTAAATAATTTTTGAACTAAGGGTGGAAAAACGAAAATTTTGGTGGATAATCATGAGGAGCCGGTCCGGACCTCCTAAGTTCAAAATTGTGGGCGGTAGAGGCGTTTTTTAATTTAGGGGTACTTGCTATAAAAAAGAAAAGCTTAATAACTTTTTTCCTGAGGGTGTACAAACGATTTTTTTGCCTGGACAAACGTGGATAAATGATGGACAAACGAATGCGACATGTTTCGTCAACAAAATTTTGAGGTCAGGGTTCTGATGGCGTCACACAGCTATTTTAAAGGCCGCCGGATCGTGATAAAAGTTTTAGTAATTTTGATCCGCCATACTTTTTTTTTTCATTTATGGGATAGTAAAAAAAATAAATGTATGCATTTCATACAAACTCAATCTCAAAGGTTAATTTGTAGATACAAAAAAAAATTACAATAAATTCATCCGCATAAAAAGGTGATCTATATCTGACCAATTTCTGAAACTAGCTGCTCCTTATGACAATTTAGTAACTTTTCAGATGGTATACATATACTCTACATGTCATATGTGTATACCTACTTTTTTCGATTTTTTTTTGAAAATGGGTTAATGAATTTTTTTTTTGACAAATTATGGTTCTAAGTGTAGGTAGGTATACCAAATTTTTGTTTTAAAAAAAAATGTTCAATAATTTGTACTATTGATCCATTTTTGTAATATTTTTTTTAATTATTGTTTTTGAAATTTTTTCTGCATGATTTCATATTTTTTTTAAGAATTTACATGGAATTATTTAGTTTGAGATTAAAATATTTTAAAGAGTTGTTTTATTTATTTATTTATGTAACGCAGCTAACTTCCAGCTTTACAAATTTACTTTTATAGTAATAATTATAATTAATTTATAATTACGTAAAGGCACATAGTTAGGTTTTTGATTTAAATTTACTGGAAAAATTTGTAGTTTGATCAAAAAAATTAATATATAGTTATTATTAAAAGTATGAAATAGTTTTAACTTTTATTTAAGGGAGCAAATCGTACATAATTGGTGCGATGGTTTGAGCTCAATACATTCAGGCTAATTCCACAAGTTTCTTGGGGGTGCAAAGAGTCAATGTTACCATTAATTGATTTTACAATAAAGACAGCACATAAATACGCACGTCTGGTAGGAATATCAATAAGCTTAACTCTCTTGTGGTAAGGTGGAAGGTTATGAAGGTCTTCCCATGCTACTCTTCTGACCGTAAATCTGAGGAAACTTTTTCGCATCTGTTCTAGTCTAGCTTTATACAGTCATAATGGGGTCACCAAACCTGACAAGAAGGGGTCGAACAAAAGTTATAAAAAAGTATTTCAATTAATCAATCACTCCACCAAAACAGATATACATAATTCTTTATAAATTTCTTTATCTTCGTTATAAAATGTAGCTTGGTAACGAAAGATAGGGAAAATTGTTTTGATTCTTTCTTTATTCACCCAAGAATAGAATGGGCTTTGTTAGTTATGGAGTTGATGTGTTGTATAAAGCCAAAAGATGCTTTAGAAATATTTTACAAAGAAATTTTGTATTCTATTTCTCTATACGTTCCATTCTCTCGTCACAAAACGCCGACTACTTCTCCCCCTTGGTATAATCGAAGGCTCCGCTCTCTGAGAAACAAAAGAAATAAATTATGGTCAACCTTTCTTCGCACTCGATCTCCTACTGATTACTCTAACTATTATGGTACGTATCTCCAATTTAGGGAGCTTTACAGCTCTTTATACCAACGTTATATAATTGTGACACAAACCAACCTTATTAACGACCCGAAGTCCTTTTTTCAATTTGTTAATTATAAAAGAAAATCCGATGGCTACCCAACCGCTCTCTCTTTCAACAATGAAACTTTCCAATGATCCACACACTGTTGCCAACTTTTTTGCCTCGTTTTTCAAACAATCTTTCACAGATGACACTTTTGTACCCGACTCTGCTTATTTAAATTATTTACCAAATTACTCTCTTGGACCCTTTCTTCCTCGCACTATCGACCCATTTCTTGTGGAGAATAAATTAAATCATCTTAATGATGAATTCTCCCCAGGTCCCGATGGACTCCCAGCTATTCTCTTAAAGAAATGTTCTTCATCGCTTTCTCTTCCTCTCTCAAAAATCTTTAGTTTATCCCTAACTCAAGGAGAATTCCCCGAAGTATGGAAAACTTCTTTTATAATACCAATACACAAAAAGGGTCCGAAAGGTGATGTTAATAATTATCGTCCAATTGCCAAACTCTCATGTATACCCAAACTCTTCGAAAGCATATTGTATGAAATTTTGAGCTTTCACTGTAAGTCTTTCATCTCCCCTAGACAACATGGCTTTCTCAAAGGTAGATCAACAACCACTAATCTTGTTGAATTTGTGTCTTTTATCCTATCAGCCTTAGAGCAGGGCAAGGAAGTCGATGTCATATCCACCGATTTTAGTAAAGCCTTCGATAAAATCTCACATAGACTTATACTTTTTAAACTATCCACTCTCGGTTTTGAACCCATTCTACTGAGATGGATTTCTTCTAATCTGGAAAACTGTTACTACAGTGTCTGCTTTAGATCTACATCCTCTTGCCCTTTCTTAGCCACGTCTGGAGTCCCTCAAGGCAGCCACTTAGGCCCTCTTCTTTTTATTCTTACTGTTCACGATATTGAAATGGTCATTAAACATTCGCATATTTCTCTCTACGCCGACGATACCAAATTCTTCAAGACCATTTCCTCTACACAGGATTCTGCTGTCATCCAACACGATCTCGATAATTTTTCAGTTTGGTGTCTCAAAAACTGCTTAGATTTAAATATTACCAAATGCCATTCGATCACTTTTTCTCGTAAACGTTTCAAATCTTCACCCCGTTCTTATCTTCTTCATAATCAGCACCTATCTATCGTCGAATCGATACGTGACCTTGGTATAATATGTGATCAAGAGCTTAACTTCATCTCCCATTATGACGACATAATTCTAAAGGCCAACTCTGCACTTGGCTTCGTTAAACGATGGTCCAAGGAATTCTCCAACCCATACGTGACCCGATCCCTCTTTATAACCTTTTTTCGTCCTCTGCTCGAATACGCCTGTCAAGTATGGTCCCCTTACCAACAAATTCACATCGCTAGAATCGAGAGTATCCAACGTCGATTCCTTCGTTTCGCTCTTAGAGGTCTGTCCTGGAATAATCCCCTAATCCTGCCTCCCTATCAAGACCGCCTTAAACTAATAAACCTAAATTCCCTAGAAGAACGAAGAAAAATTTATGAAATTCTCTTCATTCATAGACTACTTACAGGTTCTGTTGACTGCATTACTCTTTACAACTCTATCCTCTTTAATACCAATCCTCGTAACATACGAAATCCCCCTCTCTTTTATATACCCACCCACCGTACATCTTACGGCTCTAATGAACCAGTCTCTCGGATGCTACGGAGTGTTAACTTATACACTAATAACTTCGATTTTAACCTAAGCACCCTTTGCCTAAAATCCCGTCTCCTGAATCAACCTCCTCACTAACCACAAAGCTTAGCTATAAGTTTCTTAGTTTTTAAGTTAGTCTAAGCATTAGCTTGTAATTAAGCCAAATAAATGGGGGTTTTGCCCCCACTAAAACTTATAATCCAATAATAAACCAAGAACAGAAACAACGTTTTCGCATGATAGTGATACACCGATAGATAGTTAAACAAAATAGCAGAAAGCTTTCTTGTAAGACTCATAATTTTACATTTATCAAGATTAAGAAACAGACAGTTACGAGTACGCCAGTCAAAAAACGAGTTATATTACATTGTAACTCGCTTTCACGAGTGACGAGTGTTAGAAATAGTTTTAAGGATTGTAACATCGTCCGCATAAAAGACATTTTGAATGCTTTAACACAGATCATAGGAAAGTCATTGATGAATTAAATAAAAAGGAGAGTGCCCAAGTGGCTGCCCTCCGGTATTCCAGAATTAACGTCAAAATTTTTGATGCATACCTAACAGCCATTGAAAGGTACCGAGTATGACCTATTAAATAAGTAAGATTGAAACCACATTAAAAAATTTTCGCTGAAGCCCATGTTCCTTAATTTAAATAGGGAAATTCGATTTGAGTTTGTCAAATGCCTTACTGATGTCGGTGAAGACACAATCTGTAGTATTTGAATGCATTCATCATTCCACAACAAGTCTACATACATTCCATAGAACATCAAGTCTACCAACTTACCAACACTAAAACGGAAATGCGTCAACCATACTTACCATCTACATCAACTTCAACAACTCCTTATTCCTTCTGCTGTGACACCTCGAGGCGAATAGACCATCCATCTTTAATTCACATTATTACTTATTACTTAAACCTATATTAACTTTTTATATATTGTAAATCGTATTAATTAACTTAAATAAATACATTATAGTTTAAAGTTAAAACATAACACAATCTATTTTTCTTTTATTTTTAAATGAATCAATATAATTGTTAGCCTGCAATTCCATAAGAAAAATGTTTATTTTTGAACTGGATAAATTCACCTTAATCCCACGAAAGACCTTTCCATCCTGATACGAAGTGATGTCAAAACACCAGAATTCTTGCGACAAGTTTCTTCGCATAACAATATTTCATATATTCGTGTTTTGTTTATTTATTTTTGTATTGCGCGTTTTTCTTTTTACTCTTCGACATAGTACTCAAACTACTACAACACCATAAGGTCCTTACTTTTCAACAAGACCAATATTCGATTAGATTACGATTTCGTGATTGTTAGTCTCATGTTTTTTATCTGCGTGCATTCGCATATTTTTTTAACAGAGAAGTTTAAATCAGCAAGGGACTTCTTATTTTCCGCACAAAAAAGTTGGTTATACCAGATAGCAATGGGGTTGGTATTGTGACGGTAAAAGTTGAGATCAATTCAATGTTGGGGGCACGCTTTTCAATTCAAACTTGTCATATAGTACGTGCCAGTTGATTGTATTCTAAGCCAAAGGAGGAAACGCACATACTTGCATCCGCAATCAGAATTTTCGTCGAAAGTTTTGCAAATGGAAGTTCAATATCTCTGTGATACTCGTAGAATAACTCGCTGCAAAGGGATATGTGCTCTGCTGGTGTGATGTAAAGAGAAAATCATAGGGATTCGGAGTTTATGTCAGTTGGGATGTTCGAAAAACTAATCTCATTCCGGAAATAAAAGTTTTGAGATTTTGTTTTGTATTCGATTACGTTATATGTTTTTTATACATATATTTTGGTTGATATTCTCATATCACAGAATATTAGTCAGACTTTGATATTATGACACCATTGTCATGAGCATTATTTCAAGAAAATTTGGAAACTAGATGTTAAAGGCCAGGTGTTGTAGGGAAGAATAAATTAGGAAAACAGAAAAACATTGATGACATCTCTGGGGAACTGTCCGAATTAATAGGACAGTTCCCCAAAGATGTTATCAAGTTTGTGACAACTAAATAAAATTCTTGCCTTCATTTACAACGCAAACCACACGCCTGTTTTAATATACTAAAAAATATAACTTCAAATGCAAAAAGTTCAAAATGTATGCGTATGTATGTAAATAAATAAAATAAATTTGGTGGCACCAGAGCTGAAGAAGAACTAGGGCCTAGTGAGTTTCACTTTTCTATGACACGAGACTGACGTTCGGACTTCCACGTTTCCTGAAATTTTGAGAAAGAAATTAAGAAAGAGGTAAAGTCAGAATCCCGAAAACCCAAAATCCAGAAAATTGTGTATAGCGAGATTTTATTTATTTGAAATTTTGTTTTTGTTATTTTTAATATTTTTTAAATTTATTATCTATTTAAATCATTTTGTTTTCTAGTATTAATTGCGAGGTTTTGGCTTTTCGGGATGTTTTGGGTTTTATAGGTTTCGATTTTCGGAGTTTTCCGGCTTTGTAGATTTTGGGTTTTCGGGACTTTGTTTTTTGGCATTCTGACCCAAACGCTTTAAATAATGTTGTTTTCGTTTTCAATATAATTTTTTCTGGATTTCTGGATTTTGGAATTCCGGGATTCCGTCCAACTTCTGTAGAATGATTATGGTTATTGCATTTTATTCAGTTTTGTAAATAGTGCTTTATTTAAAAGTTTTTTTAAAGCTTTTTTCCTAGCTTTTATCTAAAAACTGTAAAGTAGTATATAATCTGTTAAAATTTTCTTTTGGAACCGAGCTATACCTATACTAATCGATTCTTTCGGTAATTTTCTTGGTTTCATTTTTGTTCAATTTAAAATTTGTAATACCTTCTTAATTTCTCATTGGAAATAAAAAACAGCGTTTTTTTTATATTTTTGAAAAAGATCTTCTGCAGTTTATGCTTCCTTCACCAGTTTCAGTGTAAGTAGCTACCTATCACAATTTTTTTTTGTATTGATTCGATTTGAATTATTCTCTTTTTTTTATTTGTTTGTAATCAAATGAGAACCCAACCCGAGCTGACTAGGCAATTGACTGCATTGTAGTTGAAAAGTTGTTATGCAATATTTTCATACATCTCTAACTATTGTCTTTTATTGATTTGAAAGTTGTTCGTTTTTAATTCGCGGTCTAAAATATTGCAATAATTTGATGCCCAACGTGGGCATAGAGCAAATTTATAGAACAAATTTCGAGGTATAGAATAAGATTATGTATGCCACTGTAGTTAAATAAAGTAATCAAATAAATTTCCACTCAAAAAGAACCACAAGTGCTAAAATTGCTGGAGCAGAAAATTGGAAAGAAACCTGACCTGTATTACAAAAAATTTATTGGTACTCCTGTGTTCCTATAATATTTGTCAAAATTAAGTTCCCAACAGGTACCGAAATATTTATGAAAGTGTATCTGTATATTACATACCTGAGTATTTTTGGCTTTGAAAATTCTGTTAAGTCCACTTGCTAAATTTAATGCATTGGTTAACAAAGCACACCTGCTTGTAATTTCATGCCGCATGTCCTTTCGTTACTCCTGCAATGTTAATCTAACATGCAGCCCTTTATTATACTACCATTCTGGGTGTATCTTCTTAAAAAGCAGCTCCTTTCCTATTGAATATTATAAGAACACAATGAACGTGATAGGAATAAGAATACATGAGAACTTCTCCTGTCTAAGGATACACTTCCTCTATTCCCTCCCGTTTTACCTATATACCACCCACTATCTTTTATTCCAAGCACGACCTATAACGATGCTTAACGAAATATTCCACTTCATCGATCCGCACATCGATTCTTACCGTAACCATATACAATCATAACAAGACAATCTCTGTTTGCTGTGCGTGCCTCTGTATGTGTTCCCATATTAACTTGGCTCGTTTGTGGCATTTTCCTTAATCAAATCAGTCGCTTCGATGCAGGATTATTTTTTATCAATTTGTTTGATGCCAAAACAATGTGCAAACATGTTAAGGGTGGTGCTTCTTTTCCTATATAGTTTACCTCATTCACTACAATGCTTTCGATTTGTTGTTTATATTGTTTATTTCCTGAAATGATAAATGGGATTATTTGTGTCATGTGAGTCTATGGAGGATCCATATATGTATTTAGTTCGATTGTTTGTCTGTTTGTTTTTTTGTTTTACCATTAAATCGAAAGTTAATATCCTGTTTTTATCAGACGTATATAATAATAAAAAACTCATCATATAAATGTTTATACATATTGGTTTAAGGTTGCCAGAGCTTAGTTTTTTTTTTCAAAGAATTCATTAACATGTTTCCAATACATTGAATTTTCCCCAAAAAAGGATGACTTATGAAATCCAAACATTATGTTTTGAAAATGTTTAATATGCATTCAAACTTCAAAGGACCTCCTGATTGGAATTTTTTGAATTGTCAGTAATAAGGTGGTAAAAAGAAAATTTGCCAAGTATACCTGCCAAAAAATTTGTAGTCGTTTCGATATTACTCTACTTTAAATATTTATAATTTTCACGGCACATGACATGAACTGTAACAAAACCACTGAAACCGAACAAAGTGTTTGAACGACGGATTGTAGAAAACCACATGCACGAAAAAAAACGAAAAGAAATATTCTCGAAGCGACAAATCCTTGAAATACAAATGCACTCAACTACAGATGTTCTCGTGACATTATGTACGAAAAAGACAGACACTATACTATTGAAGTGAAGAAGTGAGAAAGGATACAAATAAAGGAAAGCAAGTGTTAATATTGAAACATAAATAAAGGATATGTAAAATATAAACATAGATTTCTATTTGCGTATAAAATGTACACTTAGGGCTAGTTGTATAGTCATGGGTTAAATGTTTATCCATGGTTCAGGATTTTTAATTCACTGATTTGGGCGGATTAACTTAGGTTTGGCGATGGTTCAGGCATGTACTTAGTTATTATCACATACTTGTTCTTTGAACTATCGTTGAACCTCAGTTAATCTGCAGAAATCACCGAACTAAATTTCCTGAACCACGGGTGGTTAAATATTAAACCACGTTCCCAGTTCCTGGGGGCGGTAGGTGGAGTTTAAATCTATTTCGGGCCTTTTCCGACCGCCATTAGATCTGAGCTTTTATGATTAATAATTATATACTCTTTTTTGCCTTCAGCAGTAAGCTCTGGCAGCTAGTAGCTGCTAATATTAAGTGTTATTAAGGAAAATTGAAAGAAAATATGTATACATACTTTACTTATAAACTTTGAGATTTAAGAAACCATTTACGGTGAAATTTAAAAAAAAGTATTTAAAGAACATATTTTTCTATTGCCTAACATGTCGCTCATAAAAAAGAAGACCGTCATAACTCAAAACTATGCTGTTTCGAGATAGATTAAAATTTTTTTTTCGTGAAAAAGCTATAGAAAAACAAAAATAGTAAAAGAAACAAGATGGTCGTGTGCAAAATTCATCAGAAGAGATGATGTTGAAGTAAAAGCAAAAAATATTATACTTAAGATTTCATAAACTCAAAAACGCCTCATTTTGAGTTCTGACGATGTATTTAGTCATCATTTTTAATATGGTAGTAATAAAGCTTTATAGCTTTATTACTAGTTTGTTATCACGGAGATATTAAATAAAGATTGTGTTGATTATTTGTATGGTACACTCGGGCGTATACGTACTTTTTTTTTTAAACTTTATACCTATTTCTTTTTCCCAAGTTATATATAAGAGACCATCTAACCCGACGGACTTCGTTCCATCCATTATTTGGTGAAAATAGAATTAATTGAATTCTTTTCGTTTAAATGAAATCTAAAAACAAAAATGATAGAACAATGATTATATTCAATTTAAATCTTCATGATACACAAATTTTTTTGTTTTCTGCTTTGGGGTGCAAATGAAGAGTGAGGCTGGTTTCCCAGCTCTAGAACACGTCACATATAGCTGGCTGTGGGAAAAAGCATGACATTTCCAGCGACTGCCATTGTGACTTGTTTATGCTCATTGCAAATGCAAGTTTACTGGAAACTGAATGCGTTTGAACTGGAACGGCAAATCTATTGAATTTAAAGGAATTCGCGGAATTAGGTATTCTTCTTCCTTGAACGACCCTTTCAAAATCCTTGCCACTATCACATTGTTCATTAGCTTCGTCACAATTTGTTGGGTGCTATTGCACAGTTTCGGGGCATGAATATTTCGTAGCATAATGATAACAAATCCAACTTTAAGACGCAAACAATGTGGCGGCTTGCCAAGCAAATTCAAAGAATTTAGGAATTTCATTTCACTGACTAATTGACAACTTCGTCTTCGTTTTCAATGCGATCGATCGATTTTGATGAACGCAATTCTCCCGTAGTTTAATTTTAAATCATCAAATTCAAGTCATTGACATCAATATTTTTCGCTGCTGAAATTGTACGTGTGCTCAACCAATCGTAGTTCCGATAATTTTGACCAATGTTCGGATATACTTTAGTGATGAGTTCATGTTTCGTTGAAGTGCATTGGTTAATGGCAGGTGGAATCGATATTAAACCATTTTTGCCGGAATTTATCCAGAACCGATTCTCAACAGTTCTGTGGAGAAAACTTCTGCGGTAGCTTATATTTTCAAAACAATAACAAAAGAAACACTAAGTAGTTTGATGTGTTTTTTTTTTTTTTTTTTTTTAGCGTTAAAAATGAAAAATAATAGTTTCTTAGTAGGAAAAAGGCATGGCTAATATCACGCGGAAATTGATAATCCACATATTCGCAATGATGAATATAATGTAAACTATATTTCACTCGAAAAATACCAGAAAAAAACATTCATTCAAACGGAATGACCGCCTACAGCGTAAAAAAAAAACATACTTCGATCCATTTTAATTGAACAGAAAAATAAAATGGTCGCTTAATAAAATGAGCGCCTAACAAAATGTGCGTCTACAACGCCACCTGTTGAAACTTTTCTGACTTTGATTTTTTCCCAAACATTCACGTAGTCATTACGAACAAACCCACAAACGGAAATAACCAATTTGCTTCAGTCGTTTTAAAGTTTTCAAGAGATTAAGAAAAATTGAAACAAAATATTTATCTATATGTCCAGTCCATATGTACATACTTTACCTAGTATTTTTGAGACTTAAAAAACCACTTGCGGTGAACTTTAAAAAAGTATTTAAAGAATATATTTTTGTATTGTTTGACATGTATTAAGATTAAGTCATTATATTATTAATATGATAGCGCGAAAGCTTTTAATGCGAGTTTGTTATCACATATATATTAACTAATTGTGTTAATTATTTGTATGGTACACTTGGGCGTATACGTACTTTTTTTTAATTTTTTTTTTTAACTTTGTTGTCCTTTTCCCAAGTTAATTTTTATAAGGCATATTGTGAGGCGTTTTGGCTTTATCAATTACCAATATCTCAAAAATTTGTCCTGGAAATTTTTTTTAGATCGTTTTGGAATTTTTACAAGTATATATTTTTATAGTCAGTTTTTTCGGCTGTGGGATCTTAGCACCTCATATAAAAGTTCATAAAAGGTCAGGGGATTTCAGGAATCGGTCAACTTTTCAATATCGAATAAAAGCACAAGGTCGCATAGATTGTTAGCATCTCATTTATGGATGTTCAAAAAGTATATGGGTTGAGTACAACAAATTACCGAATGCCATAATCCCGAATATAACGAAAATCCCGAATACCAAAATCCCAAATGGCGAAATCTTGAATGGAAGATTTTTTGCGACCTTTAGTCCAATGCGTTTCACCCAAGCACGACAGTTGGGCTCATCAGTTAGATGCTTTCTAAGACGCAATTTTTTGATCGATGAATACCGACTCTTAATAAAATCTACAGCGCATACGCACTGTAAATTATATTATTATATGCCCTATCTATATAGGGCAAGTTATGGATTCGTGCAAAAAATCGAACTCGAGATAACAATCAAACTTGGCATTACGGTGATAGGGAAGACGAAAAAAGTGGGTCTCGCAATTCTGTCCGTCTGTCTGTCTGTCTGTCTGTCTGTGGACTCGCCTGCAGCCTAAGCCCATGGGCCGATTTAAATTAAACTTGGTATAAAGTGTTTTCGGAACATTACCCCGACACGTTTTTTTCCCAAGACCAAAAATAACGGTACCTACCATATAATTTTTTTTAGCATTTTTGGAAAATCTTATTTTTCTCAAAAATGGCTCGACGATTTTTCTAAAAAAAAATCAATACATTTTATTAGGTGCTACCTTTTTGTAAAAATTTAATTTCCAAAAAATGGTTTTAAATGGTACCTCCCACAGAACCATTTTTATTATTTTCGTTTTTCTAGAAAAGGAATAAACTGATTTTGATAATTTTTTTATGGAGAATCTTCTGAAAAATTTAAATAATATTGTCTACCAAAATTTTGAAATTTTTTTTTTTTGATTTTTAAAAAAAGTTTCAATTTTTTTTTTTTGAAAACCAAATATTTCGAAAACGACTTTTTTGATTTTTATGAAACTTGGTAAAAAGCGGTTTTTTAACATTATCTTAAATATTTTGAACAAAAATTTTTCTCAAAGTTAACGGTACCTTCCATATAAATGTTAAAAAACCGTTACATGAAATATAAATTTTCTCGAAAACGACTCCTACGATTTTGATTAAAATTGTTCTAAATACTAATATTAGTATGGTCTACGATCTTCCAAAAACAAAATTTACAGTTAGCCATTATTAACAGTACCACTCATAGAACCATTTTTTTTAATTTGAACTAATTAATTATGTGTGTAACCGATTCAAATTAAATTTTTTATACAAAAGCTTCTCAAAAATTGAAATCGTACTGCATATCAAAATTTTCAAAAAAACTAATTTTGGACTTAAAAAAAAATTTTTTTTTTTAAATTCGATATTTCAAAAACGGGTAGATAATTTTATTCGAAATTTAATTTTTAATTCAACATAAATAAATACTAAGAAATTGTGTACCAATTTTGTTTCTTAAAACTGTTAACAAAATTTTATATATAAAAAATTAATTTAAAAAAAAACCGCTCCTACGATTTTAAATTTTTTTTTCTCCAAAACTAAGATTAGTTAAAGAAATCAGATGGTGTCCTTTTTTTATCTGTAAAAACAATTTAAGAAGACTTTTTTAATACATTTAATTCGAATTATGTTGATTTTTAACAATTTTTCAATTTAAGCTCTATAACGTATAACAGGTACTAGTTTAAACTTAAACTTAATTACTACAAGAGCAAGTTTGTGCGATCCAGTCGTGCGTTTTTTTTTTTTTACCTTTTGTTGTCCGAAATCTGCTTTTGTTGCATAATTTAAATGACAAAACAACATTTTTATGTAAACTCTCAAGTTTGCTCGGTCCACTTCTACTTTTTCCGGGAGTTAGAAAATCTAAAGTTGCTCAACTCTAGAGTTGAAAATCGAAAGTTAAAAACGTCAACTTTGTGATGATAGCGAGGCTTTCCGAAAAAGTATCTTAAGCGCCACAATTAAAAAGTATCGTAAGCGACAAATTGTTTTTTTTTTTTTTTTGCTCAGCAACGAAGTGAATAAGGCCAAATTTCAGTATTGAACAATAATGGCAATACTGTTACTGAAGAAAGCTAACAAATGATTCGATCGTTTTTAACGCCCAGGAAAAAATTAAACAATGGGACGCATTCATAATCATGTTTAAACTGTTGCTAGCTTATTTTTCTACTTTAATATTCCAATATTTAAAGTTGAATAATTTAATAAACTTCTATTTTGATAAATATAAAACAGAATTATGTGGCGGAAAGGGGTCGATATATTATTTTCGAATATCCCACAAATGAGGTGCTAAAAATCTTTATGGCCTTAAAAAAAAACTTTAAAAAAATATTTAAAAAAATGTATGGCTGACTAATATCTGAAAATAATAAGCATTTACTGGCCTTTCAGATGCCATTCTTTTTTGTGAATATGTGTATAGAGAATGGAGGTTCTAAGTTACTCAGCCCTGGGCATTACCGTGCCTGTTTCTTTTAAGTATTTTGGGTTGTTGTTTGAGTTGTTATATCTGCTTTTTCATATGTTTTCATTTATGTTTAACAACATAATAGAAATAGAAAAGAAACCGAATGAACATAAAAATTATAATAAGATTTCACTGCAATTATTATTCAATAAATTCTATTTTGGGATGTTTGATTCGCACCCAGTTTATTGTCGTCGAAAAGTTCTTCAATAAAAATTAATAATCTGAAATAATAGAATAAGGTCCACTTGCACTAAAGGAATGGATAAATACATAAAACTCAGGATACCTATCCAAGTTTAAATAAATAAATACAAACTGATAGTTTTTTAATGGCACGAATGGAAAATAAATAACAAGCGGATAAGAATATTTCTACAGAATCACCAACACAACAAATACAAAATACATTGAAAAATAAAGAAACTCTAACGCTTTGACTTGCTTTGTCGTAAGAAATTCAATATAATTTGGCGTGAGAGCTATTCAATTCAGAGTTTAAATATTTATTCAGAGAACGAGGAGAAGATAACTTTTTAAACTTAAATAGAGAACAAATATTTTGCTACAACGTAATCAAATCAGTCATGTATAGCTCTCAATTATTTATAAACTAGAGGTTACTGCTGTCAAAAAACTTTTGTGCAAGTGGCCCTTACAATAAGCTTATAAACTTGGTTGGGTAGTTAGAACACTCAATTTGTTGTTGTTCCTATTCAAAACGATGATTGAAAAAACAGTTTCGAAAAACTGTTGTTTAAAGGATATTTTGCAGTGTCATCAAATATTATTTTAATGGAACAAAGATAATAAAATAATTAGTAAAGTTTTTATATTTAAAAGTTTTTGTCAGTCGAACAAATTACATGTTATTAGTACACATAAAAATTATAGCACAGGGTTTTTGTTGACAGTTTTATTACACTATAATCTGAAAGAAAACTCAAAATGTGTAACTATAAACCAAAATGGTGCTTATACTACATCGGGGAGGTTTCATCCAATATATCCTTTTCACTGATTCGTATAAGCTGGTAGCCCTCTTTTAAGTGTTATGTATATGAGTAAATTTTTGTAAAACTTGAATTTTATTTCAGTTTTTATGATTTATGCGTGGTTAACTCAATTATCCTGAAGCAATTAGCATGGCCGAATAGAGGGCATAACGTTAATATAGCACTTTGATCCTCTTGGAGAGATTGTGGTGAAATATAATGGGGATGGCAGTAGCCACTGGCACTGACCCACCTTGTAATTACTGCAAACACGCAATTTAGTAATGAACTGGTGTGGAATTTTCATACATGCATACAAACGTAATAAAGCCTCCATTAATGGCACCAGCCAAGCAGCGCAGCGGATACATATAGAATTGAAAGGATTCTCGTTCTGGATCTGGAGTTCTGAATGCGTGTCTGATGGATAAAAGAGTTGGTTCAAGTGCGGGAATAACGTGTCGTGTATCCTCGAAGGATATTCTATATGGACGAATGTATATAGAATTTATATATGTCGGAGGAGGTGAGATGAGTGTGTGCCAGTGTGCTGCATAAGCTCAATTGACTGATGGATTTGCATATATCAGAGGATTAAGATATACATCTTAGCAATAAAATATGATTGAACTGTCTTGCTCGTTCTGATTTATTGCCACAGTAATTTTATTTAAGCCTTTTGAGTTGAGAATGGAAATTGGATTTTATTGGCAGCAGAGAGCGAATGGAGATGTTGGTAATATGCGTCAGGATAACGATTTGCATATATGTAAGGATATCTTTTATAACAACTGGGGTTTATTTTAATGTTTGCCAACCCCCCCTTTCCCGGTTTGACTGTTATGTGAAATGTTGTAGTCAATTACAAATGTTTTAATTTATCTTGGGATGAGTTGTATATAAATAATGTACATAGTATATGTATTGATCAATCATCTCTCTTTTTCGTGGGACTAAATGAAGTTATCTTGTTGTTTTGGCAAATTAAGCTGCTTTGTAAACATATTTTTTTTTATTTTTTCTTATGAAGTAAAAGATTTATGTTAATATATATTCTTAAATAATGTTTTATTTGTTTTTATTTTTGGAATAGGATTGATCGATTGTAAATCGTATTCATTTTTCAGAACGAAAATACGTCAGCTGAGACATAGATAAATTTAAAATATTTACAGCTTAAAACCTACTTTCTTAGAGCTTTATATTCAAAAAGGAAATGGGAACCAAATTTCTCTTCAAACCACGAAAATCCAATTAATTATTTTCATACCACTTGTAGAAGAAGAATCGACTTAGAAGTTTTCGATTCTGAACCTAACTTATCGGTTACATCGATGATGCAGAAGATCGCTCTATCTAGAAGGAGGTAGGAGGAGTTTTATTATCTCTTTGATAGAGTATATCCTGATTACTGAGTACTAAGGCAAAGTTTTGCAAGGTAACTTCAATAGTAAAGTAAGCAAGGAAAACAACTTCGGGAATTACGTTGTAAGATAAGCATAGCCTCAACAAATGAAAATAGCTTACAACTATCGAATTTTCAGCAACTCCTAATAAAGTGATAAACAGGACTAGAAGTTTCCAAGGCTAATGATCCAGACGTTCATATTTGATGTGCGTATATTTCGAGGGGCAAATTCATTCTTACCATTTCCTTGCTCCAACAAAATTAGGAGCGAAAAGTAATTGGGAACAGCCCAGAATAATAAAATTCAGATATTACAGACAGAAGTTCCCGCTGTGCATTTCTGCATTCATTTACTGAATTTACCGGTATCGTGAAAGTAGCCAAAACCTCAATTAGCACCAGCCACCCAGATAGAAAAGAACATTATGCCAAAAAAAGGTGATTGAAGATGCATGCACATGAAAAAATGCTGCAGCATGAAAGAAACCTACTGACGGAAGAGTATTAAGCCAGGGGAAGAAAAAAAAAGAAGATTATGTGTGTAGGGAGGCTTCCGTAGTCTGCCAGCTAAGGAGACTAAAGATTCTCACCATCTGAAGTTGGTTTTAAGACTGGCCAGGCCACCCAGTATTTTCGGAAGTACATATACTGGGAATGATAATAATTTTATTTTAGCAGAATTTCCACAACTAATTAACTGACATATTTTTATCCTTACAAAAAACTTAATTTAAGTAACAGAGATTAGTTTCAACACCCACCGATGTAAAGAAGAGGTTGGCTTTAATTATAAAAATCAATTGCGAAGGGATTTCGTCAATCTTCTCTATAAACTATATCTTGTAAAACATAAGTTCTAAGGCGAAACTCACAATCTTTTCATCGTCTTCAAAACTTTGTATGTCCCCATACAAAGCGGATATAAGAACAACATTGGAACTATTTTAACTGTTACACATATGGAGATGGATTAAGTGGTGATGGTGATTTTAGATTTAGATTTATTTATTTTGTTAAACATTACTCAGTAAGATACAATATCTTATAAACTAGAGTAAATACTGGGGGGTTATTCTCAAATGCGCGGCGGATCGCTTTTAATGGCGGATTTGCATTTTCCTATTCTCAAAAGCGATTCGCTTTTCATGCCAAAGCGAAAGTTCTCACTACATGTCATTTTGGGTTTGAAAGCGATAGGTGTCTAGGTGGCGGATTGTTGGCGAATTGAAAGAAAATGTAAATACATAAATAATTTGCAAATAATTATGTGTCTTCATCAATTTCGGCAAATAAAAACACACTATTCCATCAAAATGTTTTTATTTTTTTTTTTTGTTAAGAGCAACAACATTGAAAAATTACAAATATGCACAAAAAAAAATACAACTTCTTTGGACGGCAAACAGCTACATACTGTCAAATTTTTGGAAAAAACTGACAATTAAGTGAGAAGAGTGGAAGTAAAAATGGGAGTGGCCTGGAAATTTGAGCATAAAGTGAGAGAAACTGGAAGGATCGTTTTCGCCCTTGTTCGCTTTTAAGAATAACCCAAAGCGAAGATGGTCGAAATTGAGTTATCGCTTTTAATCCGATCCGCCGCGCTTTCTGGAATAGGCCTGCTGATTTGTTATATCTAAAACCAAAAATTATTTGTATAAGTACATATAATAGTAGTTAAAATAGTGGTTAAAATAGGAGTTAATACGGAAAGCCCGTTCTTCAACAGATCCATCGGATGGTATTGTATACGAACGATATCGATCTACTCAGCCGCTTCCAATGTATCTGATGGAATTAGGGATGGGTACAACTTTTACTAACAGTACATACATACATATAAGCTGGGTTCCGAAATGTAAAAAAAAAATGTTTTGATGCGGTAGTAATATATGTATTTACATACGCATCAGCAACGCAAACTAGATGCTTTGTAGAAATATTATTTTTTTATTTATTTTTTTTTTATTTATTTATTTATTCACAAATTTTATGATACCTTGGTTTTAAAGTAGATGGGGCGAAAAACTGCTTCAACTTCGGCTTGGTGAAACAAGTGGACTCAAAACTTGTTTAAAGCTCTTCAAACTTTTTACACTGCCAGTCCTGCTTTACGGAGCCGAGTTTTGGAATATAAAAAGAAATGGAGAGCTGATTCGACGCTATGTTAAACAAGAAATTCTGCGACTAGATATGGATTTTATTTACTCCTGTCTCTGTGTGCGAAGAGAAGGAGTGAAGGAAATGTATGAGCTGCATCAAGATTTGGATGTATGTAGTATAAAAATTCAAAATGCTTCGAATAAATTGGATCTAACCGATAGAGTCTTCCAACTCCAGCCGACAGGTACAAGGTGACTACATAGAAAGTAGGAAGACCTAACCTCCTTAGGTTGGGAGGGGCGTGTCCAGCACAAAGGCTGCTGCATACACGGGGGCCTAATGGTCCATTGTGATCCCCATAAACAGAGATGATAACTTAACAATTATTGACATAGATTGGTTCATTAGCAAACCAGCCTATGCTATCAATAAATTTTTTCATCTTACTATCGGGCATTCCAGAATCCCAGACTATGTGCTCTAGTCTTTAGCTAATTACTAGCTCAAGATAAATAAGTTGGTACTTAAATATATACTTACTTACTTCAGAAGGCGCTCACAGCCCAGGATGGACTACGGCCTCAACCAACAGATCCCTCCAGCCAGCTCGGTCCCTAGCTAGCTGCCTCCAGTTACGCACTCCAAGTTGGTTGAGGTCGTTCTCCACTTGTGTGCGCCACCTACGGTGGGGTCTTCTTCTGCTGCGCAGACCGTCAGGGGTAGATTCGAAGTCGGTGTCCATACGCTCCACGTGTTCTAGCCATCTCAACCGCTGTATTTTTTCAGCTTCTTGACTAGGTCGACATCGCTGTAAAGCCCGTAAAGCTCGTTTTTAAATCTTCTCCTCCATAACCCATTGATTCATACTGGACCGAAGATCAACCGAAGAATTTGCCTTTCAAAGCACCCAAGCAGATTCTGATCCGTTTTTGACAGGGTCCATGCTTCTGCCCCATATAGAAGGACCGGGATGATTAGGGTCTTATTTAAGGTCTCCTTGGTTCTCTGAAAGAGGGCTTTATTACTCAAATAGCGATTGGCAAGAGTAATTCTTCGTTTAATCTCTGCGCTGATGTCTTTTTGCGATGTTATAGTGGAGCCCAGGTAGACAAAGTCCTTGACAACTTCGAAGTTGTATCTATCCATCTACATACTTCGTCTTGTCCTCATTAACAGCCAAACCCATTTTTGCCGCCTCCGATTCAATACTTACAAACGTGCCGGTAACAGCTCGCTTCGTTCTTCCAATGATGTCAAAATCATCTGCATAAGCAAGTAGTTAAACGGACTTTTGGAAAATTGTACCACTGTTGTTGACTTGCGAGTTGCGTACAATTGCTTCAAGTACGATGTTAAACAGGTTGCATGATAACGCGTCGCTTGTCTCAAACCTTTCTCGACATCAAAGGGTTCGGTGGTGTTCTTGCCGACTTTGACGGAGCAACGAGATATCTCCATCGTCATCCTGTACAAGCAGACGAGTTTGGCAGGAATGCCGAGATGCGACATGGCTCTGTATAGCTCGTCTCTGTCTACGCTATCATATATGCGACTTTGAAATCGATAAAGAGGTGGTGTGTATCGATTTGAAACTCCTGGGTTTTTTCTAAAATCTGTCGGAGTGTGAACATTTGATCGACGGCTATTTGTCGGGCTTAAGACCACACTGATAGGGGCCGATCAGATCGTTGACAAACGGTTTTAAGCGATCACACAGTAGAGATGACAGGATTTTGTATGCGACGTTGAGGAGACTCTGTAGTTGTAACAGGTCAAAGCATCTCCTTTCTTGTAGATAGGGCACACTATACCGAGGTTCTATTCATCGGGCATACTTTCTTCCGACCAAATTTTGGAGATAAGCTGGTGTATACTCCCTACCAAGTCATCTCCCCCTGCTTTGAATAGCTCGGCTGCCAGGCCATCCGCACCAGCAGCCTTGTACGTTTTAAGCTTGGCTATCGCTAACCGCACTTCATTTAGGTCGGGTGGAGGGAAATTTTGACCATCATCGTCCAGGTTAAATGGAGTGTTCTCTCTTACAGCGGAATTTTGGCCATCTTCGCCGTTTAGCAGTCTAGAAAAGTGTTTTTCCAGATCCTCAGCACCGACAGTGTGTCTACCACCATATTCCCTCTCTCATCTCGGCAGGCTTCCGTTTCCGTTCTGGCCTATTATTAAGCAGATTAAATAATTTAAACATTTTATTTAAAGGAGAAAACTGCTCATAATTATTACGACAGTTTGAAATATATATGCTGTTTGGTATATTTCCAAAGTTTCTTTGTGGAATAATAAAATTTATTTGGGACAAAAGGTAAGAAGAGTCTATATTTCCATTAATTATTTTAACAATTAAAACGAAACTTAAATAAGAGCGTCTGTTCTTAAGACTATAGACAAGTCAATCAGTTTTAGTCTATTGATGTATGTGGGGAGCTCGTAGGGATTTTCCCAGCCAAAGCATCTTAAGGCTAACCTCAGTAATATTTTTTGAACACCTTCTAATCTTGCTATATGGCACTCATAGAGGGGTGACCAAACCTGACAAGCATATTCAAGTACAGGTCGGACAAATGTTATGAAAAGCTGTTTTGTAACAGGGATCTGAAAATTGACGTGACTCTCTCTTAATCCATCCAAAAAGTGAATTGGCTCTATTTGAAATGGAGTTGATGTGTTGAATAAATTCAAGCTTACGATCAAATAAAGTACCAAGTACGGATACATTTTGCACAGATGATAAGGAAACTCTATTTAACGAATAATTAAAAGGAGTGACTGAAAGTTTTTTTTGTAAATCTTATAAAATTGCATTTACTGATATTAAGAAACAAACAGTTGCGTACACACCAGTCAAATGAACTAAGGTCACATTCAGCGTTGCCACAAAGAAAAAATTATTGAGGGCCACTTTGAGGGATATTTCTTTAAAGTGCGGGCCAATCCATCAGAGAATTTTTTTTTAAAATATGTAGGTAGGTAGGTCGCTAATAGTTTGGCAAACAGCGTTTACATTAGCTTTGTTCGTGTATACTGTCCAAAACTACGAATTTGTACATAATTTATATTTTTATATGAACATTGCATTATTTTCGCTGAAAATTTGTCGAAATAAATTATTTTTTATAGAAAATCTGTTGTCTAGTTTAGAGATCAACATCTGAGCGCTCAAAGATTTTTTAAAGGGACAAAAAATTTCACTTAAGAGCTGAGATTTTTTTCGGAGATTTCCACTATAAAAATGTTTGTATTGTTCACACATTTAAACCTTTGCTCAGCAATTTTAACCCACTAATTTTAGCGGATTAACTGGTAAAGCCAATAAGGGCTAGTTGTACAAACGTGGTTCAATATTTAAATCGTGGTTCAGGATTTTTAGTTCGGCGGATTAACTGACGTTTAGCGCTGGTTCAGACATCACATACTTGAACCTTCAACCATCACTGACCTTCAGTTCATCCACCGAAATCGACGAATTAAATTTCCTGAACGACGGGTTAAATATATAACCCCGTTTGTACAACTGGCTTGAACCGTGTTGAACCTCAGATAATGCATTGAAATCGGTGGGTTTAAATTTTAAAGTTATAAGTCTAATCTAAACCACGGTTGTTGTACATTTGGATCTTGGTCAAAACGGCTGTTCGTTTTACAGCCACATTGTAATTAATATCAAAGCAGGAAATAAATATAAAACGAAAATAAATAGCTAAGTAAAAAAAAAATTGAAATTGAAATAAATTATGAAGTGCGGGCCATTTCTTGGTGGCCCGGGGCAAAAATGAAAAACAGAGGGCCAAATGGCCCGATCGGGCACATTATGGCAACGCTGGTCACATTGTAACATTTCACAATCACGAATAGTAGAAATAGTTTTAAAATGGTAACGTCATCCGTAAATAAGACAATTAGAATGCTTTATCACAGATGGAAGATCATTTATAAATAAGATAAATAAAATAGGGCCCACATGGCTCCCCTGTGGGATTCCAGAATTTACTGTAAAATAATGTGATGTGCATTTATTAAACAACACTGAGTATGATCTATTTAATAAAGCAACAAAACAAAATTTTCGCTTAAACCAAGAATTCCTAACTTTTTTTTTAGTAAGATCTTATGCCAAAGTTTATCAAACGCTTTACTAAAGTCTGTAAAGACGCAGTCTTAATTAAATATAGATCTTGTCGTTTTATAAATGTTTCGTTTCGTAAATGTATCTTACTGTCTGGTCCTTTTTTGCATCTTATAATAATAATATTGTCTTATATTTTTCCATATTTTTTCCCGAAAATACATATTACATTATTTTCCACAGCACTGTAACAATAAATAGAAGATAGAAATAAGTTTTTCAATATCTATCATATGACTGACTGGATTTTACACAAAAACTCCAGATTTTGCATCGGTTAGGTTGTTTGCAGTAGCGTATGCACGAAATAGATGATAGAAGTAAAAAAACTGCCTTAAAATCAGATGATATCCAACGACTAATCTTAGAAAATCACTGAGAATTTCTTTTTCACTTGTTTGATGCGAATTTAAGATACAACCAAAATGATGTAGTCCTTGTTTTAAAATGACCACATTCTCTTAACATACCATTACCATCAAAGTTTCTGATCCTTCAAACCCAAACCCTTTTAGTCTTTTAAGCCTTAACCCATATCCATAGTGTGTGCAGTAAGACCCATAAAACCAAGACCAAATATAATACGAAGAACTGTGTTTAGAACATGAAGAAATAATCGCGTAGAAAAATGATGTCACTATAACTGGACATAGTGGTATGATATTTTGCAATTGATGTTTATTTTGTATTCAAGGCACGTTCTTCATAATCCGTGCATCTTCTCTAAATGGTCCTTACGCGCTTCAATTCAAATAATCAGGCTTTGTTTTTCATTTTATATTTTTATATTATATATGTATAACTAGGTATACGTTCGTATACAAGTAGAAATGTACATACACATACAATTCATAAAATAAATTTTTTCCTTCTCGAATACATATTCATGAAATTTAAATTTTCGATAGGATGATTCCATTTAGTGGATTCTACTCGCCATAGAGTAAGTTTGGCATTAAAAAACTGGGAACTCAATCAATACTCAAGATTTGAATTAAATAAGGAATTATTATGTATGACTGACAGAATAATTCAGTAATTCTTCTTTTTGTCTTCAGTCTGTCTGATATTCATAATAATAATGAGAAACATGTATGTATAATAAATATTATAAAATATAAACAATAACAAAGTATTAAGTAGTAATTGATTTGGATTATTATTCACCAATTACGAATATAGTTTATAATTAAATTAAAATTTTTTAAAAATAAAATAAATTAATTGAAATTCTGACTCACTTTGAATGCATTTCGAAAAACATCTATTCCATCATCAGCCAACACGACTAAATCCAAATATAATAGTGTCAACGCCGCCGCCGCCGTCATAAAAACACTCAGAAAAAACACTCATACAGTATAAAAAATAACATAAAGGTTAAATGCATGGTTTAAATGCAGTTGATGATGATTCGGCAAAAACCGCGCCATCTCACTCGAATCTCATTGGATCCATTGCGCTCCCCATGCAGGATTTAGGTTGTAGGTAAGGTAGGTAGGGTGTGGTTGTAGGCGGGAAGTGGTAAGGAGTGGAGTGGGTGGGAGTTCAGGTTTAAGGAGCCTCCCTGAATCATCCTGAATTTCGGATGAATTTCAGGATGTTTTTGAGAGGCTAGTTTGAGATGTCGCCCAATTCATCGAAGAAGTATTCTCCGAGGGCAGCTTTCATGATTTTTGCTAGGCTGGGGCATTCACAGAGGAAGTGAAAAGAGCCCTCTTCTGACTCTTCGTCCTGACACCCTCTACATAAATCAGATGTGCTAATGCCCATTCTGTTCATGTGGGTTCCCAATGAGTTGTGCCCTGTTAGGATTCCAATAAGGAAGGTTAGTTGAGGCCTGCTTATCTTGATTAGGTATTTTGTTTTTTTTCCTAAATTATTTGGCCACAGATTCCTTGAAACCCGACAAGTGTCAAGTGTTGACCACCTATCATTTGCGGCTGTAAGAAATTTCTGGTGGATATTATCCAGTGGTATGAGTACCGAAGATTCGGTTTGGCTTGGATCAAGAGATGACCCGTTTTTGGCCAGTTCATCCGCCATTTCGTTTCCGTATATACCACAGTGTCCTGGGACCCAACAAAGGGTAACTGTATTTGTTGCATTGAGAGACCTCAGGTCATTGCGGCAGCGTTCTACCAGCTTTGATTTTATGGCGATTGAGGTAACGGCTTTAATTGCCGGCTGGCTATCTATAAAGATGTCGATTTTTCTATTAACTATTTCATATGTGGCAATATGTTTTGCGGCTTCACAAACGGCTATAATATCCAAGTTATGCTCTTTAAATTTTAATTTTAGTTTGTATGTTATTGTTGGTGTAAAGGAAAGAACTACTTTTTGACTACTCTCTTTTTCGTTTTGTGAAAACAATGTTGTTAAATTTGAGTTGCGTATCTTATTCGAATGATGTACTATCAAATCGTCAATCATTTTTTCACTATAACCGTTCACTTTAGCAACGTTTTTAATACATTCATATTCTTCTTTAAAATTAATAGCTGTTAGCGGTAAGCGACACAACCTATGTACAATAAAGCATTAATATTAATACATTATGGAGTATACGCCCCAGGTCTCTAGCTAATCGGAAAGTTAGTTCGACTGCGAAGTTTTTATCGTACGGACGTACATAGAAGGAAGCTAATTAATAAAAACGTAAAAAAAGGACAAAAAACCCGTTCTCACTGTTCGGCGAATTGTTTAAATCTCAAAATAAAATAGTGCACATAAAATTTTTAGGTAATAAAATTCTCTACAAGATTTGTTATAAAGACTTTTTCTCTAAAATCACTCGTATAGAAGTTATTAGCCTGCGAAGTGGGAAGAAACTGAAAATTTCACAAAATACGAAATTTTAGCATTTTTTGGTAGCTCCATAGCTTTGTTAGTATTGGTTTTACCATAAAACCATGTTTGTAGGAAATTTTGTTGCCAAAATTCCTTTTTTTTGCCAAAAAGTACACTAGAAAGAAGTTATGGGCAAAAAACTGAAAAAAGTGCCAATTTTTAGCGTTTTTTCAGGTTTGTTAAGGGGGTGGAGGGGGCGTGGTTGTGGAAATTTGTATTTTTCATCTACCAACCATATCAAATAACATATCCAAAATTTAGAACTACCATCAGACCTTTTGTAGGGTAACTCCCTTTTTTTTGTCTCTATTTACTGGAATGTGTCTGTCTATTTTGTTTGTCTGTTCGAACACAGCCTAAACTGATATGGGTAGATTTTCTCTAAACTTGGTTTCTAGCAAAGCAGCTGATTCAATTTTTCTATAAAGAGTGTTTTGAAATGTTAAAATACCTGCCAATATTAAATACATAAATTTTCTTTGAATACGTAACAAGGTGTCCGTAAAACGATTTCAATTTTTTTTTTTAATTTTTTTCGAAAATAGCTCCAACGATTTTGACTTAACCTCGTACCTAAAAAGTTTTTGACAAAAAGTTTGCTCAACGGAAATAGAGCTTTGAAGATTTTTTTCTTAGAAAATTTCCTGTTTAGAAATATTCAAGATTATCTTTTTAATGGCATCCCCATTTTTGTTATTTTTTTCAATCTGTTTTTTTTTTTTGTCTAAATACAAAGTTCAAACAATATTCCATTAAAAAAATAAGAAAATTATTTTTATAAATAAAAAATCCAGTATTTTATTAATTTTAATAAGAATTATTTACTTAGAGAGAAAGTCTAATTCTTGTTCATAAATTTCAGAAGCCTATAATATTGAACCGGAATATAATTTTGAATATCAGAAAAACTCAATGGAAATCTAAAGAGTTGAAAAAAAATTTCAAATATATTTTCTTACTACGATAATTCAAACACATTGGCATATTAAAATCAAAACAAAATAAGCAGTTACACTATACATAATATTTAATCAATGTCAATGTCGAAGGCAAAGTTTTTGTGCGCATTTACTTTAATGGAAAAAAACTGCTTTTACAAAGTTTTTCAATTATTGTTTTGGTATGTCCTGTAGGCACTTACAACAAAAAAAAAAAGGCTTTTTAATTGAAAAATTCATGACAAGGTTTAATAGGAGAGAAAAAGGCCAAAGTATTATAAGAAATGAGCAAATTATTTTTAATTAATTTACTTTCTTTTTGTCTTCTAGCATAAATATTTTTAGTATGAAATCGTGATCAGCAGACGGAAGAAATTTTCAGATTTGATGAGAAGGTTAAATCAAAAAACTTAATGGGGCTTATTTAAAATGTTCAATCATTTCTTAAATTAGTTTCTTTTAGTTTTCGAATGTCATCAGACTTTTTACAATCAATTTGAGCATTAAAATAACAATGAGGTTGTAAGATTGTAGAAATTTTTTATACAATAATACATAGATGAATATTGTTGATGAGTTCACAAAAAAGATATTAATTAAAATTAGATTTCTTGGATATTATTTCTTAATTTATAGTCTACATAGTTGAACAAACTTTAAATTAAGAATTAAAACTTTTAATAAATTTTGAGTCAGGCTTTTTTCTGGTGTTCATTAAAAAATATGCAGGAAGCAGGACTTGATCGCTCTAATAAATAGAAATAATGTAGGTACAGTGAGATCTCCCTTGGAGTTTGGGCGGAAAGTGATGGTCACAATATTTTCTGTCCACCTAAGAAAATTGTCCGTCCAAAGCAAACAAATATTTTTTTATAAGTTTTGTAATGTTATCTTTTATTGCTATACACATAAAGACATAAAATTTGTTTGTTTGTATGTAGTGGGTAATCTCTGGAACTACTTAACCGATTCTATAAATTCTTTAATTAATAGAGAGCTACAATGTCCAGGAGTAAAAAAGGATATTTTTTAATGTGAAAACCAATATTATTATTTTTTCAAAAATTTTACGTTATTAAGTAATGTTTTTTGTTTTTAATATTCGATGCTTCTATTAGTTTCCAGTCAAAAACTAAAAACTGGATGACTAAACGTTGTATAGTTTTTGAGAAAATTGAAAATAACGGTATCTACTTTAGTACTTAATTAGTAGAAACAGAATCTTTGGAACAAAAAAATAACCGATGGAAGTCAAATTTAAGGAAAACTTACTGTAGTTATTTTCAATTTTCTCAAAAACTGGAATACATTATGACGGGGGGAAATAGACCCCCCCCATACGATTTTTTTCTTGTCTTAACCCAACTTACTTGCTCTATCCTTTTGGTGCGCCTTATACCGAACACCCTGTACATGTAGGTATCTTCTATATATTAATACGCTTGGGAAAAACTTACGGTACACTTTTCTCAGTTAATATTCAATGGAAATGTATGAATGATATATCGAGAGGTTTTGTCCCACAGATGTGCAGGAATCAAAAATTATATGCATACGAAGCGGTTAGGGGCAGGTACGGGTTATTTAAATTTTTTGAGATTATTGATTTTGATCTTTTTAAGAGGTGTTTTAAGATGCCTGAAATTTTGGGGGATAATGACTATTATAGATTTGGATTTTTGGTGAAAAAATGAAACCGCAAACTCAACGTAAAGCGGAGAAAGTTACAGTTTTATATATTTTTGCGCAAAAATCACTCATATGAGAAATATGATCAACATATTTATAGTATAGTATACTTTGCTTAAAATACAGTTTGTGGTTATTGGTTCAAAGATGTCCAAACTAATCTCCAATTATTCTGGAGTGCCCCAAGGAAGCCACCTTGGCCCACTTCTGTTTCTCCTTTTTATTAACGATCTTCCAGATGTTATCTTATCTTCATCATGCTTACTCTACGCTGATGATTTGAAATTGTTTCGTGCAATCAAATATTATTTAGACTGTGAAGTTTTACAATCTGACCTGAATTTGTTATCCTTGTGGTGTAAAAATAACTACCTTGATCTCAACATAAGCAAATGCCTTTTCATTTCTTTTTCTAGATCTTAAAACCCTATTGGTTTTACTTATAAAATTTGTGATACTGACCTAAAACGTGTAAGCGTTCAAAAAGATTTAGGTGTTATTTTAGACAGTGAATTCAATTTTAATTGCCATTATGATTACATTATATCAAAGGCTAATAGTTTATTGGGTTTCCTGAAGAGGAACTCGAAAGAATTTTCAGATCCGTACACATTGAAGTCGATCTATGTTTCGATGATAAGATCTATAGTTGAATATGCTTGCTGCATTTGGTGCCCTTCGTATGAAGTAAATATTAAACGAATTGAAGCTGTGCAGAAAAAATTTACAAGGTTTGCCCTATGGAAACTCATTTGGGCTTTTCCAGAATCTGACTCTGTCTTTTCTCTTTCTAATTTTGACAGTTCTTTAATCAAAAAGAAGCTCTAGATGGGGGGAAAACAACAATACAAACAAATATAAATACACACCGATGTACGCGCCTTTAATAGTGTGTTTGTTTTCCCCCCATCTAGAGTTTTTGACGTTTGGTGGAAGTTCTGGATTGGGTTGATGGCATAATGCCATATTATGATGTTAGATCTCGACTAATTGATTTGAGTTCGCTTCGTGCGAGACGTATGTCTTACATGGTTATGTTTGCTGGATATGTGATTTGTAATAAGATCGATTGTGCTCCTTTGCTTGCTCTTTTTCCTATACATGCTCCATTTAGAGGTCTTCGGGATACAATTTTTTTTATGTCGCTTTTCATAGAACTAACTATGGTAAATGTGAACCGGTATCTCATTCCTGCTCAGTTTTTAACTCAATATACGACCAAATCGATTTGCAGTCAAATAGGTACATGTTCAAAAAGTAAGTTTCAGAGCTATTCAATGATTTATTTTAAAGTAATTTACATTTAATTTTTACCTACTCTATGTTTTTATTTATATTGTGATACTAAGTTTATATAATATATGAGTATATGATAGTCTTATAAAAAAAAAATAAAATGAGAACGAAATTTTGTATTTAAATAATTTAAACAAATTTAGGAGTTTATAATTTAAATCTTGATATAAGTGGGGGTCAGCAACTGTACTTTATAGATTTTACTAATAAGAATACTAGTGTACATTATTATGTATGTAGGTAGTACATATTTGTGTGTGTAGGTACAATGGGTGATTCATTTACTGGTACTTCCATGTTTCATCAGACAAAAAGAACCGTTCGTCAAATTAATTTTAAAAGAAACCTAATTTATTTAAAATGTTTACCGTATCTGCAGTCGATTCTGAAGATCTAATTTTAAATGCCGCTTTCAAGACTTATGGCCGATTTCATAGAGGACTTTTAAATTTTTAAAAGACAATTTAGTGTTAAAATGGGATTTTTTGGTTTCACCAAGTGCTTTTATATTTAAAATGGTTTTAAATCTCCTTGTAAACTAAAAGCCCGTTTTCGGTTCATAAATTAAAAACTACTTTTAAAAGTGTCATATTTGAAGTGTAATTTCAAATCCAGCGAACGAAAAAAAAGTTGTACATAAAATTTGATGATATTTTGAGTTAAATTTTTATTTTATTTCTTGCAAATATAAATTATGAATAGGTAAGTAAAAAAAAAATGAAATTGTGTTTAAATAATAACATACTTTTATAATTTTTTGTTTAGAATAATTGATTGGTCGTCTTCATCTGAGGATGAAGAGCAACCGATGGTAAGACGTCTAAGAATATTCCGAGTTCATAGGAATCCATTCTCCGAATATGATGATATGAAATTCAAAATGAGGTTCCGACCTTCCGACTTTCAAAGGCATGTGTGGAACAATTATTGAGTCATTTGGAACCCAAAACCAACAAAAGCAAGCCCGTCAGTGCATTGAACCAAGTGCTTATAAATTTAAGATTTAATGCGACAGGATCTTTTCAAATCTGGCTGGGAGATATGTTTAACATATCGAAATCAACAGTTGTTAGGAAAGTAACCCACCACATAGCATCAATGCGGCCGCATTTTATTACTGTTCCAACCGATCGAAAATGTATAATGAAAGTGCAAAATGAATTCTACTCTTTGGTAGGATTTCCCAAAGTGCTTGGTGCGATTGATTGCACACACATTCGAATTCAGTCACCTGATGGAATGGAGGCTGAAGTGTACAGAAATAGAAAAGGATGGTCTTCGATCAACACGCAATGCCTTTGCCATGTCCTTTCATCTGAGGTTGCTGTGGTAGAGTTATAAATCTTGGCTAATTTCTCCCAAGCTCCATTTTTTTCGGCCACGGTAGCTCCATCGGTGGCTTTATTTTCAATTGTGCTTCTGAAATTTTGCGACAGTATCCACATTTTTTTCTTCTTCTGTGTAATTTGTTCCTCTTTCTCGTTTGTTTTTACTTAAACTCGTTTTAACTCTTAACTTTCAACTAAAAATAAAATTAAAACCTGAGAAATAAATAATCAGAACTTTTTGCCGGCCGACGAAACGAAATGTAAAGCATACCGTTTTTTTGGATTTTACGTCTACACATAATGCTCTTTCACATACATTTCGAATGTTAGAGGGAAACAACCTATTTTAGAATCCAGGGATGTGAAGCAAACTTAATTTCAACTAAAATTTCCCTAATATTTCCCTTTTCTACATTGGTGAAACTGAAATATTTTAAAAGTCTGATATTATATAAAAGGAGTTTAGATAAAAGTAATTTTAGTTTTTGTTTATGCAATTGGCCATTAAACTTTGTTGAGCGAGGAAGCATCTGGCGTAATGGCTGTGTCTCTAAACACAAATTTCTGAGAACCCAGAAGAGGTTCAAGAACAATATTTATATCTCGGCCAAAACATAACAACATTACAACCACCTATTTACTGCCTGATCTTATCAGCTTATGTTAACGTTTGTTAACATCAATCTATATAAAGCCATGATCTGATCAAAATATCTTTTGTTCATTTTAATTTCATTTTGATCACTTCTTTGATAACAACAACGCGAAAATTTAATAAAGATCACCTTATACGCTCGAATTCATTTTTCATATCTTGAATTCATTTGTTCATTTAAGTATTTTGGTAACACCATTATTATACATATTATTTTCTGAAAACGACCCTTTAAACATTTTCAATTTTAATAGTAAATCTACGCCTTCCAGCAGCATTAAGAAAACAATTCGCGTCTATGCAGTTAACAATCCATTCGAACACACAATCTTATTTTTATTGTTTACTTTTTGAATTACACAAAATTTTCAGACTGACTGACAAACAATAAAGTCAATTAAAAGAATTTGTTTTTGTTTTTCTTGCATAGGTATACATTTGATTGGTGCTCGTGATAAACTTTTGGGAAATTCTAATTTTCCATCGATCCTAATGACTGTTATTCAGATGATTAAAGCAATTATACTCATGAAACGTGTCAGAACAAGGGTCAAATTCGTGAACCTTAAAAAAAAGAAAAAGTTGCAAATCAATTTCATTCCAAAGGATAAATAATTTTCTAAGAAAATATTCATCTTGGGGCGAGTATTTGAACATGAAGCATGCTAATTGGAAATTGAAAGAAACTTTCATCGCTTTCTTAATAACTTTTTATTGTTTTCTTTGCTTAAATGAAAACTAAGGGGCTTACATAGATGTAAAATATACATGGGGGAAGAAGGCAAGACCCATTGATTCAATCGGCGTATAAAATGATATTTCAATAGACGTCTTGGCAACTTTGTACCCTTGCGTTGGAAAGGTCAAATGTTTTCATTTTTCTAAGCCCAAAAAGACTACAGTAAAATCATTTAAATAAAAAATAAACAGTCTAGTCGTATTTATTAGATTTTTGACTGTTTAAACAGTGTCTAAGTTATTTAAAACGAACGGAAATATCATTTATTTAATAAAAAAAAAATATTGTATTTGTCAAGGTTTAGACAATCGATTTTGTTGTCCTAGATACAAAGTTAGATCACTTAGTAGCCATTAGAAATGGTTATTAATACGAAAACCTTGGACGGCTGTCTAAAGTTAGACAACATTTATTAATATGGCCAAAAGTATTTAGTATGAGTCGTAATGGGCACGTCTGTTTAGCCTTGATGTTTGTGTGAAATTTGAATATTGATTTTAAACAATTTGATGATATTATAATAGATATGTGGCGAAATTCAGAATTCGTATCTTCACAAAAATTTCAATCGGTTTTTAAATAATTTCTCGATAAGCTAGGAACTTGTAACTTTACACAAAAGTGTTGTCATCCATTTCTATTTAATCTACGTAAAACTACACTTTTAGTCGAAATCTCATTCACTTTTCAAAGTGGAGTTAATAAAAAGACAATTTATTATTTTACTTTAATCCATTGAACCACTGTACCCTCTTGGGTACAAAAAATGTATCATACTACAATTTATTTTGGTTTCTTGACATCTTGGCAACATGTGTTTTATTATTATTATTTATTGTTTTATTAGACTTGAACATTCTTTATTCCGTCAATTTCATTGAATTTTTGAACAACAACAACAACTTAAAGGCGCTACCTAATTGTTTACGAATTAATTTTAGGTATTTTAATTCACTTTATTTTTGTTTGGCTGGAGATATATAGCTATTTCAAGGGGTGCCAAGCCCTATGTCCCCTTTCACACGAAGATACTAGTTGCTGGAGATTTTTTTGACGTTTTCTTTAAATCTCCTTAACAATCTCTTGTACCTTTAACATGAAGATTCAAAATAAAAAGTGCAGCAAGGGGGAGCAATGCCCCCCTAGAAAAATTCTTGCCCCCCCCTGGAAAAATCGACAAATAACTTGTGTACTTGTTCGCAGTAACACCTGAGGGAATTTTTCCTTGATAAAAAAAAGTATCTAGCTACTTATAAATACCAAACAAACAAATACCAAACCCACAATAAACTAATTGTCCACCCTAGAAAAATCGAAAATTCTAAATATTTGTTTATTTGCTTACCCAAACTAACAATTTTACTTCGAAGTTACAAATGTCAAAGTTCATTTAAATAAAAAAAATTAAATTAGACTAAAATTGGTAATTTCAGGAATTCAACGAACATCGGACATTAAATTTATCTTTTCGCCCTGACATCTAGAAGAAGTTCATTAAAAGTAAAGACAAACAGTAACCAAATATTATATACAGTACGCTCGTAGAGTATCTAGTTTGGGATAAGTTTGCGCACTTTTGACTTTGAAACCGGATTCAAAGTTTAATTGAAGAAATTTTAATTGGATTTTAAAGATATCTACATTTTTTGTTTACTACATATAAGTAAACAAAAAATGTAGATAGCTTTACAATCCAAAATTAAAATTAAACAATTAAAAAGTAATCAATATCGACAAATTCATTGCTAAAATTTAAACAAATTAATTATAAAAAGAATACAATTTTTATTGAATTATTATGCTATATAATTTGTACATCAAATGTAAACTAAAATTGTATATTTAAGGAAATTAGTGGCCTATTTCTTTAAATATACAACACGGTTTGAAAATTATGAACAATTATAAGAAAAGTAAAGTTTTTTTAATTGTCTCTCATCAGCACATTAAATAAAATATCTTTTTAACTACAACTGATATCGAGAGTTAAAAATCTCCTTGCTTGTGCATTTCCACAAATTTGTTTTGTTGAAGATATTTGATTTTTTATGCAATAGAAAATTTGTTGTGTTTTTCTTAAGATCTATATAAAATATTCCAACGATTAATTAAAACAAAATTGGGTGAATAACCAATTTTTTGACTTAAATTCAAAAGTAAATTACGTAAAAACAAGTTAGCGTCAGCACCGCATAAACGTGGTACTTATATAAAGTACACACAAACAAACAGAAGATAATGTTGAAAATCCAACAAAAATTTGGTTACGTTTGCAAAAACACCCCGTACCCCTTAGGTACAGTCATGATTTCGAACTTTTGGTCCGCTGGCTGATTGCCCTCCCTAGGTACAATCTCTAACTACGCCCATGTGTATTTGGCTTTTCATTTAAATATACTCTTAGCAGTCGGTAGTCACCAACGCACACAAACGTAGTGTAAAGAGAAACGCCAAAAAAATCTCCTGAATTTGTTGACCGGGGAGATTTCGTTTACCCCTCTTTCTTTCTGCCCTTCTCGCCTATGAACTAATTGTTGCTGGAAACTCTGTTGCCTTGTGTGAAAGAGGACTATCATTAGTCTCCTTTTAGTGGTGCTAAGCTCTAATCCAATTTTTTTATGAAAAACTTTCTACATGCACACATGAGATTTGATCTAATTTATGCATTCCACTACTGATGACCACAGACGTCACAGGTCGAGATGTGTTTTAGTTCAATTTATTACAATAAAACTAAAACAGTAACTTCTTTTTTTTATCTATTTTATTTTTTCAAAAAAAGTTCAATAATAGTTTGTATAAATAGACAAAAGTGAAAAATAAAGTAAAATTTATTATTACCCGTGGTTAGTAATAATAACTGTAAAGTTGGGTGTACTCGCTTGGGTACAAGGGGAAAATCTGAAGGCATTTTTTTCGAATGGATTTCAAATCATTCATTTTTACATCTTAAGAAATATGTATTATGTATATATCTAATAATGACTGTTTTCCAATATCTTGGAAGTGAGCTAGATGAATATTGATTTTGGATCAAACTCGTCTCTATGCTGCACGATAGCTCTGATTTTACGAAAGAACATGTCCAATTTATTTTAAGAATGCTCTTTTACAGTAGTTAGGTATTACTTAATGCTTAGACTCAATGTATTGACAAATGGACGAGGATACAAGAATCCAATTTGTTAAATAGATAGAATTATATTCTCTTGGCTAAAAATTTGGTCATATACCGCTCGAGATAAACGGTTAAACCTTTTATGCTAAAAATATCCAGCAGTAGGCTTCAATGCATGAAATGTGATCAATTGATGAAGCCATGATCAAATATTTTGATCATCATCTCAAAAAACAGTTCAAGAGGACAGGCGGCGATCCAGGATTTTTTCCAGGGGGGAGGCCAATTTTTGT
This sequence comes from Epistrophella euchroma, assembly GCA_947049315.1. Classification (NCBI taxonomy): domain Eukaryota; kingdom Metazoa; phylum Arthropoda; class Insecta; order Diptera; family Syrphidae; genus Epistrophella; species Epistrophella euchroma. Next base: position 76,089,687 of record OX346246.1, on the reverse strand, counting down.
GCAATTTTACCTACCTTTAAAAAAATCAATAACATTTTATTTTTTTCCATGTCCATTTACTTAAATTTTTTTGAAAAATGTTCTGTTTGTTTAAAAAAAAGCAGGTTCTTTATTTATGTCTAAGAGGAGTCCGAAGCAGTCGAGCAAAGACTTCACCATTGATATTTTCTGGAATGAAAAGTGTTAGTTGAAACTCATCCAAGGTTGTGGGAAACAGCTTAGCTACACATAGATGGAAATAATATCAATAAAAAAAAAAAAAACTAATAGGTATTAAATAATAATCACCAATTAAAACCTAGTCGGCCTGACTATACTTAATGTAAAATCATACACTCAGGGAAAAACTGCGACTTAGATTTTAATACCGACGTATTACATTTTAAGATGCTAGCATTTTTAAAAATTGCATTTGAATCAAAGCCAAAACTATTCAATTCAAATATGAAACGCGTTTGGTTAATCCTCTCTGAGAACATTTACTCAACAAACGAAAAAAATTACTTCAAATCAAAGGGGAAGCGTATTTAATTATGTGCCCTAATTTTTTTGAACTCATCTGATACAACTTAGCTCATATTAAGGTATAAACGTTTTTAAATCAAATAAGCTTTTAAAACCGAGCATACATGAATCGAAGTTTATTTTAGCAAGAACGCTATTTGACTAAAATGTTACGTTTGAGATTCTAGTAACGTTCAGGAGTTAGCCTAAGCTTGTGGGGGGTAAGATCGTGTTGGTTTTTTCTCTTTTTTCATAATAATTTTGTATCATTTTTGTCTTTACAGCATTTTATTCTTCTTTTTTCTTAGCCTTTCATTTGCTTTTATTTTCTTTTTCAGTTTTCATTTCAGATTATTTAAATTGTTTGAAGAAATTGTTGTCCACAAACATAAGATGTAGACTAGACATACAATCAAAAAGCAAACGTATTTAAACCAAAGTAAAATGGGAAGTAGTAGCCCGTGCGTGGCGTAATGGTTAGTGCGTTCGAATGTCATGCCAGAGGTCTGGGGTTCAATACCAGCGGCTTCCACGTTAAGTTTTTTTCGGAGCTACTACCTCTTGCGAGGAAGTGAAAAATCCTCCAAGAGTATCGCTTGTCATAGAAAAGCGCCGCTCACTTTAGCCGTTCGGATTCGGCAATAAATTGTAGGTCCCCTCCATTCCTGCAGACACGCACACAGGAATGGTTGAGAGTTGTAAGTCACTAGGCCCTGGTTCTTCATGAGCCGTTTGTGCCACAAAATGTATTTTATTTAGGTATTTATTCAAATTATTCCGCTTAAAAACAAAAATAATCTTTCAATTTAATGACACAAATATTGAATGAACAGCCTTTAAGATTTTTATATGAAGAATGTTTTATGGAACAAACGTCATTTTAAGATTTAGAAAGCATGTTTGAATATTTAAAAGGGTTTTATGATATCGCCTATGATAGTCTATTTTCCAATTAAAAAAAATTTAGTTGGATATAATTAGACGTTTCCGTATCGATAGGTATCGATAATAAAGTGATAATTCATACTTCTGGAAATACTGTTTCCAACAAAACTCGGAGCTAAATTCCGAAAATTTTCTAGACATTTGTAAGCTATAATGGAATCATTTCAATTGGTGCGACAAAAAATGAAGTGGTTCAAATAACAAGATATAGGTTAGGTTAGGTTTGGAGGGGTGATAACACGGCAAGCCGCATCATCTCACTCGGATCTCAATGGATCAAAAACGAGATGTCGCCCAATTCATCGAAAAAGTATTCTCCGAGGGCTGTCTTTCTGTTTCTAGCTAGACTGGGGCATTCACAAAAGAAGTGATAGAAGCCCTCCTCTGCCTCTTCATCGTGGCACCCTCTGCATAAGTCAGATGTGGTTATACCAATTCTGTTCATGTGGGTTCCCATTGAATTGTGACCTGTTAGGATTCCAACCAATAGAGATAGTTGAGGTCTGTTTAGATCAGAAGGTAGTCTGTTTTGTTCTTAGAAAGATCCGGCCATAGATTTCTCGAGACCCGACAGGTATCAAGTGCCGACCATCTGTCGCCTGTGGCTTTGAGGAAACTCTGGTGGATTCTACTTTTTTCCTGTTCTAGTGGCATGAACACTGAGTAGTCAGTTTGGCTAGGGTCAAGAGATGACCCTTTCTTGGCCAGTTCATCCGCTATTTCATTCCCACGTATGTCTCGGTGTCCTGGGACCCATCGAAGGGTGACTGTGTTTGCTGTGCCTAGTGATCTTAGCTCGCTACGACAGCGATTCACCAGTTTAGACTTTGTGGTAATGGAGGTAATAGCTTTTATCGCCGCCTGACTGTCGATAAAGAAGTCGATGTTTCTGCAGCTTCAGAGACTGCCAGTACTTCCGCTTGAAAGACACTGCAGAAACTTGGAAGCTTTATTGATCTGTTTAAGGGTGGATTTTCTGAGAAGATGCCTGACCCTACTCCCTCCTCTGTCTTAGAACCATCCGTAAAAACCGAGATATGAGTATCGTTTATGACCCGGTTTTCCGTCCAGAAATCTCTTGTGGGGATGTCCGTTAGGACCACTGGGTTGAAATCAATGTTCGGTATTGTATAGTCTGTTTGAATGTCTTTGTCAATAAAGCTGATAATGGTACTATGCCCGAAGTGGCCCCCTTTCCAGTGTTTGCACTGTTTCAGTCGTAAGGTACTTCTGACCACCATTTCCTTCGTAAAGAGATCTAGTGGGGCTAGTAAAAGGAAAGTTTCAAGGGCGGCAGTTGGTGTAGTTTTCATGGCACTAGTTGTACCAATAGATATTATTAATGTCAAATTCCTCAACAAAAAATTCGATTTGTTTAAAAGAAAAAAATAGATTTTTCTGGACAGATTCCCTTTAAGAAAAAAATCGATTCTGTTTAGAAAAAAAAACGAATGTTTTGCTAAAAGGAATTCGACATAAGTATTATTTATTTTGGAATTTTGCTACCCCCTAAAAGTGCCGCCCGGGGCGGACCGCCCCCTCCCCCTCTGCGCTACGCCACTGGCTGGGGACGTATTACATACAAAAGTCTCGCCTAATGGCCACTCTAATTTTTACAGGGGACTTGTGCTGTAGCAAAAGCTATAAAACGATAAATTTAAAAATTTAAGCTTTAACAATTATTGTTTTTTTTTTTTTTTTTTTTTATTATAACAACATTCATTTTTCTGGAGACCTATTTTTCCATTTCAAAAACTCTAAATAGGTACTCCACCCTTTCTTTTAAATATGTTCATCCAAGTCAATAATTTAAGTTGATTTATGTTAAAACACATTTATTACATGTCGTGTTTTTTTGGCGCTTGTGAAATAAGTATACCTATTTATGAAGCATTTGATATTTATATTTTATTTATGTGAGTATGCGTGAAAATATCTCTTAAACGTCATAATATACGTATGCCTAAATGTCTTAATGGTTTCTTCAAAGAACCATATTAAGTTAAAACATTCCTCGAAGCAGTCGTATCTAAATAGGTTCAAATCAGGGCCGCCTCCTTTGCCTATCCACCGAAAGTCATTTTCCCAGCGGTAATTCGGTTATTCTTTCAAACGAGACGCCAAAAACTCATCAATCATTTCTAATGCAGAAACAAACGTCAAAAATTATAACATAATTTATACGTTTTGCGAAAATGTGTGTGGGTTTTTGTTCATGTGTTTTTTTTTTATTTTTTAAATCTGTTCCACTTTTTTCTCTTTGCTTTTAGACTGCTATGAGCTGTGTTATATTATGTCAAGTCCTCTTTTGGGAAAATCTTATGGATAAAATGTACATAACGTACACACTACACAGTACACACTTACACAGTCTCTGACATGTGTACAAACACCAGGGAGCACATAAAAATTGAAAATAAATCCGAATAAGTCTCTTGTGACTTTGAAGGTAATAAAAACAAGTTGCATGCTACTTTTATGGCCCTACGTGGTTAATTAAACTTTTGTGGTTGATTGCAAAAACTTAGACGAGGAAACTTGTGCAGCGAACTTTTATGAGTTGGCACAAGTAAACCTCACCTACTTACATATAGTTTTTAGTCAAGATTAATTTTCTTTCATATTGCGGTTTAATTTTTTGATTTTTTTTTAAATATTTAATCGAATTAAACTTTGCCAACGGATGCATATTATGGGAACTAATCTACCTCGCTTTTAAAAGGAAATACTTATGGGAAAATGGTGCACTCAATTGCTGGAGCCCACCTAAGATATTTTTCATAAAAGTTTCATATAAGTAAAGTTTTTATATTCAAAATTGAAAGTTTTGAAAATATATTGAACCATGATGGTTGTGAAAGAAAGAACTGCTTGCGTTGGCTAACATATTGGTCAAGAGTTAAGCTGTTTCTCACAAAGATGGCTTTCTTGGTAATGATTAGGGAATGTCTGGCAAGACATATGAATTAGAGCTGTGTCAATTGTTCATTTTCAAAGATCGAATCAATCAATGATTGATTGCTTCAAAGATTCGGTCTTTTCAATCAATCATTATTTCAATCATTATGGTCAAAGATTAAATCGTTCACTATGTCAATCAGATTGATTCGGTCTTTGTGATTGTGATACGTTATAAACATGAGTTTTTTGCAAATATCTCAGAAACGGTTTGTGCTAAACAAAAATTTTATTCCACAATCTTGTAGCTGAAGCAATTTCCCACAAAAATGGTAAACGAAACGTTTGTTTTATAGCAGCCGGCTTGACACCAGGGTGAAGGTGATTTGCTACATGGCCCTTATCCGACCGATGATTGCCTATGGGTGCCCGGTTTGGTTCAACGTTGCCTCATCTCAAATGGAAAAGATTCGGGTGTTTGAGGGGCAGTGCCTTAGACGCTGCCTTGGATTACACAGAACACCAGAGTCGGAGTACAAACATTATTATTCCAACCTGGTTCTTTACAACGGGGCCAACATAATGTAATAAAGCATTACAACGAACACCCCCCATGCTACAGGCCTGCATTTCATAACTGAGCTCTGACCTGAAGAGCTGCAGACCCAATAGCAGGCAAACCAAATATACTTACTTAAACAGCCAACAACCGCCAACCCCGTGCGCCCCTACCTAAGTACTGCTTAAAATCATCATCACATACTTACTCAAGCAGTGACATGCTCCCATAGCATGTTCACACCGCCAACAACTCCAACCGACAACTGATCACTGATAAGCAATAGTTCCCCACACCGCCTAGAAGGCAACAACAATTCGGCTCGGGTGTGGTAAGAAAGGTGATCAAAAGAAAAGAAGAAAAGAAAAACTCCACTGAGGACAGCTGCTGGACGACGATCAATAAACCTCGATAGTGAATTTCTATTTCCAAAATAGAGTCAGATCCAGCATCCTTCCGCCGCGCCTCCCTGCAACAACCAATATCCATAGTGATGAATTCCTTCTAGCAGCACAGTGCAATACCTATCTTCCCGGTGCCGCCCCCCTTCCGTGAGCTTGGGGGAATAACAACTCGGCACAGAAGGCCAAGTTCCAGAACACCGACGATGAGCTGTACCAAATATAGACAAACATGCTGACCAGTCCCGGACCGTTTACTCGTATATCGTCATGTTGGCGAACAGAGATGCTTTCCATAATATACAGTTTTGGTTACAAGCAGAGTTATGGTGACGTTGCAAATATTGTCATTTGGCATGGAAGTTTAAAGTTTGCAACGTTATATAACTCACATTCAGTTTTGCCGTGGAATAGGATAAGAGACGGCCATACAAACGACAAAAACCATGTTACGAAGGCATACAGTCCAGGTAATATACCCCACACTGAGCCATATTTAATCAAAAGACTTCCCCCCACCAGTGGTAAGGGAAGGGGTCACGAATTAAATACATAACCCACTGCCATATTCGTCTGGTGATCGCCTGGTTCGCCAGTTGAGCGCCGGATTTATTCCGTTGACTGCCAGATTCGTCTGCTGATCGCCTGGTTCGCCAGTTGAGCGCCGGATTCATTCCGTTGACTGCCAGATTCGTCTGTTGATCGCCTGGTTCGCCAATTGAGCGCCGGATTTATTCCGTTGACTGCCAGATTCGTCTGTTGATCGCCTGGTTCGCCAGTTGAGCGCCGGATTTATTCCGTTGACTGCCAGATTCGTCTATTGATCGCCTGGTTCGCCAGTTGAGCGCCGGATTTATTCCGTTGACTGCCGGATTTGTCTGTTGATCGCCTGGTTCGCCAGTTGAGCGCCGGATTTATTTCGCTGACTGCCAGATTCGTCTGCTGATCGCCTGGTTCGCCAGTTTAGCGCCGGATTCATTCCGTTGACTGCCAGATTCGTCTGTTGATCGCCTTGTTCGCCAGTTGAGCGCCGGATTTATTCCGTTGACTACCAGATTCGTCTGTTGATCGCCTGGTTCGCCAGTTGAGTGCCGGATTTATTCCGTTGACTGCCAGATTCGTCTGTTGATCGCCTGGTTCGCCATTTGAGCGCCGGATTTATTCCGTTGACTGCCAGATTCGTCTGTTGATCGCCTGGTTCGCCAGTTGAGCGCCGGATTTATTCCGTTGACTGCCAGATTTGTCTGTTGATCGCCTGGTTTGCCAGTTGAGCGCCGGATTTATTCCGTTGACTGCCAGATTCGTCTGTTGATCGCCTGGTTCGCCAGTTGAGCGTCAGCTTCGCTCTTTTGATTGCCAACGACAGCTTAGAGGATCCGCTCTCAACTACGAAGAGGATACCTGAAGGAAAATATTAATAAAAGAAGCAAACCTGCACCGAAGCCGAATCCGAGGAAACGGCGTTCACGAATCGACCGGATAAATACGCTTTATAATAGAAATACCAAATAAGAGAGTTAATTGTAATTTAGAATAAGTGACTGGATTTAATAAAAAAAGCTTTTTATATCTGAAGTTCCTACTCTTTGGATAGGACCCCGGTACACCGGCGAGCTTAACCTCAGCCTTAGACAAAAGTACATCACAATAAACAGAATAGATAATTTCTTATTAAAGCTGATTCGGGTCACATTGCAAGAGCGATTTTTAGGGCCTATTACCCCAACAACGAATACTTGGAGAGTAAGCGTTTAAGCGGATTTATTCCGCCCGATGCATTCCTCTATTTAGACAGTCGAGGGCTGTTACAGTATAGGTTGGAAGTTCCGCTAATCTACCACGTCGTCCGTAGAACTGTAGACAGGTGGCTCCTTTACAACCGAGACGACCTCGCACAAGGCGGCGCTGAGCGCCTTCGGGTCAGTACGGTCTGTCCGATCGGGACCGAAGAGATAGGGTAAGGCAGGAGAACCAGTTCTGGTCGTTAAAAACTGACATTATTAATAATGACATATTATGATGTATGATAGATAGTTAAAGCTGACTAATGCTTTTGTCTTGGCCGGCTTACACAGGTTTAGGTGATTTAGTGATAAGTAGGGACAGTCAGGGTGGCACCAAAAAAAAAAAAATTAAAAAAGTTAAAAAAAAAAAAAAATTAAACAAAAAAACTATAAGCCCCATCGCCCACTAGGCAACTTTTTGTTGCTAGCCCCAGCAACTTTTTGTTACTCCCAATCCAAATACATTAGCTTATATGGGAGAGCGCCTACTGGGCAACTTTATGTTGCTTGGAGTTGCTAGCGGAACTTTTTCACGGCAACTTTTTGTTGCTTACCCTCGCCCACTAGGCAATTTCCGAGCAACTTCCAGCTGATTTTGGGAATTTTCCAAAATTGTTGCCAAATGAGAGGCTTTTAACCCGAAAAAAAAGTTTTATTTTCACACTGAACGAATTTTGTACTGTTACTAATCCAAAATACAAGGTCAATTTCACATTTCAATTAAAAATACTGAACTCAAAAGTTGCTCGGAAATTGCGTAGTGAGCAAATAGCAAGCAGCTCCGAGCAACTTTTAGTTGCGCAACAAAAGGTTGCGAAACTAAAACTTGCCTAGCTGGCTGAGGCTTTTCTAGTTTTAAGTAGTTCTAACTAGTCTTAATTAGCTTTAAGTAGTTTTTAGTAGTCTTAATTACCTTAGTTTAGTTTTATTTAGTTTGTAAGTTTTATATAAAATAAAAAAAAAAACTGATAATGAAACCGAATTTTCTGAAATTCGTTTTGGTAAAAAATAAAACCGCCAAGAACTTAAGTATTAATTTAGTTTTTAGGCCGGAAGGCATTAATATTAAGTAATCATAGTTTAACTTGGAGCGGCCGCATGGGGCCGGTAAGTTAGTTGTAACTTGTAAGTTATTGATAAGAAGGCTAGTTTTTATGAATTTTTGTCCAGCTTTAAGGGATGGGGGGATTCGGGCCACGGCCTATACTGGCGGTGGCGCGCCAATTTTGATAAAAATGGCGGAAACAGGTAGTATTCTGAAACTAAATCGAGAATTTTGAATGACTTCAAAAAACGAATATCTCAGAAAGAAAATTTGATCAAATATTCTATACCTAAATCGACTGTTTGCGAATCACCTTGAGTGGAAAGGTGTTGTGCTTAGAGGACGAAGGTTTAATGTAAATGAGCACAAGAATATTGGAGAGTTTTTAATTTTAGCCGAAAAAAGTAAACAAACATCTTCAACAGAAGTCAATGTTCAACTACAATTTTCCATTTCCTTATTAACCATAAGACGTCCAGAACTTTAGACCGGATTATGTGGTTTAAAAGTATGGTCAAAAAACCATTTATTTTCATTTTGCACAAACTGATCTCATTTCAAGTTTGGAGTAATGGAAAACAGTCTTATTTTATATAATAACTCAAAAATGGAAGAATATGACTGTTTTCAATTTATTTTTTTTTTTGAATTAAGATCGTTCGTGCAATATTCTAATGATTTTTCCTTACAACGCGTGGCACTTTTTGATACCAAGGAATGGAATTTTAATTGAAGATCCTCTAAAGTATATTTTTCAAAATATTGATAAAAATTGAGTTCAAATTAATTTTGTTCAAAATTTTACATCTTCCGCCAATAGCAAGTGCAGTTCGGTCCTCTCAATTTTTTTTTTTACAATAGTGGTCCTCGGGAGTTTGAATGCCTTAAAGTTTTTAAGCACTGTTCAAGTGTTCATATCGATGAGGACTTTTTTGCAGTTTCTTAAGAACACCATGAAAAGCAGGGCGTTATTCCTCCAACAACTTATCAATAATCACTAAGCTAAGCAGCTCATCTTGAATCTTGGTACGATTTTGTTGCGCTGAGATGACATAATTTGCGCAAACATAATGTTCTTGGACATTACTTCGAGTCTAAAGTTCATCGGCAGTATGTTTACTAACATTATGACATCGTAGGGCAACAAAATCGTACCAAGATAAGGTGCTAAGTGATAAGTGCGATATAAGTTGTTGGTACAAGGGTCCAGGTTTTCCGGAATGTAGTATATTTTTGTATACTGTGACTGAACAATTCTACACTTGCGAGAAAAAAAATGGAATCACTCCCTTAGGAATTTGAAAACAATCTCTTTGGATACAATATTTGAATCTTTAAATTGAATATAAAATCACAAAAATCGATTGGATAGTTTTTGCGAAATCAGCCATAATAACGAAAATAACAAATAAGTATACTTACTTAAAAAGAAAGCACGAGTAGGAAACATTGATACGCAATATACGCGCCTATTATTGGTTTTTGTTTATCAGTGTGCTCTGTAAAGTGAATTGTTACAATCTCGATTGATTAGGCCTTCTTGCTGAAGTTGTTACACAAGCCAATCCTGTGTATCAAAGATCTACAAAACCTTCAGGTAAACTGTAGAGTTTAAGCGAACGCCAAAATTTGGACGTTTTACTGTACTCGTGTTCGAATAAGAGATATGGAAGATTCATTATGCAAGGATTCCTTACGGAAGTTGGTATTGCCAATATGGACTGATTGGCGCTAAACCCAGACTTAAACCCTATCAATCATTTGCTAGACGAGCTTAAGCGAAGGGTTAGAGACAGAAATCCAGCTCCTGAAACAAGTAATGGATTGAAAGCGGTACTGGTAGAAAAATGGGAAAGAATATCGCAAGATACAAAATGAGAACCCTCAAAAAGTTCGATTTTTCGGCTAGCGACGCATTTGCCACAAGCTCGGAATTGTTAACTCACTTCTGGCAATTGTGTCGCTAGATGAAAAATCGAACTTTTTGAGGGTTCTCATTTTGTATTATGCGATACATGAATGGAAAGGTGGCACTTTCTATATCACGGGAGTGCCATTCCCAAGTCATGAAAAAGTTTTGTGTCAGAGATATTGACATCCAAACACTTTTAGCATTGCATGGTATACCTTTTTTTTGCGAATATCCCATAAATGAGGTGCCAAGAATCGCGGGTGAACTTGAAAAACTTCAACCCTGGATTCAAAATTTTCTAAACCTGACCAATTTCTAAAACTCTGACTAATTACTGACCTTTTAGACTGCATACTTTTTCTGCGAATATCCCATATATGGTGTGCTAAGAGCACACAGCCCGAATTGACACTAAAGAATTATTATTTTTTTTGGGTGGCAAGCAACACACCTATTTGTATGCATGGATTTGCTAACGTCCCTAAAGTAATGTCAGAACTTAAAATGAATTTTCTTCTTCATAAAGTTAACTAAAAAAATAATTTTTTCATCAGAATTTCAAATTATTGTTCGTCTTTTTCCATACAAGTTTAATGTATGTCTTATCTTTGCAAACTTAACCCCTCTGAGATTCAAGTGTTTGTCTCGTTCGCAAGTAAAAATGAATAAAGCTGACACCTTGTTTAGATACCTCCTCTATGAATTGAATGTGTATGTAGTATGTATGTATGTATGTACAGTACATTGTACATACATATGTATAGACGAATCTATATGTTATACATTTTTAATTTTCATCACACATTTGAGCTTATACGCTTATTGGATAGCAAATTTAATGGATGTCGGAGAAATTTTGTTTTTAAGGTGTTAAGAAAGTTTCATCGTGTCTGTTTTGGATTTCGAGCTAAACAAATTTTAATTCTGTTTTTATGTGAATGATTACTTTGGATTGGAAGTGACAGATAAAATAAATTGTTGGAAAAATAGAGAACGAATATGATAAACAGGTGGAACTGGAGTGTCGAACAACTGGTGTACATAAATATTATGTTAACTTTTAGGGCTTAAGCTAAGAAGTGCGTGGGAACCTCTAGTTTTTTTTTTTTTTTACAATAATTGGAATGCATTGATGGGTGGGTCTTAACATTTATGAGTTCATAGAATACCATCAATTCGTCAAATCCAATTGATTGAAGGTGAAGTGCAAAATTGCCCTATGAAATGAAACCACATCAGGGCCTATTTTTCATTTATAAAAGTACGGTGACCATATTTCTGAAAGCAAAACCCGGGACAAAAGTGAAAAATTAAAATGTGTGAAAATATAAAGATTTTTTCATTAATTTCATTTAGATATTAAAAGAAGGAAAACATACTAACAGAAAAAAAAACGAAAAGAAATTCTTAAAATAATTAATTATATAATTACAAACTCAAAACTAGAAATTAAAACTTAACATTTTTATTTTTTTTTATTAAAATAATAATATCGGTTGACAAAGCAAATAAGTCTTTGAATAATATTAATTTAATATTAGTTATGTAAAATTACAAGAAGCATGACATTTCGTAATGTACATCATGCTAAGTTTAGAACGCAAAATGTTTTACTTTTTCTTTAATAATTCATTGCTGAAAAAAATTCTTTTACAATTTTTTCGTTTTCTTTTAAATAATTTTTAAATTCATTAAATCGTAATTAAATTTAACAATAACTAACATGGCTTTTAGAGTTTGTACATTTAGCTGGGCATTGTTTATTAAGCCTAGTTTTTAGATCGAAGAGGACAATTGTTTCGAAGTAAAAATGTCTACCCATTTTTCATTTATTTTAATTTTTTTCCGTCCATTTTCTAATAGTACCTAAAAAATGATTTTAAGCAAACAAACTCATCAAACATTAATTTTTGTCTCGATTTGCTTTTGTACATTTGTATTATTTTTAATTTTTCTAGCTATAGAAATACGGGACAATCCCGGGAAACCTTGGACGGATGGTCACCGTATTTATAAGTGACCATAAGTCATGTTCATTTGTCGTTCACTATCAATATAATAGAGAGACACAAAAATGGAGAAGGTGATACTATAACTAAATGAACATAGCTATTTTCATGGTACCGTGTGGTTTATCGTCCTCTCTGTTTCGATAATGTAAGCGCATTTTCATATAATAGTGTCCAAATTGGATTTGGAAAGATTTTTGACAACTATTGAAAGTTAAAATCGATCCAGCTGTGAAAATCAGATGGGTTCAATTTATTTGTAGGATTAAGGGCTAGTGGATACGTGGTTCAGGAATTTTTATTCAACGATCTTGACGAAGTTTCACTGAGGTTTTCAGCGATGGTTCCGGCATATAATTGGCTATGATCACATACTTGAACCTTGAATGATCGTTGAACCACAGTTAAAAAAATAAATAAATTTTATGGCACAACAGCTCATGAAGAACTTGGGCCTAGTGACTTACAACTCTCAACCATTCCTGTGTGCGTGTCTGCAGGAATGGAGGGGACCTACAGTTTATTGCCGAATCCGAACGGCTAATGAGCGGCACTTTTCTGTGACAGGAGATACTCTTGGAGGATTTGTCAATTCCTCGCAAGAGGCAGTAGCCGTTTTTTCTTTTAAATAAATAGGTGGCGGAGGCTGGGGCTCGAACCTTAGACCTCCGGCATGACAGTCCATCGCACTAACCATCAGGCCACGGCTACTACAGTTAACCCGCTGAAAATAAAAATAAAATAAATAAATTTGGTGGCACAACAGCTCATGAAGAACTAGGGCCTAGTGACTAACAACTCTCAACCATTTCTGTTTGGATGTCTGCAGGAATGAAGAGGACCTACAGTTTATTGCCGAATCAGAACTACATAAGTTGAATGGCACATTTCTATGACAAGAGATACTCTTGGAGAATTTGTCATTTCCCCGAAAGGGGTATCATTTTTAGGTGGCAGCGGCTGGGAATCAAACCCAGACCTCTGGCGTGACCCACTAACCATTACGCCATGGACTACTACAATGCGCCGAAAATAGCGAATTAAATTTGCTGATGAACCACGGGTTAAATATTCAACCACGCTTTGACAACTGATCGTAACTCTGGTTTAACTCAGGTTTAACTCCAGCATTGAAAAACTGGTCATTTAAGAGTTGTAAAACTGCAGTAATTTGGTTTTGAATTTGTATTTCACTTAAAAACTTCAGTCAATTCAGTGGTAATATTATGACTTTTCAGATAACTAACGCAGTCAATGAACTAGCAGTACTTTTTGACTGTTTCCAGTCTATAAGTGCTTCCAAAATCGACTTAAAATCTTGGACAATTTTAACAATCACTTCGTGATACATAAAAAGATATTTCAAGTCTTAGGCTTCGTAAAATTAAGGCTGCAAGTGCGTCCAACAATAGTAAACGAGTGCGCTAATTTGTGTTAATATTTTAGTAAACCAATAACGAATTCAAAGGTCACGCTTTTTGCCTACGTGCTAGTTAATGAGCTCTCGTATTTAAGATCAGAACTTAGCTCCCAACTAACAAACTGCAGTAGCAAATACTAAGAAATGTGAATGAAACTAGCGTGTATAATTATCCACTGTAACAGCCGGTCCGTCTCCTCCGACAGCTGTTATACGACTGTCTGAATGAACCAAATTCTTCTAGTCAGAGACACAGAGTACCATATCGAATAAGTATATTCTGACAATATTTCTCTGCTAGCTAACAACAAATCACTATATAAATGTACTCCGATATGCGATCTCTGCCAGCTAGGTCACCACCATTATTTTATTATTAACGCATTGTAAAGCAATTAAAAAAATGTTCAACAATGATCATCCTACTTTGTTTGATTTTATTAACTTCTGAAACAAACCAAATAAACTATTTTGTTCACTTTATTGAGATATTTCAGAAACCGCAATTTTACTTTCTCGCATGTTTACAAAAGGAAAACCAAACGAACAAAAAATCACTCCAACTCTAGACATATTATTTTGAACTTAACATTCAAGACACAAAGATAAAGATAACAACCCCTAACTTAACCTTCCGGCCTTTAAAGTAGGCATATTATATAACAATACATTTTTAAGTGCATGCCTCCCATTCCCCCATTCAAATAAAACCCAAACCCCTTTTGATTTATTTTCGATACAATTTTGTATTCCAAAAGTAACTCGTAGACCCACTTAACCAATACTTCTCTACAGTATTGTATTCCAATAAAATAAAAATATATGTTTATACCTAAGAAGTTCTTAAACAAAAAACAAACTCAATTCCACCCCTTAATACGCCCTGGCACAATCGACTTTCATTCCACTCATTGGAGTGTTATTTTCAATACCCGATATGCTAAAAGTTGTTGTTAGTTGAAGAACTTTTCAATGAATCAATTGAATCAAAACAACCAAAGTGTATTTGCAAGAAAAACCAGCTGAAACGTTAATTTTCAAAAAAAAAAAAAAAATGAAGACCCTTCCACCGACACCGAAACGAAAACAAAATTTCAAGACTCTTGACTCCACTCCTGAGTCCTGACTGCTGTTCCATGTGCGAAATCAAACAATACTCGTAGAAGGTGTAAATGCTATTTTTCCAAAAAAAAAAAAAAAAAATACCTTACGCAATGTAAACTCTAAGAGCGAGAGGATTGACACAAAGGACTTTTGCTTATTTTGGTTGAACGGGTGGTGGGTGGTGGTGCAGTGCAGGCACAAAAGTATAGGTACACTCTATACCTAGTACTGCCACCAACAAAAAAAGAGCCAATTTCAGATAAGTACTCAAATATACAACTTCAAACTTGCCAATTTTGTACTGACTGACTGAACTGACGCAGGAACGCAGGGATAAAACTCTTCGTTTTAATGAAATTCTGCTACGTGAAATGAATTGTTGTTCAAGATTTGTGGAAATAAACGACGACGGCGGCGGCTGCTTTGGTCGCTGTATTCATTGTAGAACAGGAGAGAGAGAAACAATTCAGCAACCAACAAAACCATCACACTAACGAAACGACTAGTTGCAGTATATTTTTTTTTTTTGTTTAGGTGCTGGTTTTTTTTTGTTGAGGTGCGGTGCTATCAAAATTAAGGAAGTAGTATTGAATTGTAGGAACTGATGTCTTTCAGTTTAACAAATAATTCCGTTATCGGTCAAAAAAGTTAAAGAGTGGTCAATTAATATAACGTAGATTTTGAAAGAAATCTGGTATTGAAGTACCGAACCTTCCTGAAGGCAAAATCGAATCATCAAAAATGTTTGCAACTTCTTTCCATTCCAAATAGATACCGACGCATTTTTTGTAAGAAAATTTCCTTATCGAAAAATAAAACTGTCGGGAAAAAGAAAATTAATCAGTAAATAACACAAGACAATTATAAAAATCAAAATCGACAGTAAAAAATAAAACAAAATAAAAAAATACCGAAATTTAAGTAATCGAAAGGAGAAAAAGTAAACAAAAAATAACCGCAAAATAAAAATCCAAATTTGGCTGCTTTTGACAGATTAACATTTTCAATTCATATCGACAAGATGAGTTGGAAAATATAACAAAGTGTAACATTCTGAAACATCAACACTGGAGTTTAGGAACGATTTAATGACGTCATAGTGTTAACAAACGTTACACTTCCCGAGTTTAGGAACGATCAGAGTTAACAATAGCTAACATTTTTTGGGAGCGTGTCAATTATCGTTTATTAATCGAAAACAAACAGACAGTTTACTCAAAATTCAATTTTATTTTACTTTTACAGTATGCTCAAGAATTATTTCAGACAATTATAACTAGGCGCGTGATGACAGGTTAAGGTTTTGTAATCGAATGATTATATACATATATTAAAAGTGGTTGGCTCGCCATAGATTGGTTGCTGTCGCACTCTTGTGGCTGATCCGTGAAGCGGCGTTATTTAATTTTATTCAAAATATTTGGCGGGAGATGAATTCTAGACTCCTACAATTTTATAGAAAAGAAACGCACCACGTCGATTTTTTTTTAGAAAATTACCCCTCCCTCCTAAACGGGTGGAACTAGACCCCCTCCATCTATATAATTTTTTTCTTCTCTTAACCCAACCTACTTAGTGCACCTTATACCGAACACCCTGTATATTACTTATGACACAGTAGCCCAAGTCGCACACTCAATAAAACGCAAACCCGTATACACCATCCCTTGCATGTGTACACCGCCAACTGCAGCCGACAACTAATTGCTAATCAGCATTGCAGGTGCAGCAATAATTAGCATATCAGAGTTAAACAAAAAAGCGAATAAAAGAAAGAAAGAACTTCGACAACTGGACGACGATCAAGAACCTCGATAGTGAATTTCTATTTCTAAAATAGGGCAAGACCGATCATCATTTTTCCAACTTCCATTTGCAGTATTACAATTCACATGCAGTTTGGCCGTTTAGTAGGATAATAGACCGGCCATACCAAGACAAAGTCGGGTTACAAAGGCATACAGTCAGTTTTATACCACAAACTGAGGCAGATTTAATTTAGAAAGACTTCCCGCCACCCAGAGGTAAAAGGGGACACAAATTAAATAAAGGGTCCAGGGGAAAAACGGCACAAGTCCTATTATTTTCAAAATTGAACTAATGATGACATTTTGTAGGTTTTTGTTAGTTGTTTGAAAAAAAAAGTGTTGATTTTACAAGAAAAACCATTAAATTGACTTGTGCCGTTTTTCCCCTGGACCCTTCAATTAGTTAATCCATTGCCGTTGATCCGTTGATTTTCAATTTCGTTTGTTGATTTGCCGGATTCGTCCTTTCATTTCCCGGATTCGCCTGTTGAATTGCCGGATTCGTCTGTTGATTTTCCTATTCCGCCAGGTTACTACATATATTATACTTTACCTAAACCCGCTTACTGACGGCCCCTTTTGATTAATATTAAATAAAACCATAATACGTACCTAAATGTTGTCGTTATCTTTGAGGGGGGCAAAATAATAATATTTGTCTAATGCTGTCAAATTTTCAGGTTCGACATTTCCTTTAATTTCCTAAACTACTGATGATGATGAAAAATACCCACTCACCGAGCAAATTACGAATTACTATTAGGACCATTCGTATATTCAGCAATCAAAAAAAGTGCTTCAAAATTTTTGTGAAGAAACCCACCTCCTGAAAAACACATTGTTAAAAAAAAAAAAAAAAAAAAATTAAAACTAAATTATTTGCTGAGTAGAAAATTCCATTAAGCTCGCGCATCCAAAAACATTCGCAATTATTTCCAGAATGAATTGTGTAAACACGAGGGGTCGACACACACATAATGTTCAAAATGGCAATGGTTGCTCTCTGATGTAATTGCGATAAATCCTTTTTCGACGCCGCTGCTGCCTCTGCATGCCGTGACGCCCGTCGACACTGCCACTCTGTTTCTAGAAGTATACTTCTATGCTTAAATAGTGGAATCCTGCTTCAAGGAGGAAATTAATTGCGTTTGCAGATTTTTGTCCGGAGGATTTTATCCTTTTTAGTTTGTTTAAAAGAAGAAAATTCGATGTTTTTTAGAATATTTTGAGCGTGCATATGCCCTTCAGCGTTTAGCCCACTCACATGACAAATAGTTTTAAGTACTGATAATGAGAAATTTTTTGTTTGCCTTTAAAGTATTGTTTTTATTTTAATTGGAAAATAGAATTCCATGTGCACAACAAAAGCCTAAAATTCTCAAAAATTCCTAAAATTGCAGGTATACTTAATATGAAAAATCGTTCTAAAATTGTTTTATATTAGCTCAAAAATTTGAAAAATATCTCAGCTCAAAATATAAAAATATATTCGTACTCTACTCATAGCCCGTATATCAAAAAGTTTTACTTTTAGGATTTTCGTATGCCAATTAAGAAAGGTTGATCCTTTTTTGGAGAACTATATAAACAATTTCAACTTGACCATTTAAGCCTTCAATCGACAGCAAACAATCAGAACTAATATGTTCCTGTCGAGGCCAAATTAGCCGAACAAGAGAAAATCAGACTTCTCCTCCTAAATTTGTTCACCTGATGTCCTTGAAATCTGACAACATGACACGACAGCGACACCTAAAAATTGATGTTGTCCTTGTTGGATATTTGTACCTCTAATACTTACCTATACCTATACATTTACATAATTGTGCTCTCAAGGATGAAAAGATTATGGTTTCTTCATAAAATTTGAAAAGGGTCTTCTGTCGAATCCTTTAATTACTTCCACCAGATGGTTTCAAAAATGAAACTGAAAGTAAAATACTTTCTCGAATACAGAATGTAGGTATAGGTACTACCCTTAGTGAAGCACTAAAATATTCCCTATGGTTTAAGTTGATTTGAAGATAGGCACTCAAAGTTTATATCTAAAGTACTATACAGGGTGTTCGGTATGCGGTGCACCAAAAAGCTAGAGCAAGTAGGTTGGGTTAAGACAAGAAAAAAATCGTATGGGAGGGGGCGTCTATTTCCCCCGTTTCTAAAAAATCGACTTTTAATAGAAAAAAGTTATTAAAAGAGAACGGCAACCCCTACAATGTCATGCTATATTTTTTAAGAATCAGAAGCTTTTTCTTTTATTTTCTTTTTAATTCAATTTACTTGATAGAACAGTTCTTGAAAAAAAAATTTTCAAACTCAAAATTTTGAAAAATTAATGGAAAAAAATTTTGTTCAAACTAATTTTATTCAAAATTTTACCTAATTAAGTAGTATTTTTTTTTTTTTTAATATTCGATGCTCCTATTTATTTCCAATCAAACAGTAGAAACCAGATGCCCAAATATTTTTTAGTTTTTGAGAAAATTGAAAATAACTATATCTACTTTACTACTTAATTAGTAGAAACAGAATCTTTGGAACAACAAAATAACCGATGGAAGTCAAATTCAAGAAAAACTTTCATTAGTTAAATTTTCAATTTTCTCAAAAACTGGAATACATTTTGACATCTGGTTTTTAGTATTTGGCAGAGAATTAATTGGAGCATTGAATATTAAACACGAAAATTACTTAATAACATACAATTTTGAAAAAAAAAAAAATAGTTTGAACACAATTTTTTGATTTTTTTTCAAAAATTTAAGTTTGAAAATTAATTTTTGAAAAACTGTTCCCTAAAATAACTTTTTTTAAAAAGATTATAAAGAAAGAGGTTTCTGGCCTTACAAAAAAGTATAACATGCCATTGTAGTAGTGACCTGTGTTTTTTAATAATTTTTTTTCTGTCTTAAGTCATTTCTTTAGAAAATTTACCCTCCCATTATTTTGTAATTTTCTCAAAAACAAAAAGACACTTGAGTATTTTCTTTTTCGTATGTGACTAGAAATTTATAGGAGCATCGAATATTAAAAAAAGAACTATTACTTACATAAATTCGTAAAATTTTGAAAAAAAAATTAGTTTGAATACATTATCATTATTTTTTCAAAATTTTGAGTTTGAAAATTAATTTTTCAAGGACTGTTCTCTGTAGTAACTCGAATTAAAAACAAAATGAAGGAATGGATTTCTGGTTTAAAAAAAAAACACAACATGACATTTTAAATGTTACCGTTGTTTTTTAATATTTTCTTTTCTATTTCAAGTCGTTTTTTTTTTAGAAAATTGCCCCTCCGGCCTAAACGGGGGGAACTAGACCCCCCTTCCTTTATGATTTTTTTCTTGTCGTAGCCCAACCTACTCGATCTAGCTTTTTGGTGCACCTTATACCAAACACCCTGTATATTACTTATGACTTGAGATGTCTTTGCCTAAAGATTTTTTGTATATTTTTATTAAAGCTTAAATTCAATGTTTTACCCTCTCATTTTTCATTGATATGTTTTTTAATTAAATATGAATGAAGGGTTCTTTTTTGATATCATACTTCTTTTTTTTGTTTGTAATAACAGTTGGTACTTAAGTATAAGTATGCCGAAAAGTAAGTGACAGGCTACCAAAGATTGACCCAAAGTCCATTCGAAAACAGTAAGGCATTTCTTCTTCATTTCAAATTCCAAGAAATAAAAAGAGTTCATAAAATATTTTCATCAACAAAATACTCAGATAGAAAGTTTTTAATTTTTTAAGCATTTCCAAAACAATTTATAGCCTCTTTTTAAGATTCACTTGTTTCAAGTGCTGTCGTGTACCTAATATATTTTCAAGGATGCTACGAAGACGTAGGTTGCAAGTAGGTATACCCTTGATTGGGCAATGAAATTCAGAAGTTTTATTATAAATTTTATCCCTTGGGCATTTAGGCAGGTGTCCGCGGAAAAAGATTAAAAGATACGAATTACGAAAGATAATAATCACTTTAGTATGCCGTTCGCCGCCGCCGCCCGTGAAGAATTATGCAAAAACCTTAACAAGGAAATTATCCTCCTTAGGGAGATGCTCATGCCCTCTGTCTTTGAATACATCCTCTTGTTCTATCTTCACCTTTATACTAAGAGAATTGAGTTTTGTAATTAATTTTTATTTGATAAACAACACAGTAGTGGCCTTAAGGTATTTCTGGCTCATTAATTTTCCAACAGTGAACGAAAAATAAAAATCTTCTATAAGATTTACATCAAAGAGCAAAAATTAAATTAGAATGAATATTTTTTGGAGACTTTTCAACATTATACTTACATAATTTAATTAAGAAGAAGCAGTGCTGATTACTTTGAAATTGATTTAAAATGTAGTTTGACTTTTATATGAAATACCTATACCTGCAGATTTTATAGATTAAATTTTATTTATTTTCCTATAATAATAAAAAAAAATTATAAAAACATAGTATACATCAATCTAAATTATATTTGATTACACAATTCATTGTGCTTTTTGCTTGATAAATGGCCTCCCATCAGCCGAACTATCGAAAGCAGCGGAATTTTACTTGGTAAGGAGTATAGACCAACTTATCTGTTGTTAAATTTGGTTTAATGAAAGTATGTAGAATGAATAATTAACCCTAGGTACCAACTATAAAAAACT
The DNA here is from genome assembly GCA_947049315.1 of Epistrophella euchroma. Taxonomy (NCBI): domain Eukaryota; kingdom Metazoa; phylum Arthropoda; class Insecta; order Diptera; family Syrphidae; genus Epistrophella; species Epistrophella euchroma. The sequence goes on along the minus strand of OX346246.1, from coordinate 76,068,647 downwards.
TCGAGATGAATAGATCTAAGACCTTATTAAAGTCAAGGATTATGGGTGATATGAATAAAACGGAGTAGGTACTCAAAAAACGTGCTTCAGAAGAATCAGAGCACTTACTTACTTTACTTTAGATGGCGCTCACAGCCCAGGATGTACTACGGCCTCAACCAACAAGCCCCTCCAGCCAGCTCGGTCCCTAGCTAGCTGCCTACTGTTACGCACTCCAAGTTGGTTGAGGTCGTTCTCCACTTGTGTGTGGTCTTCCTCTGCTGCCAGACCGTCAGGGATAGATTTGAAGACTCGTCGGACTGGTGCGTCGGTGTCCATACGCTCCACGTGTCCCAGCCATGTCATTATCTCAACCGCTGTATTTTCAGCTTCTTGACTAGGTCGACGTCGCTGTAAAGCCCGTAAAGCTCGTTGTTAAATCTTCTCCTCCATACTCCATCGATACATTTCGGATCTGCACGTGGAATCTGGAATGTCCAGACACTAAACAGGCCACGTGCAGCCGAACAATTAGTGGAGAACCGTGATAGGCTAAAGGCTGATGTAACAGCCATCTAGGAAGTGCGATGGGTAGGAGAGGGCATACGAAGGATGAAATCGTGTGACATCTACTTCGGCGAGGGCTGCAAGGGTCAGCGGCTCTTTGGTTGTGGTTTTGTGGCAAGGGGAAGACTTAGGCAAGAAGTCTTGGGCTTCAGAAATGTAAGCTAGCGCCTTGTCACAATCCGCATCAAAGCAAAGTCCAAAAACATCACGTTGATCTGTGCCCATGCCCCAACGGAAGAATAAGATGACTCAACCAAGGAAGAATTTTACGATCTCCTCGAGGATACGTCAAGATTATTCTTGAAAACTTCAACGCCAAGATCGGAAAGGAGGGCATCCTTGGTTCGATAGTCGGAGGACACTCTGGCACTCAATTCCCACACCTCAATATACACAAAAGGACGTGGCGGTCTCCGGATCAACGAACCGTCAACCAAATTGATCATGTTGCGATAGACGCCATACATGCTTCCAGTATCCTGGATGTCCGAACGTTCCGACGTGCCAACACAGACTCGGATCACTTCTTGGTGGTAGCTCAAGTACGTATGCGGATATCAGTGACGCGACAACGACAAGCGGATGCTGCAAAACGATTTCACATCGCAAAGCTAAAATCGCAAGATATAGCCAGACTTTTGCAGATCACTTATCTCTTAAACTCTCGGCAAGCCCCCCACAAGCATCATCTGTAGAGGACCAGTGGAAACTCTGCCAAAATGCCATCAGAAGTGCCGCTACTGATGTGCAGGGAGTCACTAGGCCACCACAACGAAACTCCTGGTTCGACGAAGAATACAAGATGGCGCATACAGCAAAAAATGAGGCCTACCAAGCAATGCTGAGACTAGAACCAGAGCTGGCTGACAGAGCAGCCCGGAATCTCTACGGGGAAAAACACATGGAAGAACGCCGACTTCCCAGGAGGAAAAGGAGAAAGCATGCGAAGCGGGCGGTCGAGTCTATTGACTCGCGGTCTTTATATATGGGGCAGAAGCATGGACCCTGTAAAAAACGGATGAGAATCTGCTTGGGTGCTTTGAAAGGAAAATTCTTCGGGTGATTTTCCGTTCAGTCTGCATCGATGGAGTGTGAAGGAGAAGATTCAACAACGAACTTTACGGGCTTTACAGCGACGTCGACCTGATCAAGAATCTGAAAATACAGCGGTTGAGATGGCTGGGACACGTGGAGCGTATGGACACCGACGCACCAGCCCGACGAGTCTTCGAATCTACCCCTGACGGTCTGGCAGCAGAGGAAGACCGCACACAAATGGAAAACGACCTAAACCAACTTGGAGTGCGTAACTGATGACATCAGTTAACAGGGTGTGTTAACTCTCATAATTACTATCTAAATTGGTCATAAGCATTAACTATATAAACTTGCAAACAGCTGATTTGAATTTTAACAGCTCTGAATACTTAACTCGAGAAAAAACTTGGGTTTCGTAAGAGCGCACTCGGAGTTCGACCCGAATGCACTTCGAACACAATGCAAATAATCTAGGTCTAGGACAAAAAAGTGCTACATAAAATGGTTTAGAGCGACTTCAGGGCGACAAAGTGCGCCCCAGTGTCTTTCAAACAGTGACAAGAGTTCAAAACTCTTCTTCGGCTAGGGAACACAAAACCCATATTAATACCTACATCACATACACACATTTTAAAAACATAAAATAATGTTAAAATATTATTTAGGTTCATTCACAATTTATTTTCCCCCATGAAACCCCTTCCCTGACTACGCACATGATCTCATTTAAACTGGCGACGTTCATCCATTTTGGAAAACAACAAAAACAATACACGTTTGTTTACACTTTTTATCGGCTAAATAAAGCAAATTAGTAATTGTGTTTGGAATATATTCTCCTCGATTAACAAACTATCATATTTACCTTGTTAATATACACTTGTCAAAACAATTAAGGAAACAAAAAAAAATCACTTTTTTTAAGTGTTTTTTGAAGAGCTGTATCTCTGTGAAAAGTGGTCGTATTGAGATGAAACAAAAAGCATTCTGAAGCCTTATACTTTTTGTATTGAGGAATTTTCGGTTTTTAAGGTACCGTTATTGCGCAATCATAAGAAGCAGCACGACCCAAAAATTTAAAATTTTTTTCTTTTTTTTGAACATTGTCATTTTCTTTGAAAATTTTTTTTGAGCCAATTTAATATTTTGTTTCAATAACTTGTTTATTCAGCTTTAAGGTCATCTTTTTTCGTCATTGTACAAATTTTATTCAAAAGAATATCTGGCTTTGAATGAAAAAACAGACTTTTGACTTTGACTACCAATATAATCGCAAGGAATGAGAACACCGACAATTTATGAGTAGTTTTAAAAACTGGAATTAATATTCTACAAGATTTTTTCAAAACTTTATGACGATTATTTTTTTTGGCCCCTCATCGTTACATTCAGAAAAGGTCTAAAAAACGACTTTTTAAAGACTTTTTGTAAATCTTTTACTGAATTAAAAATATTCACTGTAGGACTTAATTTAGTAAGACATTTTAAAGAACTATAGACCGCCAATATTTCTGTAAAGTTTCAAATAAATCCATTGAACCGTTTTCATGTACCGAATGATCAAATTCGTGAAAACCAATTAAGGGAACAAATTGGGTGGTTCATAAACATTGTGAAATTGTCATCAAAATGGAAACGAAAACACCAATTTCTGTCACTTTTTTCACAGTTTAGTGTTAGTTACAATACTTATAAGCGTGGAGAAGAAAAAAAAAACATTTTTTTCAAAGAAAAAAAAATTGGAGCAAAAATTAAATATTTTTTTCAAAATTTTCAAATTTTAGTTGTAATTTTTTTTCTCGAAAAGATGTTTTGCTTCCATTAAAATCTCATCAGTATTGTAACTAATACAAAACTGTGAAAAAAGTGACAGAAATTGGTGTTTTCGTTTCCATTTTGAAGACAATTTCACAATGTTTATGAACCACCCAATTTGTTCCCTTAATTGGTTTTCACGAATTTGATCATTCGGTACATGAAAACGGTTCATTGGATTTATTTGAAATTTTACAGAAATATTGGCGGTCTATAGTTCTTTAAAATATTTTACTAAATTAAGTCCTACAGTGAATATTTTTAAATCAGTAATAGATTTACAAAAAGTCTTTAAAAAGTCGTTTTTTAGACCTTTTCTGAATGTAACGATGAGGGGCCAAAAAAAATAATTGTTATAAAGTTTTGAAAAAATCTTGTAGAATATTAATTTCGGTTTTTAAAACTACCCATAAATTGTCGGTATTCTCATTCCTTGCGATAATATTGGTAGTCAAAGTCAAAAGTCTGTTTTTTCATTCAAAGCCAGATATTCTTTCGAATAAAATTTGTACAATGACGAAAAAAAATCAACTTAAAGCTGAATTAACAAGTTATTGAAACAAAATATTAAATTGGCTCAAAAAAAATTTTCAAAGAAAATGACAATGTTCAAAAAAAAGAAAAAAATTTTAAATTTTTGAGTCGTGCTGCTTCTAATGATTGCGCAATAACGGTACCTTAAAAAAATCATTTGCGAAAATTTCTCAATACAAAAAGTATAAGGCTTCAGAATGCTTTTTGTTTCATCTCAGTACGACCACTTTTCACAGAGATACAGCTCTTCGAAAAACTCTAAAAAAAAGTGATTTTTTTTTGTTCCCTTAATTGTTTTGACAAGTGTATTACAATTATTAGGTATATGGATACCCGTTCATATAAAATAGATTATTAAATTCAAATCTGAAATTTTAGAATCTTCAGTTTTTTTTTCTGAACGCAAAAAAAAAAGTCTGAAATTTCAACCAAAATTCATTGCTTCAAATTCTCGTATTAACTTATAAAATTGGCATTAAAGCGAAATAAAATAGAACTTCAATAAATTCGTTAATTGATAATTTAATATGAGCTTTGAATATGAAATTTTATGTAACAAAATATGAAGTAAATTTGTTTCCTGGTTTTCAATTTAAATTTACAATTTACTTATCCTAATTATCCAAAAAAAAATAATTGGTTATGAATTTAATTAAGAAATATAAATAGGTATCGTTTATGTTAAATCTTCTCCACATGGTTTATTTAGAGTACCTATTTCCGTACATATTGATTGATTGATTTGATTTATTAATTATATATATAACTATTACAAGTTTAAATCATTTACAAAAATTTAAATTAACAAATTTTTGATTCAATTTTACTTAAAAATCAATTTTAATATTTACAAGTGTTGAAATCTAATTGTAGTTTATTTTGATGAAATCGATCACGAGTCTCTTAAATTGGTGAAAGTTTGACTCATCTTTTATGGATCTGGGCAGCGAGTTAAAAAGTTTAACACCTTGATATACTATAGATTTTTGTGTGCTGCTTCTGTTGAATCGTTCAAGTCTGAAATCATTTGCTGATCTGAGGTTGTATGGCTGCGATTCACTAACATACGTTAACTTGTCTTGTAGGTACTGTGGATAGTTACAAAATTTTATATTAAATACAAATATTAAAACTTTCAATATAAGACGCTGATTAACATTCAACCACATTAAATAATGCAACATAACTCTTGATGGTGTATATCTATCACACTTTAAAATAGCGCGCATTGCTTTGTTTTGAAGCACTTGAAGTCTTTGTTTAAGATCTGCATTACACATGAACAATATCGTAGCACAATAGTCAAAATGCGGTAGAACTATTGTATTAAAAATCATAACTGCATTTTTAAAGCTAATTTTCTTTCTTATTCTGCACAAGAACCCCACCTTTTTGCTTATCTTTGCACACACATAATTGGAATGTTCTTTAAAATTTAAATCCTTATCAATAATTACCCCCAAATATTTAATACTTATAACTTGTTCAATACTTTCGGATCCAATTTTCAAATTTATACTTTCGTTAGAATTTAAAATCATAAATTTTGTTTTAGCGACATTTAATTTTAATTTGTTCATGCAAAGCCACTCATAGACATTAATAAGATCCTCATTAATTTGTCCATAAACATCCATAATGTTCTTGTAGTCAATGTAAATTAAGGTATCATCCGCAAAAAGAACACATTTACACCATTTTAGCATCTTGTTAATTTCGTTTATGTACAGCAGAAATAATTGACCACCTAAATTTGAACCCTGTGGCACACCGATTTCTACACTCCTTTCATTTGATTCCATTCCCAGAATTTTCGTTGTTTGTGATCTTTGGTTCAAGTATGACTCGAACCATTTTTTTTCAGTTCCTTTTATTCCATATTTTTCCATTTTATCGACTAGAATTGCTCGATCAATTGTTTCAAAGGCTCTTTTAAAGTCCATAAATATTGAAATCACTTTTTTACCTTCATCTATCATTTTTTTCCAGTCGTGAATTGTACTTATCAACGCTGTTTCACACGAATGACCACCCCGAAAGCCAGACTGCTCCTGAATCAGAATATTTTGATCTTTGATGTGGTTTGATAGTTGCTTGCTAACTACTTTCTCTATAATTTTTTCCAATGCCGGTAACATATTAACTGGCCTATAATCTAGTGCTGCTTTTGGATTCGTGATTTTTGCAACAGGGACCACAACAGACTTTTTTAGACACTTAGGGAAAGTTCCATTTCTTAATGATTCATTTACTATATTTAAAATATCATGTCCAACTAAATCAAAATTTTCCATTAAAATGGTTGAGTTTATTCCGAAAATATCCTTTTTGTTATTCATTTCTTTTAAAACATTCTTAAGTTCACTAAGTTGTAATGTATTAAAATGGAAAAGAGTTTGAACGGAGCTAATATTACACACATATACCTACCCAACCCATAGAAAATAAAAGGTTTCTGACATTAAAATAATTCTTAGCGATTATTTAAGATTATTTGGTTTTTGACCTAAATAAACAGATTAATTTTAAGTATCAAATGAAAAAAAAAATAATGTTTCCCCCAATAATTTCTCGAGTTCATGTTTTATATCCCTAAAAGTAAAATCATGTTCCTGCTGCGACCAAAAAGACTCGAAAACAATGGAGTGTAGAAAAAGTAATAAAATCTAATCACCTTCGTTGTTCAAAAACTAATACAAACGTAAACATAATAAAACAAAATAATGTTCTGGAAATATAATAAACACAAAAAAAAAATAATAATAAAACTTCATTGAATTGTGCCCGCTTGAATTGAAAGGTCACTTCTCTCACTCTTTCAGAATGAATGAACAATGAACAACATGCCCTCGAATCGGTTAGTTACATCTGCAACCCCAACGAGCCAATGTGACAAAACTCATTAGCCCTATATCGTGCCATTAAAGCTCTATAATACAGCACAACAACTACAAATGCAATTATATCAACTGGCATTAATAATTGAATTAAGCCCAAAGTCCCGGACCCGGACGGACAACATATCAATTGAAAGGGTTTGGAGCTGGAGTACTACTTGAGCTTGACTTCTCCACACCACAGCATTCTAATGGCCAATTCTTATCCTTTTTTGTTGGTCCACCCTTGAGTTTTTGTCCACACTGCTAAGTTTTCACTCCTCCTGGTTCTGTATTTCCAATGGGATGGGGATTAAAATTATTTTCTACCATATCGTGGTCCGTTCCAGGGAGGATTGGGATAAATCGCTTATAAGAAACTTACAACTGCACACTTGCTTAATAATTTCCAAATTTGAGGACTTCTGTTTCGAGAGGTATGCGCGGATATGGAGGAGCAGCTCTGAGAAGGATTCGGTCTCTAAATCGGATCCAGCATTGTAATCCATATACAGTCATATAGAGGTCACATGAATTGAGTATGACGCAAATCCAAAAAACGACACAACAACACAAAAAGGAAAGTTAGGATAGGACGATCGAAGGACGCCAGGACCACGAGTCATATGGAGGTAAGGTGTAAGTGACTATTTTGTTGGAATCTCAGAACTTATGAGCTGGGCAATAAATATAAACTGTTTGCACTAAAATAACTCCGGGTGGCTTTCATTGTTGTGAAAAGTTGGATTTTAATTTTGCACAATTTGAAAGGGGATTTTTTTTTTTAATTTCTTCGGGGACATACTTACATAACACAAGTTGAAAGATGAAAAACAAAAAAGAGGTAAGTGGAAGTGGGAGAAGAAATAATTTATTTGGAAAGAATACTTCGTTTTGTTTATTTTTGTTACCCAAGCCACAAATTGTTTCGCTACTCGATTATTAACTGTGTTATAATTCTACCTAGATCACTAATCTCGTATGGATACGAGCACTGCCAAAAGAAAATATTTCACTACGAGGATACCGCGCAATCATTTCGGTTTTAGGCACAATCTCGTTCTGGACTTTGTGTTGAATTCCAGCTATGCAGTTTTTCAACTTCCACTGCCACTCAATATTATGATTGGAACCATCCTCTTTTATTTCCTCTTACTTTGTACTTTTCTACCTCTTAAATTTAAATCTTTTCATCAATTTATATTTTAAATTCTATAAGGCTTAGCACATATTAAAACGCGTGTGATGGACCTGACGTGTATCACATGACAGGATTAATGTAATACTATGTTTCCACCGAAGCTTAATCTCAGTTTAGATTAAGAGTAAATATAGCTTTGAAAAATTAATCAATTTGATTTTATATTGAAAAGTACAAAGCAAACTTCAAAATGAATTTCGAAACGTGTTGGACTTGATTGAGGATGATGTAAAAATTCTTGAAATCTTAGAAGTTGAGGTGCCTCGTGGAATATATGAGAGAAAAGAATACTTTTATTCGTTCGATGAACTTTCTTTTTACAAAAGATTTCGCCTAAAGAGAAAAATAACAATTACCGTTTTGGAAAAAATCGAAAGTTTTTTAGAATATCCATTGAATCGGTAAGATAAACTACATGTATTATCATCTTTATTATAAAATTTTAATTATTTTTCTCAGAAATAATTCAATTGCTCCCAATTATCAACTTTTGGTTGCCGTTTCTTTGCTACTGGGAATCATCGTCTTAGTATATGTAGGTGATTTTGGAGGGATGCATGTATCTACAGTTTCAAGAATTGTTTTACGTTACGTTTTTTAACTGCAATAGCTAGACTTGGACGAGATTACATACAATTTCCTGAGACCAAGGCTGACATTTCAAAAGCTAAGCGAGAGTTTTATGATATAGCATCGTTCCCAAATGTAATTGGTGCCATTGATGGTACTCATGTGAGAATTCAATCTCCTAGTGTGTAATACTCGTACTCAAAGACAGAAATCTCAAATTTTTCACCGAATGAACAAGATTGGGTAATCACCATGGCGTTCAACTTTACCAACAAAATGAAAGATTTATTGGAGGTGCCCTTCAATTTCAAATACTCATAGCGAAAATTGAAGAATCGTATAGAATAACGTTTAGAGAACAATGTCTGCAAAGCCAAACAAGAAATACATACAAATTACTCCGGCACGACCTTGATGGAAATAACTATTTTGATGACAAAAACAGCTTAGATTTTATATCAACAATCTTCAAAGCCAGAGGTGAACTTATTAACCTGAATTACTTGCCATATAGAAATTAAAGAAATACTGAATGCACTTTATGTAATCTGAGGAGCAGAGAAGACATATGTCACTTTATTGGTATCTGTCCCATTCTGAGCCCGATACGAAGAGCTTTTTGGGGAAAAATGACACTATCATTAAATGAAATTACTCGCGAATTAAATGGAGAAAATTGGAATGTCCTCTATAACTACCTGAAAGCTGCACTAAAATATCGACAACAAATTATAAACGAATCTTTTTAAATTTCTAACTTATATTTTTTTTTTTCAAATTTATCCATTTTTATTTGTATGTTAATTAATTAACCGCAAGAACCAGAGATCAGAAATAAATCTCAACCTTTTGAAAGGTCCCTTAATAACTCTTATTTGTTGCTATTTTCAATAAAAGTCACAAAATAACCTTTATTCTAAAAAAAAAAGTTTTTCGGTCAAGGTCTGAGCGAAACCTTTATTTTGTTTTTTTTTATGTTACGGTCAACCAGTGAGAGAAATCGCTGAGAGAAAAAAATAAATCTCATCTGCAATTTTATCAATCAGAATGTCTCTTAGTATGTCCCTTAGTTTTTCGTTAGCACTGCATGCTGAAATGCAGCTTATTAGGCTTTTTAGTCATCATCATCAAGTTTCCTGACATATTTGCTTGGCGTCCCAGCGACTGAATTCAAAATTGAAAGGGAATTTTCATCTTTAAATGAAAATCTTGGGTCAAAAAAACCTTGAGAGTTTATCATTAGCGAAATTTAATACCATAAATTAAAAAAAAAACATAAAAATCCGTTGCTCCGCTTAGGGGGTAATCAGACATTGGCAGGCGCCAATGTGAACAGTTTTCTTGACCAAAATACCTAACCAAAAATTTAATTTCTCTTTACAATCTTTTTTATTAAAAGCACCTTGCCCGGCCTTTTTTGAAAATTTTTGAAAAAAAAACAAACTTTTTTTACCAAATTTTTTATTGATTTTTTTAGAACTACTGGCGCTACCTAGATCACGGATATGTATTTTTGAAGTCGATATGTCGCTTAGTTTAGCCGCAAGTCAAGTTTAAAGATGCAAACTTTGATGCCTCTAGCACGTCTAGTTTAGCCGCAAATCGTATTTAAAGATAAAAGTCGATTTTTCATATAATGACATGCATCAATTGAAAAGGTGGCACTTCCTAGATTACGAATATGCATTTTTGAAGTCGCTAGGTAGCTTAGTTATATTATTAAAATTTTTTGTTCGAATTAACCATTTTTGATTTATTTTCTGCGAAAAAGGTTAAAGGTTGACCTTTTCCATTAATTTTTTCGTAAAAAACTCAACCATTGAGAGATATTTTAAAAAATAAAAAATAAATCTCAAGCGATAACCGATATTTTTTTTTTCAATAAATAAATCTCAAACCGTAACCGAAATCTTCTTTAAGAAATGTGGTAACTCTCAGAGAGAAACCAATTGAAAATAAAGGTCAACAGTTATTTCTGATCTCTGGAAGAACTCAATTTAGCTTTATAAAACAACTCCTTTTTCGGCTGACGGCAAATGCCAATGTCTTTTGTGTGAAAATTGTGTACTCGTATGAAATGTAGAGATTATTTATTATTTTATTTTATTCTTCATATCACAATTTGAAGGTGGTCTTGATGCTGAAGTTTTCCGCAACAGAAAAAGTTATTTTTTTGTAAATGTTCAAGCTATTTGTAATGCTAAAATGATTTCTACAAACGTAGTTGCACGGTGGCCGGGATCTACTCATGATGCCGCCATTTTTAACAGTTATAAAATAAGAAACGTTTTGGAAAGAGATAACACTGATAGTGAAACTTAAATATTTATGTTTAACTTAAACGCTTATTTTTTACTTTTTCCTCAGCGTAAACTGTCACATAAGCTCTTATGTTCAACTTAAATATTTAAGTTTTGTTTCAGCAAATGGCCCTTAGGTATGTACATTTATTTTTAAGTTTTACTGTTATACATACTATAAACAGTTAATAAGATAGATATAATTTTATTATAAAAATAGGTGATTGGGCTTATCCACAAAAATCCTATTTGATGACACCATTGCTTAATCCACGTACCGCAGCCCGCAGCAAAAAAATTGTATAACGAATCTCAAATTCGTTCAAGAGGCATTGTCGAAAAGCTTTTAAGGGTTCTTAAACGAAGATTTCCTGTACTAGCGTATGGCGTTAGTTTAAAATTATCAACTGTTTTTACAATAATAGTCGCAACTTTTGTTCTACATAATTTAATGCGCCAAAAAGGAGTACTCGATGATTCACCTGAAAGTTTGGACTTTAGTGAAGAAGATCTACAAGCCACAATTACTAACTATTCTAATCCAACACCCAACAATTCTGGCATGCAGAAATTTGATTAATAATTATTTCGGACGGCTTTAATAGATTTAATTTTGTTCAATAAAATTAACATTAGATAATAAACATAATCTTCGTAATGTTTTTCTTAAATTTGAAATTGTTGTTATCAGAAGAAAATTATTACAAGCAGTTTAAACAAAATTATTCATTGCATTGTATATATGTATGTACATATTATATGTATGCATATATGTATATAATGTATGTATGTACATATTTTTTAGACAACATCCTCCAATTGACTTCTCTTCTTTCTTTTTCAACTCACTAATAAAAGTAATAAATTGAAACTAAAACAACGTAGTAATTAAAATTAAGTAGTTATCTTTATTGTTGTTTAATATGTACATAGGTACATACGTGCAGTTAAACAAGCAATATTTTTTTTTTAAATAATGAAACGTTAATTAACTAAAACAATTTTTTATTTAAATCTAAAAGATCCATATCATCTTTTGATATATTATCTTTTTTAATTTGTTTGAGGATTTCTTGTTTTATTTCAATGTCAAGTTCTAACGATTTTTTCTTCAGATAATTTTCATCCTTAACGGTTTTTATTTGCAACTCAACCAACTAGATTTTTATTTTTGACAATTAAGAGTATTGTTCGCTAATTTTTGAACTCGGTAAGCTGGAAGCTATAGGTTTATTATTACTGGATTTTCCAAAATAATATTTTCTTTCAAAGAAGGAGTTGAATTATCGTCTTTTTGAGAAAATGTGTTGACGTCTTTTAGCGTTACAGTTTTTACTGGTTATAGCTTTTTGTTTGCTGGTGCTCTGAGTTGCTCCGGTTTGTAAGTTGACCAGCCTGGGCGTAAACTATCCGGCTCTGGTAATACCTAAAATACTACATTATATCAATGTTATAATTATTCAAAGTTTATGATTATATATTTACTCACGTTTTCTTTATCTCGTGATACTAAATTAATAAAAATGTCTTGCACTGCACCACTATCGAATTCGTTTTTGGATTCATAATTGTGACTGCAAGGTCAAAATTTGGATCCTTGACAAAGTATGGATTTTCCCACCTTCTGTTTGAAGTGAAGAAAATCTTTCTGCTGCGGCTTCTTTTCTAATTTCCTTTCTATATGCAATATAGATTTTTTTTTTTAATGATTCCGTGCTCCTAAAAAACGTTACGCCACATTGCTTGCTCCTTTTCCTTCCAAGTTTCTTCGTCCGTTTTTTTGTTCTTCACCGTATCTTTTTCAGAAAAAACACACTGCAATAATATTGACTTCTCCTGATGTGAGAAGTTAGGATTTCTTCTTCTATTGTCTGTCATATTATTTTTCCAATTTGAATTTAAAATAAAATCATTATTTTTCCAAAACTGAAGAAAACAATTGTTTTGACAATTACGTAAACTTTTTTTTATATTGTTTTGTTAGCAACGTAGAATAAACAAAGTGAATCTTAGGCCCATTTGCTCATACGAATCATAAATCTATATCATAGCTAAGTTAAACACAGTGCCTATGATAAACTTATTTTATTCTCCTTTGCTCCAAAATATTTGTGATCAACTTAGTAAAGATTTAGTTTTATGCGAAAAATCTCAGAGAATTCCAAATTTAAATGTCAAATAAGCATAGAAATATTTATTTTTCTTCTCAAATAAAAAAAATAATGTTCAGATATCATTATATTTTTAAAATTCTTTTCACGACGGCTGCGCGCGTTTGCGGTAAGTCCACTTAATTCTGAATGTATACGGTTAAAAAAATTTAACCGGAAAATGAATTTTAATTTTTCCACTATCATCAAGATTTAACTTAGAAAGCCAGCCCCCTATTTTCCGGAATTGCGTTGTCAATGATCAGTTCCAGATGATCCCTCTAAAAAACTAGAAGAGGAAATACGTATGTATAGTCCTTTTCATCCGTATCGTTTGGATTGTGATTTATGTACATATGTATATCATTGCTTTCTTATACCGTGCAAAGAAATTCCGTAGCATTGGTGTCGAAGCATTAATGAAAGAATACAAGATTACGCCATTTCATTTTTTTTGCTTTGTTGTTGTAATTTTTGACAGCACGTATGGCGCAATCGGTGACAAAAATATGATTTTTTCCTACTAGATAAGGCCGGGAAAAGTTTTTAACTTGAATTTTTATTTCATTGTTCTAATTTATATTAATAAAAAGTGAAGTGTAGTGTAATAAAAGTGCACAAGTTCTGAATTATCCATTCTACTTTACACATTGGCGATTTATTTGCTTTTTGGCGATTTATTTTAAATGAAAAAACATTTATTTTAAATGAAAAATATTAATTCGGTATTTATAATCGTATTTTTAAACGAAAAATTTGATTTTTTAAACTAATAAACGCGCACGAAAGGAAAAAACACAATCGAACAATCGATTTACTAAACAAACTACTGGCGGCCATATTTGTTTACATATCATTTGTCACCAATGAGATAACAAATGGCGCAATCTTGTATTCTTTCATTCATGGTGTCGAAGTCATTGGCTGCTCCACAGAAACTTAACAAGAGAGGGCTTGGTCAATTAGTTATTCTATCAGCCGCAGTGTAGATGAGACCCTTCGTTTGGTGCAGAACTTTTTCGGAAAAACTTGGTGAATAGATGTGTGCCCTACCAACTGTAAGCAATGCATCAAGTCGATGGCCAAAGAAGTCTCAGGAATACTTCTCTGCTGAACTAAGAAGTTGGAAGTAGAATTTCATTTTTTTTATATGCACATGCACAATAACTATGCATTGAACGTAGAAGACATATCCAAAGATGCATATTTTGTAATGTTGATATTTTTTCGTTTGCGTAATTAATAAAAATCGATGCGAGTCCAATTAAAAATATGAACACAATTTTACTTCCAAAAATAAAATTTAACAGAAAAATAAAGAGATGAATATGCATTCTGTTCCTTGTTTCTTTAATTGGTAACTATATGAGAAAGTAGGTGTTCACTAGTCGTGCATTTTGTCACCATGTCTTCAAAGTAACTATACACTTCATTTGCGAAAATAGCTTATGATGAACTTAATTTTCCTATGACTTAGTTCAACCTCCTTTTAAAATAAGTACAACATAAGGAAATTTAAGATCTACTTTTGATTTCGTGCAAAGCAATAAGTAGAACATAGTACTTTATGATGAACTTAAATACTTTTGATGAGTCTGAGCAAATTGTCCTTAGGAACTAAGATCAATCTAATAGGAACTAAGTTTCACATAGAACTAAGTCGAACATACATAAAATGAAGATTTATGATTCGTACGAGCAAAGGGGCCTAAATAACATCAAACGTTTTTTAACATTGAAAATGTTTATATTAACATTGAAAATGTTTATAGGATCGTTTTGACAGAGTTGTGGTGTTACTAAAATGATTAAATGAAATAAATTCAATAAATCAGAAATGAACTCCAGCGTATAGGGCATCACAACGAAATTTTTGGTTGGTGTTGGTGTTACTAAAGAAATGACCTAAATTATTGAAATGAACACATGAATTTATAATATGAAAAATGAATTCCAGCGTATAGGGGGACAACTATCAAATTTTTGGTTGGCGTTAATAAAACATTGCTAGAATGACAAAAATAAACAAACGAACACAAGCGATGAACTACAGCAGGCGTTGGTAATAGGTATGCGGGGAAAAAACGAAGAAAGGCCGTCGTCAACAGACAAGCTTCAGTGGAGACTGGAGAATGGTCATGATGAAGAATATTCAAAAAGAGAAGAAAAAACAGCAACCAACAAATGTTTATCTATCTATAGGTACTCTGCCAGATTTTTGTATGTAGTGTAGGTATATGTATAAATGCTATGCATCTACATAATTATGGGGATAGGATTTGCATGATTATTATTCGTTACAGAATGCAGTGCGGTCTTATAAGAAAGGCAAGTAATGCAGTTGAGTGTGCAAGCCGGAGTAAAGCTTGCTTGAAATCGATTTATGTAGGTATGTAATATGTAGGACAACCAAAAATATGCCGCAGAATATTTTTTTCTAGTAACACTATTAAGACGAGACAAGTTTAGAAATCCGCTTTATAAGTAAATGCATATTTTTGTATATTTACGATTGCATATTTTGGCATGTCTATTTTTGTAGGTAAGTATATTTTTTTATAAAAAACATAATTTGTTCAGTTATTATCATTATTAATTGTACCTATTATTCATACAAGAATGTCAGTTTATTAGACTTGACCATTCTTTATTGAATTTTTGAACAACATCAACAACTTAAAGGCGCAACCACCAATTGTTTACGAATTAATTTTAGGTAGGTATATTAGCTAATTCATTTTATTTTTGTTTGGCTGGAGATATAGCTATTTCAAGGGGTGCCGATCCCTATCGTCAGTCTCCTTTTTAGTGGTGTTGATGAGCTTTGTGAAAAACTTTCTCTATGCACACCATGAGGTTTGAACCAACGCATTATAGATTTACTCAGTCTTCGAAGTCGTATGCACTACGCATTCCACTTCTTATGACCACTGACGTCACTGGTCGAGATGTGCTGTTTGTTTATCAAATGCATTAATGTTTATTCAATAAATAATAAAGGTCTATAAGGTAACATTACCAGCATAACCAAAAAATTAAAACCTGACTTCAGGTTATGTCGACAAAATTCCCATTACGGAAATTTGGGTTGGAGTTTTTTTTGAGAAAATAGACTTTTTTTTTGAGTTGGTTAAATCGACTCACGATTTTATTTCAATTTTGTAATCTAGTGCTTCTAAATATTTAAACGCCGTGTGTAAATTGAATAAAAATTTCGATTAAATTTTATTCGAAATAAAATTTTTAAGTTTCTACATAGGTATACAGATTCACCACGTAGTTGATTTTGACTATGCAAACGTAGTTGATTTAAACTATGCAAACGTAGTTGATTTCGACTATGCGAACTAAGTTGATTTTGACCATGCAAACGTAGTTGATTTTGACTATGCAAACGTAGTTGATTTTGACTATGCAAACGTAGTTGATTTTGACTATGCAAACGTAGTTGATTTGAACTATGCAAACGTAGTTGATTTTAACTATGCAAACGTAGTTGATTTTAACTATGCAAACGTAGTTGATTTTGACTATGCAAACGTAGTTGATTTTAACTATGCAAACGTAGTTGATTTTGACTATGCAAACGTAGTTGATTTTGACTATGCAAAAGTAGTTGATTTTAACTATGCAAACGTAGTTGATTTTAACTATGCAAACATAGTTGATTTTGACTATGCAAACGTAGTTGATTTTGACTATGCAAACGTAGTTGATTTTAACTATGCAAACGTAGTTGATTTTGACTATGCAAACGTAGTTGATTTTAACTATGCAAACGTAGTTGGTTTTGACTATGCAAAAGTAGTTGATTTTAACTATGCAAACGTAGTTGATTTTAACTATGCAAACGTAGTTGGTTTTGACTATGCAAACGTAGTTGATTTTAACTATGCAAACGTAGTTGATTTTGACTATGCAAACGTAGTTGATTTTAACTATGCAAACGTAGTTGATTTTGACTATGCAAACGTAGTTGATTTCGACTATGCGAACTTAGTTGATTTTGACCATGCAAACGTAGTTGATTTTGACTATGCAAACGTAGTTGATTTTGACTATGCAAACGTAGTTGATTTTGACTATGCAAACGTAGTTGATTTTAACTATGCAAACGTAGTTGATTTTAACTATGCAAACGTAGTTGATTTTAACTATGCAAACGTAGTTGATTTTGACTATGCAAACGTAGTTGATTTTAACTATGCAAACGTAGTTGATTTTAACTATGCAAACGTAGTTGATTTTGACTATGCAAACGTAGTTGATTTTAACTATGCAAACGTAGTTGATTTTGACTATGCAAACGTAGTTGATTTTAACTATGCAAACGTAGTTAATTTTGACTATGCAAACGTAGTTGATTTTGACTATGCAAACGTAGTTGATTTTAACTATGCAAACGTAGTTAATTTTGACTATGCAAACGTAGTTGATTTTAACTATGCAAACGTAGTTGATTTTGACTATGCAAAAGTAGTTGATTTTAACTATGCAAACGTAGTTGATTTTAACTATGCAAACATAGTTGATTTTGACTATGCAAACGTAGTTGATTTTAACTATGCAAACGTAGTTGATTTTAACTATGCAAACGTAGTTGATTTTGACTATGCAAACGTAGTTGATTTTAACTATGCAAACGTAGTTGATTTTGACTATGCAAACGTAGTTGATTTTAACTATGCAAACGTAGTTGATTTTGACTATGAAAAAGTAGTTGATTTTAACTATGCAAACGTAGTTGATTTTAACTATGCAAATATAGTTGATTTTGACTATGCAAACGTAGTTGATTTTAACTATGCAAACGTGGTTGATTTTAACTATGCAAACGTAGTTGGTTTTGACTATGCAAACGTAGTTGATTTTAACTATGCAAACGTAGTTAATTTTGGCTATGCAAACGTAGTTGATTTTGACTATGCAAACGTAGTTGATTTTAACTATGCAAACGTAGTTAATTTTGACTATGCAAACGTAGTTGATTTTAACTATGCAAACGTAGTTGATTTTGACTATGCAAAAGTAGTTGATTTTAACTATGCAAACGTAGTTGATTTTAACTATGCAAACATAGTTGATTTTGACTATGCAAACGTAGTTGATTTTAACTATGCAAACGTAGTTGATTTTAACTATGCAAACGTAGTTGATTTTGACTATGCAAACGTAGTTGATTTTAACTATGCAAACGTAGTTGATTTTGACTATGCAAACGTAGTTGATTTTAACTATGCAAACGTAGTTGGTTTTGACTATGCAAAAGTAGTTGATTTTAACTATGCAAACGTAGTTGATTTTAACTATGCAAACATAGTTGATTTTGACTATGCAAACGTAGTTGATTTTAACTATGCAAACGTAGTTGATTTTAACTATGCAAACGTAGTTGATTTTAACTATGCAAACGTAGTTGATTTTGACTATGCAAACGTAGTTGATTTTAACTATGCAAACGTAGTTGATTTTAACTATGCAAACGTAGTTGATTTTAACTATGCAAACGTAGTTGATTTTAACTATGCAAACGTAGTTGATTTTAACTATGCAAACGTAGTTGATTTTGACTATGCAAACGTAGTTGATTTTAACTATGCAAACGTAGTTGATTTTGACTATGCAAACGTAGTTGATTTTAACTATGCAAACGTAGTTGATTTTGACTATGAAAAAGTAGTTGATTTTAACTATGCAAACGTAGTTGATTTTAACTATGCAAATATAGTTGATTTTGACTATGCAAACGTAGTTGATTTTAACTATGCAAACGTGGTTGATTTTAACTATGCAAACGTAGTTGGTTTTGACTATGCAAACGTAGTTGATTTTAACTATGCAAACGTAGTTGATTTTGACTATGCAAACGTAGTTGATTTTAACTATGCAAACGTAGTTGGTTTTGACTATGCAAACGTAGTTGATTTTAACTATGCAAACGTAGTTGATTTTAACTATGCAAACGTAGTTGGTTTTGACTATGCAAACGTAGTTGATTTCGACTATGCGAACTTAGTTGATTTTGACCATGCAAACGTAGTTGATTTTGACTATGCAAACGTAGTTGATTTTAACTATGCAAACGTAGTTGATTTTGACTATGCAAACGTAGTTGATTTTAACTATGCAAACGTAGTTGATTTTGACTATGCAAAAGTAGTTGATTTTAACTATGCAAACGTAGTTGATTTTAACTATGCAAACATAGTTGATTTTGACTATGCAAACGTAGTTGATTTTAACTATGCAAACGTAGTTGATTTTAACTATGCAAACGTAGTTGATTTTGACTATGCAAACGTAGTTGATTTTAACTATGCAAACGTAGTTGATTTTGACTATGCAAACGTAGTTGATTTTAACTATGCAAACGTAGTTGATTTTGACTATGCAAACGTAGTTGATTTTAACTATGCAAACGTAGTTG
This sequence comes from Epistrophella euchroma, assembly GCA_947049315.1. Lineage (NCBI taxonomy): Eukaryota > Metazoa > Arthropoda > Insecta > Diptera > Syrphidae > Epistrophella > Epistrophella euchroma. Next base: position 76,049,190 of record OX346246.1, on the reverse strand, counting down.
GTTTTGACTATGCAAAAGTAGTTGATTTTAACTATGCAAACGTAGTTGATTTTAACTATGCAAACATAGTTGATTTTGACTATGCAAACGTAGTTGATTTTAACTATGCAAACGTAGTTGATTTTAACTATGCAAACGTAGTTGATTTTGACTATGCAAACGTAGTTGATTTTAACTATGCAAACGTAGTTGATTTTAACTATGCAAACGTAGTTGATTTTAACTATGCAAATGTAGTTGATTTTGACTATGCAAACGTAGTTGATTTTAACTATGCAAACGTAGTTGATTTTAACTATGCAAACATAGTTGATTTTGACTATGCAAAAGTAGTTGATTTTAACTATGCAAACATAGTTGATTTTGACTATGCAAAAGTAGTTGATTTTAACTATGCAAACGTAGTTGATTTTAACTATGCAAACATAGTTGATTTTGACTATGCAAACGTAGTTGATTTTAACTATGCAAACGTAGTTGATTTTAACTGTGCAAACGTAGTTGATTTTGACTATGCAAACGTAGTTGATTTTAACTATGCAAACGTAGTTGATTTTGACTATGCAAACGTAGTTGATTTTAACTATGCAAACGTAGTTGATTTTGACTATGCAAACGTAGTTGATTTTAACTATGCAAACGTAGTTGATTTTGACTATGCAAACGTAGTTGATTTTAACTATGCAAACGTAGTTGATTTTAACTATGCAAACGTAGTTGGTTTTGACTATGCAAACGTAGTTGATTTTGACTATGCAAACGTAGTTGATTTTAACTATGCAAACGTAGTTGATTTTTACTATGCAAACGTAGTTCATTTTGACTATGAAAACGTAGTTGATCTTGACTATGCAAACGTAGTTGATTTTGACTATGCAAACATAGTTGATTTTGACTATGCAAACGTAGTTGATTTTAACTATGCAAACGTAGTTGATTTTAACTATGCAAACGTAGTTGATTTTGACTATGCAAACGTAGTTGATTTTAACTATGCAAACGTAGTTGATTTTGACTATGCAAACGTAGTTGATTTTAACTATGCAAACGTAGTTGGTTTTGACTATGCAAAAGTAGTTGATTTTAACTATGCAAACGTAGTTGATTTTAACTATGCAAACATAGTTGATTTTGACTATGCAAACGTAGTTGATTTTAACTATGCAAACGTAGTTGATTTTAACTATGCAAACGTAGTTGATTTTGACTATGCAAACGTAGTTGATTTTAACTATGCAAACGTAGTTGATTTTAACTATGCAAACGTAGTTGATTTTAACTATGCAAACGTAGTTGATTTTAACTATGCAAACGTAGTTGATTTTAACTATGCAAACGTAGTTGATTTTGACTATGCAAACGTAGTTGATTTTAACTATGCAAACGTAGTTGATTTTGACTATGCAAACGTAGTTGATTTTAACTATGCAAACGTAGTTGATTTTGACTATGCAAACGTAGTTGATTTTAACTATGCAAACGTAGTTGATTTTGACTATGCAAACGTAGTTGATTTTAACTATGCAAACGTAGTTGATTTTGACTATGCAAACGTAGTTGATTTTAACTATGCAAACGTAGTTGATTTTGACTATGCAAACGTAGTTGATTTTAACTATGCAAACGTAGTTGATTTTGACTATGCAAACGTAGTTGATTTTAACTATGCAAACGTAGTTGATTTTGACTATGCAAACGTAGTTGATTTTAACTATGCAAACGTAGTTGATTTTTACTATGCAAACGTAGTTCATTTTGACTATGAAAACGTAGTTGATCTTGACTATGCAAACGTAGTTGATTTTGACTATGCAAACATAGTTGATTTTGACTATGCAAACGTAGTTGATTTTTACTATGCAAACGTAGTTCATTTTGACTATGAAAACGTAGTTGATCTTGACTATGCAAACGTAGTTGATTTTGACTATGCAAACATAGTTGATTTTGACTATGCAAACGTAGTTGATTTTAACTATGCAAACGTAGTTGATTTTAACTATGCAAACGTAGTTGATTTTGACTATGCAAACGTAGTTGATTTTAACTATGCAAACGTAGTTGATTTTGACTATGCAAACGTAGTTGATTTTAACTATGCAAACGTAGTTGGTTTTGACTATGCAAAAGTAGTTGATTTTAACTATGCAAACGTAGTTGATTTTAACTATGCAAACATAGTTGATTTTGACTATGCAAACGTAGTTGATTTTAACTATGCAAACGTAGTTGATTTTAACTATGCAAACGTAGTTGATTTTGACTATGCAAACGTAGTTGATTTTAACTATGCAAACGTAGTTGATTTTAACTATGCAAACGTAGTTGATTTTAACTATGCAAACGTAGTTGATTTTAACTATGCAAACGTAGTTGATTTTAACTATGCAAACGTAGTTGATTTTGACTATGCAAACGTAGTTGATTTTAACTATGCAAACGTAGTTGATTTTGACTATGCAAACGTAGTTGATTTTAACTATGCAAACGTAGTTGATTTTGACTATGCAAACGTAGTTGATTTTAACTATGCAAACGTAGTTGATTTTGACTATGCAAACGTAGTTGATTTTAACTATGCAAACGTAGTTGATTTTGACTATGCAAACGTAGTTGATTTTAACTATGCAAACGTAGTTGATTTTGACTATGCAAACGTAGTTGATTTTAACTATGCAAACGTAGTTGATTTTGACTATGCAAACGTAGTTGATTTTAACTATGCAAACGTAGTTGATTTTGACTATGCAAACGTAGTTGATTTTAACTATGCAAACGTAGTTGATTTTTACTATGCAAACGTAGTTCATTTTGACTATGAAAACGTAGTTGATCTTGACTATGCAAACGTAGTTGATTTTGACTATGCAAACATAGTTGATTTTGACTATGCAAACGTAGTTGATTTTTACTATGCAAACGTAGTTCATTTTGACTATGAAAACGTAGTTGATCTTGACTATGCAAACGTAGTTGATTTTGACTATGCAAACATAGTTGATTTTGACTATGCAAACGTAGTTGATTTTGACTATGCAAACATAGTTGATTTTGACTATGCCCAACTGTCGTGCCTGGGCGAAACGCATTGGACTAAAGGTCGCAAAAAATCTTCCATTTGACTTTAATATTCATATAAAAAATTGGAAAATATGGAAAAGTTGTTGTTCCTTCGAATTGAGATTTTTGGCTTTGGCCGATTTGACGTGCAGGTGCAATTAAAATGAAAATAAGAACAGAATTGCAGATGCATACCTAGCCTTAATATTGAACGCCTAACCATATTTTAGCCTTATGAACTGGCAACATTTTCACATGCGACCCATAAGTAGTGCGTATTTTTGCTTGGCTTTATCTTTTTGTACTGAGAGGTTCACTTGGGCGTATACGTTATTTGAAACAAAACTTTTTTAACATTGAAAATGTTTATAGGATCGTTTTGACAGAGTTGTGGTGTTACCAAAATGATTAAATGCAATAAATTAAATAAATTCAATAAATCACAAATGAACTCCAGCGTATAGGGGCATCACCAAAAATACTGAATATAAAGATATGAATCCTCGGCTGTCAGTTCAGTTTGCCTACAAGCTCTATCAGATAAAAAATGAGAAAACAAAAACTATGCTAGCACAAAAATAGAGACTTTCACACAAAATAGCACAAAAAGAGCACAAAATTCTAGTTATGGTTTCAATTGATTATGCTAATGTGTATATGCTAGCTTTGTAGACGTTTAGATTTATGTCGTTCTTTTTAGTGCAGTTTTTAAAAATACATTACATAGGTAGACATACCTACATAGAATATATTTTTACAAGCAATATTGATCATATAATTACTTGTTAATTTTATTTATTTATTTATGCTTAATGCAAGCAATTACTTAAAAACTAAAATACAATTGAATTCTTAAGACTAACTTAAAACTAAAGGGATAGTAAGAAGGAAATGGGAGGGATTATGTTAGGAGCGCCTTTTTAAGAGAAGATTTTGATAGACTTAAATCAAAAACGGTTGAGTTATTAACTTTACGAAGCATCCTTGACATAGGTTCATTTTGGCCATAATCAGTACGGTGGAAGGGGATAATGAAAGTTGGTATGGACCTGAGGTGACGATGGTTTACATTTTGTATAATTTTTCCATGTAGAGCTGGGCTGTCGATACCACCTGTCAAAAGCTGATGTATAAAGATTATTTGAGCATTATCACGACGACGAACTAAGGTCTGTAGCCCTAATAACTTGAGACGATTTTCGTAGGGAGGTAAGTTATATGGGTCCTCCCAACCAAGCCCGCGCAAAGCAAACCGGATAAATCTCCGCTGAACAGCCTCAATGCGTTGAATATGGACATGATGGTAAGGTGACCAGACTGGGGAGGCATATTCAAGAAGGGGCCTAACAAAGGTAATATAAAGGGACTTAGTGACGTAGGGATTCGAGAATTCTCTTGACCAGCGCTTAATGAACCCAAGAGTAGAATTAGCTCTATTAATGATACTGTTTATATGTTCACGAAAGTTAAGCTGGTTGTCACAAATAACACCTAGGTCGCAAATGGAGGAGACTATCGAAAAATCGGTATCCTTATTTCACAAATTTTCAAATTTTGCGGTGTTTTATTTTTTTACGTTATCCTTAATAACCGTGCTATTGATAACAATCATAAAGCCAAGCATTAATATTGTCAGTTTCGTAAGAAAAATAAAGTTTGACTGATTCATGGTTCAAAGAAATTTTTTAAGCTAACTTTGACACTTCGTATTTTTAGTAAAATTTATTTTTTTTTTTAAATGGGCCATTTCATCAAGATTTCAAAATGGTACAACACTTGCTACTTATTTATTCGTAAAAAATATGATTGCTTTTATATTTGCAAAAAGACCTCAGTTCACTTCATATCAATTTTACGTAAATAATGCTCTTTTGTGCTCAAATATCGGTTTTACCGAGTTGTATGTAAGATAAACTTGAATAAAAAAACACTGTTTGCCGTAAATTAGAGTGAAACATATCAGCATTGCATACGGTACGCTATGATCTACTTTCGGTACGCTAAGTTCCTTCTTTTACTCGCAACTTCTTTTAATTGTGCGCCTCTGTGTTATCCTAGATACGTGTTATGAAAATTATACCTTCTTATATATAAAAATGAATGTTTGTATGTTCGTCTTTTATGGGCTAGCAAACCGTCAAACCAATTCAATTGAAATTTACAGAGATTGTTCATATTAGTATAGTGGGAGGGTTTGTGGAGTGGTTTTAGTAAAATCCGTCAACTAAAAACCAAGATAATAACACAAATTAAAATTTAACACTGTAATGTGTATACAAAATAATCAAAAAATTAAGAAATAGAAAAATATGACAATAATATAAAAATAAAAAATTTAAAGTTGTCAATCAAAATAAAAAATAAAATGCAAGTTAATGGCTATACAAATCTGTTTCAATCTGATGCGTTGCGCTGTATTTACACAGTACATACAACATACATCCAAATAATGACGATTGCTACTATTTGAGAATGCTGCTGATAAAAAATGTCAAAGGCCCAACATCATTTCGAAATTTTAGAACGATTGTCAAAACTCGAAAATGATAAACATTAGGAAATAACTTTGATGTTTGATGGACGCCTAATTTGTCATCCGTGACAAATTAGAATAGGTCTGTTCCTTTACTTTAAAACTCTCTGATTTTCTGGGCATTTTATCTTTTATTTGAACTTTGACGAAAGTTGGACTGAAATTCACACAAATGCACAGAAAATCACAGAGTTTTAAAGTAAAGGAACTAGGATAATATTATTCACTATCATTTTGACCACATGTTCACCATAAAACTCCAAATATCTCTGGGAAAAATTCAAAGAGGACTTAAGGACATTTTACAACGTATTCACACCGTTAGCAACGATAATCAGCCCTATTCTGCTATTCGATCCGATCGAAACTTTCGATTCACGTGAAAGTTTCATTCAATTTGCCTTAAATTTTTTTTTTAAATGTCCAATCTTTAGAGTGCAAATCTTAGCTGAAATTTAGTTTTAAAAATCTTAAAAGAATTTAATTGTTTACATCCTGTTTCTAACAAAATTTATACAAAATTTGGAGCAATTGTTTCCCTCCGACGGATAGCAGAATATAAACTTTCACGTGAACATTTAGCAGAATAGGGCTAAATATTTCTTTTTCGGAAAACATTTTCAATAAAGCTCTTATAGAATTCAAAGACGTTTGTTTATCAATCAATAACAATTAACAAAAAAACTTATTCAACTTGGCATAATTCCACCAGAAAGTTCTGAGAATAACCTTTTTGTGTAGATTAATGTGAGAACAACAATTCAATGCTGACAACTTGCATGCATTTTCAAACAACTAGTATAGTAGATCAAAAACAGGCCTTCTGAATAATACCATCAAATCGCATATTTTATATAAATAAATACACAGTTTAATGAGAGTTGTTATGAGAGCAAGCTCGTGCGATCTGGTCGTGTATATTTTTAATTATTGTTATGTATATTTCATTAGTTCAATATAAATTTTAATTCATCAGTTTTAATTTCGAATAGTTTTGTAGTATTATGTGTTCTTTTTAAAACGAGACAGACCTGAAGAAAGACTTTCGGTTTGATAAACTTAATTCTTTTTAAAGAAATTAAAAGTACCATTTCTAAACTAATCCCCTTACGAACAATTGTAATAGAGCTGTTGGAATTTTGAAATTCGTAAGTAAACATTTTTGATGTACCTATAAGTTGATTATCTATAGGTAGCTCTTGGCTGTTAGTCTTCTATTCATTTTTAATAATTCATTTTAATAATTCATCGGATAATATTCTCTTAAAAAATTTTATAAGCAACTCTGAAGAGAAAAATTTATTAAAATATTTTTCGAATTTCGAATTTATGTTCGCCTCGTCTGGAATATCGAAAATAGGACATGCGCATTGTCATGTTCCACAACAAAAAGGATAATATATAATAATACAAAAAAAAAACATATATTTGTAGATAAGATAGCTTTCTTCTATACATTCATCTTCTTCTAAAGATAAATTTGATTTCGTTAACCAAGTAAATTAATTATTTAAAAGATTATAGCACCCAAAATGTTCTTGTCTTTTCCAGCTGATGTTTTTGATAGAATCAAACATATAACAGGAGGTTGTTTGAATGCCAACGATTTGTTGACATGAAAAATAAGCTAAATAAATAAACTTGTAGAAGCTTTAAGACAAAAATTATTCGATTTTTCATTGTAGCGTATACTCGTAGAATAAAGGGCCATGTGCAACAGGGTTTTGTACACTTCCATACGTGTTTTAATTGTATTTAATGCAACAGCAACAACTTAAATTCAGAATGCTGGCAGATATGGATATGAAGCAGTTTTAATTCAAAAGGGCTCATGTGATCAGCAGCTATACACCCATTATAATACATGGCCAAAAAACAACTGAAGAGAACTCATACGAGTTGGAAGAATAAATGGTTTAAGTTGAAGTACTTATATTATGTGGTTTGCGATTCAATAAAAAAAATATGACTTTTATGGGGTTAAGTTGATCTTTTTCAGATTTCGCCTTCGATTCAACCAAAGAAGATCACTTTACGCGGTGTCTATATTTTTTTCGATTGATCTTTTAAATCTCGATTTTATAGCAGATTTACTCAGATTCTCACACGTACTTGCACACACTAAAATAAATGACAAATGACAACGTCAGTTTGAATATGAATATTCAATTTTCAATTCTCAAGCGTCAAAGTGGTCAGTGTTTGTTTATAATATCTACAGAAATAAAATAAAAATAAACTGGATTCGCGGCTAATAACTGCAATTAGTGAACTTTTATCATCATCATCTTCTTCATCATCGTCAACCACAATTTCCTGGAGTTCAGACTCCGACGGAGTTTTTATTGGGCTGGATAAATTTTTTAATAGAAATGAAAGGCACTCACTAAAGAATTTTGTTGGGGACGTTGTTGTGGCAAACTATAAAGCTGACGAGGTGTGTAGGTTTGATCTGTTTAATTACATAAAAATATAATATATTTCGTTTATAGTTTAGCCGCCATTTTTGTGTGTATCGACAAACAGCAGCGAAGATAACTGAGCAGTTTGTGGGATCCAGGCATTTCAAGAAAAATATTTGAGATGGAAAACCGTCTGGCGTCTATTAGCCCTGAGATCCAGTGCTTATGTTTGATATCCTACGGTTACGAGTTTTCAAGAGCGATGCGTTATTTTCTTCAAAAAGTGTTTAATGATGTTAAAAATTCAACGAAAATTCAACATATGTCTAATTTTTAACAATAAACTGTTGACTTTTAAGCAAATATTTCTTTTTACTACACTTTTTTTTTTGTTAATACAATAATTGTAGTAAAAATCAATCGGTGTTGAAAAAAGTTAAACACTTATTGTAGTAATTTATCGATTATTTCTTAGAGTGTAGGAGTCGTTTTCGAGAAAATTTATATTTTCTGTAACGGTTTTTACCGTTAATTTTGACTATAAGAAAAAGTTTTTTTTCAAAATATTTTAGATAATGTTAAAAAACCCCTTGCTACCAAGTTTCATAAAAATCAACCAAGTCGTTTTCGAAATATTTGGTTTTCAAAAAAACTTTTGAAACTTTTTCGAAAATCCCAAAAAAAAGTTTTTGGAAAATTTTGGTAGATACAAAAATTATTAAAATTTTTCAGAAGATTCTCCATAAAAAAAATTATCAAAATCAGTTTATTCCTTTTCTAGAAAAACGAAAATAAAAAAAAAGGTTCTATGGGAGGTACCATTTAAAACCAATATTTTGGAAATTTAATTTTTACAAAAAGGTAGCATATTCCAACCTAATAAAATTTATTGATTTTTTTTTGAAAAATCTGTCGAGCCATTTTTGAGAAAAATAAGAATTTCCAAAAATGCTAAAAAAATCATATGGCAGGTACCCGCATTTTTGGTCCTAAAATTAAAAGATTTTTGGAAAGGAGGACATTTTAAAGTGAAGAACGACGGAGGGACAAATATTTGAAAACGAGGTTCCTAACTCTCCTCCCAAATGGGGCAAATTGGGGACAGTTGACAACCGTACTACCAAGTTTTAAAACATAATCAACCATCCGATCAGACTGAAATCGATCGTCGAAAAGACAGAAATGCGAAAAACTCAATTTTTTCGTCGTCCCTATCGCCGTAATAATGTCAAGTTTTGATAAAAACCTCATGTTAAATTTTTTTACGAACCCATAATTTGCCATTATAGCACCTAAGTATACATATGTATACAGGACATGTATGGAGGTATGTATGTTTATCGCAAGTAAAAATAGTTAGGTACTATTATAACTATTTTTCTGTCCCTCTCCAAAACCAAAATAATGTTTCTTTTGTGTTGTGCAAACAAATTTCTTTCGTAAGCACTTTCTTCTTTCAATCGGAAGGTCAATAATTCTTTACTTCGCTAAGCAGATAAAAAAGCAATTAACTTTTGCAAAAGTGTTCAATCAACAAATTTCATTCTTATGTTCTTGATATTTACAATGTCAATAGAGCAGTCCACATATTGAAGAAACTAATGATATACGATTTAAGGCGCCCCGCGCCCGGTCATCTCTTTGTCATTTACACTAACTTGAACAATAAATTATTTTCTTTTTTTTTTTCCTTGTTTTTATTCTGAAGAAGTTACTCCTACTTTCTTGGCAATCTCGAGTTTCGTTAGTTTAGTTTTGTTTGTGTTTGCTATTTGCTTCAGTCTTAAGCTTGTTCTTTTCGTTTTAACACTTTCAAGTTTGAGGAAATTAAACAAACAGGAAAACAACAACAATTGAATTGTTTATAAAGAAATTAAAACTCGATGCACTAAGATACTCTTTAAATATCTTCATTATTATGAAAACCCTTCTTTAACACTGACAGTATTTTATTGGTTGTTATTTTCAAGTTGTGTTTTTATAAAATTTTTGTACTTGTACGTACGTAAGTTATATAAGTATTTTTTAATGGAGAAATCAAAACAGTGGTCAGCAGTGGCAGAGTGCGTAGTGCACACAGCTTCGAAGACTGATCAACAGCGTTGCCATAATGTGCCCGATCGGGCCATTTGGACCTCTGTTTTTCATTTTGGCCCTTGGCCCTTGGCCCCGGACCACCAAGAAATGGCCCGCACTTCGTAATTTATTTCAATTTCAATTTTTTTAAAATTTGTATTGTATTTTATTCCATTTTCGTTTTATATTTATTTACTGCTTTGATATTAATTACAATGTGGCTGTAAAACAAACAGCCCTTTTGACCAAGATCCAGATGTACAACAACCGTGGTTTAGATTAGACTTTAAAATTTAAAGTTTAAGCCCACCGATTTAAATGCATTATCTGAGGTTCAACACTGGTTCAAGCATGTTAGTGTTAGTCAGTTAATCCGCCAAACTAAAAATCGTGAACCACGAGTTAAATATTGAACCAAGTTTGTACAACTAGCCTTTATTGGCTTTACCAGTTAATCCGCTAAAATTGGTGGGTTAAAATTTCTGAATAAAGGTTTAATTGTTCGAACAATTCAAACATTTTTACAGTCGAAATCTCCGAAAAAAATCTCAGCTCTTATGTGAGATTTTGTGCCCCCCTTAAAAAAATCTTTGAGCGCTCAGATGTTGCTCTCTAAATTAGACAACAGAGGTTCGTTCGCGTACTCCCCAAATCTACGAATTTTTACGAATTTCTACAAATTTAACGCAAATTGTGTTCGTTTACTCAATAAATGTGTAGTTTTTGGCAGAAGAGAGCGCTCTTGAGAGAGTAAATTGTTTCCCCTTTCTGCTAATTTCAGCCCAAAGAAATTCTTCGGGCAGAAATATGAGTTCAGTCAAAAGTCACTGTGATATTTGCCAGAACATCTCTTTTCTTATACTCCTCTGTTTTATTTAATTAAATGTAATAAATTAACTTTTTCTTACTTTTTTTATTTTATTTTGATGAAGATATTTATTTTTTTTGTTTTCAAATATTTGACGTTAGAAAATCGGTAAAAATTATTTGTTCAAAGCGTTCGTGTACTACTTCGCAGTTTTACTTCTCTCTGAGAGAATTTCATCCCCACTCCTCAATATTTGATAGACTGTGCATTTTAGTGCAGAAAGTACACGAACGAAGCTATTTTCTATAAAAAATAATTAATTTCTACAAATTTTCAGCAAAAATAATTCAATGTTCATATAAAAAAAATAAATTGTGTAGAAATTCGTAGTTTTGAACAGTATACACGAACAAAGCTAATGTAAACGTTGTTTGCCAAACTATTAGCGACCTACCTACCTACAACTTTAAAAAAATTTTCTCTCACGGATTATGGCCCGCACTTTAAGGAAATGGCCCTCAAAGTGGCCCTCAATATTTTTTTCTTTGTGGCAACTCTGCTGAGCAAATCTGATGCGCGGGTTATAATACCGCATGATGTGTAGAAAGTTTTTCAAATATATAACTGGCTGAACAGAATGGTGACGCAGACGGAGACGGAGCCGGAGCTGGAATAGCTGTCAAAATATTGAATACACGCAAATTCAATGTTGCGAGCACAACGGAACGTAGACGCATACGGAACTGCAGACGCAGACGGAAGAGTTCACCAACTTTTAACTTTTCACGCACGGAACTTTTGACGTTTCAAATTGTATGAAAAAAAAAAAAACAATTTTTTGTGTCGGAAAAAAATATTGTGGTTATTTGTATCGCGAAAAAAATTATTTATTAAAAGGAAAATTATTGAAAACAAAAAATGTGAATTCTGAGCTTGTACACAAGAATGTTCTTTTGTTTTTCTTCAAAATACTTTCAAAGCTGTACAGCTCCATTGTGGAAATGTAAAAAAAAAAAGTAGTGCTGTCAGTGCTGTGCGCACATGTTTCCACAAAGAGGGAATGATGACACCAAAGATAATGTTTAACTTGGTCTTGGGACAAGACGTATGACCAATGCTTTTGTTATAGTTTTGTAATGTAAGACATTAAATGTTTCCTATAAGGTTTGACATCTGTTGTGGAAGGGATTACGGTTGGTCGATTTTAGAGGAGACATTGTGTTGGCTTAAAATTTACAAAGGGACATGAAGACCTCCGGATCACTCACCCTTCAACCAGAGTTTGACTTCATTTGCAATCGATTAGTATAATGGATATTGAACATTTTTAGGGGCCAACATTTTGACGCGGACGCTAACTTCATTGTAGCCAAGGTACGGCTACAGATATTCCGACTACGTCAAAAACTTTGAAATACTGTGAAAAGGTTCGACGTCGGATGGCTAAATGCCAGGAGATCGCAAGGTCCTTTTCTAATCGCGTCTTTACTGGCTGAACAGAATAGAATGACGGAAATGAAGCCGCAGACGGAACTGGAAGAGCTGTCAAAAAGTGTCGTACGTTATTTTTTTTACATGTCCACAATGGAGCTGTACAGCTTTGAAAGTATTTTGAAGAAAAACAAAAGAATATTATTGTGTACAAGCTCAGAATTCACATTTTTTGTTTCCAATAATTTTCCTTTTAATAAATAATTTTTTTCGCGATACAAATAACCACAATATTTTTTTTCGACCCAAAAAGTTGTTTTTTTTCTTCATACAAATTGAAACGTCAAAAGTGCCGTACGTCAAAAGTTAAAAGTTGGTGAACTCTTCCGTCTGCGTCTGCAGTTCCGTATGCGTCTACGTTCCGTTGTGTTCGCAACATTGAATTTGCGTGTATTCAATATTTTGACAGCTATTCCAGCCCCGGCTCCGTCTCCGTCTGCGTCACCATTTTGTTTAGCCAGTTAATAACATCTTGAGATGCCACCAGTACCAAATATTGAGAACCAGTGGTAATATTGCCATGATGGTTTAACACGACTACCACAAAAAACCGTGGCTTAACAAACAAGATGCATATTGTTTCTCTGCATTGCATAGAAAGGCCACAGAAGAGCTGCTCACGAGCATCAGAATAGGAAATAGGAATACCGGCTTATCCTAAAAAAAAGAAGGACCATGAGAGGCGCGGGGCTTAGAAACAAAGGGACGTATTAGCCAGGAACCAATAGCAGAAGATAAAAAAAACATCTAAAGGATAAAAGCCTGAGAGCATGACCAAGTAACCATCGCAATCGATGCCGCAAATGTTCAAAATGGCAAGAGATGAACATGGACAAGATATTATCTGCACAATATAATCCGCGATGCCCGATGAATTGTAATCTCAGTTTAACCAATCCTCATGAAAAGAGGCCCTCTGAGGGCATCATTTTCCTAAAAATCTCCTGCAATATTTCTTCTTATCTGCCGTGTTATGAAAACGCCTAAAACAGGGTATGGTATATGTTTCGCCAGAATTGTTTGGCAAATTAACGTTTTGCGGTGGTACATTTCACCGTTTCTCGTTTCGCATTTTTTTATTTAGCATTTTGTTATTTCCCAATTTTCGTTTTGCAAATTACGTTTGGTTTTTTATATGATATGACAAACCATCATTTCGCAAATTTCATTTTGCAATTTTCACTTAATATTTTGTTTGATTGGCATATTTAGGTTTGGCAATTTTTTATTTGGCATTTTGTTATTTGGCTTTTTCTTATTTGGCATTTTATTATTTTGCTATTTTTCGTTCAGCATTTTGTTATTTCGCTTTTTTTTATTTGGTATGCCTTAAAATTTCGCGCGAAATTTTAAGGCATGTAATTTAATGGAAGTCAAAACATTGCCAAACAATCGAATGCCAAATGAAAAAAAGCTGAACATCAAATTGCCAAATAAAAAAAAAGCGAAAAAACACTAAATAGGGAATATAAAAAATATAATGCACATACGAAAATAACTGCCCAATTGCTTAAAACCCTTTTTTCCTTGGAGTAAAATGTGAAAATACTCTTTCTATTATGTACTTACCTAAACTAAGCAAACAACCTGAAATCTTAAATCGCGAAAGTGATTACGGCAAAAATTGCAAAACAACTAAAAAAAATATTACCAACGCAAGCACGACTAAGCAACGGTTCAGAAAAAAACTGTGAATCTTGAAAAGAGACGATGGTAATGATTGGTCAAACGATAAAAACAACTAAACGGCGAAATGATCTATTAGCGAAATAATAAAACGGCTTGACGATATGAATATGAATTTTGCGAAATGACTGAAAATATTTTTAACAAAAAGCGAAATATAAAACCGCCGAATGTTAATTGCAGAATGATTGAAAAACGTAATGAATAAAAAAGAAAATGTAAATTGCCAATTAAGAATTGCGAATTAAACAAAATATTTAACGACTAAGGCGAAACAAGAAATGCCAAATGAATTTTGCCAAACAATGGTGACCCCCTAAAACAATTCGTCAACAACTTGATAGATATGTAAGTATCAGTGTGAGTGCGGCTAAGCCCAGGAATGCCAAAATATTTAGGAACTTCAAATCAATAACCACCGGCTTTTTATCGATTTCAAGGCTGCGTAATGATAGATGATCTTTAGACATGTACTATAGACGTCTTGTTTTGGCGTCTCTATAATGGCAAACTTGTCCGTTTGTACAAGATGATTATGGATTCAAAATAGCTTTTAACGGCCTTTAGTCCATGAAAATTTGGCGTTTCGTCCCGGCGAAGATGATTATGGTAAGTGCAGTCTGCTCCATGAAAAGACCTTAGGCGATGGGCTGTCATCCGACTTCTCTAAAATCTCTCTTAAAAGAATAGTGCAAAACTCTGCCGTCAACACTAAGGGCCAGTTGTACAATCGTTCTTCAGATTTTGATCCGTGGTTTAGGAATTTAATTTACCGATTTCGGCGGATTAACTGAGGTTCAACGATGGTTCAAGTATATGATAATAGCCAATTACTTGCTTGAACTATCGTTTAATCTCAGTTAACCCGCCGAAATGGGTGAACTAAAAATCCTGAACTACGGATCAACATTTAAGCCATGATTGTACAACTGGCACTAAATGTACAATCAGAAATAGCTCAAGAGTGTAAGTTCCCGAGACAAAAACCGAAAGAAAGGAGGAAGGAAGGGGATGCTCCAAAAGGCATATAACTTTCTAATTCAATCGAAAATCAATTTTGAAAGCTCTTCTTCTATGTAGGATTTAGTAAGCTATATAGCTAGTAGCTATTAGCTACCAATAGGGCTTTTATTCCTTATTCGTAACATAAACTAAAAAACACTCCATTCAATTTTATTTTGCATCACAAATGATTTTTAAACATCAAATTGAAATTTTCTGGAATTTCTTTATGCACAGTGAAATCTGAAAATTTGAAATACTTATGAGTACTTTACAGTTTTCTGATAGCCTTCCATTTCAATTAAACTTTGTGTTATACCATCCGCAAATACGAACAATCTTGTGGGTAGTTTTGCATCTAAAACTTTGGTTTTGTTAAAATATCTGGAAGGAGAAGCATAAAACAAAAACTATCCTTATAGCTTTCGATCAAATTATATAAGAATTCTTAACCTTAACCATAACCATCATGTTATAGATAGATTACACACTCCCCGCAAATTTTGTAATTAGTTTTCAAATATATCCATGCAGGTTCTTCATTCAAGCTGAGGGAAAAATTATAAATTAATTATGCTTGCGAAAAAGTTTTTTTCTGCAATTTACATACGTACATGTACCCTTACACCCAATGCGCTTCATGTCAAGCCTTAGAAAACAATATGAAACTTTTCGAGCTTACGACCAAAGCAATATTAATAATGCTCTTTTTTTTAGGCAAAAATAAAAAATGGAAGAATTAAAACTTCATTTAAAAAAAAGAGAATAAAAAAATGTAAATTTACTATATAACAACTTTGTGTACATCTAGATCACCATTTTTCGTTTTCCGTTTCCGACCGGAAATTCTCGACTTATTGTTGTTAGCAAAACATTTAACAAAAAAAAAAAAAAAAAAGAATTTATATCCCTTTTTCAGATGAGTTGGTACCTTTTTCCAGGACAAATGGGCAGCAACAAAAACAATAGAAAAATGTTGATGGTAAGTTATATTGGCATCGAATTGGAAACTCAGTCATTATTTTTGATAACGTCTAGAGTCTTTACGTCTCTCTGTGCTTACTTACTTATGCTTCGAATATTTCTTTCAACCGATAACCTGTTAAATTTGTCAAAGAAAAACTTTTTCCTTTCGTCCCGATTAATTTTATTTTCAAATCAGCAGCAAGTTTATAGTTATATACTTTGTGGATTCCTAAAATCCAAGGGTTACAACAACTTGATTGGTTATTGTACAGGGTGATGCATATTATTTTGGAAGTCTGATCCGATTGGGAATGTTATGAGTTTTTTCTATCGTATGATGTTTTTTTTTTTTTTTTTTAATTGGTACCTAATCTATAAGCTTAAGATTTTCAAAATTTGTTCAATTGATAAAAAAAGGCCATTAAAATGGGTGCTTGCTTACATCTTACATGTTATGACTGTCAAAAATTTGATTCAGGGTTAAATAAATATGAGTCTTTAGAAATTCATGGTTGTCGTCACGAACGCAAGCATCATTTAAGGAAATTGTTTGATATATGTTTTATAAAAGAACAAGATTTTTTAACCAAAATAAGTTTTCTGAGTGAAAAATCAAGATCATTATAATTCTCGAGAGCAAATTTAAATTTTAGGACGAACTGGCTGGACGAAAAAAACAACTTTAAACATATCTTTGCGTTCACATGGATACATAGCTATGGTTAGAACGGGAAGTAACGACATTTTTTCAGATTTAACCTGCCATTTTTGTGTAGAGAAATACATGTCATTGCATGTCAGGAAACCCATTTTTGCGCTCTTTTCTTAGCTGTTCAATATATTCCCAACTTTCTTCGAAACTATAAAGGAGGAAACAATTTGTCTAAATATTTAAATAAAAATAGAATACGGTATAGACACCTACTTATTTTTTAATCGAAAACTCAAAAAATAAAATCCTTGCCACCTGGGAAACCAATTTAGTTTTTTTTTTACATGGCACCAGCAAGGCAGGTACTTTCAAAGTCAACCATCAGGCCCTCGCCAGTTAATTACCATTTCACCTCAAGAAAAAAAAAATGGGTAATTTAAGTATATTCGGTATTAAAATTTTTTGGCTGCACTGGTCTACTTATCAATACAGACGTAGGTACGTGATGAAAATGAATAACTTTAAACTTAAAAGGGGTATTTAGCTTAACAATTTTTTAAGCAAGGGCGTAACGAACTGCTTTACAAGTATAAAATTTTAGTTGTAATTTTTTTTCTCGAAAAGATGTTTTGCTTCCCATTAAAATATTATCCGTATTGTAACTAACGCAGAACTGTAAACAAATTGGACAGAAATTGTATTGAACCAGAATAATATACAACGGAGTCGAAAATTTGACCGGAAATTAGAAAATTCGAACGCGAAAATCATTTTTGACAATTTTAACACGACGAATGTATTTTGAATTGAATATTTATTTTTAATCAAATTTACATGGGGATCTTTTTTTTTGGATTTGTTTTGTATTGACGCAGGTAAGTACACTACGAAGGGTAAAGTTGAAAAATTTGCCCGGAGAAGCCGGTAAATCGTGAAAACCATACTTTCTGAATTGGATTTTTGTTTATACGTGCATAATTCGGCTGAACATCAACCCATCTGCATAGGAGGGGACATTTATAATTTAATTAGCCTTTTTAAAAAATTATAACTTTTTGAATTTAGGCTAGGTATAGGTATTTGTAGCAATAAGAAACGCTTAATATATAAAAATTGTGTGACGAATTTGACCTGTTCATCAGTGATTAAAAGACAGAAAAATATATGTGCTAAAGGAAGTAATATCGACTTGTTTTAAATAACAAACTTTGACTTAACTCTAATTATATAAAATTAACTGTAAGGCTTTGATGTACAGATTTTTAAGTTTAACTATGCTGATAAAAAAATAAGTATACGCCACAGTGAATCCACTAATGCTTATTTTGTATTGTTTATTTTAAACGGTCTGTAATGTTATACATACGAACCAAAAACAGGCAAAGATTAATAAAGAGGATTTTTTCACTTCTCTCTTCTTATATCCACATGTATAATAGATTACAAGATCCAAAAAAAAAAATGGAAATATAAAAATTTATAAATGTGTAACATACGTTTTATATTTTGTTTAAGGTTCACAACATTTAGGTTTTTCCTTCTTCACCTGATGGTAAATCCATACTCATTTTTTTAATTATATATTGCAGTTCGAATTCATAGCTAAGAAAGGACAACGTCTGTCGGGTCAGCTAGTTACTATAAATAAATCTGTTGTCATCATTTCTGCCAACAAATGGGATCAGCAAATAAGTGCCAGCTTTACCTAATTGATTGCTCATTGCTAACGTATTTAAAATAATTGCATACTAACAACGAGTTAGGCTTATAGTCAATTATACGTCAAAATTTATAAAATATTTTTAAACGGCTTTTAATATTTTTATTTTACTTTATACCCTCCGATAGCACCCTGTTTGCGTTGTATATCTTAGTTTTTGCGTGGGTTCTTTGAAGGAAAAAAAAAATAAGTTCCTTCCGGCATGCCAAACGGTCACGGTGGCAAAGGATTAAAATCAGACCTCTGTTTTCACAAATTCCTTCCTAAACATACAAACATACATACTGGTATACTGTGCTACTGGCGCAGATTATTGAAGAAAGTTTTGTCATAAAATTTCTAATTGATTGCCGTTTAATTGCTTTCTGTTTGCTCAAAGGAACAAGACTAGTGTTGCTGTTTAGAATTGAAGTACTGTTTAAATTAGCGATTTAAGGAATATAAAGAACGAAGGCAAAGGGACTAGGGACCCCTGTGTCTCCCAGCAGATTTGTTCGCAAAAGTTTTTCACTGTCGATGTCGTCGTAGTCGTGGAACGTAGATTCTGTTGAATTTGCGACAACTGCGAAAAATGGAAATCAGATTTAGTTTAGTTTTTCTTCACTTTGTTTGTATTTGAGCTTGGAAATTGAAAATAAAACAAAATTTGACTACTTAATAGCAATAAGGTAAAGGACTAAGTTATGGAGCGTAAAAGTTTTTGTACAACAAAATGTGCCGACGAAAAATGTAAATTTTGAAAAACAATTGACTTGATTTTGCAGTGCGATATATATATATAAATATAGAGTGAAGTGTATATAGTGATGGGAAGCAACCTACGAGTATAGATGGAATGGAAGAGTTTCAACAGAGTTCTCCTGTTTTTTTTTTTTTTTTTTTTTTTTTGTATTTGCCAATCTCAATAGCTTTAATAACTTCAAACCAGATGGGGGAATATTGCTCATTTAAACTCTTTGGAAAATAGAAGAGTCAGTCTGGGTCATGAGTTGTATCCGTTTTAGGCCATTTTTAATTAAAAATGAAAACGAGGCAAATCAACTTCCGAGCAGTATTATTTTATCGTAGGCGGCTTTCACACGGCTTCAGAAAATGTGGTTCCAACTTATATTATAGCCAAGAATTGAACACATTGCGAGGCATTGGTTTATTAGTTTATGAGAAAGTTATGTTTATAAGCTATACCTAGTGTAAAAAGTCAACAATATGTAGGTTGCTCATTATAATTCAATATAAGGAATTCTTTTCAAAACTTGCGTTAGTTGGTTGATTTTAAATTGCTAAATTAAAAAAAAAAAATTGATCAAACCGTAATTAATTATAATTTTCGAAAAATTATCAAAGAAAATTTTATTTTTTCCACACCTACGATTTTTATTAAAATTTCCTCCGTGTAATACATTTGTACTTAAATTAGTAAGGTCTTATATTTAAGAGGAAAATTTATATTTATGTAGCCATTGATAAACTATTACTTCTAACAGAACAATTTTTTATTTTGGACTATCTCATTACCTGATCAACAGATTTACATATTTTATTTTTCATAAAAAAAATCACATATTTGATATTTTAACATTTGTAACATGTTTTTTTTGTTTTTTTTTTTTTTAAATTAATAAATTTAGGAAAATGTACTTAATAATTTTTCTTAACGAAGATTCTTTTTTATTTTTATAATAACACAAATTCTATATACATACTACTGAATAAAGTAGCCAAGTAGAAGACTTAGCACTATTTACTGGCTGAACAGAATAGAATGATGGAACTGAAGCCGCAGACGGAACTGGAAGAGCTGTCAAAAAGTGTCGTACGTTATTTTTTTTACATGTCTACAATGGAGCTGTACAGCTTTGAAAGTATTGTGGATAAAAACAAAAGAATATTCTTGTGTACAAGCTCAGAATTCACATTTTTTGTTTCCAATAATTTTCCTTTTAATAAATAATTTTTTTTCGCGATACAAATAACCACAACATTTTTTTCCGACCCAAAAAGTTGTTTTTATTCTCCATACAATTTGAAACGTCAAAAGTGCCGTACGTGAAAAGTTAAAAGTTGGTGAACTCTTCCGTCTGCGTCTACGTTCCGTTGTGTTCGCAACATTGAATTTGCGTGTATTCAATATTTTGACAGCTATTCCAGCTCCGTCTACGTCTGCGTCACCATTCTGTTCAGCCAGTTAATTGGACTTGTTGAATTATACATACAAATTGGCGTTTCGACCCGGCGTACTCACTTGGACTCATCAGTTGACTAGTGAGGCCCTTGTCAATACGCAATTTCTATCACGTTCAGTTCATCTTACATAGATTTCATGATGAATACCTAGTGTGAACTATATCCAACCAATTAGAATTCCTAATCACTTAGGCTTGAAGTTTTTATTGCGCCCGGGACGAAACGCCAATTTTTATGGACTTAAGGCCGTAAAGAGCTAAGATCCCGCCATAGAACCTACCCTCATCGAGGTACTAGATAGGAAGTATACAGTTTTTTAGGTAGTGTTCGAACATCAATTTTTGGTGGTTTTTGATTTTTTTCCATTTTGGCCGCATTAGTATTTTCGCTAAAAATAGTATCAGCGCAAAGATACATTTATTGAGATAGTACTATGGTACAATATTGTTTCCAAAAACATTTTCTAGAATTCAGAGTTTCCGAAGTCTTAACGATTGATATTTTGAAATTTTTCATTGCATTAGAGGAAAAACCTGTGATAGTCTCAAAAAGGTGACAAGTTTTGGGGAGGTTAAGGTATAGCAAAAATGTTAGTAGGTGGGTAAATAGAAACAAGTGGTATGATATCGAATACAACAATCTGGCATTCTTTTTTCTAAGCTTGTAGGGGCCAAGGAGGGTTAAAAATGGAAATTTTTCCAGTTATTGTGACGGGCGTCTAGCCACCTACTTACATACATTTAAACATTGAAAACGCGAAACGATACTGTCATTTTGCCTAAACGTTAAGAACTCAACCATGACCATCCGATCAATAAAACAGAAGATATAACGTCAAGAGCTCACGCGAGGGGGGGCAGGTAGGGGCCATTGCCTACCACCTAATCAATATTTTTTTTAAATAATTTTTTATTATTGAGTAATACACAATTTTAATTTAAAAAACTATTTTCGATGTTGAAATTTTCCATGTTCTTGCATTCCAAACAATAGGTTCAATATTACTTTTTTCAAAAATAACAAGCTCTCCTAGCTTATCGAAATCTAGCGGACGCCCTTGCCCAACGTGTTTCCAAATGTTTCTTCTGGGCTTTGAAAATTATAAAATCGAGTTTTTTACATACATATATGTATTTACCTATGTATGTATGTGTAATATTTGTTTATAATTACATACAAAATAATTCCACATAGATTATATGAAAATAATTCAACAAAACCATTTCACAAATGTATGTTTGCGTCAAAAACATTTAGGCTCTTCATCTGCAATGTAAAATGCTGTACATTGCATAAGCCTTCCTGGATAGCCAGATAGCTTGTAATATTAAAACGCCTTTGTGTTGACAACAATTGGACATATTTGTGCTTTTGTGGAATTTTGGTATTTAATTTTCGATACAAAGTGTAGGTACATAGTGAAGGTATACCAAACCAGAGGAAGCAACCTAAAAAATTGTATACATTACTGTATAAGTCTTTCTCTCCAAACACCACGTTTTATGAAAATATTATTTGATATTTTGAGTGCATGTCTTGTGCACCCATTAACTTATACGACCCGTACACTAACAAAAGGACACTTTTCAAAAGGAATATGACATGAGGAAGTTTATCAACATAAATAAAGTAAACTGCACGAGTTTCGAGAGACAAATGAAAGGCAAACAACCAGTCTAGTAGAATGTTTGCTTATAATAATGTGTTCAAGGATAGAAAACCAAACTCCAACAATCTGTTTATATTCTTGTCCTAGAACTTGTGTCACTTTTCTCCTTTGTCTGAATGATAAGTGGTGAGATGATTGCATCTTCTACACAAAACTAGTAGAAAAACAAGAGATCTTTTATAGGTGTCAGAAGTATGCCAACAAACTTTAAATTGTATCTGGTGTCTAATTAAAAAGAACAATATTTCTTAATTTATTTTTTTAATTGCTTTGCTCTTGCTCTCGTAGGATTAACTTATTTCATGAAGTTTTAAAGGAAATTGTATTTTTAAAATATAATTTTTTTTTTTTTTGGCAAAGTTTAAAGAGCTATAGCTCTTAGCTCTTATATATGTAGGTCGATTTGATTTAAAAATTTTTCTTGAAAATCAAATTTCTCGAAAAAGGGTTACCGTAATTTGTTGACTTTACTGATTTCAAAGGGTATAGGTTACCTGAATATCTTACAGAGGCTCATTTGCTGAAACGAAACTTTAATATTGATGTTCAACATATCGACCCCTTTCCGCCAAATTATCGTAAGCGACATTTTCATATTGTCACATAAAATTAATTATTTAATTTTTTCCTGTGCATTAAAAGCAATCGGACCTTTTGTTATCTGTCAGTAAAAGTATTGTTAATAATGTTCAATTCTGAAATTTGGGCTAGTTGGTTTCGTTGCTGAGCCAACAGAAAACAAAATGTCGCTAACGATACTTTTGTTTTTTGTCGCTTATGATAATTTGGCGGAAAGTGCTCGATATGCTCTTCCTTGACAGTTTATACGCAGAGGAAAAAGTAGGTACTATATATAAGTTTCGTACCTATCAGCAAAAGGTGTTCCGATATGCTATAGAAATAGGTAAGGGAGGTACCTACTTCATGGAATGTTTTAGATTCGTAAAACAATCGAACTTGAAATTTCAATCAATTTTGACATCATGATGATGGAGGCACCGGAAAAATATAGGTCCCGCAGTCCTTGTACTTGTGTTTATTGATTTCAAACTAAAGTTCATTAAAACAAGTGCATTTTTTTTTTTCTTAAACTTAGTATATTGTTGGTCAAATAATAAAATTCACGTTAGCAAAATTTGATTTATTTAAGTTTCATTAAAAGTAAACAAAAAAATTCAACTAAATATAATAAGGCTATGAAGATTAGATCTTAATTTAAGAATAATTTTAGCTTCTGGAGTGGATTTTTAGGGAATTTTCAAAGATTCTGCATTTGTTTAGTCTTCTCAGGCCAATAGGCAAGGAATTCCAAGCACCTACTGTTTGCAGAACTGTCGCTTTGAGTTATAACTGTGTGCAATCAGGACTCTACTTCTTTCCGACGTTGGAAATACAAGCTTTTCAAAGAGATATTCATTAAATGAAGAATTTTTTATGGAACAAACGTCATTTTAAGATTTAAAAGCCTGTTAAACATTTAAAAGGGCTTTATGAAATCACCTACATATATAATAGTCTATTTTCCAATTAAAGAAATAGTTAGATAAAATTAGACGTTTCGTACTGTGTTGTCTATATTATCGATAATAAAGTGATAATTCATACTTCTGGTGATACTGTTTCCAGCGAAACTCGGAGTTAAGTTCTGGACATTGGTAAGCTAGAATCGAATCAATTCAATTGGTGCGAAAAAAAAATGAAATGGTTCAAATATCAAGAAATTATTAATGTCAAATTCCTTTCAACAAAAAAATCAATTTGTTTAGAAGATACAAATCGATTTTTATGGACAGATTCCCTTTATTGAAAAAAAAAAACGATTCTGATTACAAAAAAAATCGAATTTTTGTTGATAGGAATTCGACATAAGTGTTATTTAGTTTGAAATTTTACCGCCCCCTAAAAGTGCCGCCTGGGGCGGACCACCCCTCTCGCCCTCCTACGCTACGCCACTGCTCCAAACTATTTCTTCTACCAGATGAAGAGATAATTTTGCTGCTAAGATCCTTTCTTATGAAAATTGCAAAGCCCCCTCCCCTAGATTCAATGTGATCGAAAGAAAAGAAAAACAACTTATATTCACCAGTTTTTAATACGCTGTTATCAATTTGTTCGGTAATCCAAGTTTCAGATATACCGACAATATCCATAGCGGTATCATGAATTTTTTTAATTTATTGGCCTGTACCTTTTTCCATATTAACATATATGGGAAAAATTGAATTTAAAATTCTTTTTGAACTGTGATGAAAAAAAATTTGAGGATGTTACGGATTATAAATGCACTGGACTATTTTCAGATTTTCTTAAAAACTGAAAATTGTTTAAGCTAGGTTTTCAGTGTTTGACAAAAAAATGATAGGAGCAGAGCATTGGATATTAAAAACAAAAATATTAAATACCAAATAACGTAAAATTTTAAATAAAATTAATTTGCACGCAATTTTTTCCTTTTTTTCAGTAATTTTACTTTGAAAATAAAAATATTTCAGAAGCTATTCAATAAAGAAAAATTGTGTTACAAACAGAATATGTCATGAATGGCTTTCAAAAGAGGTATAGCATTGTTAGTGTTAACGTTCATTTTTAATAATCTTTTTCTATTTCAAGTCGATTTCTAAGAAAATTGCCCCTCCTGCCGAAGCATGGAAAAATTGGAAGCTGTGTACCTTGACGAGGAGCAAAATAGGGTTATAAAAAAATGAAATGTGCCGCAGATTTTTGAATAAAAAAACTTCCAAGAATCCTCCCCATGGACTGCTTGCAAAATATCAACTTGAAACCAATTCCAAGAACAAAAAAAAAATCCAAATAACCCGAGTTCACTCTTTCAGAAAAACATTCTTTATTTAAATTTAAATAAAAAGTCAGATCATTTTAAATTTTTATTCTCCGTTAAAAATTCAATTATTATGTTGCTTAAAGTTCGCATAGCGATAAATTTTTTGTCTTTAAATTTATTTTATTTAGCATGGACTTAAGTTCCGAGAAATTTCCCATAATGAAGATGAAAAATCGTTTCACATTGACCCGAAACCAGGGTTTCAATGTCACTTCCACTTGCATCAGGCAACAACACACACACACACACATAGCCAAAACCGCCTTCAACCGGCTAATGAGGAAGAACCATCCCCAACACAGTCCGACGAATTGTGTTAACGCTTTAACTTGTATCACCACTTTGCTAATTGCATCAAAAGTTAAACATTTTAACACAGCTCGAAATCGGAACTGGAACAACCGGCCCGTTGAAGTTGGCTTCGTGCCAAAAAAAAAGCTGTAGAATAATTTGCTCTATGTTCAGAACATTGAAATAAATTTAAGCAGCATCTCTGGTGTTGCTGTTTCTGTCCTGTCCTGTGGTTCTCTTTGTGCAGGAGACTTCCTTCCTTTTTCGTTTTGGGGCGCATTCCAAAGTCCACTCATCAACAGAGAATAGCGAGAAGCCGACCTATAATAATATGGTGTGACAGTTAGTTAGGTCTTTATTGTGTGGCCATTACAATTAGGTGTAGCTGTGACATCGGAAATGAAATACGCTGCAATTAAGCGACTTTGGGGCTGGGTTATGAAAAGCTATGTTAATTAATTTTTCTCTGAATTTTGTGCTATGAATTACCTACCAACATGCCTTGGCTACATTTAGGAGGGCTTTTGAGAGTTCAGGTTATTTTTGAAACTTAATTAAAGAGGAGTAAGTTTTCTTATCTATTCTAGTGGATTTGAGTGAATAGATAATTTTTCCAAAGCGAAGATGGAAATATCAAAAAAAAATAATATGAATTTGAAGAGATGTACGAATTTTATCGAAGGAGTATGAAAAAAACTTAACAGAAAATAACAAGCTTTAAGGCTCTCCCAAACCAACGCGATACATTCGGAGCAACAACGAAACTGTCGCCTTTCTAAATTTATTTACATGGTGATTAATGAGAGTGCCCACACTGCCGCGATGCAAATCTTTGTACATTCTACAGTCGTGACGTCACAGATTCGTACCGAATATTTCGCGTTGGTTTTGGAGAGCATTTAAGTGTAGATATAAATAAATGTGCTACTTTATTATATTTTACTTCACAAATTATGTTATTATTCTATATTGTATTTATGTTTAACGGCAGACGGCAATGCCATGCTCATTAAGATTATGTTTATTTAAATTGTTTGTTAAATTGTTTGTTATAAATAAAATCTTTTCTATTCTATTCTATTCTATTCTATTCTATTCTATTCTATTCTATTCTATTCTATTCTATTCTATTCTATTCTATTCTATTCTATTCTATTCTATTCTATTCTATTCTATTCTATTCTATTCTATTCTATTCTATTCTATTCTATTCTATTCTATTCTATTCTATTCTATTCTATTCTATTCTATTCTATTCTATTCTATTCTATTCTATTCTATTCTATTCTATTCTATTCTATTCTATTCTATTTATGTTTAAGAGTTCTGTCTGATGGGGCTTTCCATCCTCTATGTCTATGGTCCTGTCTTGAGCACACTTCTTGTAGATGTATCTAGAACAACATTCTGGTATCTTTGTGGTCTTGGCTGAAACATTGTTGTTTATTTTCTCGATGTGTGGAGTTCTGTCGAATAATTTTTTATTCGAAAGAATCCAGTGCAACTATAGTAAAGGGTGTTCCAAAAGGTGACTTGAAGATTTTGACAGTTCATGGCAGCCATGTTGTTTTTTCTGTTTTAATTTATAAATAATGCTCCAGCATTCAAATCGGCTTGTCATAGGCGCGTAGAATATTTGGAATGTAGCGACGATTCCACTACAACTAGCCTTCTGCCCACAAAAGGGATTTTGATTTCAGCAAAAAAAAAAAAAAAAAAATTGGATGAACGGGTATGTCACACGTCAGAAGCAAAATTGCTGATTTCGGGACGATGCCAGTCCATTTATTAAAACTACTAAGGTGGCAATGCATCAAAACTCATTGTTTGGTGTGAATTGTAGGCCGTCGTCATCATCGTTTTGGACTTCTGTATCACTATCAACGGACAGTGCTGCCAATCGATGATAACCAATTTCATTTTGCTTAATTTGTATATGATATGGATGGGTGATTTGATTTCAACAGGGTGGCGGGCGCTATGTCCCACAAGTTGATGCAAAATGGACATTCTGCAGGAAGAATTTAAGGTCATGATTACCCCAACCAGAGGTAATGGGAATTACCTACATGGGATCAGGCGACTTTACACCGATCGACTTTTTTGCGCCGCAGCCGACCGATTCGCTCAAAGTCAACATAACCGTTTCTGCTTCCATTTCAATCTACCTTATCTTATTTGTATTAATATGGTGAATGGTGCTGTCATGTCCAGGGCTCTTTGCATTTAATTATCTAGAAATGTCTATAATCCGACACTGTATGTTTAATTGTAGATCGCATGTATTAGAGTGATATGTTGAAGAAAATGTCTTCGGTTACTTTCGCCTGTCTTTCACAGTATCTGAGATTGAAAAACTCCTATAATAGTGCAACTCTTTGTCGTAATAATCGAAAACTTTTGAAATTGTCTGGAGGATCTATTTGCTGGAGAAAAATTCCACCGTATATTTTGTATGCAACGTAGCACTACTGGATCACTTGCTCCCTGAGATTTTGAGTTCGGCCTTAAAATGCTCCTGACAATGAATGCTCTGGCAAGTATATAATCCCAATTTGAATTCTGGCATCATTTCTGCAATTTGTACTTGGTAGATGATTTGATTTATGCACTGCGTATTTAAAGAGCTCCGCTGGTAAGCTGGTCTAACATCAGAACCTGCTTTCTTCGTGTTATTGACTTTCATTTGTATATAGCTCGTCTATAGACTGAGGGATTAGTAGAACTGTTACTGGAGGTGGGTAATTTCTTATTTTATCACTAACTCTCTACTTGATGCACATTTATAGCACCGGGGGGAAATGCTACCCCAGTTGCTGGGCTTTTTTTTTATAAAAGTGCGCAGCGCGGTCAGTTGCTTTTGATTGCTAGAATCTTTGATCTCAATCTCATTGATCTTTCTGCGTAGAATCTTCTTTTCCTTCCTTCTCTCCGCTTACAATGCTCTTAATTTGCATATGTTTGGCATATTTCGCACGAGCTTTTAAGGCATGTTATTTAATAGAAGCCAAAAAATTGCGAAACAATTGAATGCCAAATAAAAAGAGTTAAATATGTATTAAAATGCCAAATACATATAAAAAGCAAAACAACAAAATGCCAAATAAAAAATTGCGTAGCTTTAAAAAGTCAATCAAACAAAAAAAAAAAATAAGTTTGCCAATTAATGCTGACGAACATTCCTGCTGCTGCACAATTCGAGTTTTACAGTTCTTTTATTCGACTCCAAGATTTTTTTGAATAAAGATAGCTAGTGGCTCTTACAAATTAAAAACATTTTTCATAAAGCAAAACCAAAAATTCACGCTTTTTCTTAAGTAACAAATTTTTCAATGAAATTCAGCGACTTTAAATAATTATTCTTCCATTTACTACCACAAATGGTAATTTAACAGGAAGTTTAAGTTTAATCTCATTTTTCATCAAAAAGTAAAAAGTTCTTTTGACACTTTCGGAAAACTTTTTAGTCAGTTCATTCATTCTTCAATTATCCTGGGAATAGTACATGAGTCCAAAGGCTGAACGTTCTTGTTTAGTGACATCAGGCATGATGAGTTGTATATCTCTACAATATGACTCCCACTTTTTGATATAGCAAATTCCGATTGAAGCTCTGATGAGAGGTTGCTTAAAGATGTCCTGCTGAGAAATGTCCTTAGTGAATGTATAAGCTTTGTCTAGATAGATATAAATCCAAAGTATCTAGGTATATGTGTGTGTGAAATGTGACATATGAGTATATGATCATCATCATCATGTCATTGTGGAATAAATGGCAACTTGACAAAGTTTTACAATAGTGCGATGCACTGCGCTTCCTGTATAGCCTTTTAGATGGCTTTTTTCTATGAGAAATTTAGCTGGTGTGGTAACGAAATGGTGACACACAGTTTCCAAATGAAGCGGACACATTAAGCTCCAGTTCTATGTTTAATTCCAAATGACATAATATTTGATGTTAAAATAATGACACGAAGCGAGGTTGTGCTTGAGTGTCACAAATGTATAACAACCATTTCTAGTTGTTGACGAATGGTCAATAATTTATTGAGGAAATAGGCGCAGAAACATTGAATCGGAATACGATTATTCAATTTTTTCATATGATAAGTACTTTGGTTGAAAGAACTTTATGCGTAGGCAGAGAACATCGAACAAAGCTTTTGAAACTCGCTGTTAAAGCTTAGTATGCTGCTGATGCGAAACGAAAAATTCCATACAAAAATGACACAACGAAATCATAAACGAAAAATTTCGTTCTGCGGTACGCTGATCGATGAGCGAAATCGATAATTGTAGCAGATTATAGCCCTTCCACACTATTAAAGCCCTTCCGCTATGTGTTAATAATCAGTGGGATAGTGTAAAAGGCCTAATATTTGGAGAGATCTCCCCTCTGTTTTCGCACGTAATTAATTGCCTGTACCATTAAAGGCTTGGTGACACAGAACGCGGGCTGGTCAATACTTCAACATGGAAGGAAAGAACGCGACGGGCAAATTATGTTTGTATTTTTTTTACAAAGGCCGCCAGACCGCGCTCTGAGTGACCAGGCCTTAATTGTGTGCGGAAAAGTGACATTGGTCTATATTTTTGTTTGTATTTGTTGTTTCTTTCATCACGACATTGTTTTCTGTGATTTTTATGCATTTGTGTTTGTTTTTTGTTTTTGCAAATGGTGACACTTTCAAGGGGAAATTTTTTGTTATGGTTTTCGTAAGCATTTCGTTGTAATGTTGGAGACCAACTAAAGCCGAAAACAGATGTGCAGCTTTTTCCCCATGCAGCGAAATTAGAAATAGAGATATCGTGCAGAGAAGGCTTCATGCAGAGCCTGGAATATGTCAGCCCTCATAAGAACCTGTTTAAATTTATTTTCGCTGCATTATTGGAAAATGCTGCACATCTGTTTTCGGCATAAATATTTCATTTCGTATCAGCAGCGTACAAGGCTTAATCGATCTATCTTATCGTATAGTCATGACCGGTAACCAGGATACCACGACTTATATGGGAATGAAATGGTGGATGAATTGGCCAAAAACGGATCATCTCTTGCTCCGAGTCAAACTGAATCGTCAGTATTCATGCCACTGGTACAAGAAAAAAACTAGAATTCGCCAGAGTTTCCGAAAGGCCGTAAACGACAGATGGTCAACAATTGATACGTGTCTGATGGTTTCGAGGAACCTATTTCCGGATATCTCTAAGAAAGAAAACAGACTATCTTCTTAAGCTAAGCAGACCTCAAATTTACCTCTTGGTTGGAATCCTAACGGGTAACTGCTCAATAGAAACCCACATGAGCAGAATGGGTATTATACCACATTCGAATTATGCTGAGGGTGTTATGACGAAGAGGAGAGGAGGGCTCTTATGACTTCCTTTGTGAGTGCCCCAGCTTAGCAAGAACCATAGAAATACAGCCCTCAGAGAATACTTTTTCGACGAACTGGGCGACATCTCATGCCATTTAGAAACATCCTAAAATTCACCCAAAATTCAACATAGTTCTGGGAGGCACCCATACCTAACCCCTAAGCTCCACTAACTCCTTTATTTTACCTACCCTACCTATCCTGAGGAATACAATTGATCCACTGAGATCCGAGTGGGATGATACGGTTTGTCGTATCGTCACGCCTTCAAACCTAACCTAACCCTGAGGCTGAGGCCAAACGAACAAGTACTGGCAAGCAAGTTGCAATACACTTTCAACTTTTTACTAACACATATAAAACGAAGCAACTTGCTCGTCTACTCCCTTGCCTTTGAGTTGAGAAGTAAGTAGCGAAGCAAGTAGTACGTTCTTTTTCTCAATTGAGGTAACTAAAGTGAACTTTCATCGTTCTTTGTATTGAATATTCTTTCCAAATGGATTTAATTTTTTTGTTCAACCTATTTCGTAAGATAAATCACGTTTTTAATTTTGATTGTTCCTCAATCATAAAAGTGGCACAAATTTGCAGCGGTATGTATGAAAAGCTTTGAGCAAATCGTTTACCACATCTTGCACTAATAGTAAAGAAAAAAGAACGTAGAAGCAAGTTACTCGGCAAGTTGCTAGCGTCACAGCAAGTACACAGATACGAATTTGGCAGGCAGTGTATGTACCCAACTTGCTTGCCAGTACTTGCATGTGTGCAGTGTGGCCTCGGGGTAACCTAAAGACTAGTTTAGTACATGGCAATTTTTAAAAAATATCAATGTATACTTTTTAAAATTTGTTTTCCAAAATTTTGAATTGAAATTAGTCTTTTTTTTTAAACTATTGATAGATATTACTTAGCTTTGAAATAATTGTATAAGAACGAACATCTGGCTATTTTAAATATTTATTTTAGCATTTTATGTGTTTTTTTTTTAGAGAATGGCATTTCCCGTCTAAACCAAGGGAGATAGACCCCTCCTCACCTGTAGTTAAAAATACTTGTATCTATATCTAACTGTTATACGACAAGGCGTCGCGGTTATTGTACTCTTCCTCTTTTTCACTATTCAAAATATCGCAAAAATGTTTTCAACGCAGAAAATAGGAAATTTAAATACCCGTACTTTTTCCATCCCAATTTTTTTTGTTGGAAATAAAGATATTCAAAAAAAAAACTAAAATCTATGGTGGCGACCATCTAAAGGTGAATTTCACGAGTACGGAAAATCATCAGGATTATGATCTCCGATGAATTAACTTTTGAATAAATAAAAAAAAACTTGAAGGTTTTACTAGCGAGAGAAATATAACCGCGAACAACGAGTCTCGTTTCATCCTTGTACATAATATCGCTTTCCAGTAGGTAGCCCATTGTGAAATCAGGTATAAAATCGTTCGCATAGTACCTATGTCTGTAAAGTATAGGATAGAGGTAGACTTTAAGGGAACACGTTCCAGTGAGGCGCAAATTGCGGAAAATTGAATTTTACAAGTTTTTGCCTTCTGCATTTCGCTGAAAAAAAAACTATAATTCGCTCCAAAAATGTTGCTCACTTTTTACCTGCACATTTTCAATTTCAGAAAAAAATTATAAAATAAAATCAAAACACTCGATGGGAAGGGAAACATATAGTATAGATAATGTTTGTACGAACAAGAAATAATATATACCTACTGCAACAACCGACACAGGAAATCGGCACAACTTCCTTTAAAAAAATGTTTTTCCCGTTTCGATTTGGTTTAAACTTACTTTAGGTAGTAACTTTGTTTATGAATTTTTCATAAACCATTTTAGCATCGCACCCGTATTCTACTTTAGTCAGTCTCAGTACATAGCCCACAAGTTTCCCTTTATCCCGATCTCTTTTTGCATGTTATATCAGAATATAGTGTGCATCACAAGGAAGTGCTGAAATGAATTCCTCTTCACATCATTGAAAAGGACTGATGAATAAAAAAAAAAGTGGTTGGAAATATTCGTCGGCGTTCATTTTTTGCCGCACACATTTCGAATGCAAACGCAACCATTCATTTTTTTGTCCTCCAAACTACCAACATCTCAGTAGCAGTATAGGTATACAGTACTTACAATTTAAAATGGAAAAATTGCTGCTGATATCCTATAGCATACTCGTGAATGCTGAAATGTTAATTACATTTAAACAAAAAAAAATAAAATGTTATGCATAATTTTTTTTTGTGTTTCATTCACTTTACTCTTCAATACAGAAATGAATGGAAATCGTTTTTTACTGGAACAACCTTGCTTCTTGGTGAGTAAGTTAAAAACAAAAAAAAATTAAATTGAATGGGTGAGATTTACTGGAACAGAATACAGGAACCTTGATGGAGTACTACAGTGAAAACTCTCATAATGAGAACCAAAATTCATCTATATATTATGTATATACATTTATAGTGAACGGAATGAAATTTAATATTAATTGGCAGAACGGTTTATTGAGAGATTTGTTTTTGGAACCGGAGCTGCAGACGGAACTGGAAGAGCTATCAAAAAGTTATTTTTTTTAACGTGTCCACAATGCAGCTGTACGGCTTTGAAAGTATTTTGAAGAAAAACAAAACAATATTATTGTGTACAAGCTTAGAATTTACACTCTTCCGTCTGCGGCTGCAGCTCCGTATGCGGCTACGTTCCGTTGTGTTCGCAACATTGAATTTGTGTGTATTCAATATTTTGACAGCTATTCAGCTCCGGTTCCGGTTCTGTCTCAGTCACCATTCTGTTCAGGCAGAATCCGTCGCATGCGTTGCATCGACGTATACAACTGACATTTCGATTAAATACAAAACGTTCTTTCTTATGAGAACCAGGCGACGCATGCGCCGGATGCAACGCAAAAAGTAGCTGAACTTTTAACTTTTCGGTATAAAAAAAATTCGTGGTAGTAATCAAAATTGGAATTACGATAGTGGAGGAGTCCGAAAAAGCGGTTTTCGTCATACTGTCCGTCGGTCTGTACGTTTGTGCGTTGATTTAGAACATTTTAATTTGATTCGTTAGAGGAAAAATTCCAACTTTTGATGTTGCTTACTTGCCATACAAATATTTTGGTTGTTTTCAAATTTTCTCAAAAACTCCTTCTTATCATTTTGATAAAACTTTGTAGCTGTAATTATCAAAATAATTTAAAGAAAACTGCATTTCAGGTTTTTGCCAAAAAAAAATTGTTTTGCGGAAATAGGGATTTGATATTTTTTGAGAAAAATGCCTTATTTCGAGTTAAGGCTCTCCCAAACCAACGCGATTAATTGCTGCGACAATAGAAACCAATAACAACAACGTGTTGTTTTGTTTCACAACCACGTGTTGTTATTGTTGTTTTCTTTTGTCGTGGCGAATAATCGTGTTGGTTTGGGAGAGCCTTTATTCGTGTACCTACATATATCTTCTGAATAGGTCAACTGAATTAGTTATAATTTTTCAATCTGGTGCACCTTAATAGTTCACACAAAATTGCATTCATAGGATCAAAATAATAATTTAGACAAAGAATAAATTCTGTGGTATCTAAATATATATTTCTCGAATTTTTTTTCATCAGAACCTTCCCGTAAATAGAGATTTAACTGTTTATAATATTTACCTTGAGCTTGATAATATCTTTCAAGGATGTGATGAAGAAGGAAACGATGTGATGTGTCGACCTTCGTTTTGCAAATAAAATATCAACAACAATGCCAGCTTAATTAATTTATTTCCCTAGTGAATGAAGAGAAGGAGATATATAAAACATGGCACTAAAAATTACGTTTAATTGTTTGCAGAAAGATGTGGCAGTTTCTGAGATGGATGGATGAACGCAGCTGATGGAGGTACTAATTGTAAAAAAAAAATAGTAAAATGAAGAAATATACATTTTACAAAAAAAAAAAACATATTTAATATTTCTTCACTTAGTCCCAGTTGTACAATCGTGGGTAAGGGGCAAGTTATAGCTATCATTGAAAATTTTTAATTTAAGATTTAGGGCACTTAAAAAGCAAAATCAGTAATTATTTTGCTGCCAATGTGAAGCTGACGACTCAATTAATATTTATTGCGAAAACAAAAAAATCATTTGGATCCAACCTTCCACATAAATTGACTTTCTTTTTTTCAATGATTGCACTACCTTATCAATGATCATTGAACTAATAAAAGTCATTTCATGAGAAATGTTGGACCGAAATGAAAATTTTTTTTGGTCGTATATATTAATTAAGTTACAAGCTATATTTTGACATCAAAATAATTATAAATTTTGCATCCTAAACGTCTTAAAATACATCATTAAAATTTTCAATGATGAATTTCAATGATAGCTATAACTGGCCCCTAAATTTTGATCCGTGGTTCAGGATTTCTATTTCACCGATTTCGGCAGTTTAACTGAGTTTTAGTGTTGGTTCAGGCATGGTACTTATAGCTACTATCACATATGTACTTGAACCTTGAACCTCGGTTAACCCACGGGTAAAATATTGAACCACTTAATTACTACGTTTCCATGTGGTATTTAAGCGAGCCTGAAGCTCACTTCCTCTTCAGAAGCGGATTCAAGTCGAAATCTGTGCTAAAAAAACTAGATTGAGGAGTTAACTTGAGAAACACCATATTTCATCTCAAGCTCAACACCGTTTCAAATCAACTCAATATCGAGCTCTCAAATCTATGAACGAAAAACCTGGGTCAAAAATCCGACCCCAATCCAACTCGAGCTCTCGATCCTGAATATAATCGTAATAATAGGTGATGTAAGACCACGTAAAACGAAAAAAAATCAAATACCAAAAACTTGGCCTAAAAATAGTATCGGTAGTATCTTACCCTTGCTAGTCCCTTGGGTCTATAGGGAGTCGGGCATGAATCCTGAAATCCAGAAAACAGAAAACCCAATAAGCGGTTGGAGCGACTTCTATAGCTACACTAGTGGAATAAACGTTGAGCTGCCCTCAAAGGGGTCGACTCCTCGACAGTCACTTAGAAGAAGTGGAACGAAGAAAGAAACAACAGAAAATCGATACGGTCTGCTTCTGCCTCTAGCGACAAAGGACTAAACGGGGGTAGTCCGCGTTGCCCACTTACAGTCAAAAGGAGTGTAGCGCAGGACGAAGCGGTTGGAGTGAATGAGGTATTCGGTCCAACCGCTTCGTCCCGCTATGCACTCTTTCTGAGTCTTGCTCTTGCCTCTTGCACAAAACCAGACGAATAAACGGTGAGCTATCCACGAGGGGTTGACTCTGCCCAAGCTACACTTAAAAGTAGTGGAGCTTGATAAAAAGCAGCAGACTTCAAATATGGTCTACTTCTGCCTTTAGCTGCAAACTAAACGAATAATCGGGAAGCAGCACGCGGCACGGTAGTTATCTCTGCCCACATACACTTAGAAGAAGTGAAATCGTGAGAATAAGAGGTTTGGATCGACTCCTGCCTCTAGCCTTAAACTAGAAGACTAAACGGGAATTGCGGAAACCTCTGTCTGTAATACAAATAATAAATGTAATAAAAATAAACTTTTCGGACCAAAAATTGTAGAAACTTCTTGTGGATGCACTACGCACCGGCACCCGTTAAGCTTGTTTCTTTATGGGAATTCTACATTTCTAGTACTGAAGATTGGTACAATGCAACTGGGTACGGTAGAAGACGAATTGATGACGCAATCACACCTCCTCATGTGCTTATTGCTGCAACAACTAAGTGTAAATTGAACAGACGACAAACAAAAATACTCTTTAGGTAACTTTCGTGTATGCAATAATTTATTCCGTAGTTTCCGTGGTTCCATGCATATGCCTTGTTGAATACTTCGAGGGGTCCCGCTTGGTCAGTTGAGATTGCAGAGTGTAACGCTTCGTTACAAGATTATCGAAAAACATGCATTGCAACAACAACACGTGATCCAAAAATATAATGTTTTCCTTTGCGGGTAGGCAGACGAGTGTTAGATTTTGCATAATGGTAGTAACTGTAAAACTGCAGTGTAAAGAAAGAATACATAGATACTACAAAATCATACATGAAAATTAACCAAACTCAAAGATAAAATATATGGGTATTTATAACTACTGTTCTCACTGTGATCCGCACTGTTTTATTTTCATACAATTATAACGGTCATTAATGAAATTAAGATAAATTTGAAAAACGGACCACTGATTTGATTAAGGTGCACACGCTGCTCAACGCTCCTCCAACTAAAAAAAGTAACAGTGTTGTTGCTTAAACAATGTGGCCGCTATAACCTATCAACCCGAACCCTATTGAAAGACCCATTAGTTAGGACTTAGGGATATAGAGAGTAGCTGGTAGCCTGTACAATCCATCAATTATCTATTGTATGCGCCCCACGTTTTATAAAATCGCTGCATCAATAAATCCATGATGAAATCACAAAAAAGAGCTCTGGCCATACCTACCACTGGAACGAGGAAATCTCGGGGACTACTCTTTCGACATAATAAATCAATTTAACAACATCTTTTGAGACTGCAACCGAACCTCCCAGTTTTTTTTTTTCTTGTCTAATCGGAGACCGTAAAGTAGGAATCCCAGAAAGTGATCCATTAAATTCCTTTAGAATTATTGTTTCATTCAATAAAACACAAGTTAAACTTAAAGCCGTCTGTGGGTTTGTGTTTTATTTTATCCATATCCATAGCAGAAATCACCGTCAAAGAGAATAATATCAAAAAAGGTCATTATGATAAGATTCGACTTTTTAAACTGTGTTTGAATGTGTGAGAAATCATAACTCCATGACACGTATGTGTATTTTCTAAGAAATTGAAAAGAAAACTTCCTTTATTCGTTGTTATAGACCAACAAAAGGAACATTTTCCAATTTTCTTTAAACGTTGAACGTTTGAAGTTCATTATTATTTTCATGCTGCCGTTTCTCGTTCTATTTTGACTTAACTTTATCAAGCTATGGCTATGGAGATGGTGAGTAAGTGCTCTGTCTGGATAATAATAATAACACAGATACTGGATATATTCGGACCACGGAATCTTTGTCCTGTGCACCATCCGGCTATTTATATAGTAAAAGGGAAGAAGCTATATATATTATATATGTTTCCTAAGACAACATGGAACGGATGTTCGTCTGGTGTTATTTTCTTTCCCAACACGTTCTTCCTTTGCTATTGAATTGATTTCGTAAGGAGGACGAATTATAAAGGATAATTTGTAACTCTAACAAAAGAACCGAATGCACCCGGATGTGTGCTTGAAGTTCGGTAGGTAGGTACCGGTGGTTTTTTTACCCGGTGTGGTTGCGGAAGCTATAAATCACCGGAATCAGTTTTTGATTGAAAATTCTTTTAGCATTTGAAGTTTTACCTATGATCACTTTAAATCGTATTTACTTTGGCATTTAAAATTAATAGAAATGATAAATTTGGGCCCAGTTCAAATTTATTTATTGCACAAAAAACTCTCGTCCAAAATAGGCGGATTTTAAATGAGATTCGTCAACTTACGACTGCTAATGGTACGGGCAAATCATGTCTGGTATCGAACCGTAATGAATGAATGAATCTAATTTGGGGTTATAGCACTGCGACCTTTAATGTGCCCCCGCATATAGCTGGATGTGGGATTGATCATCTTACAGCTCTTCCTCCAAACCTATTTCTTGGACGACTTTAAGTATTTGGGCTATTTTAAGAGAGGATAGGTTACTCTCTTCTACCTGTTAGCATCCCAGGCATTTTATTCTTTGGTGGATAAGTGCATCAGATTTGCCCAAAATGTGGTTTCGGGTTTCCTTATGCAAGCTACATTATCTGCATGTGGCACTGCTTACTAGACCGTGTGTTTTAAGTTTTCGGTGGCGAGTGAAGAGACCCGTAAGTATTCTGAATAAGTTTTCCTGCTCTTAACCCGATACTGTTTTACTTTTTTATAATTTGGACCGCCTCAGCTTGGAGACTTCTTTCCAATTTTTGGATGTATTGGCATCCCCTTCTTTTTTGACTTGTTTCTAATCAATGTTTCTTCCATACCGCAATAGAACTCAGACACTGATTTTAGCTTAGCATTCTTTTGGATGGCAGAGGCAAGAATTTGATCCCCAGATCTTCCTACGCACTAAAAATTAAGCAACCTTATTAATGTTCAGTTTTGAATATCCCTTAAATATAACTTAATATGTTCTCAAAATGTAGCTTAAGTTCTCAAGGAGTCATGACCCTGTGAACTCCCCCCCTCCCACTCACTGCTCTAAATCGTATTGCGTACTTCCCCTCATCATAATAATTTTTATCGAATTAATCATTTGAACATCTGGTTTGGTTCGGTCCAACCACACACTATCTGACTACATCAATAATACTTGGGCACTAGGTGGCAACAACTGGCAAATCATCATCAACTTTTTTCATTGTTCCGAATGCTCATAA
The DNA here is from genome assembly GCA_947049315.1 of Epistrophella euchroma. Taxonomy (NCBI): domain Eukaryota; kingdom Metazoa; phylum Arthropoda; class Insecta; order Diptera; family Syrphidae; genus Epistrophella; species Epistrophella euchroma. Next base: position 76,009,965 of record OX346246.1, on the reverse strand, counting down.
TACGCTTTTTTTTTGTTGACTTCTTCTCGCTACAGTAATGGCCGACTATGCAATATATACAAAATTAAAAAAAAACGATCTAAAAGTTTTTTGCTCCTTTAATGGTCAATATATTCCACTACTTCGCATATCACATATGCGATTTCCCAGTAATGCACGGTCTTGTTTCTTCTGTCTGACTGAGACGACGATGACTAGGACGATGAATAATGGCGTAAGAATTCTTTTTTTTTTGCCCAGGATTTCCTCTGCTTCTCGTCGAAATCCTTCATTCAATGTTCATGACATGGAATTGTGTGAATTTTTCTTTTATATTGCTACGTGATTAGAGCTCTTTCATTGCCTTTTCGGTGGGGGCATTTTTGTATACCTAACCTACTATACTAGGAGTTTCGAGCTTCGAGCGTTAAGTTCTGTTCTTCTTAGAAAAAGTAGGAAAAAAAAAAAGTAAGAACACATAGGGTGGTGTTGTCCTAGAAAATTGAAATAAAATTCACGTTCCTTCGGAATTATTAAGAAATTATTAATAAACATGAGACATGCAAAGGAAATGTTTTCTCGTCCCTTGCCGCTGCGCTGTCTTATCATCCTTATCGTCTTAGAGGTGGTAAAGTCTTCTTCTTCGTCATCGTCTACATAATTTTTTTTGCCTTTGTCTTTTCCCAGAGCTTTCATTGCGCTCTTTCTTAAAACATAATATTATATGCACAAGAAAAGCAAAAGGCTATTGTTAAGGGCATCTTTCACGGATGGTGCAGCGCAGTGAGTCGGACGTTAAACTAGGGCATTCTTGGGGGAAATAGTTTTTTATGAATCGCAAAGGCTACCTATGTGCTTTGTTTTGTCTACTGGGTCCATTCTTGACGTTAAAATAAAAAGCGCAGAGGGTAGACACAACTTAATTAAATATTAAATACCTAACAGTTTTTGGATGTTTATAGAAAGAAGATGTAAGGCTCAGGGGGTCTTCTTATGTAGGTATAGGTTATGGCTTTTTAAAAGCAAAGATTAGCTTAGGTAAATATTTATCGTTTGTAAAGGGTATTTCATAGAAAAAACCAAATTAAAATTTTTGTATACTCTAAAGAGCAATGATGATGTTTAATAAAAGATTGAGCTAACATTTTTTTTTATAAAAAATAAAACAAACTCATAAATGGGCTATATTAGTAGCTATCAGAAAATCGCCAATTCAAGATTTTCGAACTTAATTTTTTCTTAGAAAAACTATTTTTTACCGGTAAACTTTTTTTTTCGTTTACGGGTAAATTTTTATTATTTTTTTTGGATTTTTTTTTAAATTCTACAAAAGACATTGATTGTATTTGGATTTTTTGAATTAGACCTAACAGCCAAGTTTTAAATGTAGGGGATGGTACAGAAAATTCCTTAAGTAAAGGCTGTTTCACAACGCGACGAGAAAATGAGACGTCAGCGTGACGTGATCTCTTCACAGTTGTTCTCTCTCTTAAAAAAGAATTCTAAGCAGTGAAAAAATATATAACTAAGCATTTCTCGTCGTCACGTCACGTCATAAAGTTCGAAAAATTGAAAAAAGACGCAACGTGACGATGAGAAATACTTTATTATGTTTTATTTCTATGTTTGAAACTGTTTTTAAAGAGAGAACAACCGCGAAGAGATCTCGTCACGCTGGAGGTCTCGTTTTCTCGTCGCATTGTGAACAGCCTTAAGACGCAGAAAACCGAGTTATTTTTTTTTGCAAAAGAAAGCATGTACTGAACAGAGAGCATGAAGGTTATTTCACAATGCGACGAGAAAACGCGAGACTTCAACCTGACGAGATCTCTTCGTAGTTTCTCTCTCTTTAAAAAGAATTTTAAACAGTCGTGAAATAATACATAATCAAGCATTTCTCTTCGTCTCGTCACGTCGTATAGTTCGAAAAATTGAAAAAAAGCCGCAACGTGACGACGAGACACGAGAAACATGTAATGTATTATTTCAGTGTTTAAAATTCCTTTTTAAGAGAGAACAACCGCGAATAGATCTCATCACGTTGACGTCTCGTTTTCTTGTCGCATTGTGAAACAGCCTTCAAACTCTTTTCTGTTCACACACACTTTTTTATGGAAAAAAAAATAACACGATTTTTTTCAACATATTTAGGCAATTTTGTATGTGAATAAATGATAAGGGAACAAAAGCAAAGAGAACAGATTTGTTCTATCCAGTTCCAGCGAGAAATTGCTTTGATATCTCTTTGATTTTTTTTTGACGTGTGGTGGGGTGGGTGGGTACTTACCTAAGTCTTAACTCGTATCCGTATGTGGAGCTGGAGAAGAGAGATATTAAATTCTTTTTTTTTTTTTTTAATTATGATTTGTGTTTGCGTGCGTAGAGTAGAAGAATGGGAATGTTGCCTGGTTGGGTGATGGATTATGGATTGGTGGGTGGAATCGTGTGTAGGTGCCAGGAATACACACATATTTTTAATTTTCATTCATTTAGATTTATGTTGTTCTTTATTTAATTAATTTAATTAAGTTTATTAGTAAACATGGTTGAAAGTTGAAGGGTAGAATTTTAAAAGGTAATTCGATTGGAATCGTGTTATATCGACGCCACGCCACTGATACCTAGGTACATTTAAGCTCTATCCCACTTTTTAACAATTGAATATTCAGTAACTAACTAAATAACTAACTATTTAACTAACTAACATTCAAAGTACCTGGTATCATAACTTAAACATTTCCACAAATCTAAAAAATTCAACCGATGAATTAATTAATTTAAATTATGTACTACCATTTTATTAAAGCTTAATAATGAGGTAATTTTGCAAATTACAGAAAAAGTTTTCACATCTATCTCCTAATTTTGTATAACAGTCCGTTTATTATTGAAATGTTATGTTGAATGTTGTATCGCTTGTTTTTGTTGTTTTAGACGCTGTTTAGAATTTGACTGTTTACGCAATGACGATGGTTTTGTGAGTGAGATCGTCGAAGTGTGCAGAGTTCTTCACTGATCTCACCATCATCGTTCGTCATGGATGTTGTGAAATAAGTTCTCAGGATTTAAGTCCACCGAAGGACTTAGTTCCCACTAGATGAGAACGAAAGCCACTTTTTGAAAGTAATAATTAAATTAATAATTATCTTATATTAAAATAGGCTTATTAATAGCAAATTTATGTCAGAATTAGTTCCATGAGAGGGGAAGGGGGGGGGGGGGGGGGGCGTACCTTAACCCACCCCGTTGATCTGCCACTGAAAGGGCTATTCACTTGAACGAATAAATGTGAATTTATAAACGAAAAAAACAAACATTGTAACAAAATCGTAAAAATATAATCTTTCTTCTTCTAATATATAAAAATATCGTGTCACGCACGGTGTTTGTGGTCGTACTTCTCCGAAACGGCTCGACCGGTATGAGAATAGGTCGTAAAGTATATTTCATACCGCTAGGTGATTAGGGTAACCATATACCTACAGTCAAAATTTTTGTATTTTTTTTGACGAACATTTTTTAGTTTGAAATAAAAAAGTAACTTTAACCCCAAATTTTCACTCTCCTGCCGCCACTACACATTTTTTTATCATGATTTTAGTATTTTTGTATGAACAATATCCAAATAAACCGTCATCATCCGTTTTTAAATAGGTACAGAACCAAATTATTTAAGTTCTTGAATGACAGATGGCGCTAGGCCTGCCTCATCGAACTTTCATCTAAACCGCTCAAGTTATTGACATTTCATTCTGCATTTGTTATGTACGATGTCCCATTAAGACTTAGATTCGGAAACACCAAATCTACACGGACAATTATACGTGCAACGTGCCATGCTCTCGCGTGGACAAACCATCGAGTTTATTGTGTTGGCTGAAGATGGACTGACATATAATGTCGTACACTCTTCAAAATTAACATTGATTTTCTTTATTTCATATTTTTACTTTATGATCAAAAATATATTAACTACCTTTTTTCACTTTACATCAAACTTTTAAGAGATCAAACAATGAATATGTCAGTTTAGTTAATGAAATACATTGAAGTGGGGAAATAAATACTTGGTGTTTTTTTTTTTATTTTTATCGGCGGTCATTCCTCTTTCTGTCATTCCATCACCACATAACCGTTAACGAACGTTTAACGAACAAAATATTCGTGAGTAGATAACTAATCTCAAAATCACTCTTGGTATTTATTTTCTTCATGGTGGGGTGGACGAATAAAAATGGCGATGTGAAAGAAATTTCAAAATAGACTAATATTTTTGTTCATTTCTTATTTCTTGGTCGTTGGTCAAATGGTCACTCTCATGCGAATAGTCCTTAAAACCACCGCACATTCTATCCCGATTGATGAATTTTACTACTAAATTTATATTACGCAGGTTTGCTATTTAAAGGGAACGCCCGTATTTTTAGTATGGAGCTTCGGCCAAGAGTGTACGCTACTACACGAACGAGTTTGATATATGTGTAAAATATTTTTTTATAAATTGTTAATGGGAAAGTCAAGATACTTGAGCTTGAAAGCTGCCGATTGAAAAATAAATATTTCTATTTTTTCAAAAGAATTGTTTATAATGTGCAAAATAAATGACCTAAAAAATGGTATTGATATCAAATGAAATTTATTTTACTTGCCCTTAAAATATTTTGAGATACAGTAATCCCTCGATAATATGAATTTCTCTAAAATGTGAAACGCCAAAACCTTATATGTACATATTTTCCTCTTTATAATAATTTATAGATACAAAAAAACTTCCAGTAATGTGTGAATCCCTCTAAAATGCGAAAACGCCCTTGTTTTAATTATAGTTCACATTATAGAGGGGCTACTTTATTAAGTTTTGACTTCTTGAAGAGCTTTTATTGGTTTCAATTTACACTTGCAAGCAAAAAAATGGAATCACTCTCTTGCTTCACGTAAAAACAATAATTGCTCTCAATGTAATTGACATGCCTGAATGTTTCAGTGCCGGATCTACGACTTTTCCGAACAGGGGCAAAAACCTGATATGGCATTTGAGGTAAATGAAATTAAAAAAAAAAAAAAAAAACTGAATAAGATGTTCGTATTATACTTGTTGGTTGGATTTATTAAAACAGGGAGAAAACTTTTTACTTAGCAACTTTTATGCACGTGTGGCATTAATAATAAAATATATAACAGACCATATAACTTGTATACAAGGTGTTTTGCATATGATGCGTCAAAATTTTAAGGCTTGTTTGTAGTTTCGGTGGAGATCGTATGGGAGGTTGGTTTATTTTCCCCTGTTTAGCCGGAAGGGGAAATTTTTTAAAAATCTTTTTTAAAAGTCTTGAAATGAAAAAGTCCTGGACCCACTTACAATGGTAAATCCATTCTTTTATATATATAGTTTTATTTATTTTAGTAAATTGTTTTTGAAACATTAATTTTCAAAATCAAAATTTTAAATAAAATTAAGAAAATTTTGATGAAACCATCTTTCTCAAAATTTAACGTATTTTAGTAGTGAATATACAGTTAACTTTAGAAGAAGTTTTCAAAACTAGAAGAGTTTTAAGCATAAAAGGCTACGTCTTATTTCTACTCACCTGTATACTTAAATAAATTGAGTTAAATATATGGAATTGAAATAAGTTGAAAGGAACATTTAAATATTAAAAATAATAATACTATTTGATAACATAAAATTTTGAATACAATTTTCTTAATTTTTATATTCAAAATTTTGATTTTGAAAATAATATTTTTAAAAACTATTCACTATTATTTATTAATTAAAAAATTATTAAGAGAATGAATATCTGACTATAAAAGTAGTTTAAGCATAACTTTGTAATCCTTGCCGTCATTTTTAAATATTTTTTTTAAAAGTAGATTTTTTTTAGAAAATCGCCCCTGCCCCTCCCGCCTAAACTATAAGTTTCATGAGATAAAAATATTTATAAAACCAAATACCACTACTTGTCAAATCAATTTGTATGAAAATATTCCTTCAAATTGATTGCTACATGGACCGAAAATAGCAATACGAATGTCCCATTTTAATTGTTTATTTTTTGTCTTTTTTCTTTGCATTAAATAATTTTTTTTAAAGAATACATTTATTTCAACATAATACAACAAAATTTAATATTAAGATTGTATAATACAGCTGATATTTTCAACAGAGAATCCAAAAAACTACGAAATTAACCATTCACTTTAACCTTTAATAATTCTGGAAGGAGTGCTGTAATTAAATACTTGGTTAAAGACTTTTTTAAAGAAAATTCGGTTTCCTTTAAGAATACTCCCCAATCATTTACGAACAACAACCGGTTGTAAAGTTATAAAAAAAAGAAGCAAACAAAAGAAAACTTACCATACAATTTGTATGGAAAAAAGAAATTAGCGATGAGCGACCTCTAAATATTACCAGGCTTATTATTTCACCAATCTCTAAACTAAAAAGCTAGTGGCATTAGAAATCGGAGACATTTTAATTTTTTTGAATCAGTCTAGTGTACAGACATAGTTTGAATTACATTTCCAGTCGTTTTTACTTGTTTTGAGATAAATAAGTATCTCATTTTTTAAAACTGCCTATGTATTTATAAATAATACAGATCTACAATTTTTGTTTACAAAATTTGATGCGTGTTAATGGTCTATTGAAGAGATTGTCTTCTCGAATTTGGTGAAATTAAAACCGGTAGTAGCTTAAAAATTAAACATTTACGACAAAATTAAGCGAATTTTACTATTTCAGTGTCTTGTATTACCCCGCACAAGCTCTAATTACAGCCTTTAAACGATTTTTCATTGCCCTGATGGGTTTATTGACGGTCTCTTTCGGTATTCTTTCCCATTCGTCTACTTTCAGTTTTTAATTGTCTCCAGGAGCTGTATTTCTAGCTCTAACCCTTCATTTAAGCTCGACTCACAAATGCTCGATAGGGTTAAAGTTTGGGCTTAGCATCGGCCAGCTCATCGTGGCAATACCAACTTCTCTAAAGAATCCGACTATTCCCCGCGCAGTGTTGCGTCGAGCGTTATCATGCATTGGTACGTTTGGCAATACATCCAGCATAAGTAACGACGTGATGAAGCAGAATATCGGAGATATACCGATCTGAAGTTAAACCGACCCTCGACCACCACAATTCATAAGAACCAGCTCACTTTTCCTTCAGTTCAAATTCCTGCTTGTATCATTCAAAACCCTACCACGTTATTCACGGTTTTGACAAAACAGCTTTATTCAAATCGCTCACCAGGTGGTCTGTGTATTCTGCCCCTACGATTACTTCCATGCAGGCTCATTTTGTGCTCACCCGAAAACATAACTCACCTCCATCGCCCAACTTCCAATCGTAGTACACTAGAGAAAATCGTAGTCAACCTTGTCGGTGGCTTGCAAACTTTTCGCGTCCCTGGCAAGTCGTTTCGGGGTAAGGTCTGCTTCTTTAAGTCGTCTTCTACCATTTTATTCACTAGAAATTCTTCCTAGTACCTGTTTAAGCTGTTGTTGGATGTTTAAGGTCAGTCAAATAACGATTTTGGAGAGAAGTCATTGCGATGAATCTTTCCTATCTCTAAGTGGTACACCGGCGACACGTCCAGATTTTTGCACTCGAACAAACTATGCAGTTTCTCTAAACGTTTTGTAGATCTTTGATACACAACATTTGCTTAGATGTAGCTGACGGGCCACAACACCTTTGGTTATTCCTTGTCGCAGTCGCGTAACAACTTGAGCAACATCTGCAGGTTTGGTATCCATTTATTTCCTAGATTAGAAGGCCTGTTAAATCGAGATTATGTAACAGTTCACTTCCAACAGCACACCGATAAACAAAAACCAATAATAGCCCTGTTTATTGAGTATCAATATTTCTTACTCGTGCTTCCATTTTTAGTGTGATTTGTTATTTTCGTTATTTTGGCAAATAACACCAAAACTATCCAATTGATTTTTATAATTTTACCTCAAATTTAAAGTTTGAAGTTCAAGCTTTTAAATGTGACCGTTAACATTTAAGCATTAATATTGTATCCAGAGATTGTTGCTTTTAAAAGGCGAAACGGAATGATTCCATTTTTTTGCTCGCAAGTGTAGTTCTTCTAAACAGTTTAAACAATATTTAATTTAAAAATTTTTAAAATACGTTACTTAAAAAAAAAAAAAACAAAGAAGAAATTATGTACACGTTCTGTTTTAAAAGATATATTATATTATTGAACTATTAACAGACATCATTTATTCAGTTGTGAATACCTATCTAATTCATAAAATAACTTTAAAATCTATTTAACCGCTAGTAGGTACAGGTATATGAAATAAAAAAAATAAGAATTGAAATTATTTTAAAGCATTTTTCTATCCTCGGTTTCATAAAAAATCATGTGACAAGTACCTATCGACTGACAGAATAAGCCAATCTGCATTGCTATAATTTTTATGATAATATTTTTATTCCACTTCGACAGCTATCTGCACTTACTCCTGAAAAATTCAGCATCCCCATTGAAATGACACAATCTTCTTGATCTTATAAAAAAAAAAAACAAAGAAAATACGTATCTCAAGAATTGCCATTTCCTCCTTCTTCCTCATGTCATAGTACAAAATAATACATATACCCTACATATTTTCACAGTACCTATGTAATAAAAAAATTCTCTTGAGTGCCATCATAATATTAAACTCAAGAAAAAACAAATTTAAATAAAATCTGCAATTCTCTTAATATTTTCCCTGGCGCACTAAAACTCAACTCTAAGTGTACCAACGACGACCAAAATGTTCCTTCAAATTTGTTTCTAAATCGCATGTTATTGTCATTCAGGATCGGGAACTCAAAAAAAAAAAACAAAAAAAATGCCATATCGCCAGTATACGAAAGAAAACATTTTTCTGTTAGACTATATACGGTGCACACATCAGGATGAAAATGGAAGTTTATCTGAGGAAATGTTCTCATTCTCAAGCACATGCGGTGAGATTTATTGCCCTACCGAGATCAACTGACGACAGCACAAATTCTTCCTTTTTGTTAGGTTCATCTATTCCAATCATTTTGTATAGCTCACCACTTAACTATAAATACCAGATTGGCATATATGTATCTACGTAATATGCGGTCGTTTCTTAGTTGCTGAATGCTGATGGCTCAAAGCACCGTACGTAACACAGGATTAGAGAGAGTATAGGGAATTAAACTATATACACGCACTTTGGAACTTTTCGCTTGATAGAATCAAGGACGAATAGCTTGGCTAAATTTATAACATGACCTAGGATATGTGTGTATATTTTATTGCCCTTATTTCATGAGCTATTTTTTTTTATTTTTCTTGTCTTTTTATGCACAGGATCTTCTGGAGGATATTTTTGATGAAAGTATACAATACATGCCTACATGCATACATAACATAAACGTATTATGTTTATGAAGGAAAAACAAGTTTATAATACCAATAAAACTTATACAACCGGAACTATATTTTTAATAATTATTTTGATAATTTTTCAAAGTATAAAGCAAACAAGCTCAAATGCTAAAATTTTTACATTCAATATAATTGAGTTTTTAAAATTCACAGTCGGTACAATATTTTTTTCTTAAAGTTTTAAAAGTTCACTTTAATTATTTTATATTATACGAACATAAAAATGCAATTATGACTGTTCAAGATTCATTGTACAGTTTATTTATTTATTTTTAATTTATTTAGTTCAATTTACGTTTCATTATTGTTTCCTTTAAATTATTGTGTTACCTAAACATTCCTAAACTAATGTACTATATAATCAGATATTATAAAAAAATTGTATTGATACAATAATTTTGTGCACCACTGTAAGCATTGTAATTTCAGCGAAGCAACAGAACATTAACAAAACTTTACTTGACTATCCGCTATTTTATTTCTGGGCCAAGGACAAGGAAAAGAAACGATAACTGGATCATCTTATGCTCTTTGTCATTGCTCTTTTTTGGCAAACAATATGCACAGTTAGCGGTGGATCGTGGTGAGTTGATGTTTTGTTGCTTCTCCCGCTGCAAAGTATGTGCACTTGATTAATGTAGTTTTCTTTAACTCGTTTACTTGGATTTTGGACATCAAGCAGAACACACCAGCATGGTAACATCGGTTTTCTTTCTTTTTGATTTATAATTAAATAAATTATAACGTGCTAAGAAAACAGTTTCGTTAGTGTGTTGATTTCATTGCGGAATTTTCTCTACGGTTATACGATCGATTTCTGTACAATGACTTTTAAAGATTAATTTTTGTCTGGGTTTTGAACCATAATTATTAGTTGTGATAGCACAGGGGATGTGGATTTGGAATCTAAGCACCTCACATATTGGTCAGGCTTAGAAAATTTATAATCCGGGGTTAAAGTTTTTCAAAGTCATCAGCTGTTTTCGTTAGAAAAAGTAGGCACACATAAAAGTACATTTGAAAGGCCACCGGATAGCTATAGATTTTTTTAAATAATTGTTTAAAGTTTTTTTCAAGGTCATATCGATTTTTAAAAACTAATATATGGGATATTCGAAAAAAGCACCTATACATACCATCCGAAACGTTCCTTAATTTTTTTTTATGAATTTTGAAGTGACCTAGTAGAAGTTGTAGGCCTATTCGAGTACATCACGAACCTATACTTGAAAACTTTCCTATACCCTCAAAATCTCAATTTATTGTTAAAAAATCGTTTTCGAGTTTTCTCTCGCACTCAACGATTTTTTACTCGGTCATATTTCGTCTATGAAAATTTGGCGTTTCGTCCAGGCGATCTCACTTGGACTCATCAGTTGACTAGTGCTATTTTGCTATTTTGAATCAATAATTCAACAAGTCCAATAAAATAGTGCTAAGTCTTCTACTTTATATAGAATTTGTATTATTAAAAAAATCTTCGTATATAAACATTGCCAGGCCAGGGGCACAAAAAACTTCTAGCTTTAATGATTAGGAATTCTAATATGGTTAGATATAGTTCACACTAGGTATTCATCATGAAATCTATGTAAGATGATCTGAATTTAATGGAAATTGCGTATTGACAAGGCCCTCACTAGTCAACTGATGAGTCCAAGTGAGATCTCCGGGACGAAACGCCAAATTTTCATGGACTAAAGGCCATTAAAAGCTTTTTTGAATGAATATAATAATACTAGCCGATAAAACCCGGCGTTGCCCGGGTCTTCTTTAGTAAAACCTTATGACAACCAAATATCGACCAAAAAGATGATTTAAAATCAGCACTCGAAAAATGTTCAGCTTAAAGAGCGCTACATACCATCCATGTTACTTGTCAGGTAAAATTGACGTTTTTTTTTGTCAGGTAACATTGAAAATAAGCCTCCACACGTATCAATGAACATTGACAATTATTTTCCTAAAATTATGTGTGTGGGTTTTGTGGGCTTGCATTTGAATAAAAATGTAATGAACCTAATTATGTACCTACCTGCCTGCCTATAGTGTAATTTTAAGACAACTTTGAAAATCAGACTATTTGTATGTTATGTTATACCTACCTCCCATTACCCCCTAAGGAACGAACGACCGTGAATTTTGTTAGTAACCACTTGATAAAGAAATTAATAATTTATCAATGAAATGTTAAATTTTTTCTTCTTCTCAAATAACCTACCACATTCTTAAAACGAAGCATTTTTTCCCAGCAAGGGTTATTGCCGTCTATAAAGAATAATTCCGTGCCAAAAAACCGGAATACATTTTTTACCACCCCACCCATCACTTATCAACATCAAAAAAATTTTACCACTTGTACTACCTAAATAAAGTAGGTACCTATCTATTAAAATAAAAATACATATGTAGGTAGGTATTACCTAAAAAAAAAAAAAATTTGAGCCGATTCTGGAAACCAGATCCCCCCTTGCGCACGTTCTTGTCTTCTTGTGTTCCCACATTACATTTAATCTTCATTTAAAATCTCGAACCTTGAAAATCCGATCATTAGAACTCAAGGTGTAAATTTTGCTGATTTGAACGTAATAAGCACCCCCACATCACCTTTGCTTACCTACGCCCTTGACTGTGTAGTTACTCAACAAAATGAATTAGAAAAACAAATGTATTAGTGATTCAAGTGCCCCCTTACCCCTTATTGTGCACGCTCTTGCCACTAAATAAGTTCGTTTCCATTCACCATCACCAACCACCAACCTTCAAACTAACAAAAATTTATGTCTTACCTGAAAATCCAACAATTAGAACTCGAGTTGTGAATTAACTAAGCCGATTTATAAGCACCCCCCATCGTATTTACGTGCGCCCTTGATTGTTTAATTTACTCAGAAAAAAAATTAAAAATAACTTTTATTAGGGGTGCATTAAATGCCTATTACCCCTCCTTGTGCACGCCCCTTGCCTATAATTTCGTTTCCATTTACCATATCCAGCAAACACCCACCACCAAACCAAACAATTTCAGTAGCAAACATTTATTTCTGCTGCAAATATTATACATACCTTACTCATTACATATTATACCCTACTCCACTCATTTCTTACTATAGAGAGAATTCCCTACCGTTGATGTTTTTTTTTTTTTATATGAACTTTTACTATTACACAAAAATCACCACGATTCGTCGCTGGCGAAACGTAAAAACAACTCTTACTCATTATCTCGCTCCCACCTACCAGGCACATTGCACATGGTTTGAATTGTTTTTTTTTTTCGATGAAGATTACTACCCATCACTTATATCAAAAATTTTCCCTAAAAACAAAACTATTTCCTACCTATACCTAAAAATAAAAAACAAATTTTTTTTGGGCCGATTCCAGAAAATCAGCCCCACAAAAGTTTGGATTTGACGAACCGGAAAGTTACCGGTCAAATCCGCCTTCTGCTCTGCAACAAAAGGCAATGAATTTTCCATGGCAAAACAACTCTTACTTATAAATAATTGAGCTTGAAGTAAATGTGAATTTTGAAGATCTATAAAACAGAATGTTGCAAGGAAAATACCTACATGCTTGATTTTGGAAAATTTCCATACGATTTTTTTTGTGGTAAGTTTTTAATTTGTTTATTATTCTGTATTTAACAAAAATTTTCTTTTTTGCTGTATCCTATAGCATACCAGATAAGTGAAATTTGTATTATATCTATTTTTTAAAAGAGTTTTTTTGTTTGTTTGTGAGTTTAGTGCATACATACAGCCAAACTGACAAACAAAAAAAGTTACTCTTTTATATAATAGTATAGATAATAATATAATAATATAAAATAAGACGCAATATTTTGGTCAATGATATACCGACTCGTAATAAAATCTACAGAGCATACGCACTGTATTACTGTTGTTGTTGTATGTTCGTGGTGTGACAATGAAGGCTAAGAAGAAGGAAAACACAAATAAAAGAATTATTTGTATTATTATTTGAATATTGCGTCTTAGAAAGGTAAGACAGCATCTAAATGATGAGCCCAACTGCCGTGCCTGATGGGCGAAACGCATTGGCCTAAAGGCCACTAAATTCTTTAAAGTTGAATTTCATTCAATAAAGTCCACTAAAACAAAAATAATTTTTTTATTTGTGTTTTCCTTCTTCTTAATGAATATAATAATATACACCTAAAACCATAATTTAAAAAAAAATTCATCAACACGTTTTCAAAAAAAAATTCAAAAAAAAAATTTGAACTTTTTTTTTTAACCCAAAAACTATATTTTTTGAAAATATTTGTAGTATGCAGATAAAATAACGTTTGAGCGGTTAAAGGGAAAGTCGAAAATTAAGAAAAGAAACGGTTCTATGGCATATACCGTTAATAACGGTTTTTGGTAAATTTGTTTTTCACCAAAATATAGACCATACGACCACTAGTATACACAAAAATTTAAAAAAAATTGTTAAAGCCGTTTTTTCGAGTTGGATTAGGGTTGGATTTTCGACCCAGGTCTTTACGATTTTTGTCGTAGCGTTAACCTTTAAAAAGTTATAGCAAATGAAAAGTCGAAAAATCTCTTTAAAGGGACCAAAGGTCATGAAAATGGGAGTTTTTTTGGCAAATATCTCAAAAAAAAACATTTTGTGTTAAAGAAAAAAATGGCTTTTAATTTTTTTCATAGCATCAACCGTTACCAAGTTTCAGCAGATCGAAAAGTCAACAAAAATTTAAAAAAAAAGGGGCCAAAAGTCATGAAAATGGAAGTTTTAAGAACGGTTTGTCATAGAAAAATGTTATTCCCGAATCTTGTAGCTCATTTTATTTTCAAAACAGATGGCATTTTTCACTTTTTTCGTAGCATTAATCGTTAAAATGTTACAAAAAATCTCAAAAAGGCAAAAGGTCATGAAAATGAAAGTTTTTGGCAAATATCTCAATAACGGTTTGTGTTCGAGAAAGATGTTATTTACCAGTCTTGTAGCTCATAAAATTTTCAACAAAAATAGTTTTCTCATTTTTTTTGTAGTATTAAGCATTAAAAAGTTACAGAAATTTAAAGAGTCGCAAGCATCACATAATTTGACTAATTTTGCGATACTTGTCATGATTGAAATGTCATAACCTTTTAACGGTAAATGCTATGAACAAAGTTTCAAAACTATTTGTATGGCAGAATATTTCAGCTTTAGGTTTGTAAGACCAATATCTTTTTTAAAACCAACAGTGTTTGAAATACAACATAATCGTAACTAACTTTTTGTAGAGCTTTAACTTTTTAATGGTTAGTGCTACGAAAAAAAGGGAACGCTATTTTTGTTGAAAATTACATGAACTGATTGGGGAATAATATTTTTCTCTTACACAAGCCATTTTTGAGATTTTTTGACTTTTCCATTTGCTGTATTTTTTTTAAAGAATAACGCTACGGAAAAAGTGACGGGCCATTTTTGTTGAAAATTATATGGGCTACAAGATTGAAGAGTAAAACTTTTCTCTAACGCAAAGCGTTTTTGAGATATTTACCCAAAACTTTAATTTTTTTTTTAGAGATTTATCGACTTTTCCATTTTCTGTAACTTTTTAATGGTTAAATGATACGAAAAAAGTGAAAGGCTATCTGTGTTGTAAATTACATGAGCTACAAGATTGGGGAATAACATTATTCTATGATAAACATTTTTTGAGATAGTTGTCAAAAAGTTCCGTTTTCATGACTTTTGGCCCCTTTTAAGAGATTTTTTGACTTTTCATTTGCTATAACTTTTTAACGGTTAATGGTGGATTTACATGTATCTGCATGAAGAAAAGTAGAGCGGGATAGATTCATGCCAAAAAACAAAATGTATGAAAGAGAGTTGAACATGTTCGTCTTCGCTATAAATCTTCGTTCCTATAATCTGCATTGCATGAAGATCTCTGCATTTTGGTTTTATCTCTCTATTCAACATATAGGAATCTTATATATTGTATCCCTTTTTTTTTGCAGAACTCGCATGAAGACAAATGTAAATCCACCATAATGCTACGAAAAAACCGTAAATAACATTTTTGTGGGAAATCGTCTCAGCTACAAGATTGTAGAATAAAATTTTTCTCTAGCACAAACCATTTTTAGATATATGCAACAAAAAAAACTCATTTTTATACCCTTGGACAAACTTCACCTCTAACTAATTTTTTCCTTGTAAAAGTCTATTTTTACTAGACTATGTTGAGATGACAACTTAAGTTTTTTAGCACAAATTTCGACTCGACTCCGCTCGTGAAGTGGAGTCGAGTCGGTTCCAGCTCATTTCAACTCGTTGCAGGTATACAAAGAGTCTAAGTGAGCTTTAAGCTCGCTTAAATACCACATGGAAACGTAGTATTTGAAGAAGGCTCAAGCAGACAGACAGACGGAATTGTGGCACCCACTTTTTTCGTGTTCTCTATCATCGTAATGTCAAGTCTGATAGTTATGTCGAGTTCTATATGCTATATCTATATCACAAGTAAAAATTATGTCGAAGGGAGACCGTTTCTCCTCGCTTAAAATCGTTTTCAAAAACACTGGCTTAAAATGGATAACAACTATTTAAAAAACGACGGTATACCTACTTCGATGTTTTCAAATTTGTAACTTTTTCGTAGTCAAATATAGAAAAGAATGATTTATAAATTCATGATGACTGTTAAATTTAGTGAAAAAATATATTGGATTCATTTTTCCATGCCTCTGAGTTAATATGATATGCTTTCACCAATTATGCAAAATATTAAGAGTGTGTGATATGAGAAAAATGTATTGCCTTACCAACCACTGTGTTGTGTTGGCGCGGCGCAATGTCAGAAGCACATCTCAAATAAATAATTTTACAGTTGAAATGAGAATGAAATTAATGTCAGCCATAAAACATGGTGACATAGTGTAATCAATTTTACCCTTCGCGCTCTGCAGTGAATTCGAGAATCGAGAAGTTCATATAGCAATCTGGCCACGTGTGGGTTGGAAATTGGAACTGGTTTGGAGTTTATTATATTTTGAGATCCCACTTCTGACGTGATTATTGATTACCCTCTTCGGATTCTATTTTGCTACACATCAATCCAAACCCGATAGTTTAGTTTGTGTGCAGCTGCGGCTCCTCTTAAGGAGTGCTTCCAATTCCCGAATTCACTTTTCAGCAAACAACGATACAATATGCGAAAAGTTTCTGTCGATCTGATGGTTCGGTTCGGTTTGGTTCGGGTGGATTTAAGAGGAAAAGTGGGCAAACAAAAAATGAGTTTGATATGAATTCTCGTCCTTGTCACTGTACTTACTCCCTCCACATCCTCATCCACACCTATACTATATATACATATATATACAATCACATAATGTATGAAAGAAAATGGAAGGCGAGTGGCACTGCTGTGCTGGCTGAATACAGTAGTTTTCTTAGTTAAACTCTCAAAGAGGGAAGGGAACACATAATTAATAGTTTGCACTGACACTTTGATGAACGAGTACTAGCTACAGTAGTTAGATAGATTAAATCGAGCAAACATCGATATGGGATGGAGAAAGTTCAACAGAATCCAGAATTTTGTTATTCCGATCTTTTATTATTCGTCATTTCTTCGAATGCCACTGACTGAGCACTGACAAATTGGCGTTCAACTAATTTGACATGAGTGAGTAGTTTTCAAGTTTACTTGCGGCAAGCGTGGCATATCGCATATGGAATGATGTATAGTATATATAATTCTCTAGGCATTTCCATAAGAATTCAATATTTGCATAATATCAGAAGAAGTCAAGGGTACTTAACAAATAAACGTTTTCTTTTTATATTTTTTGATTTTAATTGAACTTCCTAACTGTTGTGTTCAGTGAGTTTATCAGAAAATTGTTTTGTTTCCATTTTGTCGAAAAATACCATGAAATTCACATACAAATTTGTTTCTTGGATACTTGGCGTGTTCAATTAAAGGTGTTTTCAAATAAGCATAAATAAATACAAGAAGGTAGAGCGGTGCAATTATCACAAAAACAATGGGAACAGTACAGACCGCTAAAAAATAAAATTTAAAAAAATAATCTTCTGATAGCGCACTTACAAACGCCTATAATATTCGTGAGTTAGAATAAAGACCTGAAAAAGAAACAATTTGTCTTGTTTTTACTCATAATTTATAAATTTCCCTCACCGGCAGAAGTAAGGAATATGTAAATATTTGGTCCTTCGATCCGGATATATCGATGGATTGGATTTTGGGAGTGTTCCATTTCTATTCAATATGAAAATTATTTTTTACTGTACCCATTCACTTAAAATTTTACATATTTGATAGGAATAGACAATTGCCAGAATTCAATCGAAAACGCCATTAATCTAAGGATCTGATAACTCTTTAGACCAGCTCTTTACCAGATCAGTTTTTTCTAGAGCTGTAATGTTGTCATAATAATTGAGCTAACATTCACATAAAAGCCTACTTAAATCCCGAATGTTGTTTGGTATTTTACCAACACTTAGATCTGAGTTGAATTTTAAAAAAAACAATTGGTCCTATTAATAAACATTGTCTAACTTTAGACAGCCGTCCAAGTTTTTAAAAAACCTTTCTAATTTTTGCCAAAGTAATCTATCTTTTTATCTTGCTTTAGACAACGTAATCTATTGTCTAAACCTAGAGAAATGCAATATTTTTTTTATTAAAAAAGCATATTTCCGACTGTTCCAAAATACTTAGACATACATAGTTTAAACAGCCAAAAATCTAATTAATAAGACCAAATATGTTCAAAATACTCGTACATTGAACAACGTTAACAGAATATTGTTGTTTAATTAGGATCTGTTCATGTGCCACGGCTACCCATAAGATAAAGGATAAGCACATGTTCAGTTAACAATATAGATAAACTCACCATAATAAACTAGAAAAACAACATGTGAGCACAAACAAAACTCCGATAACTGCACTCGGGTTTTTGGTTTTTGTGTCTGTAATCTTGTTTTCAGATAATAGATAGTAAGAATTTGTATATATAGCGTAAGTTAAGAAGATATTTTTCATTCAGTTACAATAAAGAAATCTCAAGAACAAACAACTCTGTTTTAATTTGTTCAACTCGCGGTTTATGAATTTCCCCCCACCATAGGTTCAAGATTTATGAACACTTTATATCTGTATGTATTTTCAGAAATTGGTCAGGCATATATTTTTTTTTTATGAATTTTTAAAATTTATTATTTTTCAAAATCATAGAGATTTTTAGCACCTAATTTTTGGATTTTTCAAAAAAAAAAAATGTATGCCATCTGAAAGTTTACTCAATCCTCATAAAAAGCCATCTTGTTTCAGAAGTTTGTGTCGACTATGGTTTTTTTTTTATGAATTTTTAAAGTTTTTTTCTCGGTCACAGTATTAAGACTTTTAGGTAGAACCTTATTTTAGGAATTTTCGAAAAAAAAAAATGCGGTACCTAAAAGGTTATTTTAGACTTATAAAAGATCACCTAATTTTAGTAAGTAATTGGTCAGCCATAGATTTTTGTATGAATTTTGTATATATATTACTATTATTATATACACAATCCGTTGAATTAAAAATTAAATAAGATAGAAACACCATACCTATATGTACGTAAAATGTGTACAAAGTCACGACATCTGTTAGTCAGCGAGTGTAGCTTATCTATGTACTAGCTGAACACAATAGACGCGCACTTAAGCCGAAACCACACTTATCTTATGTCGCTATCATTATCTATACTAATATATAAAAGAGTAACTTTTTTGTTTGTCAGTTTGGCTGTATGTATGCACTAAACTCACAAACAAACAAAAAAACTCTTTTAAAAAATAGATATAATACAAATTTCACTTATCTGGGTTGCTTTAGGATACAGCAGAAAAGAAAATTTTTGTTAAATACAGATTAATAAACAAATTAAAAACTTAACACAAAAAAAATCGTATGGAAATTTTCTTAAATCAAGCATGTAGGTATTTTCCTTGCAAAATTCTTTTTTATAGATTTTCAACTCACATTTACTTCAAGCTCAATTATTTATAAGGAAGAGTTGTTTTGTCATGGAAAATTGCCTTTTGTGGCAGAAGGCGGATTTGACAAGTTTCTATAACTATCCGGTTCGTCAAATCCATATTTTTTGTTGGGCTGATTTCTGGAATCGGCTCAAAAAAAAGTTTTTTTTTTTAGGTAGGTAGGTATTAATTTTGTTTTTTTGTTTTTAGGGAAAATTTTTGATGAGATAAGTGATGGGTAGTAAAAATCTTCATCGCAAAAAAAAAAAAACAATTCAAACCATGTGCAATGTGCCTCTGCCTTGGTAGGTGGGAGCGAGATGATGAGTAAGAGTTGTTTTAACTTCGCCGGCGACGATCGACGAATCGTGGTGATATTTTTGTGTAATAGTAAAAGTTCATATAAAAAAAAAAACAT
Source organism: Epistrophella euchroma (assembly GCA_947049315.1). Taxonomy (NCBI): domain Eukaryota; kingdom Metazoa; phylum Arthropoda; class Insecta; order Diptera; family Syrphidae; genus Epistrophella; species Epistrophella euchroma. The sequence goes on along the minus strand of OX346246.1, from coordinate 75,990,119 downwards.
CAACGGTAGGGAATTCTCTCTCTAGTAAGAAATGAGTGGAGTAGGGTATGTATATGAGTAGTTAAGGTAGGTATAATATTTGCAGCAGAAATAAATGTTTGTATCTACTGAAATTGGTTGGTTTGGTGGTGGGTGTTTGCTGGATGGTAAATGAAAACGAACTTATTTTATAGGCAAGGGGCGTGCACAAGGAGGGGTAATGGGCATTTGCACCCCTAATAAAAATTATTTTTAATTTTTTTTTCTGAGTAAATTACACAATCAAGGGCGCACGTAAATAGGATGGGGGGGTGCTTATTACATGTACCTACATCGGCTTAGGTTAATTCACAACTTGAGTTCTAATTGTTGGATTTTAAGGTAAGACTGAAATTGGTTGGTTTGGCGGTGGGTGGTTGGTTTTTTAATACTTTATTTAGGTTAGGTACAATTTTTTTCATGAGGACAAGCGATGGTGGGGTGGTGCGGAGTAGTGTGTTGTATCGAAATCTATTTTTTTTACGATTGCGCTATACTACGCAGTGTCGCAGACTTTTTTTTTGGGAGCATGAATAGAAAATGCTTTGTAAAATAAAATAATAAAAAAAAAATCCAAAATATTTGTTAATACAACACGCTTGATTCGTGAATCAATAGTCGACACAAACTTCTGAAACAAGCTGACATTTTATGAGGATGGAGTAAACTTTCAGATGGCATACATTTTTTCTGAAAATTCCAAAAATGAGGTGCTAAAAATCTCTATGACATTTAAAAATAATAAGTTTTAAAATTTCATTAAAAAAATCTATGCCTGACCAATTTCTGAAACTAGCTAACCTTTTATGAGGATTAAATATCCTATCAGATGGTATATATTTTTTCCGAATATCCCACAAATGATGTGCTAAAAGTTCATGTGACCTTGTAATGACCTTGAAAAAACTTTAAAAAAAAATTATTTTAAAAAATCTATGCCTGACCAATTACTGAAACTACTTGACCTTTTAATTTTCATACTTGTTTTTTTCAAATTCCATTAATGAGGTGCTAAGAGTCTTATACTGTTCCCTTGAATGCCCTTGAAAAAAACTTTGAAAATTAACTTAAAAAAAACCTATGCTAGACCAATTACTGAAATTACCTGACCTTCTGTCACTTACCAGTGGCTCTTTACTTTTTTTTTTTGCGAATATCCCACAAATGAGGTGCCAAAAATCGGGGGTGACCTTGAAAAACTTCAACCTTGGTTTAAAAATTTTCTAAGCCTGACCAATTTTATAAATTACCTGACTTTTTCTGACCTTTCAGACTGCATACTTTTTTTTGCAAATATCCCATATATGGGACTCTTTGTCAGCTAACCTGTGTCAGTTTTATTGAAATCGGCCAAGAAACAACGAAGCTGACATTTTTATTAATCACCCTGTATTGAAAATATTTTTTTCTTCATAACTCTATGCCAGCTATAACCTGTATCAGTTTCATTGAAATCGGTCAAGAAACAACAAAGTTGACATTTTTATGAAACGCCCTTTCGTGAAGAACGACAAAACATTTTTTGTATCCGACCCCGTATTTAAATAAACCCATTCCCCATGCCACCCAATCTCTCTAGATTCCTAATGGACAAATCACAAATAACAGCGCCCTATTTTTACATTTCTTACTCCACTCGCGTTCAACATAACTCTTACCACCCCATTGCTATAACACATCATTTTACCTAATTGTTGCCAGTTTAAAAGCCCAGCGAACAAATACCACGGTCAACTGGCTTCCTTAAAGCAATCATCGCGATGACTGTGTTTTCTAGGATGTGTCGCAGCGGAGATGTGTCTTTGCGATGATTTTGTTTGCGGGGATGTGTCGCTGCGAAGATTTGGGATGATTTTGTTTGCGGGGATTTGTCGCTGCGGAGATTTGGTTTTGCGATGATTTTGCTTGCGAGGATGTGTCGTGCGGAGATTTTGTTTGCAGGGATCAGTCAGGTTCCCCAAAATAACGTATCAAAGTCGAATTTAAGGAAAACTTACATCAGTTATTTTCAATTTTTTCAACAACTAAAAAGCATCTGGTTTTTAGTGTTGGACTGAAAATTAATGGCAGCATTGAATATTAAAAACAAAATATAGTGGAAAATTTTTAAAAACAAAAAAAAAATTGTTTAAACACAATTTTTAAATTTTTTTTTTGTAAAAGTTAGAACTAAAAACAGAATACAGGAAAGGATTGCTGGCTTTAAAAAAAGGTATAATATGAAAATGTAGGTGTTGCCGTTGTTTTTTAATGATTTTTTAACTCTATTTTTTATAAATAAGTCTTAATTTCAAGATGGCCGCACAAGCCCGAATTTGCCGCAAACTCAGATTTAAACTCAAGATCAACCTCTCTACAATTTGTATTTTATAATACATTTGGAAAATAAAAACGATTTTTTTTTTTTTTTTAACTATTGAATGGGCCAGTTTATTAGAAATTATAGGCACAGTATTATACATAATTACATATGTACATGTACATATACTTATTTATCTATACTGACCTTAGGGCTTTTACACACCATAATGCACGAAAATAATTGAAATGGCTTAATTGTGGCCTTACCTTCTTTTTATATCCCCTTAAAAGGTCCTTTTTTCAATCGTTTTCCAGTCGAATAGTCAAACTGTACCCAACGTGTTAAATAATTCCAGGAAAAATATTCTTATCAGTTTGTAAAATAGAAAAGACTATGCAAAAGCAAAGGCAAAAAAGCGATGGATTATAAATATTCAAAAAGAATTTCACCAGTTTGATAATATTATGGGGAATGTTTCATGTTTCTTGCGGTTAAAAATTTGCTTTGCATTTTATTTATTTTTTTGCGGTTTTGGCCTTATTGATTTTAGAAATGTACCAAAGTTAAATGAACAAAATTGTCGATTTGAGTTAATAAAAAAAAAAAACTTCTCTAATTTTTGCAAAAATAAAGTAAAACAGAGTAATGATTGCGTGAGGAATCATCTTTTCCTTATTAGTAAATCATGTGTGAATAATTATTCTGTTTAATTTAAAAAAATAAACAAAAGGATTTTCATTTTACTATTTACTTACTTACTTTACTTTAGATGGCGCTCACAGCCTCAACCAACAAGCCCCTCCAGCCAGCTCGGTCCCTAGCTAGCTGCTTACAGTTTCGCACTCCAAGTTGGTCGTTCTCCACTTGTGTGCGCCACCTAAGGTGGGGTCTTCCTCTGCTGCGCAGACCGTCAGGGGTAGATTCGAAGACTCGTCGGGCTGATGCGTTGGTGTCCATACGCTCCACGTGTCCCAGCCATCTTAGCCGCTGTATTTTAAGCTTCTTGACCAGTCCGACGTCTCTGTAGAGCCCGTAAAGCTCGTTGTTAAATCTTCTCCTCCATACTCCATCGATACAGACTGGACCGAAAATCACCCGAAGAATCTTCCTTTCAAAGCACCTAAGTAGATTCTCATCCGTTTTTGTCAGGGTCCATGCTTCTGCCCCATACAGCAGGACCGGGATGATAAGGGTCTATTATTTACTACCTACCATTAAATTGCGTTTGCAGTTTTCGGGATACTAAAGTAGAAAACGGTTTTTGAGATATTTCTCGATATTTTTTTAAAACTAAACCTAATCCTCTTGTTTATTTATTTATTTATTGCTCAAAACTGTAAGGTACAATATCTTATAACTTAGTCTAAAGCTGATTTAACAATAAAAAGAAAAAACAAATTAAATTAAATTGAATCTGTCAAGTAAATACATATAACTATTTACATACTATTTACATGATCTGTAGACACAAATTATAGATCTTCAATACAAAAAAGATAGAAAGTTTAAATCAATTCAAATTTCGCATAATTTAATTTAATCTTTGTTTACGCTTAAAGACCATGCTCAATAAGCCCATAAGAGGGCAGGTGCTGAAGTAGAATTGTACCATTGTACGTCGTCAGCATATACAATATGCGATGAAAAATTCTTAATTTTAGATGGAAGCTCATTAACGTAGATCGAAAACAATAAGGGTCCAAGAATGGAGCCTTGAGGTACACCGATAAAATTAGGTAGAAAGTTAGATAATTTGTCAGTTGTCACGAACTTGGACTCCTTTGTTTTATTTTAGTAAGGTAGGAAAAAAGTAATCTTACAGCTCCTGACGAAAAGTTATATAAATGCATAAGTTTTTTACATAATTTGACATGATTGACTGTGTCGAATGCCCTTGAGAAATCAAGCAAAACCAGAAAAATTATTCTGTCCCTATCCAACGCTCGCCTTATATCATGTGTACCTATCGCTTAACAATATGCTGTGCTACAACTGTGGTTTTTGCGAAATCCGGATTGCTTTGAAGTGAGCAAATTATTTGACATCAAACAAACACTGCTGTTTTCGAAGAAATCTTTCTTTGGATAAAAGGACCAAAATTTAAATTGGTCTAATTTCATTACCTTTTGCACTTTTTGCAAAAATATTGACTAAAATAGTATCTTATTTTAGTCAATTTCCATCTATCGGGGAATTCACCTGACATAAAAATTGTATTAAAAATGAATCTGGCAAGACAATATCATAACGTCTAAAGCAACTTTTGGACTTTATTGCACATTCAATTCAAGATTCAGGTACGCACCAACATTTTTTTGAACAACGGAACCTATGATATTTTGGGTTTAGTGATCAAATAGATTTTTTTTTATCTTATCATAAAAATATATTTTTCAAAAGTATCTACAATTTATTGATTCAAAATCAATCTTAAGAAATTCACCAAAAAAAGGAAAATAAATTGGTCAACAAGAATAAAATAAAAATTTCGTGTTCTTTCGCCTCTGTGGAAGGAATATTTAGTTATTTGTATCGCCCGTCAAAGCTCCAACCCCTAAGGAATTGTTCTTGAGTTAAATTCGCTCTTTTTCTTGTTGGTATTTTTGGTTTGTCCTTTGTGGGCGTGGGTGGGGTAAAAAGCTGATACACCATCCATTGAACCATAGAATTATAAAGGACGCGCGATGGGGATGTTGTGGCAAAGGAGGCGAAAAACTTATTGAATTGAAATTTATATTATTTCATTCGCTTCGTCGCCTTTAGTAAGTCTCGCCTCGAAGCACGACGACGGCGACGATGAAAATGAAAATGGGAAAGACAAGAAATGCCAGGCAATCAGAAGATGAACGACATGTCGTGGGAGTAGGTAGTGTCCGAAGGATGAAAAAAGAAGCCGCCAAGCTGCAGAGGGAACTTCCAAAAATGAAATTTTATTAATGGCACATGAGTTTGAGAAGTTAGAGCCAAAGAAGCTGCTTCAAGCAACAAGAGTTAGTGGAAGCATGTAATTGTTGTTTTGCCTGTCACACAAAACAGAACAATCTGGTGAAAAATTACAAAATGGCTTTGATAGGTGGCGATGGATAAATGTATGTATATGTATGTATGGTTGGATTGGAGCAGCACTCTCAGGCGTGGGTGGATTGTTCAAGGAACGTGTTTCCATTCCGTCAATTTCTTTGCTTGATTCACTTTAAAAGAATAAAAACCAAAGACTGGTCAGAGAGGTAAACCAAATTTAGTTGAAATATTCAATTTGTTGTCACCAACACTTTTGGCCGGAGATGGAAAGGGATGCTGTGTGTGCTGCGGGTTCGAGGATACGAACGAACAAAACTTTTTCACAAATTGAAAGCCGGTTGGTTGTCCGAAGAGTATGAAAAGGAACGTGTCATCTGGGCACTTTATATATATAGAAAATGTTTTAGAAGTTAGAGGTAGATTGCAAAAAGATCACGAGTTTTTTATTCTGGATAATAGGAAGGTAAGTGTAGGAATAAGGGTGGACGGTACCATCGTATATGGATATCAGAAGTTTTTTTTTTGTGATCCTTTGTGTCATGAAGGCGTAATTGCATTCAGCATTTCTACAAGATAAGTTTGTCACTTAAAACTTTTTTCGTTTGACCTTTTTGCTTTTAGAACAGGTGTAAGGTTTTTTGTTTGAACTTTTTTTTGTTACATCTAAGGAATAGATAGATAGGCAGGTAAGTTATAAGTTCATAAATAATTTGTGCTTCAACACTTGAAGATAAGGTTTTATTTAAGGTTTAAAGAACTTATAAGTTCCTGTGTGAAGTTGAAACGGACAATCCTTTTAGGTTTATTGTAAATGTTGTAGTTAACTATTTAGGTTGGGCGTTGGAATAACTTTTAAATATTTATTTAAAGCTGTACGAATTCCATGCTCAGTATATGAAAGTAAAATGTTAATATTTGATTTACCCAACTTCACGGAATTTCATCTCCAACAACTGATGAAATCATTACGTCACTAATTCCCTTTATGTGTATAGGCTTCATCTTGAATATGCTTCCCAGTTTGGTCACTTAACCATCATGTCTACATTCAACACATTTAGGCTGTTCAGCGGACTTTTTACCGGTTTGCTAATTTACGTGGGCTTGGTCGGGAGGATCTCATATAACTTACTTCCCTATAAAAAAATCTTCTTAAGCTAATAAACCTACCAATCTTAATTCGACTTCGTAATAATGCTGATATAATTTTTATACATCAGCTTATGACCGATGGCATCGACAACCCAGCTCAGGGAAAATTAAACAGAATGTAAACCATCGTCCATCGTCTCAGATTCGAGTATATACAGAATGCTTAATAACAGATAAACTTTTGTAGAGTTTGAAACGATTTGTGTCCAGTATGGACATAAAATGTTGTTTTGACCATCTGTATAGTTTTCAAATGCTTGTTGGCAAATATAGCAGTAGCAGCTGCAAAAAATCTTGAGATGATTGCATGGCAGTAGGTATGTGTAATTTTGATATATACATTTGTAATGAGTGTTCAATGCGCGAGGGGGAGGGGACGCGGTTATGTTAAAAACATAACAAAAGATTCGCGATTACGAGAGATAATCCTCATAATTGAAGCATGTAAGAAAAATGAAGTGAAATTAAAATAGGTAATAGATCGAAAATTAAACATTTACGACAAAATTAAGCGAAATTTATTGTTTCAGTATCTTGTGTTACCCCGCCCAAGCTCAAATTACAGCTTATAAACGATTTTTTATTGACCTGATGGGTTTCTTGACTGTCTCTTTCGGTATTTTTCCCCATTCGTCTACCAGTGCCGTTTTCAGTTTTTAATGGTCTCAGGAGCTGGATTTCTGGCTCTAACCCTTCACAAATGCTCGATAGGATTTATGTCTGGGCTTAGAAACAGCCAGGCCATCGTGGCAATACCAACTTCCCTACAGAACTCGACTGTTCCCCGCGCAGTGTTGCATCGAACGTTATCATGAATTAGTACGAAATCTTTGGGAATATATCCAGCATAAGTAACGACGTAATGCAGCAGAATATCGGAGATATATCGATCCGAACTTAAACCTCACCTCGACCACCACCATTCACAAAAACTAGCTCACTTTTCCTTCAGTTCAAATTCCTGCTTGTATCATACAAAATCCTACCCCGTTATTCACGGTTTTGACAAAACAGCTTTATTCAAATCGCTCGCTAGGTCGTCTGTGTATTCTGCCCCTACGATCACTTCCATGCAGACTCATTTTGCACTCATCCGAGAGCAAAACTCACCTCCATTGCCCAACTTCCCAATCGTAGTGCACTAGAGAAAATCGTAGTCAACCTTGTCGGTGGTTTGCAGTCAATTTCGCGTCCCTGGCAAGTCGTTTCGGGGTAAGGTCTGCTTCTTTAAGTTGTCTTCTACCTGTCCATTCACTAGAAATTCTTCCTAGTATGTACCTGTCTCAACTGTTGTTGGACGTTTAAGGTCAGCAAAAACGATTTTGGAGAGAAGTCGCAATAGTGTAACAACTTGAGCAACATCTGCACGTTTGGTATCCATTTATTTCCAAGATAAGAAGGCCTGTTAAATCGAGATTATGTACCTACCAGTTCATTTCTAACAACACACCGATAAATAAAAACCAATAATGGGCGCGTATATTGCGTGTCAATGTTTCCTACTCGTGCTTCCTTTTTAAGTATAAGAGCTATCAAAAAGTGTTGTACGTTATTTTTTTACGTGCCCACAATGCAACTGTACAGCTTTGAAAGTATTTTGAAGAAAAACAAAACAATATTCTTGTGTACAAGCTCAGAATTCACATTTTTTGTTTCCAATACTTTTCCTTTTAATGAATAATTTTTTTCGCGATACAAATAACCACAATATTAATTTTTTCCGACACAAAAAATTGTTGTTTTTTTTTCATACAATTTGAAACGTCAAAAGTGTCGTACGTGAAAAGTTGAAAGTTGGTGAACTCTTCCGTCTGCGGCTTCAGCTCCGTATGCGGCTACGTTCCGTTGTGTTCGCAACATTGAATTTGTGTGTATTCAATAGTTTGTGCGCCAATGACTTTAGTTGACATTATTTGACGTGTTAAGTGTTTTTCTTATACCTACTGACATACAATTTTGAAAATTGTCCCTTTTATTCGTTTTAAGCTCAATATAACCAACGCAATGGGGCAAAATTAAACAAACATAGAACAAGTATGTTTAGTATTTGAATGTAAATTCTGATATATAGCTGCTCTTGTTTTTTAACCCAGTTTATTTTTAAATATTTATATTGTGTTACACCTTGATATCAATTGCAGCTACTGTTGAATTGTTTAAAATGTACCAATCAATGTTTGTGCATAGGCCTTTTGAGAAATTATGCAATATTACAGATTAATAACTTTGATAACATGCAGGCCCTATACTGTTAAGCACATAAAATTGAAGGCCATTAATAGTATTTTTGTTTGGGCTTGACGTAGAGAGATAATTGAGAAATAGAAAATAGAATATTTAGCTTGAATGTTATTATTCAGATAAAAAAATAAATACATTTGATGGCACAACAGTTCATGAAGAACTAGGGCCTAGTGACTTACAACTCTCAACCATTCCAGTGTGCGTGCGTCTACAGGAATGGAGGGGACCTACAGTTTAATGCCGAATCCGAACACCAAATGTGGGCGGTTCTTTTCTACTCTTGAAGGTTTTGTCAATTCCTCCCAAGAGGCAGTAGCCGTTTTTATTTTAAAAATTATTAGGTGGCGAGGCTGGGGATCGAACTTAGACCTCCGGCATGACAGTCCATTGCACTAACCATCACGCCACGGCTACTACGGCTATTATTCAGATATTCTTTAATAATTGTGGAGGATTAAAAACTATAATCAACTACATATATAGTTATGATAGTTTTAGTTTGTTGCTCGATGTTTTCTATGTTTTTTTTTTTATTTCTTTTTTAAGTCGATATCATCAATAAGGGTTGCAAATTTCTTATATTGAATGTTTTTTTGCTTTTAAAATTTTCATTTATCAGTTCTTAATTAGTTGTGACAAGTTCTATTTTGTCGTGCAATGTCTCCTATGTAATTTTTTTGCAAAATTATCAAAGCGAAGCCACCTGGAAAAGAGGTACAATCTTTTATATTGAATGGTTTATTGCTTCAAAATTTGCCCTTAGTTAGCACTTAATTAGTTGTTACAATTTAAACTTTGTTGTGATATGTTTTGTGTTCTATATTTTTCATTTATTTAAAAAAAAAACATAGAAAACATTGCATAACAACTAATGCTTAATTTTTGAGTAATAAATATTTCAACAATTCAAGTTTTAACAACATTTCGAGGGGTGCTTAGCTAACTTTATATGAATTTAACTTGCAAAAAAAACCATTGAAAACATCGCACAAAAAAATTGAAATTTTCACATCAGGATTGACGCACATCAGGAATGACGCATCTTAATAGTACGCGGCATTAAAAAAAAAAAAAAACATTTAATATAAGAAGTTTCTACCCCTTTTACAGGGTCCGCTAATTTGATACCAATTTGACAATTTTGTAAAAAAAAAAAAATAAAAACATAAAAAACATCGAGCCACAAATTCAAAATAGTTACAACTAATTTACGACTTATTAACTGCTAATTATAGAGCAGCAAAACATTTACAGAAACTAGTTTTTATACTTTTTCCAGAGGTTGCATCGCTAAGGCTGCGGTTACTTCCAACGCTAGTAAGCGAGTGCGCTAGTTGGCGCTAGTAGGCTAGTAAATCTAATGTATAAATAATCCATAACGTGGTTAGATCAAGCTAGTTGCTTTTGCTCTAGTAAGAGAGTTTGCGCTAGTTCACGCTAGTAAGCTAGCAGATCAAAACTCGTTCGATTTCTCTTTTTAAATGCTAAATGTGCTCTCCAAACAAACAGCAGAAGCAAATACCATAAAATGTGAATCAAACTAGCGTAAACAATCATCGTCGATTTTCTTACTAGCGCACTAGTGCAAAAAAGCGTGAACTAGAGCTAGCTAGCGCGCTCGCTTACTAGCGTTGGACGTAACCACAGCCTAAATTGCCAACATTAGCGACAAGTTAGCAAAGCATCAAAAAAACATAAAAAGACATTGCACGACAAAATTAAAATTTTCAAAAGTAATTTAGAACTGCTGAACGTCTTATTATTAAGCAATAATTTATTCAAAGGAAAAGAAAACATAGAAACATTGAACGACAAATTCGAAATTATCAAAACTAATTAACGATTAATTAATGGCAAATTAACCACCTAATACTAAATTTTTCGATCAGCAAATGTTGTTTTGCTTTTCGAGTTTTACATTTTTACAGTTTCGCTTGTAAGAATATGGACATTTTTATATTCGTTTAAAGAGCAAATGCGTAGTAGCCGTGGCGTGATGGTTAGTGCGATGGACTGTCATATCGGAGGTCTAGATTCGATCCCCAGCCTCGCCGCCTAATAATTTTTAAAAACAAAACGGCTACTGCCTCTTGCGAGGAATTGACACAACATCCAAGAAAATATCTTGTCTTAGAAAAGTGCTGCTCACATGAGCCGTTCGGATTCAGCATTAAACTGTAGGTTCCCTCCATTTCTGCATACACGCACACAGGAATGGTTGAGCGTTGTAAGTCACTAGGCCCTTTAGTTCTTCATGAGCTGTTTGTGCCGTTAAATTAATTTATTTATAAACAGCAAACGCACAAATGAATTCAAAGCCCAAGTACAGTCCGCCGAGTACTTTCCTCAACGGAAATGCATGAGTGATATATCGTTAGAAAGGTTTTGTCCCACAGATGTGCACAGATCAAAAATTATGCGCAGACATTGAGCGAGTTCAATACAGTACTCACCCGAACATTTCACTACAAATTTCATTAAGCGTTTTCATCGGGAAATTGCCTGAAAGATGTTATGAGCGATTTTGGCTAGGCAGGTTGCAGCGATGCGTTGAAGGTTTTGTTCTTCTATACTCTGTCCAACAAAGATTGTCAGTACAGGGAAAAAGCCTTCATTCTGTAAGCTCTTGCACACAAACTATACAAAATGGTAATCTTAGCAATGGTAACTTAATTTTCGGTCTACGGCTCTGGGCGAGATAGGTCGTGAGGTATGTATGTAAAAATCGCTTAAAAAAGAAATTACAAAAACAATGCCATGGGAAGTCTGTGGTTAGTGTAAATGGCTTTTTTAATGGAGTGCCTTGGTAATTCGGTAGGTCTTTAAGCGATTTCAATCACCGACACAGGTTATAGGTGAGCCAGAATTATGAAAGAAAAAATATTTTCAAGTCAGCGTGGTTCATAAAAATGTCATTGTATTGTTTCTTGAGCGATTTCAATAAAACTGACACAGATTATAGCTGACGGCTCTAAAGTTTGCATAAAATCAACTTCTTTCCTTTGGGGTACAACCAAGTGAACGATACACCAAAAATTTAGTAAAAATCTCCTGTGTATAAAGCTCTCAAGCAATGGTTCGCAGTACATGGTTCTCTTTTCTTTCCACGTAAAATCGATGATGAGAAAAGAGAGCACTACACTGCGATTCACTACGGATGTAGTTTTGCGGATTCCATAATCGGCATTAATAATTGATTGCTTGTCGGATAATAAATGATTGCTTCAAAATGTAATAAAGAATTTATTTATAAAATAGTATTGCGATAATCTTATTGTATTGTCATAAATACTTTCACTAAATACTTTCACTAAAATCAGTGAAATTCCAAAGAATCCAGAATCGATTATAAAAAAAATCCAGCAATAACGATAACCCACATAACATTCATACGACGAAGAAAGAAAATAACCAGGCTCGTAAAAAAACACTCGCGATTTTTATTAATAAGTAGGTACAATTGATGCTTACACTGTGACGGTTCCAAAAAGAAAGAGGATGATTAAAGTTTCAATTTTAGCAACAGCAAAAAACTAACGGCAAAAACATGTTTTGTTTTAAGAGAAAAAGTACCACTAGAGAGTAAGCTCTAGTTTTAATAAAATTACAATAACAGCTAGAGAGTAAGAAAAATAGAAAAACGAATAGGAAAATTATCCATGTTTGGCAAATGGAAACAAAAATAAGTTAAATTATGTAGGTAAATCAAATTATTAAAGTTAGATGAATAAATCGAAACAAATTATAAATAATTGATAATTGAATAAATAATAGTTGTTAATTTCTGAACACTTATGAATCTACACATCTCGTTCAAATCCTGTGTGTATATAAAACCGCTTAGACTATACCTGTACCTATGGTTTTTTTTTTTATTTGTTTCATCGAATTTCGTTATTAAAATATCATTTAAATTTTCAAAAATTCAAAATTTTAGGTAGGTCGATAATAGAGTTTAACTGAATAAGCGCTGACAAAAATGTGTTCTAACAGGAGGTGGGAGAGAATGTTTTTTATTCGTCTGTTCGATAGATATTTTCAATAGAAGTTTATATGTATATCATCATCAACTTTTGTTATATGCAAATGGTGGTCAGCATACTGTACTTTATCTATTACTAACAAAAGTGAAACCCCTAAAAGAATTAGTTTTCTCTTATAATTTAATTTTTTATTTTCCTTTCTAGAGTGTTTCACTTTTTGCTGGCCGAATTTCGTCCGCTGGGCGATACTAGTCATTAGAATTCAGCATTTGAAATATTGATTTTTAAGCGATAAGAACTTTAAACATAAAACAAAAAATAAAACAAGAAATAAAAAAAAATATGTTTTTCGTCTCCAAACAAAATCTTATGATTGTGAGATTGTGACATCACGCAGCCAATGAGTATACCTTGTATGTGTATGTGCGCAAACCTTGTGAAATAACTCTTGATGTATGTGCGATAAATTCACAATCGACTGACATTTGACATTGACGTAAACCATAATAAAATAGACAACACTAGCCATATTGATAGCTATAATGGTTTCCCAAGGTCCTATCAGATGAGATGACCAATCTGTCGGCTACTGGCTCTAGGACTATATTTGATGTATCTAAAGGTTTTTCTTGAATTCCAGAAAGTCTAGCTTTGGCATTAGCATTAGGTTCCAAAAACTACTTAAAGCCGCTTCAGTCCAGAACCATACCATAACTTTAAAGGCAGGCTAGCGATACAGTTGAGTGTTTAGGTCGTAGAAGTTGGAGTTAAGCTTGCTTGAATTCGATGTATACCAGCTTTGATCTCAAATTTAAAAGAAAACGATTTTTTTGGTTGAATAGAAAAGTAAGATGGGGTTAGTAAAAGAAAATTTAGGTACAAAATTTATTTTTTGCCAAATCGAAAGCAAACTTTAAATAGTTACATTCTTTACATATTCACTTTTTGTTTTTCTCTTTTCGAAACCGACCTAACTGGTTTGATTAATTTGTTTACAGAGAATGTTTTAAAAAGTTTAAATAGTTTATTAAAATTTTTTAAAAAATATGTTTTACTTTAAGAGAAAATAGTTTCAAACATTTTATGAAGACATTTAGGCATCAGGTTTTTAGTTCTTGACTAGAAACTGAGAGGTAGATGCATCGAATATTCAAAATAAAAAAAAATCTAAATAACGTACAATTTTGAAAAAAACTAGTTTATTTTCTCAAAATGTTGAGTTTGAAAACTAATTTTTCAAAAATAATTTGAATTAAAAACGAAATAAGAAAACGGACTTCATGGCTTTTAAAAAAAAAAGGATAGCATGACATTGTAAGTGTTGATGTTGTTTTTTAATCTTTTTTTTTGGTTTCAAGTCGTTTAAGAAAAACTTTTCTTACGATTTTGATCAAAATTTGACTTTGAACTAATATTTGTGCGATATAATTTGTATTGGACCATTATTAACAGTACCTCCAATAGAACCATTTTTAATTGCTCTATGGGCCCATATTCTATAGGCCGAATATTGGTTTCGTGTAAAATTTCAAATTTGAATTTGGTACTGGGCATTTTTATGTCATTTCCTAGAAGGAAAATTTAAATTTTTGATTTAGGTCATCTAGAACAGGTATCTGCCATACAATTGTTTCAGTTTTTTTCTAACTTTCTTAAAAGACAGCTCTAATTATTTTGATTAAACTTTGTTTATATGTATAATGAACAAAGAAGTGATAAGCAAAATGCATTTCCGGGTTTTGTCTGAAGCATCTCTTGATGCTTATGAGAAAAATGCCTTATTGTTGTGTTATTGGCGTAGATCTTCTGAATTGTTTTAATTTTGCAATCTGGTGCTTCTAAGTAGTTCGAACAGTATTCCATTCATTTTTTTTCAACTTTTTATTTTCAATTATCTCAATTATATTTTTTTTTTGGAAATCCGATACATATTTAAAAAACAAAGGTACATGATGTTTTTTAATTTTTTTTTAAATTAAAATTTTTTATACTAATGGGGTGTTCTGCTAAGTTGACGTAAACTTAGCAGGACACCCATTTTCTTGCAAACCAACAGAGCAATTAATTTTTTTTTGCGTAACTAACTAACAATTAGTAGTCCTCAATCCACTCCCGGATCGTTTATCTCAATTTTTGAGAAAGTTGACCTGCTAAGTTGACGTCAACTTAGCAGGACACCCATTTTCTCGCAAACCAACAGAGAAATAAATTTTTTTGCGTAACTAATTAGCAATTAAGTAGTTCTATATATATATCCACTCCCGGACTATTTATCTGTAGTTTTGATAAAGTTGGCCTGCCAAGTTGACGCCAAGGAGGACATCATAATTATACTAGTTGCTATTTTTTCGCAAGCCAAAACTGCGATAAATTTTTTTTTTGCGTAATTAATTAGCAATTAAGTAGTTTTTAATATCGAAGTAAATTTGCAATCTACTTGAGCCTAGCTTAGAACTAATAATGTATTTTGCGCCATTTTGTTTCCGGTCCATATTCCAAAGTTCAGATGGACTGTTGCATACTGCTTGTTTTTGAGTTTTTTTTTTTTTTCATAATAAATTCTTTTTTTTTTACACAGTATTATAAAACTATTATTAAGTAAGTAAGTAAGTAAGTAAGTAAATAATTCATATTATTGCTTATTTTTTGGTACATTGAGTTACATATTTTAATGAATTTAAAAGCTATGGCATTGCCGTCAGCTCGGTTGGCAGGTTTATTTTTTACAATTTGCTTCTACAATGAATTACGTGGTAATAAATGTATCTATTCAAATTCAGTTAATAATAACATTCTATATTTATAGATATCTCTCAAAAAACGGTAAAGTATTTTCCAATCGGATTCATTCAGCACTGAAATGGTTTCTTTCATTGTCATCGTTTTCCTCCCGAAGTATGTGAGTCGATGTGGTGTGAAAATTGGGCATATACTCACGACATGGAAGCAATCTTCTTTGGCTTTCAAGTTGCACAGTGAACAAAATTGGTTGAAACTTCCATTGTACGGACACCCGTTGAGGGCCAGAAGTTCGCATCTGGCTTTGAATATTAAAGATATTTCTCTCTAGCTCATTGAGTCATTAAAGTAATTTGTTTCCATTAAATTATGTTTCAGTTGTGAATATAAGATTCTGCTTTCCGAACCACAAGCCTTTTTTATGAACCCATTGCGAATAGAATTTTCGTGCGCTTGAATTATGCGATAGAACTGCTCCTTCAGGTTCTGTAAGTTATAGGGATCTAACGTTGACAATTCTCCACAAGCTTGGCCTAAACTTTTCCACTTCAGCATCCACCAATCTTCGTTCCTTATTTCATATAAAGCCATTTTTTTTGCTAGACGGGCATCCTGATGTGACAGTACCTTCACGATGTAATCATCCTGTGATTTAAGGGTGCTAGTGAAAAGCTTAGGTAGACCCGTTTCCAGGTGTAACGCATAATTTGGTGTGTTTAGAGGTAGATTAAACAGTTTTTTCAGAAAATTTCGATGAAACTTTTCTATCACTTCATACTCGTCAATTCCCCATACTTCGTCTGCATAGCAAAGCGTAGATTTAACGACAGCATTAAATATTTTATACTTAGCAGAAAGTATGATGCGTTCATTAGAGAGGACATTCTTCCAAGAAAGATTTATTAAGCTTTGAGAAGATTTGGCTTTTTCATCCAGGTGTTTAGAGAAACCAGTGGTCTTACTTATTTTAACTCCCAGATACTTATACTCGTCAACGATCTCTAACCGATGTCCATTAAAAGTCCAATTACGCTGGTACCGGTTCTGGATAGATCTCGAAAACATCATCACTTTTGATTTGTCTGTGTTAATAAGGAGGCCCCATTTACTACAGTATTCGGCTAGGCGGTTTATCATCAGTTGTAGATTTTCTGGTGATTCTGACATGAGTACCAGATCATCAGCGTATAGAAGTACATTGACAGTCAGTTCTACAATTCGGATTCCTCCAGGCAGGTTCGTTGCTATATCATTAATAAATAATGAAAACAGAAGGGCGCTTAAAAGACATCCTTGTTTAACTCCAGTATCTGTTTGGAACCATTCTGAATATTGGGTACCATCCCAGACCGTTGCTTTTGAATCTGCATACATCTTTCTTATAATACGGATGAACTTTGTGGACACACCCAATTACGAAAGTTTGTAGAATAATGCATTTCGGTTCACAAGGTCGAATGCTGACTTGAAGTCGACGAACAATGCATATATTTTTTTGTTTCGAGCTTGAAATGCTTTTACAATAGATGTAAGGGTAAAAATGTGGTCCACTGTTGAAAACCCCTTTCTGAATCCAGCTTGAAGGTCAGTAAGAATGTTGTTGGTTTCTACCCATCTTTCAAGTCTATTAGCAAGTATACCACAAAACAGTTTTGCCATTACGTTCATGAACGAGATTCCTCGATAATTTTCTGCGTTATTCATGTCTCCTTTTTTATGAATCGGGAATATGACAGATATTTTAAAAAATGAAGGAACATCCTCGTTCTGGTAAACTTTATTGAAGAATGATTTGAGATGAGTTATGAATGTTGGAGATGCGTTTTTGAAAAATTCATATGGAGCGCCGTCTTCGCCAGGTGCTTTACCGTTTTTCGATTTAGTGATTACAGCTTGTAAAACTATTATTATATACCATATGTATATGAATAAATTTTTTGTAAAGACGTCATTGGAACTTCTATACTCATTAAGCCAAAAATATGACAGATTTCTCGCCCGCATGCACTCCTTATAAAACCATGGTTCTCTAAGCACGTTCTTTCTCTGCAAATTACTAATATTCGGATAAGCTTCTTTTATACAGCTTTCGATTCTAATATAAGGCTTTTATTCTCAGGGTTACCGCCGAAAATTTTTAAAAGATCGCAAAAAAAAGTGGCACTCATAAAAATAAGGTCGCAAAGCAATATAATTTTGAAAAAGTCGCATTTTTGTCCAAAAAGTCGCAATTTCAAAATACAATACCATAATCGATGACGGAGCTCCCTTGTTTTCCTAGAAATGTGAATTCACCAAGTTTATCTCCTTTATTCGTATACCATTTTGAATTCGAATCCCGAATGAGTTACATATAGAGTAATTTAACACCTCTTGCATTTTTAGTTGTATCCTACGTCCAACTCGCTCATTTTGAACTCCTCCTTCTTTACCTAACCTCGCATTTAAATTACAATCTATGTTTTCCTATTATGTATTCTGAAGAATGTCCATTTTATGCACATATTTATAATGAATTTTCGGTTCAAGTTATTTTTTTTTTTTGCTTTTTATTTGTAGCAAGCTTTCTTTAATTTGTGTTTTTTTTTCTGACAGCTAGATAGGTATGTATATCAAATGTGAATCATAAAAAAGGCTACTACGGATGCGTTTTATAAAATCCCAAAAAACCACGGCTAATATATTTATATTCACTAATAGGCATTTATTCAAACAATGCACTCAAAATGTAGAGTAAGTGTCGCAAATATGGGCCACCCTTAACTCTTTTTTGAATAAAACGACAAACTTAACTCGAATTCATATATATTTTTTTTTAAGAGTATTAGGAATTAATTTTACTTCAGTCCTTATTAATTTTAAGCGTAAAAAATAAATTAACAAAAAGATATTGACAAAAAATTAAAGCAACTTCATTTCTCAATTTTTTAAAAAATGCCTTTAATATGGCCCACCTAGTTTTAAATATGGACCAGGGTGGTCCATATTTGAAACAATGTTTTTTCAAATATGTTGTAAGCTTAGTTTGTGCAAAATTCACATATAAAATATTCCTTCTCATCACATCTCTTGATGTGATTTTTTAAAACAAAAACAAAATAAAATAATTAAGACTCAGTTAAAACAATGTATCAAATATGGCCCACTGGTCCATATTATGATGGACCATATTATCAACACTATGCTTTTTTAATTTTTTTTAATTTTTAATATACTCAAATAATTTCAATCAAAATTTAATTTCCACATTTCATGACATAAATCATAACAGCACATATATTTCGACAAAACTTATTCAATTTCCACAAATTTTAATTTAAAAATCCTTAAGTAAACTTACCCAAAAATTACATCCAAAACAAATAAAAGTTATAACTTGTTCTATCTTGCTTAGTTCATCAGTTACTGACACCAACATACAATGAAGCAGAACCGGTTTGAATGTGTATGATTTCAACTCGCAGTTGGGCGCGTACTTTGTTTCATTCAGGAAATATTGCGGTGGGCCATATTACCAATGTGGGCCATATTTGTGACACTTACTCTATATTTGACCTTTAAATTCCTCTTTCTGACATCACTTTATTGTTCTGTTCTACTATGTCAAGTGTCAATAAAGTTAACAAATCCTAATACACCATTAAGTAATCTCTTTTAAGTTCATAATGCCCTTGAGTCCAATTCAACTGTCATTCGATTACAAACTACAAATATTTACTTACCTACAGTGTTGCAGCAACAAATAGAACGAAGTTGAAAACAATCAATGCAATGATGTTTGATCAACTGCAGTTTGCTTATTTGGATCGTGTTGCTCAAAAAATACATTTTCTTTTCTCCCGATTTTTGTAAGTATATAAGGCACACATTTTTCATATTCAAATTCAGTTCAAATTAAATTCTCATTTAAAAATGGTTTGCACAAAAATTATAGTATTCTGCTTTATTGTTATAATCCTTACTGTCCACACATTACCATCTGAAGGATGCATTTTCGGGCACATAGTTTTGAAACCTAAAGTTCAAGAAAAACTATGTGAAATGGGATCGTCACTTTGTTTGACAACAACGACTGCTTCAGATGATGATACAACTACTTCTACATCAACATCAACATCAACATCCACATCAACATCAACATCAACATCCACATCAACAACTACTCCGACGACGACAACTGCAGCATCGGATGGAAGATACGCTCCTTAGAATCGTTATTTTTAAAAGGCATTCGAAATTATGTTGAAAGTTTAAGATTTAAGTTTTATAAACTAGAATTTAATAAAAAAAATATTTGCATAAAATCTACACTATGGCGTAAAATTTTAGACGATTTAGTATGATGTTAAAGCATTTATAGTATGATGCACAAAAAATGTTAAACGAGTTAGCATCGTATTATCTTTTTGACAAATCCACCTTTTTGTTTAAGTTATTTTAAGAGCAATCTATTGCGAATAAAACCGCATGGTCAGAATAATTCAGAGAAATACAATAAGTGTGAAAATTGTTTGTTCGTTTCGGGTGGGAAAGCAAGAGCCACAACAGATGCAGACCGAAGAAAGATAATTAGACTGACTTGACTTCCAATTCAAGCGACTTTGCTGCTAAAACCAAGGCGAAGATTGAAATGACAACTAGTTTTAATACTATTACGTATCATTCGTGGTCACAAAAAGCACCTAAAATTGAAGAAAAAATCCACTCATCGAATCGAATACGAACACAAAAGAGAATAGATTTTTGAAGAAAGACTATGACGTAGAAGGAAGAGTGGAGAAAAGTGGTATTTTCTGACGAAAAAATAAATCAATTTAGATGGTCCGGATGGATATAATCACTGTTTTCATGACATGAGGAAGGAAGTAAGGTTTTTGGAGCGCCATCATAGCCGAGAAGGTGCGGTGTTATTGTGTGATGTGCGATTTCCGTGTTTGGAACAATTAATCTGGAGTTTCTCACAATGAAAATGACGGCTGACTCTTACAAGAAAATATTGCAAGAAGCTTACCAATGTCATTTGGTTTACCAATGCCTTTGGACTAGTACCATGGACATTTCAACAAGACAACGCACTAATCCACAATGCAAGAATCATTAAAAGTTGGATATCCGAGAAAATGTTACCTTGCTTAATGGTCACCGTTCTGTCCGGATCTAGGTTAGGTTAGATTAGGTTAGGAGCGGCGTGCCCAGTGTTGCGTACACGGGGGCCTATTGGTCCATTGTGATCCCCTATAACAGAGATTAATCCTAAGCTAGTGGTTGACATAGACTGGTTCATTTACGAACCAGCCCGTGCTTTCTATATATTTCCTCATGTTTGCCATTGAGACCTGCGCTAAATCGTCCAATTCTCCAACAAACCTGTTTCCAAGGTAACGGAGGCGGTTTGTTTGGAGGTTTGGGCAATCGCAGAGCAGGTGTTTAATGGTTTCTATTTCTTCAACATTCTGACAGCTCCTGCTGAAATCGGGTG
Organism: Epistrophella euchroma; assembly: GCA_947049315.1. NCBI lineage: Eukaryota > Metazoa > Arthropoda > Insecta > Diptera > Syrphidae > Epistrophella > Epistrophella euchroma. The sequence continues at coordinate 75,969,181 of OX346246.1, read as the reverse complement.
CGTGTACACCCAATCTAGTGGCCATTATGCCAATGGCACAATGTCCCGTCAGTACACCTATCAGGGTTCTGATATTCTTTTTACTCAGCGATAAAATATACTGAGTTTCCTTTTCATTAATTCTAGGCCAAAAACTTCTAGAGATGGCGCAATCGTTCCTGGATATACAGGAGTTATTGATTTGCTCTTTCGTTATTAGGTCTATCTTCCTTTTGATTACGCTAATAGGGACGTTTAGTCCCATGTCTAATTGGCTGCCAGTGCATCTGCTATGTCATTCCCTTCTATATTGCTATGTCCAGGAACCCAGCAGAGTTTGACTTGGTTAGTGTAACATATATTGTTCGGTATGCCTCGACATTTTGCTACAACCATGGATCTTATAGTCTCACTGGCTAATGCTTTGATAGCAGCTTGGCTGTCCACGAAAAAAGTGATCTCTGACGAGCTCAGTTTTTTCTCGTGAACAATTTCGGCTGCTTTTTCAATAGCAAAAATTTCAGCTTGAAAGACACTCCACTCATCTGGGAGTTTGTAAAATTCTCTAATATTAAGAGCTTCACAAAGCACCCTTGCTCCTGTTCCTTCTTCCATTTTTGACCCATCAGTGTAGAAGGGGATACCCCGTTCACTGAGTTGGGCTCCCATCCATGTCTTTCGGGTATTATAACCGAGTGGAGCAAAAAACAGTGTTTTGAATGAAGTAATTATAAAAATCGTAAAAAATAACCGAATAGTATTTTTCTGAATTGTTCTGCCCATGCATTTTTATTCGCAATATATCCTTCTTAAAAGAACTTAAACAAAAAGATGGATTTATAAAATTTACAAAGCGCTACACGCTGTGATAGTTAAAAAGAAGTTTGTTTCTGTTCAAGTGGAGCGGAGTGTAGGTATAAAAAATGAATTGTGTGTATTACCAGAAATTTAGTTGCATGATAATAAATAACATTAAAAAAGAAACGATTTTATTTGAGTAAATTGACTTGAAATATTCAAATAATTATATGTATATTTTCTTTTCAAGGAAAAAAGCTCTGTGACATTCCTTTCATAACGATCGTATGTAAAAATTTGGCCAGAGTTCTCCAGCTGATAATTAGAATGGGTTAACGGAGTGCTAGCTGCTTACTATACTATAGTCTAGCCGGTATGTATGATACATTTTTATTAATTTTTATTATTAGCTGCGTTTTATTTTCTACGGATCTGGATCAGGATCATTTTTTAACACGTAATACAAAAACAATTCGCGATCCTGCTCTCTATCTGGATCTTTTTCAAAGATCCAAACATTAATTCCTACTCTGGCGTGTAGATGGCTTTTATGGTAAAGTAGTGTTAATTGCAGTGTAAAGAAAAGAGACAGGAAACAACTGAAAATAATTAAATCGTAAGTAAAAAGAGATGTCCATATAACACTGCTGTCATTGTGATCCATATAGTTTTATTTTCAAGGGATGATCCTGCTCCAGATCCGTAGATAATAAAACGCGGCTATTGTTAAGGCCCAAACTTGTTTTATTATCCACTTTTCTTTAGACTAGGAACAAAACATACACCTGTATGTAAAATGTTTAGCCTTGAACTCTTTTTTATCATTATTTGTTTCATCTAGTATTTTGCCATATTTCAAATAGCCTACCTCCCCCCTGAATCCACCACTGTTTAGCTACAAATTTCTTACCATCTCCAGGCAAAATATATGAGTTTTGCCTGGAGATGAACATTTTTTAACTGTCCTTTTGAACCATAGCAAACTGATTGCCTACTACCCACGATATTCAGCAATTTTTTTTTTTTTAATTTCTAATGCTCAAACATCTTTTATCACATTGGGAATCGGTTTGATGTGGACCTTACGAGGAATTTCACGCTCATTAAAATTGCTTTAGTGCCAGTTGTACAGTCGTGGTTCAGCAGTGGTTCAAGATTTGAACTCAGTTCAACTGCTATGAAGTGTTGTACAATCGAGGTTTAAGACTTAACTCACCGCTGAACCACGAAAAATTTAACTCACCGATTTCGGCGGGTTAACTTGAGAGTCAGCCAGGGTTCAAGGATGTGATTGGCTATTATAATTTTTGATGTAGAATGTTTCTTGTACCTCTACATGCTATCTCACTTCAAACTGATTTTTTTTGACAGTCACGATAAACAGATACAAGGTATGCTTATTTTATACACCCGAGCCGCCATCTTGGAATTTTTGTGTCGTCACAATCTTATTTTTATTATTATTTTCTTTTTCGATTGAGGATTATCATTAGAATTCGGCATTTAAAAGAATGATTTGAGCAAACCTTGTGAAATAACTCGCCAGTAGGAGTCATCAAAGTCCAATTTTTGGAATAAATTGTTTTTTTTCAATTTTTTTTTAGCAAACCGCAAAAATTTTTTAAAGAACATAATGAACAAAAATAAACGTTTGGATTAGCGCGATATTCGGAATTAAGGTGGTTCGCCAGACAATACTGTATTAAATTTTAACATCTCGCTAGTGACTAACAAGTTAGTCACTATAATAATATGGTAGGTATGTGGTCTCATGAAATCTGGATACCTATTTTCACTTAGCTTTTAACTATATTTAATTATTAGTACCTAAGGCCCATTAATATAACATAGTCTAAATAATGCAATTTTTCGAAAATTCAAATTTTCAAGATAAGGTTTTTGTATAAAGAGTGGTAAGAACGGAATTTTGATTTCTTCTATCGTAAGTGTCCTTAATATCAAAGAAATATAAGCTAGTTCAATTTGCGAGTCACCAGATAAATTAAAAATAAAACACGGTTTGTTTTTTTTATCTTTTAAAGAAGTGCTTTTTATAAATTAAAGCACAACTAATTAGGTTTATTTAACAGCATGATGTTTTCACAGTTATTCACAAACTGGCAAACATTTCTATTGGTTTTGAAAATGCAGTAAAAAACATTGATTATAAAATAGGTAAAGGTCACTTAACATTATTGTTTTTTTAGTTTATAAAATAAAAATAATTTTTTAATTATATTTGTAACACTAAGAACTTTAATTACTATACTGAACAATTTAATGCGACTTATTGAATACACAAAATATGGTCTAAGAAAACAATTGAATGTCGAACGAACAATTTGAGAAATTTGATTAGTTTGTTAACCTTCTAATTTAATTAGGTATCTTGTTTTATAGAAAAACAAAAATTACCTATTCTCTGTAAATTTTTTGTTGTTGAATTTTTTGGTATAAAAGCGCAGCGCATCTAGAAAAAAATATTCAATTCTTAAATTTAATTCCATCATAATGGTTTCTTCAAAAGTATTCGTTATTTTGCTTATTGGGCTTTTGGTTGTCCAATCATCGGAGGGATTATTCTTTCAATTATGGAAGAAGCCTTTTCTTCAAGAGAAACTCTGTTCTTGGGGATCGCCACTTTGCATAACAACAACGACAACAACAACTACATCAACAACTGAACCAACAACAACCTCTACAACCTCTACATCGACGTCCACTTCAACTACTGCATCAACCACAACCACAGGCGCAACAACAACAGCAGCAACAGGATAGACATTAAAGAAGTAATTCAAATTTTAGAAATAAATATTACAGTTAAAATCAAAACTTTTTCAAAGAGCTTACCAATATCGTATTTTTTAAGCCATTTACTAATGATTACTATTAACAAAATATTTCGCTAGAACTATTTTTTAAATAAAGACCAGCTGAACATTTTTCAAGAAATGCACAGTTCGTTCAAAAACCGAGCATACATTAATATTTACTATTTTAAAATATCATATCCCAGGTTTTTTTTTTATCATAAGATAAGATGAGAGGAAACTAAGCCATAATTTATTTTTGAAAAAAAAAACAAGAAATATTTTCTGCTCATAGTTGAAAAAAAAAATGGAAATGATATCAGAATATTAAGTACAGTGAAATCTACCACTACGGACAGCTTTCTTAGGCGGACAGATCACTTCAGACTGTGTACGTTGGAAGTAATTTTTTCGAAACCTTAAACAGATATAAGTTTATTTAAAAAAGGAATGAAAGAAGAGACTTCTAGCTTTCAAAAAAGGTATAACACTTTTAAGTAATTGTTGCCATTTTTTTTTAAATTTTTCCATTCTAAATACTTGTTTTTATAAAATGCGCAAAAACACCATTTTCGAGCTCGATTTCAATTCAGCCTCCATATAATAAAATAAAGTACTGTCTATTAGCTTTTATATGACATTAGTTTCATCACTGGTGAGCAACGTTGGAAATTGGGCCCAAAGTCTATACAAAAGTGCCCATGGTCCTTAACTCAGAATTCGTACAGAATTCGAAAATTTGCTATCCATTTTCATATTTTATTGAATAAAGTACGGAAAATATTAGGAAAATGCAGATGCAAATACAAAAAGATCGACTGAAAAGTTTTTTTTTTGTTCTCTCTCTCTTTTTGCATAAGGATAAGCTGCAAATTATCTTTGATGCCATTTGATTTTTATGATTGTGTGAGTGCTGCTAAGCATTTTTCTATTAAATGGAAGAAATGGCAGTATAAAAAACACTATTATTATTTGTCTTTCGCTTGCTTATTTACGCCGACTCCACAGGACATACAGATGTCCAACAATCCAATCAACAATCAGCTTATTTTTTCGTCGTTATTTTAGCTGATAAATTCCACTAATAAGTCAGAGCAAGTGAAACACACAAAAATTCTTTTCAGCACTACTTCTACCTCTCTCACACATATATAAAACGTCAAATTTCATGGCCAAGCCGTGAACAGCGCTTATGTCTTGTTCAAAAAGAGCATGCACCTAAGCGCTCATAATTATGCCCTTAAAAATCAATTATATGCCCTTAACAAGTAATTATATGCTCAAAAAAAAAAATGATTATATGCCCCAAAAATATGGTTAATTATTGCTTGTAAAAATATACCTATTCTATGTATTGGTAAGGTATGTATGTTTAAAAACTGCACTGCAAAAACGACAAAAAAATATTGAGTGTAAAAGTGAGATTGTCCAACGAAACGTCAATTTTCTTGTACCTATTTATTTCAATTTAAGGGTTGATGCTCCGCCCCTGAATGTCAACTCTCAAATTTTCAATTTTTTCTTTGCATGCATTGCAAGCCATTTCACTTTTCCAATGTTTATCATTCTAGAATAATCAGAAATAGTTCCGAGAAAGTGGGTGGATGCCAAGCCCCTAAATGATGAATCTCAAATATAAATTCTTTTTCTTTACACACATGGCAATCCCTACCGCTATATCAAAATTCATCATTCTACACAATCAGAAGTGCTCCATATAATTAATAACAATTTTGAGGAAGTGGGCGAAAACCACGCCCCCTATATGGAAAATCTAAAATTAACGATTGTTTGCTTTGTACACGTTTGCGTTGTACACAATTTCTATCACTCTTCCGAATTTCATCATTCTACAACAATCAAGAGTGGTCCACTTAATTTATAAATATCTTGAAAAAAGTGGGTGGATGTCACGCCTCCTGAATGATAAATTTTAATTTTTTTTTCCTTTGCACTCATTGCAACCCACCGCTCTACCAAATTTTATCTATTTACAACAATCAAAAGTGCTCCATATAATTATTGATAGCAATTCTGAGAAAGTGGGCGGATACCACGCCCCCTATATGGAAACCCCAAATTTACACCACAAGGCTTACCGCATTGTGCGAAATAACAAGATTGTACGATACGGCTACGTGCTTCATAATTTTGATGAATTATCAGTCAGTGAGTCAGTCAGTTACGGTTTTCTCATTTTTAACCTTCTATATCTCAGGAACCACTAATCAATGGTAAAGAGTTGAACAAACAAAATGACGCGCTTGTCCTCGCCTAGCTTAGCAAATATGGCGAGTTTGAAGCTCCTAACATTAATGATTCCGAACATAAAGGGGGATTGAAATTCGATGAGATTGTTCCTGTAAAAAGGGGTCGGGCCGAGAACTTGGTTGGCACTACCGTGCCCTTTGATACAATAATTTATATAAAAAAAAAGCTTCCTGGGACTTTTTCCTAAAGAAGAAAGAAAAAAAAAGAATATTGTTGCTCCCCTTTTTTTTAAAACAACTTTTTAAGGTTCCTCTTTTTTTGAAAAAAAAATTAGAAGTTCTGGAAAGATTTCGGGTATAGTTGGGGTTTTCCCAAAAAAAATCGGAGGAAATTTTTGGGAACCTTAAATTTTAGACAATTACAAACTCGCTACTACATAGCCTTAAAATCTTCAAAAGAACCTTAAATAAGAAAATAATTTTACATTTATTTTTATGGATATATTCGTTTCGATTTCGATTTTTATTTTCACATAACTAGGGCTTGTCTGGGAACTGTAAGTTCAATTTGGAAAATAATTGTCCTTAAACGCGTCTTCTTCCGTCATCAGCTGGAGTTGTTGTAGGCGTTGTTGTTGAAGTTGACGTTGATGTTGAAGTTGAAGTCGAAGTTGAAGTTGAAGTCGAAGTCGAAGTTGTTGGTTCAGTTGTGGAAGTTGTACTTGTTGTTGAAGTAGATTTACAAAACTTAGAACCCATAGCACAAAGTTTTTCTTGAAGGAAAGGCTTCTTGAAAATATGAAAGATGAAGCCTTCGGATGATTGCACTACCAAAATCCCAAGAAGGCAAATAACTAATACTTTTGAAGACACCATTTCAAAACAATTGAGTGTATGAACTGAATTTATGTTAAGTTTAACAAAAGTGGTGCTTATATACCAAAAACTGAAAACATAAAAAAAGATAAAACCTTTATCATTATTTTAAAAAGAGTCTTGCAAAGCTATAAATGTTAATATTTATGTTTTGTATGTTACCTTTTTGATTTGGTTTAAGCAAATAAAGCCCTCACGACTCACTGTGATTTATTGCATTTAAATTATCAGTGATTTATCTGATTCAACATGTGTTATGTTGGGGTAGGTAATTGTACTTTATCTTAGATTTCATCAAAGTAGATATTAAATACTACCACCTATGGCCTATTCTACGAATTGGTTTTGGTAATCAATTATTTTCCTTTCGTCATAAGAAACTACTCGTATATAGTTAAAAACATATAGAATTGAAACAATTTAAGTCAAGGTTGCGAAATTATAAATTAAGCAAAACATAAGCCATAAGCATTTTTCTACTTTTGAATTGAAAGGTATTTAATTAAATGTTGCAAGTGGCTTAATTGAGTATTGATATGAGTATTGCTGTGCCCGGTATGTTGCATGTGGCGTGTGGCATGTTGTATGTTGCATGTACCACATGCAACATGGCTCATGCAATGCAGCTACCAAAGAGCTTATGAATTATAACTCATTAAATTCACAAATCCGAAAAAGCTTGTGAATAAAATATCTTTTAATTCTCAAATCTCCAAGAGCTTGTGAATTCGCAAAGAGCTTGTGAATTAAAATTCATTCAATTCCCAAATTACAAATAGCTTGTGAATTGAATATTTCTCAATTCACGAATTAAAAGAACTTGTGAATTGTAACTCATTTAATTCTGAAATCCCCGAGAGCTTGTGAATTAAATCTTTTGCAATTCAAAAAACAGAAAGAGCTTATGCATGAATTGAAATTTTATTAAATTCGTAACTTCATAAGACCTCGAGATTTCAGAAATTATATTTTACATAGCGGTATTTTATATTATCTACATTCTAAAAAAGTTTAGGAAAAGAAATGAAACATTAACTAAGGTAATATTAATTTAGTTACAGGCAATGCATTTAAAAATTTCGAAAAAATAATTTAAAAAAAAAAAAAAAAATTAAAAAATCAAATTTTTTCGATTTTTTAACATTTTCCGTTTAAAATATCATTAAGTTATTGAATAATTATGTTATAGCTTGAAACAACAAGAGAAAGGTCGCATGCATATTTTGTTTTAAACAGACTTCCATTTCTACTTCGTCAATTAATTTTATTTCTTTTTATAGAGCATCTTGTTTATTAAATGAATCTCATTTGACAAGGCCCTCACTATTGAAATATGTTACTGTAGCGTTCACACTCTAATATAGTTTTATCAAATACTTTTTATATTTCTTATCAATTAATGTTTCAATAAATTTTCACTCGTTAATATTGTTTCAACAGAATAAGTTGTATAATATATATTTCTCTTGTTTTTGTTTGCGCTGAAGTTTATTTAATATTCTACAGATTATGAGACTTATTTAAAACAAAAACAGAGATAAATAAAGTTTGTTGAAACAACTAAAGAAATCAAGATCACAACAGAGAAACGAAACAGATTTTTTTAACCAAATGGCAGAAGGTATAATTCCCAAGTTTGCAAAACTAAACAACACAAACTACGCTAATTGGAAATTTAAAATGGAACTATTGTTACTAAAACAAAATCTGTGGAAAAAGGTGATAATAGGACAACGACCTCAAGAAATAAAAGGAAAAGATGGAATAATCGTAAATCAAGAATGTATCAATCAATGGCATCAATTAGACGATGAAGCTAGGGGTACAATTGGCTTGTCGGTTGAAGACGATCAACTGGCACTTATTAGATCGAAAAGAACAGCGAAGCAGACATGGGATGCATTAAAAGAATACCACGAGAAAAATACACTTTCAAATAAAGTATATCTAATGCGATCTATATGCTCTTTGAAACTTGAAGAAGGTGGTGATGTCAAAGCTCATATCAACAAAATGCAAGATTTATTCACCCGACTGCGTGATATTGGAGAAGAGACATTGTCGGATAAATGGAGTGTAGCAATGCTACTAAGCAGTTTACCGGACAGTTATGATGCATTAATTACAACACTAGAGGCTCGTAAAGAAGAAGAAGTAACTTATGCGTTGATTCAACAACGTGTAATTGCTGAATATGAACGACATTTTCATTCAGAGGGACCTGCTAGTGATTCAGTGCTAAAGGTTATAGGAAAAGTTAGTATATGCTTTTTCTGTAAAAAGCAAGATCATTTCAAGAAAAACTGTCCGCAATACAAAGAATGGCTAGGAAAGAAGTTTAAAGACAAAAGGAAGAGCTCAGCTGATAAAGTCAATTCCATTGAGGAGAAATCATCAACAGGTAGTTTATTAAGTCCAAATAATGGACAAGATTTATTCTTCACAGTTGGACATGCGAAGAAGTATGAATGGATAATAGACTCAGGAGCGACCAGACATGCAGTGAATGACAAGCGGTTTTTCACAAAAATTGATGAGTCGTATAAGAGTACAATAAAATTGGCAAATGGTGAAATAGCTCAAGTGGAAGGAATCGGCACTGGATTTTTACAGTTTTGTAATGAGAGAAATGATGTACATAGAGCTATGATCACAGAAGTACTGCTTGTATCTAACTTGGTCGGTAACGTTTTATCAGTTAAAAGACTTACCAATCACGGTATGCGTGTTGAATTTGATAATCGCATTGGGGAGATCAAGTATAAAGGCAAGCAAATAGGTGTTGCGGATGCAGTTGGTGATATGTATGTTTTACGTCAGCCAGATGAAATATGTGCCTTACAACATAATGATAAATGCATACATACATGGCATCGAAAGATGGGGCACCGAAATCCAGAAGCTATTCGTACCATGTAGTCAAAGGGAACAATTGAAGACTTGCAGATAGTCGATTGCGGTCTTAAAGAAACTTGCGACACTTGCATGAAAGGGAAATTAACTAGAACACCATTTCCAAAGAAATCAAAATCAGAATCTTCAGCACCATTAGATTTGGTTCATACGGATGTTTGTGGACCTATGCAAAAAATAACTCCCGGTGGCAAACGATACATTGTTACATTCATTGACGATTATTCAAGTTTTACCATAATTTGCCTGCTGGCACACAAATCAGAAGTAGAACAGAAGCTGAAAGAGTTTGTTGCGTTTTGTGAAACGAAGTTTTTTAGAAAACCAAAAATCATTCGATCAGATAGGGGTGGTGAATATACGGGAAAGAGCTTGAAAGATTTTTTAAAGGCAAATGGGATACAGACTCAGCTAACTGCAGCATACAGTCCCCAGCAAAATGGAAAAGCGGAAAGAAAAAACCGGACGTTAATTGAAATGGCACGATGCATGCTTATAGATGCAAATCTACCATTTAGTTTTTGGGGTGAAGCAGTAGCAACGGCAAACTTCATTCAAAATCGTGTCATCACAAGAGCAACGGACATGACACCATATGAAAGATGGAAAGGATCAAAACCAAGTACTAACGTATTTCAAATATTTGGATCAAAATGCTTTGTTCATATACCAATAGAAAGAAGACAAAAGCTTGACAGCGTTGGTATTGAAATGATATTCTTAGGATATGACGAGCAATCAAAAGCTTATCGATGCTACAATGCAAATACAAAAAGGATCATCGTTAGTCGAGATGTAAAATTTTGTAGTTCAAATATAACCAAAATTAATGAAGAAAGGGAAGAAGGATTTGTTGAATTGAGTTCTACTGGAAGATTTAAAAAATACGACAAGGAAGCTTTACATGTGAAGCCAATAATACAGAATAAAGAACAAGATATTCAAATTAGCAACAAAGAACTTACTGAGCAGTCAACAGGAAACGAAAGATCTAAGCAAGCATTGCATGAACCTAACCGAGTCTCAAAGCGCGTTAACAAAGGTGTTCCTCCAAAGCGATTAGAAAATGAGTTAAAACTAAAGAAAAATGCAATCTTAATGACGAAGGAACTCATTGAGCCAAAGACATACTCTGAAGCAATCGAAAGTGAAGATAAGGAACATTGGCTCATTGCAATGCAGGAGGAGATTGAATCACATGAATCAAACGGGACTTGGGAACTTGTCGAATTACCAAAAGGAAAGACAGCAATAGGAGGTAAATGGGTTTTTAAAATAAAAACCAATGCAAGTGGTGAAATTCAGCGGTACAAAGCAAGGTATGTAGCACAAGGTTATTCACAAAAATATGGTGAAGACTACGATGAAGTTTTTGCAGTGTTACACACTACATTCAGAACCTTGCTTTCGATAGCGGCGAAAAGAAAAATGCTTCTTTATCACTTGGATGCCAAGACTGCCTTTCTGAATGGGAAGTTAAGTGAAACTATTTACATGAAACAACCAGAGGGATTCAAAAGTATCAATGAAACCAAAGTTTGTTTATTAAAAAAAAGCATTTACGGACTTAAGCAGGCAGCAAGATCGTGGAACAATGCATTACATGATGTGCTAATTCAAGGAAACTTTCATCAGAGCTATAATGATCCATGCATGTACACAAAAAGGATTGGTAATAATTACTGCTATATTATTGTATATGTGGATGATATCATAGTGGTTTGTCTCACAATGGATCAATTAAATGAGATCGAAAATATTCTCAAGGCGAAATTTGTAATGCAAAATTTGGGGCAAATTAAACATTATCTAGGAATGGAAGTCAGCAAAGATTCTTATGGCAATTTTGAACTTTGCCAATCAAAATACATTATGAGGATTGCATCAGATTTTGGCTTGTTAGATGCAAAGGAAGCTAGAACACCACTAGAAGTTACTTACGGAAAAACAGTACCATCAACCCAACTGGAAAACAACACAAAATATCGTAGCTTAATTGGACGATTGTTGTATTTGTCAGTTAACACGAGACCTGACATTTCAGCGAGTGTCAGCATTTTGGCACAAAGGGTATCAAGCCCAACTACAGAAGATCGGAACCAGCTTAAACGTGTGGTGAGATATCTTAAAACTACACATGAAATGAAATTAAAGCTCAGCAAGATTCAAACAAATGATCTATCACTATTTGGTTATGCCGATGCTACATGGGCTGATGATCGAATAGACAGAAAGTCCAACAGCGGGCGCATAATATTTCTTAATGGAGGAACTATAAGCTGGTCGTGTCAAAAACAAAATATGGTAGCATCATCAACTTGTGAAGCAGAGTTTATATCAATTTCGGAGGCAGCAAAAGAAGTAAAATGGCTACGACAACTATTGGAAGAGATGCATGAAAAGATTAATTTACCGACTACTATATTCGAAGATAACCAAGGCTGTATCGAGCTAGTGCGTGACAGCAAGTTTTCATACAAAACCAAGCACATCGATACAAAATACAAGATGACTCGGGATTTGACAAAGAAGAAGATTATCGAATGCGAATATCGCCCGACTGAAGAAATGATTGCAGATCTACTAACTAAACCTTTAAATGTAACAAAACATAATTATTTTAGGGAGAAATGTAATATTGTGTGAACGAGGAGGAGTATTGAAATATGTTACTGTAGCGTTCACACTCTTATATAGTTTTATCAAATACTTTTTATATTTCTTATCAATTAATGTTTCAATAAATTTTCACTCGTTAATATTGTTTCAACAGAATAAGTTGTATAATATATATTTCTCTTGTTTTTGTTTGCGCTGAAGTTTATTTAATATTCTACACTCACTAGTCACATGCGATCAATTGTGAGATCGCCGGGACGAAAAGAAAATTTTTGTGGCTTAAGGCCATTAAGAACTATTTTGAATCAACATTTTTTTCGTTTAGAATATTTCCTCATATATGTGGCATTACAGTTGGTTAATATTTTGTATTAATGTTAGGTCTAAAGTTTAATATTTCTTTCTTCACATTTGAACAGTGCTTTCATGCATAATTTGATTTCAAGATAAATTGATAAAGAGAATCAACTACTAATCAATGACAATAAGTCGATATTTAATCTATCCATCCTTTTTCACTTATATGCTTTTGATGCTAGCATATTGATTCCACTTAATTCTAGACTTATTTATAACAGTACACGCACAATAGCGTTATATTGCGATAATGAAAATGAAAATGTTTTTGAAGCGTTTAAAAATTTGTCCGAGAGGAAAAAAAAAAGTGTCCCATACAAATTTTAATTAAATAAAATGCACGACTGGGTCGCACGAACTTTCTCTTGTAGTAAAAGTTTAAACGAATTTTAAAGAAAGTGTATTATAAAACACATAAATAATAATTATATTTATATGTATTTATTCATTTAATAAATTGAAGAATGGAAATTTGAAAATGGAAAAAAAAGCATGAAATACGTTCTTTAAATTAATAAAATAAGTACTTTAAATGTTCTATTCTCAGAATGAAGAACGCCATCTCAATTCTTGAAAAAATATGAATTTTTACAGAAAAAATTTTTAAATCGTTGGAGCGGTTTTCTTAAAAATTATTTTTTTTTATATAAAATTTCTTGATAATTAAAAAAAAAAAAAATTGGTATGCCATTTTTAAGAATATAATAATGTACAGCTAAGACCATAATTTCAAAAATATTCATCGACCCATTTTCAAAAAAAAAAAAATTTGAACTTTTTTTTTAAAATACAAAAAGTAATTTGTTATTTAAATTAATGTCCACGGCCGGTTATAAGAGAGTCCGCTTTGGGGAGAGCTATTCCTATTACTATGAACAATTATGAATTTATAAATACATATGTATATGCGACTAACAAAAAAATATAGTTTAGTTAAGGGTAGTATTATGTGAGTATAAAAATTGAGAAAATTGAAAATTATTAAAAATCAACATAATTAAAAAATGCATTAAAAAAATTCTGAAACATATTTGACAACAACGGGATGTAAACATCTTCAAAAAATAACATTAAATTTTCGACATTAAAGTTATTGAAATTGACTACCGATTGTATAATTAAGTTCAGCCCTATTGCTGCTAAACGATTCGATAGAATCTTTATTCACGTAAGTGTTTCATTCAATTTTTCTTAAATTATCTTTTTTAAATTTTCTGTCTTTAGAGTGCAAATCTTAACCGATATAACTATTTATTTTCGATGTTCTAAAAAAAATCTAGCTGTTTAAATTTTATTTTCGATCGACATATTATACGAAATATAGAAAGTAGAACAATAATTTCCCAGCGACAGGTAGCAGAATACAAACATTCCACCAACGTTTAGCAAAATAATAGGGATGATTGTATTCATCAACTTATTTTGCTATTTTCTTACGATTTTTTACCCGTGCGAAGCCGGGTCGGGCCAGCTAATAAATAAGAAAAAAAAAAGAATAATTGCACAAAATGACCTACTTAATTGTGACGAAAGAAAATTCATAGAATTAGGCACCTAAATATTTTATATCCATTTTGATGAAATCTAAGATAAGGTCCAATTGCCTACCCCAACATAAAACATGTTGAATCAGATAAAGCACTGATAATTTAAATGCAATAAATCACAGTGAGCCGTGAGGGCTTTATTTGCTTAAACCAAATCAAAAAGGTAACATACAAAACATAAATATTAACATTAAGCTTTGCAAGACTCGTTTTATCTTTTTTTAGGTTTTCAGTTTTTGGTATATAAGCACCACTTTTGTTAAACTTAACATAAATTCAGTTCATACACTCAATTGTTTTGAAATGGTGTCTTCCAAAGTATTAGTTATTTGCCTTCTTGGGCTTTTGGTAGTGCAATCATCCGAAGGCTTCATCTTTCATATTTTCAAGAAGCCTTTCCTTCAAGAAAAACTTTGTGCTATGGGTTCTAAGTTTTGTAAATCTACTTCAACAACAAGTACAACTTCCACAACTGAACCAACAACTTCGACTTCAACTTCAACTTCGACTTCAACTTCAACATCAACGTCAACTTCAACAACAACGTCTACAACAACTCCAGCTGATGACGGAAGAAGACGCGGTTAAAGGACATTAATTTGAGAAATAAATTAAAATGAATATACATATCTATCTATAAACATAAAAATACAATTATTTTCTGATTTAAAGTTTTATTGAAGGTTTGTAGAGTAAGTATACATAGCTGCTAGTTTAAAATTCTCTGGAATTAAAAATAAATTGGAGAAGTGTGATACAGTGCTAAACATTTCCGGGCATAAAGTAAGCTTCCAAAAATTGAATATTTAAAAGGAAATTGTAGGTATACCCACAACTTATATGTACCCATGGTAGCTTTTGAGTAAGAAATGCCTGGAGCCATCGCACCGGAATTGAAACTATAACTGTGTTTATCATTGATCAAAACCCTTTATATCCACTTTTGATGGTTTTGATTGAGTAATTCGAGAAAAACTTGTTCTATCTCCTAAATCAAAAAAAATTTGAGAACTTTTTTGTTGTTGTTCGTCACAGTTAAAGTATAAGGAAATAATGATTTGAGGGTTTTAATTTTAAAATTTTAGCAACAAAAAAATTTACAGATTTCACTCATAGAGTAACCATGGGGACATTGAAAATGACTTTATTTTGCTAGGTAAACAAAACACATGACTAATCTTTACAATCTTTACGAATTAATTAAAACGTAATAAGCAGTTTCAGACACCATTATAGGTTCTGCAGTTTCTAGGTGTATTTAATGCCAATTTCCATTTGGCAAACAATAAATCACACCAAAAACATAAATGTTACAAAAGAGCCAAGTTCTCCATGTAACCTTTAACCTTTATGTAACAAGTCAGCCGTGAAAAGTAATGAGATCTAAAAGTACGCCAAGTTCTAAGTTTATGAAGGGTTTATTATCAAATATTTTAAGTAGAGTAATATCGTAATAACTCCAAATTATAAGAGAAATTTCTTATTTAATGATAATTGACTAAAATTTGGTATGTTTACTTGGCAAGTTTTCAAAACATTTTGAACGTTGAGTAAACAAACCAAATTTTAGTCAGTAATCGTTAAATAAGAAATTTCTCACACACATTGCAAGCTCTACCTCTATACAAAATTTCATCATTCTGCAAAAATCAGAAAACAATTTGAGGAAGTGGATGGATACCACGCCCCCTATATGGAAAATCCAAAATTTTCGATTTTTTTCTCTGTATATAGTACAAGGTCTACCGTTGTGCGAAATTACAAGATTCTATGGTGTCGGGAAGTGCTCCATATGATTAATAACTATTTTATATATATTTTAAATGATATATTTTAAATTCATTTTTTTTTTATATATATTTTATATATATTTTAAATGATATATTTTAAATTCAATTTTTTTTGGCGGATACCACGCCCCCTATATGGAAAATCCCAAATTTTGGAGCTTTTCCTTTGTATACACTACAAGTCCTACCGATGTGCGAAATTACAAGATTCTACGGTGTCTAGAAGTGCTCCATAATTTTGATGATCTGTCAGTCAGTGAGTCAGTCGGTTATTTACTGTTTTCGCGATTTTTGACGTCCTATATCTCAGGAACCACTAATGCTAGGGAGTTGAAATTTGATGAGGCGCCTGTGCTCGCCTAGCTTAGTAAATATGGCGAGTTTAAAGTTTCTGACATTATTGGTTCCGAAGTTAGAGGGGGTCGAAAAGCGCTTGAGTTTGTTCCTGTAAAACGGTAGTAGTGCCTAGAACTTGGCTGGGCACTACCGTGCCCTTTGATATTGTTAATTTTCTTTAACTAACCCCATCATACTTTTTTATTCAACCAAAATAATCGTTATCTTGATATCAAAACTCATATACCTACCTTTTAGGGCCAACAAAAATTTACCCTAAAAACAGTTTTAAGCGCTTATATTTATGCCCTTAAAAATCAATTATATGCCCTTAACAAGTAATTATAATTAATGATTAGGTATATGCCTTAAAAATATGCTAAATACCTATTGCTTGTAAAAATATATTCTATGTAGACATGTATGCCTTGTAATGTATTTTTAAAAACTGCACTAAAAAGAACGACATAAATCTAAACGTATATAAAGCTAGCATATACACATTAGCATAATCAATTGAAACTATAACTAGAATTTTGTGCTCTTTATGAACTTTATTATTAAATTGAATAAACATTAGAAGGCACTGAACAAATTACCTATGATTTTAATGAAAAATATACAAAAATGCGGAAAAATAAAACGTAAATACTAGGTATACAAAAAATATTAATTTTCGACTGCATCACTGGCCTTTCTTATAAGACCGAATTGTATTCTGTATGGAATAAAAATAAATACCTATAATTTTCATTTTCACAAAATCACAACCTACCTACCTCCATAACTATAAACAACATACAAAAATCTGGCAGAGTACCTATACACTTTTGTTGGTTGCCTTGCCTGTTCATTTGTCTTCTTCTGAATGAATATGAATACCTTGTTGACTTGTTGTTGTTTTTTTCTCTTTTTGAATATTCTTCATAACCATTCTCCACTGCCACTGAAGCTTGCCTGTTGACGACGAACAATACTTTTCTTCGTTTTTTCCCCGTATACCTACGCCTGCTGTAATTCATCGCTTGTGTTCGTTTGTTTATTTTTATCATTCTAGTAATGTTTTAGTAACACCAACCAAAAATTTGATAGTTGTCCCCTATACGCTGGAGTTCATTTTTCATATTCCAAGTTCATGTGTTCATTTCAATCATTTCGGTCATTTCTTTACACCAAAACCAAAAATTTCGTTGTGATGCCCTATACGCTGGAGTTCATTTCTGATTTATTGAATTTTTTTCATTTAATCATTTGGTAACACCACAATTCTCTCAAAACGATCCTATAAACATTTTCAATGTTAAAATGTTAAAATATGTATTGAATACTATGGGTTTTAAAAATTACCTCTAGATTACATTTAATATAAAATGAGCAATAAAACAAGAAACAAAATTATTCAATAGTTGATCATTCTGATAATTTTTGAAAGCATTTGCCATCGGCTAAGGGTCATAGGTTCACATTTCGAAATTCCATAATGGTATTTTGTTGGCTCAAAAATCAATCGTGGACTTCTAACCCACTCTAACCCACCTTGGTGGGCCAAAAGTTCACACGAAATTCTTTCGAACTTTTGGCGCATCGATTTTAGATTTCAGAGCAACGAACGACGCTTTTTCTTGGGTATAGTACCTTTTGGGTGCCCCGCCTGACGAATTCAAAGGATAATCCCCTTTTTGGGTTTTTGGGTTTGTACCACTCATGCACCTTTAGGCACCCAGGTAAAAAGTATTGTCAACAAATATTGTCAACACTTTTTGAAAGGCGCCTCGGTAAAAAGTATTGTCAACAAATATTGTCAACACTTTTTGACAGGTGCCTCGCCTTTGCTCGCCTAGCTTAGCAAACATGACGTGTTTGAAGTTTCTGACAATATTGGTTCCGAAGTTAGAGTTGACTCGAAAAGCGCTTGAGTTTGTTCCTGTAAAAAGGGGTAGTGCCGAGAACTTGGCAGGGCATTGCCGTACCCTTTGATAAGGATAAATCCCTTTTTACGGTACTGAAATTATAGTCTAAAAGGTGCAATGAAAAAAAGTCTAATGCAATAAAGTCCAAAGCAAAATTTTGGACCTTATTCCACTTTTAAAGGTTGCTAGCACCTAGCATTATGATGGCGTATAAACAGTGAGGTATGTATGCATGGAGGACATGCTGCCCCCCTGCAACCCCCTGTTTGGGCACACTATGGGATTTGGGGTAGGTGCGAGGTTGGGTGTATACAAAGTTTCTTTTGCATTTAAAAAATATGGATTTAAAAGAACTGTAAATTTAAGCTATATATCCAATGTCAAGAGCTGTTTTCTAAATATGCATATATACTTGGCCCAAAGTTGCACATTTAAAATTTTCAGACACGAAAATTTTATGTATTATATAAAAATACCTTCTGTATCTGTTTTTCAATCCATTATTCCATTATTGTCTAAAATAAAACTCCACCTTTATCTGCTTCCCCCTTCTCATTTGAAACATTAAATTATTGTTGTCAGCTCCCTATTTTGGTTTGTGTGGAATGGTTTACATTAAAAGAAAGCAATTCACATAAACTGTAAACGTTTATAAGTTAAACTTGAAACTATAAGAATCACACTGTCTGCCTTTACTTGGCATTATAGTTGCTCAGAAACGACAATGTTGCCTCAAAACATCATCTGTTTAAACTTTATCGAGAAGCACTATAAATTTCAATACGCCTCAGTTTATATTTTAAGCAAGAAAACAAAATAATATTGTATCCAATCTCCTGACTCGCTTACCTACCCAGAAGGATTCAAGGTAAAATTGGAGTAGCTCGCATTCAATGAAAGGATATCTTTGTATAAGGAATGGATAAAGATAGTCTGGGTCTGAGCTATTGTTGCTTTTAAAAAGCACTTCATTGGAGGCATAAATTCTTATCAGATTTTTAGATTTCCATTGAAATACCAAAAAGCCATTTAAATGTTTCAAGAAGATAATTCCTTAAATTTAAATAAAATATATTTCAGTGGTAATGCTTTTATACTTATGAAAAATTAACTTGATCCTTTCTTTGTGATTTCTTCGAAGAACCTCTTAAAATGTGTCGCACGAAAAGAAGGATGTCGTATAGAAGTTAGAGTGTTTAGCAGAGCACCAAAGGTTATGATACATAAAATATAAAAGGTATGTCTACTTAATTTTTCCATTTAAAAAGTGTATTGTTTATAGTATGCCTTGGGGGTGCTTTTATTATGATACGGATACCTCTCCATACTCCTGCGGTCAAAGACGCAGAGGTGAAATTTATATATAATTATATCTTCGAAAGATATCCTTGTATACCTATGTTGTTGAGGGATCGTAAATTAAATTGAATAAATTAGCATATTTTCATAAAACGGTTGCATATACAGCCTTAAGCTTGAAACAGAGCAACGGTACTTTAATTTTAATTGCAAAATGTAGACACTTTATCTTTCTAGGTTCTTACTGTTTTCATCTTTTAAAATTTTGTATCATCTTTGTGGTAAGAACTTTAGTTCCAGAGGGAAATATAAACATAATCTTTCTTGTTAAGGGTTTTGCTTAAAAACTGTACAACTTGACGAATTTATTTTCATTGGAAACAGAAGTTATAATAATTATCCTTATGAAGTTATCTGTATGGAATTTGTATTATAATTAAAATTTAAAATGTATACCCTGGTAACCTATGTTGCCTAATATTAGGTAAGGTCTCACTATAGGCGTCTCACTACCTTCGAAATATTATTAAGTATATACATACATATGTATTTGCCCAAAGAACAATGAAAAAATAAGTAGGTTTTGTATTGTATTGTATTGACTTTTTTGCCTCCCGCAAGCGTTACAAGTATCCCGCTTCCATCTCCAACTCTACTCTCCCTCTGAAGTAGAAACTCTGATGATCCTTGATTATTCAGTTTCGGTTATGAAGGAAACTGCTGACGTGCCGCATGTAGATTTTAAAGACCCTGCTTTCAATGTTCAATTTAGTGGAATATACTCCAATATCATTGACACAGTCAAAAACCAAAGAACCAGCTATCGGACCTTCAAGTATCGAATAATTTCGTTTATAAGAAGGTGCAAAATTGTGCAGGTAATTCGTTGGAGGATGACTTTGTTTGGAAGCTTTGGGTTCCGGAAGCGTTGACTGATCTCATCAACTACGTTCGCTTCAGTTGCCAGGATCGGCCTTTATATTTCAGTAAAAATAAAGGTATGCAAGCGCAGTAGAGTTTGCACAGTTTCAGTATGTATTGAGGTTTTAATTGCCAGAGTGTTATAGCACCTCCCTTATGGGAGATGAGAACTTGTGAACAATAAAATAATCCAGACACAATAGGTGGTATAAAGAAGTAATGACAGAGGGGATACCGCAATATCTAAAAGCAGAAAGAACAAGGAGAATAGCGAGAGTCAGACTAGGGAACAAGGTAAGAGAAAAATGGTACTGCAATTGAGAAGATGAGAGATGTGCAGAATGTGTGAGACGTGGGAACATGTGATAGAAAGATGCAGATCAGGTGGAGATGAAGGAAAATCAATAGGGGAAAATGAGGGAAACAATGGAAGGGAGGACGAGGAAGGGAGAGGAGAAGAGTGGATAAAGGTACTGGGGGTTGTGGAAGGGCTTTTAAGTCTTAAGCCACTTAACTTAAGACGTGAATGTATTTCTGTACTTTTTGCGCGTGATGTTTTATGTGGGCTTATCACATGTTCACAATTGCTTTCGATGTTTAATTTGTATTTTCCATTGCGACGTCTGAGACCTAGAGGAGGTGATTTCTTTTATATCCCTTCACACAGGACAAACTACGGCTTTAATGATCCAATAATCGCATTGCTTCTTTTAATTACAACAAGTTTGATCACGTAATCGATTTTAATATGAATAGAAATGATTGTAAACTAAACATATGATTTTAAATAACATGTACCTAATACTATATTTACATATTTAGGATTAATTAAATTATTGTTCCTGAAAGATAACAATAAACTAAACTAAACTAAATTGGATGGCAACCGTGAACCCTTGGCAATGCTGTTATTTTCTCAACTAATTCGTCTTAAATAAAGGATACACACAGTTTTAACCTTGTATCGAGTGCGTAAGTTAAAGTGATGGCTCTTGGACTATCATCAGCTGTTCTTTAACAATGGAAATACAACAACGCCAACCATCAAGGAAAATAACAGCCTTACCAGGAATAAATAACAGGCTACATATTGTTGTTAAATTTATTGTAAAATTATGTACAAAAACACTAGATGTGATTAAAGATAAAATCAACTTAACTGTCAATCTACCTACGACCTACCATAACTCATAACTTCATCACGAACGCGATTCTCTGAAGGTTGACCTTCATTTTCATCGCTTGTTTACTAAAAACAAAAAAATCTGTTGCAACAATAAGCTTAAATTAATCAAACTAGTTGAAACAATGTACACAATGCACATAAATGAAATTGTTGTAATTTTCCCCACACGTCTAATCTGACATAAGTATGTACTATTTTTATTCCCTCCTCTTTTATGTTTATAATTAATTCAAGGACAAAATTTTTTTTTATTTACTTCGCAGCCACCATGTAGATATGTACATATTTACTTTTACAAAATCTTCTCGTAACCCAATTTTAAAACAAACAAAGTTTCACATTACAGAATAGAGAAGACACGGTCACAAATGGGGAGCAAACACACACAAAATAACAAAACAAACAAAGCTTATGATGTTCAAACAAATAATTTGTAACTCAAAAAGCCAATAAAGCATATCTACTATCCAGATACTTCTTGTCATTTCGTTTCTCAATCATAAAAAAATGACATGTCGTTAAATAACGATATTGACTTAGCATCATCAAGCCCAGAGCACAGAAAATTCATTTTAAGTACACTCACGAAACTCTGGCTACTATGTATGTAGGTATGTATATTATACAAAAATAAAGTTCACAAAATAAAAAAAAAAAAAAATGAAGCCAATTTCGGGGTATTAACTCATTCTCTAAGGGCCAAGTCGAGCGGAATGAAACTGAAAGGTAAATCTGTCAAATTGAATTTAAATCCATTCTGTCCCTTATTGCCTCCAATAAGCCACCCAAACCCACCACAGCACACCAGCTACCAGTTTACCACCTCCTAGCAGTTCCAACCTAGCCTGGGACATTCTTCGCTGTCGTCGTTGTTCTGTTCGGAATTGTTCATAAGAGGAGGTTCTTTCGCAATATGCCAAAATAAATTGAAAGCCCATTTTGATTTAGGTTTCACCTCTCCACCGTTATAACTGTTTTAAAGAGTGCATAGAGAGGGTGATGTTTTGTCCTTCTCCAGCTGTCCTCAGATCAGTGCTGAATTACATAGATAAAACTTAAATTAGGGTAGATGAGGTCGAAATATTTAACTTAACCACACATCGATGCGGGCGATGGGTGGGACGTTCGAGGCATTACACGGAGCACGGCTCAGTTCTGTGTAGTTCCTGTTGGGCCTTAAGTTGCCCAGAAAAGCTGTTTGTCAAAAGCCTTTCAATTTGAAACAAACAAAGAAAGACGAAGCACACAAAGTCTCATCGAAATGAGCCCCTGAAATTCAATATGATTTCAAAGGATCCGGGATCCAGAAGCCAGACAAAGTTCGAGGCAGCATAGGAGAAATTCTGTGCCAGGAGCCAGTTGAGATTTTCGTTTCAGTAAGATAATCCATTCGAAATACGGTTTTTGTTTGGCTGTGAAGTGGCGATGGCATTGGTGATGTAAACTTTTGTGGGTGATGAGGAGTAGTGGAAGCAGGAAATACATTTTCGCATCTATTGTATGGTCGGGTTTTACATTTTATTGGTAAGGGAAATAACTTGAGTGAGCTGTCGCGGTTAGGGAATGGTTTGAATAGGGTTGAACCGCGGTGAATGTGTTCGAATTCATCATCTCTTCGTTGGTTCCATACGGCGGCGGCAACAATATTGGAATGAAGAACATCGTAGGTCGGCTTCTTGCTGCTTCTGCACAATATAGCAAAGAAATAAGAGGAATAATATTGTTATCCAAGAGTGCGATGACTGTTATTTTGTTTGTTCTGCTTGGTTCGTTAAGAAAAAAGTGGTAAAAAGAAAAAACAAATTAAACTTTTAGACTATCATCTCAACTCAAATGAAAGAAGACACAATTGGAAAATGCTCGCTGAGAGAATAAGTGTTAACGCAACTCAGCGTGACACACTCTAATGAAATGAGTGATAATTTTCTTTTAACACTCCACTTACAGAGTACGTATTTAGACACACCCTATTGACCTATTGGTATCTAATATTGATGGAGAATTATATTCCATTGAAATGTTACATCAACCTTGCATTTTATACAGGACAAATTTTTTTTTGATGGATCTGTAGGTTGGATCAGTGAGAGTGTAAAACCGAGTTTTCGGGGTTGAAAGCCCTCCCATTCGGCCGCAATTTTGGAAAAGGGGGCGTTAAACGCCCTTCGCAATATCTTGAGAACCATACATCGCACAAACAAAATTTTAGTGTATTTATAAAGGGAATTTAATTCTCTACAATTTATGTTAACGCACTTTTTATCGTAAAATTGAAAACAAAAAAGTTATAATAAAAAAAAATGACCATTGCCAAGAAAAATATCATTTTTTTCTTGTTTATTTATTTTACTTCCTCTTTAAAATAAGTTTCTGAAAACCTTCATAATTTTTTGGTTATAACTTTTTTGTTATATTAAATTAAATTCTCTTCATAAATACGCTAAAATTTTGTTTGTGCGATGTATGGTTCTCAAGATATTGCGAAGGGCGTTTAACGCCCTCTTTTCTAAAATGGCGGGCGAATGGGGGGGCTTTCAACCCCGAAAACTCGGTTTTACACTCACAATGATCCCCCCTACAGATCCATCAAAAAAATTTGTTCCTGTACAAAATGCAAGGTTCGGCCAAAATTGTGTAACATTTCAATGGACTATTAGTCTTTATTATTTAATTACCCTGCGTATTTTGCATAGTACTAGATCTGTTTTTGTTGGTCTTAAGTCAACATTTTTTTTTGATTGAAAGTTGTTGTCTATCACCGTGGGATGGAATTCTAGCGGCTGCCGCCTAAAAGCATAAATGTTTTTTTGTTTACGGTAAATGCTTCTTGTGAGGAATTAATAAAATTTCCAGGCAGTATTGCCGCAAAATAACACTGTGCTACTGTGATTTTGAACTTATGAAGAAGGTTTTAAAAAGAAGAGTAATATTCCTTTTCAACGATGTACATACATAAATGTGTAGTACGGACTATACTATCTGTAAATTTCGTAAAAAGTATCTGAAAATAACACTAATTTTTCACTAATTTTTCACTAATTTTCACGCATTACATTTTTTTCGTTGATACTTATATTTCAAGTGCTTTTTATAATGAGTCTTGTTTGACTATCGTTCTTAAAAATTGGTATATAATTGTTGAAGTTATGAATTTGGCAAGACAAACTTTATTATACAATTTAGTACTAGGTATTTAGATTCCATTAGGTATATGATGATATGGGAAATAATTCCAAGGCGCCAACGCGCTCAAATAATCCAGAAGATTGTAAACATCCAGCATTACTAATCCCACCAGCTCCACCGATAAAAAAAAAAAACACCTCGAACTCACTGCTGCGGGAGAAATCGAAGAATGTGTTAAAAAAAAAGTCATCCAAGTGAACAGTGTCGCGACAATAGGTGCGTTTTATTATCGTCAATAACCCATATGGCTCACCCCGAAAAAATAAAACGATACAGATCCAATTGACAACAGTGTTGGATCACCTATTTTTTTCCTTTTACCTGTTTATTTTTCTTGTATTTACCTGTCTCTTTTCTTTACACTACCTTACCATATTCAAAAGCCACAACGCCATCTACCCGCCACATTAGAACTATTTTTTAGGTCTTTGAATAAAACCCCGATAGAAACCTAGATCTTGTGTTGTTTTTGTTCTACGAGTTAAAAGTTCACAGTACACATATTGAAGGTAATATATTGCGCATCTTCGAAAATTACAGTGACCTGCCTGTCAGAATTTACAAAAACAAAACACAAGTGTTTCCGAATCGCAGTGACCCTCGTTCACAATTTACAAAAACAAAGTAGAACTGAACAAAAATGAAAACTCGGAAAATATTACCTTCGATATGTGTACTGTGTTAAAAGATAACCTCGAACCAGACCCGTAGATAATAAAATGCGGCTAATGTCTCCAGTTTCGTCCCTGTAATAACTTCGTTAACGTTATTTTTCCCGCAAATGGAATAAGCGAACATTGTAGCAACATATACCAAAGAAGAACAACATTAAAGACGAGTCTGCAATCTGAATACAGGCCCAGCTCACTTCTGAGCAGTATGAGCAAGATTTTTGGAATTTATAGGTACATTACATACTCAGGTCAGGCGGCTGAAATTCTGCAGCCAATCAATAACAAGGAAAACATGATTCTAGTCGATCGATCGATCGCTTGAAGTTTTTCTTACAACTGATGGTGTGTACTGTGTATGTACGTACACTCTGTTTGATGGTTTGAAGGTAAACTGATGCTAACAAAAATGGTTGATATTGACTGACAGTCAGCTGTCATTCAGTCAAATATTGCTTGTTTAGTTTATTTATACGGCCAACAAAATTGATAAATGTGTTGTGTACGTGCAACTTTTTACGCAAAACTGTTTTCAAACAAAACTTTCCATCATGTGCAATACAGTATACTACGCCTTATACTTTAAAAAACAATAAAATGAAAAAGACTAGCCATAAATTTGTTTATGTCAAAAACTTGTTTGACTTTACTGAGCAACGAATAACGAAGAAGTCAAGTTTCATCTAAAAATGAATAACTTTTCCCTTGGTCACCCCATAACTTAAGAACGACTTTACCGATTTCATTCATCTTTTTTAAGTTTTCTAATACTTTGTTAGAAAGAAAAATTAAGAAAATTGCATTATTTAACATTAAAATATGTTTAAGAGTTTTCGAACACTCTATGTGTTACTAAATTGTTGTATACCTACAAAAATCGTTGGCTCATGCACATTTCTATTATTCATCTCTTTTTGAACATCTATGAAAAAACTGAATTATGAAGACTTAATTTTGCTGAAACAAATTTTGTACTGTATTTTTTTTTTTTTAATCCCGCCAGAAACCCGCGGCGATTTCTCGCAACCTTAAATGTTTGCCTCTATTAAGTTCGTCAATCTATATAATCAAAAAAATTTGTTGACAGAATCAACATGACAACTCAATCACAAAGTTGAATCAGAAATGCAGTTAGATTTGATTTTTCTAAACAAGAGTTTGTGTCGTGCCTAATTTACTCTAGTTTGGTTATTATTCCGTGATTGGTACATAACATTCTTATAAAAAATAACAGATTCATTCAAAAATATTGTTTTTTTTTTTAATTTTTTCAAAAAATGTGGAAAACTGCGAAATAGATTTCAAAGTTACAGTTAAGTACTCATTTTATGCCTTAGAATTCTATATATAAAATAACTTTTTTAAGCAAAGTCCTGTAATCGTGCATCAAAAATTAAGTAAATTAAAAACAAACAATTTAGTTCAGTAATTATTAATTTTCTCAAAAACTAAAAAGTATATAGCTACCTATTTAGCTAATGATCTAATATTGAAATCCAAACGAGTACTAAAATACGTATACTTGCTTTTTTTTTTAATTAAAACACATTTGTAATTTTTGTTTTTACATACATATTAGTCCAGTAACCTTGTCGTCTTATAGGAGGGCGTGTATGCATTAGATATGGTAGTTCTGATTTTTTGCTGAGTCGTTTATGATATTGTCCTCATAAAAAACCCAAGTTTTCGAACTCGAGCGCTGAACGCATCATGGTCAAAAATCGAAAAAACAGAGAAATTTTCGCGCTATTTTCAGTTATTGGCAATTTTAACCCCAAAGGATTAGTTTTTCGACAAGAGCTTCGCTCAACGATTTCAAACTAATGAAATTTTCTTCAATTTGAGCCCAGAACCATCTGTATAGACCCAACAGTTTCGAAAATACACGATTTTAATTTTTTTTTAACAACAAACTGACTTAACTAATATAAACCTTATTAGTCAAAGCCCCTTATTTTGACTTAAGAGGGGTTTGCTATTGAAAAAATATTTTATACCAATTATTAAAAATGAACTGTGTAAGGATGTGATGTAAAGACTTTTAAATGTAACTATTGCTAATGAAAAAGTACGTATACGCCACAGTAAATTTGCTTATTCTTATTGTGTATTAACTTGAGAACGACTTCACCGATTTCATTCATCTTTTTTTTTTCTTTAATTTTTTAATACTTTGCAGAAGGTTCTTACGGAAAGAAAAATTAATAAATATGCATAGAAAATTGGATAATTTTAAAATACTTAACAACTATTTTCAATTGAATGTTAATTTATATGAGACTTATAGACTCCAAAACCACCGTACCGATTGAGCTCAAAATTACAGAAAATCTAAGGAGAAAGTCTGATAATGTTCCTGTGTTTGTTTAGTCAAAATCGCCGAAGCAGTTTTCAAGCAAGGTGCAGCAGCGCATGCACTTTAAAACAAATTTCAGAAAACACGGTCCTAGGTATTGAAGACAAAATTAAAGAAAATATTAGCTGGAAGTGCGAGAGTGTCAGAGTAAATACTGAAAGCACGCACCGATTTTTTTAAAAATACTGTGTGTGTTTGGATCAAAATAAGTCTTGCAGTTTGTGTGTTGCCAACAAGTTGCAGAGGCGTATGCATTTCTCTGAAAAAAAAACTGCCCGATTAGAAAATTCTGTTTTTGTTTGAAATGTTATACTTAGAGTATGGCTTAAAAGAAAGGTACAGACAAACACAAAAAAATTCTATCCAATCTTCAAAAATTATTTAGTTTTTGAAAGCTGACATTTAGGGGGTTGAATTAGAGGATTGTGGTTAAAGCAGCAGTTAAAGCAGCAGTTAAATAAAAATCGACTTAGTTGTTTTTCAAAAACTGCTTTTTTAAAAATCTTTCTACCACTACGTCTTCTTTTCTTATATTTGAAATGTTTTAAATAACTTCTGTTGAAATTAAAGCATGACATTTTCAAAGCCTCCCTTCTGCCAAATTCCTATAATATAGGTCAATAATATGTACATACATACATTTTGATTTTTTTGAATATGAAATTATATTTTTAGTATATTAAAACAGGCATGTTTCCTATTTGGTAGGGCGATACAACGCTCGCCAGGGCCAGGGCTAGTTTGAGGATAAACCAAAAAAAAAATTATTTTTCAGATGTAATTTTCATTTATTACCTTATTTTTTGGAAAAAAAAATACAATTTCAACCATGCGTTGGTATATGTGTTAAATTCCTTATTTAAGATAATCCAGAAATTCGCATGTTTGAACTGAATTTAATTTCATCATTAAGCAGTTTAAATGTCACTTACATGTTAAATATTATAAAATAAAAACAATAAATATTTATTTCAACTTCTTTTCTAAATGGCCATAAATCTGTTTTTCTGCCATAATTTTTTGTACATTATGTATTCCCATGAAATTTTTAACATAGCTATATATTTTCCATGAAAAAATGAAAAACCGAGAGTGAACAAATTTTTTCTACCAGAGTTGTTTGTTACCCAAAGTGGAAAAGTTTTTTTTTTCGTTTTCTTTTGAATTTTCATAGAAAAAGCTTCTCAGTTGTTGTTAGCATTAAAACGTATAATTTGTATTTGATATAATTAAACTGAGTTGACCTGAGAGTGAAACTTAAGAAATTCTATGCGACATTGTGAAGGAAAATATGTACTTGAACTTTAATAAGAAGTAGGTAATCGTTTTTCCGGACACTGTAAACTTTAAATGAACCCTTTATATTATATATGTATATACAGCTTAGAACTGAATGGCTTTTAAATAAAATATCCCTTTCCGTATTTCCTATTTACTCTCATAAACATTTGACCTCTGTAAAATTTTCGTAGTAAAAATTTTTTTTTGTTTTGTTCTTTGATGTTTTTTATTGTCGATCTTAGATGTCACCATTTGAAAGGATTTACTACCCTTTGGCCGAAAAGATACCAAATGTATTGTATCTGTGTTCATTAACCTTAATACAGTTTGGAAAAGCAAGAATGAATTCAAGTAAGTGCGTACTTTTGTTGCATGACTTTGTCATTTTCTTCTATTAAGCAGAATTGATTTAATTGAAAGGGTTTTGTGTGATAACACACGCGCAGTGTAGGCTTCAAAGCTTTCGAACCATCATATTAATATTGAAGGTTGGAACGAAAACACAACAACCTTTTTACCATCACTGAGGCTCGAAACATAGACCGGGCGTCTCCGGGCCAAGTGTGCACTAGCACTAGGTACTACGCTCCTCTCTGGCGAAGATCACGTGCTCAATAACTTGAAATTTTATTTAAAAAAAAAAAAAAAACAGTATTTTTATCCAAAATTTGGAGTTTGGAAATAAATTTTTCAAAAACTATCAATTGAAAAAACCTTATTTAAAAATAAAATTGAAGAATGGGTTTCTGGCTGCAAGAAAAGGTAGGTAAATTTTTCCAGATGTTGTCGTTGGATTTTGATGAATCTATTTCTATTTAAAGTCATTTTTTTTTTTTGGAAAATTACCCCCTCTGCTTGAATGGGGGGGGATGTAGACTACCCCTCCTCTTACATTTTTTTTCTTCTTTGGAACCGGCCTACACAGCATCTTGTGCCAAACACCATTATTTTTTTATTATATTGCAGATAATGCTACACGTTGTTATAAATTTATTATTGCTAAATTTTGAACAGTGTAACGAAGTTACGATTTTTTCGCTACGCCTATCTGACAACTATCAAAAGAATACCGAAATACCCGCAAGAAACACATCACCAGAATTGCATCACATAATTTAAGGCGCCCACGACGATTATGACGAGGTTCTACAACAACAACATACGAACACTACACAACATCACAACAGCGGGGTATTCATGCATCGTTCAAAAACCATCTTAAACGTCCTAAATGTGGTAGTTCCCATAGAACTTTCCGAAGTTTAATATGTTTAAGACGTTTACGATGGTTTTCCGACGTTGCATGAATACCCCCTAACAACAGAAGAAGCAGTCGAGGCTGCACACAAGAAGTCAATGAAATGAGTTGTTCTGTTTATACAGCTCACACACAGTTGTCACCGCAGAGTTCATAAGGGACCGCAGCACTTACCAGTGTTGCCCCCCTAACAGGTTGAGAATGTAGTGTGGCAAATTTTAAATGTAGTAAAATTTAAAATGCGCAAAAACACAACATACTAAATTGTAAATTTTTTTGGAACGACAGTATTATTTGTATAAATAATAAAAGGTCTAAATTTGGATTTTATTTCATGCATATTTACATAGCAAAAATATCTGGCTTACAAAAACATTTTTGCAAATTTCCTACTAAAATTTCAAAATCAAGGTGGACACACAACATTATTAAAGCATTATAATTTTTTTTTTATGTCAATTACATTGGTTAATTTATATTTTATTTTGAAAATTGATTTTTTGGTGTCGAATATGATTTTATTGATTGATTTTTTTTGTAATTATAATATTTTCCGAGTGATTACTTAAAAAAAAAGTGAATCACATTATCCACTTTCAGAAACAAAAAATTGATGACTTCTCAAAAAAAAATTGGTCGAAAAAAAAAATGGCATCGGGGATTACCGACGCCCGCCATCACAGAAAAACATGGAATTTCCATACACACTATCCAAAACGTGTATGTATGTAAATATTGCCGGTAAAACAGTTTTTCGACGTGCTTAAGTTAAAAACCGAGAATTCTCCCTACTGTGCCTAGCTAAACCCGAAGCGAATTAGTTGTTGTTGGATTTAACACGTAAGCTGTTTAGCCCGAGCATCGTTTTCTTAATCCAATTCCTTTCGGGATTGCAAAAAAAAAAATCAGCTATTGATAAATAAAAAAAAATATTTTGCCAAATGGAAAGTAAGATAAAAATTGTCCTTCTAAATTAGAATTTTATGTTTTTTGAAATTGTAGTGTTTTTGGAATATTTTACGATTGTACGGAGTGAATTTTTCTTAGAAAAAAATGTAGCAAAAACGCTACATTTGTAGTAGGGGGGCAACGCTGGCACTTACCCATTAAATCAGAACATTCGAGGATATTCTCTTCTGGTACTTCTAGGTCATCAATAATTATCTTGACACTACGTTGTTAGCACCGTGAAACAAGAGTTAAAGTATCGGTGAACAGAAGCCATAAGAAGTTTCAGAACCGTTTTTCGCTCTTTACCGTAAAATCGCTTCTCCTCTCCCTTTTTTGCTTTAAATTGTATTTAAAGCAAGGGACTAAATGCCAACATCTCTATTCGTACCCTGCTAGTACTAAGGCCCATTACTGGTTTTGTCTTAGGGTCTACAGGGCCCAATGAACAATCCTACCTTTTGTACCCAGACTTGACTTCGGTCAGCCAAAGGAGTCATTCCCACTTTCTGAACCCAGCCTTGACTTGGGTCAGACAAGGGAGTCAATCCCATCTTCTGTACCCAAACTTCACTTCGGTCATCCAAGGGAGCCAATCCGACCTTCTGCATCCAGACTTGACTTCGGTTAGCCAAGGGAGTCAATCCTACTTTCTGAACCCAGCTTTGACTTCGGTCAGACAAGACTTGCCCTATAGTACCTACATATATCGCAAGTAAAAAGCATCACAATAGCTGTATTTTAGAAACTGTTGGGTCTACAGAAATGGTTTTAGGCGAAAATTTCGCGGCCAATAACATAAACTACTCAGCAAAAAATCAGAACTACTGGATCTAAGGAAGGCAAGGTCTGATGTATGTATATTAGGGTGTCCGTTATTTCCTAAACTCTTTTTTTTGGATCGGCCAAGTTATAAATCGAAAGCTTATGCGCTACAT
Source organism: Epistrophella euchroma (assembly GCA_947049315.1). Lineage (NCBI taxonomy): Eukaryota > Metazoa > Arthropoda > Insecta > Diptera > Syrphidae > Epistrophella > Epistrophella euchroma. The sequence continues at coordinate 75,936,989 of OX346246.1, read as the reverse complement.
TTATTGACCAAAAAAAATTTTGTCCGATGTCATTAACCCGTGCCTGTAAAGCCATACATTTCCCATACAAATTTGTATTTGTATGGAGATTTTGCACTTTTTACGTTTTATTTTTTTTCTCTCGAAATAATGTTGCTATTCTTAATTTTTTTCTGATTATTGTTTTTCAACTATTCCTTTAAAAAACCACATCTAAAAATCTATGTAGAAAGAAAAATTTATAATTTATTTCGAATTTTAAAAATTTTACTAATTTGTAGTTTTTACCTTTTCACCTTTTATTTTTTTTCTCTGAAACTAAACAAGCTATTCCAATTTTGTTTTTTGATTCTTATAAAATAATAAAGCTTTTATTAAAAAAAAGGATCAAAAATTCTGAAAATCAAAATCTTATAATTTATTTTAATTTTTTAAATTATTAAATATTTAAATTTCTTCCCCGATTTTTGAAGTAATTAATTTTTTTCTTGAACTACGGCAGCTGTTTCAATTTTTTTTTATTGTTTTTTGCATATTAATAGTTCTTTTAAAAAACACACTCCAAAATGTATGTACATTTTTTTTTTGTATTTATTTCGATTTTTTAAAAAATATCAAATTTTTACATTTTACCTTTTTTGATACTTAACGGTTTTTAATCTTTTTTTTTAGTGTTGTTATATAATCTATATTCATATTTTATAGATAATATATATATATTGGTAATACTAATAGGATGCTAAAAAAAAATACGAGGGCCATAGTTTTTTGTGCGTAATTGTTTTGTAGTCTTGGGATTTTTGAATTTATACTCACAACTTAATTTAAATACTGTTTTTGAGTTTCATCTTTTATTCAGAGGCAGTGCTAGACTAAAATACGGCGTGTAGAAGATTATTTTTGATAGCCCCTGGTGAAACTAGGGGTGTTTATGATTTCAAACCACATCATTTTATGCAAAGAAATATTAGGCTTGTTTTATTGGAAAATTTTATAGCCAGCGTAGTAAAGATTCCCTTGTGTAGTGTAATATCATTCAAAAGCAAACATACAAACATTACATCCGGTAAACAACCACGAAACAACTTTTGTACTGTCTTTTTTTATTTGCACTTAATTGGTTTGGCTGTTGTTTACGGAGGCAGTTCTTACTTGAATTTTTTTATTAATAACAATTTATTAGTATTACCAGTAAGTTTTGTATCTATAAAAAATGAATTAAGATTATATAGCAACACTAAAAAAAGATTAAGAGGTAAAAAGTAACAATTTGATATTTTTTAAAAAATCGAAATAAATACAAAAAAAAATTTGTACATACATTTTGGAGTGTGTTATTTAAAAGAACTATTAATATGCAAAAAAACAATAAAAAAATTGAAACAGCTGCTGTAGTTGAAGAAAAAAATTAATTAACTCAATAAACGGGGAAGAAATGTAAATATTTATAAATTTAAAAAATTAAAATAAATTATAAGATTTTGATTTTCAGAATTTTTGATTTTTTTTTTATTAAAAGCTTTATTATTTTATAAGAATCAAAAAACAAAATTGGAATATCTTGTTTAGTTTCAGAGAAAAAAAATTAAAGGTGAAAAGTTAAAAAGTACAAATTAATGAAATTTTTAAAATTCGAAATAAATTATAAATTTTTCTTTCTACATAGATTTTTGGATGTGGTTTTTTAAAGGAATAGTCGAAAAACAATAATCAGAAAAAAATTAAGAATAGCAACATTATTTCGAGAGAAAAAAAATAAAACGTAAAAAGTGCAAAATCTTCATACAAATTTGTATGGGAAATGTATGGCTTTACAGGCACGGGTTAATGACATCTGACAAAATTTTTTTTGGTCAATAAATTTTTCGTAGCGCATAAACTTTCGATTTATAACTTGGCCGATCCAAAAATAAGAGTTTGGGAGATAACGGACACCCTAATGTATGTACATATATAATAACTGGACTATAATAACTGGTTGTTATAAAAGTATTTTTAACTGTCAGTAGTATTAAACTATACATACTTAATTATATTTTTTTTTTATTTTGCAAGAAAATAATATTTAAATAATACTATACTACTTTGAATAAAAAAATACCTTAATTCATCCACAACCGACGACATCATTATGACATACATATACATATGTAATTCCAAAAATTACTCGAAGCTACTTAAACTTGTTATTTTATTTAAGCATTTTATCGGTTTTCAATATTTTATTTCTCTCTAGGTAATAGCTAAACCTGTATTTTACTACATTTTGTAAGTATGGCTCTAAAAAATAATAATAACTCTGCTTCAGTTTATGATGAATTTATTTAAATTTGTATCCCCTGGCTGTCTTTTATACATACATCAGTTTACATCTCATGGCATCAATAAATTTAGATTTAATAACAATTTAAATTCCACAAATGCATCACAAAGCCAAAACATTACATATCAGATACAGAATACACTTGCTGGTAATATAGAAAACGGGAGAAAAGTTATAGAGTTCCTCCATTAGCATACCTATATATATTTTTTTTATTTTATCGATTATATCCTGTATAAATGTATTTACAAACCATTTTACCCAATACAACAAAAAATAACACGAAACAAAAAAAGATTGTATGAAAAAGTGTAAGCCAAATCCTCGGAATATTCCTTTTAAGAACAGTATCGAAATAAATAAATAAAAAAAAAAAAACATGAAGAAACTCTGATCAAACAAGTGTTAAGAGATATAAACTTTTTTTTGTTTGTTTTAAAACCACCCTTTTCTTTGCTGTCGTTGTGGCAAAGAAGAAGTCCTTTGAAAAAAAAATTTAAAAGGCATTATTTATTCTCTATTTATATACTCGAAGGAATAACTCCTGAAAATTTCAATCGTTTCGGATTGAAGCATGAGAGCCTCAAGCTTACAAAAACAACGCAAAACATGCGAAATTGCGAAAGAACACGAAACAATTTTGAATCTTCTCCTTTCTGCGGAAGTCCATTGTTTTTTTTTTTTTTTGAACAGGATAAAATATTCAAAGCAGTCCGTTATTTCATTGAACAAAAATTCTATAAGGAAGAACCAAATGAAGCACAATTTCGAGTGAAGAATTTCGCCTCTGGGCTTACGATTGTTTAGGTCGAAGCTTAAGCTGCTGATGGTAAGGTTATATAGGTATACTTTTGAATTCCTGGCGGTTCCTAAAAATGATACAAAAAATAGAATCCCTATGTTTTTTTGAAATAATAATAATAAACCCAAGGAGTCTGGAAATCAGTAGTATTAATCCAATATTGTTTTCAATCTCACTGTCTGAGACGCTATGACTCTCTTGTCTTAGTTTGAACTGATGTCCTGAGGCCTTCATCCGATTACTAATTTACTATTAATTCCCAAATGACTTCAAAATTTTTCCATTTCAAACCGAGTGTTCTTATTTGTTTTTCGAACGAAGAGTTTGTTAATATTCGAATGCGGATAAATGATGTACACTCCGATCCACTTGAATAGAAACAATGGCGCAAAATATTAAACAGCCTGATGTTAAGGTATTAGCATGATACTACTTAACAATTTTTTAACTTTAAAACTCTTTATTAAAATATTCTTATTTTTAAACATTTTCTAACTAGTATCATACTAAACCTATTTTCTTAAGAAACTCTACCTGAACACGCCTAAAACAGTGACAGTTGAACCCATTTTTGCAATTGTAGCTGCCAAAGTGACACTTGGATTTAGTATAATACTAAAAAGATAAAAAAGGCATTTGGCGATTTTATAACTTTAGTAAAATGTTAAAAAGATAATACGATGCTAACTCGTTTAAAATTTGGAAAAGCCTGTTTTTAGCCTAGCATCATACTAAAAATGCTTTAACATCATACTAAATCGTCTAAAATTTTGCGCCATTGTTTTTTTTTTTTGCGTCACTTGAATAGGAACAGTTTGCGATTTTTGTCTATAGGTTACGGTTAGAAGGAAAAAAAAAATGGTAAAATAATTGAAGTGTAGATTAAAAATAATAATTGTTTCATCAAAGGAAAAATGGGCCGCGGAAAACCATTAAACGCTACAGAAAAAGCCAAAATAGAAGTACACGCGGAAAACAAGTTTCCCCTACGCATAATTGCCAACAAAATAAGAAAAAGTGTTAAAAATAGTTTAATTGTTTTATAGAAATAAAGAAAACAGTGGAAAAAATATTAAAGGTAGGCAAGCAAGAGCCACTAAAGATGCAGACCGAAGAAAGATAATTAGACTGATTTCCAATTCAAGCTACTCTGCTGCTAAAATCAAGGCGAAGAGTGGAATGACAGCTAGTCTTCGTACTATTACGTGTCATTCGTGGTCAAAGCATTCAAAGCGCCTAAAATTGAAAAAAAAAACCAACGTTAAATCCAATACAGACACAAAATAGAATAGATTTTTGAAGAAAGAATATGACGTGGAAGGAAGAGTGGAAAAAAGTGGTATTTTCTGATGAAAAAACCATCAATTGAGATGGTCCGGATGGATATAATAACTGTTTTCATGACATTGGAGCGCCACCAAAGCCGAGAAGGTGGTGTTATTGTGTGCGATTTCCTGGTTTGGAACAATTAATCTGGAGTTTCCCACAATGAAAAAGACGGCAAACTCGTACAAGAAAATATTGCAAGAAGCTTTTCCTAAATTTACCGATGTTTATGGACCAACACCATCCATGGACATTGCAACAAGACAACTTACCAATTCACAACGCAAGAAAATCATTAAAAGTTGCATATCCGAGAAAAATTTTACCATGCTTCAATGACCACCGTTCTCTCCGGGCCTAAATTTTATTGAAAACTTATGGAGATGGATGGTTCGTAGGGTGTACGATTCTGGACGTCAATATTAGAAGAAAGAATCACTTACTGCTGCAATCAAAGAAGCATGGAGTGCAATTTCTTGAAATTATATAAAACAACTTTATGATTCACTTTTCAACAGGGTTTTTGAAGTTATTTCAAATAAAAGTGGTAGCATACATTATTTGAATATGATTAAAAATAAAACCAACTTCTTTTACTGCAGTTTTACAATTTTTTTCCATATTAAAGAGACTCTATGAAGTCGCAAAATAAAAACGGTGTTTTTAATGAAGTACATAATTATAAAAGTGGTAAAAAAATAACCGTATTTTATTACGTATGGTATTTTTCTGAATTATTCTGTTCATGCAGTTTTATTTGCAATAGTTCCTTCTTAAAAGAACTTAACAAAAAAGGTGGTATTATAAATTTACCAAAGCGCTACACGCACTTCGTTTCTATTCAAGTGGAGTGGAGTATAGGCACGAGGTGATGAAAAGTTCTTGGATGTCCATATGCAATCGCTAGGTTCAATTTGATCACTCAAATCCAATGAAGAAGCTTTACACCAAAGGAATCGATAAATGATAACCATAGACGAGGAAAAATATTAAATAGAGTGACCAAATTGTTATAAGCTCTGATATTTTTAGACTCGATAATTTCTTCGCAAAGCTTAATGCCAAAAACAGATGTGCAGCTTTTTCCCATGCAGCGAAATTAAAAATAGAGATATCGTGCAGCGAAGGCTGCATGCAGATCCTGGAATATAGCCGAAAACAGATGTGCAGCATTTTCCCATGTAGCGAAATTAGATATAGAGATATCGTGCAGCGAAGGCTACATGCAGAGCCTGGAGTATGTCGGCCCTCATAACAACCTGTGTAAATTTATTTTCGCTGCATTGGAAAAAGCTGCACATCTGTTTTCGGCATAAGAGCTAAAATTATAAATATACATTGTGTCATTGTAATAGCGGTAAATCATTGACTATTCAAGAAATACTGTAATCTCTTAGTTTTGTATACGTAAAGTTAACATAACTGATTTTATTTCATTGAGCGCTATCCGTTATCTTTTTGTCTATTTATTGTGATTATCAACGCGGGCTTGCAAATTAATTGTAGCTTTAATCATCGTTTTTCTGACAGGTAGTATTGCGGTGTTTTCAGCACACGTATTAACACCGCTACCGCTACACACCGTGACGAACAACATTGGACCTGGCATACTTCCTTTTGGTATGTACCTACCCTAGCCACTGTTTTGAAATCCAAATACTCGTTCACATGTCTTAAAGGAAAGAGTCTATTGTCTATATATGCTATAAGAATCGTCTTAATGGTAGGTACATATAATTGTAATTGTAATTGTAATTGTAATTGTAATTGTAATTGTAATTGTAATTGTAATTGTAATTGTAATTGTAATTGTAATTGTAATTGTAATTGTAATTGTAATTGTAATTGTAATTGTAATTGTAATTGTAATTGTAATTGTAATTGTAATTGTAATTGTAATTGTAATTGTAATTGTAATTGTAATTGTAATTGTAATTGTAATTGTAATTGTAATTGTAATTGTAATTGTAATTGTAATTGTAATTGTAATTGTAATTGTAATTGTAATTGTAATTGTAATTGTAATTGTAATTGTAATTGTAATTGTAATTGTAATTGTAATTGTAATTGTAATTGTAATTGTAATTGTAATTGTAATTGTAATTGTAATTGTAATTGTAATTGTAATTGTAATTGTAATTGTAATTGTAATTGTAATTGTAATTGTAATTGTAATTGTAATAGTAATTGTAATTGTAATTGTAATTGTAATTGTAATTGTAATTGTAATTGTAATTGTAATTGTAATTGTAATTGTAATTGTAATTGTAATTGTAATTGTAATTGTAATTGTAATTGTAATTGTAATTGTAATTGTAATTGTAATTGTAATTGTAATTGTAATTGTAATTGTAATTGTAATTGTAATTGTAATTGTAATTGTAATTGTAATTGTAATTGTAATTGTAATTGTAATTGTAATTGTAATTGTAATTGTAATTGTAATTGTAATTGTAATTGTAATTGTAATTGTAATTGTAATTGTAATTGTAATTGTAATTGTAATTGTAATTGTAATTGTAATTGTAATTGTAATTGTAATTGTAATTGTAATTGTAATTGTAATTGTAATTGTAATTGTAATTGTAATTGTAATTGTAATTGTAATTGTAATTGTAATTGTAATTGTAACTGTAATAACGTCTATTTTATTTGGATCTATTTAATTTCTTAGTAAGTATGAATCTTTGGCATTACTTTTCTGATTTAGGTTATTTGGTTTTGTTTGATTTGGCATGCAGGTTGGATGTACCAAAACATTTTCTTTCTAATTTTTACATTTCAACAATAACATAAATTGTGATTCGTGAAAAGACGTTCACTTTTATACATCTCAGACAAAAGTTTTCCAGACAGACTGACGATTGGTGGAATGTCCGACAACGGTCACCCGAAATTAAATACATGACCAAGAGTTTGCGAGTAATTTTTTGTCCTTTTTTCCGATCCATGTTGACGATACAAATCAAGGGTTAAATTGCAAAATAACTCCCCTGGGGACAGGTTCGCATGTCTAGGGAAATGTTTGCAAATATTATGTTGATATTTCTAAATAGGAATTTTGTTTTATATATTTTTATTTAACATATATGTACTAAGGGAAATCCCATCGGATTCTGTGGTTATATTGTCGATGGTGGTTTAAAATGCCTATTCTTCACTTCACGCACGCTTTCTTTTACCCAAGAGAAATAGAAAAGGAAAGTGTGGATTTGTGGAAGGAGGGAATCTTTGTCAACCTCAAGGAAGGAATAAGTTTTGGGAATTGATGCTTGATTTTTCTGTTTGGTGAGCTTAAAGTTGGTTGATTTTCCCTTCTTCTTTTTATTTGGAAAATAATATATACATGGATGTTTCAGAAAAGGTGAAGATTGATTCCTTCCTGTTTTTTTTTCTATTTTTATTTTTTTTTTAGGCTTCCCTCTTGTTGATTTAGAATTATCCTGTGGTTTATGAAGGATAAATTTGTGTAAATAATTCAAAAGTTGTTAAGTCTATATGTGTTTGATAGAAATAAAGAGGGCACTTATCAAGATAACATATGTTTTGAGTAATTGGCAGGGGTTTATATTTATCGCAGTTTGCAGACACTTAAATTGAATTTGAACGGATATGTGGCAGGATTTTCATTTGAAAATGCAAAAAAGCAGAAGAGCGAAATGTATATTCGTTTTTAAACTGGTAATGACTATCGAATTACGATGGATTTTGAAGATTAAATTAAAAATTTAAATTGTGGGCAGCGAAGTAGAAAAAATAATTATAATTCAATTATATTAAAAAAAAAAATAAAAATACCTCGCCTATCTATTGCGGGAGATTCGTTTTGTTGGTGAAGCTTTGAAAGAGATAAAAAGATTATATTATTTTTTTTTACAATAATTTTCTTCAAGATTTAAAAATCATTTAAAAGAAAAGTATTTTTCGAAAATATTTCAAATACATCTTGATAAGATTGAGACCCAATATCATATCCACGAAATGTGCATGGATATTTTCAAATACATATGTAATCGTAAAATCGGTTAAGAGGGTATATGTTTAAATGTTCGCTATACAATTGCAAGTATTGGTTTTAGATAAAAACGAAATTCAAGGTCTGCAAATAACATTATATTGAAGTCATGAAGAAGTTAAAGAGTGGTCGCATGTAGGGCTTCATAATATAAGCGTCATTGTTCTTGTTAAAAACTGCTGGATTAATTCCTTCCTGCTGTATTGATTTCTTACACTCATGAAAAATGAATTTTTCTCTGGAACTTTTAATCCAGTAAAATGTGTTTTAGATAGCAGTACCTTCAGCTTTTCATATCACCATTTCCCACACAATCAACTGTTAACCAAAATTAGTGAAAGGGCGAGACTAGAAATGCCAATTTTTAACAATTATAACAGTTTTATAGTAGTTTTCGCCATTAAAATTGGGTTTATATTAACACGCTTCACAGAAATCTGAAAAACAAATCCAGGTTCCCACTGGGTGTGGCGCGCGGTGGTGGGTCCTGCCCCTGTGGGTCCGCATAAATATAGTAATTTTCCAAACTGTTATAAGGCTTTTATAAATTGGCATGCGTAGACAAACTTCGTAAATAAAAATTGTTAAAATTAATGTGAGGATGCTGAATTAAGTGTAGAAGCTGTGGTAAGTGCGATACACTGTCATGCCGGAGATATAGGTTTGATCCCCAGCCTCGTTCAACTAATAGTACCTGTTTACATTGTATTTTTGATGAAGCATATTTTCGTTCATCAAAATGTTCCTCGTGTTTACATTATAGAGAAAAAATCCTTTCATTTCAATCTACCCATCCCTATCTCACATCCTTAACAACCATGTATCTCTCCCTCACACAAAAAAAAATTCTTCGTGCTCAATCCGAAAGCATTTATTGAAACTGGCGCATCGGCGTAATTTGGGTGGAATTAACCCTTCTCTTTCTTACTCACACAAAATCTACCCATCTCACTAGATGCGCCGTTCGTCAAAAATACAATGTAAACAGGCACATTGGTAGGCCTACCAAAGCAATGCTGCAGACTAGAACCAGAGCTGCTGAGAGAGCAGCCCGGGAGCTCTACGGGCAAAAACGAAGGGAGGAACGCCAACTTCTCAGGAGGAAAAAGAGAGAGCATGCGAAGCGGGCGGTCGAGTCTATTGAGGACTGTAGCGGCAGGGGGATGTTCGAAAGTTCTACCAAAGGGTGAGGCAAACTACCCAGGGTTACAAGGCCAGAACGGAAGCCTGCCGAGATGAGAATGGGAATATTGTGGTAGACTCACAGTCGGTGCTGAGGATCTGGAAACAACACTTTTCTAGACTGCTAAACGGCGAAGATGGCCAAAATTCCGCTGTAAGACAGAACACTCCATTCAACCTGGACGATGATGGTCAAAACTTCCGTCCACCCGACCTAAATGAAGTGCGGTTAGCGATAGCCAAGCTTAAAACGTACAAGGCTGCTGGTGCGGATGTCCTGCCAGCCGAGCTATTCAAAGCAGGGGGAGATGACTTGGTAAAAAGTATACACCAGCTTATTTCCAAAATTTGGTCGGAGGAAAGTATGCCCGATGAATGGAACCTCGGTATAGTGTGCCCTATCCACCAAGAAAGGAGATGACCTGTTCCAACTCCAGAGGTATAAGTCTCCTCAACGTCGCATACAAAATCCTGTCATCTGTACTGTGTGATCGTTTAAAACCGTTTGTCAACGATCGGCCCCTATCAGTGTGGTTTTAGGCCCGGCAAATCAACCGTCGATCAAATGTTCACACTCCGACAGATTTTGGAAAAAACCACCATTTCTTTATCGATTTTAAAGTCGCATATGATAGCGTAGACAGAGACGAGCTATACAGAGCTATGTCGCATCTCGGCATCCCTGCCAAACTCGTCCGCTTGTGCAGGATGACGATGGAGAAATCTCGCTGCTCCGTCAAAGTCGGCAAGAACACCACCGAACCCTTTGATGTCGAGAAAGGTTTGAGACAAGGCGATGCGTTATTATGCGAGTTGCGTACAATTGCTTCAAGTACGATGTTAAAGAGGTTCTTTAACATCGTACTTGAAGCAATTGTACGCAACTCGCAAGTCAACAACAGTCGGTACAATTTTTCAAAAGTCCGTTCAACTACTTGCTTATGCAGATGATATTGACATCATTGAAAGAACGAAGCGAGCTGTTACCGGTGCGTTTGCAAGTATTGAATCGGAGGCGGCGAAAATGGGTTTGACTGTTAATGAGGACAAGACGAAATATATGCTATCATCGAGAAAGGAATCTCAACATTTTCGACTCGGGCAGAACGTCACGATGGATAGATACTACTTCGAAGTCGTCAAAGACTTTGTCTACCTGGGCTCCACTATAACATCGCAAAATGACATCAGCGCAGAGATCAAACGAAGAATTACTCATGCCAATCGCTGTTTCTTCGGGCTAAGAAGGCATTTGAGTAATAAAGCCCCCTCTCAAAGAACCAAGGAGACCTTATATAAGACCCTTATCATCCCGGTCCTGCTGTATGGGGCAGAAGCTTGGACCCTGTCATAAATGGATGAGAATCTACTTGGGTGCTTTGAAAGGAAGATTCTTCGGGTGATTTTCGGTCCAGTCTGTATCGGTGGTGTATGGAGAAGAAGATTCAACAACGGACTTTACAGCGACGTCGACCCGGTCAAAAAGCTTAAAATACAGCGGCTGAGATGGCTGGGACACGAGGAGGGTATGAACACCAACGCACCAGACCGACGAGTCTTCGAATCTATCCCTGACGGCCTGCATAGCAGAGGAAGACCCCACCTTAGGTGGCGCACACAAGTGGAGAACGACCTCAACCAACTTGGAGTGCGTAACTGGAGGCAGCTAGCTAGGGACCGAGCTGGCTGGAGGGGCTTGTTGGTTGAGGCCGTAGTTCATCCTGGGCTGTGAGCGCCATCTAAAGTAAAGTAAGTAAGTAAACAGGCACATAGGTAATAATAAAAAAAACGGCTACTGCATCCAGCGAGGAATTAACAAAACCTCCAAGAGTATCTCCTGTCATAGAAAAGTGCCGGTCATATTAGCAGTTTGGATTCGGCGATAAACTGTAGGCACGGTTGCCGTTTTGGTAGGATCCTACCAAATTTGGTATTTTTTTTTGTATCTTTGGTAGGTTGGTAGGTTTTAATTCGATTTATAAGTTTTTTAACAAAACGATCTCATAAATGTGAATTAACAGAATACCACTTCTTAAAAAATAAAAAATTATTGTAATACAGTCCACATGAGTTATTGAAACTTTTTATTATTTTATTTATGAACAATTTATAAAGTGAAATTGAATTTTAAGTTTTAACATACCTACCATATGATTTATAATTTTGTATTCTCATCTACGGATCTGAATCGGGATAATTTTTTAGCACGTTAGGTTTTAGGTATACAAAATAATTTTAGATCTTGCTCTCTATAGGCGTTTTTCTTTTTTAGTTCAGAGTTTGTTCGGTGCAGAGCACTGAGTAGACTTTGAGCGAACGGAGTAAACTCTGAGCAGAGTATGTTCAGAGCACTCCGATTTAATTATGAAACACACCTGAACACTCAATTGTCATATCTGTCAAATTACATGGAAACTGTAATGAAGTTGGCCGCGCTCAGTTTTTTACTCCGTCTGCTCGGTTATTTTATTCTGAGCTCATCGAGGACGCTCTGAACGCACTCTGAACGAAAAAAGAAACACAAATTCCAAGCTCTGAACGCTCTGAACTCAAAAAGAAACACAGCATTTTTGTTTGACTGTTCAGGCTGAGCTCTGAATTAAAAAAAGAAAAATGCCTTATATGGATGGGTGGTTTGCATGTTAAGGTAGTGTTAATTGCAGTGTAAAGAAAAAAGACCAAAAATGTTTGAAAATTAAGAAACGGAAGTAAAAAAGAGATATGCATATAACACCGCTGTCACTATCGTTGCCGAAGTGGCACGATCGTGTTTTTTGACACGATAAATTTTCCCGTGGGTAGCATATGAAAGTTTAATATGACACGTTTTTTATTTTTAAAGTTTACTTGAAATGAAGCAAATTTCTACAAAATTTAAATAAAAGTTTGTCCAAATTCTGTAAAAAAAAATTGACAGAAACTCATATTTTTTGGCAATAAGCGAATAGAGCAAGTTTTTTTTTTTTATTTTGTAGGATGCATAAAGCCCGTAATACAATTACAGTAGACGCTCGATATAGTGAAGTAATTAAAACCATGCCTGTTCACTATATCGAGATTCGATAGAAAAGCTATAAAGGTTTTGCAGAGTAAAATTTGATACAAAATTAACATTTTGTCCGGTGTCAAGTTTCAACTAGGTCAAAAATTCGTATAAACATTATAAACGTATTGCAGCTGGAATATTCTTGTTGAATACTGAAAAAAAAAATTGTAAATAAAAACAATCTCGACATAGTTATTTTTTTGTTCACTATTTAGAGTAGTGTGATTAAAATTTGGGATCACTATTATATTGGATAGTTCACTCTACCGAGATCCACTATATCGAGCGTATACTGTAATTACAGTTTTTTCAACAAATTAGAATAATTTGTTGTTTTTTCATATGGCACGAAAATGGCACGTTTTTCAGAAAATACGGCACATTAATTTTTTTTTTTCGAGCGGCAACGCTGTCTGTCATTATAATCCGTATCGTTTTATTTGATCCTGATCAGATCCATAGATAATATAACAAGGCTACTCGTAATATGATCTAGAAAAAGTAAATACACATCGTCGACCAAGAATTGTTTTGTCGTAAATGCCAAAATGCACTTTTTTAAAGAGGATATCCAGTACTATATTTTTGAAGGTCCTCTTTCAATTTCTGTTATCAGATTTCACCTATCAATTACTGTTACCGAGATACTCAGTATGCATTTTATCGTATATCCACATAATAACCCATCCCTTAGTTTTGTTTTGTCGTATACGCCACATTTTGGCATATACGACAAAATATCCATGTATTTTTGGTATATTTTTTGTTTAACTCTGTATTGTCGTACGTGTATAGGCTTATCAGACAACGCCCAAAATTTGAAATGAAACCGAAGAATTATTTCGGCGTACGCGTTACGCATCATAAAAATGCAAAAAACATGAAAATAAAGGCGACTTTTAGAGTTTACGCAGGCTGTCGGTGAGGCGTCGGCCGGCGGCGTCGGATAAAACAGGCGACATCCGCAAGCCCGCGACACCGTCACGACTGAGCGCAACCAAAAAAATGCCTGACTGTGACTTGAAGTGCATACCTGCATTGCTGTTGTCTGTCTCCTGGGTGTCGCCAGTTAGCATCGACGACGCACCGACACGCATAAAAAACTTGCATGCAACTTGCATGAAAAACTTGAAAAACTTGCATGCAACTTGCATGAAAAACTTGGATGCAACTTGCATGAAAAACTTGCATGAAACTTGCATTAAAAACTTGCATACAACTTGCATGAAAAACTTGCATGCAACTTGCATGAAAAACTTGCATGCAAATTGCATGAAAAACTTGTGTGCAATTTGCATGAAAAACTTGCATGCAACTTGCATGAAAAATTAGCATGCCACTTGCATGAAACTTGCATGAAAAACTTGCATGCAACTTGCATGAAAAACTTGCATGCAACTTGCATGAAAAACTTGCAAGCAACTTGCATGAAACATGTACATGCAACTTGCATGAAAAAATTGCATGCAACTTGCATGAAAAACTTGCATGCAACTTGCATGCAACTCGCACGAAAAACTTGCATGAAAAACTTGCATGCAACTTGCATAAAAAACTTCCATGCAAATTGTATGAAAAACTTGCATGCAACTTGCATGAAAAACTTGCATGCAACTTGCATGAAAAACTTGCATGAAACTTGAATTAAAAAATTGCATGCAACTTGCATGAAAAACTTGCATACAACTTGCATGAAAAACTTACATGCAACTTGCATGAAAAACTTGCATGCAACTTGCATGAAAAACTTGCATGCAACTTGCATGAAAAACTTGCATGCAAATTGCATGAAAAACTTGCATGCAACTTGCATGAAAAACTTGCAAGCAACTTGCATGAAAAACTTACATGCAACTTGCATGAAAAACTTGCATGCAACTTGCATGAAAAACTTGCATGCAACTTGCATGCAACTTGCATGAAAAACTTACATGCAACTTGCATGAAAAAATTGTATGCAACTTGCATGAAAAACTTGCATGCAACTTGCATGAAAAACTTGCACGCAACTTGCATGAAAAACTTGAATGCAACTTGCATGAAAAACTTGCATGCAACTTGCATAAAAAATTTGGATGCAACTTGCATGAAAAACTTGGATGCAACTTGTATGAAAGACTTACATGCAACTTGCATGAAAAAATTGCATGCAACTTGCATGAAAAACTTGCATGCACCTTGCATGAAAAACTTGCATGCACCTTGCATGAAAAACTTGCATGCACCTTGCATGAAAAACTTGCATGCAACATGCATGAAAAACTTGCATGTACCTTGCATAAAAAACTTGCATTCAACTTGAATGAAAAACTAGCATGCAACTCGCACGAAAAACTTGCATTAAAAACTTGCGAGCAACTTGCATGACAAACTTGCTTGCAAATTTCATGAAAAACTTGCATGCAATTTGCATGAAAAACTTTCATGCAACTTGCATGAAAAATTTGCATGCAACTTGCATGAAAAACTTGCATGCAACTTGCATAAAAAACTTGCATGAAAAAATTGTATGCAACTTGCATGAAAAACTTGCATGCAACTTGCATGAAAAACTTGCATGCAACTTGCATTCAACTTGCATGAAAAACTTGCATGCAACTTGCATAAAAAACTTCCATGCAAAAAACTTGCATGCAACTTGCATGCAAAACTTGCATGCAATTTGCATGAAAAACTTGCATGCAACTTGCATGAAAAACTTGCATGCAACTTGCATTAAAAACTTGCATGCTACTTGTTTGAAAAACTTGCATGGAACTTGCATGAAAAACTTGCATGCAACTTGCACGAAAAACTTGCATGCAACTTGCATGAGAAACTTGCATGAAACTTGCATGCAACTTGCATGAAAAACTTGCATGAAAAACTTGCATGCAACTTGCATGAAAAACTTGCATGCAACTTGCATGGAAAACTTGCATGCAACTTGCATGAAAAACTTGCATGCAACTTGCATGAAAAACTTGCATGCAACTTGCATGAAAAACTTGCATGCAACTTGCATGAAAAACTTGCATGCAAATTGCATGAAAAACTTGCATGCAACTTGCATGAAAAACTTGCAAGCAACTTGCATGAAAAACTTGCATGCAACTTGCATGAAAAACTTGCATGCAACTTGCATGAAAAACTTGCATGCAACTTGCATGAAAAACTTGCATGCAACTTGCATGAAAAACTTGCATGAAAAACTTGCATGAAAAACTTGCATGCAACTTGCATGAAAAACTTGCATGCAACTTGCATGGAAAACTTGCATGCAACTTGCATGAAAAACTTGCATGAAAAACTTGCATGCAACTTGCATGAAAAACTTGCATGAAAAACTTGCATGAAAAACTTGCATGCAACTTGCATGAAAAACTTGCATGCAACTTGCATGGAAAACTTACATGAAAAACTTGCATGCAACTTACATGAAAAACTTGCATGCAACTTGCATGAAAAACTTGCATGCAACTTGCATGAAAAACTTGCATGCAAATTGCATGAAAAACTTGCATGCAACTTGCATGAAAAACTTGCATGCAACTTGCATGAAAAACTTGCATGAAAAACTTGCATGCAACTTGCATGAAAAACTTGCATGCAACTTGCATGGAAAACTTGCATGCAACTTGCATAAAAAACTTGCATGCAACTTGCATGGAAAACTTGCATGCAACTTGCATGAAAAACTTGCATACAAAACTTGCATGCAACTTGCATGAAAAACTTGTATGAAAAACTTGCATGCAACTTGCATGAAAAACTTGCATGCAATTGCATGCAACTTGCATGAAAAACTTGCATGAAAAACTTGCATGCAACTTGCATGAAAAACTTGCATGCAACTTGCACGAAAATCTTGCATGCAACTTGCATGAAAAGCTTGCATGCAACTTGCATGAAAAACTTGCATGCAACTTGCATGAAAAACTTGCATGCAATTGCATGCAACTTGCATGAAAAACTTGCATGAAAAACTTGCATGCAACTTGCATTAAAAACTTGCATGCAACTTGCATGAAAAACTTGCATGCAACTTGCATGAAAAACTTGCATGCAACTAGCATGCAACTTGCATAAAAAACTTGCATGAAAAACTTGCATGCAACTTGCATGAAAAACTTGCATGCAACTTGCATGAAAAACTTGCAGGCAACATGCATGAAAAACTTGCATGCAACTTGCATGAAAAACTTGCATGCAACTTGCACGAAAAACTTGCATGAAAACCTTGCATGCAACTTGCACGAATAACTTGCATGCAACTTGCATGAAAAACTTGTATGCAACTTGCATGAAAAACTTGCCTGCAACTTGCACGAAAAACTTGCATGAAAAACTTGCATGCAACTTGCACGAAAAACTTGCATGCAACTTGCATGAAAAACTTGCATGCAACTTGCATGAAAAACTTGCATGCAACTTGCACGAAAAACTTGCATGCAACTTGCATGAAAAACTTGCATGCAACTTGCACGAAAAACTTGCATGCAACTTGCACGAAAAACTTGCATGAAAAACTTGCATGCAACTTGCACGAAAAACTTGCATGCAACTTGCATGAAAAACTTGCATACAACTTGCATGAAAAACTTGCATGCAATTGCATGCAACTTGCATGAAAAACTTGCATGCAACTTGCATAAAAAACTTGCATGAAAAACTTGCATGCAACTTGCATGAAAAACTTGCATGCAACTTGCATGAAAAACTTGCATGCAACTTGCATAAAAAATTGCATGAAAAACTTGCATGCAACTTGCATGAAAAACTTGCATGCAACTTGCACGAAAAACTTGCATGCAACTTGCATGAAAAACTTGCATGCAACTTGCATGAAAAACTTGCATGCAACTTGCATGAAAAACTTGCATGCAACTTGCATGAAAAACTTGCATGCAATTGCATGCAACTTGCATGAAAAACTTGCATGAAAAACTTGCATACAACTTGCATGAAAAACTTGCATGCAACTTGCATGAAAAACTTGCATGCAACTTGCATGGAAAACTTGCATGCAACTTGCATGAAAAACTTGCATGCAACTTGCATGAAAAACTTGCATGCAACTTGCATGAAAAACTTGCATGCAAATTGCATGAAAAACTTGCGTGCAACTTGCATGAAAAACTTGCATGCAACTTGCATGAAAAACTTGCATGAAAAACTTGCATGCAACTTGCATGAAAAACTTGCATGCAACTTGCATGGAAAACTTGCATGCAACTTGCATAAAAAACTTGCATGCAACTTGCATGGAAAACTTGCATGCAACTTGCATGAAAAACTTGCATACAAAACTTGCATGCAACTTGCATGAAAAACTTGTATGAAAAACTTGCATGCAACTTGCATGAAAAACTTGCATGCAATTGCATGCAACTTGCATGAAAAACTTGCATGAAAAACTTGCATGCAACTTGCATGAAAAACTTGCATGCAACTTGCACGAAAAGCTTGCATGCAACTTGCATGAAAAACTTGCATGCAACTTGCATGAAAAACTTGCATGCAACTTGCATGAAAAACTTGCATGCAACTTGCATGAAAAACTTGCATGCAATTGCATGCAACTTGCATGAAAAACTTGCATGAAAAACTTGCATGCAACTTGCATGAAAAACTTGCATGCAACTTGCATGAAAAACTTGCATGCAACTTGCATGAAAAACTTGCATGCAACTTGCATGAAAAACTTGCATGCAACTAGCATGCAACTTGCATAAAAAACTTGCATGAAAAACTTGCATGCAACTTGCATGAAAAACTTGCATGCAACTTGCATGAAAAACTTGCATGCAACTTGCACGAAAAACTTGCATGAAAACCTTGCATGCAACTTGCACGAAAAACTTGCATGCAACTTGCATGAAAAACTTGCATGCAACTTGCATGAAAAACTTGCATGCAACTTGCATGAAAAACTTGCATGCAACTTGCACGAAAAACTTGCATGCAACTTGCATGAAAAACTTGCATGAAAAACTTGCATGCAACTTGCATGAAAAACTTGCATGCAACTTGCACGAAAAACTTGCATGCAACTTGCATGAAAAACTTGCATGCAACTTGCACGAAAAACTTGCATGCAACTTGCACGAAAAACTTGCATGAAAAACTTGCATGCAACTTGTACGAAAAACTTGCATGCAACTTGCATGAAAAACTTGCATGCAACTTGCATGAAAAACTTGCATGCAATTGCATGCAACTTGCATGAAAAACTTGCATGCAACTTGCATAAAAAACTTGCATGAAAAACTTGCATGCAACTTGCATGAAAAACTTGCATGCAACTTGCATGAAAAACTTGCATGCAACTTGCATGAAAAACTTGCATGCAACTTGCATGAAAAACTTGCATGCAACTTGCATAAAAAATTGCATGAAAAACTTGCATGCAACTTGCATGAAAAACTTGCATGCAACTTGCACGAAAAACTTGCATGCAACTTGCGTGAAAAACTTGCATGCAACTTGCATGAAAAACTTGCATGCAACTTGCATGAAAAACTTGCATGCAATTGCATGCAACTTGCATGAAAAACTTGCATGAAAAACTTGCATACAACTTGCATGAAAAACTTGCATGCAACTTGCATGAAAAACTTGCATGCAACTTGCATGGAAAACTTGCATGAAAAACTTACATGCAACTTGCATGAAAAACTTGCATGCAACTTGCACGAAAATCTTGCATGCAACTTGCATGAAAAACTTGCATGCAACTTGCATGAAAAACTTGCATGCAACATGCATGAAAAACTTGCATGCAACTTGCATGAAAAACTTCCATGCAACTTGCATGAAAAACTTGAATGCAACTTGCATGAAAAACTTGCATGCAACTTGCATGAAAAACTTGCATGCAACTTGCATGCAACTTGCATAAAAAACTTGCATGAAAAACTTGCATGCAACTTGCATGAAAAACTTGCATGCAACTTGCATGAAAAACTTGCATGAAAAACTTGCATGCAACTTGCATGAAAAACTTGCATGCAACTTGCATAAAAAACTTGCATGCAAGTTGCATGAAAAACTTGCATGCAACTTGCATGAAAAACTTGCATGCAGCTTGCATGAAAAACTTGCATGCAACTTGCATGAAAAACTTGCATGCAACTTGCATGAAAAACTTGCATGCAACTTGCATGAAAAACTTGCATGAAAAACTTACATGCAACTTGCATGAAAAACTTGCATGCAACCTGCATGGAAAACTTGCATGAAAAACTTGCATGCAACTTGCACGAAAAACTTGCATGCAACTTGCATGAAAAACTTGCATGCAACTTGCATGAAAAACTTGCATGCAACTTGCACGAAAAACTTGCATGCAACTTGCACGAAAAACTTGCATGCAACTTGCATGAAAAACTTGCATGAAAAACTTGCATGCAACTTGCATGAAAAACTTGCATGCAACTTGCACGAAAAACTTGCATGCAACTTGCATGAAAAACTTGCATGCAACTTGCACGAAAAACTTGCATGCAACTTGCACGAAAAACTTGCATGAAAAACTTGCATGCAACTTGTACGAAAAACTTGCATGCAACTTGCATGAAAAACTTGCATGCAACTTGCATGAAAAACTTGCATGCAACTTGCATGAAAAACTTGCATGCAATTGCATGCAACTTGCATGAAAAACTTGCATGCAACTTGCATAAAAAACTTGCATGAAAAACTTGCATGCAACTTGCATGAAAAACTTGCATGCAACTTGCATGAAAAACTTGCATGCAACTTGCATGAAAAACTTGCATGCAACTTGCATGAAAAACTTGCATGCAACTTGCATAAAAAATTGCATGAAAAACTTGCATGCAACTTGCATGAAAAACTTGCATGCAACTTGCACGAAAAACTTGCATGCAACTTGCGTGAAAAACTTGCATGCAACTTGCATGAAAAACTTGCATGCAACTTGCATGAAAAACTTGCATGCAATTGCATGCAACTTGCATGAAAAACTTGCATGAAAAACTTGCATACAACTTGCATGAAAAACTTGCATGCAACTTGCATGAAAAACTTGCATGCAACTTGCATGGAAAACTTGCATGAAAAACTTACATGCAACTTGCATGAAAAACTTGCATGCAACTTGCACGAAAATCTTGCATGCAACTTGCATGAAAAACTTGCATGCAACTTGCATGAAAAACTTGCATGCAACATGCATGAAAAACTTGCATGCAACTTGCATGAAAAACTTCCATGCAACTTGCATGAAAAACTTGAATGCAACTTGCATGAAAAACTTGCATGCAACTTGCATGAAAAACTTGCATGCAACTTGCATGCAACTTGCATAAAAAACTTGCATGAAAAACTTGCATGCAACTTGCATGAAAAACTTGCATGCAACTTGCATAAAAAACTTGCATGAAAAACTTGCATGCAACTTGCATGAAAAACTTGCATGCAACTTGCATAAAAAACTTGCATGCAAGTTGCATGAAAAACTTGCATGCAACTTGCATGAAAAACTTGCATGCAGCTTGCATGAAAAACTTGCATGCAACTTGCATGAAAAACTTGCATGCAACTTGCATGAAAAACTTGCATGCAACTTGCATGAAAAACTTGCATGAAAAACTTACATGCAACTTGCATGAAAAACTTGCATGCAACCTGCATGGAAAACTTGCATGAAAAACTTGCATGCAACTTGCACGAAAAACTTGCATGAAAAACTTGCATGCAAGTTTTTCGTGTAAATATCATGCAAGTTTTTCATGCAAGTTGCATGCAAGTTTTTCATGCAAGTTTTTCATGCAAGTTGCATGCAAGTTTTTCATGCAAGTTGCATGCAAGTTTTTCGTGCAAGTTGCATGCAAATTTTTCATGCAAGTTGCATGCAAGTTGCATGCAAGTTTTTCATGCAAGTTGCATGCAAGTTTTTCATGCAAGTTGCATGCAAGTTTTTCATGCAAGTTGCATGCAAGTATTTCATGCAAGTTGCATGCAAGTTTTTCATGCAAGTTTCATGCAAGTTTTTCATGAAATTTGCATGCAAGTTGCATGCAAGTTTTTCATGCAAGTTTTCCATGCAAGTTGCATGCAAGTTTTTCATGCAAGTTGCATGCAAGTTTTTCGTGCAAGTTTTCCATGCAAGTTGCATGCAAGTTTTTCATGCAAGTTGCATGCAACTTGTTCATTTTTATTTTTTTCCATTACAAGTCGATTTTTTTAGAAAATTGCTTCTTCCGGCTAAACGGGGGAAATAGACCTTCTTCCCATTAATTTTTTTCCTTACCTCAACCCAACCTGCACGCTCTAGCTTTTTGTCACACCTCATGCGAATCACCATATACCCTTTTATATTAGTCATCAACTCATCAAAATTTTCACTATTTTTTAAGAATGTGTGTATTTTATTTTTTTTTTTTATAAGATATAATAATATCTAAACCTTTTAAAAATTCTCTTTTTATTAAATTTAAAATTATTGCATTTAATTCAACTTCACACTTAATTCCACGCGTTTACTTTGTTGTACGTGTATGGGCTGCTAACAAAGTACTCATTTTCGAGGCTTATACGACAAAATGATTTTATAATTTGAAAACCAAAACAGACTCAACAACTTAGAATACTTCAATCAGAAGGAAATATTTCACATAATATTCTATTAAAAATACAGAAAATTCTATCGGTTTGTTTCTTTTTTATTTAAACGTGAAACTTAAAATGCGATTACCTTAAAATTCTCAAATGGCGTATACGACAAAACTATTCTCGGGCGACGACATGTATATACGAATAACTATGCTTTTTCTCAAAAACAAAGTTTTGCGTTTATTAAAAAGAACCTCAGGTTTTTCTTCGGTTTGGTAGGTTATTTTAAAAGTTTGGTAGGATTTTGTTTTTGGGAGTGGCAACCGTGACTGTAGGTCCCCTCCATTCCTTCAGACACGCACACAGATATGATTTAGAGTTGTAAGCCAATAAGCCCTAGTTTAGTTTTTCATGAGCTGTTGTACCATCAAATTATTTATTTATTATTTATTTATTTTATGCTGAATTCAGTACCACTGTAGATACACTGCCTATCTTGAGTTTCGTGTAAATAAAGTTTGGGAGTTGACACTAAGATGTCCGAAAAAGTGGGTTCTGCCATACCATGCGTCGGTTAGAGGCTATAAGGTTTAACCGATTTGATTCAAATTCAATAGTACAGAGCTTTTATTGTGATTTTTGATATTTACAGATATTTTGAGTTTTTCAAACTATCTCAAAAACGGATATAACGATTTTGGGTAAAACTTCGTACCTACTTGTAATGTTCAAAATACTTGAAAGAAAACTCCGTTTCAGGTTTTTGCTGCAAAGAAAAGAAATTCGTGTTGTGGAAATTGGCTTTTGATGTTTTTTTAAGAAAAATGGCTTATTTTATATGGGTCTACCGAATTTGTTACAATTATTTTGTAAATCTGGTGCTTCTGAGTCGTTTAAACAATATTGCATTTAAGATTTTTGAAAATATAAAAGAAATATTTTTAGTAATTTTAACATTAAAAAAAAAAAATTCGTTAAAGATATCATAACAATATGGTTTTTATTATTTTTCAACTCCCCATTAGATGTTATTGTAATTGGTCTGATTTTTCTACGTTTTCCAGGAGTTCGGAATCCGAGTCCATCGTTTATAGATAGAAGGTTCTGTGTGAAGTATGTGCACTCATACGTTCGTGATCTAGTCGACTATATCTGGACAACGAACTAATATATCAACTTCAAATAAATGTTATTTTTTTTTACAGATAATAACATTAAACTTGTAATCTGAGAGAGAGATGGCATGATCAAAAGCAATAACTTCGAAATAGTATTTTCGAATAGAGTTAACTAACAAGAAAGAGTGAGTAGGCGAAACAGTGAACTACACGCTTAAAGCAAATGCCATCAAATGGTATACGGATGGATGGAGAATAATTGAAGGGACTTGGGCAGGAATCTTTGGGCCTTGAACCAAACTCTCCTTGCCGATGGGACAGAATGTAATCTCGAAAGAAACTACAGAAATCAAAACATTGCTATCATGTCAGATAGCCAAGCCGCTCTCAAAAGCCCTAAACTCATATACCATCAGCTTCAAAATAGTATGAGAGTGTGTGGGCAGGCTAAACAAAATAAAAATCAAAACAGAAAAGGAGGACAAAAGATTAAAAATCTGGAAAGAACTCCCTAAGCTGGGGAAGGCGAAACTCTTTATTGCTAAGGGTAATTATAATCAGGAACGATATTCCTATCCTTCATTAGCTTAAGTAGAAATTAACTTCGCATTTTAATTTAATTTAATTTAGGTGGGGGCAAAACCCCCATTTATTCGGCTTAATGCAAGCTACAAACATATAACTAAGGACTTAATCTAACTTAAAAATTAAGAAGCTTATAGCTAAGATATGGATGTATTGGGGGTAGGATTGAGTAAACGGAGTTTAAGACTGGAATTGCTTAGGTTAAAGTCGAAACAGTTTGCGTTCAAATTAACATTTCGCAACATTCGAGTTAAAGGCTCGTTGGATCCATATGAGGTGCGGTGGGTAGGCAAGTAGAAGAGGCGAGGGTTTCTTAAATTTCGGGGATTAGTGTTGAAAAAGATATAATTGTAAAGAGTTTGGCAGTCGACAGAACCAGAAAGGAGACGGTGAATGAATAGAATGTCTGCTATTTCTCTTCGTTTTTCGAGCGATATCAAGTTAATTAATTGTAAGCGATCACGATAAGGTGGTAGGATTAAAGGATCGTTCCAAGGAAGGCCTCGAAGAGCAAATCGAAGGAATCGGCGTTGAATGCTCTCAATTCTAGATATATGAATATCTTGATAAGGCGACCAGGCTTGACAAGCGTATTCGAGAAGGGGTCGAACAAATGTTATGTACAGCGACCTTGCCACATAGGGGTTAGAGAATTCTTTAGACCACCTTTTGACAAAGCCGAGAGCTGAGTTGGCTTTCAGAATTATGTCATCTATATGTGCAAGGAAATTAAGTTCCTGGTCACATAGGAGTCCAAGATCGCGAATGGACTCTACGATCGAGATGGGTTGGCTATGAAGAAAGTAGATGCGAGGAGGAGATTTGATGCGTTTACGCGAAAAGATGATTGATTGGCATTTGTTAATGTTAAGCTCCAAGCAATTTTTCAGACACCAGACTGAAAAATTATGGAGGTCTTGTTGTATAAGCTCAGTATCACGTGACGATGATATGATTTTGAAAAACTTCGTACCGTCGGCGTAAAGTGAGATAAAGGAATGTTTGATCACCATGTCGATATCGTTAATAGTGTGGATAAAAAGAAGGGGACCCAAATGGCTACCTTGGGGGACGCCGGAGGTAGCTAGGAAAGGATTGGAAAGGGCCGATCTGAAGCGTACGCTGTAGTAACGATTCTCTAAGTAAGAAGATATCCATCTCAAAAAGATAGGTTCAAAGCCGAGGGAGGACAATTTGAAGAGTATAAGTCTATGCGAAATTTTATCAAAGGCCTTACTGAAATCTGTGGAAATAACGTCGACCTCATTTCCATTCTCTAAAGCGGAGAGGGTAAAAGATACAAATTCAACAAGGTTAGTGGTGGTAGATCTACATTTAAGGAAACCGTGTTGTCTAGGGGAAATGAAAGACTTACAGCGGAAGCTTATTAGTTTATACAAAATACTTTCAAATATTTTAGGAATATGTGAAAGTTTAGCGATGGGGCGATAGTTTTTGATATCAGATTTTGGACCTTTTTTGTGAATAGGAGTTACAAAAGAGGTTTTCCATATCTTAGGGAATTTTCCTTGAGATAGGGATAAATTAAAGATTTTTGAGAGGGATTGAGAAATTGTTGAGGAGCATTTTTTTAAAAATACGGCAGGGATACCGTCAGCGCCAGGAAAAAATTCATCGTTAAGTTGAGATAACTTATTTTGGATGAGATTAGGTTCGATGTACTCAGGAAGAAATGGACCAAGAGTGAAGTTCGGCAGATAATCAAAATACGCGGAATCAGGTACAAAAGAGTCGTTGGTAAAAGATTGCTTGAAAAAAGTGGCAAAGAAATTGGCGATATTTTGAGGTTCGTTTGAGGTTTCATTATTGAAGGAGAGGGAGGTAGGGTAGCTATCGGATTTTCTTTTATAGTTGACGAACTGATAAAAGGACTTCGGATCATTAATAAGGTTGACTTGCGTTTCAACTAAATAGCGTTGGTAAAGGAAGTTGTAAAGCTCGGTAAAGCGAAGATAAGTACCAAGGTAAATTGAATAGTCAGTGGGAGATCGAGAGTGAAGAAATGATTTCCATGCTTTATTTCTCTTGTTTCGCAAAAATCGTAGTCTGTGATTATACCAAGGTGGGGAAGAATATGGTGTTTTACATCTTGAGAGGGGTACATATAGCGAAATAGCATTAAATATCTCTCTGTAGAAAATGGTTGTTGCATCTTCGACGGTAAGGTTCTCAAAATTGAATTGATATCTGTTGAGATATTCATTGATTTGAGAGAATTGTGCTTTATGGAAATCGAAAGTACAAAGAGTCGAGGGGGAAGAAGTCTGGCTGGGAGAATAATAAAAGTATGTGAGGAAGAAAGGAGGATGGAAGTTATCGATGGTTGATAAGGTAAGGGGGCTTACTGAGACAGATGAGTTAATGGGGTCAGTTGTGAAGATGAGATCAAGTTGCCTACCCATATAATTAGGGATGCCATTGATTTGACAGAGACTTGAATCTGTTAATCGATCAAGTAAGAGACACTCCTTAGCGGAGAGGCTATTGCAAGCAATATAATGTGATTCATCGTCAGATGAAATCCATTTAAGTTGAGGAAGGTTGAAATCGCCGCAAAGGAGGATGTCATCATGGGGATCACAAAGAGATGTTATATGGTCAATGGCGCTAATAGCTAGTTCATAAGAAGCAATGGGTTGTGCCGGCAAAATATAGCAGCATATAATATAAAGCGACTTGTGAGGCAGCTTTATTTTAATGGAAACATAGTCAATATCCGAAGAAGATGAAGTTGCTACGAGGGATGAGTCAAATGTGTTTTGGATAGCTATAAGAACGCCTCGAGAAGGAGAATTATCAGCAGGTCGGTTTAGATCATCGCGATAAACATTAAAGGAAGAAGGAAACAGTTCCTGGTTATTTATGCTAGGAATCAGATTCGTTTCAGTTAGGGCATAGATCTGGAAGGGTAGGGCATGTGTTTGCTGTAAGACTGCATGTGCTGTCGTTTTGGCTACTATAGTAGCATTTGGCTACTTTGCTGCGCAAAGGGCTACTGTGCTACCCTTATCTCAAAATGGCTCCCCAGTGCCTCGTTCAGGATTGTATCTAAAGCGATCTAGATAGCTTTGTGTTGTTGTAATTCCTTGTGAAAAAACCGCTGATCCAACAACAACTAAACTTGTCTGAAGTTTTTTGGATAGGTTGACACTGCCTTGGATAGGTTCTTGAACGCGAGGAATTATTTTGAATTTTTGGGGGCTCCTCAACTTTTAAAAGTGCTCCCCAAATTTTCTGACAAGCGCTACCCTCGGAATTTGGAAAACGACAGCACTGATTAACGGGCCTTCTCAATTGCCACTGCAAGTTAAGAAGACACCTCAATATTCTTGGCCTAGTGAGCAGTGTCACTTGTAGATTCTGCAACGCCCATGAGGAGACGCTGGACCATCTATTAGGTAACTGCGATGCACTTTTGCACCAAAGACATATACCTGGCACATCGCCAGATAGAAAAGAACAGATTACTCTCTCTAAAAGTACCCCAAATACTAAAGCTCCTTAAGGAACCTAATTTGGAGGTTGAGCAAGTTCATTATACAGCTCTAGATTGGGGGGCACAATCAATCTTAAGGTCACAGTGCTATAACACCCACAATTATACATTCATTCATACATCTCGAATATCTCGATAACAATTTAATTCTATACAACATAATGACAAAATGAGGAAGTTTTAATACTTAAAAAAATCAACTGACAGTTTGTTTTTAATAAAAAAAACTGCTAAAGATTGTTGAAAAAACGTTTTTCGTATATCGTATAGGTATATCGACTACGGAATAAATTAAGTCTACACCTCAAAATTGATAATTAGAAGGGTTTTATAAATTATCACCAATAGTAAGTTACTTTTTCACTCTGAAGTCTGATCTGATCGAAAATGCAATTTTTTCTTTGTTGTTTTTTTTTCGAACTTTTTCCAATAGTACCTAATCCTTTTAAAAATCAAATCAAAGAAAGGTCTTCAATTTGACAAGAATTTTGTTTTCCAAACAATCTGCCTTATTTTGTGTTATTTCAACTATTTTTGTGCTATTTTATAAAGTTTACTAGATGGTCGCTATACCCAATATTTAATATACAATACAATCAGATCTCGATCCTCATCAATAGTCCTTTTACATCCTTTTTCTCTAGAAAATAAATCAAACAACATATACATATCTTTCTTCTGAGTGTTTAAGGTCACAAAAAGATAAATTTCCCCATAAAACTACCCTTTTTTCCCTCGTAAAGTACCCAAGAATGTATAAACATACATAAAGGCTAGGCTCTCAAAAAAATACCTCAAATATCTTTATATCAGTTATTTGGCTAAGGTTGTATGTATTACTATACACACCTCTACCCTATGTCTATAGGATCTATAGATATTTGATTCCATGCAATGGATTTCCAAATTGAATCATAAAGTCGAAGTGGTCTTGGAATTGATATATAAAATATGAATTGTCAGACTATTGCCACAAAATAAAAACTTTTGGGCAGGAAAAAAGAAACTTTTCATAAAGAAAATAAAAAAGAACCAACAATTCCACTCATCACATTTCACATTCACTCGACAACCGCACGAATAATAATTTTATGTAAATCATCATACAAAGCTCAAAAGATACTTTCAAAGAATGGTTTTTATGATCATTTTAGTGCCAATTTTAAGGATATCCATTCGAGGTGGTACTGCTATATTGAATGGAATATATATACAGGCACAGATTCGTTTGTTTGTGGGTTGGAAAGAGACTTTTTCTGATTTTTGAACATAATACATTATGTACATAAGTTATTCTGCGACCCACAGTGATGTTTCTTGTGTATATTTCCCATGAAAATATTGTGTAGGTGGACATAAAATTGCTTTCAATACGCATTTGAATAATACTTAATTTGCAGATATTCATTTAAATGAAAAGAATAAATAAGTTAAAAATAATTTTTCAAAGATGTATGGTGTGGAGTTTAGGATCACAACAATCCTGATTCGAGATTGGTTACAACTGATAGGAATGTCTTGATTACGACTTAAGGCTGATTTCCAATGGCGCGTTCGCGTTAGAGACGCTTACGTATACGTTTACAAGCTTTACGAACGCCTCGACATGACAGACGACTTGCAGAGAACCTGAAAATCAAAATGAACCTACCTAACTGTATTTTCGAATTCCTTTCAACAAACTATTCCATTATTTTTTAAACAAAATCGATTTTTTTCTTTCAATAAAAGGAATTTGTCCGGAAAACCCGATTTTTTCTTCTAAATAAATCGATTTTTTTGTTGAAAGGAATTCGAACATTAGTTTAACTGTCAAAACGCACGCTAAAGTTGATTTTTTTCAACGTCGAGGTAGCTTATGTTACGTTGGTTTGTGTACGTGCTAATAGGTGCCAAATCGTAACATAATACCCAACGCGTCATTGTAAACAATTTGCTTAAATTGCTATGTGTGAGCTTTTGCGTTGAAAGAAAAATCTGTCAAAGCGACGCCCAACGCGGCATTGGAAATCAGCCTTTACGTGTAAACAACAAATCGAGGTTCTTTCAAAATTACAAATGTGTTAGAGAAAAGAAAAAGTCATAATGTGTGTAAAAACAAACTGCATTTTTTTAAGTTTGGCTTAAAATTGACAGATTGGAAATATGAATGATTTTGACGGAAGTTGAAAAATGTTCATAAAAACTTTACTTTAAAATTCCTTCATTCTTGTTATTATTGCACGACCGAATTTACTTAATATTTATATGGATTTTGTGTATGTATGACAAATTAAACTAATGTATTTGTGGAAACTAAGAAGACACACATAATGTTGGAAAAACCGTAATCCGAAATTATGGTTAAAATTCAATATCTGGTTCAAAATAATCTTCCAAGCACAAATTTGTTCTAATGGAGTGTAAATTCTATAATTCTAACTTGGATAGCTCTGACTTTTGTCAGAATTTTTTAGACAAAGATTTGAGGTTTTCAATGTAATAATTCTAAAGGGGACGATTTAAGATTGGAGGAAAATGTTTTATTTGATATTCTATCTTTTTTTTTATTTGTATGTATATTTTTTAGATGACGTATTTTAAAGTAAATAAAATTGTAAGTAATCCGTAGCATAATGGTTAGTGTGTTGCACTGTCGCACGCCAGAGGTCTGGGCTCGATTCCCATGTCTCTGTCACCTAACAAAAATGTTTTTGAGGGCTACGAGGAAGAAACATTGGTTGATTTTTCTAACCTAATAGCTATGCAATTTTAACATTTATATATAAGTTAAAATAAGCAAATAGTTGTGGTATTTTGACCATCACCATTCGTTTAATTTAAAAGAGAAGGTTATTTAGGTACCTACCCAATTTTAATCCAATTTGGTTATTTAGTTTAAATCACTCTGATTTATTGTGTTAACCTAAATACTCGTTAAATTTAAACAAATTCTACCATTAGTTTAATTTAAACATGAAGATTGTTTGATTCAAACGAAAACATTGTTTAATGTTAACTGAGAGATGTGTCAAAACAACTAAATGCAGTTAGTTGATTTAAGCGAATATCTTAGTTAAAATAAAGAATCTAGAAAATAGGTTATAATAAACAAGTTTCTTGATAAAGATAACAAATCTTTTCAATTAATATAATCTCTTTGTTATTTTTTTTAAGCAATTGCAATTAACCGAGTCGACTACGCAGATTTTAACCCAGACTACGTTGTTTTCAACCCATTTTTTTTTTTAGCCCACCGAAAAACGCACTCGGTCAGAATTTATTTTTCTGCGTGTAGGTTAACAATATTCAGCTTTAACAACCAAAGTGTGGATGCAAGTGGGACCTAGTCGTGCGTTTTATTTATAAAATAAAAATAAAAAAAAATGGAATATATTTTATTCAGTTTTTTAGAAAATAAGAACTGCAAATAAATTTTATCAGCCTTGGTCATCTTACCCAATCAGCCAATACGTAAAGATACATAATATATAGCCCTTTATCGTCTAATCGAAGACCATTTTTTCATTCATATTGCGTGCCCATGGTTAATCTATCACAATATTTTTCGGTATGTAGATTCATCTGTTATGCAATGATCAAAACAAAGACATTTTATGATAATTATTGATCAAATTATTGATTAAACTTATCATTTATGCCACATGCACACCTAATCCACGATGTCATCAATATTGTTTGAAATTTTATGGCCTAATTGGCAATGACAATTCGATTTGGTTGAATTTATCAATAATTATTATTACTCGTAATATTATGAACATATTCGCTTTTGCAATAAAAGGCCAAAGCCTACACAAATTGATTCAAAGGCTGCCAACTGAATTTATCATATAATTTATCTCTTCTGAAGGCAAAATCGCTAAAATCGTATATTATGGAGAGCTAATCCTTTGACCACAGCTTTGCCAGTGTAAGCCAGCAAATGCAATTAGACAATGTAATTACATTGAAGGCACTCCGCTTTCCCATCATACCAGCCCTCCAGCTATTTTAATATTATCTATTGATTATGATTACTTGATGGGGAATAGCCGATTTCCAGTTAAACCGTAGAAGATGTAAGTTCGAATTTGTGTATGAGTTTGTGTTATGTGGGTTTGCATCAAATATGGATAAGATTAATAACAATATGTTGGATTCGACCATTTCGGCAACACATCTTCATATACTTTAAACCAGGTCTAAAGCATCATCAGCCCGCAGGATGATTACATCTCTGTAAACCGCGCATACACATGATTGAATAGATATTCCCACTCGCTGATTTAATGATTGCATTTGGATTGCCATGTCATTGCATGTTGTGAGGGTTAAAGAATAGAATACAGGATCCTGTGGTATATAGTTTCTTACAAAAAAAAAAAAATAAAAACAACTCTAACACGGCAGTTTTTAAACTATATACACATAACTCAACCAATAGTAAGATAAATAGGTAAAATTTTATGAAAAAATGCTTGGTACCCTCCCTTTATTTGCAAATAATCTTCGGGTGTTGCTTATTAATATTTAATGCGAATCTAGATTTTAGGGTAACATTTCCAATAAGACAGTAAAAGATTGTAAAGTATTTAAAAAAAGAAATATTTGCTTATTTGTTTATTTATTATTTGGGTAATTCTTGCCGAGTAACAACACACGTACACACGAATGGGTCCTCTTTGTCTTGTGTGTGCCACCAGTGTCGCGGTCTTCCTCTTTTCCGCTTCCGCTTCAATGCTCACACGCTTTGTCCTTCTGATTATGTTAACATCATCGGCAGGGTTGCCAGTTTGGGAGTTTTCCCCCCAGATTTAGGGGTTTTTTTCATCGTCAGGGGGAAATCTGGGGGGATAAATATTAAAGTTAAATTATTCCAATACAGTAAAACCCGCTTAAGAGAAACTGCAAAATGTCACAGACTTTCTTTCACTTAAGCTGGTTTTTCATTTAAACGAACCCCGCTTAAGTGAAAAAAAAAAATTCACTTAAGCGAAAAAAAAATTTCACTTAAGCGGAGTCAGGATAAGTGAAAAAAATTTCACTTAAGCGAATCTAAAAATTTCATTAACCGGAGAATTAATGCTAGAAACAATCGTATTTATCTTTGAATTTTAAAAATGTAATTTTCTTTTTAATAAATGGCAAAATACGTATACCTATTGAGGGCCATTATGTTGTTTTGGATTTTTGTTTGAGAGGAAAAATCAATATGTTTATAAAATGATAATGTAAACATTTGTGAAATAATCAGAAATGTCATTTTCGAAAGCATTCAGCAAATTTTTCGTTTTCTGCGATTCAATTTTTTTTTTTCACTTAAGAGAGTTTTTTTTTTAATGAAAAATATAAAATTGAACTGACTACGAATTGTAGTCTATCAAATAAGGTACGGAGAAAAATGGAGGCGGAACAAGACAGCATACTTAAAGGGGCTTATAAAAATGCTGATGCTCCAAATGCATTTGATAAACAAACAGCACATCTCGACCTGTGACGTCAGTGGTCAACGGTAGCATAGTGCGTAGAGCACACAGCTTCGAAGACTGAGCAAATCTGATGCGCGGGTTCAAATACCGCATGATGTGTAGAAAGTTTTTCAAATAAAATTGGATTAAAGCTCAGCACTAATGTAAAGGAGACTGATGATAGGGCTTGGCACCCCTTATTGAAATAGCTATATTTCCTCTCCAGCCAAACAAAAATAAAACGAATTAAAATACCTAATTCCTTTAAGTTGTTGTTGTTGTTCAAAATTCACTGAAAATATGTTTCAGGTATCCGGGTTTTTCACTTATGCGAGTTTCGCTTAAGCGGAGTATTTAAATTTTCTTTTAGGCGGGTTTCTCTTAAGCGGGTTTTACTGTACCAGAATTTTCCTCTCAAATGTTTCCTGTGTAGTATTCAAAAACTCTTGGTTTTTCTTAAGGGCATCCACATGCATACTAACATCACAAAAGATTAATAAACAAATTGATAACATCATTTTTATGTTTTCTGTCTCGTTATATAATAATCGTCATTCGTTACACTTTCAATTTCAAACGTCAGCTTTAATTAAAACTATGGTACTTATTTGCTATTTTATTTGTTGGCGTTGGTAATTGGAATGTATGTTATTTTGTAATCTATATACAAATGTATAAAATGCCAAATAGAAAACAAAATCTAATTATTGCAAAAATACAACTACTCAATTAAATTTTAAATAAAAACATTTTTTTTTTAAATACTATTTAAATACCTTGAAGTACCTAAATACTTGTAGGTACATATATGTATAAGTTGTAAATAAAAATTAAAAATATAAAAAGTTGAAAAAAAATTGGGGTTTTGTTCTTAAAATGTGGAGATTTTTTTTTCATCTGGCAACACTGATCATCGGCATTATGCGAGTAGTGTTGACGCAAGAATTTTGCACTATTTTTTGAAGAACGACGTTGAAGAAGTCGCATAATAGCGCATCGCCCTGTCTAAATCCTTTTTTGACATCAAATGTATCGTTGGTGGAACAGCGAGTATTCTGCCTTCTGAAGGATCGGCAAACAATGCTGATGAGGTTTTATTCATCGACATGCTTTCCTCCCACCATTTTTAGCAGATGAGCTGGCGCATACTACCAACCCAGGACCATCGGCTCTGAACAGTTCGGCAGCCAGGCATTCAGCTTTAGCATCAGCATTTCAGCAGCTTTATTTTGGACTTAAGATATGGCTATCTTCATCACCTCATCGAGATCGCTTGGACATAATTGTTGGTCTACATCGTCCAGACTCAATAGCGAAATGCTCATCGATCTTACAAATATCCCTTATTATCTTGTTCTATTAGTCCAGTAACCTTGTCGTCTCATAGGAGGGTGTGTTTGCGTTAGATCCGGTAGTTCTGATTTTTTGCTGAGTCCTTTATGATATTGGCCTCATGAAAAACTCAAGTTTTCGAACTCGAATAGTCAAAAATAAAAAAAACGCCCAATTTTACGCGCTTTTTTCAGTGATTGGTAATTTTAACTCCATCATAGGGTTAGATTTCGACTAAACCTTCGCTCTACGATTTCAAAGCAATTAAATTTTGTTCAATTTGAGCCCACAACCATCTGTATAGATCCAACAGTTTTGAAAATACAGATATTCAAAATTTAGCAATAATAAATTTATAACAACAAGTAGTATGATTTTAAGTATAATAAAAAAAAAAGATGGCTCTTGGCACAAGACGCATAAAAATACTAGAGCGTATATGTTGAGTCAAAAGAAGAAAAAATCCTCTGGAGTGGGTAGTCTATATCCCCCCGTTTAATTGGGAGGGGCAATTTTTCAAAAATTGATTCGAAATAGAAAACGACTCATAAAAATCCAAAGACATTTTGTAGAATAAATTCTTAAATTTTCTTTTTAAATAAAGTTGTTTTAGTCAAAATTTTTTGAACAATTCCATTTCAAACTCAAAAACTAGGAAAAAAACATAGTTTTTTTGGTTTTATTATTTTTTTTTTACGTTGATAAGTACCATTTTTATTTTAAATATTCAATGCCCTTATTAATTTTGAGTCAAATATAGAAAATAAAATGCTTAAATGTCTTGTTTTGGAAATAACCAAAAATAACGAAATCTACTCACTTGAGAAGTCATCACAACATTTGTATTATTTATTTTGCGTTCCAAAACGTCAAACTTATGAAAATTAAAATATAGCTGGACATTGTTTGTGTTGCCGTTTATCTTTTTTTTTTTAATTTTAAGTTAATTTTTTTTAGAAATTTCTTTCTCCCAACTAATCGCAAGGAAATAGACCTTCAATCAATACGATTTTTGTTGTGTGTGTTTGACCAATACGATTTTTTTCTTGCCGCCATCCGACAGGCACGCTCTTTCATTTTGTCCTTACACCAGCAAAAACTGTTTCTGGGCCCCATAGAATCTTAATATGGCACTGATTCACATCCTGAGCAAAATAATTTTTATAAAACTCTAGTCCCTAAAATAGCAGATTTACTCGATGCATAAATACTTCTGTATATTCGCAAATAACATTATAAATATTTATGACCTAAAACTTGAACCCATAAATCGCTCACGGATACATTCACAACATTGCTTTGCACCTATCCCATTTCACATGCCAGAGTAATCCGCTTCCTTCATCCTGATATCTTACTTTATCATTTCTCCGGAAATGCATCCTATCTATCAAAATAAAGATAAGATGTTCTGGTACTCGAAGAAATATAAAAACTTTAGCTAAAAATTCTTCTAGAATAAAACTCAAACATGCACAACACACACACAAGCACCACATATCACCGATTTGATGGAAGGTCCCTCTTGTAAGTTTTATAGAAAAAGTTGGATGATAAAAAAAAAAAATAAACTCATGAAGAATACGGATACAGACAACAATCCATGGCAAAAATAACGTTAACTCTGGAAAGTACTTTTTGTTTGGTTCAGTAAAATGTTTAAGCATCGAGAAACCATCCACGAAAGAGGTTGACTCAAATTGTTGTGTTTTTAGTTTGTGGAAATGTGTCCTCGATGACACCTTGCCATCACTATAGCATCACTGCCACTTCCACAACAATGTTATATTCATCGTCTTATCGTAGGTGTTTGCGTTTGCCTTTGCATCTGCCTGGCTGTACAACAAAATACACAATGCATATATGCACATACTGCACTTGTCTTAGTTCAGAATTCTGACACTGAAGTTGCAATATCAAGTCCGCAGAGAGAAATTCAAGAAACTATTTTTATAGAAAACAATTTACACGTCAGCATCGTGAAATCAACATGGCAGAGTGAAGTTCCTCCACAGACATGCTTGCTATATTAAATAGGTATAGGTGCACTGTTAAACAGAGCAAAGCTGTAGAAAAACGAAATGAAACTGGAGTTCGTAAAAACTATATAGGGAGTATAGAAGTAAAATAAACCTTCACAATATAGCAAAAGTTTGGGGTTTTTACCACCCTCATTCAAAATGAGATAGAATTGAAATGAAAGGAGACATTTTACAACAATAATTAAGCAGGAGTAATTTTATAGGTATTAGTACAGGACAGATAGACTATTTCATGGAAAGGAAGCCTGGTTTTTTGTCATAGATGAAAGAAGACATTTAAAAAAAAATAATTAAGTTTTAGTTTTCAGCAGGACGCAATGCCATAACCGTGGCTAAATCCGCCATTTTGGAAATCGCAATCTTACATAAAGCTCCGAACGAAACTATTTACTTAATCGCAAAAGTTGGCCTATTATTTGTTATTGTTTGAAAAATAATAGTAGTATTTTCAAAAATTTTTAAGATTGTTTTTTGCAGCCACCAACATTCGTGATGAGCGAAGGAAAAATATAAGTCAGAAACATGAGACGCTTTTCATCATCCCATTGGAAGTTATAATTATAATCGGTCCGATTTGTTGAATTTAAAATTTTGACGTGTCTCCACGTTTCTCTAGAATCCGAAACCACCGGTTTTAGAGAGAAAGATGTCTGTGAAGCGTGTGTACGTTAAAACGTTCGTGAGCTTTTTTTCCTCGACGATATCTCGAAAACGTATAGAGACATCGACTTCGATATGATGCTTTTTTATCAAGGCTGGGGTAAGCTCCGGGGTGTCCAGGGTCAATCCCAAAGAAAGCAATTAAAACTGAGAGTTTTAGCAGTTCAAACTCCTTATTGAAAAGTGTATCCATAAATATTTTTATTTATTCAAATATTTTGTTTTTAGTTTTAATTACAATGATTAAAATTTCTGTTTACAAATATAATAGACTAACGGCCATATTGTTGGCTTTCTTCAAAGCTAGTTTTGAGCAAAAACTAGTTCTATTCAGGTTTCAAGTTTTAATTTGTTCACTAATTTTTATTACTTTGACATCTAATTCAAATTTTTCATACATAGTTTGACATCTAAATCAAATCAGTAATTTTTTTTGAGAACATAAAAACTCGAAACTCCAATAGAACTAGTTTTTTCAGTAAAACTAGCTTTGAAGAAAGTCAATAATATAGCCGTAAGAGCCCACAGCAATTTTTGGGTGTGCAGTATAGCAAAAATTTAATGATGCAATAAGATAGATCTTTACTTTCTATTCGCAAATATGCAAGTCTTGCAAGCTGTGGTTGGGGCGTTGCTGCAATAGAAATGCATTTCTTTCTAAAAGCCCAGATAAAAGGTATACCATTAAAAAAACTATATTTAATAAAAGAGCTGAATATCATAGAAATGAATATGAGGTTCAAAGACCTCTTAGGTGGTCCTTCTGTATGCAAGACGCACTATAAAAATGAATTTTCAAGTGCGTCTTGCATACAGAAGGCCCCACCTAAGAAGTCTTGGACCCTCATATTCATGTGTATGGTATTCAGCTCTTTAATTAAATATAATTTCTTAAGTGCTATATCTGTTATCTGGAGCTTTCAGAAAAAAATGCATTTTCAATGCAGCATTCTTTCCAAACGCCCCAACTACGGATTACAAGACTTGCATATTTGCAAATAAAAAGTAAAGACCTATCTTATTGCATCATTGAATTTCCAAAACTTGCTGTGGGCTCTCGGTCTATAAGTAACATAATAAATGTAGTAAGTATTTGATATAAATTATATTAGGCTAAATACATAATATGCTTCTAGCGGGAATCTAGAAGAATAAGCTAATCGCCCACGAAGCATGGTAGACTTTGCTCGTGCCACACTTGAAGTAAGTGGTGGCGAGGGAATAAGTGGTTAGAGCGGATTCTCCTGCCACTTGACTAGAGCAACTCTAGTGGAACGAACGGTGCGTTACCCACGAAGGGGAAGGAACAATTGGTGAGCGGCACGCGGTAGCTAATTCTGAACGGGTGCACTTAGAAGAAGCGTAAGCGTGAGAATAAGTGGTTTGGAGCGACTCTGTTTCTAATAGCACCAAACTAGAAGACAAAACGGGAAATGAGGAAACCTCTGTCCGTGATACACTTTAAAAGAAAGTGGATCACAATAAGTAACTAACCAAAAAGTATACAAACTTCTTGTGGATGAACTACTACCTACACACCCCATAAGCTTTTTCTTAATGGGAATGCTACCTTTTTAGTAGGTAGATTTTTGAGTGGTCAACCTTCTCATCAGCTGCCCTCAGAAGCTGCTGGAGTTCTGGAGAAGAAGCTGGAGTTTCGTTGGTTGATTTAGTCCAGTCTTTCTTTTCATCAACGGGTGCAGCCGATGGAACGCTAATTTATGGCTTTCCGCAACACAGCTCTCGAGTGGGAATTGAATTTCAGCAAGTCGATGAAATGTATTCCTAAGTACTTTGCGTTGTTTATGGCCGTTATAGTGGAAGTGGATACGTCAGGGAGTTCTATAGCTTCAGATTTCTGCAGTTTGCTGCTGATCTTCCTCCGCCGTTGGAGGCTCTCCTGAAGCCCACAAGTTCAGACTGTGATGTATTGATCCTCATACCCCATTTCTTGTAGTATTGAAACAGTCTGTGGATGTGGGCTTCGACCTTCCTGACAGCTATCAAAGGGGACATAAATGTGGCGTGTGTAAGCGAGTCATCAGCAGAAAGAAGTGGCTCACACTCAGTTGCAACAGGTTGGTGGTTGGTCACTTGTCATCAGGCTGTAGAGGAATGGTCAAAGTTTGGAGCCTTGTTCAACTGCAGCTCTGATGTTCTTAATAGTTGTAAGTTGAAGTTTCTGGAAGAGAGAAAAGTAAAAATAATTTTTATTAGTGATGATGGCAAACCTTGTAAATACAGTTTATGGATAAGGGCTTCAATCCGTACACTGTCGAATACTTTCCCGACATCCAGAAAACATCCGACGGTTACACGGCGGCTGTTTAGTGCAACGGTGACGTCCTGTTTTAATTTAATTAGTGGGTGTAGCGTGGAGTGTTTTTTCCGAAAGCAGAATTGTAGGTATGTCTACAATGATGTTATTTTCCGTGCAGAATTTCTTCAGTCTTCTTAGTAGGACTTCTTCCAAGATCTTGCTGATGTTGCTGAGGAGAAATATCGGCTTATAGTTAGGGACCATGTTCCTGGGACACTTCATTCGGATTGCCACAATTTTAGCTGTCTTCCATTTTTTGGGGAAATAGCAGTTATTGACCCAGTTGTTTATGATGATTACTAGGAAAACCATGACCAGAATGAGGTAGTCTCTTCAGTATGTATAGTTTGAACATCCATCTGGTCCAGCTGGCCAAAAAAAGGCAGATAATCTCTGCTATACTTCATCGATGTTGCTCAGGTGTGGGCTGTACACTGCATCGTTAGTTGGTTTGGCTTCACAAAAACTAGTTTGGTCAGTGTTTGGCAGCACGGTGAGTTGTAGGTATGATTTGACCTCGTCCAAGAATACTAGGTCCGTAGATGGGCTTGGAATGGAGATGAATTGTTCACGAAATCAAACCTCCTGATTATTGATACAATAACTAAATGTAAGCTTAAAGGAAGACAAACGAAATTACCATTTAAATGCCTTTCGGGTATGCAATAATTTAATTTGTAGATTCCATGCCGTTCTGCATACTTGTGGGGGTTTTGGCTTTTTTAATTTTTATTCATCGTTGAGAATGCAAAGTGTACCCAATAAATTATCGAATAAATTAATTAAAGACATTTGAGCCCATAAAACCTTTACTTTGTAACGCAATTACATGGTTTTTCAGATTAATAAGTATAGGATGTTTCCTGAAGAATTAGAATGATTGCAATCAATGACAAAAGTGAAAAATTATTTGTCGGTTATTTGTTTAAGGACAGTTTTTTGTAAAAGCAAAAATGCAGTAGATTTGATGGCAGTAGATTTATTTTAAGAAAAAAATGCAGTAGATCTACTGCAATTGCAGCAAAGTGGCAAACCTGTTTGCGTATATTAAAAGTATTCACACAATGGGCCAATAATCAAATTTAGCTACGACTTAAATATTTCAGTAAAATGGACCATAATGAAATGGGCTCTAAATAATTAACCGTTTATCGTAATACCTAAATGTTAACGAGGACAATAAATAATGAACCATATATCGAATTGACTCCAAAAAATTGAAAATATAATGTATGTTTGATTATTTAGGATCCATAACGTTATTGTTAATTTTACTGCAATATTTAAGCACGGTTGCCACTTTGGTCATTTGTGACCAAATTTGGTCATTATTTTTTCACTTGGTCACATGGTCATTTTTTAGTCCATTTTGTCATTTTTTTTTAAATATCGATTTTATGCACATAATGTATATTTGTTTTTATTAAGTTTCTACTTTGATCTTATTTTAAAATGCTCTGAAAAGTTATTATGTTTATGTTTTTTTTATTTATGATTCGTTACTTTTATTTATTTATGTTAGTCTAATAATTTAATTAAGTTCATTAGGTACCTACTTTGTGAAATTGTTGGTTTCTGTTTTTTATTGTTTTTTTTTAATTATTAAAGCCTAGTTTATAGATCGAAACGAAGCGAAGTTTTCATACAAAAAAAATAGCTTTTTTTCACAGGCGTGAAAAACACAATAAAATTAAATGAATTTATTTAAGCGAAAAGGGGGAAAAAAATTGTTATGAAGTAAATACAATTCAACGGACTTATCTAAACCAAATATAAAACTAAATTAATTTTTCTTTGAACACCTCTCGACGCGAGATTTATTGATATTTCATTTCGGTTTGAGTTTTACTTCGCATTGATATATAAACTAGACTTAATACATACAAAAATAATATGTAATCTGTGTAATATGAAGAATATGTTAAAATAAATGCGGACTCAAATTATTTTGGTCATTTTTAGCTACAGTTGGTCATTTTTATTTTTAATTTTGGACACAAACTTTATTTTCAAGTGGCAACCGTGTATTTAAGTCTTTTTCTATTGCTTATGTGCAAGAGCTTACAGAATTAAAGCTTTTTTTAAAGCTCCTACTAGGATCAAAAAAAAGTTTGTCGTTGTTTTAAACTGTTTTGGCCAGTCGGCCGGCAGAAGATTTTTTTTGCACAAATATACTGGTCAAATTTTATGATTGAAAATAAAATGGCACGGCTGTAGGTGTTGTGCGTCAACTGCCATTTGAAAAAACAAAAACCAATTTGTAAGCACATTTTTATGTACTAGTATAGCCCTCTTTCGAAATTTGACACCAAATATTGCGTAATTAATATGCACAGTGTTCGACGGTACAAAAACAAAAATGACCTGCAGTGTGTAAGTGCGTGTATCAAGTATATTTTGCATCTCCGCAATTGTGGTTTTCGAACCATATGCAATTATTCGAAATCGTTCAAATAGGTATTCTTTGAGAAAATTGTACCACAAAATTTATTTAAAGCTATTTATATATAGATTCATTTATACCTATTAAATATTTTGTTATTTTATATTGTTAAAATGATTCTGTTTTTAAATTGCTTAATGAACTATTTATAAATAAATTAATTGGTATTTTTTGTTATCTGTTTCTAAACGCACCTATTTTCCTAGCTCATTTTTTTTTTTTTTTCAAAATTGTTATTGTGCTATTTTACCTACTGGATGGTAACGCTGATCAATTTCAATTAAACTTGAAATGATTTATTATGCATACTACGGCATCGCGATAAGAGCTTTTACATGCGATAGACTTATGCAATACGCTGCAACTCAACTAAGATGCAAACGTCCTATCTTCCCTGTACTGAAAAGATTTATTGACGAACTATAGTTTTAGAACTTGAAACGATTCAAAATTTTTTTTTTTTTAACAATTAACGGTTTTGGTTTTTAAGTATTCGGCTAAGTACCTTTAACAATGTTTTCAAACCAAAAATTCGTCCTAAGCAATATAAGGGTAAGAACTATGTAAAACGGAAGGTTGGGATTGCGACTATCTTCAAGAATATGAATGATAACTTTTACCATTTTTTTTAAAAGCCCATGTCTTACGCTGGTTAATCCACTACAAAAGAAGGATTTTTTGCTGCAAAGTGTTCGAATGTTCAAAAACATTACAAATGGAAAACAGAAACGAAATATACACTTTTCAGTTTCAAAGCATTCCTTTTTCCGTACATATTCCTTCTGCACTATCTCTTTTCATACATAGAAGTTAGCTTAACCTACGTAGAAGTATCTCTATATATATTCTGTACATGCAGATATTTATCCATCCAAGGGTTGAGTTTTAAAGCAAGTAGAACGTTTGGAATAGGGTTTGTTTGAACGCAAAGCAAATGGAAAATTTTAATTTGCTTTATCCACGAGAGAATTGTCTTTATGGGTAACAACAATTATTCTAACGACTACCTTAGAATGGCTTTTGTACTCCATTCCGATTCGCCTCCAAAACTAGCCCCAACATTATTTCCGTGTTTCTATAAAATGTATGTACTTTTATAGTGAACAACGACGACGACTTCAGTGACCGAAACGGAGTGAAGTTGCATTAAAATTTAGGTGGAGAGTCTAATGCAATTCGTCTATCTATTCTCTATCCAATCCAACATAGGTATGATTTTGTGTCTACTTGCAGATGAAACACAATAGCATAAAAGTTTTTTTTCGTTTGCGAGATGGTGTGGGAAGATCAAGAGTAACAAGAATTCTTCGGCTTTTGGATTCCGACAGGATTAAAATAGTCCATTATAGCTAAAGGTTCAAAAAGACTTTTTGGTTTTTGTTTTCATTTGTTGGTAAACAAGCATCACACCGAATAAGTGAAATCAAATTTGATCCTGTTTTCTATGTATCTGCTTCCCTAGCTTCCGGATAAAAGAATAATGGACGAATATTTTAACAAGGTTTATAATTGGATCTAACGAAATGATTGGAATCCGTAAACGGGTTGTTTTCTGATTCTCAAGTGATTATCAACATATCCTTTGAAGTTAAATTTTGGTCTGAAACCAATAGAGAAATCACAAATTCAACATTTAGCATTGCAAAGTTATACGTTCGGTTCGGGACTATGTTGTAATTAGAAGAGTGATTCAATGAATGGGATAGATTTTTTTTTTTTTAAGTTTTAAAATTTGCATTTTCAAAGCAGTAAGAATGTTCTCGAGAAAATCAGGTCACCGACAAAAACTTTCTAACAATTTAAATTGTCCTAGAAAAATAAGACTTTCAGTTCGAAAATTGGTAGAGAGGTTTATTTTTAGGAAGAGACTAGAGAAATACGAATTTATAACAGTTGAATAACATTTTTTCGCCATTAAAAGTAGAAGTGCATTAAAAATAAAACTCTGGTGACTGGAAGTAGTGTCACCGGCCGGCGGCGGCGGCGCACAGAGGTCGGATTTACCAATCTAGCGGAACAAAATTATTTTTCAGGGAAAAATTATGTTTTAAATAAATTATTTTTTGTATGAGTACTAACAGACACAATCTTCGATCCAATATAGAAATAATTTTGTTTTTCAGAAAAATAACCAAAATTTGATCGATGTCCTGGCACCAAAACAAGGAGGTGATTTTTGTAAGTTATTTTATTTAAATTGAAAAGCAAAATCGACAATATCTAATAGAAGATGGAGCCGGATTTTGCCACACAACCTTACTTTCTTGCCCAAAGCTTAAATTCATCTGAATAGAAAACCATGCTAATACTGAATAACGATCTATCTGGCCTTCCGATGAAAACTTCTGTTTGTATTGAGATTGCTGAGCACCATAGCAGCCCCATTTGATCAATATTTCAAGATGTTTTTCGCCACCTTTAAAGTTCAATTTTTTCAAGTTCCCGAGCCAAGCAGAGCCGTTGTATGGTATAATCGACCAAGCATTGAAGTTGACTTTTAGCATAAGCTTCGGTGACTTCAATTTCGGCGGGATAGCAGTACTACTTCGCGTTTAGAACTTTTTCATAAGAAGGGAAGAGATCTTTGCAATTCAAGTTGATTTTTTGGCGTATAACTTGATACTGATGTTTTGATAAAATAATGTCAATCATTAAAGTAGATGGGATCTGTTATCAGAACTTTCGATTTACTAGATTTACTAGATGAGGCTTCCAAAAGATCCTTAAT
The DNA here is from genome assembly GCA_947049315.1 of Epistrophella euchroma. Lineage (NCBI taxonomy): Eukaryota > Metazoa > Arthropoda > Insecta > Diptera > Syrphidae > Epistrophella > Epistrophella euchroma. The sequence goes on along the minus strand of OX346246.1, from coordinate 75,892,563 downwards.
GATGTTTGCTGAGTCCCTTTTACCCATTTTGCGAAGCACAACTTCACCAGCTTTAATTATTTTATCAGGGCTCGATGAATTTATTATTTTTTGAACTGCGTGCATTCCTCAAAACTATTTCTTGTTTTTTCGATCATTTTTTTTATTGAGCTCTGTCCATTATGTCAGGCAACATGTACGTATCCTCTAACCAGTCTGGGTTTGTAGCTAAAAATCTGTTGGCATGCCTACCGCTTTTCACCCATTTTTCACTAATTTTAAGATGTACTAATGTTTTTTTGAGCATCTTGAGACATTTCTGGAAGTTCAAATTGGCCAACAACAAACGCTCTTACCACATCAACACTTTTTGTTTTCTCAGTTTGCCGCCAAATTTCAAAAAATTGTTTACGCGAAATTGAGGAGACTATTCTATCTATCCATTTCATTTTGAAGCAGTTCGCTTTACTTTGATTTTTACATTTTTTTATTCCTAAGCAGCGGTGGTGCACGGCGGCGGCTGTCGCTTGCCATCGACAAGGATGCACGCGTGCCGCCGCCACCACTCCCACGTGGAGAAAAAATTTGGTGATTCATTTTTTCATTTTCACTACGTATAATCGTAAAATAGGTACATATAATATGTATAGGTATTCCAAAAACACACTAAATTTTGTTTAAAATTATAATTTTAAAATGATTTTAAGTAGGTACATACTTCTATTACATAAATGCAATTTTAAGCTGTCAGTTTTTAATTTTTTAAAAAGTTATTTCAGCTGTAAAATTGTGTTAAAAAAATGTAAAAAACTTATTGCTAATGAAAATGGATACAGTTTAAAATGATTTAGTCAAGTCAATTCATCAACTTATTATTCCTTCCTGAATGTGAATCATTGTAATAATAAAAAAAAATTTAAGTAATGAATCAGACAAATGACAAAAAAAATCAATCTGAACTTCAAAAGAACAACATAGTTCAAATTCTGACTTTCTGCCATAGTGAAACATATTGAAATATATAATATTGTCGGTCGAAAGAAAATCGTAAATGTGTTTTAGAGGAAACTACATTTCAAATCCACAACACAACAACACAACATTTTCAACCAGTAAGGGTGCAACACTGTGTAGCAGTGTTACTTGCAATTTAACCATAAAGATACAAAATTGACAAAATTATGTGCAATAATTCCTAAGGAATTATTTCATTTATGAAGATAAGAAAAAAAAATGTAACAAATCCTTACATTGCTGAAAAGAACAAATCCATATTTTGTTTGTTGTTTTGGGCTGAATTTTCGAATCGGCTCAAAAAAAAGTTGTTTTAGGTATAGGTTAGGTATTAGGTAATATTTTTGTTTTTTTTTATTATTTTTATTCTTAGGGTTAAGTAAAAAAAATTTTTGATGGGGATAAGTGATGGGTGGTAAAAATCTTCATCGACAAAAAATAACAAAAAAAAAAACAATTACATCAACGGTAGGCTCTATGGTAAGAAATGAGTGGAGTATAGGGATTATGAGTGGTATAGTTAGGTACAATATTTGCAGCAGAAAAAAATGTTTGTATCTACTGAAATTGGTTGGTTTGGTGGTGGGTGTTTGCTGATGGTGAATGGACTTATTTATAGGCAAGGGCGTGTACAAGGAGGGGTAATGGGTATTTGCACCCCTAATAAAAATTATTTAAAATTTTTTTTTTTCTAAGTTCAAGGGCGCAGGTACATAGGATGGGGGGTGCTTATTACATGCTAAATTTACAACGTGAGTTCTAAATGTTGGATTTTAAGGTAAGACTGAAATTTGTGTTGATTTGGCGGTGGGTAGTTGGTGATGGTGAATGGAAACGAACTTATTTAGTAGCAAGGGCGTGCACAAGAAGGGGTAAGGGGGAACTTGAATCACTAATACATTTGTTTTTCTACTTCTTTTTTTTTTGAGTAACTAGGTACACAGTCAAGGGCGTAGGTAAGCAAAGGTGATGTGGGGGTGCTTATTACCTTAAAATCAGCAAAATTTTCACCTTGAGTTCTAATGATCGGATTTTCAAGGTTTGAGATTTTAAATGAAGATTAAATGTAATGTAGGAACACAAGTACGTGCGCAAGGAGGGATCTGATTTCCAGAATCTGCTCAAAAATTTTTTTTTTAGGTAATACCTACCTACATATGTATTTTTATTTTAATAGGTACCTACTTTATTTAGGTAGTACAAGTGGTAAAATGTTTTTGATGTTGATAAGTGATGGGTGGGCTGGTAAAAAATTTATTCCGGTTTTTTGGCAGGGAATTATTCTTCATAGACGGCAATTACCCTTGCTGGGAAAAAATGCTTCGTTGAAAGAACAAAGGCTAGGTATATGGTAGAGAAGATGGAAAAAATTAACTTTTCATTGATAAATTATTAATTTCTTTGTCAAGTGGTTACTAACACAATTCACGGTCGTTCGTTCCTTAGGGGGTAATGGTAGGTATGTATAACATAACATACAAATGGTCTGATTTTCAAAGTTATCTTAAAATTACACTATAGGCAGGCAGGTAGGTACATAGTTAGGTACATAATATTTTTATTCAAATGCAAGCCCACACAACCCACACACATAATTTTAGCAAAATAATTGTCAATGTTCATTGATACGTGTGGAGGCTTATTTTCAATGTTACCTAACAAAAAAAACGTCAATGTTACCTGACAAGTAACATGGATGGTGTGTAGGGCTCTTTAAGCTGAACATTTTTCGAGTGCTGATTTTAAATCATCTTTTTGGTCGATATTTGGTTGTCATAAGGTTTTACTAAAGAAGACCCGGGCAACGCCGGGTTTTATCGGCTAGTTATTAATATAATTCTCAAATTGTGAATTTTGAAGTGTATTAATTCAACTTTTTAGACCGAGAGCTGGTCCGTGGTATCGTATCGGACAGTGTATGTGGATATGCGTGAATGTGAACGGCTTAAATAACTTTTTGCATTTTGAAAGTGCATTTTTGTGGTGTTCGCGGGTGGTGTTTTTGTCGTGAACTAACTAATTTAGTCATAACGTAAAACACATGATCTCTTTTCGTGTCCATCATAATGTAAGTCCATACTATTATATTAATGTATTTGTTGTATGAGTCACATTGCCAGCTGTAAATATTTTATTTGCCAGTTTAATTTTTTAATCTGCACCTCAACTGGCCTGTAAAATATTCAGAACTTTAATTGCCACTTATGTTAGAAGTTAGACCTATTCAGATATTGTAAAACGTAAATGAGGTTATTAAATGCCGCTAAGTTTAATATACTGAACTAAAAACGATTTATTTTTACGTTGAGAGATCCCTGTCTTTGAGTAAAAAAAAGATACCTTGTCATTTTCCCTAAGTTTAAAAACCCAAAAATTTGACGATGCGATTATAGCCTAAGGTAGGACTTAAGATATCTGTCATAAGGTGTTTTTTTTCTTTTCATTCTTAAAAAAAATTAAAGCAAAAGAAAATATTGGGTGAGAACTTTTGCGCTACCTCTTGAATTAAAAATAGTCTATACTTACTATACATACACAAAAAAACCGAATGTTGTTTATCATTTAAAAGAGATAGTAAGAAAATCTTGTTATTGAAATTAAATTTGTCAAAAATCATTTTATACTATCTAGGTGCGCCAGATATTCATAATCATAACTGTATGTTGTTTGAAATTTGTAGATTCTTTATTATGTAAGTATGTAAATATTGACAAACTTAGAATTGTTATCAAGCATTTTTGTTTGCTATTCAAATAAAGGTTATATTATTATGCGAGTTATTTTGTTTTTATATGTGGTTTTGAAAACAACTCTGCGCAGCTCAAATTCATAAATTTATAAGACGAGGTGGCCGAGTGGTTAAGGCGTTGGACTGCTAATCCAATGTGCTCTGCACGCGTGGGTTCGAATCCCATCCTCGTCGGTGATTTTTTTTTGTTTAAGTATTAAAAATACTTATTTTACTCTAACAATTAGCCATATCGTCGCATACGTAGGTATGCTACATTTTTTTAGTATTTTTATTTACATATATATGTACGTAAATACGATAGACATAAGAGCTAATTTTCCCCAATTCTTTGTTGTCGTATATGTTACGTTTTCCCCAAAACTATTTGTCATATACGAAAAAAAACAGTATGATAAACAATAATACCATTTTTTCTTAAATTAGAAAAGATATCAAAACGGGTATTAAAACATTTGAAGGATAAAATTTATTATATTTATCAAAACTGCATCAGAACCTAAAAACCTAATTTTGTTCACAAAAGACAATAATAATTTTCTCAGGTGATGAAGAGACACATTCAAATATGGTGGTAACGTAGTTGGAAGAGGAATGTTTTTGTTTCGCGATAGCCATCAAGCCATATAAAATGTCTTAACTGCCAAGAGTTACCACTTTTTATTTTCCTACGCTCTTATAGCCATTTCATTAAATTAGCAATCAAAGATTCCAAAATAGATGGCAATAACATGACACTATGTTGTTTTTTATTTTTTTTAGAGAAATTTTTAGTAGAGCTCTCGATTTTAAGCGTGTATTTAGCTACATGTGTATTAGTTTTACGTGTACACGTGTATTCGTTTCACGCACACGTGTATGCGTTTCACGTTCAAGTTCTAAATACACGTGTAAATAAAAAAACACGTGTAATTAAAATTTTTTGTAAAAACCAATCGGGGTGTCGTGTATTTCATCAAAAAAGTATCTGCGCAAAAAATATAAGCGACGGACTTGTTAATACTAGTTAATTTAGATAAGATGATTTTCTGATTTACTTAAACTAAAGACATGCGAAAATTGAATTAAAATGTCGATTAAATGCTATCCGAGATAAAATTTCATCTCAGCATTATCACCCGTTAAAAGATTTGGAAATATTTTTAGAGGGGAACTAGAGAAGGAGAACAATACTTAATCATCGAAACATATTTTTGAGGGGAGTACGGAAGTACAGTGAAAGCCAGAGGAGTACGAATATTCCCTTAGTACTAACTTTGGCAGCCCTGGTATGTACCTAACGTTAGTTTTGGAACTAAAAAAAATTTCGATTTCCCCTCTGGGCCTCTAGGAGGTCACTCAAAAGTCTGAAGTTCCAAGTTTAAAGACAATTTTGGTTCAGTGGTTTAGGCTGTAGGCCGAGGAACATCACACAAACATACAGAAATATTTTTATTTATATGCTCAATAGAGCGGTGGTTGGCCACTTGATGGAAATTTAAAGTTCTACACATTTTTATTAAAAAATTAAATAAAACACTTGTTCTTTCCACAGGTGTGTTATTTAATTTTATAATAAAAATGTGTAATATATAAATACAGACAGACACATAGACGAGATCCACTTTTTTCGGTTTTCCTATCATCGTATAGTGTCAAGTTTGATTTAAATTTTCAGTTCTATTTTTTTCGCCCTATAGTACCTATATACCGCAAGTAGAAATTCACTTCCACAGACGTATGTACTTGTACATATGTACATCTTAATCCACAGGATCATATTGGACTTCAGTTCTCCTTCTCTGTGTCAAAGATATTCCTCAGTTAAATCTCAAAATGTATCTCCAAAAATGATTCCGAGTGAGTCGTTCTCCTCGACGTCTTTTACGACTTGAATTCAATTTCCTTCAATCTATCGATTGGAATCGACATTGAAGCCAGAGGGTTGCCTTAAAGATCTTTTTAGAAAGTGTATAAAACGAAATCTTTGTAGAGAAATTTACTTTTAAACTAAACTTACTGAGCGCTGATTTTAGTCGCCCGCCGAAACGTTGTTTAAGAATATCGAACAGACGACTAATGCAATGATTTGTATTGGACTTCCTTTATTATACTCCATTTTTCATGAGTGGATTCAAGTATATGACCAAATTAAACAGTACCTTAATGATTGATAATAATATTTTATTTTCTTAAGCTCAGGTGTTTAAGAAAAGTCAATAAAGTGTCATAAGGGTAACCCTTTTTGAAGCTGCAGATATCAAACTATAAAAATAAGCTCTTCAACCTATGAAGTCGTGCATCGGGCGGTATGTTGGTGGGTTTCATCAGTTTTAGTAAGTATATCATATCATTCCAAAATGCGTGCTGTGGCTGCCACCATGAAACCGACCCGATATAGAAAACTCGATTTCCTGATTGTAATAATTTATTGAATTTAATATACCATTATACCTTAGTGATTGCATTTACCATAAACCTACCTACTTATACCTAATATAAATTATATTTTCGGGAAGTTTTATTCTTTTAAATAATGGTTGAATAAAAAATGAATAACTCATTGTAAGGCGATGAAATTTGCCTTAAATTCATTCTCATTGATTTAGTTGACTGAATTCTTTGATTTTTTGGCAAAGGATATAATGTAGTATAAGTATATGGAATGTATGTATGTACATATGTATGTCTCTGAAGATTTCGGTAATAGTTCGAATATATATCTGCCACGCTGCTATCACTGTAGTACGTAAAGCGAGTAATTCTTGTGGTGCAGGGAATTTTTCCATGAGAATCTGTTTCACTTTTCAAAGAGCATTTGATTCCCACCGAGAAAAAAGAATTTTTTACACCCAACTAGAAACCTTTGGTCATCCAAGGGTTATGGTTATAAGAAATAAATATTTATGTAAATAGTCTTATTTTTTATGTACATATGTACATAGCTCTAGTGGGCATATATCAGTATTTGGTTTTCTTAATTCTTTTTGTTCTTTACAGTACACCCTTCTTCATACCTATTTTTAGAAAAAAAACTTATTATTAAAATACTGATCTAAATCCCACTAGAGTTGCATACATATAACTTAACAAAAGATCACGAAAAAAGGAAATAAATCTTAATTTATGTATGTAGTTATAAAAAATATAAGATTTATTCAATAAAACAAACGCTTCAAAAAAAAAGATGAAATTCATTTTGATGCACTCGGACATATTTTATTAATATTTAACAAATTTTACTACAATTTTTGTTCTTGCACTTTAACGGCCAGTTGTACAATCGTGGGTTAAATGTTGATCCGTGCGGCTCAGGATTTTTAATTCACCGATTTCGGTGGATTAACTGAGCTTTATCGGTGGTTCAGGCATTTACTTGACTAATATCACATACTTGAACCTTGAAAAATCCTTGAACCTCAGTTAATCCACCAAAATCGGTGAATTAAAATTCCTGAACCACGGATCAAAATTTGAGCCACGATTGTACAACTGGCCCTAAGTTGCTTTATGTTGGTTGAAAAGGCTATTTTGATGAACTGCTGCTAGGGTTCTAGGCTTAAGAATCTAATAACATTACACCTTTTACCATACTTTCAAAAAAAAAATCACTAAACCGTTTCTAAAAAAATACTTTTTCAAAAAATTTTTGAAAATTTTTATACATTACCATTCACACTTAACAGGATCTCCTGAATAAAAAAATTGATAAAAATCGGATCAGGCGTCAAAAATTCAGGTGCCGTAAAAGTATGTTTGGTAATTTTTTTTTTCACCAAAACGCAGACACAGTGTTGCACAGTGTTGCCAGATGAAAAAAAAATCTCCCCCCAGAAAAGTTTAAAAACCCCCAGATTACCACATTTTTTTTTTCAATTTTTTTATTTTTATTTTTTATTCACAGCTCATACATATTTTTTTTTTTTTTTTTGAAAATTGGGGAAAAGGCCGAAAATCGCTTTCAAATTTTAAAAATACCTACAAGTACTTTATGGTATTCAAATAGTGTTTTAAAAAAATTAATTATAGAAAATAGAAAATAGATTAGGATTTTTTTTCTCTTTTCCCCAAAAATAACATACATTCCAATGACCAACGACATCAAATAAAATTACAAATAAGCAGCATAGATTTAAGCTGACGACTGACGATTATTATACATATAAATTCCATAATAGCAAAATTATGTTTTCCATTCCTTTATTAATCTTTTGTGATTTAGTATGTATGTGTATATCCTTAAGAAAAACCAAGAGTTTTGGAATACTACAACGGAAACATCAACCGTTGATTTGTATAAAATAGATAAGTACAAAACTTATGGCATAATTATTGGATGTTGCGTGATTATAATTTGAGGAAAATTCAGATATTGAAATAATTTAACTTTAACATTTATCCCCCCAGATTTCCTCCCAAACATCTCGCTCGAATAAGCGAACAAAGCGATCAAAAGCGATTGAAATTTCGATTTGATTGAAAATTGAGCGATTTTTGATTTGAAACTAAAATCATTCGCTCAGTCACAAAAGTAACGATACACTGAAACTAGTAAAACACCAGTGTGTATGTGATTTTTGTGACACATTGTAATAATAATTATTGTGAGAACAAATTCAAAGTTTACAAAAACTACAATGCTTATACTTTTGTGACTGAGTATGTATAATCAGTAATACCCGGATAAGTGCCGCACCATAAATGCCTCGTTTTGAGAGGTATTTATGCGGGTTGGGTAGTTATAAAAAAAATCCGCTTAAGTGCGCATAAGCACCTCTATATTTACAAAAATAGGAAAAAATTGACAAGAAAAAAACATTTAATGTTATTTAAAAAATAGGAAATACATTTCATCAACTGACTTGTACCGGTAACCTTTTAAAAAGGAAGCGCTAGATGAAAAGAAGCTTTTGTTTTTTCTGCTGATTTCAATTGCACACTTAAAAGATTTTTTTAAGGTAAATTTCAATAAAAGTACACAAAATAAAAAGCAATAAAGCGGGGAAGATAGTTAAGCGAAAGTTACTTATAAGATGAGTTTTATATGGAAAAATCCTCAAAATTTTGGTTCTAAAAAATAAAAGGTAAGTACTTATGCGGATTAGGCACTTAAGCGATAGGCAGTTATCCGGGCTTTACTGTAATAACATACATACAAGGAATTAAAAAGTTGATCGATCGCTTCATCTAGCGATCTAAAGCTGTGCGCCGAAACCACCACATTGCATTGGCGCGAATTAGCTTGATGAGCATATTCAATCTCCTGAACTCTCTTACTCGCTTGATTTAAAATCGCTGCCATCGAAACCGCAGCCTTAAGAAGCGTTTATAGCTAGCGCAGTAAAATTTCCTTTGATAAAAAATATCATAAACCGAAAGTGGCGATAAATTACACTGGTCAACAAAATAAGTGTTTTTTTGTTACAGAAACCAAAATATACTTTCCCACAGGTTTTTGGTGTGCTGAACTCGAATCTGAAGTCATAAATATTCTATCACGTCATTTTTTTTTTAGATATTCCCGTTTGAAAATTAAAAATAGTGTTTAAAAGAAGAAAATTAGTGCTTCCAGAAACCGTTACAAATTATGTTGAAACTAATTACCTCACGTTATAACAGAACCTCGAAAACAGCAAAAAAAATGTTATTTTTGATTTTCAGATGGGAATATCTAAAAAAAAATGCCTGGCGTAATAAAATATTTCTGACTTCGAGTTCAGCACACCAAAAACTTCCGGAATAGTATAATTTGGCTTCTGTAACAAAAACCTTGTTGACCCGTGTTATCCAGTAAATTAGTAAATATATAAGTCAACAAAGAATGTAGACTTGAACCTTGGTCGGTAACGTAGATTGTTTTTTTACTCAAAAAACAGTTTGAACACAACCAAAGAAATAATAAATAAATAAAAAGCTTGTAGAGAGAAAGATATTAATTCAAACTTCTTGTGTGCCATAGTTCCAAGACATTTTTATTTTCTACTCAGTTGAAATTTTGCACACACATTGTCATTTAAATTAAATTCATATTGAATCTTTTTGGAATAAATTTTACTAATAATTAATTCTGGTAACAACCCAATAGCATCCACTCTTAAGCTTCTTTCACATAACTAATAGAACTGACCTACACACATATACAAGGAAATTAATATTATTCTTCTCTGTAAAATTTTGTAAACAAAACAAACACTCATGCGCCTACCAAACAATTCAATATTTGTTCTGCGATATAATGGATGCCACATTATGGCAGTTATAGTTCTAGGGCAATAGGCCATCAGCACTTTCTCTTTTCCATTTCTTTTCGCATCCCTTTTATAAAAGAAGCTTTAACAATTTGTTTTGCATTTATTTTGTATATTTAAGAGAGTGAAAAACTATTGAAAGAGTAGCAAGTTTCCAATAGAGCTAATAAAAGCTCTTCCAACAAGCTTTTTCGCCCATGTGGAACGCATTTTCCGAATGAACAAAGAGCGAAAATCCAATCGCAGCTGCAACTATAGCTAGCAATAGTAAAACAAGTGGAAAACCTTATGGAAAATCCGTGTGTACACAAAATACGGAACGACCAGTAATAAAAAAAAAAAAACTGAAATTCTCTGTGGATCAACACATGGATACTCAACAAAACATCAAGTAGGTATCTATATCTTTTGGGGCATGATTTTCATTTTCCAATCTTATGGATTCAGTTAAGATGTAATATTCGCCCGGTTCGAATGTCTTTCCATACGGACGTGGTAATAATTGTTGTTGCTTATGAAAACTCTTCTATATCTATACATCAACAATCAAAAAGATACAAAAATGAAATTCTTTTATTGAAAAAATTAAAAAAAAAGAAAATACATAATATCTAAAAGGAAAAAAAAAAATACTTGTACTAATTGTTGAATGTTATTCCTTGATTGAATCCTTGCAATTTGTCTTACAAATGTATAGTTTCGTAGTCTTTTCTTCCTTCGTGATCCGCGCGAGTTTTTGAGAAAAGAAAATGTGAAAATTTCCTTTCGAAGTGGTATTAGATATAAAAGTATCTAAAAAGTGCTCAGTGCTCCATTTAGAATTGTGCGTGTGTTGCAGTAACATCTCCAAGCAGAAAAATTGTTATTGTTTTTATTGAAAAAGAAAAATCTATTAAAAAGATATGCAAATAAAATTTCCTTTCGAAGGGTTAAATTAAAAGTTTTGTTCGATAAAAAGAAAAATCCTGTGGAGTTTTGCGAACGTACGTGTATGTTGTGACAGGACACAGGAATAACAGAAACAACAATTTCCTCATAAAAAATTTCATCAGAAGTTCAACTAAAATCTTAACAAACATTAATTTCGTATTCAAAGAAAGTACGATGGGCCACTGTAAGTGGCGCCCAACAGACAATGCCAACTCTGCCAGATGTAATTGCATTGCTTTAACTAAAGAAATTACATGAACAAAAACAAAAATTACTAATTAAAACTATTATCATCACCTTCATATTGCTCGCTTGCAGCTTTTTCTCACTTCACGGTTATTTTCATTGAGATGTTATAATAATAAAAAATTAAAAATATAATTGTAAAATAATGTGCCAAATTGAATTAATCTTCCAATTTATCGCTGTACTTCGTTGTCATCGTGTCGTACATAATTGTAATTGTATTTGTCGTTGTAAAATTGTTCGTAATGCAAATCGACGACAACAGCCTGCATCACCATCCTCAATGAATCCACAAATAGATATATAAAATTGTAAACACTTAATTAATTGTAAATAAAAACACAAATTAAATTAAAAAAAAAATAAACCATGTACATAAAAGCTATTTAAAGCCATATTTTTTCTGAAAAAAGTGGTTTTCAAAACAGCAATCGAAAAGTCGGATAGACACGGGTAAATATTTCAAAAAAAATAATAAAACAAAAATTAGAGCATGTCATATGGAGAATATAAATAAAAAAATTTAATATCTACTTATACGGATAAATTAACAAAACAAATCAAAATATTTAATCAAAAATTAGATCGTAATAAAAAATTAAAATTAAGATTATATCCAATTTCGCTTTATATTTAAACAAAAATATCTCAATGTTTAATGTATAATATGTACAAGATTTTTTAAATTTAAATTTTTTAACCGAATTCGTCGGGACCAATCAAAGTTAATTAAAAAAAAATATATAAAAGGAGAGTTATAAATCTACAGTACTGGCAAAAATCATATAGGAGGCGTTTCGAAGTAATTACTATAATATATATCTATTTTAAGTAGAGTTCAAATCCGATAATAAAACTAATATATAAGTTAACCAACAGATAAGCAATAATATTGTTGAAAGCTCCCTCCCACCTATCTGACATTGTATAGACAAAAATAAAATAGTTTCATATAACAAAAATCAATTAAAACGTCCACCATAAAAAGCAAATAAGAACATACTTTCACACCTCCTTAACTCACCATTATTTTTAAACTGAAGCATAAACTCAACAATTTTTAACAATGGATTACATGCAACAATTTGCATCGGCGAACATCAACAGCAACATCAACACTGGTAACATCAGTACCGATGACTTTTTGGCCATTTTCTCGTCGAGTCCCAGTCCAACGGACTATCAAATCAGCAATCAATCAAGCGCCGCCATTAATATTGCCGCCTCAACTATTTCAACAACATTCGGATCAGCTGATCCGGGAGCTTCAGTGTCGTCGTCGGCTATTTATGGCTCGACGACACTATCCTTCAACGATACCCTGCTATTTATCAACAACAACTTCAATACGAACAGTAATTATTTCTTCACAAACAACAATACGCCTAACGGTAATGTAACGACCACGATACAATACAATGATACCTATCCAAGTGGCTATACATTGACGCACATAATTATCGCGTCGATAATCGTTACGATACTAATGATTATTATTGTGGTGGGAAATATGTTGGTGATAATAGCGATTGCAACGGAGAAGTCGTTGAAGAACATCCAGAATTGGTTCATAGCCTCGCTGGCGGTGGCTGATTTCTTTCTGGGGTTGATAATAATGCCGTTTTCTTTGGCAAATGAATTGATGGGTTATTGGATATTTGGGAGTTGGTGGTGTGATATTCATTCGGCAATGGATGTTCTATTGTGTACGGCATCGATAATGAATTTGTGTTTGATTTCGTTAGATCGGTATTGGAGTATTACGAAGGCGGTTGAGTACTTGAAGTCAAGGACTCCGGCGAGAGCGGCACTGATGATTGCATCAGTGTGGATAATGTCGGGATTGATATGTATACCACCGTTATTGGGTTGGAAGGTGAAACGACCGGAGGGGAATTTGCCTCAATGTGCGGTAAGTCGAAAGTTTTTATTTATTTATGTACAGGAATTATTTATACATTTTTAATTTAATTCACTTGGGAATTCATTTTAATTTTGGAATAAGGAATTTATGGCAGTGAAGATTTATTTTTTATTTCCATTTCGAACTGTGTATTTAAATCTGTCATTTTCAAGAGTATATTTATGTACATAGATGAAAATATATTAATTGAATGAGCTCTGAAGCCATTGGTATAGTACGAATATATGACTATTCCACAGGTGACAAAGGCAATATGTACCTATTGAGTCTACGTTATAAACCAAGGTAAAGAAAGGTATTGTGAAGAAGTTTTTAAAGGAAAAGTTGGAGAGTGGTATCTCTATAACCATTAAAAATTTGCCAACATTTCTAGGAGTGTGTATTTTTTACGTGGAAAAACTATGAATAAAGTAGAACAAGAATTCGTTTTTTTTATTTTATATGATATAGTAAAACACGGAGTCTGTGTAGTTCATAATGTAATTTATTTTTATTATCAGTTCTGTTGGGTATACATGGGTATGTACTGAGTTTGAACAAAATTCCTGGGTTACACGTGCTTGTTTTGTATGTGAATGTGGTGCAAAGGTTTAAAATTGATGTCTTAAGAGGGATGGATATGAATGTAAGTGGATTTTTAAAATATAAATACCTTATGTAGTTTTATTTGGTAAGGTCAAAGAAAGGTTTATTGTGAATGAATTTACAATTTAGTTAATATTTACTGTGTCCCCTAGATAAACTATCGAATTCAGGTACAACATTTGCTATAAACCGTTGAAAAACGAAAGTTTAAGGCTCGAACAGGTTTTCTATGTTGCAGGGAAATAAACTTTACACGGGAAATAACTTCATCACTAGTGGGAAATAATTTCACTTTTTTCAAGTGAAGTTGTTTCCCCTTATTTACACAAGAAAACTTCTTTTAAATTAAAATTTTAAATTAATTTTATTTTTATTAAAGCAAAATCTCTTATTATTTTGTTCAGTATTTCGCGACTAGGACAACAAGGTTCTAAATGACATTTTTGGTAAAATTGAGTTATATGTATATTGCATCGTACTAAAAATGATATGCTCTTTCGATTCTCGCCGTTTGCATAAGTCTATCTCTTACAGTTTCGAAAATAATTGAGCAACAGAGTTCTATCTACCCCAGTTTTCATTTGATCTTAAAGTTCACAAGGTTCAAACCTACCAGATAGAACCTTGTGTATTTAGGACAGAACCTTCTTTAAAGCCTTGTAGTTTGGGTGAAGAAAAGAAAATAATCGTATGTGAGGTGGGAAACCAATTTTTTTTTTCAAAATTTTACGTAGTTCAGTAGAATTTCTTTTTGAGCCTCAAAATTTTTAGTCAAACACTAAGACCCAGTTTTGAAGTGGTAAGTTAAAACAGAGATAGTTAACTCTGGATATAAATTTATTTACAGTTTACTTGAGAAGAAGTTGCGAATTTATGCAAATCGACTCAACAAATTTGGAGGATAAAATATCAAAAGCATCTGTTCAGTAAATCCAGAGTTAACTCACCAAATTTGATAATTCGGGTTAATATTTAATCTCCCACTGAATAACTGGGTCTAAAAACCAGATCTTTGATTTTTGAGAAAATTCTAAATTCTGCTTTACTACTTACTTTATGAAATTAGGATCTTTGGAGAAACAAAATAACAGATTGAAGTTGAATTTAAGGAAAACTTACTTAATAATTGTTGTTTTCAAATTTCTTAAAGACTAGAAGAGTTTTAAGCATAAAAGACTGCGTCTTTATTTCTACCTACCTGTATACTTATGTCGTTTTCCGTTGGTCACTCCTAGCACTCTTTTTTCACTCCATCCACACTCCCAACACTCCAAAAACCTTCCATTTGCTGTTCGGAGTGATGATTTAGGAGTGTTTTTTCACTCCGGATTTCATTAAGGAGTGCTAGGAGTGCAGTCTGAAAACACACATACGTTTAAAAGTATGTGTTGGATTAATTGTCAAAATAGTATATGCTTCTTCTTGGGATGTTCTGAAATTGAAATTATTGAAGTTCATTTTAGTTTTTACTTCTACATAGATACACATATTACGGAAGAGAGTTTTTCATATTCCATTGGAATCAAAAAGGAGTGAAACACTCTGAAAATCCAATCGAAAACGACATTAAATAAATTGAATTAAATAAATGGAATTGAAATAAATTGATTTAAAAATTGAATTGGATTTAAGTGTTTATCTAAAATTGAAAGGAACATTGGAATATTAAGAAACAAAAATACTATTTAAGAATGAAAAATTTTGAACATAACTTTCTTAATTTTTGTATTCAAAATTTTGAGTTTGGAAATAATTTTCTTAAAAATTATTCACTAAAGCAACTTGAATTAAAAGCTTAATAAAAGAATGGATTTCTGACTTTAAAAGCAGATTTAGCATGATTTTGTAATCGTTACCGTTGTTTTTAAATGATATTCTCGGGAGTAGGTCACAATTCAGCTTGCCTTGCAAATTCTGCTTTTCGAAATTCTGTTCTTTTTTTTAGATTCGGTTTTACAAAAATTCAGTTTTTCAAAATTCTGCTTTTCAAAATATTGACAATAAATATTTAATACAATAAAATTCTGCTCATTCTGCTTTTCCAAAGAAACTTTTATTAACAATATTTATGCAAACTAATTTTTTTTAGACTTACAACAGGAAATAAATAATAGCAGCTAATCTGAGCAAAGCCCATCAAGGTGCCGCCCGGGCACCTATATTTATTAAGCTATATTTATTTAGTACAGAGCCTTTGTATCTAATTCCCTACAGAAAAAAAAAAAGAATTTTAATTAGGTCACCTAGAACAAACATTTTGGTTCGATCAAATTTTTTTTCGAAAACGGGTGCAACAATTTTGATTTAATTTCGGACCTGTTTTTTTTTTTTTATGTGATCATCCTATTTTAATATTATAAATGTGGAAGTTTGTTTGTCTGCCTGTTTGTTCCTCTTAATCTCTGAAAATACCTAATTGATTGTAATGAGAATTGGTAAAGTGAGAGCTTGGAACATGAGGCTACTTTTGTTTTCAAAATCAACAACAGTTTACCAAAAAATAGTTAAAATATATAAAATAAGTGATAAATTGTTTGAAATGTCAGATATTCAAATATAAAAATATCAAAAAACAAATATAAAAGTTTTTTACAATCATAAAGTTATTTAAACATGCGAAGCAAGGCGGGCACGGGCCTGCTAGTAATAAATATAATTTCAAGTTTTTAACAAAAAAAAATCACTACACGAAAATAGGGTTTTAACATTTTTTGAAGAAATTACCTCAATAGTTGGGTATCACCGCATACCTCGTTGACAGCTTGGGGAATTTTGTTATAATTTAAAAAAATGGTAGTTGTTAGTGTTTGAAATATTATTGCATCTCAAAAAATGTCAAATCCTTTTTATATTAAAACAAAAAATAAGGAAACAATAGTTTTAAAGGAATGCGAAATTAAAAACTCCGATCCTATGAACAATAGTTCTTTTAGTACTACCCTTATTGACTTAAAAATAAAGGAAATTGAAATGATAATGGTTTGTTTGGCGCCAACATTACCTACCAGAAAAATCTAGCGCTTTAATTAGTAAACTATTGTTTCATACCAAAAATAACGGATCTATTTGGATTTATGTAATACTCGTAAGTACCGGAATCCAAATTTAAAGTAAAACTGGACACTTTCTTGTCATTAAGTTGAGAGCAGTTGAGTGCTTTAGAACTCAAGGTTTTTTTTTTAATAACATTTATCTTACAGCTTTATTGCTTTATAAAAACAAAAAGATAACTCGCGAGTTTTCATCAAATGTCATTTTCTAGTGAATTGTATACCGATTAAATCTATGTATATCTTTTACTTTCATAATTTACAACGATACATACCTCCTTATTAATAAACGGAAAACAACGGAAGGATAAGACTAACACATCTGTCAACTTGCAATTCATATTAATAAATATGTAATGGGCTGTGACTTGGGTGACAGCGAGCGGATAACTTTAACTCGCCAAATTTAACGTTTAAGGGATGGATAACTTCATAACACACACATGCTTACATTTCATAATAACCGGTTCAACTACAAGCATATTTTTCATCAATCAGTGCATGCTTGTGACACATGTATAAGAATAATTCCACGATTTGATGAAGAGTTGCCGTGTGGTACAGACTGGAACTATTATGATATGTTTATTAATAATTAAAGTTATCCAACGAACAAGTTGTCTATCCGTGTGCTAGCTAACACGTGTGTTAAGCAGTATAAAGGAGACATAACAAAAAAACACGGAGTAATTCAACCGATTTTTTGCACATTTAGATTTTTTCTGCGTGGGTTTATAATGCAAAACTTTTACATTTTTTGAATTAATAAATGTTTGGAGCTCTAGTAATCGAAAAAATTATTTCATTTGTATGAATGGTTTGGCTTGTAGAGCGAGTCAAAGTTGACAAATTTTTATGGTGAGAAAAAAACAATTATTTTAATTTATTTTTTTTAATTTTGAATGTTAAAACTAGGAAAAATGTGTAAATAAAACATTTTTTGTTATTTTTACTTGATATATCTGTTAATTGCTATAATCAGAAACGGAAAAAAAATGACAAATTTTTTTAAATTGCTAAATTTAATGTTTTTTGAAACACCCATTTTTGCACGCTTTTTCGACTTTACACTGAGTAGAAAAAAAAAAGGTTCAAGCATAATCAGGCCAAGCTTAAAGGATGATAAATCCTTATATATCTCTTCATATAAAACCAAAAACTCAGCTGCATAAAGTTGCATAGAGCTGAGCTAGAGCGATTTGATTTGATGAAGTCAGTAATTTTTTCTGAGTTTTTTTTTTGTCAGGTGCAAAAAAAAATTATGGAAAATATTTTTTCTTTGTTTTGAAGGTATGATTTTTGGTTTAAAATAAAATGGCTTTGTAATTTAGAAGGAAAAACCGACCTAAGTTTTTCAAAACGGTTTAATAGCTTATTTCTTGTGACCCCTAATAAAACTTTTAAGTATGAATGTTTTTGATTTCGGGTATGATTAATTATTGTCAGGTAATTTGATTGATAAGAATTTTTAACTGGTATATGCTAAGGAAACTAGTGACCTCATAAATATAACAGCCAACGATATAAAAAGGCAAATAGCAGATATATTCAAGGCAATAGCATAGATATTCATTTAATGAAGATATGTATAACTATATTTGTGAATCACGAGTTCTTTTTAACTATGATTGACAGAAAAGTTTTAAACGAATTAACAGAAACAAAGTCTACGCGGTCATGTCTGGTATGTAAAAGGACCCAAAAAGGCTTCAATAACCAGGATGAATTAAATAACGACGAACATAACTACGAATATGGAATCTCTCAATTGCATGGTAGACTCAGGTGCATCATGGAATTTATTTTGAAACTGGCTTATACACCGACAAGAGGGAGAGGAATTTGATGAATCTATTGGGATCAAGGAGGCAGACAAGAGAAGAAAACAAGAGATTCAAAGATGTTTTCACAATGAGATTGGACTTGATGTAGATAAACCGAAGCAAAGATTTGGAAATAGCAATGATAGAAACACTTCAAAGAGATTTTTTGAACAAATCTGAGGCAACCGCTCGAAAAACTGGAGGCAATGAAGAGGTTATAACCAGGATCAAAATAATTCTTAATGTTTTGAATTGCAGGGAAGTAGTGAATACAGTTAAATTTGGTGAGTACACCAAAAAAAACGCAGAGTTATTGAAACAAAAGTACTCTGAAAAACAACCTACTCTTCATAAAATTTTGGTTCATAGTCAAAATATCATCGAATACCAATCTCAAGCCCAGGAATCCAAAAATAAAGATTACAAGAAATACAGATATTAAAACACGTGCAAAGTTTCAAGAATTCCGCAGAATTAAGACCTATTTAACATGCTAGCAATCTCATCCGATCCACTTATTTCTTCATTAAAACATGTAAGAAACCAAAAACTCTGAAAGCACAATACTCACCGGAAATGATAAGTTTATTACGCATTACCCCGGACTTAGATGATAGTTTCCAAGAAATTTAATGTTTGTATGTAAATTTTTGTTATTTTGTTTTTCTTGTAATCTATCAATAAAATACTTTATAAATGTACCCTCTTATAAAAAACAATTAAAAAAAAATAAAAATCAATTAATCAATAAAAAAAAACAAAAACTGATTTTTTTTCACTGTTTCACTAAAACAGGGCAGGTTTTGGTTTCGTGTAAAAAAAATTCATGTTTTATTCAAAAGATTACTATGATGGAGAAGTCCAAAAAAATGATTTTCGGCATGCCGTCCGTCGTGTCAGTATGTTCGTCTGTGATAGGGGTCTGAGGTTTTCGGATACTGTTAAAAATTTTCTATTCGGCGCATTTTAAAAATGTGTAAATAATTTTATTGTAACGAAAGAACGTACTTAATGATACCTAAGGAAGAAAACGAAACGTTAACAGCACTTTGCAGCTAAGCATGCGACTAAATATAATTTGTAGGTATTGATAGACTTAAACATCTCAGTCTTGCGATAAGGTTGGCGTTTTTTACTATCTGAGAATAGAGAATCGGACCAAAAGCGTTTACTCCAGATTAAAACGCATTAAATTAAAGTGCTGGAAGAAACTTTCTTAAAGCTGTTCATCTTTAGCGCCGCGCATTGTTGCTTTAAGAATCCTTTTGGCTGGCACTCCTTTTCCTGTCTTGGCTTTGGTTTGCTTGGTATGGCGGTAGTATCAGTGTCAGTGTGGCGAGTTAGTTGGCTGCTAAATGCGCATCTAAAGAAACAGCACAAATATTCACAAGAAACTAACAAAACAACACAAATAGAGTTGCTGTGTTAGAATTGGAATAAATGTAGTGTACGGTGGGGTGCTGAAGAAAAAAAAAAAAAAAAAAGACAGGACACAAGGTAAGTGGCATGAATATAAAAATTCACGATAGAAGCCGACTATACGATACGGAACCGAGTAATTCAGATTATTAAAAGTTTTTCCTCAAGAGTGGATTTTCACATCAAAAAAGTTTGCTCCATCTCGTGTATTATCCTGGGACAGAAGGAGTCTTCTTCTCTCTATTACGCTCATGCTTATGTGTAATTTATCTCCTTTTCATGAGTTCTAAGAGGAAAATTTTTTAGTAGGTATAGATACCTATCTACATATACTATATTCATTTTCGTATTTTTTTGTTTTCATATTTTGTGCAAAGGTTTATAGAAATGTAAGGCTCTCTCTTAGCCTTTAATAGGATGAACTGAGTTTTGCACAAAATTTGTTTATCACAAAAAAAAAATGGAAACATCTCCCAGAAGAGAGAAAAATAAATTAATTTGAGGGCTTGTAAACTGGTAATCTCTCTGTGCATTATTTACATATAATTTTTAATTCAGATAGGCTTTTTGAGGATCTTGTTAAAAGAGATTTGTTTTGCAGGTTTTCAAAAATAAAGGATAGGATTATGGTGGCGGTTATTTCATCTTTGGGATGGTGTATATAATTCAAAAGCCCTATTTCTGTACATATTTTTAGCAAGAAGATGAGTTAGAATGAAAAATTTGTATTAAATTTATGAAGAATGGTTCAGGATTATTCTGATTATGTATTGGAATTTATTGCCCCATAAGCAGATCATTTATTTATCTAAAACACAAAAAATGCACTTAATATTGACTTTTAAGAACGTTAGTATACGTTCGTACTTTCGTGAGCGAGAACGAATAGAGATATTGACTCCAAATGAATTTTATTTTCCAGATAATAAGGCCATAACATGCCGAAAGGATTTTCAGAAAAAATGAATTTGCAGTTTTTTTTATTGACAACATACCTATTTGTTTTAGTGTCCTTTTTCCTTTTTACTTGTTTTAAAACGAGTTTTTTATGTTGCAGTAATTTTTAAAAAAAAATCTATAAAATAGCTTATTTCTCGAACATCTCGAGAGTAAACAACGCATAATGAAGAATTGGTATAAGACTTAAAAAAGTCAACCCACCGTTTTTTTTTTTTTTTTTTTTTTTAAATTAAAAAACTGCTGAATATTGTTAAAAATTGATTTTCGGCTTGAATATCTTGAGAACACACAAAGCCTTTCATGTCGATTATGGAATCGGCAATAGTGGATCCGCAGAGAATCGCAGTAGATTGCTCTCTTTTCTTCCCACGTGAAATCGATGAAGGGAAAAGGATGCAGTTGTGCGAAATCTATAATCGGCATGATTAACTTTGGGCTAATTTTATTCTATTCATAACGTGATAATTGATATGAAAGAATTTGTAAAAAAAAAAATTCAATTGACAGTCAAAAAAAAAAAATTGTTGAAAGACGTTTCTCGGGTCGAATATCTCTAGAAAAAAAATTATATCGACTTGGAATAATGTTAGTCTTCCGATTTTCCCCGTTAGAATATTTTTACTTTTAATAGCGGGAATGACATTCGAAACAGTGTTTTTTAAGTATTTGACATTATAAATCAAATTCTAGAAAACAAACAATTTATTCCCGGAGAAACATTTCCCAAGAATATATAGGGATGAACGGAAAAGTCCGAAGAAGTCGTCACACCTTCCTTCGATAACTTCTGAGCATTAATGCGATCAATTTATTTTAATCTAAAGGCTAAACGGCATTATTATATAAAAAAGAGGGAAATTTGTCAATTCATCAGCTGCCATAGAACTACATTTTTCGTTTTTTTTTTTTTTTTGAATTTTATCGAAAAACGGCTAAAACGAATTTGATTGATGAAATCATAACTCAATGGCCAAAGGTTTTCAACAAAAAATTTCTTATTTTCTTAGTATTTTTTAATGTTTCACCATTCTTTTTTTTTTAAATGAAGCATTATTGTTGTTTGTTAACAACAAGACCCTAAAGTTCTCTGGATTGCAACAGTTGTGCATATTTTTTTTTTTTTGTATATGTACATTTATGTTTTTTTTTTTAAGAACTCAGGTGGAGTTCTTTTGTGCTGAAAGCTTTTTAGGAGTTGTTTTAGTTATTTCATGCTTCCTTGCCATTTTCTGTTATTGTGTTGTTAATACATGTTCAAGGTGATTTTTTTTATTTTTTAAGCTTAACTCTCATGACGGTTGAGTTGTTAATAAAAAGTATTCAGACCTTAACTCATTTTCTTAGCTTGAGTCGTAAAAATACTTATATTAAAGTTTTAAAACACATTTTTTATTCATAAAATATTGAAATGAATACCTTGT
Organism: Epistrophella euchroma; assembly: GCA_947049315.1. Lineage (NCBI taxonomy): Eukaryota > Metazoa > Arthropoda > Insecta > Diptera > Syrphidae > Epistrophella > Epistrophella euchroma. The sequence continues at coordinate 75,870,236 of OX346246.1, read as the reverse complement.
AGGCAAACTGAAGTAGTTAAATATTACAATCCTCTTTTTTTAGCAGTTTGATCCAAATTGCATAGCGACTGACCAAAAAAATATAAAAATCTTTTAAATTGGAGTGCTCAACTAATATTTGATTTTTTTTTTCTCTTCACTTATGGAAATGGTTTCTAAAATAGGACGACCAACGAACGCTGATGACGCCGGCCGCCGCCGTCACCGATGAGAAAAATGGTTGGATTTCATTATTTTATCTACGAATAGATCAAGGACACTTCTTAAGGACATTAATTTGCATAAGACCACAAAATAGCTACTGAGATATAGGTTCATCCTTTTTATTTCTTCGACTCAACTCAGCTCTTGTTCTTCATCGTTCGGAATGATTTTGTTAAAATTGAAAAATGAGCTAAAGAAAATAAATTAATTCCCTTTTGCTTTTGCGTTTTGCGTTTTGAATTTTGCGCGCTGAACGCTGACAATTCTTTCATTAAAAGAGTTCAAGGCGGAAATGGTGGTCATCCATTTGCTATGTTTCATCGTTTATCGTTGGTTTTATTTTTATTTTCAGTACTTAATGAGAATTTTTAATGCGTCGCGTGTCCTTTTTTCTTGTTTGCTTTTGTTTAAGGACAAAGTTATGAATATTTTTGAAGTGGTTATTACGTTTTTTTTTTGTTTAATAGATATTGTTCACACAGCATTTATTTTATAATCTTAATTGGCATTGTCAGAAGAAAAGTCATGAAAAATTACTTAAGTCAGTCAGGAGAAGAATATAAAGGCGCGTTTTTTTTATTCGTTTATGTACTTTCAAAGCCACAATTTTGAACGGCCAAGGACATTTTATGAGCTATGTTGCTATTAGATATTTTGGAAAAATGCTTTTTGTGTTTTATGGGAGTGATTTACTTCTGAATTTATCTGCCCTTTGCACAATTGAGCAAGAAAAAAAAAATAATAGAATAAAATCCATTGTTATAGAAAATTATGAATAGGTAACGATAAAAATAAGGGATTGAGGGTGAGGCTGATCTAAAAAGGTCTTGTTCATTTAAAAAGAATTCAGAGTTTTTTATATTTTGGAGAACAAGTAAATGTTTGGAAGAAAAGAAATTAAGAAGGTAGGGTTTTTATTTTTAAACTGAAAATCAACAGCTGCTGGGGAAATTTACTTTGGTTGGCTTACGTATGGTTAAGTTCGGTTAATCAACTTATATTTATTATTCATGACTTAAAAGCTGAATTCAAAATATTAGCTATAAGTAGAAAAGCACGAAAAACAAGTTGTGGCATGAAATTTCTTTTGTAAACGAAAAATTCTCACGAAAAAACTTCATATCCTTATTGCATACAAAGCCAAATATGGCTTTGTTTGATAAGATTACAAGAATCGAATTGTTGGTTTCCCAAACCATACGGTCACGGCAAAATCATTAACTTGATCCCTGCCGATTTCTTTTCAACACCTACAGACTACTGCACTTCAATTTTGGACCTCAGTGGTGATTTTAATGTTGTTTTTCCATCCAGGCAGGATTGGAAGGATGACATCGTGCTGAGAGATATTGACTCAAATATTTTCACTGATGGTTCACAGATGAAGTGCGATGTCGGTTCAGGAATCTTCTTCGAATCTCCGAATATCTTTTGATCTTATCGGCTACCCAACTTTGATAGTGTTTTTCAAGCGAAATTACTGGCAATAGTATCGCCCACCGGTCGAAATTCGGCCAGTAAAAACTGACGCAAAAAATTTGTTTGAAAATACTGAAGGAAGAAACATTTTTTTTTTTATTTTAATTTTTTTTTTAAATATGCACAGTGTTCGATAGTACAAAAACAAAAATGTGTGTAAATGCGTGTCTCAAGTAAATTCTGCACATTCCGCAATTGTGGCTTTCCAACAATATAAAATTTATCGAAATCGGTCAAATACTTTTTGAGAAAATGGTACCACAAAAATTATCTTAGCCTAAGCACGCAAATTTCTCAAACAAGACCCTCTAACCGAAACCGTAATACTGCCATTCCTGGCAGACATTCAGACTTTCTAGGGGTTTCAAATTTTAGGTTTTTCACAAATTTTTGTTACATTGAAATTTTTGACATTTAAATCAAATTAATAAATTTTCTTTGAAAAACTTAAATTCGAAACCCCTATAGAACTGGTTTTTCAGTAAAACTAGCCTTGAATAATATGGCCGTAAGTATTTCCGTAATGTTAATTTTTTTTTTGTCAAAAATTCGAACAGCAGTTTTCTTAGAATCACTTTGGTCGCGTTACATATACGAAGTTTAATCGAAATCGTTGAAGCTGTTTTTGAGAAAATTGAAGAAAATTAAAATCGTTGTACGAGTAGAATTGAAATTTTGAAGTTTATAGAAGAAGTTTTTAAAGAATTATCTTTTCTTAAATCAGCACAGAAGTTTAATAAAAATAGTTATAGTCGTTCTTGAGAATATTAAAATATCGTTGTTTGTGAGCTACTCGTTCTAAATTAGACTTTCCTCTCTCGGGATTCCTTATTGATTTAGCTGTACGTAACTTTAAACAAATTTGTCCCCTCATTGAGCTATAGCTCAAATTACAGTGGACGAACTGACGTACATACGCACAGACACCCTTACAAGCAAGGGCCGACGACGGACGTTATGACGAAACCAACTTTTACGGACTTCTCCATCATCGTAGTGTTAGTTTTGATTTAATTTTTTTTTTGCACGAAATCAATACTTACCCTAGCTTAGGGCAAGTTAAAATAACATTTATATTATGGCAATAAAATACAGCTTTATTTTTGTTGGAAAATGCAAAAAGAAGTAAAAAAATATTCAGTTTATATGTTTTTCCCAAAAATAAGTAAAGCATATTATCATTTTTATTTTTAGGCTATATGTGTCAAAACGTAAGTTATGTGCAATTTATTTTCAAGTTTGGCTTTTTTATTAAAACGTACGTACTTTTGCATTATCGGTTACCCTTCCTTCAGAATATGGTATACGGTTCTTCCTTCGTAAGTGGTAATTGATCCGATATACTTACTTGGTCCATAGCAGTGCTGGGGGATCGTGGGAAAAATCCCTTTTTGTGGGAATTTTAACCTCTAAAGGGAATAAGGGAAAACCGACCCATTTTGTGGGAATTCTTTGATTTTTGAAATTTTACCCGGAAAAGAGCAAATCAACAAAATTATAATCAATTAATTCGAAACAAGTGAAAATATAGTTCAAGAAATGTCAGAATGATTTCTTAGAAGATCTTATAACACCTGATAAATTACACAATAGGTACAAATCGCGATCGTGAATATAGTAGGTACTATCAACGACTAGATATATATCTTTAGTGATTATTTCTACATTCGTGTTCAGTTATATATCTTTAGTGTTTAGAAAAAACATATATACCCAGAAATAAATTGCTTCTTCACTTCCACAGTTAATAAAGCATAAACGCTTGGACCGATTTGCTTCATGTTTGGTACTTGTATGCACTTAATAATATACAGGGTGCCATCTACTTCGTATAATACATTTTAGGAGGATGATTTTTGGGTCATTCTATGGGGGAACACCCCTGAGGCTGGAGGTGGCATTTTCTGAAAAGTTTATTTATAATGGAAAAAATTATTTAAAATAAAAGGATGTTTTAAAGGCTAATATTTTCATTTTTTTAGTAATTTTTTAAATCAAGTTGCTTTAAAAAGTTTAAAAAAAAAATTATTTTCATTTTTAAAATTTTTGTCTTTTTGTTTTTTAATTTCTTAAAAATTCAAATTAAACATTATTTATGTCCTTTGCTGGTTTTTGTTTTTTTTTTATATTTTTCATTTTAAGTCCACTTTTCAACTTTTTTTCAGTGCGAAATAAAAAGGGAAAAAAGAAAATATTTGTGGGAAAAAAGAGAATTTACCGACTGCGTGGAGGGAATTCCGTTAAAAATGCCCCCCCAGCACTGGTCCATAGCCTGATTTTTCAACAAGAATAAAAAAAAAAACTCATAGCATAAGAGACGCATTCATATGAAGTTTTAGTAGTACAGTTGAGTGACAGCTAAGGGAAATTTATATATTTTTTATTCTGAATATCCTGGATATCAAATTCTTCATAATTTATATTTCGCCTGGAGTCATATTGTCGCACACGAAAGGGTGAAGGAAAAGGGCTTATTTTGAGAACGAAAAAAAAAAATGATATACATATCTCGGCTTAAAGGAAACTGACGCTTTATTCCGAAATAATTGGCACCCAAGAAAAGAGTATCTATAGTTTGTTCGTTTTTTTTTTGTTCATGCAAATACATATCTTGAAAATTGGAGCATGTATTTGATTTGCATTTATATACATTTTATTCATTCTCATTTATATTTTTTGATCGAGGTTGTTGTATTATAAAGAATAAAATACAGATTTTGATTTTTGTTGATATATGTTTTTTTCTTTTTGTATGGTTAGCGTTAACGGCTCCAAGGTTGCGAAACGTCAATCAAGAATGAGTTGGGCTAAATAGAACTTTCATCATTAAAATTTTGTTGGCTTAACAAATTATTTTCTGCTTCAATAAAGCATTAACTTTTGAGTGATAGGGTTTGTATTTTTGTATTTATTTGTTTTAAGAGAAAATTTATCTACAAAAATTCTTTAAAAAATGATTAACAGTTTCTAGGTGTTCTTTTTAGCTTAAATAATGTTCCATTTAAATATTAAAAAAAAAAAAAAATTGGAGTTAAAAACAAATATTTTTTTTTTGAAAAATAAATATTTTCAAAACTGGTCAATGAATTTTTTTGAAATTATAATTTAGGTGTATATATTATCAAATTCTTAAAAATGACCATTTTTTTTTTATTTTTTAATTTTAAGAATTTTTATATAAAAAATTGTTTTTGTTTAAGAATTTTGTCTGAATGAATTCAATTTTTTTCCAAACCTATTTTTTTAACGCTTAGAGACCATTTTGTATGGATAGCGTTAAGTTGTTTTTGCCAAGGAATTTATATACATATGAATAGGGCAGTATTGACATAGGACGAAAATAATTGTATATAGTCTTTCCATTGTGATGGAAAAATGCTTTTAGTCTGAATTGTGTTATCTTGTATATTGATGTGCGTGATGTCTGGTCTAAGACGATTAGCAATATTGCTTAAGGGAATATAAGATATAGCTTGGCCAAACTCAGAACAGTTTTATCATAACTTCGAACAACGTCATCAGAGCTTATACTTTACATATATTTATATTTTTGTGCCTTTCCGTGGTCTCATTATAATAAAGCTGTTATTATAAGAATGCCAAACAAACTAACTAAGAAATTTGGAGAGAATTACTTACTTAAAATCAAAAGCATTTAGTTTAAAATGACGTATTTATTTGCTATACTTTAAAATATTTTTATGAACTTGTATACACAGGGTGTTTTGCATAAGAAGCGACAAAAGGCTATAGGAGGTGTAAAGGTTGGGTGGAGTCAAGAAAAAAAAAAGGATGTTGTTAATTTTTTTCATTTTTTTAAAAAAATGATGCATTGAATATTAAATACAAAATTATTAAGAACAAAATTAGTTTGATCATATTTTTTTTTCAAAACAAAAAACTACTGTTCTCTAAAACAATAATTTTAAATAATAAAATCAGAAAGAAGAATATTGAAGTGAATGTGTTGCCAAGACCGTACGCAGGATTTCGATTAGGGAGGGAGACAAGCTCACTTACTAAATTGACTTTATATACGTATATATCAGTGGCGTGGCGTCCATATAACACGATTCCTATCGAGTTACCTTTCCAAATTCTACCTTTCAACATTCAATCATTCAATTATTAAATAACGAGCAACATTAATCTAAATTGAAAATTTCCTAAATGTGTCGAAGAAAACCGTGTTATTTTTGTTCATAAGAAAGCAAAAAAATAACTCGGTTTTTCGCGTCTTATATACAGAGAATTTTTTAAGCGAATAAATGAACTAAAGCAAAGAGAACAAGTTTGTTCTATCCACCGAGTAATTTTATAAAATTAATTTTTATTCCAAAAAATAACACACTTTTTTTCGGCTTATTTCAATTATTTTGTATGTGTCTCGCTGAGCTGCTGTGTGAAGTTTGCTCAGGAAGTCATGTAGGTTTTTCTTTGAAAAATTCAGTTTATGTACCTATTTATTTTATTGTAAAAGTAAACTTTTATGACCCTATCTATACAAAATTTGTAAAGTAAAATACTTATATCATGGCGTGGAAAGCGATATAGGCAAATTAAGGTAGACATTTATAAATTAATTACCTGCGTTTTCGGGCTGATTATATTTTCTTCGACTTACCATTTGAAATCATCCACGCCACGCCACTGGTATATATGTACATACATATATCTATATAAAATTCTTTTACGTAACTACAATTTCCAGTAAGCACAGATAAAAACAATCATGAAAAAATTAGATACGCTGTTAAATTGTTTTTAAAAACAATTAGAAAAAAAAAGAATTCTATAATTAACCGTAACGCCTCTTTGTGAGCTTAAAGTTACGAAAATAGGAAATAAATCCCGGTGAACTTAAATTCACTTAGTATATAAAAAATGTCTTTGAAAATTTCGTATTATAGATAATATTCAATATAGGTACCTTATAATTTTTAAAATAAAAACAGCTACAGCCTCTTGCGAGGAATTAAAAAAAAAACGTTAAATGTAACTTCGCGTTGTTTATTTGCTAAAATTTCATCTTGATTTTGGGGCATATTGTTTGCTGTTTTTTTTTTTTGGAATCATATTTTTAAACTCTCATTTAACTTGAGTTAAATAATATTTAAGTCCTAAATGTGTTGTAATTGTAATGATTCTAAGTGTATGTTTGTTTTCTAAAATATTAATTAACGATGAATTCGAACGTAACCTTTTTTACCAGAGTCCAGAAGAAATTCCACCAAATGGAATGCGCTCTCTGTTGAATTTTGAGATGCTCTTACTCATCATATCTTAACCTATTCTCCAAGTTTCATTTTTAGGTCTAAATTGTGTAATTTTTCGTTATGCTCCGGTTCCATAAATTCCATTTTTTTTCCTTCATTTGCTTAGTTAACTTCAATTTTATGTTCTGGCCATCCAACTAGAAGACAATCAAAATATATCATAAACAAATAGCCTACATTATATGCATATTAATCTACATGAGGAGAAATGTCTGAGCACCCTGATCGCTTCCTTTTTTTATTCAATTTTATTGCAAGGCAAGGGTTTCAATATTCTCAAGACGCTGTTATACTAAGAATGATTTTATATAATCCATTGATTTTTGAGAAATTTTTTCTGGAAGCTTTTTCAATTCAGAAGCAACAGACAATCCAAGAAAATCAAATGCATTCTGTTCCCCGGAGTTTTAATTAAGACTTTTTGTTTCAAAGTTGAGGGTGGATAGGTGTTAACATTTTCAGCTACACCATCAGGATCTTCCTAATCTTCTTCTTCGTGAGCCTGGAAAATATAGAGATAATAATTTTGAGTGTTATATTTACCTTGCTATAACAAACAAAATGTTTACAAACTGCATTGGCTCACTATTACACGGTCCAATGAAAGAACTACGTACTTGATTCGTTTCGATCCAACCCTTAACAAAATAAAAGCAGTCAATTTTTATTTTACTTACTTCAGAGTCCATAAAATCTGTTATCATTTCCAAGGATGCACTATTTTCTTCAGTTTCGTTGCCCTCTTTTAGAAAATTAAGCTCATTGTAATACCACAAATTCGGTTTGTAAATATCTTTAGCCCTGCAGCCGGATTCGTAGCTATTATTTACTTTTTTAAGTTCACGAAGATAACACCAGCGAAAACTATTCATTCTCTTTTTAAGTGTATCTTCTGTTCCCTCGGGTTCACATCCTCTGTATTTTTTTAACAAATTGGCATTTGCTGTGCGTTTTAACATTTTATTTGTATAAGCTTTACTTTTTTTTTTCATAATTCGGGATAGTGGCTGGGGTTTTTGTCCTGGGCATGAAGCTAGATGCCAATTACTAGTAATAAAAACTTTACAATCTAGAAGAAAAATTCATAGTATAATGCTGATTAGAGACTTACTACGCTACCATATTAAATGTCAACAGCTTCTTGCTTTAGTTCCTATCTAATCTATGCTCCCGCTAGATCTATGAGAGCTAGAGTTTTCTAGTATCGAATAAATGATTTGGCAAATTATGGTAATAATGAAACTCTATCAAAGTCTATTGTGTCAATGAGGTGTCTTTAAATATTGATTTTTGTAATCTTAATCGAAATAAATTTAAAATGGAGGTATTGTTTTTATTTAAACATTTTAATTTGCTCTTGGAGTGCTGAAATCTGTTTGTTTGTTAATGCTTGTTGATTAAATAAATGAATGAATAAATAAATAAATAGGAAAATAAATAAATAAATAAATAAATAAATAAATAAATAAATAAATAAATAAATAAATAAATAAATAAATAGGAAAATAAATAAATAAATAAATAAATAAATAAATAAATAAATAAATAAATAGGAAAATAAATAAATAAATAAATAAATAAATAAATAAATGAGGGTAAACTTAAAAAATAGTATTCGTTTTTAACAATTTTTTTTTTTTTGAAAGGTAAGACACAGGACGGACTTAAGAGATCATTTTAGGGCTACATATTTTCCAAAATTTTGCTGTTTGCTGGGTTAATGGTTAAAAACGATGATCGCTAAGGCTAAAATTTCTCAAAAAAGCTTGCGGCCTCCATACTGGCTATATATATAGTAAAAATTACATTAGCTTTGTTCGATGTTCTCTGCCCCAGGGCGACCTAGGGAATATCAATCAAATGTCAAAAAACTCAGGGCTGCTCGGGTTTCTATTTTAAATCAAATAAATATTTTGGAGTAGAACAGTATGAAATTAATGATAATAGAAAGCTTTTTGAAATATCGGGTAGATTGAAATTCTTTTTTTTTGAAAAAAAAAGGAAAAATATCATATCTACTGAATAACTTGAAAAATGTCTTCTTTTTCAGAACACAAAAATTGTCAAATCACAAAGCAGTAAGTTTCTTTCAATTTTTAAATGGAAATTGCTGTGCAAAAAATTTGTATCCCTCTCTAAACAAATTCAATACTAAATTTTTGAAACGATAATTGTTTGGACTTTTGTCTTTCATCCAATTAGATTAAAGCGTTCGTTTTTAACTTCACATTTCGGCTTTGAAGTTTGGTACTGACTAGGGACCTATCATATAATTGTTTTTATATTTATCCATTTATTTTGCTATTTGCTTAAGATTCACTAGCCGTGCGAAGCCGGGTTGGGCCAGCTAGTATGTTATAAGTATTCATAGTTTCAAAATTCATATTATATTATTCTTGAGTATGAACTACAGCATAAAATGTAAAATTTGTCTCTCAAGAAACACGAGATAAAACTCCACTAAAGGATTCTTAATAAGTATTAACATTATTTCCACCTGACTGCATCACAAAAATAATGCTCTCCATACAACCGTTTTGCAAAGAGTTTATCGCAGCCCGGGCAAAGTAGGAATAGCCAAAGATTGAGATGAGAAGTGTGTGCACCCAAGCAGAGCCAACTAAAAAGGAAAGGGGTAGGTACATATTCCTTTATAGCAGAGCAGAGAATCGGACGAAAAGCGTTTACGCCAGATTAAAACGCATTAAGTTAAAGTGCTGGAGGAAACTTTCTTAAAGCTGTTCATTTTTAGCGCCGCGCACTGTTGCTTTAAGAATCCTTTTGGCTGGCACTCCTTTTCCTGTCTTGGCTTTGGTTTGCTTGGTATGGCGGTAGTATCAGTGTCAGTGTGGCGAGTTAGTTGGCTGCTAAATGCGCATCTAAAGAAACAGCACAAATATTCACAAGAAACTAACAAAACAACACAAATAGAGTTGCTGTGTTAGAATTGGAATAAATGTAGTGTACGGTGGGGTGCTGAAGAAAAAAAAAAAAAAAAAAGACAGGACACAAGGTAAGTGGCATGAATATAAAAATTCACGATAGAAGCCGACTATACGATACGGAACCGAGTAATTCAGATTATTAAAAGTTTTTCCTCAAGAGTGGATTTTCACATCAAAAAAGTTTGCTCCATCTCGTGTATTATCCTGGGACAGAAGGAGTCTTCTTCTCTCTATTACGCTCATGCTTATGTGTAATTTATCTCCTTTTCATGAGTTCTAAGAGGAACATTTTTTTAGTAGGTATAGGTACTTATCTACATATATTTTCATTTTCGTATTTTGTGTTTTTTTTAAATTTTTTGTGTGAAGGTTTATAGGAATGTAAGGCTCTCTGTTAGCCTTTAATAGGATGAACTGAGTTTTGCACAAAATTTGTTTATCACAAAAAAAAAAAAAAAATTGGAAACATCCCCCAGAAGAGAGAAAAATAAATTAATTTGAGGGCTTGTAAACTGGTAATCTCTCTGTGCATTATTTACATATAATTTTTAATTCAGATAGGCTTTTTGAGGATCTTGTTAAAAGAGATTTGTTTTGCAGGTTTTCAAAAATAAAGGATAGGATTATGGTGGTTGTTATTTCATCTTTCGGATGGTGTATATAATTCAAAAGCCCTATTTCTGTAGAGCTATAGTATTTTTTTTTACATTTTTGTTTGCATATTTTTTAGCAAGAAGATGAGTTTGAATGAAAAATTTGTATTAAATTTATGGATAATGGTTCAGGATTATTCTGATTATGTATTGGAATTTATTGTCCCATAAGCAGATCATTTATTTATCTAAAACACAAAAAATGCACTTAATATTGACTTTTAAGAACGTTAGTATACGTTCGTAATTTCGTGAGCGAGAAAGAATAGAGATTTTGACTCCAAATGAATTTTATTTTACAGATAATAAGGCCATAACATGCCGAAAGGATTTTCAGAAAAAATGAATTTGCAGTTTTTTTTATTGACAATATATTTGTTTTAGTGACCTTTTTCCTTTTTACTCGTTTTAAAACAAGTTTTTTATATTGCAGTAATTTTTAAAAAAATCTGTAAAATGGCTTATTTCTCGAATATCTCGAGAGTAAACAACGCGTAGTGAAGAATTGGTATAAGACTTAAAAAAGTCAACTCACCGTTTTTTTGTTTTTAATTAAAAAAACTACTGAATATTGTCAAAAATTGATTTTCGGCTTGAATATGTTGAGAACACAGAAAGCCTTTCATGTCGATTATGGAATCGGCAATAGTGGATCCGCAGAGAATCGCAGTAGATTGCTCTCTTTTCTTTCCACGTGAAATCGATGAAGGGAAGAGGATGCAGTTGTGCGGATTCTATAATCGGCATGTTGGGCTAATTTTATTCTATTCACAACGCGATAATTGATACATATATGTATGTATGGAAGAATTTAAAAAAAAATCAATTGACAGTTAAAACAAAATCGTTGAAAGATATTTTCGGGTCGAATATCTCTAGAAAAAAATTATATCGACTTGGGATAAATTTAGTCTTCCGATTTTCCCCGTTAGAATATTTTTACTTTTGATAGCGGGAATGACACTTCTGAATATTCGAAACAGTGTTTTTTAAGTATTTGACATTATAAATCAAATTCTAGAAAACAAATAATTTATTCCCGGAGAAACATTTCCCAAGAATATATAGGGATGGATGGACAAGTCCGAAGAAGGCGTCGCACCTTCCTTCGATAAGTTTAGTTTAGTTTAGTTTAGTTTAGTTTAGTTTATTTCATCAATTTGAGATTAACATGCTCTTTTAGATTACTTAAAGTGATAACATAAATAAATAATTAAATAAATATAATACAAATAAAACAATTAATTTAAATAGAATTAAAGAATAATATATATAAAATAATTATAGGGTATGTGATTATTAAAGTGACAACAATATCATCATAACTTTTTTTTTAAAGGTATCTCTGGGGCAGCACATAAAAATGTCTATCAAATCGATAACTGCATTAGTCTCTCTGATGCAACGAGTAATTGGTTCGTTTCGACCGTAATTATTTCTTGAAAAAGTCTCCCGTAAGTGAAAACTTATGCGGAGACTCCTGCAAGGGAAATAGAAGTTAATTCGCTCGAGCAAGTAGGGACAAATGATGTTGTAATCAATAATATCTTTCACCATCATAATTGAAAAATACCTTCTTCTGAATTCAAGAGTTTGCAATCCAAAGAGCAGACATCTAACATTGTACGATGGCATATCAATATTCCAATTAAGCTTATGAAAACAATATTTAGTAAAACTTTTTTGAATTCTTTCAAGTCTTGAAGAATGAATATCATAGTAAGGGTTCCATACAACACAACAGTACTCTAATGAAGACCTCACAAAAGCCATATACAGAGATTTTAGCGCATAAGAATCGGAGAACTCTTTAGTATTCCTTCTCACGAAACCCAACATCTTATATGCTTTATTTACTATATAATCATAATGAAAAGTAAAAGAAAACTTCCTATCTAATATGACTCCTAAATCTTTTTTCTGGGACACTTTTTCCAATGTAATATTATTGATAGTATAATCAAATATTATAGGAGAAATTTTTCTTGTACATATAAAACTTTGACATTTAGAAACATTTAAAAAGAGAAGATTGTTATTACACCATAAAGCCAGTTTAAGTAAGTCTTTCTGTAATAGATGACAATCACTTAAAGATTTTATTATTTTAAAAATTTTTACATCATCAGCATATAACAGGTAACTGGAAAAATCAAAAACGTCCGGAATATCATTAATAAACAAGTTAAAAAATAAAGGACCGATATGGCTTCCTTGGGGAACACCCGAGGTTACTTTTATAGATTTGGAAACAAATCCATCTATTCTAACAACTTGGGTCCGATCAGTTAGATATGAACAAATCCATTTCAAAAATATTGAATGGAAACCGAGCTTTGACAATTTGTAAATTAGGATTTTGTGATTTACCCTATCGAATGCTTTTGCAAAGTCAGTAAAAATAATATCAGTCTGGAAACCATTTTCAAATCCTCTTACAACCGAATCACATAAAATAGTGAGATTAGTAGCTGTGGATCTCCCAGAAACAAATCCATGTTGAGAGACAGATATTAGTTCTTTAGTAAGAAAATTAAGTTTGTCGCATACAATTTTTTCGAACAACTTTGGAATGACAGATAATTTACATATAGGTCGATAATTACATACTTTTTGCTTGGCACCAGATTTGAAAATCGGAGATATAAAAGACGTTTTCCATTCATCCAAAAATTGGCCTGTTCTTAAAGACTTATTAAAAATTAACCATAAGGGAAACCCGAGAGACGTCGCACAATTTTTAATTACCTTGGGGGATATACAATCCGGACCAACACCTTTATTTTCATCAACTGCACTCAACGATTGAAGTACCTCTGTTAAGGTCAGTTGAATATTCCCTATATCAACCACATTAGTGGGATAAAATTCAGGAAACTTGCTAGGAGACATAACTGAGTAACCTGATTCGAAATAATCAGCGAAGAGATTACATATTGTAGGCAAATCACTTGCTATAGTTCCAGAGAAATCCATGCAATTTGGTAATCCTGTAGATTTTCTTTTAGAGTTTATAAAACTCCAAAAACATTTACTATTTTTTTTAACTTGTAGTTCAGCAGTTAACACAAATCTATTATATAGAAAATTGTTTAAAACCTCAAACGATTTTTGAATTTCGAGATATTTTTGATAATTCGGCAAGTTACTTTTATCATTTTTATACTGTTTATAAGCCTTGTTTTTTCTGTTCTTGAGATTTGATAGTCTGGTATTGAACCAAGGTGGGTTGGAATTCTGTTTCATAACTCTTTTCGGAATAAAATTATCAGATGCCTGCATTAAATACATTTTAAAAGTAGCAAACGCTTGATTCAGATCTTGACTACCAACAATGAATTCCCATGGCAATGAGTTTAAATACGCATTCATTGCATCAAAGTTACCATGCCTAAAATCATAAAACATTACATTTTCATTAATGGTTTGAATATAAACTAAGAACTTACACTCTATGACTAGACAAATATGATGCTGCGAATTCTTTACTACAGGAAAATCAACCTTATCAATTTTTACTTCTAACTCAGTATCAACAAAAACTAGGTCCAAAATACGGTTTAATATATTCGGTATATAATTCAATTGTAATAAATTAAACTGACTATAAAAATCAATTACTAGAATTTCAATTTCTGTTTTTACATCGAAAGGAATTATGCACTTTTCGTCAGCATCAAATTTCCAGTTTACATCACCAATATTAAAGTCACCCAGACAGATGATATGATCAGATGGATCCAAGGAATAAAGCAAAGATCGACAATTATCTAAGTGACATTTATACAATTCTATTGGGCTTCCTGGTGGAATATAACTGGCAGATATATACAAATTTACATTTCTACGAAGATTAACCTTTAAGATTAATTGATCAATATCAAAAGTAGAGTCATTTTCACTTGAGAGCAATTCAATTTGTTTTGAAACTAGGTTTGTACGAATGGCGATAATGATACCACCACCCCGGTAAAGACCAGTTTTCAACGAAGAGCGATCTTTTCTATAAACTGTATATTGATTGGAATTGAATAGTTCTGTTGTGAGATGACTGTCATTGAGCCAAGTTTCAACTAATACTATTATTTGATAATCATTGGAAGCAAAGTATATATACAAATTATTTAATTTAGTTCTTACTCCACCAACATTTTGGTAATAAATACTTAGATCTCCACAGTTACGTAGTTCATTATTCATATTATTAACTGTAGCAACATCGTGTGTTGCAGTAACATGTACATCTTCAGCAACAAAAGCATCGATATCACCATCTTGATTGGCAACAATAGCATCAGCAACAACAGCAACAAATTCACCAGCCAAATTAACAGCAACAAGATCATCAACAACAAAATCGTTATCAATAATAACATCGTCATCCGTTTCAATGACATTATCGACTAAATTATCAACAGCAACAACCTTGTCATCAGCAAAAAATGCATCCTCAACAACAGCAACATGATCATAATCGGGTGTAGTTAAGAATTTTTGTACTAAGTCTTCTGAGCATCTACCGTTGGCCTGTCGTTTTTTAACCTGAAGTTGAATGGGCGAATATGTATCCCCTTAGGCCATAGCTCAGAATTATATATTAAATTAACATATTTTAAAGGAGTGCCAATTTTAAAATTTATAAATCTACCAACATCACATTTATCGCCAACTTCATCGCCCACGCAGCCATGATCATCACCTCCTTCACCAGCAACGCCACCATCACCACCAGCACCAGTACAAGCATCACCTCCAGCACCACCAACATCATCGTCAGCAGTAGGTTTATTGTTGTTATCGGAAGAATAATTAATATTATTATTAACTGCAAGAGCATTAGAGGGGGAACAGGAGGCCTTGTCAACAGCAACAACGTCTTTAATATTGCCGGCAGAAAAACTCTCAGCAACGTCACCAGTTGTAATGCTTTTATTTTTCTTTAAGGCAGATGTAGCAACAGCGGAGTAGGAAAGAGAGAGTGAGCTTTTTACATGCACATTTGTATTATTATTATTAGATATGGGTTTAGATATAGACTTGGTGTTTGATTTGCTATTAAATGTTGAGTTTGAGGAAGACGAACTTAAACGTCGAGAACTGGTTGAGATTTTTGACAAAACAGGGGTCACATGCGGAGAAGAAAGGTTTCTATTTTTATTTGGCAGTTTGGATTTAGTATTAGTATTAAGATCATTAACTATGGTTTTGGATTTCGAACGGGTATTTTGTGAGATGAGAATCAATTTTTGTTCTTTTTGATTTGACGCACTTGCACCGTTGCACTGTTTGTCTTTGTCTGAGACTGAAGTAAGAGCTTTTAAGCTTTTTTCAATGCAATTGAGTCTAGCAAAGCAATTTATTTCAGAGTTAATACAACATAATTCACATTTCCAACCAAAGTTTAAATGATTATTTAAGAACTCAAGCTCAATTTCATTTATTTTTGCACAAGTAAAATGAAATTTTAAAGAACATAAGACACACGAAAGAATTTCGTTACTTATAAGCAATTTATCACAGCAAAAACAATTGAGATCCATTGTGAATAAAAGGCCAGTGCAACTGCACTTAATCAGAGTTCAGCTACGACTGAAAGTTCTGAGCATCAATGCGATCAATTTAATTTAATCTTAAGGTTAAACGGAATTATTATATGAAATAGAGGGAAATTTGTCAATTCATCAGCTGCCATAGAATTCCTTTTTTGGTTTTATTTATTTTTTTTTTTTAATTTTATGAAAAAACGGCTGCAACGAATTTTATTGAACTTCATAAATCAAAGACCAAAGGTTTTTAATAAAAATTTTCTTATGTTTTTTAGTATTTTTGAATGTTTCACCATTTTTTTTTTCTTTAAGTGTAGCATTATTGTTGTTTGTTAACATCAAGACCCACAAGTTCTGGATTGCAACAGTTGTGCATTTTTTTATTTTTTTATACATTTATGTTTTTTTAAGAATTCAGGTGGAGTTCCTTTGTTCTGAAAGCTTTTTAGGAGTTGTTTTAGTTATTTCACGCTTCCTTGCCATTTTATGATTTTGTTTCTTTTTTGAACTAAAATCTCGTGACGATTGAGTTGTTTATAAAAAGTATTCAGACCTAAACTCATTTTCTTATCTTGTGTCATAAAATTACTTATACCTAGATATTAAAATTTTTAAACACATTTTTTATTCATAAAATATTGAAATGAATACCTTGTAAGCAATATAAAATAAATAAATTTTATGGCACAACAGCTCATGAAGAACTAGGGCCTAGTGACTTACAACTCTCAACCATTCCTGTGTGCGTGTCTGCAGGAATGGAGGGGACCTACAGTTTATTGCCGAATCCGAACGGCTAACGAGCGGCACTTTTCTGTGACAGGAGATACTTTTGGAGGATTTGTCAATTCCTCGCAAGAGGCAGTAGCCGTTTTTTCTTTTAAATAAATAGGTGGCGAGGCTGGGGATCGAACCTTAGACCTTCGGCATGACATTCCATCGCACTAACCATCACGCCACGGCTACTACATTCTAAGCAATATGAAGTAGAAAAATATTACAATCCTCTTTTTTCAGCTTGATCCAAATTGCATAGCTATTGACAAAAAAAAATATAAAAATGCTTTAAATTGGAGTGCTCAACTAATATTTGATTTTTGTACCTCTTCACTAATGGGTTCTAAAATAGGACGACCAACGACGATGACGCGCCGCCGTCACCGATGAGAAAAATGTTGGATTTCATTATTTTATCTACGAACAGATCAAGGACACTTCTTAAGGACATTAATTTGCATAACACCACAAAAATAGCTACTGAGGTATAGGTTCATACTTTTTATTTCTTCGACTCAACCCAACTCTTGACTTCATTCGTTCGGAATGATTTTGTTAAAATTGAAAAATGAGCTAAAGAAAATAAATTAATTCCCTTTTGCTTTTGCGTTTTGAATTTTGCGCGCTGAACGCTGACAATTCTTTCATTAAAAGAGTTCAAGGCGGAAATGGTGGTCATCCATTTGCTATGTTTCATCGTTTATCGTTCGTTTTATTTTTATTTTCACTACTTAATGAGAATTTTTAATGCGTCGCGTGTCCTTTTTTTCTTGTTTGCTTTTGTTTAAGGACAAAGTTATGAATATTTTTGAAGTGGTTTTTTTTTTTGTTTAATAGATATTGTTCACACAGCATTTATTTTATAATCTTAATTGGCATTGAAGAAAAGTCATGAAAAATTACTTAAGTCAGTCAGGAGAAGAATATAAAGGCGCGTTTTTTTTTATTCGTTTATATGTACTTTCAAGCCACAATTTTGAATGGCCAAGGACATTTTATGAGCTATGTTGCTATTAGATATTTTGGAAAAATGCTTTTTGTGTTTTATGGGAGTGATTTACTTCTGAATTTATCTGCCCTTTGCACAATTGAGCAAGAAAAAAAAATAATAGAATAAAATCCATTGTTATAGAAAATTATGAATAAGTAACGATAAAAATAAGGGATTGAGGGTGAGGCTGATCTAAAAAGGTCTTTGTTCATTTAAAAAGAATTCAGAGTTTTTATATTTTGGAGAGCAAGTAAATGTTTGGAAGAAAAGAAATTAAGAAGGTAGGGTTTTTATTTTTAAAGTGAAAATCAACAGCTGCTGGGGAAATTTACATTGTTTTGCTAATGCATGGTTTAGTTCGGTTAATCAACCTATTTATTATGCATGACTTGAAAGCTGAAAAGAAAAAAAAAATAATATTTAGTAGAAAAGCACAAACAACAAAATGTTGGGAAAAAAAACGAGGCGGAATGAAATTTCTTTAGTAAACAAAAACTTCCTTCGCGAAAAATTCATGTCCCTATACTGCATAACAGGTCAAATCTGACTGTTAGCTGTATCCCTATATAAACCTAACCTATTTTTTTATTTTTTGAGCTTCTTACTTAACATTTTCAAAATGTTTACTACTTTTGCAGAAGACTTTCATTTCTTTCATAACCTATACGCTTCAATAAAACTTTAAGTTCATATTCTTTTTTCGCACTTAACTTTAACACCCAAATATGCACAGCTGGATCGCACTTGGTTGCTGTATTGTTAGGAAGATGCACCAGATTAAAAACTAATAACAAAATCGGTTCAGACATTAAAAAGCTGTAGGTACGTGAATAACTACAAAAATATTATGTATGTCAATTTAAAAAAAAAAGGTCAAATCTTTAAGTATTTCGCTAATGTTAATTTTTTTTTGTCAGCAGTTTTCTTAGAATCACTTTGGGCGTTACATATTGAAATTTTGTAGTTTAGAAGATATTAAAAAATTATCCTTGCTTTCAATTATTGAGAAATCAGCATCCCACGAAAAACATTTCATGTAAAATAGGTCGCCAAGGCTCACAAGCTTATAACACTCATAACGCTCATGAAGCCCCTAAACTCTACAAGGCCTAACTCTTCAAGTCCTAATATAACTCTACAAACCCTACGTCGTGGTCACAAAGTATTGCTTGGCCGTTTCATAGAATTTTCTCGAAACATTTCGAGAAAATATAGGTAGTGCTCACCGCTCGTTTGTTTCGTCGTTCTTGAGAAAATTAAAAAAAAATCAAAATCATTATTTGGACTTGGGAGCTACATACCCGATTTGTCTACTCATTGAGCTCTAAATCTAATTACAGTGAAAGAACTTACGCAGAGACGCCCCTACACGCAGGACCGACGGACGTTTTGTTAAAACCAACTTTTTAGGACTTCTCCATCCATGTAGTGTTAGTTTTGATTAAAGTGTTTTTTGCATGAAATCAATTATCCTAGCCAATAGGGCAAGTAAAAATAATATTTACATTATGGCAATAAAATACAGATTTATTTTTGTTGGAAAATGCAAAAAGAAGTAAAAAATATTCAGTTTATATGTTTTTCCCAAAAATAAGTAAAGCTTATTATCATAGTATATTTATATATTTTTAGGCTCTATGTGTCAAACCGTAAGTAATGTGCGATTTATTTTCAAGTATGGCATTTTTATTATAACGTACGTAATTTTGCATTGCCGGTGACCTTTCCTTCAGAATGGTATATGGTTCTTTTTAAGTGGTAATCGATCTGACATACTTGGCCCATACACTCAATGGTATGGGCCAAGTATGTCAGGTCTAGAGAACCGACTCGTACCCCTCTTGCCTGAAACACCCGCAAATTTTATTTGAATTGAGTGAGAGAAAACTCTCTTATTTTACACTTCAAATGCACGGGACAACTAAAACATGCTCAAAATATAGGGCAAACTGTATACATATTGTAGTTGGGGTTCCATTTAAAACGCACGGGACAACTAGCCCATACAAAATCTAATGGGCAAATCCTCTCAGTACAGCTTGTAGGGTGGAAGAGAACAATCTTAAGTCGGTTCTCTAGGTCTAGATAATATATAGGTACTTTATATGACCCATACAGGGGCGTAGCTACCGCTGTATCAGCTGTATCAATTATACAGGGCCCCCGAGATATAGAGGCCCCTGAAGATACAGAGCACTCGACAGGAAAGTAAAACAAAATTTCATTGAGGTCGATTTTTAGATGTACTTATATAAATAATTTGTTTGCATGTGTCTTTTCGATAGTTAATGTTTATTATGAGAGGGGGTCACAATTAGGCTTTCGAAGTTTTGCTTTTCATAATTCTGCCTTGCCTTGCAAAAATTCTGCTTTTCAAATTCTGTTTTTTTTTCGGTTTTACAAAATTGTGCTTTTAAAAATACATAGGTACATTTACCAAGGTACAATCTATTCAGTTGTCTAAAGTTATATCAAAAATTAGATCACTTTAGCAACAATTAAAATGTTTTATTTATAACTTTGATGGCTGCAAGTTAAAAACCGTTATAAAAAAATACTTGTAAAATGATTTCCGCGAACTGCTTTAAAAAACTACTGTTTAAAATCCGAAATTCAAAAAATTCTTCCATAAAAGAACTTGCTAAATTATTGGTGATTGAATTGAATAGTCTTGCTTCTAATTTTCTCGAAGTCACTACACGATTTCTTTTTTTTTGACGCTTTCGGTTACAACAAACAGCAACCACTGAAAGAAGCTTTTCTAGCTTCTATGGGACAGGAACGGTTATGTTATAGGATTTATCAATTCCATAGAAGCACAAAAACTTTAAATATTGAAATCTTGTTCAGCTATGGAAGATTTAATCAATAAATTTGCAGAAAAAAAGTCAAGAAAAGTGTTAATTTGAGGAGTTTTAGCCCAAAGAAAATTTTTTTTAAGTTCAATAAAAAATAATGTTAAATTAAACTTATCTTATATGTTGACGCAAGTGTTTTAGTTAATAAAAAAAAAAAAAGTTAGGCAAAAGAGGGGCCCCCAAAATTTTTTTTGATACAGGGCCCCCAAAGGGCTAGCTACGCCACTGGGCCAATACCCTGATTTTTCGACAAGAATACAAAAAAAAAAATCTCAGAGGATAATAGACGTATTCATATGTAGTTTTAGTCTATACAATACACTTTTACAGTTGAGTGACAGATAAGGGAAATTTATATATTTTTTATTCTGAATATCCTGGACATCAAATTCATCATAACTTATATTTCGCCTGGAGTCATATTGTCGCACACGAAAGGGTGAAGGAAAAGGGCTTATTTTCAGAACGAAAAAAAGGATATATGTATCTCGGCTTAAAGGAAACTGACGCTTAATTCTGAAATAATTGGCACAAAAAAAAAGAGTATCTATAGTTTTTTTTTTTTTGTTCAGGCAAATATTTTGAAAATTGGAGAATGTATTTGATGTGCATTTATATATTCATTCTCAATTATATTTTTTGTTCGAGGTTGTTGTAAAGATAATACAGATTTTGATTTTAGTTAAAATATTTTTTTTTTGTATGGATTAGCACTATGGTTACGAAACGTCAATCAAGAATGAGTTGGGCTCAATAGAAATTTCATCATTAAAACTTTGTTGGCTGACCATATTATTTTATGCTTCAATTAGCATCAACTTCTGCGTGATAGGGTTTGTGTGTGTTTTTTTTTTTTTTATTTTTTTTGTAAGAGAAACTTTAATTCACAAAAATTCTTTCGTGAATTGCAAATTATTGGAATGCAGTCTTTTTCTGTTTGAGAATTCAAAATGTCTCCCTATCGATTTTATAATTTAGTACCTGGGAGACCGAGCTCCGCTCGGCATTTTCGAATTTCCTTTGAAAATAGTATATACACTAGAGAGTTATACTATATCTACAGAGTTGGTTGTTTAGTAATACATTTGATAAGATAGATATATGTATACAGATAAGATAAATAGACAAAACATACAATGCTCACTATATTTATACATACGAATTTAAATGGTAAAATAATCAATAATAATACCTACATATTATTACTTAAAAGTTTAGTAATATGTAGTTATACCATATTTATGCTGATTTCTTGTCATCAGTTGTTTACACTTTGTTATTGAGTTTTCAAAGTGCAAAGCACTTGTTTTGTTTTCTTAAGTGTTAATCTTATCAATTTTTCTAAGAAAAACTAGTAATTTTTAAGCTTTTTTCTAAAGTTGCTCCCATTTTAGTACAGGAGCCGAAAGAAAATTTTGGGAATTGATGTACATATAGTGTATATACCTAGTAAAAATATGACCACGAGAACTATTCCGCATAAAACCACTTACATTTTGTATATAAGGATTTCGGGCAGTGACATTATAGAATATTGTTTTTGGCAACACTTTTCCCGTCTCCTTACGTTTTAAATGATTTGCCCCTCCCCAATGAATTGTATACAAAAATGTAGCCGGACATTTTTTTCTTGCCTGACATTTCATCTTTATTTATATAGATTATTTATTTAACATGAAACATGAACAGTTAGAACTGAACTTATTTATGAATGGTACAATTGTTCAAAATCAGGCTCTGCATAGCGAACCTATCTACATAACATTTAAAAATAAATTATTATCTTAATATAAAATTTTAAATCAAATTCAAGAAGATGCTTATAAAAACGAAAAGGTAACGGCCGATGACATATGTACAAAATGTGAGAAAGTGAAATATTATCTGAATTTAAAACTGTATCCAAATTATCAGACCCTGTTTGGTCTCAGCGTTCTTTGGCACCTCCTATACGGGCCTAGAATACACCTTTTAAGATAAACTCGAAATGTAAAATATTATGTCAGTACAATATTTCAACCAGTTAGTTAATACCGTTTGGGAACAGCAATTTTTATGGCTCCGTGCTACGGCCCACGATAACACCTACATATCTAAATACATTCCAAGTTGTAAAATATTACAGTATGAGTCATTTCAGAGAAACCATCAGTAAAGTCTGAGAAGCATTAAAAAACCGCGTGGCATTTAGTGGATCCTATTGAAACAAGTTGACACTGAGTGAACTTTTCTAAAACCACATTCTAATTTTTTTTTCTTCCTCTTAAGAAAATTTCATCCAAATCATTTGAATCAATACCAAGGAACCAAGATAATATTAAAGTGGGCGGGTTTCATCAAAGCCATTTATAAACTT